>CANTUQ010000069.1:7845000-9165390 GCA_947683425.1 Excoecaria cochinchinensis
AACTGCAGACATAATTGAATCACTGATAGTTGTTGTGGTTAAGTTTCATTTTAATTGCAATTAACCTATCTTTAATTTAAAAATAAATAATTAATTAAATTCATCAATAACTATTGAAAATTATATAATCATATATAGCAAATTACATGCCTCTAAAAAATAGTAAGTTTCACATTTGATATTGTTAAAATAGAATTTTTCTTAAAATCTGAAACTGATTTTTTTTTTCAATCAATTCACCTTAAGTGATTTCTAGATGATCCCATAAAATTAATAAAATTTTATCAAATGTGCATAATTTTTTAAAATAATTAATAACTATTACTATAATTAAACATTAAAAATCATAAAAAAAATAACTAACTGAGATGGAAAATATTACTTTTCACTAACAATAATTATTTCTCTTTTTAGAATATCACTGTTTCTTGTGAAAATTGGATGTAGGACCAATTAACATGAACAACAGCTTCTGCAAAATAAATATAAATAAAAAAAATACATAAAATAATATTTTAATTTAAAATTTAAAAATGACAATTGCTCATACCATAATTGCTCATATCAAAAATACTTTTCATAACAATTGTAAAAGTCTAAAATTCAATTCAGTTCTCTCATTGACGTTTGTATAACTGGACGAAGTCCTTTTTTACCATTCCATTGCTATTGAATCAATAGTATTGATGTATGCATTGTCTTTTTCAAAAGTGTTTTAAACTTTCAAAGCACATAATTAAATAAGATAGCTTGTATTTTTGTACCTTAAAATTTAAAAAAAAAATGCCAGTATGCATTGCAAAAGAAATATAATAATTGTTTATAAATATATAATTTAATAATTTTGTTATTTTATTATTTATAAAATTTATTTTCAGAATACGCTTATTTGACATACATAAAAATTGTACATTTATAAAAAAAAAAATAACGAAAAAAATATAAGACATTGAGGAGTGAGTAAGGCATAAGATATGGTGACAACATTGATTTATTGAAAGGAAATGGATGTATATTAAATTATTAATGGTATCAAATTAGTGAAAATGAAAAGATAATATCAAAAAAGTATAATATTTTGCCACTATACAAAATGTTAGAAATTAAATTATAAAAACATTTAAATTCTAACTTAATTTGCTTAAAGGTCAAATAGGGATCTCAAGTTTGTTGCAATAATCAAGTAAATTCTTTATTTTTTGGTTGGTTCGGTTTCACCATTAAAGAATTAACCATATGCCCGATAGGGTGAAAATGCCCTTAATTTTTTTTAAATGGGTTTTACTTCTAAAATAATAAAAATAGGTCGAAAATACCCTCATTTTGGATGAAAAATCTAGCTAGCAAACGAACTAAACGGTAGCCAATATGGAGATGACACATCAGCACACACGTGACAATCCCTCTCCCAGTCAGCTTAAAAAAACTCTTTCTCTCCTTTGCTCTCATTTCTCCTCTCATCTGCTTTCCTTCGATGAGCATCCATTCTACCTCCATAACTTGTCATTATCACTGATCATTACATGAATCACTGAATGAATTCCTCATCTCACCATCACCGGATTCAATCTCTTCACTAATAAAACCATTCCAAACATAACTTTCTTGAGTATGAGAACCAGAAATGAATACAGAAAATCACATAATTCATCAATCAAATTGGCAATCTTGCAGAATTTAAGCAACTGCTGTTAAATAAATATCAATAGAATGACATTCACAACAAAAGTCAAGAAATCGTTGAACCGATTGAAGTCAACCAAAGACAGCAAAATAATTAAGGGTAATGAAGGTAAAAGAGGAGGATTGCAATTGGTACCTAAAACCATTGATATGGGAATTGCTTATGAAAATTTGGATTGCAAAAAGATAAGGTATATAGTATTGAACTAAAGTTTCGCCATTATTAAGGACAATAAGAACTCTAGACCCATAAGCACTCCATTCATCATAACAATTCCATATATCACCCAAGGTAAAATATTCAACTGTATCTCTCTCCCATGGGTGCAATAAAATGGTTTAAGTTCCTAATATCTATATGTAATCAATAAACATATAACACAACAAAATATTAGCAAATATCCAACAAAATTCAAGTAAGGAACTTGAAGAAAAGGACATAAAGATCAAAGTTTTGGGAGAAATTGAGAAGAAACAAGATGGGTTGTGCAATGGAGGAAGTAGCTGAGGTTTGATTGCATTGACTCTTTATCAAAAATCATCATTTGAAATGAAAAAAAAATAGAGAAAGATGGAGAAAAGAGAGTGAAAAGAGAGATTGATTCCGATGATGGTGAGATAAGGGATTCATTCAGTGATTCATGTAGTGATGAGAGTGAGAGTGACAAGTTATACAGGTGGGATGGATGCTTATTGAAGGAAAGCAAAGGAAAGGAGGGAGGAAAGAGAGTTTTATTTTTTTTTTAAGCTAACTAGGAGAAAGATTGCCATGTGGGTGCTAAGTGTCACCCTTGTATTAACTACCGTTTAGTCCGTTTGCCAACCAGACTTTTGGTCCAAAATGAGAGCACTTTTCACCTATTTTCATGACTACAGGGATAAAAACCGAAAAAAAAAATATTTAATAGCATTTTCACCTTATTTACTATAGTTTGAGGGAAAAAAGACCCCTTATCCCAAAAATTAAAATTAAACTAATTAGATCCTAATTGAGATAAAATATTTTACTTATTTCTACCACATTAACATATTGATATCATGATTTTTTTTCCTAATTAGCAATTTCAATCTAACACAATTTCAGCAATTGAAAAGTTAATTTGATATAAAAATGGTCTAAATTTGAATAAATAAATTGATCGACAAGAATAGGTTTAGGGCAACAGCACGATAACCCCAAGTTAATAACATGGTAGCTCAAAGTTAACAAACTTAATAATTTTGGGTGTTCAATATCAAAAAAAATTCCTTTACATCTGCATGTAATTGATTATTTTTATAAAATAAGTTTTAAACTCGTAAAAATTAAATAAATAAAAAGTATAAAAAAAAGAAACTGGATAAATTGCCGTGAAATTTTTTTTATCTACAAAATAATTAATTAATCCAAAATTTTAAATAGAATACTGAATTTTATTTCTAATTAAAGAAAATATATATTTTCTCTATTTGTGATTAAAAGAAAAAAATTAATAATAGAATTGGTTTTTTTAACAAATTATACTCTTCTCATTATATAAAAATATAATATAATTGGTTTGATAAAATCAATCTCATTGTAGTTGAACTTTGAAGGAAAATTATAACGAATATAATTTAATGCGGAGATAACATTGAGAATGATACCTACCTTTTGTAGCGCAGAAACTCGTTGCGGAAGCGTTTACAAGGATCTCGTTTGTTTTGGTCACTGGCCTGCCTTTTATCCACGTGTGGGATAATAGCAACTATTCCACAATCTAAAAGCTCCTGAAAAAATTAAGACAGAAAACAAGCGTGAGTGGGAACGAGCAGTCTTGCGGCGTGTACGTTTTCTCGTTACCAAATAATGAGGACCTCACCTCTATTTATAGAGATCCTAAAAACTAGAAACTTAACTCTAGTTTAACTCAGACTTTTTTTGAAATAGGATTTGGTAATTTTAATCAGATTAAACAACTCAATTTAATCTGGATTGGAACTCAATCCATTATAGAGTCATGGGCGTATCCCAACTCTATCATCTCCCACTCGCACATGATGGAACGCATTCCAGTCTTAATTTCCAGTTATACTGGCAAATAGATTGTGTGACCAGCATACCTCGAGAGCACTAGTGCTATACACCTGTTAGGGATATATAGCGTCTCGAAAAAATAAGATCCTCCTTTTCACATATGCCTAACCCTAGATTGCCTTCTCACATTCACTGTTTTAACTCATGATCTCATAAAACAATTTTTGTGTTCACTATTATATTTTTACTCATAGAAACCATAATAGGCTAGCCAGTGAACCACAAAATCTTATGAAAGTGATCAAAAGGCTATCTTCCCCTCTTACTTTATGCCATCCATCATGATTCAACTCGCTTTTCTAGTTAGATCCTCCAGACCTAAACTTTTCCTAGACCTATTGGAAACTAACTAAACTAGCCACATTAAACCATACTTCAGGAATAAGTTAAGGGTTATAAGGGTCGAAATGTAAATAGGGTCTCACAATAGGGAAAGTTAAGATCATTAATATAATTAAATTCCCATCCCTGTGGTCACATAAGCACACACGGTATAAAATATGTGTTATGGTGTTCTTTCTTTCCCTTAAAGGAGCGCATGTCTCACATTTCAATAATGTGTATATCAAACACCATACAGAAGCGTAAGGTTGCGATGCACCGATGCACCCAACTTTAGTCCGCTTACTTAAGGATTACTTCTGGCTTTTTAGACAGAATATGGTAGTTACATATAACTGACCATCGGATTTCATACAATCCTTATTTTTGCATCTCAATTCAAAGCATACAACTTTATGTATGTCTTTATTTTACACCTTAATAAGACTCATCTTATAATTTTTGCAAGACGGCACTTTTATTTTGAACAGGCTCTCGAGCATTTTTATTTGTTCAAAAATTGCCTCATCTTAGTTTTTGCCAACTCATTGACAAAACTAAGGTAAACACCCTTGTGAGTGGGCTACTTCTCTGTCCGACATGCTCAATCTCATATAAATAACAGTAAATATTTACATATAAACATTCACACTCATGTATTGCCAACAATGAACTTTGGTTATTATTCGCAAATAATAACGTTAAGGGATTATATAAAATATAACAGTACCAATTAAATTTTACGCAAATCTCGAAATCTAATGTGTTTCTTAAAACACATCTCTCATTACAGGTTTACTCAACGGATCTGCATGCGTAGAAATGTACTGTAAGTTCACATCTCTCCTTGTGCAACAATATCTCCCGCATATAGATATTTAATGTTGATATGCTTAGCTCTACTATAAGCTATCAACGACTGACTGTCACTATAGAAATTCATTAATACCTCTAAGACAGTTACTCTTAAATGGCTCACAAACCATTTCAGCCAAACTGTCTCTTGTACTGCAATTGAGGAAGTGACAAATTCAACTTCCACTATTGATAGGGCTACACGAGTTTAATTCTTGTTACTCCATGAGATGAAACTCTTGCCAATCAAGAATATAAAACCTGGGATGGATTTCCTCTCATCCACATCTCCTGCCCAATCAACGTTTCTGTATTCTCTCATTTGTAGATCCCTTTCTTGATAATAGAGAGAATAGTCTGCAGTACTTTTAAGATATATAAGTATCCTTTTAATTGCTTCCAATGTGCTTTGCCTGGGTTAGATTGATATATATTTGCTATGCCCACTGCATAAAATATATCATGTCTTATATATAACACTACATACATAAGACTACCCACGACATTGGTATATCGAACGTTCCTCATACGTTCATTTTGCTAGCATCTTGGGACACACATCTTTGCTAAGAAACTGATTTTTGGCAATGGGGTAATATATGAGTTTGCAGTTTTGCATATTAAATCGCTCAAGGTCTTTGTTGATATATTTCTCTCAAGAAACAGACAACAATCTTCTCGAATGATCTCTTGAAATCTTAACTTCAAGAATGTAATATACATGACTCATATCCTTTGTCTCAAAGTTGGACGATAACCAATCTTTGATTTCATTTATGTACAATTTATCATTTTCAGTTTTAAGTATGTCGTCTACATACAATGTCAAAATGACAAATTCACTTTCAGAGCTTTTACTATGAACACAATGACCTTCATCAATCATATTGAACACATTCATTATGATTGTATGATGAAGTCTCAAGTACCATTGTGTTAAAAACTGCTTAAGGCAATATATTGAACTCATCAATTAGCAAACCTTATATTTGCTGCCTTTTTCGATAAAACCTATAGGTTGTTCCATCCAATTCTCCATTGAGAAAAAAATAGTCTTCCCATCCATTTGATGAAACTCTAGGTTTAAACTTGCCACTATGGCCAGAATCAACCTTATGTATGTAAATCTTACAACAGATGAGAAATTCTACTCATAGTCAATCTCTTTCTATTGTATCAACCCCTTAGCGACTAGCTGAGTCTTATATTTTTCGATACCTCTTTCAGCCTTTCGCTTCACTTTGAGAATCCATTTATTCCCAATTTGTGTCCTTCCAGTAGATCAACTAGTTCTCAAACATGGTTTGATCTCATGGTTGCTATTTTTTTCTTCCATTACTTTAATCCATTTTTCCTTAGGTGGGCATGAAAAAGCCTTTTGAATATTTTTATGCTCTTTCTTTTCTTATGGGATAAATAAAAGGGCTTCGTTCAAGCCTTCGATTTTAAATCGTCGGCATGGAACACTTATCATTTTAGATTTTTATAATTTTGAATCTTGATAAACATGTTTCATATATTCATCGTGATTCATAATGCTCCCACTGGGACTATGTTTCATGCTTCCACTGGGACTATGTTTCATACTCCCACTGGAGTCAAGAATACTCCCACTTGAATCAGGTCTCGAACATCCGGATTGTTTGGAGGATGAGGGTCTTAACCTTCTTCCTCTAAATTCCCCCCACTCGGATGGAGTGATCCTGATATTCTTTTCCCAAGATTAATAGAAAGTAAAATTTTAATTCACTTCGCCCAACTTTTAAAATTCATCCTCTTAAGAATATGACGTCTAGTGATTCAAATTCTGTCATTATGCCATTTTCTTACTTACCCACGAAAATGTATCCTCTTGATACTTCAGAATATCTCACATAGACACTCTTTTCACCTCTTGATCTCAAATTTACCAAATTGAGGTATCATGGACGCAAGAATTACAACCTAAAAGTTGTAATTGGCTTAGGTCAACTTGTCAACCAGTTCACAACTCATAAGTTATGATAATGACAATTTTGGAGGGCATAAAGTTCAGAACATATGTGACAGTCAATAAAATATCTCCCCAATAGGAGATAGGCAATTTGCCTCTGCCATCATAGATCTAACCATATCTAGGAGAATCTTATTTCTCCTTTCCTCAACACCGTTTTGTTGTGGATTTATAGGAATGAACAACTAATGTTCAATCCTTTTTCATCACATAAACCTTTAAATTTATCTGTAAGATATCACTGACCTCTATCAGTTCTTAAAGTTTTGATATTTTTATCTAATTGATTCTCAGCTATACTCATATAAGTCGTGAAGCAACTCAATGCTTTTGACTTGTGAGAAATCAAATAGACATGACCATACCTAATATAGTCATATATAAATGTGATGAAATATTAGGCCCCATGCCTTACCCTCACATTCATTTGACCACATTTGTCAGAATGCACTAAATGCAATAGAAATTTCGCTTTAGTTCCTTATTCGAATGATTTTCTAACTAGTTTTTTCTTTTAGGCAATGCTCGCACGTAGGCAATTCAACCTTATTTAAATTACCTATTAAACCTATTTTGACTAACCGACTCATTCGGTTTTGTCCAATATGATTTATTGTAGCATGCCATAATTTCACATTATTCTCATAACAATGTGGAAAATAATGAATTAAAGGAAAATAGTCACGGTCCACATCCATAACCATAAAATCATTCAGAATATAACCAGAATCATAATATATATCATTTAAGCATAAGCGTACACTATCATCCAAATATCGATAAAACAAGAACAAAACCCAAATTTCATAACAAAGACATCTCGATCCCTTGTTATATGGTCCACAGTTCTAAATCTATCACCCACAAATGATGAAATTCAGAACTAGATACATAAATTTTACTCACTCTTGAGTCAAAATAGTGTATCTTTATAGGCACAATGCAGTCTCTTTGCATAGTGTCCTTTTTATAGGCAATTGAAACATTTCACTCCTGAATTGTTTACCTCATTTTTGCCTTAGGATCTTTTGTGATTCTATTCCTTTTGCTTTTCAAGCTCTCGAGCCTTTTCCTTATCCCTATTGTTGAAGCTTCTTTTGTTGTTCTAGTTAGAACTCATTCTATGAGAGCAGGACTGTGCCATATGCACTATGACATTGACCTTAATCACTGTTAGACGGTCCCTTTTAAGCTTCAAATGACAAGCGACATCCTCAAATGTCTTTGTGCTTATCCATGTGAGTTAGTTGCATCTTCACATGCTACCAACTCTTGGGTAAAGAATGGATAATGGTTTGGACCTACTGCTCATCAGTCAACTTATGACTAAATTCACTAAGCTCACTTATTCTTTTCCATCTCTCTTAGATATTTCCGCATCGAATAATCAGACTTTTCTGATATGTATCAAATTTGATCTTCAATGATCGGAGCTAATTCAGAGTCACATCTCTGAACTTCTCCTGCAAAGCGATCCACAGATCCATTGCAATTTGATATCTGCGGAATTGCTTAGTGATATCATCCTCCATGCACTTAGGAAGATGATATAAGCAGTGAAATTCTTATTTTTCCATGCCATATAGGCATCTTGGTCTCGCCTATGCTGGGCTGTAGTGCCATTCTCAGGTTCAGCCATAACCGAACTTGAGGGTTCAAGAGCCTCTTGCTCTTCAAGCACATACTGGATCTTCATATTCTAGATTTCATAATTGTCAGTATTTAGCTTCATATCTTTGCTAAGAGTGACAATTGATTTGGAAGCAGCATCCATTAAGATCCTCTTATCTCAAATAGAACAATATTGGACATATTTATGGGAGATAAGGCAACACATGTAATTTATTACGCACCTGAAATAATAACCTAGTAAAATTTTCTATTAGGCTCAAATTCGAAAAACCTACTTATAGTATCCAATTACCCTCTAAGTCCTAATGTCCAACCTTATAGGTTAAAATTTCATGCATAATAAATCTGAATTATTGGATTATTAAGTTCTCAAACTTATGAGGGGATTTTATTAAGCCACTACTTAATAAACATGCAATCATTTTACTCATAAAATATCGCAAGGCAATTAAAAATAAACACATTTATTATAAAGTTAAATGCCATCATTTTAAATAAACACATTTATTTAACCAATAAATAAAATCCAATAATCCCAAAAATAAGACACTCATGTCAAATAACAATAGGAAACATAAATCCTATTTAACAAAAATAAACGCCAACTCAAATTGACACTTATGTCAACTATTGTTGAAGTCTAGATTTTATAAAATCTTTTTAGTTATTAGGATTATATCTTTAACCGATTTAATCAATTCATCAAGCGACTCATAAGTTCATTGATGAAGCCATGGACAATGCACGCTCCGTCCATTTCTCAATACCATCACAGATTTTAGTGTTGCTTTTCAACACTTGCCACCAATCCAAATGCACTATTGCATTTATTCTCACACATTTACTTTATGATACACTATTGCATCAATGTTATCAGGTCAAATCTCCCTTCGCATTCTCATGTTGCTTTATAGATTGCACTCTTACATTTTTCAAAGCAACCTATGCGCAATTTAAGGAAGACCTACTGTCCTTATTCAATATTTCTGAAACATAATACATAAAATTTTTATACACTCATGTATAAATACACATGATTGAAACACATTTCAATCAATAAGTAAGGATAGAACCTCAAAAAATTTTCAAAATATTTTTAAAAGTTTTCGAAAGCAGAAAACAAAATTTCTACACATTTTTAATATTTTATTTTGAAATTAAACACATTTAAATATCAAAAAATACACAATTTATTTTCTGGCCATTAAAAAATTTTGAAAACATGACCAAAAAATCAGAAATAATTTTAAAAAATTATTTGACAAAAATCGGAGCTGAAATGGTGGTCGGAGGACGCCGTACGCCCCGACGAGAGGGAGATAGACGCGCTTACGCGCGGCCTCCCACTCGACCCGACACGTGTTAACACCACAGTGTGCCACGTGTTAGATTCCTACTGGTCCACCTGGCGCCCACGTGACACCCTGGCACATGTCACCGCCACGTGGCATGACACATGTCATCCACGTGGCGGTGTCTCATTGAACCACGTGTTACACATGACACGTCAGCATCGCCACGTGGTAGACCTCGGTCTGACATGTGGCAGCCCTTGATTGGGCCACATGGCACCATATGATCTGCCACATGGCATGGCCTCAGCCATCCACGTGGCGTTCAACGATTGGGCCACGTGTCAGAGTGACGCATCATAGCTGACACGTGGCGACGTGCATGTGGGCCACCGCCCACGCGCTTGCACCGAACGTATGTGGCGCGTGTAGTCCACGCACCGCCTTCCCTGCCGAATCTGACGCTCCGGTTCCGGCCGGTGGGGGGTTTTCGGGGTTTGTGAATCTAATGGTGAGGTCAAAAATAAAAAATCCTGACTTCTATTTAGCCGTTTTGAACACTCATGTTCATCCCCTCGGGTTTCGGTGTACACATACACGAAATCGAGCCGAAATATACACGCATATATATTTCTTCACACAAAAAACAAATTTTTATTGTGTTCAATGCATCCCAGATCTAATAATTGTACACATAAAATTTTAGATCTATTTAGCAACATGCCAGGACGTAAAAACAATGGCTCTGATACCAATGATGGGAAAATTATAACGAATATAATTTAATGCGGAGGTAACATTGAGAATGATACCTACCTCTTATAGCGCAGAAACTTGTTGTGGAAGCGTCTACAAGGATCTTGCTTGTTTTGGTCACTGGCCTGGCTTTTATCCACGTGTGAGATAATAGCAACTATTCCACAATCTAAAAGCCCCTGAAAAAATTAAGACAGAAAACAAGCGTGAGTGGGAATGAGCAGCCTTGCGGCGTGTACGTTTTCTCGTTACCAAATAATGAGGACCTCACCTCTATTTATAGAGATCCTAAAAGCTAGAGACCTAACTCTAGTTTAACTCAGACTCTTTCTGAGATAGAATTTGGTAATTTTAATCAGATTAAATAACTCAATTTAATCTGGATTGGAACTCAATCCATTATAGAGTCATGAGCGTATCCCAACTCTATCAAACTTAATCATTAAGTTTATTTTATTAATACTTAAAATATCTTATAGAATTTAGATTCACCCGTAACTCTAGATATGGATATAGTTATATATTAATTATAATTTAGATTATAATTTAAATGTGAATAATCAGATTAATATATAAGTATCTTTATCTGAACAAAATTAGACCTGTACAGAACCGAACAAAAATTGAAAGTCGAACCGAATAGATTTTGATCTATTTGGTTCGATCTTTTCGATTTTCTGTTCGTTTTTTCTGAATTGAAATAATATTTCGGATAATTCAGTTATGTTCAATTTTTAAAATGGAAAAATTAAATTAACTGAACCGACCAAAATTATCAAAACTCACAATTTTGCTCTTTATATATATATAACCTAATTTTTTTTTCTTCCTTGCCCGAATCAAAATCCCTAGCGTAGCCACCACCTATTTCTTTCTCTTCTTCACTTTTTTGATTCTTCGATTCTTCCTACAACCATGGTCAGTATCCTTTCTACTCTTCTTTTTGCTATTCTTTTCATATGATTTGTTTTTATTTTTCCTTTTACTTTGATTAAGTTTCGTTGCACACTTGAATTTGAGAGCTCTTGTCTCTTTATTATACATATATTGTGCATTTGATTTCTTTTATAATTGAAATTGCAGGCCTAGCAACCAAAATTGATAGAAGTTCCTTAAAAACTAATATATTTAGCCATACACATGGCTTAACTAATCATTCACTCTATTTGGTGCTTAATGATGATTTTGTTAGTATGTTGATTTCTTCATCCACCATTTTGCTGCTACTTCTTTTTACTTTTATATATTTTTTTCAAGTTAGATATTCTTTTTCTTTCCTATTCCTTTTACGCGCACTCTATAGGTGATGAGAACTGTCGTTGCCAAAGTCAATAGAAGTCCCATTTGATTACCTATTACTTAAATAAACTATAGACTGCATAAATGAAATGTTGTAAACATGCAGGTGACAAGTAGATGGGTTTTAACAAAAGAAAAATAGTCAAATTAGAATCATACATCGAAGAGTCTATCTATAATTTTTTTTACCTCACTCATTCTCTTTCTTCTATTCAAGCTTGAGTCCATCTCTTTGGGTGTCTTGATTCTCTATTTTACCGGTAAGTATTATTTTTTTTTTAATTTTTTTCGAGGGGGCTGCGTGAGTAGATTAAGGAAATTAGAGTTTGATTCTAAGTTCATTGACTTTTGTTGCTTTTTTATTGTTTTTGAGATATGTGGAAGCTTCGGTTCTCGAAAGATTCTGTGATTGTGATTTAGTTTTTATGGAATTTGAGTTTTCTTGTTTAATTCATAAACAAAGCTTAATTTGATAGTATAACAACCCGATTTGGCCCTAGTAGAATTTCAGAATTTTTGTTCGGGAATTCAAGAGTTTGTGTGTATAAGAGAGTATATTTGAGTAAGTGGCTTGTGTGTGGGTTCTGTCGCGAGCGCGACAGTGTCGCGGGCGCGACAGAATGCTTCACGGGAAGCCTATTTGAGTTGGATTATTTGATTTGTATTGGACACGTGGCGGCGTAGGAGTTTGACAAGTGGCATCGTAGGGAATTGGCACATGGCTACAAGGGAGAGGACTTAAGAATGTCGATCCCACAAGGAACGTGATTTACACACTATTACTACCTAATTTTAATCTTGTTTACAATGGTCAACTAATGTGAAATTTGATTTTAAACTAATCTAACATTTAAACTAAATAAACCTAGTTAATGATAGTCAAAGAAGATAGAAAGATTAATGATGCTAAGTATAAAAATGGAACTTGAATTAATTGTTCTTAATTATTATAGTATTCTTGTTATGCAAGCCAAGTTGAATAAATTTCATACTTACTCTCTTGACATAAATAAGGTTGCCTAAAACATGCATAAATAATTCTATTTCACAACTTTCATTAATGAACTAGAAAATTAAACATGAAAATCTTAGGTTAAGTCACAACCTATAGCAACCATTTCAATATTATGATTTCTCAAATGATATCTTAATGATGAATTTCCAATTAGATGTAAGAATGAATTCATTTCTCAATCAAACTCAAACTTATAATGATCATAAATAATATACCAATATGAAATTCTACAAGCAAGAACACATGAATTTATATGAACAATAAAATATTTGATATTAGATATTCAAGTTCAGAATTTACATCACAAAAGTTACAAAGAAGAATAAAAAGATAAGAAATGAAGAAGGAGATTTCTCAACCCTTTTCAAGTCACCAAAGGTAGTCTTCTTCTTTGTATACTATCTTCTCTTCAATACATGAACTCTACTTAAGAAAATTAAACTAAAAGAATGAAAGAACTAACTTAACTTACAGAATTTTTACTTAATTAAATGTTCTATATTAAAATTACAGTTAATAATATTTATACTGTTCTAATTGTGTCTCCTCAGATGTCTCTTGGCAAGGATTGCAATTATTGGTGGAAAGGCATAACTCTTCAAAGTGAAATTTGAATTTTTGTCTCTAACGGATCTCTCTGTCGCGATCGCAACATCGTCGCGCTCGCGACAGAGCGCGCCTCTTTCATTGCTCCACCTTTCTTGCATTTGCTTGCTCCGTGCCCAGTCGCGACCTCGCGACACCACCCTTGGTCGCGACAGTGCTTCTTCCTTCTTTTTCTCTCTTCTTCTTTGGGTTCCCTTAGCGCGTTCTGTCGCGATCGCGCCACTGTCGCGCTCGCGACAGAAGCTCTTCTTCCTTGGCTCATTTTGGCTATTTTTCTCCATTTTCTCCATCTTTTCTCCATTGTCCTCCTACGCACAAAACTCAAACAAAAACATAAAACACACCTAATACTAACAAATAAAAACACTTAAAACATTACTTCTAACCATAAAATATGGATTAATAATGAGCTATTTAAGCTCATATCAAACCCCCACACTTAAACATTTGCTTGTCCCCAAGCAAAACACTTAAATAACATAAACACACAATACTCAATAAACACAATATTTTGGAGCTTACTTTTATATTTGACAAGCATTTGGAAATACCATGCATAAACTTGCCCTTCTAACACACTAACCTAAATATGCAACTATTTAAACATTACCAATATTCATTAAACTTTAACCTCTATGCACAATTGGAAAACCATGAAATTGCAAAACACAATGATGTTTGATCTCAAGGAATCAAGTATCTTAACACATGTATAGATTATTTCACTCAAAACATTTCCTAAGATAATTGTCACTCAAACACTTTTTGCTTTCAATCACTCAATCTCTCAAGTGTTTATAGGTTAGTGTTTCTCTCATTCCTTAAATATGCCATTACATACCATAGACTTGTAATTAGTAAAAATCTCCACTACTAGTATAAGGTAGTAAAGAGGATCAAAGGGTCTTAAAAATGGCTGTAATGTGGCTTAGGTTAGGGTAGGAAACTTTTGGATTTAGGTAGCTAATATTGTGTAGAGAAAAAGTACCAATATAACTTAGGAGATTGAAAATAAAATTTGCACAAAGCATGATAGTCTTACACCTTTTTTTAATTCCTTGTTTGACTATAAAATTTCCAGCTAGTTCATTGTGTTTTTTTTTTTCTTTTTTTTTTAAGATATTCTTTTTAAGGATAGCAAGGAAAATTAGCATGGGTGTGTTTTATGCTCCATCCCACACATAAGCAATTTTTGATATACATCCTGCTATTCCTCCTTATTTTTGTTCTTTTCTTAAAAAAAACTAGGATTTTTAATACGAAGTTTCACAACAAGGGAATTTCAATTTTCACTACTTCATGCTTGTCAATAATACACATCTCTAATGCTATATCAATCCAAATCTCTCCACAATATGGGTAATTCACAAGAAATAGGCCAATGTTTACTCAAAAGAATATGGCTATGTATGTGCTTAAACAAGAAAAACAAGGTTTAGGCTCACACTTGGCTTCCTAAAGTCAAAAGGTAAGGAAATTTAAAGCAAGCCAAAAATGGTTCATTCTAAATGGCCTTATCATATCCCGTGTACATCCCATACTAAAATATAGTCTCAAAAATTACCAAAAATAAGTTATGGAGGATATGGCATACTAAGGCTCTCATGCAAAGAAAACATATCATTATAAAAGGCTCAAAAGCTCACATAGGCTATAAGTTAAACTATCATAGGCAATGAGCTGGCAAAACAATCTTTATTTACATGTGAAAAGATACCTAACTTAAAAAGAACCTAAACCAAAGTATTTTGCTAAGTCATTCCCTTCACTATGTACAATAGAATGCCAAAGTAAAACAAATAATGATAATGTTCAAAAAGTTTGACTATCTAGGCTAAGGTCAAAAAGAGAAAAACTATACATGCTCTAATTCCCAAATAATTATCAAATACGAAGCTCTAGAACAAAATGTGTCTAAAACAACCTAAAACAATCTAAAACTTACAATCATAACAATACATACCTAAATCTAGCAATTAATGCAAAACACAAGCTACACTACTCATACATGACAAATATATCCATACATACATATATTTGAAACAAAAACAAAACACAAAGCTCCCCCCACACTTGAAGGACACAATGTCCCCATTGTGTGAAAAGAAACACACTTAAAAAGCAAAATAACACACAAACATACAAAAGAACACAAAAACAAACAAAACAAAGAAAATAAAGAAAAGTGGAGGAGAACAAACTCAAAAACTCCCACTAGGGGAGCTAGGTGGAGATGGAGATAGGTCCACGTTCTGCTTTCGAAAGAAACTCAGGAGTTTGCGACTCAAACTCTTTTGACTCTTCAGCACTGCCCTCACATCATTCTCCATTAAATCCATACGTGCTGCTAGACTTTGATTTGTGGCCTCAATGCCATCCAATCGTTGCAAAACTGGTTCCAAATCTACAGAAGAGCTGCCAGCAGTCCCTCTCTCAGCAGCATCAACTCCAGCAGCCGCCTCGTCCTCATCCGAGGAGTCATGAGCAATAGCTGCTGAGGCTGATTCATGTGCCCTTTCACGTAGCACACTAGGTCCAGCCACACTAGGAGTACCTGCAAAACGGTCAACAAACCTCGGGGTCCAAGCTCCCTTGGTTAAAATATTAGAGCGCCTCAAGTAGACAACATCAAGCAATGGAATTGATTTATTGTCAGCCAAGACAAAATTGTGTAAATCACCCAAACATCCCAAAATAATACCAGTAACCATATGGCACATCCCCACTGATTTACTTCTTGCAATAGAAGCATGGTACAAACCATCTAAAATAAAATCAATTGAATCAGGGGTTTTATGGGATTGCAAAAGATCTAAGACAAACAAATCTTTGGTTTGAACCTTTGTACTTTCTACCCTCCCAAACATAGCATGGTAAAGAAACTTATGAAAAAGCATCAATGCATCATCTTTTATTTGCCGATTAGTCGAATTTTTATTATTAAAGTTCTCTAATCCAGACAATCTAGTCCAAACAGGGGAAAGTTGAAAAAGATGAGAATTAAATCGTTTTCCACTTAAAGGGAAACCAAACCAAGTATGCAAATCATCATACCTAAAGGTATAATCTATTCCCTGATGTCTAAATTTCATCGAAATCTTACGTTTATCCACATAAGTCAAGGTGACAAAAAACTCTAAAGCCCATTCTTTTCTCACAGGTAAAGATAAAGTTATAAATTTTTCCCACTTCATATATTTAAGAAAACGATTAATTTGATCAGTCAATCCGAACATATCCAAAATAGCGGAGTCCAAAGCCCACATACCAACATAATTTTTCTTAGCAAAATATTGAAATTTCTCCCCTTCTTCATCAGAAAAAATTGGAAAAGGACAATCATACCTATTTTGAAAAATGAGTGAAGTAGGAACATAATCGTCTCCTTGATTGCTTGACTCCCTCATAGGCCTTTTCCCTTTTCTCTTGTCTACAACGTGCTTAGTCCTCACCATGTTAAAATCGTTTACAACTAGATGAACAAAATGATAAGAAATAGAAGAGAACAGAAGTAAACTAAAGAGGAAGATAAAGTGTGAGGAATTTGGAGAGAATTGTGAGGAAGGGTTGAGAGAAAAGAGAGAAATTAATTAGAAAGAAACTGAAAAGGCAAAAGAAATTTAAAGAAAAAGGAGTTATTAGGGTAGAAAAGAGGGAAGGTGAGGAATTAAATGAGTTCCCAACGGTCAGATTGACCAACAAATTCAAATCCCGCCTTCTGTCGCGACAGAAGCGCATTGACAAAGTATCTTATCGCGATATACGTCGCGGCATCGCGATAAATGAACCCCGCTCTCCATCACGACATAGTTGCGCTCGCGACAAAAAGCAAAAATGAAAAATCCAAAAAACTGTCGCGATGACACCCATCGTCGTGCCGTCGTGATGAAATCTGTAAAACACCTTGAGCGTGACAGAAAGGAAACTGAAAAATCAAATTTTCTTCCCTTTCAAAAACATCACAAGTAGACATATAAAATGAACTTACAAATTAGGATCATCAGTGGAACAAAAAGAATTACATTAGTACATACAAATATCACACATATAATATAATAATTAATTAAAAAGAAAAATAACACCAAGTAACCTTCAAACAATTTTTAAAGAAAGAAATGAAAACTTCCTTCCATGAAATGTTTCCTCCAAATACACCTTACATCTTTGACCATTGGCTTTAAATAACTCCCCTTTTTTATTTTTTAGCTCTAAAAACCCTTGATCAAAGACTTGGTTGACTTCAAAGGGTCCACTCCATCTAGATCTCAATTTTCCAGGAAAGAGTTTCAATCTAGAATTATACAATAGAACCTTGTCCCCAACATTGAAATGTTTAATCCGTATATGTGCATCATGCCATTTTTTAGACCTTTCTTTATAGATTTTAGCATTTTCATATGCAAGAAGTCTTAACTCATCTAGCTCATTTAATTGTAAACATCTCTTGACACTTGCATCTTTAAGTTCATAATTCAAAGTCCTAATCGCCCAATATGCTTTGTACTCTAACTCCACAGGCAAATGACATGCTTTTCCATAAACCAACCTATATGGTGTCATACCAATAGGTGCCTTAAATGCTGTACGGTATGCCCACAAAGCATCATCCAATTTATGTGCCCAATCCTTTCTAGAATTAGAAACAATTTTTTCTAATATCCACTTAAGCTCCCTATTGGACACTTCCACTTGACCACTTGTTTGTGGGTGATATGGTGTAGCTACCCTATGATGCACACCATATTTATGCAATAAAGAATCAAAAGAACGGTTAATGAAATGCTTACCTCTATCACTTATGATGGTTCTTGGCACTCCAAATCTTGAGAAAAGCTTTTTCAAAAATTTGATCACTACCTTTGAATCATTGGTTGGTGTGGCTTTTGCTTCAACCCATTTGGATACATAATCAACTCCAACCAATATGTAGTTTTGACCAAAAGAAGTAGGGAAAGGACCCATGAAGTCAATCCCCCACACATCAAATACTTCAACTTCCAATATATTATTCAAAGGCATCTCATCTCTTTTCCCAATTTTACCAGCCCTTTGACATTTATCACATTTGGCTACATATATCCTTGCATCATGAAATAAAGTAGGCCAAAAGAATCCACATTCAAGCACTCTAGAAGAAGTTTTATTAGCACCATTATGACCCGAATACAATGCAGCATGACAATGCATCAAGATGTTTTGATAATCCTCCTCACTTACACAACGAGGAATTATACCATCCCCACCTATCTTAAACAAGTAAGGTTCCTCCCAAAGATAATTTTTAACTTCACTAAAGAATTTCTTCTTTTGTTGCCATGTCAAATTATCAGGTACAATTCCAGCAGCAAGTTAGTTAGCAAAGTCAGCATACCAAGGTACATGCATATTCTCAATTGACATTAATGCTTCATCCGGAAATGATTCATTAATTTCAATGCCATCACCTAAAGTTTGGTCATTGCTTTCTAACTTGATAAATGGTTAGCAACTAAATTTTCACTTCCCTTTTTATCTTTAATGACAAGGTCAAACTCTTGCAATAATAATACCCAACGAATCAACCTAGGTTTAGCATCTTTCTTTGCAAATAAATACCTCAATGCAGCATGATCAGTATAGATTATGACTTTAGATCCTAACAAGTAAGATCTAAACTTGTCACATGCATAAACCATAGCTAACATTTCTTTTTCAGTAGTTGTGTAATTAATTTGAGTAGATGACAAAGTATGACTAGCATAATAAATTACATGCAAATTCTTACCATGTCTTTGACCTAAGACGCAACCCATAGCAAGATTACTTGCATCACACATAATCTCAAATGGTAATTCCCAATTAGGAGAAGCAATAATAGGTGCACTGGTAAGGGCCTTCTTCAAAGTATCAAAAGCATGCATACATTCTTTAGAAAATTCAAAAGGAACATCCTTAACTAACAAGTTAGTTAGAGGTTTAGCAATTAAAAAAAAATCCTTTATAAATCTTCTATAAAAACCAGCATGTCCAAGAAAAGATCTTACCCCCTTAAGTGTAGTGGGTGGAGGTAACTTCTCAATTAATTATGTTTTTGCTCTATCTACCTCAATCCCCTTACTTGAAATTTTGTGCCCTAAGACTATCCCTTCATCAACCATGAAATGACATTTTTCCCAATTAAGAACCAAATTATTTTCTTCACATCTAGCCAAAACTTTGTCTAAATTTTGTAAACAAATCGCAAATGAATCCCCATATACAAAAAAGTCATCCATAAAAACTTCCATTATATCCTCTATCATATCCCCAAAAATTGAAGTCATACATCTTTGAAAAGTGGCTGGGGTATTACAAAGCCCAAAAGGCATTCGCCTATAAGCAAAGGTCCCATAAGGACAAGTAAATGTGGTCTTCTCTTGATCACTAGGGTAGATAAAGATTTGGAAATACCCTGAATATCCATCAAGAAAACAGTAATGAGAATGGCCAACAATTCTTTCTAGCATTTGGTCAATAAATGGTAAAGGAAAATGATCCTTTCTAGTGGCCAAATTTAGCTTCCTATAATCTATACACACCCTCTAACCGGTGGTGGTTCTAGTTGGAATTAAATCACCATTCTCATTCTTCACTACCGTCATACCCCCCTTCTTTGGAACACAATGTATTGGAATCACCAAATCACTATCCGAAATTGGATAAATAATCCCAGCATCTAGCAACTTAATAACTTCTTTTTTCACTACCTCTTTCATGTTGGGGTTAAGCCTTCTTTGTCTATCAGCCTTCGGTTGACATTCATCTTCCATGTTTATCCTATGCATGACAACATTAGGACTAATACCTTTCAAATCAGATATTTGCCATCCAATGCTTTTTATCTTTTCCTAACAACTTCTAATAATGCATACTCTTGTTCATTATTGAGTTTGTTGGAAACAATAATAGGCAAAGTATGATTAGGACCAAGAAAAGTGTACCTCAAATGATTTGGTAGTTCCTTAAGATCAACATTTTGAGGACTTACAATTAAAGGTGGCAAGGGTGCTTCATTACGATAAAGAGGTTCTGGCCTTAAGCTTTCTTGCTCCACCTCTTCATGAACTTTATCTTCCATTTGAACTTCCTCTTCTCCTGCATTTTCTAATACCTCCACAACACACGCATCAATGATATCTATTTTCATGCATACATTTTCATCCATGGGGTATTTTAGTGCCTTATCCATTTGATGCTCAACACTATCATCCCCTACTCTTAAAACTAATGTGCCCTCATAGACATCAACTAAAGCCCTACCAGTCCTCATGAAACGTCTACCCAATATCAAGGGGCATTTCTCATCATATGAAAAATCTAAGATGGCAAAATCAGCAGGTAATATAAACTTATCCACTTTTACAAGCACATCTTCCACTATTCCATATGGTTTCTTAATAGATTGATCAGCTAATTGCAAAACCATGGAAGTAGGTTTAACATAATCCAAATCCAACTTTTTAAAGATAGATAAAGGCATGAGATTAATACTTGCCCCCAAATCACACAAACACTTAGGAAATTCAACATCCCCTAAGGTACATGGAATAGTGAAACTACCATTATCCTTAAGCTTTGTAGGCAAATTATTTGTGATTATGGAATTACATGCCTCAGTCAATGCAATAGTGGATATATCCTCCCAACTTCTTTTCTTAGATATTAAATCTTTAAGAAATTTTGCATAGTTAGGAATTTGTGTAATGGCCTCAATAAAATTTAAATTGATGTGCAAATGCTTCAATTTATCAATAAAAGATTGGAATTGCTTATCTTGGTTTTGTCTCTTTAGGCGTTGAGGAAACGATGGTCGAGGTTGAAAAACCTTAGAAGAATTTGCCTTAGATGCCTCTTCTGTCGCGACCGCGATAGGTGTCGCGATCGCGACAGAAGGCTCTCCTCCTGCTGTCGCGATCGCGCCTGGTATTGCGCCCACAACATTACTTGGCCTCTCCTCTGTCGTGATCGCGACAGGCGTCGCACTCGCGACAGAGGAGTCAGTTTTCTCTTTATTTTCCTGCACATCTCCACCCTTATTAGTAATAACAAATTCATTGGTGTAAGATTTACCTGATCTCAAATTTATGGCTTTCAGATGTTCCCTTGGATTCTCCTCCGTATTACTTGGTAAAGTAACTTGTAACCTTGAGGGTAAAGCCTTTGCTAATTGCCCAATTTGCACTTCTAAGTTATGAATGGATGAAGCTTGATTCTTTGTGATCTGATCAAACTTACTTTCCAGCCTCCTGTGGTTCTCCTCTTGCGAGTTAAATTTCATATTAATTCCCTCCAAAAACCTATCCATCTTAACTTCTAAAGCCCCAAACCTATCTTGAGGTTGTTGAAAACCTACACTCCTATTTTGGTTGTCACGATTTCCCCAAGAAAAGTTAGGATGATTTCTCCAACCTGGATTATATGTATTAGAGTAAGGATTACCACGACCTTGACCTTGGATAAAGCTAACTTGCTCTTCATTATTAGTTACCCCCAAATTACATCCTTCACTAGAATGTCCTAATTGCCCACAAATATTATAACTATATTGCTGACTACTTCCCACTCTTAAACTATTAAGTTTATGAGTTAAGGCTTCTACTTGAGCTTGCAAAGCAACTACAGAATCAATTGCATGTACTCCCCTAGTATTAGAAGAATTAGAATCCCTTACTCTCTCGGTAGGCCACATGCAATTGTTCATTGACATTTCCTCCATTAATTCAAATGCTACTTTGGTTGTTTTTCTCATCAAGGATCCACCAGCTGCAGCATCTATTGTACCTCTTGTAGTTGGGTTAACTCCATTATAGAAAGTTTGCATCAAAAGCTCCCTTGGAAGGTTATGATGAGGACACATTCTTTGCAATTCTTTGAACCTTTCCCAAGTCTCATACAAAGATTCATTATCATTTTGAACAAATGTAGTGATATCCTTTATGATTTTTGTTGTTTTAGCCAAGGGAAAATATTTGGATAAAAATGCTTGGGCCAATTGGTCCCAAGTAGTAATTGATCCCCTTGCTAGCGAATTCAACCAAGCTTTGGCCTTATCTTTCAAAGTGAAAGGGGAAAGCTTAAGTTTGATTGCATCAACCGAAACACCATTAATCTTAAAGGTATCACATATTTCAAGAAAATTTGCCAAATGAGCATTAGGATCCTAATTTGCCAAACCATAAAATTGAATGCTATTTTGAATCATTTGTAATAAAGATGGTTTAATCTCAAATTGATTTGCGTTTACCGTTGGCCTTACCACTTCTTGTTGAGCACCACTCAAAGCAGGTGTGGCAAAGTCCATAAGTCTTGGTGGATTTTCTTCAGCCATGATAATTGGTCTCTTATCCTTGTTCTTTTTCTTATTGGACTTCCGGTTACTTGACAAAAACCTTTCAATTTCAGGATTTAAGGGTTCAAGCTCTTTTAAAGAACTCTTTGTACTAGGCATGAACTTTCAAATCCTGTAAAACCAAAAACAAAACACAAAGTTAAACTAAATCAAACAAATTAAAACAAAAGAAAATATTGTAATCCAAAATAATAAATCAAGTTTCATAATGTAAAAACAACCGTTCCCCGGCAACGGCGCCAAAAACTTGTTGAGCATTTTCTATAGATGCTAATAATCGTAAGTATACGGTGTACCAAAATAGTACTTAAGAATGTCGATCCCACGAGGAACGTGATTTACACACTATTACTACCTAATTTTAATCTTGTTTACAATGGTCAACTAATGTGAAAGTTGATTTTAAACTAATCTAACATTTAAACTAAATAAACCTAGTTAATGATAGTCAAAGAAGATAGAAAGATTATGATGCTAAGTATAAAAATGGAACTTGAATTAATTGTTCTTAATTATTATAGTATTCTTGTTATGCAAGCCAAGTTGAATAAATTTCATACTTACTCTCTTGACATAAATAAGGTTGCCTAAAACATGCATAAATAATTCTATTTCACAACTTTCATTAATGAACTAGAAAATTAAACATGAAAATCTTAGGTTAAGTCACAACCTATAGCAACCATTTCAATATTATGATTTCTCAAATGATATCTTAATGATGAATTTCCAATTAGATGTAAGAATGAATTCATTTCTCAATCAAACTCAAACTTATAATGATCATAAATAATATACCAATATGAAATTCTACAAGCAAGAACACATGAATTTATATGAACAATAAAATATTTGATATTAGATATTCAAGTTCAGAATTTACATCACAAAAGTTACAAAGAAGAATAAAAAGATAAGAAATGAAGAAGGAGATTTCTCAACCCTTTTCAAGTCACCAAAGGTAGTCTTCTTCTTTGTATACTATCTTCTCTTCAATACATGAACTCTACTTAAGAAAATTAAACTAAAAGAATGAAAGAACTAACTTAACTTACAGAATTTTTACTTAATTAAATGTTCTATATTAAAATTACAGTTAATAATAATATTTATACTGTTCTAATTGTGTCTCCTCAGATGTCTCTTGGCAAGGATTGCAATTATTGGTGGAAAGGCATAACTCTTCAAAGTGAAATTTGAATTTTTGTCTCTAACGGATCTCTCTGTCGCGATCACGACAGAGCGCGCCTCTTTCATCGCTCCACCTTTCTCGCATTTGCTTGCTCCGTGCCCCGTCGCGACCTCGCGACGCCACCCTTGGTCGTGACAGTGCTTCTTCCTTCTTTTTCTCTCTTCTTCTTTGGGTTCCCTTAGCGCGTTCTGTCGCGATCGCGACACTATCGCGCTCGCTACAGAAGCACTTTTTCCTTGGCTCATTTTGGCTATTTTTCTCCATTTTCTCCATCTTTTCTCCATTGTCCTCCTACGCACAAAACTCAAACAAAAACATAAAACACACCTAATACTAACAAATAAAAACACTTAAAACATTACTTCTAACCATAAAATATGCATTAATAATGAGCTATTTAAGCTCATATCATGACATTTGGCATGGGACTTTTTGGATTGAGATGTACTAACTGAGGTGGTTTGGTATTAATTAGGGTTTGGTGGCATTTAGTTAGTTTGGTTGGCTTGGATGAGCATTGACCAGCTACTCAATTCTTTTTTCCCACATTAATTTGCTTTTGGCTTTTGTTTTTCTTGCTTTTCCCTTGGTTGCTGCCGTGCCCTTTTCCCTTTCCATTTCTTTTGCTTTTCATTCTTCTCTTTGGGTTACCTTGAGTGGGTTCTCTTGAATTGGGTTGAAGAGTAAAAGAAGGGTAGAGTTGATCCTTGAGAAGGTTAGTTTGGTTGATTTTCCGATCTGACCTCCTTTTTCTTTATGTTTTAATTTAAAGTGATAAAAAGTTTAACTCAAGTATTTTCTATGTGATTTATGGAAGCTATGAACAAGAGATTGGATAAAGAAAAGGAAAGGGTTGGAGCTGAATAGAGCATAGAGTTCAAGCTTCCTAGAGCTAGGGATCGAGTGTGATTTTATTATTCTTGCATGTGTTTACATGAAATATGTTTGAATAGAGAGATGCTTGATGAGCTTTAATTAGCTCAACTGCTCTTTTAGAGTATATTTGTTAGATGTTGAATTTGATTGGTTGCGGTGCTGATGATATGTGTATATATATTTATAAGTATGTGAATTGATCAATTGAATGTGTGTGTTGATGATAAAGTTTGATTTGGCAAATTCTGCTTATTTATCATCTGACCTCTGTGTGATGTTTTTGTCATAAGTATAGTTATATACCTCTGAATTGAGTGATTATTGATCCATTAGAACTGCGACTTCAATACCGACAGAAGTCCTAGAAATGACCTTGAGCAAATTCTTGCTCTAAGACCCTAAAAATTTGCTAAAACCGTAGCATCCTTGTTTGGGTCGGGTTACTTGAACAGTATAGGTTCTTTAGATCATATCTTAAGTTTTAGATGTCTAATTGACCTAAAATTTATCCCATTTCAAATTTAACTTCCTAGGAAACAATTGTTAGGAAGAAAGTGTTGTCTAAAAATGATGTTTAGAGGTCGGTTTAGACGATGCAAGTTTGAGGTAAGAAGCAGCCTCCTAAAGGTTCCTGATGGAGCCTTCTATCGCGAGCGCGACAGAAACACGTTCTTCAAAAGTTTGGTGATGTCTTAGTCGTGTTGAGTAGCACATCTCGGAGAGAAAATAAAGGAGGAGCACAAGTCGTGCTCAGGAGCACGAGTCGTGCTCAACCAGAGAGAAAAGAAGAGGGAGCACGAGATGTGCTCCAGGAGAGGAAGAAGAGGGGAGAGTGAGCACGAGTCGTGCTCATGCTCTTTCTTCTCTGTTGATTCTGTTTTGAATTATTGCTCCTATTTTGAGTGGTTATATGTTTATGTGAGTTTTGTATATCACCATTTGGTCCATGTTTGGTGTAAAATTATCTTTTAAACCTCTTGCGTGATTAGTATTATTAAATGTACATGATTAATAAAAGTTGTACATGAAGTAGATGCCTCTAAATTTGATGAATGCATTTGAATTATCGTGATGAATAGGTATCTGTGTATAGTGTATGTGAGTTGTTATTGAGCCTGATTACCATTATAGTGGATAGATAAGCATGCTTATAAAGGGTTAGAGTGCAGCTGCTAGAGTTGGCATTAATTGTGCCCAGAGTTTGGAATTAAGCATGCTTATAAAGGGTTAGAGTGCAGCTGCTAGAGTTGGATTTAATATTGCCCAGAGTTCGGAGTACCTTGTGTATTCCATAGAGTTTGAGTTAATTCTCCACATGTAAGATACTGTAAACAGTATCTAGAGTTACCCGTATCCACCAGGAAAGGAATTCAGGCTTGTTAATATTGTATAGTAAACATGAAGAGCTTAAAGGTGTTGCTTTGAATAAATGTTATAGTAAATGAGAGTAATGTTTTAAATACGTGACAATTCATATACAAGTATATGTTTACATGAATGTGGACACATGATAATGTATATGTCGAGCATTTTCTATAGATGCTAATTATACCGCAAGTATACGGTGTACCGAAATAGTACTTTAGATGTCGATCCCACGAGGAACGCGTTTTACACACTATTACTACTCAATTTTAATTTTGTTTACAATGGTAATAAATTTGATGGTTGAATTTGAACTACTTTATTATAATAATTAATTAAACCTAATTTATGTTTATCAGAAGAAGATAAAGGATATATGAACGAAGAACTAAAAATAATGAATTTGATCCATCATCTTGATTAATATTTATTCATCTTTCATGCAAGCCAAGTTGAACTAAAGTTCTAATTTACTCTCTCGACATAAATTAAAATGCCTAAAATATGAAATTAAAATTCTAACTCACAACTTTCATTAATGAATTAGAGGTTTCTAATGACATGTTTTAAGAATAATCACAAACCTATAGCAATTATCTCAATATACCGATTTCTCAAAATATACCTTGATAATGAAACTCTATTAGATGCCAGATAAAGCAAACTCTCAAATTACTTTAACTTGTAAAGATCATGCAAAAGATACTAATAGAGAATCTACATTGAAAGATCATGAAAGTAGATGAAAATAGAAAGAATTATAACATGCAAATTCATTGAAATGATATTCATAGAAATAATGGAGAAGAATTAAAAATAAGAGAATAAGATAGAAGCCTTTCAACCCTTTTCTCAATCTCTTGAAACAAGTTTTCTTCTCCTTGATCTTCTTCTTCAAAACATAAAACTAAATAAGAAAATAAAACTAAAGAAAACTGTCTACAAAATACAGAAAATCACTTAAATAAAATTTTATATCATCTATCTATATCTCAATTTACAATTAAACTAATATTTATAGATGTTAATTTGAAAGTTGTGTCCCTTGAAAATGTCCCTTGAGAATAGTTGCAACTTTTGGTGAAAGAATGTCACACCCCACAAGTGGCTTATTTGGAAATTGGAATTTTAATTGGATAATTAAGGTTAATTGGGTAATATTCAAGTGGAAAGGAGGATTAAATTGCAAGTATAATTAAAGTAATTAAATGGTAGATTTTATTTTGGTGACTTAAAGGTAATTTATCAAGGGTTATTTGGTAAAAGAGGAATAGGTGAGTTGTGTCTTTGTGCATGTGTGCCAGGTGGAGAGTGAGTGTGTACGTGGGTAAGGGAAAGAAAGATCTGGGAAAAAGTTTAGTTGGGTAAAAAACAAAAGACTAAAGGTTTTCTCTCTTCTTGTTTTCCCTCTCACGAAAATCACCTTTTGCTCTTACTCTCCATTTGCTGTTCTTCTTCCCATTTTTGCATGTGTATTCTGTTGTGGGACTAGGGTTAGAGATTGGTTAAGAAGTTCCAGAGGTAAGTGGCTTTTAGTTTCTCCTGTGGTTCTGCTTCTCATTTGAATTATTTAGAAATTTTGTCTTTGGATCTTTGATTGTGGTCCTACTTGTTTGTAAGCTCCTGAGGATACAAGGAAGGAGAAGGGAAAGGACAAGGTTGTGGATTGAGGATATTACAGTGGATTTTTGGACTTCATTTCCAGGTTTGGGAGTGTCTGCCTCTTGTCCATTTTGGATCGTGTCTGTAATCTTGATATTAAACTATTTTATTGTGTGTGATGGTATATCAAAATGCTAGAGTTATTTAACGTGGTAGATATAAGTACAGTAGAAAGAAATGACCTGAACATGTAATGAGAGGAATACGTATGTGTTGAATGTGGAAATCCTGGAAAACTGGTAATCTGACTTTGCCTCTGTTATTATTGTATAAATGAGTTATTTGTGTTATAATTGCTGTGAATGTGTTCTGAAGACTTGAAAGGTACGTGTTAGAATGGTTATTGCATGAGAACTGGTTTTGAGCAAGAAAGGGTTTTTGAATTAGGTAGTACTCTGTTTTAGAAATCTTCTGGTTTTTCGTGTTTTCTGGGTTTCTGAAGAAAATTGGAATGTTTGGAGAAGATGAAGTTTTGTGAGGAGAAGGTCACGAGACGTGACTGCTGGTCACGCCGTGACCCCCTTCTCGGCTGTAGATCACGAGGCGCGAAGCAGCTTCACGCCGTGACCCTTTCTTTGCTGAAGGTCACGTCGCGTGAAGCGGCATCACGCCGTGACTCTCGCCCTCTTCCTGCGTGATTTCTTTCTCCCCTCTCACAGGCGTCACGTCACGTGACCGGTGGTCACGCCGTGACTGTCTGCTATTCTCGCTTGGCGCTCGCGTGAAGTCTGCGTCACGAGATCGCCTGGCGCTCGCGTGAAGCTGGAGTCACGACGTGACTGGAGGTCACGGCGTGACCAGCCTTACCTGCTGCCCTGTTTTTCCAAAATTGAGATTTTAACTTCTGACTTCAAGAATTTTTCACTACATGATAAATATTTGACCTAAAATCTGATTGTATTTTTATAATTGTATAATATTGGGTTTTGAATACATGAAGAATAATATTTTTATACATGATTTATATGTTTATAATTTACACGAATATAGTTATTCCAATGTGGGTTTTTGGTTCTTTTTACCTCCTGTGTTTGATAATTGAATATGTTTAAATGTTTCTGAATTTGATTATTATACGAGTATACATGATTTATAAGCTAGTATTTAATGAAATTCTCATGATTTGATAGATGAATTATTGAGTTGTGTCATATAAGCCTGTATAAGTCATAGTAGTGGATAAGTAAGCGCTTACTTAGGTCAGAGTGTGTGTGCAGCTGCTATATGATAAAAATGTTATATGCGGATCCTTTTGGATCCTTGTTTCGACCACGTTTGGTCTATATGGAAATAAAGCGAGACCTCGGTCTCTATATGAAAATTACATGTTTGAGACTCATGTCTCTATATGCTTGGGATATTGTGTCCTATCAGTATCCAAATGACCGTATCCACTTCTTAGGTTTATACCAGACTAATCAGGCTACATGTTTAATTGCTCTATATATGTTGAGATGTTTATTGACATGATTAAATGTATATGTTACACATGAATTCTTGTATATTCTATGTTGGTGTAATCAGAAAAGTAGGTGTGTATTTGTTAATTGCTTATATTGTAAATATCATAATGTGATGAGATACTATATTGTATTTGTGTATTATTATTTTGTTTTGTTCCTCCCCACTAAGCGTTATCGCTTAGCACGGGCTTCTTTTCCCGTGCAGGTGGCGAGTGCAGTTCAGAGTCGGATATCTGCAGGTCGGCCACTAGGGGTCTTTTTGGATGAAGTTGTGTTATTTTTGAAGTCTTCCGCTGTAACTATTTTGTATATGGCTTGTATAAAGCAAAGTAAATTTTTGTAAAGGAACGAGTATTCTTTTTTGTATATATAATTGCATACGAGCCTCTTTTTGTAAAAACGATACAAATATGATATATGTATAAGGACTTGATATATATATATGTTACAGAAATTTTCTGATTTAAATGATTAAAAGTTTCTTTAAACCTCATTTGGTTTTCTTTTATTTATTTATATATGAGTAAATGTATATGATTATAGGTGTTTGCCGCGTGACACTCCGGTATCCTTCCAACGGGGATGGCGGGGTGTTACAAAGAAGGTGGCTTTTCAAGTGACTTTTGGCTCAAAAACTGTCCAACGGTACTCTCTGTCGCGATCGCGACGGCATCGCGATCACGACAGAACGCGCTCTTTCTTTTTCCTTCTTTCTTTTCTTCTTTCCTCTCGGTTTATCTCTGCTTTAGCACGACTCGTGCTACTCGGTCCGAGTCGGACGCATCATCCTGGTCGTGTTCCACTTCGGTCCTAGTCGTGCCTTCCTTCCCTTCTTCTCTTCTTTCTTTTCTTCCTTTGCACCAGCACTCCCCTGTCCTAGTCGGATGCAACATCCTAGTCGGATTCTCCTCCTTTTCCACTCGTGCTCTTCTTCGTTCTGCTATACCTATTAGACCCGTGCTCCACAATCCTAGTAGGATGAATTGTCCTACTCGGATGCTTACTTCCTCTTCCCTTTTCTTCTTCTTTCTTTTTCTACTCAAGGCTTGTCCGACTCGTGTTATCACCTCCTAGTCGGATCCTGCTCTGCTCTTCTCGTGCTCCACCTCCAGTACCTCCTGTTTTCTCACCATCACAGCTTGTTTGCTCAATTTAATGCTCAAAAAGACCTGTAAACACAACAATCACACATACAAACATATATACACATAATCTAACACACATGACATCTAATATACAGATAATTGCACAATTAATATCCTAATCTCATACAAAACATATACTCAATTATACATTAACTAAGCTCCTATCAGTATATTTGAATAAATGATCTGTACAAGCGTGTGAAAGTTATATGCTTGAGTTGTAGTGTACATGAATGAGTAAAAGAGTAGATGTTATATACATGTTAGCTCATAGTTTCTGATAATTGAGCATGCAACCTATACACGTATAAGATCTATATGCATGAACTATTTGATTTTGTTATATGACATGTGTGATCTATATGTGACTTAGTAAAGAAGTCCTTTGCATTATTTTCATCCCCACTAAGCGTTATCGCTTAGCACGGATCTTTGTTTCCATGTAGGTTTACAGGTTCGGATCAGTTAGCGGGCATCTGCGGGTCAAGGCCACTAGGAGTTTTGTTTTGATCTCTTTTTGTATAAAATAGAAATAGAGTTTGTGATGTTTTGAGTAACATCATTATGTGATAAAAGAGTATAGTTGTTACATGTAAAGTTTATTGTAATATATGTATAGAAACGAATATGTAAAGTAAAATGGCAATAGTTTTGTAATATGTATAACATTTGTAAAATGCATGTTAGGCCCAAGTGTTATTTGATTTTCTTATCTTGTATAGATATCTATAGTGCTATCGCTTCCGCTAGTGTATGTATGTATATGTATACATATGTGTCCGTTTGGCACCCCGATATTCCTTCCCGGGGGTATGGGGGTGTTACATATAGGATTTGATTAGGTCTCGATGTTCATCATTTTAATTTGCTTACCATGTTTCTAATCTCCTTTTTTTAGAGTTTCCTGTTTGGTGTCTTTGACTTTTTATGTAAAGTTTTTGTTTTTTTTAAGAAGTGATATTAAATAGGGTTGAAATTATATTTTTAGGAGTCGATTGTGTGACAGGGTAGTGGTGAATTTTAAGTTTTGATATTTTAGGAGTGTATTAAATAACCTTTCTAGCCCGACATGTAAATCTGGGTATTCTATGAAAGACATCAAAGCTTTATTAGTAATTAAGTTTCCCCTAACTTGGGTTTAATGGAAAGAAAAGGATCATTGCAGCATGGACTTAAATAGATTGGAATTATTGAGTGAGTTGTCAAATTGTTAAATTTTAATTCTGTAGGAAAAATTAAGTCTTGGTTTTTAAGGTTGTTTGTTGGTGCTATGCTTTAGTGTTCGTGGTTGCTTACTTGTTTTATTCGATGGTTGTGGTTGTAACTGAAGTATTAATTTGCACTCATAAAGGTTACAAATTGTGTTTTAGTTTGATTTTTTACAAAATATGTATGTTTATTTATGGCATTATTATACAATACGTGTTATGATTCTCCTAGTTGTTTTGTTCTCATGCTTGCATTACTTCACAACACATAAATGAGAAGAGGATTATGGTTTTTAGTTCTGTCATTAAAGATATTTCATTTAAAGGCACAAGGAGCTACAACTCATATATAATCCCTCAAGATAAAGGATAGTGTGTGCGAAATGCTAGTTTTGGTTTAATCTACGATAGGTGGCAGCTAAAGAGGAGTATAACTCAATTTTGGAGTGAGATTTATGTAATGAACCGGGTCAACATGCTTCCTAAAATTTTCAATATACTATTTTAGTTTTTTCTTAAGACAACAAATTCTTTTGTTAGTTGATGTATGTACATCAGTGCTTGAAAATTTCTATCATCCATTGGGGTTACATATATGCTTGAGAATTTGTTATTGGAGCCCATCTATTATGTTCCATTATCACTGTTCTTTTAATTGGTTTCTGCTAAGAAAGGGTAATTAGTTTTTAATTGTTGTAGACTTATTTGCAGTAATCCATGGCTTGCTTATTTTTATTTTTTTTGATTTTAAGCCTCTATTCAAGATGAGACTCAAACTCCTATCACTTAAAGTGAGACCCAAACTCCCAATACTGAAAATCCTTTTCAAATTCAGTCCAAGATCAATCAACCTACGAAATCAGAGGCAAAATCTGGAAATTTAAAGAGGAAAGCTATTAGACCAAGACCGGAGGTTTGGGATCACTTTGTCAAATTTACAAGTGCAGAAGGCGATTTGAAAGGTAAGTGGAAAAAATGGTATAACAGCACTTAAAAGGCACATTAATGTTTGTAAGAAAAGCCCTGAGACTCAAGATACACAATCCCAATTGAGCTTTAGGGTTGACAATGAAGTTGGGGGTTTTGCTACTTGGAAATTTGATTAGGAATCTTTAAAAAAGGCTTTAGCCGAATTTGTAGTTTTAACTAAATTACGTTTAAACTTTGTTGAAAATAAAGCATTCAGAAAATACATGGTTCTTGTGTAACCTAAATTTAGGATGCCATCTAGATTCACTGTGTATAGAGATTGTTTTCAGATTTATGTTGATGAACAGACTAAACTTAAGCAATATATTGATATTAAAAAAAATAATTTGCCTTACTATAGACACTTTGGACATCAATTCAACAAATTAATTATGTGTCTAACATTTCATTAGATTACTGATGAGTGGAAATTACATAAAAGGATCTTTGACCTTTTGTCCTATATCAAATCATAAAAGTAGATAGTTAGGCATTGAAATTGAAAAATGTTTGAATGATTGGGAAATTGAGTGTGTTTTCATTATGTTTGTGCAAGATGGCTTGAAAGAAATAGGAAATTCGATTAAAAGGGCTATGGCGGCTGTGTATTATGTGGGTCATCTTGTAGAAGAATTAAGAAGAAGAGTTAAAAAGTTCAAAGAAAGTTCTGAGTATGAAAAAATTTAGTGTAAGTAAATGTTGTCTCTTGATATCCCAACTAGGTGGAGCTTCACTTACCTTATGTTAGACATAGGCCAAAAGTTTGAAAAGACTTTCAAGAAGTTAGATGATGTAGATCCCTACTGTAGAATTAATTTGCAAGGAGAAAATGAGTAGTCGGGTGTGCCTGATAAAAGTGATTGGGATAATATGAGAAGAATGCTCACTTTTTTGAACCATTTTTATAAGCTTACTTTAAAAATTTTCGGTTCTAAATAACATGCAGTACTTTTTTTTTATGAGCTTTATATGATGTATCGTTTATTGGAAGAGTGAAAAAAATTTAGTGACTTTAAGTTGTCATTGATGGCTATAAAAATGAAAGTGAAGTGTGATAAATATTGGAGAGATCCAATGAAAGTCAACCATGTAATTTATCTTGGTGTTGTTTTGGATCGCTTATATAAGCTTTAATGCTTACTTTGCTTTCAAAAGGATGTTTTGATCAAAATATGGTGAGTTGATGGTATTTCGAATTAAAGATTTGTTGGATAGATTGTATGAAAAATACAAAGATAAAGATTCGAGCCAAAAAGAGTCTATGAAATAAGATAATTCCATCATTTTGATGCAATTGGATGAAACTGAGAAGTTGAATAGAATTGTTGAATCGGAATACAAAAGTGAAGTCTTGGGTGAGAATTCAAGCAAGAGACTGATATTGATAAGTATTAGAGTCAGCAAATTGAGTATGATGATAAGAGAAACTTTGATATTTTAGAATGCTGGAAAGTAAATAGCCTTAGATTTCCTGTTCACAGCAAGATAGTTTATGATGTGTTGGCTATCCTCATCTCTACTATCCCTTCAGAGGCTATATTTAGCTCGAGTGGAAGACTACTTGATGCATTTAGGTGTTCATTGACTCCTAAAATTGTGCAAGCCTTTATTTGTATTCAAGATTGGCTTCTTGAATCAGATGAACTTGAAAGAGCAATTAGAGAAGATGATGTGATCCAAATAGAGAAAGGTATATATATCTATAATCATAGTTATTTGTTTTAATTATTTACCTTAGTTCTTATAAAAAATATTTATTTATTTTTTTATTTGCAGATTTTCAAAAAATGCATATGGAGTCCATTATTGATACAATAAAATATTTCTACACTTTTCAATTATTTTGTATTGTGTTTTCACATACTAGTTGAATTTATTTAATCATTATTTGTTTATATGGAATGTAGGTATAAGAGGGCTTGATTGGATTTGTTGCAGTGTTATGTATCGGAAGTTATGTTATATTTTTTTACATGTATGCTTTTTTTTTTTTAATTAGAGGACATTGAATGTATTATTAATCAGAAGTTATGTTATATTTATTTTTAATGTATATTTTTTTAGTATAATTTTGCGTAGTATTTATTAGGAACATAATATGAAAAATTTTTGTATATTATTTTTCTTTTAGCTATTTTAAATGGTTTTATTTTGTTGAATATAGGTTAAAAATCTAATAAAAAGAAGCCATATTATGAAGAATCGATTGGATCAAATCGAAATTAATTTGGTCTATTCAGTTTCTGTTCTAAATTATTCAGTTTGCGGTTCGGTTCTTTTACTTTGAAAACTTTGGTTTTTGATTTATTCGGTTCGGTCCAAAATCGAACCGAACCAACCATTTGCATAGCCCTAAACAAATTATCTTATCCTATTTCAAAAAGAGTTTGAATTATATTGGAGATTGGTGTCTAGTAAATGGATAATATAAATAGATGATAAGAAGTCAGATTTAACACGCAAAAGAAAATATTCTTCCTCTCATAGTTAAATCACCAAGGGCTTTTTAGGCTATGAAAAATAGCTGTTATCCCACAAATGGATAAAGTCTAGCTAATAACATAAAACCAGATACTTGTATTCATTTCTGCAAAGTTTATGCGCTTCAAGAGGTAAATACGCTATTGTATTTTGCTTAATTTACCAACATTGGTATTAAAGCTTCCATATTTTGCATCCTGGTATGTGGTTAAAATAGATCTAAATTTTATATTTAAAGTGGTAGTTCTATAAAAAATGTTGTGAAAAACCGATTGGACCGAATCGAACCTGTCTAAATTAATTCGGTCTATTCGGTTTCTGTTCTAAATTGTTCGATTTGCGGTTTAGTTCTTTTACTTTGAAAACTTTGATTTTTGATCTATTTGGTTCGGTCCAAAACGAACTGAACCAACTATTTGCACAACCCTAAACAAAATTATCTTATCCTATTTCAAAAAGAGTTTCAATTATACTAGAGATTGGTGTCAAGTAAATGAATAATATAAATAGATGATAAGAAGTCAGATTTAACATGCAAGAGAAAATATTTTCCCTCTCATAATTAAAATCACCAAGGGGATTTTAGGCTATGAAAAATAGCTGTTGTCCCACAAATGGATAAGAGTCTAGATAATGACATAAAACTAGATACTTGTATTCGTTTTTGCAAAATTTATGCGCTTCAAGAGGTAAATACGCTATTGTATTTTGCTTAATTTACCAACATTGGTATTAGAGCTTCCATATTTTGCATCGTAGTATGTGGCTATAATAGATCTAAATTTTATATTTAAAATGGTAGTTCTATAAAATAGGTTGCATGAAATACTATAAAAATTAAATAATTTTTTAAACCGTTTATGATGTATTCCATTTTTGGATAAAAAGGGATAAAAAACCTTACATGAAAGGGGATTGAAAGGGAGGTGCTTTTTTCGGGGAGAGTACATTTTTTTTTCTCTGAGCGTCTTCTTCTTCCTTTTTCAGATTTGACTTTTCTGCTAGGATTATTCCATTGTCTTAAAAACACATAAAAAAGGAAGGGTTTTAGGGAAAGAGAAAAAGAGTTCTTTAAAGGACCATTTTGAAGTTAACTGTGAAATCTAATAAGAGGGCACGAAGCATGGTTCTTTCGATTTTTTTGAAACCAAACACACTAAGGGTAATATTTTGGGCTCGGTTTTCTATTTTTTTTTATTTTAAAAATCAATTAAATATTATGTAAATGTTTTTGATCGATTATTTGAGATATTGATTTGTTTGATTTCTATATTTTTTATTATTTCTAATTTTTCGTGATTTAAATAAGTTTCTAGAGTTTTAAATGTGATTTTATTGTGGTTTTAGGTTATTATATGGTGTTTAAGTTTATTTTTGTATGAAAATTTCATGATTTTCATGTTCTACGCTCGGGACTGCACTCAGAGCGCCAGCCACGAGAAGAAAGCCTAAGCGACGCCAGTCATTCATTACGAGCGACGGGACGTAGCAGGAATTTCCTTCCCGTTTCTCGCTCCTTAGTCGCCTGTCCCTCCTTTGCTTATCGTCTATGACTTTCTGTGTTGTTGTGTTTAGTTCTTTTCATGCATGTTTTTTTTTGCCTTTTTTTGTTACATTACATGATTTATTTTAATCTCTTGTTTCTAGCATGTAATCTTATTTTGCTGTCATTTATATGCTATTTGTTCTTTTTATTTTATTTATATTTTTTTATAATTCCAGTATGCATGTATCTATTTATTTAAGTATTTTTTTTTCTATTTATTGTGTTTCTGATAATTTATTTTCTTTTCTTTTGTCTCTTTTTTGCCAAATAACCCGCATATGTGTATTTCCCAACGAATGGAGATTCGGAAGCTAGGATATATGGGTCATAGTAATCTTTTTATACATTATTTATTTTCAGCTTTTTTTTTTTGGTTTGCCTTTCTTTTCTTTTACTTTGAATTTGTAATAATAAAGGAATTTTCTGTCCGCTAACATGAAAATTCACCTAAAGATTTTGTACAAATAAAAATGAGATTTTTCTTAATAAATAGGACCAATGTCCAGATTTCCTCCCAAAATGACACACAAATGAAAAGTTTCTCTTTTAACAAAATGGGATCACTATCTCATTTCTTAAAACTTGTTTAAGAACTCTTAATTTTTGTAAATATGCATGAGGGAACCAATATTCCCACCTAAATGAATTTTTCGTTTTATGTATGTTTTATTTTCTATTTTGAGGGATAATTTTACTTTATTTCTCCATGGCTTTCTTTACATTGCTTGTGTTACGTTTTTATTTATTTATCTTTATAAATTGTGTGAGAAAAGTGATAGGGAATTAATCTTAAAAAACTCGTTTATATAAATATTAACTAAGGTATAAATAAGAGTAAAGCCCCGAACTATCTCTAGTTTAGGTTTCATGAGGTTAGATTTACTTTTCTAACGTTTTGTTGGGTGGCGACTCCACAATACTTACATCTTGGTATGCAAATAGACGCCCTCCTAGGTTGGTCACCAACAATAGAATAGGGGTACCTTAAAATGCTATCTCATGCCTTTTTTGAGGCCCGAGGCTTGGCGAATTGGGTTAAATCCCTGTATATTGTGAAGTGACCAATTATCACGAGTTTAATAAACCTCCATCCGGCCTCAGACCCTAAAAGCGGGCCTTCAAGGAACCAACCGGATACACACGGGGAGGGGCATTTGGTGCTTCACAGCTACACGTGGCCCAAAAGTGTTTTGCCATATGGAAAACAAAAAAATGATTCGCAAGTGCGTGAGGATGCCTCCGACTACCAAATTAGCTTCGATTTTTTATAGATAAATTTTTCATAATTTTCCAGATTTTTTTGGTATTTTTGATAATTTTTTAATGACCAAAAAATAAGTTTTATTTTTTCCAAAAACTAAAAATTTTAAAAATTATTGAAAATGTGTTTTCTTCCTTCAGATACTTTTTAAATATTTAAAAAATATTTTTATGGGATTTTGTTCTTACTTATTGAATGAAATGTATTTCAATCATATGTATTTATACATGAGTGTATTAACCTCTTAATTTAGTGTAATATGTTGTAGAATTGGGATTGATAATAAGGACACCTATTCTTCTTAAAACTCCGTATAGGAATGCTTTGAGAAATATAAAAATACAAGTACTAAGCAACATAAAAATGCAAAGGAGGATATGAGTTGATGATATTGATGCAATAGTGTATCATGTAGTGCATATGTAAGAACAAATGCAAGAGTGCAATCAGATTGGTGGTCTGAATATGGGAAAGGAAGATAGAGTCTTATTGAAAGTAATAATTAATTCCTTCGAAAACCATCAAGAGCTGATAAATTTAATGAAACGTACCTATGACGCGCGCCAAACCCCTTTACTTGTACTCGGCTTTTTCTCAAAAGTTTGCTTTTAAGAACTAAGACCGGATGAAAGTTCATTAAACTCGTAAAGATTGGTTTCTTTGCAATAGACAGGGATTTGACCTAATTTGTCAAGCCTCGGGCCTCAAAAATGCATAAGATAGTGTCTCGGGATACCCCTATTATATTGTTGGCAATCAACCTACAAGGACATCTATTTAGGTTCCAAGAGGTAGGAATATTGGAGTTGCCACCCAACAAAACGTTGAAAAAGTAAATCTAACCTCATGAAGCTTAAACCAGATGTGGTTCGGGACATTACCCTTACTTATACCTTAGTGAATATTTATATAAACAAGTTTTTAATATTAATTCCCTATCTTTTTTCTCACACAATTTATAAAGATAGATAAATAAAACACAATTCAAGCAAAGTAAAGAAGGCCATAAAAAATAAAGTAAAATTATCCCAAAAAATGGAAAATAAAACATCATACAGAAACCAGGGAATTCATTTAGGTAGGAACATTGGTTCCCGCATACAAAGTTTTTAAAACAGAGGATGAGTGATCCCATTTTAATAAAAGAAAAACTCTTTCTTTGTGTGTCATTTTGGGATGAAAACAGGACATTGGTCCTATTTATTAAGAAACATCCCATTTTATTTGTATAAAATTTTTAGGTGAATTTTTAAGTTAGCGAATATAAAATTCTTTTATTATTATAAATCCAAACCAAAAGAAAGGCAAACTAAAAAATTGAGAGTAAATAAAGTACAAAAAGGACTACGATGACCCATCATCCTAGCCTCCGAATCTCCGTTCAATGGGAAATGCACATATGCGGGATATTTGGGCAAAAAAGAGATAAAAGAAAAACAAATGAATTAGAAACACAATAAGAAGATAAGCAAATACTTAAATAAATAAATAAATGCATACTGAAATTATAAATAATATAAAAAGAATAAAGAACATATAAATGATAGAAAAATAAATTTACATGCTAGAAAATAAGAAATTAAAATAAGTCATGTAATGTAACAAAAAATGAATAAAAAAGGAACTAAACTAACAATCCAGGAAGGTCACAGATGGCCAAGAAAGAAATAGGGACAGACGGTTAGAGGGTGAGCGACAGGATGGAAAGTCCCGCGATGTCCAGTCGCTCGCTCTGGGTGATGGGCGTCGCTTAGGCCTTTTCCCGTGGCTCGTGCCCTAAGTTCAGTCCCAAGAGCAAAATGCAATATTTATTCAAAAAGAATCCTAAAACTCATTTAATAACTTAAAATACAATAAAATCACACCTGGAACTTAAGAACTTATTTAAATCATGGAAAACTAAATATAATAAGAAATTACATATTTAACCATAAAAAAATAAGAATGCATTAATGGATAAAAACATATAAACCTGCCTTTCTACATGCTTTTTAATTATTTTCAGTCAATCATGGCATAATAAACATAGAAGAAGTATTTAAGCATGCAAAACAACATGGAATCACAGAAATCAACATCACAAAATAATGGATCTGAAAATATCTACATGTTATTTAATTGATTTTAAACACAACAAAAATAGGAGATTGAGCCCAAAAGATTACCCTTAGTATGTTTGATTAAAGAAACAAGGAGAACTGTGCTTCATCACCTCTCTTTAGCTTTAATAGGAAGAAGAAAAGAAAGAAAACACGTTTTCTCAAAAAAACCTTCTCCCCCTTTTTTACACTCCTTCCTCTTTTTCCCTTTTTTGCTGTGTTTTATTCCCTTTTTCAAAAATGAAATTCCCTTGATTTTAGAGAAAATCCCTCCTAAAATCTCTCTCCAAATTTGAAAAGAAAATATCCCCAGAAATCTGATCCCAAATCTATTTTAAAATAAAAACAAATATTATCTCCTCAAAATCCCCCTGTGAAAATGAAAAATAGATGTAAAACCCCCACAGACGTGCAGTACTTACACCCACAGACGGGCGGCAGTGAAAATGAAGTTAAAATTATAAATATGCCCTCCTGCCACAACTTAGCTGACTTATGCCCGTGACTTAGTGAGTTGCGAGCGCAGCTCAGTGAGTCATGGGCAGGAAGGGAGACAGGCGCAAAGCTTGCCAGAGAGTTGCGGGCAAAGCAAAAAGGTGACAGATGGACGTCAACTTTAGAAAAAAGCACAAGGGAGCCCGAGAAAAAACCTTTTAAATAATTGTGAAATCTAAGGATGAGGACCGACACTTCCGTTGTACATCTGTAACATAGGCAACATCATCCTCATTGGGTAACTCTAATCTAGGCTGTCTCGAGATCCGATGTCTATGGTTGCCCCTAATTTTAGGAAGGCTAGTGCACCTGCGCCTAGGTGATCCAAACTTCAGAGTGAAGGAAAGAGACGCATACCCGAGGCAATAGTCTTACCATTAGTGATATAACGATTCATGCTAGCTTATCAGCGAGAACTGAATTGCACAATCTTAATGGTTGAGGTTGGCCTATTGAAAGGGCACTTGGTTTTATTGAAAGGACTTCATGCCAATCGAAAGGACTTCATGCCTTTAAAAAGGATTTGATGCTCCGAAGAGATTTTGAATGCCTTGAAAAAGGAATTAATGTTCCGAACAGACTTGGCATACCTTGAAAAAGGATTTGATGCTCCGAAGAGACTTGAAATGCCTTGAAAAAGGGATTGATGCTCCGAAGAGACTTTGAAATGCCTTGAAAAAGGGCTTGATGCTCCGAAGAGACTTTGAAATTTTGAAGATCCATGCTCACTAAGAGACTTGGAAGTTTTTGAAGAATTTATGCTTACTAAGAGAATTGGAAGTTCCTAAGAGGTTTGGATTACCAGCAAGGATTTTGCTTTTGTTTGCTTGAGTTTGTTATTCGTAGTTTTGCCTTTGAGAATTTTTTTTGGGAGATTTTGAGGTTTTTACCATTATTTACATAAGGAATGTTACCTGATTGCGCTCAGTATAGTGCGTATAGATAGGCCCATTCTTCTAGGCATTACCCCCTTTGTGTAGACCTGCATGATTTCTATCCCATAAGGATTTTATCTTGATCTGATTGTCTAGCGTGGGTGAGCACCAATGTTGAGCTGAAGTCGTCCCTTGGATCACTTTTGTGCATGAGGTCTATTCAGGCCTTTCTTATAAAGTTATGTGCACAATAATATATACAAGAGATTGTGTGTGTGCAAGGAACTATGTGTGTGAAATATATAAACAAAGTTATATACATGAAATACAAGCAAAGGATTATGAACGAGGAGTATCAGGTGGAGTGTGTGCAAAGATTTATTATGCATGGGTGCGCGGCACACACAAAGATTGTGCATACAAGATATGTGTAGAATATATGCAAAAAACGCGCAAGTGAGGTATGTTCCAAGAATATGCACGTGAGATACGTGTAAAGAGTGTGCATGGGGGATACATGTAATGAGTGCTCACACAAAAACGGAATTTACAAAACTATGTGTGTAAAAATATCTGCAGAAACTCATATGGTGAAAGATGCTTGCCAGAGATTTTATGCACAAAGACATATATCGAAAGCTATATGTGCAAAGCTATTTGTGAAATATTCATTACAGCCATGCGTAAAAAATATTTGCAGAAAGCATACACGCAAAGAATATTATTACGTGGTATGTGTGTGAAATATACTTGTGAAGAATTATATGTACAAGGTACTCATGAGAAACTATATGCAGGAACGTGCACTACATGCAAAAAAATACAAAGGCCACATCCTAGATGGTTATGGGATCCAGTTGTAGGTGCGGCTTGGCTGCAATACCACGAATTCCTCCTTTAGATCTCTATTTTCAAACGGGCTACAAGCAAGCTTCCTTTATTTGCTTTCTCATTAGTTTTCTCTGCTTTGCCTTCTTTTTAAGTTCTCTTATTATTTCTAGTAGAAATAGTCAATCGCCATCGTGCCTTAACTAAGGATAATCTGGTCTTCCATAGACTACACATACTTTTTGATATCCCTAAGAACCTAGAAAAGTGTCGCCCTAGCTTAGGAACTCTGACCTATGATTTCTTTAGGGAATTCCGAATTGCATGTGCACCTTTGCTAATAGCCATATGGCACTAGGGTCTACCCTCTACGTCATTACTCTACTTATCGAAAGTTTTGTCTCCCTGGCCATTAACAATGCGCCCTTTTACCCCCCAAGACTCTACCCTACATCTTGAATTGTGTACTGCCTATCTGAAGGGAGGTTATCTGAATATTTTCCTTACTAAAAATCCCTTATTGCTCTAGATATCGGTAGTTATTTAATAAAGGTAGTGCGTCCCTGATGGATTTTCATACCATCTTTTCTTAGCGGGAAACACGTCTCATTAGGGATTTTCACATAACCTTATGCCTGACTTTTGCCTCAAATGGACCCAACCCACTCCAGCAGCTTTTATTAATTTTATTTTTATAGGACAGACTGTTTGTTTTCAAATTTTTATCCTGTCCTTTAGCCTAACTTTTGCTTATAGAGCTAGTTACGATTTTCATCTCTAAGCCCCCATCCCCCTTCTTTTCGTCCCAAATAACATTCTAGAAGTTTTTTTTTATTCCACTTGGTTTAAGTGGTGCAACCTCATTTCTGCCAACCCATGCTAGATTTCATTTGTGACATTGGTGGTTTTTTTCCTTTAATGTACTTCTATCAACCGGAATATCTTGGTGGAAATGTCATAATGCAAACAACAATAGAAGAAGTATTTGTCATTACTGCATTGAAGTGAAGCTTGCTCTAGTGTGTATACCTATGTATATCATAGGTTTCTCTTGACCATTTAATTGTATGTTCATGCCTAACTTATGCATGTATTCCTATCTATATGCACCATATAGAAGCAATAATCATAACTAGACATGTAATGCAAAGACACTAGTTCCATTCAACCCTATGTACATCCAACTCCTATTATTAATCATCCTTATCAGGTTTTCTTGATTGAATATTTTCTCTCAACTCCTAATTTTTGCCTAGGGCGCCTTTCTTCGATTTTCACCTTAGCGGGGTGCCTAATTTTAGCAAAGTCGCCTTTTTCCGATTCTGACTTGTGAGCTATATTTTTATTTTTATTATTATTTTTTCCTCGCATTTGCCATGGAACCCTCTTCAGTTCGTCAGCATCATTTGGTTTCTTGGAATTTACTTTCATCATTGTTGGCTAGAATGGCTGCCCCCGTTATTAGTAGCCTTTTCAGCGCAAAAGGCTTCCTTTTTTTTTTTTTTTGCAAACCGGCTGAAATAGTGAGCTCTTGGTTTGAAATTTGATTATGAAAGGTTGTACCTTGCCTTTAATGACTTTGGTAACTCAATTTCTAAAGTAGCTTTTAGTTTTTGGGGTTGCGTTATGGTTTGCTAAACCATGGTTGCCTTAGATGTTTAAGGAGAAAGAATGACCCACCCTATATCCATTTCCTAAAAGATTAAGCTAAACTTCCTTTTTGTAAATTCGGGCAAAATGATGAGCTTTCCTTTTGAATTTAACTGTAAAAACCCATGCTTTACTTGTCTTGACATTGATAGTTTAGCTTTTGAAGTAGCCTCTCAATAATTAGAGCTCAGTTCCATTAGCCGTGTCATATTTGTCCTAGGAATACCCTTGACAATTTTTAGTGTGTCATTCCTTGTCCAAGTAAAGCTTTTTTTTTATTTTCTTTTTCATATTTCTATTTTTTCATTTTAACTAACCTCAGGAGTCATGACTAATGCAATCAAAATGTTCTTTTATTGAGATTGAATAGAGTAATGCTTGTTGAATTAATTTCTCATGAGTTATGATTATAGCCATACATGATGCAATAAAAAAAGACATTGCATACAAAAGAGATACCCATATTAATAACATAGCTAGAAAAATATAGGCATAATAAAAAAATAACTTATATCCCATCTTCCTCTACTATGTACTCAGGTTGCTGAAAGTCCTCTAACACCTCAGGCTCCTCCTTCTTTGGACAGTGCCCCTAAGATTGGTGATGATGTCTACATCCCATAACTCTCTAATTGCTTCTTATTAGAGCTAAGTGGGTGATGGCTAAATATCTACATGCCATACGAATCATGTAGCACAGACTATTTCGGTGAGCTTGTGTTGAACATAAACACTGGAGATAAATGGCATTGTGATAACTGATAACTCTATCTCTTTCTTTCTTTCTCTGGGCTCGGCACTTTTTTGGTATCTATCAAGTCTTGAATGTAGTCCCTCGAAGGACGGTAGTAATATGTTCAATGCCCTGTATGCTGGTGAAAGGCACAATACCAATCTATTCTATGTCTAGGTTGCCTTTGACTTATGGCAGGCCTGGTTGGCAATGGTTATAACTTCCTTTCTTTAATGAGATGGGTGAGGTGCCAAGACAATGGTTTACCTAAGATGGTGTAGTGATGCTGAGTTGTTCCTATGATTGAGACTTTTGCGGCCTCAATATTGCCCCTATTGTTATTGCGGTTACCATCGCTCTTACCAAATCCTGAATTTTCATTTCTTCGCTCATTGGCGTGGTTGCCTCCTTCTAAGCTTATAGCTATAGTCCTTTCTTCCATGTATTCTGCCTCAGCTTCAATGGCAATGTCTTTGAGAGACTCCCAATCTTTCAGACCTTTAATCTTGAGTCATTCTCTCAAGTAAGGGCTGGCATTTCGGATAAACAATCTAATCTGATTAGAAGTATCTAGTTTTTGCTTAATTTCCATCACCTTGTTCCTCCATCGAGTGAGATACTCATGAAAGGACTTATATGGTTTTTACCGCATGAGCTCTAAGTCTTTGTGGGTAACCTCTATTCTTTTATTGCAGTCGTGTTGCTCCAGGAATTCCTCTATCAATAGGTCCTAATCTTCTTTAGTCCTTTGATCCAACCCGTGATACCAATCTATGATAGGGCCTGTTAAGCTAAGATAAAAATATTCAACCTTATGATTCTTGGACAGAGTTGTTCCTTTCATCACTAGAGTGTACTGCTTTACGTATGCTAATAGATCTAAAGTATCGTCAAACTTTGGCAAATTTGTCATCTTAAACCTTTAAGGCAATAACTCTTCACCATCAAGATCTCTATCCTCGGGCATAATCCCTTTCCCTGTTGAAAGAACGTTGGCCATTTCTTCTATCTTCTCTTCCATCTTCCTCAATACTGCATCCTCCATTCTAGATGCCTTGGTATTCACAACTTGGGCAATTACCAATTCCTCCTCATCCTTTGCTATGAAATCCTCTTCAGGAACATGAAACCTATCACTACTTTACTCGGTAGGTGCTGTATCTCTAGGTTTAGTAGTTGGAGGACGTGCTGCAGCAGCTGCCATGGGAGTTTCCCCGATAACATTCGGCTCTACTTGTCCCACAGTAGGTGCTGCATGCTATATTTCAGAAGCTGGCATTAGTGTGGCAGTTTTTCCCCCGATCACAGCTATTACCCTTTTTCGAAATCCTTCAATCTTCTACCTAACTCTTGTCGGTTAGGGCACCAGTCTGTTGTGATGGATCGGCCATTTCTAATGCTTGTAAGAATTCTGGTAAGGATTCCAAAATATTTATCAACCAAACTCAAATTTGATCCCGACTTTAATTCCATTTCTAGCTGTTTAATCAAAGGTCCTCTAATAACGTAGCCGTTGGAACCACTAAACCACCTAGATGAATCTATGATGGCTTCAAGAATCAAAATGTTAGGATGATACATGAATGACATGTAATGCATGCTCATGCTATGCAACACCCACAACCACATACAAAAGCAGAAATAAAAACCTTCAAACCTTATTATTTCCCACATAGGAGGTCATGCGGTCTATTTTCCTAGGTGCACGACAAAATATCAGTAGCATAACCTCTATTATTTAAAGTGCATACACATGAGTTTTGGCCATTATCTATTCAAACATTTCAAATGAATTAGAATAGGCCCACCAAGGCATGAAAGCTTTTGATGAGTGACCACTTAATTTAATTGGATTTGTCTAATACATAACGGCACACATAACAAGCAAATTATTATGGTACATGTTGCCTAGGGAAAGTATATATTATCATTATATGGGCTTATTGGTCTGGTGATGAAATTTTGGAGTTACCTAAGCATGATCCCTGCCAATGGATCTAACTCATTATGAGCATAATGACCAATCGTGTCATCATTCAATATACCAAATGGTACAAGGCTTAAGTTAGTGATTATCTTTAACACTTTTCTACATTGAGTGAGCATAAAGTCATGCTTCAGGAATGCATTGGGGTAAAGAGGGATGCCTAACATAATTCTAAGGCCCTAGCATGCTCTAATGTTCTTATTGGCTCATAGTCATTTATATAACATTTGTAGGCATGGAAGTCAAGGTTCAAATTCCACTAGTATCATATCATATTTAATATCTATAACTCAAATTATAATCAAAATATTGTCTCGGGGTCAAATGACACTTTGGACAAAATTTCCCCCACATACTCTACATGCCACTAATCATCATTCCAATCAATTTAACAACCACAAAACAACTCATATCATCCTCTAAGATCAAAATAGCATCAAATATCATCTCACAACATTAAAATTATACACATAAAATATAAGAAATTCCCAAACCTTTTGTTGATGCTACTCCTCTCACTATGCTTTCCACTTGCCATCTCTCAACTCTTTTCTTCATTGGGCAGATTTTTCTCATCCAAAACATAAAGATTTTCACATTAACATCCGTACTAACCCATACTTTCTAAATCTGCAAAAATATAGAAGAGGAGGAAGAAGAATTCAAGCTATTTTCTCACATTTTCTAGCTTAACTTGCACTAAAACTTTAGCTCTTTCTTGAAGAATCCATTTGTATGAGATTTAAAGGAATTTTTGGTGTAATTTTGAGGTGAGAATGGCTGCTCCTCCTCTCTCTTTTTGGCCTACCAAATAATGGCCCTTTTTATATGGCCAATTCAATTCATAGTTATTAAGAATTCAACATGTCAATCTCTTATTAGTTTTCCCTTGATTTTTATGTTCAATTCCACTTTAAATCCTTTGACTTCCTCTTATGCTTACATTTGCCTTTAATTTAACTTAATTTCATGCATTAACATACATAATTTCATATTTCATGCATTTTAGTCCATAGGGGTCAAAGGACCAATTTATCCTTGACTTTTTAATTAATACCGAATATGTCCTCTACTACATTTACCCACTTTAATCGCTCAAATTTCACATTGTCAGCCACCATAATGCCCTCTAGACATGTGCGAATCCGTCTAAGGTATATTTTGAGTCATTATACGGCCAGAGGGTGAGCAATGGGAAGAAAAGCTCACTATATCCTTTTGCTCGCTATAGGTGACGGGTGTCGCTTAGGCCTTCTTCCCATGGCTCATGCCCTGAGCGCAGTCCTGAGAGCAAAATGCAATATTTATTCAAAAATAATCCTAAAACTCATTTAATAACTTAAAAATGAAATAAAATCACACCCAGAACTCCAGAATATTATTTAAATCATGGAAAATTGAAAATAATAAGAAATTATGGATTTAAACATAAGAAAAATAAGAATGCATTAATGGATAAAAACCTAGAAACATGTCTTTTTACATGGTTGTTAATTATTTTCAATCAATCATGGCATAATAAACCTAGAAGTAGTATCTAAGCATGCAAAATAATATGGAATAACAGAAATCAACATCACAAATAATGGATCTAAAAATATCTATAGGTTATTTAATTGATTTTAGACACAGAAAATAGAAGACAAAGCCCAAAATATTGCCCTTAGTGTGTTTGATTGCAAGAAACAAGGAGAACAGTGCTTTATCGCCTCTCCTAAGCTTTCATAGGAAGAAGAAAAGAAAGAGAATATGTTCTCTAAAAAAAAACCTTCTCCCCTTTTTTGCTATGTTTTTACTCCCTTTTTCAAAAATGGAATTCCCTTGATTTTAGCGAAAATCACTCCTAAAATCACTCCCTAAATTTGAAAAGAAAATATCCCTAGAAATCTGATCCCAAATTTATTTCAAAAAGAAAACAAATATTATCTCCTCAAAATTCCCATTGTGAAAATGAAAAACAGGTGTAAGAACCCCCTACAGATGAGCGACACTCACACCCACAAACGGGCGGTAGTGAAAATGAAGTTAAAATTATAAATGTATTTTTTTTTCCACAACTCAACTGACTTGTGCCCGTGACTCAGTGAGTTACGGGAGCAACTCAGCGAGTCATGGGCAGGAAGGGAGATGGGCGCAAAGCCTACCAGCGAGTGGCGGGCAGAGCAAAAAGGTGATAGATGGGCGTCTCTCTATAAGAGACGGGCATTTTTCAACCCAAATGCCAAACTTTGCAATTAAAACCTCATTTTAACTCTAGAAAAATGTGAAAGGGCTAAGCCCGAAAAAAAAAAACTCTTTAAATAATTGTGAAAGCTAAGGATGAGGACCAACAGTTCCGTTGTTGTTGCTATTGTTATTAGTTATTATTGATATTTGTTTTATTGTGACTATTATTATTATTAGTATTATTGTTATTATTATTATTATTATTATTATTATTATTATATTTGCATTTGGTGTTACTGTCATTATTATTATTATTATTATTATTATTATTATTATTATTATTATTATTAATGTTATATTTATTATAGTATTATTAATCTGTTGTTGTTATTATTATTATTATTATTATTATTATTATTATTATACATTTGTGTTTGGTGTTACTATTGTCATTATTTTTTATGGTTATTATTAGTATTATTTTTATTGGTGTTATTATTATTGTATTATTACTGTCGTTACTATTTTATTGTTGACCATGTCTTATATTTCTTTTACTTTTACGATCATGCGTTTAATTTTAAGATTATTACTAACATTTTCCTTGTCATTTTTTTCTTGTATGAAAAATGTGACATTTGCCTGTTGAGAGTCGTCGTGACCGAATGGAGGGGTCACGACACGTAAGAGGATACATCGCTTGGGTGAGACCTTACCAACCTTTTATTTGTGTGACTGTTTTTGTTTACAATTAAGATAATTTTATTTTTACACGTGTACGATAAAAAATCACAAAAATATTTTTATAACTAAATTGAAATTTTTATTAATAAATTGGGACCAATGTCTTCGATATTAGCCAAAAAATGCAAAAGGTCACATATTAAAATGAAGAGTTGAATTTTCTAAAAATGGGATCACTCATCCCGATTTTTAAGTCAATAGCCAAAATAACTCTTCAATCCCTCTTTAAGTGAGCATGAAGGAACCAATGTTTCGAAGTCAAATTAATATCTCGATTTATGTATGTCTTTCACTTTTGATTAATTTTGCTTGAATGTTTAGATTTATATTTTATATCTTGTGGGTCCTTGCAATTAATTATTTTTTGGGCCAATTTTATTTAACTTTCTTTCATTTGAGGATTGTATTCCGTCCCAATTTTTATCTTAATTTTGTTTAGCTTTTTTGGGGGATTGTATTTTTCCCATTTTCTCCTTTGTAAATGGTGTGCTTGCGTGTTTATCTTTCCTCTGGTTTAGACCATAAAGGTTAGATAACCTTTCCCAATTTCTTGTAAATTGGGTGACAACTCCAAAATATCTTAAAGGTGCCTAAAAGGTTTCATGAGATTAGATAAACTTTTCCAATATTCTATTGGGTGGGGATTCCAAAATATCTCATGTCACCAAAAATCAAAAGACGCGAACCAATCCCTCGAGTCCTAACACCGAGCCAGGGCAATGATGGCATTTTGGTAATTTTTAACAATTTCTTAACAGTCGCCCATCTGTGAAGTGACATGTGCCCGTCTGTCGTTATTTTTCATGCCTAGAAATGAAAAGTCACAGTGGAAAACATGGAAAGTATTTATTTTGATTTTTGAAACCTACTTATTTGAGGGAAAACAAAGGGTTTTTTGGTGTTAAAGCTAGAATCTAAAAGGATTTTCATTTTTTTTGGGAATATAAAAGAACAAATTTGAGGAATACAAAAGGACTTTCCTTTTTTATTTTTTCCTTTCGGGCATAAGTTTTCTAGAAAGAGAAGGAAATGAGAGAAATAAAGCATTTTTTTATTGTTTTTAAGTTGATTGTGAATCCAAATGAGGAGATAAAGCACACATTCATTCTCCAAAGATCAAAACAATATGAGGGTAAACATTTAAGGGCCCAATCCTCTGTTCTCTGTATAAAAATCAAATAGGCAATATGTAGATGTTTTAATTTTATTATGTGAGATATTTGATTTTTGTTTTTCTACGTTATTATGCATGCTAGATATTTATTCTAGGTTTTTTATGTTGTGATTAACCAAAAAATGATGAAAATCATGTAAAAAATGCATGTTTATAGGCTTTATTCACTAATAGTTTCTTGTGATTTTTGGCATGTTTAAAATCTACGATTTACTGTTATTTTCAGGTTTTTTCTTGATTTAAGTAAGTTTCTAGAGTTTTGTATGTGATTTGGTTGTGTTTTTAAGCCTTAATATGCTTGATAGAAGTTATTTGGCATGAAAACATGTTAAAAATGGAGGTTTGTCCTTGAATCTGTCTTCTGCGCGTGATAAATTGGAAGAAGCCTTCAATGACACCCTTCGCTTAAGCGAGATATAGGACGTTGCGGAGCTCCCTCCTTCCCGTCTGTCGCTCACCTTTACCCCATTCGTCGCTTCCCTTTTAACCGTCTGCCTTGCCTTGTGGCATCTATGGCCACTGTTTGACCATTTTTAAAACTATTTTAATGTGTTTTTCTTGTCTTTTCAACATCATATTGTATGATTTAGCTTTAATTTATTTTGTCCAGCATGTAACATTATTTTCTTGTCATTTCTATTTTTTAATGCTTTTATGCCGAAATTGTTCTTATTCATTTATTTAAGTATATTTTATGGAGATTCTAATGTTTTACTCTGTTTTGTCCGTTTTTTTTTTGTTTTGGCCTAAAAATATACCTCATATTGAGCTTTCCCCACGAATGGACATTTGGAAGCTAACATGCATGGGACATTAACATTTCTTTTTGTACTTTATTTATTTTCTATTCTTTAGTTTGCCATTTTTCTTCTTTTTGAGATTTGTAATAATAAAAGATTTTTTTTGCACGCCTAACATCAAAATTCATCTAAAAATTTATACAAATAAAATGGAATTTTTTATTAAATAAATGACTAATGTCTAGTCTTCTATCCCAAAAGAAGAGTTCTTATTTTCTCAAATTGGGGATCGGGGGTCGGTCGCGTCATACAATCCCTATAATAAGAAAGATTTTGCAAAAAATCTAGACTTCTAGCATAGTTGATATAAATGTCAATTTTAATTAGTCTTTTTTTTTCTTAAAAAAAATTGTGTTTTCTATTTTAGACATTAGTGTCTTAACATTCAATTGTTGGGTTCTTTTAATGTTTGAAGGACATTTATTATATATTTGTGATGGCTTTTTAACTTTATGATAAATGTGTTTATTTAATTATTAATAGCCTTACAATATTTTATGATTGCATGATTATTGAGTTGAGACTAAATGAATCATTCCAATTTCCCTTTTAAGTTTAACAATTTATTATCCAATAATTTAGATTTACTATGAATGAAATTTTAAATTATAAAGTTATACATTAGGATTTAGAGGGTAATTAGATAATATAAGTAGTCTTTTCAAATTTTAGCCTGATTGAATACTTTACTATATTATTATTTTGAATGCATAGTAAATAGCATGTATTGGTTAATCTCAGTGTGCAACTTTATTCCATTAAAGATCAGAGGATCTAAATGGCTACAATTTCCAAATTAATTATCACCAAGTTGAACAAAGATTTGAAGCTCAATGGTGAAAATTATGAAATCTGGAGTATGAAAATTCAATATGTGCTTGAAGAGTAAAAGGCTCTAAAACTTTTAAGTTAGGTTATGGATGAACCTAAGGATGGCATGACAACCCAACATAGACAGGACTGAGATACCTATATGGTATAGAAAAGAAAAATTCCACTGCTCAAATAACCTTGCTTAGTGTAATGGATGATGATATCACTAAACAGTTTCATAAGTATCAAAATGCAATAGATCTATGGATCACTTAATGGGAGAAGTTTGAAGGTGTGTCTTTGATTAAGCTTTGATCATTAACAATCAAATTTGATACTTATCAGAAGAAATTTGATCATTCGATGCAAAAATATCTAAAAGAGATGGAAAATATGATATGTGAACTTAATGAGGGTGGTCATAATTTGATTGATGAGCTACAGGTCTAAGCTATTATTCATCCTTACCCAAGAGTTGAAAGCATATGAAGATGCAACTAAATCATATGGACAGTATAAGGCATTTGAGGATATCGCTCGTCATTTAGAGCTTGAAGAGGATTATTTGGCAATAATTAAGGTCAATGTTAAAGTTCATATGGCATTGTCCCATTCTGGTGGAATAAGTTTTAACCAAAATAAGAGATTAAGTTTCAAAAGTCGGGATAATGAACAAACTAGAAAAACTAAAAAGCAAAAAGGGTAATAGAATAATAAAAAGTTCAAAGGTAAGAAAAAGGTGAACATTTCAAGAGTGAAATGTTTCAATTGCCAACAGAAAGGATATTATGCAAGAGAATGTACAATGGCTAAAAAGATACACTATACCAACTCAAGAGTGAGTGAAATTTATGTATCAAGTTCTGTATTTTTAACTAAATTTTATCCTTTGTGGATAATAGATTCAGTAGCAATGAACCATGTAACAAAGAGTCGAGATGCCTTTATTGAATTCTGATGGATTTTAAATGGAGCTAAATGGATTTATGTAGGAAATAATGCTAGAGTGGCAGTTCAAGGGATTCACAAGTCTAGATTAGTCTTACGTGAAGGCCAAACCCTTATCCTAAATGATGTACTTTATGCCCCAAATATTCGTAGGAATTTAATTTATATTTTTGCTTCAATGGAACTTGGTTTCAGTTTATTTTTTAAGGATATTAGTACGCGATTGTGCTTGGAAGATGTTTATTATGGTTTTGGTTTTATAATGAATGATTTTATTGTTATAGATATCTATCATGACTATTTGAATAAAACTCATTTTTCTTTAATTTCTTCTTCTTTACATGGTTTTTAGAATAATGTGAAATTGTGGCATGCTAGATTAAATCACATCAGGCAAGATCAAATGAGTCGGTTAGCCAAAGTGGATTTGTTAGGTGACTTAAATAAGGTTGAGTCTATTTCTGAGCATTGCTTGAAAGGAAAATTGGTTAGAAAACTGTTCATAAAGGGAATTAGAGCTAAATTTCCAATGCAGTTAATTCATTATGATGTATGTGGTCCAATGAATATGAGGACAAGGCATAAGGTATACTATTTCATTACATATATAGATGACTATACTAGGTATAGTCAAGTCTATTTGATTTCGCACAAGTCATAAGCATTAAGTTGCTTTAAGTCTCATATAAACTTAGTTGAGAATTAATTAGATAGGAAGATTAAAACTTTAAGAATTGATCGAGGTCGGGAATATCTTTCTCATGAATTTAAAGCTTTATTTGATGAAAAGGAATTGAGTATCAGTTGTCCATTTCCAAAACTCCATAACAAAATGATATTGCAAAAAGGAGAAATAAGACTCTTCTAAATATGATTAGATCTATGATGGCGAAGGAAAATTTACCAATCTCCTATCGGGGAGATGCTTTATTAATTGTCACATATATTCTAAACCGTGTGCCCTCCAAGTCTATGACATCCATATCTTATGAGTTGTGGATTGGTTGACAACCTATCCTAAGCTATTTATGACCTTGGCATTGTGCTGCATACGTCCATGACACCTTTAGTAAATTTTGTAAATTGGGACTTAGAGGTAAAATAAAGTATCTTTGTGAGATATTTTGAAGTATCAAAAGGATAAGTATTCTTGGGTGAGCAAGAGAATTGGACAATGACAGAATTTGTATCAAGATATATTGCATTCTTAAAGAATGAATTTCCAAAGTTGGGCAAAGTGAATCAAAATTTCACTTTCTATGAAACTCAGAAAGAGGAACCATCATGATCACTCCATCTAAGTGATAGGGAATTAGAGGAAGAAGGTCAAGACCTTCCACCACCAAATGATGCGGATGTTTGAGATCCTTATTTCAATAAGAGTATTCTTGACTCCAACGAGAGCATGGAAATTGATCCAAGTAGGATTATGCTGAATTACAATGAATATGTGAGATATGTTTATCAAGATTCAAAACTGTGAAAATTTAAAAGGATAAGTGTTATGCATCGATGATTTGAAATTGAAAGCTCGAATGTAGTATTTTTTGTTAGTCCACAAGATGAAAAAGAGCCCAAAAATGTTCAAGAGGCTCTTTCATGCCTAGCTAAGGAAAAATGGATTGAAGCAATTGAAAAGGAAATGGCATCCATGAGATCAAATCATGTTTGGGAACTGGTTGGTTCACGGAAAGGATGCAAACCAATTGGGAATAAGTGAATTCTTAAAATAAAACGAAAGGCTAATAGAAGTATCAAAAGATATAAGGCTCGGCTAGTTGCTAAGAGGTTAACACAACAAGAAGGTATTGACTATAAGGAGGCTTTCTCACCTGTTATAAGATTTAATAACATAAGGTTGATTCTGGCCTTAGTGGCAAGTTTGGACCTAGAGCTACATTAAATGGATATGAAGACTACTTTTCTCAATGGAGAATTGGATAAAGAAATCTATATGAAACAACCTATAGGTTTCATTGAAAAAGGCACTGGACATAAGTTTTGCCAATTGATGAGATTAATTTATGGCTTTAAATAGTCTTCAAGACAATAATATTTAAGATTTCATGATACAATCATGTCGAATGGGTTCAATATGATTGATGAAGACCATTGTGTTTATAATAAAAGGTCTGAAAGTAAATTTGTCATTTTGACATTGTATGTAGACGGCATATGTAACACCTTCTGATACAGGACATATTACTAGGTACAAATAGCATATATAACTAAGCACATTCTTCAAGACTGTCAATCAAAAGGGTGTCACACTGCTAGGCAAATTTAATTCCACATTCCTATCGTGTCAATACTAAACACAATTGGTAACACTAGTTCCTAATCATATATATAATGCAAAATTCTTTAAAAATTAGAAATACTCGACATTTCACTATTCATCCTTTAAAAAGATTTTGTCAACATTTTCCGTACAAATTGACTATTCCCTTATAAAAGAAAATTTGTGTTTCAATTTTAATAGTCATCTCAACTTATCTCAATAACAACTCAATTCAATTTCCAATACAAAGATAACCATAGAACATATCGTTTCTTGATAAGTATATCACAATAGTGGTGGCAGCTCATAAAACAATTCCAGAAGCTACTATTGGGCCACTCTACTTCTACTATAACCATATAGTACCTTGTTTCCTGCATGATATGAAACCAAAATTTGTTGATTCTAAATATTTTTATGTTGTAACAAGGAGAACGGTTTTTATGCACTATCATTCTATTTATTATTTCCCTTATTTATTGATAAACTAGGCTTGAGTCTTAAACCCTGACCTTATACTAAATTATCTTATAATATTTCATATAGCTATACATATATTATTCATAATACGATTATATTATTCATAATAGGATTATGCTCATGTACATTTTACTTTTATTGTCTAATTAACTGTCACTATTACTCGTTAGAATAAGGAAATATACTTAAACATAAATATCAAATGAAATTAAGAGAAGTCAATCCAAGACAGATTAATACAGATTAATCAATTATCCTGACATAACAACAGATAACAAATACAAATCCAAACAAACACATATACTATTTACTATTTTTTGCTTACTATCTATACGGACATAACTGAGTGTACAAGAGATGCTGATATAGTATTAGTAAGAGATACCATACTGTTATAGTGTCACAAGGGCAACAATATAAATTTATTAATAAAACTATTTAATCATATAAAGGTTATAACATGATAACAAATAAAATTTATAAGCATGCATTCACATCTCACTCATTTAGATTACAAGGACAGGCAATTAATCCATAGCAAAACCATTCTTTTACATATTTTACCTAGCATTATTCTTCTTATATTATTATACAAAATCCAAGGAACTAGATGTGCTATTAAAATTTATAATTAATCAAATAACAAGCTCAACTAATTATCACTCCATACACTATTCTTAAATTATTATGCAAAATCCTGGTTTCATTATTAACACCCACTCTTATTTATCATTTGCCTATTCTATACTTGCTTATATTTCTAGTGCCTAAACAGCATGTCACATAACTATACATTTCAATTTATAATATTTATATTTTCTTATTAGTTTCCTATAGTTTGGTTCAAACATGGAATGATATTCCAAGCTTCCTATATATCCCAAAATTTGGGAATCAGAACCATGTAGTTCTAGCACTTTATTACATTATACTAGATCATTTACATATTATCAGGAAAATGCCTAACATATAATTATTTTTTTTCAAATGTAAACTTCTTTATTTATTTCGAAGCATAAATAGATATTTAAAATTAATTTATACAAACTTACGCATGAAAATGATTATACTAATTCATATCAAGTTACATAATAATTAACAGATCTTACAACTTAATAAACAATTAATTTTCCATTGAAGTTCTTTAATTACCAATTATACACACATACATTTATTTTATTTTTCTTTTGTATTCGTATATGTACTTGTACTTGTACTTGCATTTGCATTTGTATTTACATTTGTTCCAAATAATATCTAGAGTAACTGTTTTGGGCCGGATTAGCGAGATTTTAAATGTGGGACCGAGTTTTTAGAACCATTTGGTCCATTACATATCTCATATCATTACTCAATTTTCAACATTTGCCTATCAAGATCGAGCTCTCAAAGCCATTCAGTTTGTAACATAAGTCAAATATCATGCAACGAAATTGAGCTCTCGGAGCCATTCAATCCAGTAACACATATCAACATCGGAACTGAGCTCTCGGAGCCATTCAATCCGATAGCATAATTCAAATCTCAAATATTGGGACCGAGCTCTTAGAATCATTCAGTTTGATAATATAATTCAAATATCAAATATCGGGACCGAGCTCTCGGAGCCATTTAGTCCGATAACATAATTCAAATATCAAATATCAGGACCGAGCTCTCGGAGCCATTCAGCCCGATAACATAATTTAAATATCAAATATCGGGACCGAGTTCTCAGAGCCATTCAGTCCGTAATATATATCAAATATCAATCATCAATTTAGGATTTAACATAAATTCATCTTTTATCAAGCATTAAAATAACCAATTCAAGCTATTCGATATTCAACCATTATATATACATTTATTATTCACAATCAAGTCTCCAACATCACAGTATTTAATAATTAAAATAGCCATACTTATACACCTTATAACGTTTTAGTTTAATCTATTTTCGCAATGTTTTAACATTTCTATCTTATCTATACTACATGAAAACATTGGCAAATTTCACGTCTACAAATCGTTCCTCCTGATTAGTTCCATTTACAATGTAATCTTGATTCTTAAAGCATAATTATCAATCAAGAGTAATTTCTGAAATATACATATATGTTGCTTCCTACACAAACATAATCAAGATTATTCTTACTTCTATGTGCCTTACTCGCATATATATATATATATATTTATTTATTTATTTATTTCACAAACATATGTAAATCACCATTTTACTACACAAATTATTTATACTTGTTTTTTTTTTCTTATTAATCATTCCTTAATTCATTCTTTTTAATTAATTTTTTTCATCTTAATTTAGACTATACTCCTCAATTACTAACTAAATATTTCATTACACACTCATTTAATTCAAGATCTTTACTAAGCATGCTACAATAGAAGTTTAAATAACACTCTGCAAAGATTTAAACAATATTTCATTTTGTACAAATTCAAAACTTGAACAATTCTAATTCTGTCCAACAACAGATAACTCAATTCACTTTCCTTCAATCTTAAATATTACATATGTTAGTTCAATTCCAATTTAGTCAAGCCAATTCATCAAGCAACACCACTAATTAATCAATCAATTTAATAAGCCACATGAACTCACAAACTGCACTTAAAAAATTTATCCCTAACAGACTTAATTTTATATAAAATTCATATAGAAAAGTAATTTTGATAGTCACTTACAGTTTTTCCAGCTCAATTATGCCATTTCGATCCCCTTTGCAGGAGCTCTATCGAGGCACACCGCCATTGTTGGAGTGAAACTCACAGTGTTGGTATGCTATTTTCGGTGGCCACACACCGGTATGCCAAGTCATTTGACTAGAATCAACCTCAAAAGTCCCTGTTCACCCCAAGGCCGATCTCTTAATCGCTGGTGAGTGAGGAGGCAGGGTTACACCGAAAGACTTGCCTCACCGGCAAGAGTCATTCGCCGCCTAGCGTTTCACCACTAACCATTGGAGGTGGCCGAAAAGGAAGGAAGAGACTTCAATTTCTTCTCTTGGAAATGAGGCAGAACGGCATCGAGAAAGGGGGAGGTCGGCTGGCTGGACAGTGCTGCAGTGGCTTCGGTGCATCATTGTCATTGCCACCGGTTTTATGCCCCTCCGCCGTGCTCTGCAGGCTTCTCTCTCTTCCTTTCTTTCTTTTCCTCCTTCCATTTTATCCCTTGTTCTCCTTCTCACTTTTTTTTTTCTTTTTTAAAATTTTTGTCCAGATAAGTCTAGACTCATCATATTGTGTATTATTATTATTATTATTATTATTATTATTATTATTATTATTATTATTATTATTATTATTATTATTATTATTATTATATTATTATTATTATTATTATTATTATTATTATTTCATACACATACAATTATTTATTATTTTATTTATTAGTTTGTTTACTTATTTATTTATATTATTTTACTTTATTTTATTTACAACTGAATTATTTAATCAAAGTCGACATTTAACTATTCTCGGATCAAAAGTTGACATTCGGAAAATTTTTGGTATTCCGAGATATTGTTCGTAACACAGATTTTTGCGGCGTTACAACACACTTATAGTTGAAAATGACAAAGGGTGCATAAATGAAATCAAAGATTGGTTATCGTCCAACTTTAAGATGAAGTGGGTTAAACAAATTAAATCTTTGGAGTTAAGACTCAAGAGATCGTTTGAGATGGTTGTTGTCTCTTTCTCAAGAGATATATATCAATAAAATCCTTAAATGGTTTAATATGTAAAATTATAATCCTATAGATAGCCCTAATGCCAAGAATCAATTTCTAAGCAAAAGTATGTGTCCTAAGATGCTAAAAGAAATGGAACGTATGAGAAATATTACATATGCTAGTGCTATTGGTAGTCTAATATATGTAATGTTGTAAACAAGACTTGATATATGTTTTACAGTAGGCATAGTAAGTAGATATCAATCTAACCCAGGTGAAACACATTGGAAAGCAATCAAAAGCATACTTAGATACATCAAAGGTACCTCAAACTATTCTCTTTGTTATCAAAGCAAGGATCTATAATTGAGAGGATACACAGATGTTGATTGGGCAGGAGATGTAGTTGAGAGGAAATCCACTTTAGGTTTTATATTCTTACTTAGCAAGGGTGCCATCTTATGGAGTAGTAAGAAATAAATATGTGTAACCCAATCAATAATGAAAGCTAAATTTATTGCTTCCTTAACTGCAGTACAAGAGGCAGTTTGGCTAAAACGGTTTATGGACCATTTAAAAGTAACTACCTTTGTAACACCCTAATACCCCCTAGAAGGATATAAGAGCACTACACCATTGAACACGCAATTCAAGTCATGAGCTCACATACATTAACATAACATATTCACTTTTTTTTTGCTTAATTACATTTTAAATACACTAATAGTTTCCATTAATTTGATTTGGACTTGGAATAAAATTCCAAGCTTCCTATATATCCCAATAATTTTGAGAATCAGAACCATGTAGTTCTACATGCCTCATTTCATTACACCTGATCTTTGATATAAAATCAAGTTAACACATAACACAATATCAATAATAAAACATGTAATTTAAAAATATGTTTTATAAATATTAATTCTTTTCAATATGCATAAATATATTATCAATTCAAAAATTCCCAATCATTTCTGTTTATATGCTCATATTGCTTTAATAACATCGAAACTTATATTGCTTGAATCCTCATTAACGGTGGATAACGAGAATACTAGATACCGACGAGGAGTATCGAACACTAGGAGATGTAAGTCTCAAATCACTGGGAGACATAAGTCTCGAACCACTGGGATACCAAGCAGTATCAAGCATTAGGCACCTTTCGGTGCGATCACTAGGCAGCTGCAAACACTGACCCTTATAGGCATGCCTATCTATCCACAACTATGCATGATTCAGGCACAAATATAAATTGTATGTGTACACACTAATTCACTATGCATAATATTCACTAGTTCACTTTAAAAACATACACTTATTTATCCCATTAAACCAATGCACCTTCAATTATATTCATATATCAATTATGCGTGCATAAAAACATGTATTAAAATATGCTATATGCATTTCACTATTATTTTCATGTGGTTTACGTGCACTATAAGAATTTTATCATGATTCAATCATATATGGTCATGCATTCATTATACATGCTCAATATCACTTATCACATCATTTTATGTCACTATCGATGATTAAATGCCATGTATACACTTAATTTCTTAATTAACCTAATATGCCATAACATTATTTATGTATATTTTCAAGTTAAATTCATTCATATACTCAATTCACAATACTAGATGTGTTGGACAACTATAGGATACTTTCGGTGAAGTTTAAGGTCACACAGTGGTCAAACATTCTTGCCCGCTGTGTGAGGTGACAAAAACATGTTTTTAAATGTAGAATGCTTTTACACAGCGGTCAAGAATTTCTTACCGCCGTGTAAACCCATTCTGCCCCACTCTACACAGGGCAGATTCCAACTTCTAACTTGTTTTTCATTTTTAAGCTAGTAAATTTCATTTTCAGCCAAAATGGTCTCCTAGACTTTTGTTCCATTATGTCTTAAATTTCCAATGGTACCAACTACATATCATTTGGGCTTCTCTAACTCCAAAAATGACTAAACAAATGCAAATTGTTCTTATGACACAGACAAAACAGATACCCTTCGATTTTGGCCAATTTTGGGTCACTTAGAACTAAAATTAACTCATGAACATTCATGAATTTGTAGGTATGGAAGTTATAGTTCAAATGCCACTAGAATCATATCCTTTGGAGGTTTATACACTGAATTATAACCAAAATATTGACTCGGAGTCAAGTGTGTCCCAACATAGTTTTTACTAACTCTATTCACATGCACAATTAATCACTTTTCAAGATAACACTTACCACAACGTCACATATCAACTAAAACACATCCAATCTAACTCAAAAAATGCATTAAAACCCAATTAAACATGTGCATAAAATTTTGAGTTTTCATCCCACTTGTAGACATCCCTTCGCTTCTTTACGCTTCTCTTTCACTTTTTATCTCTTCTTCTCTTGGCCATATTTTTCTCAACCATTAACATCAAGAAACTCACATCAAAGCTTTACACAAACACATATTTTCAGTTCTTAACCAAAATAAGAAAAGGTAGTCACAAGAAAAGCTTAGATCTTACGTTTTCTAGCTCAAGTTGCACTATACTTCCACCTTAAATCTTAGAAATCCTTTAGCATGAATAGAGGCAATTTTTGGGTGTAAATGAAAGTGGAAACGGCTGCCTTCTCTCCCCCTTCCAGCTTCCATTGATTCTTCCTTGATTTTTATGGCAATCTTCCAATTTGATCCTTCAATTGTTTCATCCTTATACATGTAACATTTAGCTACTTCTTTCTTACACATTAGCATACAATTCTTTTTAATTGATTCATTTAAATCCCTAAAGATAAATTTACCAATGTACCCTCATCCTTTTGTTTAATATCGAATAGGTCCTATACTACACTTAACCATTTTAAATATCCAATTACTCATTTTCTGCCACTATTATGCCCTAGTCCTGTGCAAATCCATCTCGGGTACATTTTGGGTCATTACAATCTTAGAAAAACTAGTGATTGTTTATAGTGATAGTCAGTCATTGATAGCTTATATTAAAAATTTTAAATTTCATAGTAAGACTAAGCATATTGATATTAAGTATCAATACACCAAAGATATTATTACATGTGAAGAGGTGAACTAATAGTATGTTTTCATGCATTATATGATTGCAAATCCATTGACAAAACCTGTAAAAGAAATGTATTTGAGAGACACATTAGATCTCAGGGTTTGTGTAGGATTTGATTTGTACTATTTTTATTTTATATAAATCCTCAATATTATTTTTTATGAATAATAAATAAGTTCATTGTTGGCAATACATGAGTGTGAACGTTTAATGTGTGAATATTTACTGTTATTTATTATGAGATTCAGCATGTCGGATAGAGAAGTAACCCATTCACAATGGTGTTTAACTTTGTTTTTTCAATGAGTCGACAAATACTAAGATGAGGCAAATTTTGAACTTATAATGAAGCTCGAGAGCTTGTTCATAATAAAAGTGTCGTCTTTGAAAAGTTACAAGATTAGTCTTATTAAAGTGTGAGACAAAGACATGCATGAGGTTGTATGCTTTGGATTAAAATCTAAATCAGGATTGAGTGTAAACCCATGGCAAATTAAATGTAACTACCATGTTCTATCCAAAAGCTAAAAGTAGTCCTTAAATAAGCAGACTAAAGGTGGATGCTTTAGTGTATCGTAAGCTTATGCTTATGTATGGTGTTATGTGTTTTATGAGACATGCACTCTTTTAAGGGAACGAAAGAACACCATAACACATGTTGCATACCATGTGTGCTTAAGTCGACCAAGGGATAGAAATTTAAGGTTGTCGATCTCAACTTTCCCTAATGTGAGATTCTATTTCAATTTTGACCCTTTAGCCCCTTAACTTATCTTTGAAGTATGATTCAATGTGGCTAGCTTAGTTAGTCTTCAAGAGGCCATGAGAAAGATTCAGCCTAGCAGATGTAGCTAGAAAAGGGAGATGGATTATGATGGATGGCATATAGTAAAAAGGAAAGATTACCTTTTGATCATATTCAATGGTTTTATGATTCACGGACATGCCTATCATAGTTTTTATGAGTAGAAACATATTAGAGAACATAAAAGTTATTTTATGAGATTATTAATTAAAACAGTGAATATGAGAATGGCATCTAGGGTTAGGCAGATGTGGAAAAACGGATCTTGTGTTCGAGGTGCTATGTAACACCCTTATACGTTACATTCAATAATCACTTACATTAAAATTTCTAAGTTGATTACCATAAGTTTTTGGAAATCTATTAATTATCTTATTATTGTGAAGACGTGTACTTTTTTTTATATCAATTTTATCATTTCATTAAGTACCTAAGTTTATTAGCCAATTTTAATTAACCTAAGAATTAACCGAATACCTTATAACTTAACATATTTTCAATTAACCTTCATTTGCCAATTAACCTATAACTGTCTAAATTACTATTCATTTGGTCAATTTTTTAAGAACATGACGACTATACACTTGACCTACATTTACTGCAATCCAAACAAATCACAGTCCAATGTAGGGCAATAAACACAATAATATACCACGTTCACAGACAGTCTAAAATAAACTATCCTGCATCATATTGTTTTATGTTTTTGTCTACTTAAATTCTATACATGCCAATACCCAAAACCATACTAATTTAAATTCATATACATGCCATTTAACTTAACATACTTAATATTTTTCGATAATATTTCTTCGGTTTAGCTCCCAAAATTCCTTGCATGCTTTGGCTCAGCTCCCTATGTAGTACCTACACGCAATCAAATAAGACTACGTGCTGAACATTAAATATGCTCAGTGGTGATTGCAAATCCAGGAATTTCTACTAGACTAAGTTCACATGCATAAAACATATATATTTATAATATATAAAATATCAATTTAAAACTAACATTTAGTTCACTAAATTTTTATGCATGCAATTATGCTCATAATTACAATTAAATCTTTCACTTTATCAGATATATACAATTAGTACACATGAAAATTCATATTTACATTTAGTCCTTTAACTATGGCATAATTATGATTTAGTCCCTAAACTTCTTAATATTTACAAAAATACCATTAATTCATTTTCTTTACACTTTTAACCATTATTAAACATGCAAATTATCATTTAGTCCTTAAATTATCAAAATCATGCCAAATTATATTTTAGTCTCTAAAAAGTCACTAATTTACATAATTACCTGATAAATTACATTTTTACCCTTAATAACTTTTATTACACTATTTATGGCCAAATTACCATTTCATCCCAAAACTTTTTATTTCTTTCAATTAGGTCATTTTTCATCATAAATTTCATTTTTATTTCAACTCAAGCATATTATTCACATTTTGATCATATTGCCCCTTGTATAATACTAGTAGAAATCTTTGAACTGGATACTCGAGATGTGAACCCTATAAGTTCAATACATTTTAGAGGGACCCCGAAGGACCATCCCTACATTACATTTCATTTCATTTGATATTTCAGCATTCAATACATTGAGTATGACCGTCATTGGCCTATAATAAGTGAGACTTCATGGTCATTCCTGTGGTTTGGTGTCCCTATGGCTAGCCACTATATTCTGAGCTAGATTTGACTACCAGAATACTACATGTGGTATTAAATTGTTTCAATTATACATTTTTATGTTACAATATGCACAATTAATGGAATCTTACCTTACCGTTCCATTCTTTTTAATCCAAATCAATCATTATACCATTAAAATCATTATTTCATCATGGTATACATTAGTATCCACATACACACCATTTGGCCAACATGTCATACATTCACCATAGATTATTTTTACCTCATTTGTCATTCATTTAGCTAGATTATATATTAATTAACCTAGTTATACCATTAAATGACATCATAAAACATAAAAATCACATTTTCACTATGTATACTATTCGGCCAAAATACGTATCATCCATTATGTTCATTTTTCTTTCCTTTATTCATTCAATTAACTAAATATCATGCCAAACAATACATATACATCATTTATATGCCATAAAAATCATACATATTATGGAAAATCCAAGGCATATCATTCGGCCAAGTTATAACATCATCACCAAAATTTTATCTTTTCATTTTAACCATCCAAATCATAATTTTTAGCCTTTTTAAGCATGTTTATAAGGTTAAATTCAATTAAACATGCATATTTCACATACTTTGTTCTTAGACATAACCTAAAATTAAACTTAAGTCATGAAAATAGATGGATTTTGCAATCACTAACCTTAATCCTTGCTTAACACTCCTTAGTACTTTTTTTTCCTTATCTTTGCCTTTGGAGAAACCTTACTCACTTTGGTTACCTAATGGAGGCCGAAAACATACATCAAGATCTACTCAAAATCTTACTTCATTTTTACAAGATAATCACATAAACATAACCTACACATCTTAAAGTACCTATAAGAATCCTTGAACCAATTTAAAAACACATATATAACTTACCTCAATTTTACACCCAAACTTTCAAGTCTTGATTTTTCCCACTTCAATCACTTCAAATGAACTCCAATTGTAACACCCCCTTCCCATACGTAGGCGATCCCATCCGAGAAGGAGTGAGATGCCGTATGAGTAAAGGTGCCACCAAGTAAGTACAAAGTATAACATACAATCATTCATAACATACATTCAGAAAATACAGAATAATTAAAACTTTATATAAAAAGAAAGCACAGGCTGATCATGCATTACTATAATTAAGCTATTACAACAATGTTCTGATCAGCAAGCTGATATCAAAAGAATATTACATAACCCAAAATATAGATACAAAAGCGGAAGCTGATACATGAGAGTTCTATACAAAAAGAATCATCACTGATACAAAAATAGCCCTACACTAAAAACTCTTCTGTGTTGGCTTGATGACGGCGACTCTCTCAAGGCAAAACGTCTTCCGCACCTGCACGGGTAAAAACACCGTGCTAAGCGATATACGCTTAGTGGGGAAATACACATAATTTATGGACGGCCATTCACAATGGTCGTCAAAACAGATCACATTCACAATGGTATTATGCAAAGGTTATAACATAGATGCTATAAGCATGTTCATATTTAAAAACCAAACATTCAGTTTCTCAATAACCATATTCATTACAGAATAATCCAACATGCATTTCATCATTAAACTCATTCAGATAATTCATTTCATAGCCAGATCAGATCAGAACAATTCCATTAACATTTTAAGAACACCTGCTGACTCTAGACAGTGGATAACGAGTGTACTGAGGGTACCTTACGGGTACGAATCGAATACTGAGAGTACCTCACAGGTACAAGTCAAATATTATATCATTTATCAAAACATGTTATTTATATACTGAGGGAATCTTAAACAAGATTCTATACTGAAGGGTTCGCGAGGAACCAAACGGGGACCTGATCGGGGTCCAAACTGAACTGAGGGCTGCAGCTAAAAGACTCTATTAGGCATGCCTAACTATCCACTTACTTGACTCTAGCAGGTTATGCGTCAAACCGATCACATTTCAGGATATAGAGTATAATTCATCAGAAAATCATACTATCACGCATATCGAAGCATTAAACGGTAAGATATGCATCATACAACAGTAAAGTCCATTCAGAAGAAATACCAAATTCATTTCTGAGTTAAAAACTAGGAAATTTCGGAAAAACGAGCTGAACGGAGAATCGGGCGAGGTCGGCTGGTTAGGCCTTCTCAACAGGCAGGTCACGGCGTGACCTAGGGTCACGTCTCGTGACCTGCTTGTTTCTCGCCAATCACGTTGCGTGATCCTCGCGGATCACGCAATGCTTATGCAGATCACGGCGTGACCGAGGGTCACGCGACGTGACGCTGCTTCTCCCTCGCAGATCACGTTGCGTGATCTTACAGATCACGCAACGCCTCTTCTTCGCAGGTCGCACGACGTGACCGAAGATCACGTCGCGTGACTTGCTTGCTCTTCAGCTGGTCACGCGACTGGCTTCTCAGCAGGCAGGTCATGCCGTGACCGAGGGTCACGTGACGTGACTTGCCTTCCTTCGTAGCGAGTCACGCAACAGAGAGAGTTTAAACAGTATTTCGATTTTCCAGAATTTCCACGATTTCCAGAACCAAGAATTCAATCCCAATTTGATTTAAAACCATTCAAACATGTATTTACCTTCCAGAAATCATCTCAAATCACATAATCAATATACATGCAACTCAATTTAGCATTTAAACAACCAAATCAAGACTAATTGATTCAAGCTCTTCAAGAACATATAAACCCTAGAATTTACAGTAACATCAAAATTGCACAAATCACAATCAAATATTCCCAAACCTGGATTCTAAGCCTCTATCACTTAGCTCCACTAGGACCAGCAACTTCTTTACCCTTAGGTTCGTGAGGAGCTTCAACTAATCACAAATTCAACAAGAACATTCAACAAAACAAACCCTAAGTTAAACCTAACTCAAGGAAGAAGATAAAAATGAAATAAAGGGAAACTAAGATGAGAATTGTAGTGACTTACCAAGTTAGAAGCAAGAGTGACTAATTTCCACTACCACAATTTGATCTACAGCAAGTAGCAATTAGGAAAGGGAAAAGAAGAAGAAGATGGAGCTAGAAAGGGAAAAACGTGAATTGATCTTCCCCTCACTCATACTTCTTTTCTTTATTCATTTCCCTAACCTAATACACAAGTCAATTTCTTGGTGGTGGAATTTAATCACTCACACCCTAACTCAACACATCACACACACCAAATGCAACCTCACTTAAATGTATTCTACTATGGTAAAAGCAAATGCACACAAATGATTCCCAACTAATAACACCCTAATATGGTATGCATAAGTGTACACAAGTAATTCCTAATTAATTCACACACTAATGCCATGTATGCACCCACATAATAATAAAACCCCAAAATCATGCATTTTACTGAAATACCCTTATGAAATACTGTACACATACGAATGCTTACACATACAGACAGACAGATAGACAGACAGACAGGCTCATTCTACTAGGGGGCAAACAGGGTGTGACAACTCTCCCCTACTAATAAGAATTTCGTCCTCGAAATTCTCACCTGAACTGAATAACTGTGGATACTGAGCTCTCATCGACTCCTCTGGTTCCCAAGTCGCTTCTTCGACTCCATGATGGATCCACAACACTTTAACCAAAGGAATCTGCTTATTTCTCAACTGTCTCACCTCTCGGGCTAAAATAGCTCGCGGTTCCTCATCATAAGAGAAGTCTGGCTGAACCTGGATATCCTGAACTGACAGAACATGCGAAGGATCTGATCTGTACCGACGAAGCATCGAAACGTGAAACACATCATGCAACTTTGCTAACTCCATCGGCAGCGCCAATCTGTAGGCTACAGGTCCTACCTTAGCCAAAATCTCATAAGGTCCAATGAAACGAGGACTCAATTTACCCTTCTTTCCAAATCGAAGTACTCTCCTCCAAGGAGAAACTTTAAGGAAAACTTTGTCCCCGATCTCAAATTGCACGTCTTTCCTCTTCAAATTGGCATAAGACTTCTGTCGATCCTTGGCTGCCTTCAAATTCCGCTGCACTACTCTGATTTTCTCTTCAGTATCTCTAACCAAATCTGGTCCAATCATAGATCTCTCGGATAGCTCTGTCCAACAAATCGGAGTCCTACACTGACGACCATACAAAGCCTCATATGGTGCCATACCAATACTCGACTGGAAACTGTTGTTGTAGGCAAACTCCATCAACGACACATATCTGTCCCAACTGCCCGGAAAATCCAAAGCACAAGCCCTCATCATATCCTCCAGAATCTGAATAACTCGCTCTGACTGACCATCGGTCTGAGGATGAAACGCTGTACTGAAGTTCAACCTGGTGCCCAAAGCTCTCTGTAACTCCTTCCACAACTTGGAAGTAAACCTCGGATCTCGATCTGACACTATGGACAAGGGCACACCATGCAACCGAACTATCTCATCCACATAGATACTGGCTAATCTGTCCATGGAGTAGTCCACTCTAACCGGCAGAAAGTGAGCTGATTTCGTAAGCCGATCCACAATAACCCAAACTGAATCATGCTTCCTTTGAGTCAAAGGCAAACCAGAAACAAAGTCCATGGCGATATCATTCCATTTCCACTCAGGAATGGATAAAGGCATAAGCAAACCTGAAGGAACCTGGTGCTCAGCCTTTACCTGCTGACAAGTCAAGCACTTGGAAACAAAATCCACTATATCACGCTTCATACCGGACCACCAATAGAATTGCTTCATATCCCTATACATCTTCTCACTGCCCGGATGCATAGTAAAAACTGAACTATGCGCCTCACTCATGAGCTGTCTCCTCAAATCCTCAGACTCTGGCACACACAAGCGATCTCTGAACATAAGTACCTCATCCTGAACTGAGAACTCTGACTGCTTACCCGATCTAACCTCATGCACAATCCGCTGAAGCCTCACATCATCTCTCTGAGCATCCACAATCCTCTGTCTCAAAGTAGGCTTCACACGCAACTGGGCAAGCAAAGCCCCATCTGAACCAAAACGCCATCTGAAACGCCTCAAGAACAAAGCTGAAACTGACTTACGACTCAAAGCATCTGCAACTACATTGGCCTTACCAGGATGGTAATCCACAATGCAGTCGTAGTCCTTAAACAACTCAAGCCAACGCCGCTGTCTCATGTTCAACTCTTTCTGTGAAAGGAAGTACTTCAAGCTCTTGTGGTCCGAGAAGATCCTACACTTTTCCCCATATAAGTAGTGACGCCAAATCTTCAAAGCAAAGATTACAGCTGCCAACTCTAAATCATGCGTCGGATAGTTCTTCTCATGTGGCTTCAACTGACGAGAAGCATAAGCCACAACCTTACCTTCCTGCATCAGCACACACCCAAGACCAACTCCAGAAGCATCACTATAAATGACAAACTCCTTACCCGAGATGGGTTGAGTAAGGATAGGAGCCTCAACAAGCAACTGCTTTAACCGATCAAAACAAGACTGACACCTGTCTGACCACTCAAATCTGACTCCTTTCCTCAACAATCTAGTCATAGGAGCAGCAATCACAGAAAATCCCTTAACAAACCGACGGTAGTAACCTGCTAAGCCGAGGAAACTCCTCACTTCCTGAACATTTCGAGGCGCTTTCCAATCAACTATCGCCTCAATCTTAGCTGGATCCACCTGGATACCTCTAGCTGAAATAATGTGACCCAAGAATGACACTTCTCGAAGCCAGAAATCACACTTGCTAAGCTTAGCAAACAAATGATGCTCTCTCAACATCTGCAAAACCAATCTGAGATGCTCCTCATGCTCACTCTCATCCCTGGAATATACTAAGATGTCATCAATGAACACTACTACGAATCGATCTAAGTATGGCCTAAACACACGATTCATCAGATCCATAAAAGCCGCTGGAGCATTTGTCAAACCAAACGGCATCACAAGAAACTCATAGTGGCCATACCTAGTCCGAAATGCAGTCTTAACCACATCTGCATCCTGAACCCGCAACTGATAGTACCCTAATCGAAGATCTATCTTGGAAAAGACACCCGCACCCCGAAGCTGATCAAATAAATCCTCAATCCTAGGCAAAGGATACTTGTTCTTCACTGTAACTTTATTAATCTGGCGGTAGTCAATACACATCCGCAGGGATCCATCTTTCTTCTTGACAAACAGCACTGGAGCTCCCCAAGGAGATATGCTAGGTCGAATAAACCCCTTATCCAATAACTCTTGTAGCTGGGATTTAAGTTCCCTCAACTCTACAGGAGCCATCCGATAAGGTGCTCTCGAAATAGGTGCTGTACCTGGCATAATCTCAATGGACAACTCGACCTCTCTCTCAGGAGGCAAACCAGGCAACTCGCTCGGAAACACATCACTAAACTCCCGCACTACTGGAATATCCTCAATCTGAACCTGATCCCTCATGGAATCTAACACAACTGCTAGAAATGCCTCACAACCTTTCCTGATGAATCTCTTAGCTTGCATCACAGAAATAACATTATTAACAGAACTAGCACCCAAACCTTTCACAAACACAAGAGACTGACTTCTATCCCGAAGTACAACTGTCTTCCTATGGCAATCCACTACAGCCCGATGCTTTCCCAACCAGTCCATACCCAGAATCAAGTCAAACTCTCTGAAAGGTAACTCAATCAGATCCGCTGGAAGCACAGCTCCCTCAACAATCAGAGGACAACTCCTAAAAACTCTACTCACACTGACACTATGCCCTAATGGACTGGTCACACAAATCTCATAATCTAACTGATCAACTGAATGCAATTTATCAACAATTCTATCTGTGCACAAATATGAGTGTGTGGAACCAGGATCAATTAGAGCATACAACTCAGTGTCATGGAGTAGGAACTTACCAGCAATAACGTCAGGCGCATCCTGCTCATCTCTGGCTCTCATAGCATAAGCTCTAACGGCACCCTGAGGAGGATGCTCAACAGTCTCAGAAACAGCTCCCTCTCTATGCCGACCACCTCTACCTCTACCTCGGCCTCTGCCACGGGTAGCCTGAGAAGCATTCGAACCGACCCTACTGCCCTCTCTCTGGGAACTTGAATCCTCCTGTAACCTCGGACAACCAGCCAACTGATGCTCCGAACTCCCACATCTGAAACATGCACCGGAGAGCCACCTACACTCACCCCGATGTGACTTACTACAATGAGGACAAACTGGTGTAGTCTCAGCTCTACCACCCCTACCAGAACCTGACACAGCTGTAGAACCCTGACGTCTACCTCTAGAGGCCGGACCAGATGCTGACTCATCCTGTGGATTCCTAGATCTCTTACTCGAAGAAGATCCTCCACGGGAAGAACTCCTCCTCTGAGCTCTCTCTCTCATCACAGTCTCAGACAACTCAGCTCTCACAGCAGCCTCCACTATCTGATAGTAACTAACCCCAGGAATACACATCAAGGAAATCAAAGCAATCTTCAGAGACTCATTTAACCCTGCCTCGAAATGCTTGCATCTAAAGTCATCAGTCATAACTCCTCGTGGGGCATAGCGAGATAACCTGTTGAACTCCTTCTCATAATCTGCTACAGACATGGCCCTCTGCCTCAAACCCAAAAACTGTGCCCATCTAGAATCTCTATAAGTCTGAGTGATATACTTCTTTGTGAACTCACCCTCAAAGAACTCCCAGGTAATCGGATCTGGTAACTGAGGATGCCTGCACACTAACTCCCACCATTCAAAAGCAGACCCCTGAAGAAGAGCTAAAGCACACTCTGCCTGCTGGTCGGGAGGACACCGAATCTCTCTCAAAGCACGCTTCACTTTATCTAACCATCTCTCTGCAGTCTCAGACTCATTCAAACCGGTACCATAGAAGTCCTCAACTCCTGCCCTCCTCAGATTCTCCATAGGTGCTCTAGGAGCAGTCACTCTCTCCAAAACCCTAGCCATGTCCTGATGCAGTCTAAACATAGCCTCCAAGGGCATGGCTGCGGCTTCGGGCTGGACCCTAGCATGTTGAACCGACACAGTAACAGAAACAGACTGATCTACAGCGGGAGGATTCACACTCTCGGCAGATTCCTCACGCGCACCATGGGCAGAATTAGAAGCCATCTAAACAAACGAGAAACAACCGTATCAGCCAACACAGATCTAGACACATACACATCTAAGAAACTCAGATCAATCACATCAACACCCAGAAACGCCTAAACCTAGGCTCTGATACCACTAACTGTAACACCCCCTTCCCATACGTAGGCGATCCCATCCGAGAAGGAGTGAGATGCCGTATGAGTAAAGGTGCCACCAAGTAAGTACAAAGTATAACATACAATCATTCATAACATACATTCAGAAAATACAGAATAATTAAAACTTTATATAAAAAGAAAGCACAGGCTGATCATGCATTACTATAATTAAGCTATTACAACAATGTTCTGATCAGCAAGCTGATATCAAAAGAATATTACATAACCTAAAATATAGATACAAAAGCGGAAGCTGATACATGAGAGTTCTATACAAAAAGAATCATCACTGATACAAAAATAGCCCTACACTAAAAACTCTTCTGTGTTGGCTTGATGACGGCGACTCTCTCAAGGCAAAACGTCTTCCGCACCTGCACGGGTAAAAACAACGTGCTAAGCGATATACGCTTAGTGGGGAAATACACATAATTTATGGACGGCCATTCACAATGGTCGTCAAAACAGATCACATTCACAATGGTATTATGCAAAGGTTATAACATAGATGCTATAAGCATGTTCATATTTAAAAACCAAACATTCAGTTTCTCAATAACCATATTCATTACAGAATAATCCAACATGCATTTCATCATTAAACTCATTCAGATAATTCATTTCATAGCCAGATCAGATCAGAACAATTCCATTAACATTTTAAGAACACCTGCTGACTCTAGACAGTGGATAACGAGTGTACTGAGGGTACCTTACGGGTACGAATCGAATACTGAGGGTACCTCACAGGTACAAGTCAAATATTATATCATTTATCAAAACATGTTATTTATATACTGAGGGAATCTTAAACAAGATTCTATACTGAAGGGTTCGCGAGGAACCAAACGGGGACCTGATCGGGGTCCAAACTGAACTGAGGGCTGCAGCTAAAAGACTCTATTAGGCATGCCTAACTATCCACTTACTTGACTCTAGCAGGTTATGCGTCAAACCGATCACATTTCAGGATATAGAGTATAATTCATCAGAAAATCATACTATCACGCATATCGAAGCATTAAACGGTAAGATATGCATCATACAACAGTAAAGTCCATTCAGAAGAAATACCAAATTCATTTCTGAGTTAAAAACTAGGAAATTTCGGAAAAACGAGCTGAACGGAGAATCGGGCGAGGTCGGCTGGTTAGGCCTTCTCAACAGGCAGGTCACGGCGTGACCTAGGGTCACGTCTCGTGACCTGCTTGTTTCTCGCCAATCACGTTGCGTGATCCTCGCGGATCACGCAATGCTTATGCAGATCACGGCGTGACCGAGGGTCACGCGACGTGACGCTGCTTCTCCCTCGCAGATCACGTTGCGTGATCTTACAGATCACGCAACGCCTCTTCTTCGCAGGTCGCACGACGTGACCGAAGATCACGTCGCGTGACTTGCTTGCTCTTCAGCTGGTCACGCGACTGGCTTCTCAGCAGGCAGGTCACGCCGTGACCGAGGGTCACGTGACGTGACTTGCCTTCCTTCGTAGCGAGTCACGCAACAGAGAGAGTTTAAACAGTATTTCGATTTTCCAGAATTTCCACGATTTCCAGAACCAAGAATTCAATCCCAATTTGATTTAAAACCATTCAAACCTGTATTTACCTTCCAGAAATCATCTCAAATCACATAATCAATATACATGCAACTCAATTTAGCATTTAAACAACCAAATCAAGACTAATTGATTCAAGCTCTTCAAGAACATATAAACCCTAGAATTTACAGTAACATCAAAATTGCACAAATCACAATCAAATATTCCCAAACCTGGATTCTAAGCCTCTATCACTTAGCTCCACTAGGACCAGCAACTTCTTTACCCTTAGGTTCGCGAGAAGCTTCAACTAATCACAAATTCAACAAGAACATTCAACAAAACAAACCCTAAGTTAAACCTAACTCAAGGAAGAAGATGAAAATGAAATAAAGGGAAACTAAGATGAGAATTGTAGTGACTTACCAAGTTAGAAGCAAGAGTGACTAATTTCCACTACCACAATTTGATCTACAGCAAGTAGCAATTAGGAAAGGGAAAAGAAGAAGAAGATGGAGCTAGATAGGGAAAAACGTGAATTGATCTTCCCCTCACTCATACTTCTTTTCTTTATTCATTTCCCTAACCTAATACACAAGTCAATTTTTTGGTGGTGGAATTTAATCACTCACACCCTAACTCAACACATCACACACACCAAATGCAACCTCACTTAAATGTATTCTACTATGGTAAAAGCAAATGCACACAAATGATTCCCAACTAATAACACCCTAATATGGTATGCATAAGTGTACACAAGTAATTCCTAATTAATTCACACACTAATGCCATGTATGCACCCACATAATAATAAAACCCCAAAATCATGTATTTTACTGAAATACCCTTATGAAATACTGTACACATGCGAATGCTTACACATACAGACAGACAGATAGACAGACAGACAGGCTCATTCTACTAGGGGGCAAACAGGGTGTGACACCAATAACCACTATTATGTTGTAGAGGAGCTGAAATTTACTTAAGAGGTTAAGATTTGAGGAGAGATGAAGAGAGAATTGAAGAAAGATGGAGGAAGGTTAATGGTAGCCAATTTGGCCAAGGAAGTGGAGGAGAGAGCTACTGGATTTTTCAGGTTTTGTCTAGATAATTAAGATATTTAGGCTATTTATAGGTGATTTAATGGGCTGGGCTTGGTCCAACCAAAGTGGCCCTGTAACACCCCCTACCCATACGTAGGCGAACCCATCCGGAACGGAGTGAGATGCCGTAGGAGCAGGGATGTTGCACCAAACAGAACGAGGCAAAGCAAATGTTCAATCATCATAAACATACGGAAATATAGTGAAAATTAAAACTTTTTGAGAAACAACAATTGATCATACATTAATATAACAAAATCATTACAATAATATTCTAATCAATTGCCCAAACAAAAGAATTACATATCCAAAATAAACAAAGCGGAAGCTTACAAAATTACTGATACAATGAGAGTTCTATTACAAAAAGAATCATCATATAATACTACAAAAATAAGGCCCTAACACTAATCCCTCCTGTGTTGGCTTGACTGGCAGCGACTCTCCCAAAGCAAAACACCTTCCGCACCTGCACGGATAAAAATCATGCCAAGCGATAACGCTTAGTGGGGAACACACAACAAAAGAGTGGACGGCCATTCACAATGGTCGTCAAAACATAACACATACGATATGACATATGTGGATAATAATGTCAGATATATAATCATGCTTACATAATAAAGACATACATTCAGAAGCTCATATTCACATTCATATACATATTAACTGATTTCTCGTACTTATTATTATGCGCATTCGAATATCATATTCTTGTAATCATTTCAAAGCAGAACAAAATAAACAGAGCACCTGCTGACTCACAATAGTGGATAACGAGTATATAGACAATACCTTACGGGTACGAATTGAAAAACCATTTTATTTTATCACATTCAAAACATTTTACGGAGGGAATCTTAAACAAGATCCAAAATTCATAAGGGTTTGCGAGGAACCAGACGGGGACCTGATCGGGGTCTAAACGGAACTGAGGCTACAGCTAAAAGACTCTATTAGGCATGCCTAACTATCCACTAGACTGACTCTTGCAGGTTATGCATAATCCAATTTACATTTAAGCATAACACATATTGAGTTCATAGGCTAAGGCATAAATAATGCATTCTGACATCAACCATAGTATTCACCAAATTGCTCATGGATAAATCATTAGTTCATAGACATATAGTTCATAATGTCGATCATGCATAAAATTCAAAAGCATCATAAGTTCAAAACTACACATCAAAAGTACAAAATAAAACTCAATTTGGAATCAGGGAGTGTCGCGCTCGCGACAGAGGCAACTTGTCCCCAGGTCGCGATCGCGGCAACCTTCGCAATCTCGTGAGGAAAATATACACATCTCACTATCGTGCTCGGGACAGTGAGCTGCTAGCCTGATCTATCGCGCTCGCGCACAAGAGCACACTCGCGACAGAGGGGTCCAAGGAAGCTCGGCAGCCGAGCGCTCTGTTGCGCTCGCGATAGAGGCTCTGCTGCACGCTCGCTCGGCAGAAGCTCGAATGCGTACAAGGACTGCCATCACCGAGCTCTGTCGCGAGCTCGCGACAGTGTCGTGATTTGCAGCACCTGCATGGGAAAAGCTACAGAAAATTCAGTTCCATCAATCCCAATCACAAACACTCAATTCAAACTTCCACTTACCTCATTTCCAGCATCCAAACCATCATTTCTAACATATAATACAACATTTATGCCAGGAATTTCAATTAAATCATGCTAAGAATAATATCAATTTACAAAATTCAAATCTCAGCACTATTCATTCCACAACTCAATCAAATGCACAATTGGGTTCAATAGCTCACATTCAAGGTTCCTTAACCTATCTAAATCAAAACCCATAACATATAACCCACTACAAACATCAAGAAACCTTAAATTTCCAGAAATTTATCCAAAGAGAAAAAATCACAAAAAAGCATAAATCACAAAAACTCCCAAACCTGAATCTCCTTAGCTCCTAATCACTTAGTGCCACTTCCCGACGCCTTCTCCTTCCATTTGGGATCACGAGGAGGCTCAACTAAACAACAACCCAACAAGGGCACACAAAAATCCTAGATTAAACCCTAACCCAAAAGCGTGGAAAAGATGAAGATGAAGAAGAAAGAAGAAGAACAAGAACAAAATGCAGCAAAACTTACCAATAAACCTCTTAGAATTATCAAGATCCACTAATAATCCAACCCAAAAGGAGTGAGCCAAGGTGAGGAAGAGGAAGAGGAAGTATAAGGGAAAGCAAAAGAGAAGAGAAGGGGAGAACGGGAATGAGAGAGCAAATTTCTGCTCTTCTCTTTCTCTTTCCTCAATAATACACCTTCCCCTTTCCACATGGCACACTACTATTGGTGGGTTTTAATAACTCACACCTTACAAGCACACATCAAACACACACAAGACTCTCCCAACTTAGGCACACCCTACCAATGTGTGAGCACAACACACAAACACAACTCACTCACTCACATCCTACAAACATGTGAGCAACACATCCAATTACAACCCAACTAATTCACACCCTAATATCATATATGCACACACACACACTAGCAAAATCCCAAAACATGCAATTTATCCAAAATACTCTTATCATATGCCAAAACACAAATAATGTACATGCACAAACATGGCTCAAACTTCTAGGGGGCAAATGGGGTGGTGTGACAGACCCAATCTATATAAGCCCATTTTTAAGCCCAAAGTGATTTTTATCATTTTCTCAATTCATTTTCTCCCCAAAATAATTTTAGAATTTTTAGAATATAGAATATAGCATCCATACAAAATTTCAGTTCAATCGGAATTCGTTTGAAGTACGGTTCAATTAGACACTTTTTTTGTACTATCATAAAAATAAAATTTTTCACTGTCTAAAATCTCTAAATATCATCTAGAGTCATTCTATACCTTCAAAATATCATTTCGACTCCATTTATCAACTTTAAAAATTAAGTCAAAACTTAGTCAAACTTGGTTACTATTTGAACCGAACCAAGCACCAACTTCGATTTGAATTTCAGAGGCTTATTTGACCTCATTTTTGTACCAAATTTTTTCACTAGACTCCTAACAGTCCACAAATTAAAACATGTGAATAACATATTTTTAGCACATAGCTGCCACTTTCAGCTATATAGCTTCCTAGTAGGTCACCAATCCTAGGATTGCTATGCCTCTAACACGCTTAACCTTTTAACTTTACTACAATTGAGGGTACTAAAACTAACACTTTCTTACCGAAACCACATTAGAGACTCTATAGATTTCACTGATTAATACTATGCTAGAATCTAGGCCATTACATGCTATATATCATTAACTAGTGTATAACGCTAGTGCTCTCGAAGTATATTGGTCATACGATCTATTTGCCTGTATGGCCGTCATGTGCAAGTGGGAGATAGAGTTTGGATACGCCTTTAATTCTAGATATGGATAGAGTTACATATTAATAATGATTTAGATTATAATTTGAATTTAAATAATTAGATAAAAATATAAGCATATTTATCTGAACATAATTATCTTATCCTATTTCAAAAAAAGTTTGAATTATACTAGAGATTGGTCTCCAATAAAAGGATACTATAAATAAATGATGATAAGTAAGACTCAACACACAAGAGAAAATATTCTCCTTTTCATAGACAAAATCACCAAGGAGTGCTATGAAAAGTAGTTGATATCCCGCAAGTGGATAAAAGTCTGGCCAGTGACACAAAACCGAATCCTTGTATTCACTTACGCAAAGTTTCTGCACTACAAAAGGTAAATACGCTATTATATTTTGCTTAATTTACCAATAAATCATTTTAATTTATCAATTAATTTAAAATATTATTATTTTAATTTCATGCACTAAAATACAAATAGTTGTCAATTTGTAGAAAAAAAATTATAAATAATATTATCTACAAACTATTAACATTATATATAATAAGTAATAAATATAATTTTTTAGATCTAATTCGGTTTTAGAATAGTTTAATACGGTTTTCGATTTGGTTTTATACAAAATATCCAAATTCATGCTAAATTAAAGTCAATAGTATAATTCGATTTGGTTCTAATAAAAAAGTCAACTATACAATTTAACTCAGAATATTTTTCTTTAGTACTTCAGTTCACTTCATAAAAATCTAGACCCGTAAACACTTCTAGTAGTTACATATTTATTTTTCATGTAATTTAAATATTAATATTTTATATAAAGATTATCTTGTATCTAAATTTCATAAACATTATCCGTTTATTTAATTCCAGTTAAAAACTATTGTAACTTTACATTAATTATTTTTATACATTTCCAAATGATAAAGTAAATTACTAATAAAGAATAATAAAGTACATGGCATAAAAATTATTTTAATGACTATAGACGCCCAATCCAATACAAAGTGTTTGCCAAATTAGTAAGTTACCAAATATCAATTCATGATTCAATATATAAAAAGAGATCATATTAAATTGTTTTTCTTCACAACATTTAATAAAACTAATTTTGTAAATAAAGTAAATAAATAAGGTTATTTTTGTTTAAAAAGTTTTTTTTTCTCTTATTCCTACTTTTATACATAATATAGATATATATTATAAATTAGTTTAGTTTGCACTTGATAAAATATTTTAATAAACACGCATAGTAGTTTCATAAATATAATATTTTATATGATGTGCATTATTTTGATTCAAATATTATAACAAACATAATTACTCAAAAAGCAAATCTATTTTATTAAGACTAAATAGATTCAATTATATATATATATATAAAAAAAAGAAGTGCAAATTAAATGCAAATATTAAACTTATAAATTATTACAATCGATTATATTTTAATTTATAAAAAATATGGCAATATTAGTCTTAACATTATTTGTTGTTTCTATTATTACATACAGCCATACTTCTTACTTTATATATAATAATAAGCATATATATCCATAGATCTATCAAAATTTGACCCGACTTATATTTTTTTATTCGTCAATGACCGGTTCGTCAGTGACTCACCCATTAAATTATTTAATTCGACCAATTATATGATCCATTTGAATTATGTTTATATTTTTTATTTTTTTATATAAAGTAAATGTAAAAATAACTTTTTTTATAATTTATACATGTTATTTTTTATTTTTAATGAAAAATTTAAAAAGATAAAAATAATATTATAAAACTTAATACGTACATGATTTGACCTATTTGAATTATGACTCAATTCGTTTATATCCCATAAAATTTTGACTCGTTTATGATTAGATCCGACCAATTTACTGGGTCTAAAAATTCACATTTTCTTTTCGAATTTCAGTGAATCTGATGAGCCATGTTTTTTTGTTAACCCCTATATAATAATAATAATAATAATACGAACGAAATACTTGAAATGTCATTGTTTGATTAGGTGAAAACTGTTTACCCGACCAAATAGTCCAATAATGGTGCCATGTGCAAACTCAATAATAAATAAAATATCGGTGTAATCGTGTATCCAATTGTCTAGAAGGTTAGATTAATCTAATATTAAAATTAATAGAGAATTATTATGGTGTAATTTTGTACATCTATATTATATACATTTCTATATATAGTATAGATATGTAAAAATTCAATTAACATGATCTTATATTGAATTGGATTTTGTAGACATATTATCATCAATACCACAATCACAAGTATTTTTAGGAATTGTTAGTTCCAAAAATACATCATTATATAGATATGCATGAATTTTCCTGCAATCTGCATCTTCAGGCAGCTCAAGCCTTCTGACATACCCATATTCCCACCAATTTCCACTTCTCCAATCTTTTGCTATGGATTCTGTTTGCTGCTTCCATTGCCCACTTATCTCCACAATTTTCCCATTTTCAGCATACACTCGCACTGTATTTATCCCAACTCCTGCTTCACCAAACCATCATGCACGTTTTAAAAAAATAAAATTAAAGAGCTTGGAGCCTAGAATTTTAGTGTTAATATTTGAACAATGCGTCACACGTTATACACCATCCGATCAGATAATTAATACAATCAATAATAATATCATATAATTTGACGTTGTACAACGCATGTTGCACACGCGTACCAAATTGTCTTCCCTAAAAATTTAAAATTTTACCTACAAATATTTAAAATAATTTTCTGCAAAACTTAATTTTTATTAAACATTATAAATATACTTAAACAACATCTATTTTTTTTATAAAGGAAAAAAGGGAGTAGAACTCGAACCGGAAACCATAACTTTATACTATTTATATCATTTCAAATAAACATTTATATGCAAAATTTTGTCATTCCTTTTTTCAAAACTATAACTCTTGTTTCATTGAAAATGCTCCCATCGTGAAATTAATCACGGTATAATAAGAAATCTCAAATTCGAATTTTCATTTTCAATTCTCTTATAAAAAAAACTATAGTTTTCAAAATTATTTTCATTTGAGTTTTAATTTACATTTCTGATAAAATTTAATCTCAAACTTAAATTTAAAGATATAACATTGAATATGTGAAAATTAAAAAAAATAAAATAAAATAAAAGGAAGAAGAAGAAGAAGAAAGAAGAAAGAAAAAAGACATACCAGGCAAGTCAGATTTGAGTACATAAGCATTGTCACTCTGAAACCAATCAACAGTAGTCTTGGAAGAGATTCTAAGATTGGATAACAGAACATCAGATTCAAATTCCCAAAGAGGAAATGCATCAGAAGGATCAAAGAACTTTCCAAATAGTAATGGACTGAACAATGATCCATCGCCAAACACCTTTTGCACCGTCGGATTTGCCTTCATCATAAATCTTTTGAATGCTTCTTCTGTTAAAGAAACTCTCCATTTATTTGGTGTTTGATCTTCTGTATCAACTTCAACCACTCTGTAACTTGTCATTTGCATTCATGGTAGGATTTTTTAGACTTCTAGTCTTTCATTTATACTGTAAATTTAAAGATTGCTTTAATAAAAGGAAAGAATAAATTCTTTACGAATATTTGGAGAGATGTAAAGCAAGAAGGAATATTTTGCTAGAGATTAAATTATCTTGCGACCTGTGCTAGCTAGTAGCCACTCAAATTTAGTTTTTATTTTTTTATTCTTTTTTATAACGTGAAAAAGAAAGCAGAACTTCGAAATCGAAATCTTTCGGTAAATCGGTGCTGGAATTTCCTTTTCCAAACAAAATTTAGGTTTTGTCAATGAATGGTTTAGAAATTTGGAGGAATTTTATATTAGAATCTTCTTCAAGTTTGCAACATCCACTATTTGCTGTCCATATAATTTGTCTCCCAAATTAAGTTTCACAATCTACATATAATCAACATAATTTGGTTTTCAAATTTGTGGATGTATTTTTATGTAATTTTATGGTAAGTATAAAATGATTATGGTATCTAAATTATATGTATAATAGTTTTTTTAATGATATTTCATCATTAAAAAAGAGGACATTCTCTTTTAATATTAATACGTATCAATTTAGAAAATAAAAAAATTGTCAAAATCGAAAAATTTCATCACAAATAATGGATTCAGATATATTTATGCATTCAGATTATATTTTTGATAATTTGACATGATAGATCATTTGCATGAATAGTTCATACCAAAACCAGAAAGCTTGCTGTTTATACCAAGCTTTTTTATCATGGGATCTGTGTACAAAATAATATTTAGAACCTTAATTTTAAATTATATGAATGTTAGCTAAGAAATGATGCCGTTTACTTAACTTGAGTTATGTCTTCTTAAACTAATTGTTAATTTGTGGGTGGAAATGAATGATTATTGACATTCTTTATACATGGTCAAAAGATGTGTGAAATGAATATATTTCGATGCCTAATTGTGACTGATGCACATTCTCTATCATTATAGTTGTAATTTCGCGCGCGCGCGTGTGTATATATATATATATATATATATATATTATGTAGTGGCACTTAGTGTTTTTCTGCTGAAGTTAAAGCTTTGCGCACTAAACATTGCATCTGGCCTTGGCATCTAAGATGGAGCTACTTTTCCTAAAAGTAGGTTTAGTATCTGCTTGAATTTCTAGCCATTACTAAATGCCATGAGCCACTAAAATTAGTGGGGAGAAAAAAAAAAATAACATGTGTGTAATACTTGTTCGAGTATATTGTGCGCTATGTAACGTCCGATCGAATAATCAATACATTGTATTACGCGTTATGCACAATGAATTGAACATTTAATTGGACGGTACATAACGCGTTGCATCCACACACCAAATCATCTTCAATGTAATACGGTTTTTTATTATTATTCTTAATGAAATTATTGCAAATTTTGGAGAAACTGATGAGACGATGCGCTTCCGATAAGGGCACATGCATATGCAGATAGTATGGAATAAAATTATCAGTACATAGAAAGAAATTCATTTGCTATATGCCATCAGATGATGATAATCTATCTATCTATATGTATATTTTATATATAAATATGGTAATATGATGAAAAAAATAATAGTTTTAATAAAATTTTAAGTTACAAATAACACTAATTACCAATTGTAGCCACCCATAAATATTTAGAATGCATGATGAAATTATCCTTTGTAGTTGGATTTGGATTTTAACTCTTTTATTATTATTATTATTTGGATTGAGGGATTTTAACTCTTGGAAAGCATAGCGTACTGAAAATTTTAGATTTTGATTTTTGAGTGAATGATGTGCATTTTTATTTGCGAACATGGTTTTTTCAGTTTGTAAATTTTATGTTTATTGTAATATTAGAATTAAAAATTAGATTTAAATAAATTATTAGTAAGGAAATTCCTTTTAAATAAAAGATTTAAATTCTTTTAAAAAGAAAATGTAGAATTATATATATTTATATATTTTAAATTTATTTATTTTAGAGTTATAATTTATAAATCTGTAATCTATAAAGCTTAGAGGTGGCAAAATGGGCGAGTTGGATGAATTTGGGTTGGATCATAAATGGATCAATACCTAAATGAGTTGGGTGGATTTGAATCGACCCATTTTGACCCATATTTTTAATAAAAAATAATTCTCGATATAATGACAGGATACTAAATGGACTACTATAAAAAATATTGGTTCAAATGGGTTAGATAACCCAAATGGGTCGATAGAGGTCCAAATGAACCGAAATGTGAATCGATCTATTTGACCAATGTTTTTAATGAAAATTAATTCTCGATATAATAACGGAATACTAAATGGACAATTATAAAAAAATATTGGTCCAAATGGATTGGATGTCTCAAATGGATCGATGGAGGCTTAAATGGGCCGGAATATGAATCGACTCATTTGATCCATTTTTTATCAAAAAATAATTCTCAATAGCAGAATACTAAAAATTAATTTTACAAAAATATTGAATATACAAATAGTAAGTAATGGTTCATTTCAAAAACTTAATCTAATAAAAGTATTGGATGTGCAAATAGTAAATAATTATTCATTTCAAAAAATTAGTCTTACAAAAATATTGGATGTACAAATATTAAATAATAATCTAATCTATTTTCTGATTTTAAATGATGATCAATCCACACTTTGATTTGATTTTAAAAATTTAATATTTTTTTCGATGTAGTATTGAAATGCATGCTCAGCTGCAATTATAATAAATATTCTTAATATGCAAAACAACCTATATACACATGTTCAAATAAATAAATACATTTATTTTACTTTCAAATCCAAATAACCAACTGCATGCTGCCTACTTCCACCGGCTAAAAACTAAAAGCAACTTTAACAAGAAGCAAATTACACACACAATAATTATCAGCATTTTCTCAACATAATAACATGACATTTTGGCACAACTTCCAAATTCAGGAGGCAAAAATTGACCTTTAATTATTGGTCTAAGTTTTAAATCAAAATCTATAAGCATTAGGATCTACGGTGTGTATTGGTTGAATAGTCATCCGATCGAACAATGATCATTTATAGCAAAGTGTTCCAGATTGTCACCCAATGAACACTGAATACAAATCACCATGAGTCTTGCCCCTGAAGCTTCTATAAGGATTTTAAAGGTTTAAAAGTTGTTTTGTTTCTAGTTTCTATCATGGCAGCTAACAAAAGCTAGATTTCGACCAAAACAAAAAAGTTAAAAATAATTATGCATTTAAAAATACAATCTATAGTCTTGATGAAATATTGGCAAACTGCAGCTCTTCAACCATTTGGCAACATGAAGAAATGAAAATATGGCAAACAAAAACTGTTCAACCATTTGGCAATATGAAGCATTACCATTTGGCAATATGAAGCAATCAAATGCAACGTATAGGTGCTGTCAAATATGGCAACCAAAATGCAACTCTTCATAGTAAAAAAGTAGTAAAATGCTTGATAACACAACAAATGTCATTTGCTTAAAGGCCCATCCAGCCGGCCCATTCAACTGGCAAGGGCTAAGGCCCAACAACCAAAAGTAGCAGACACGAGCTCCCAGGCAGCGCACACGCCCGATCGGCTGATGTGACCGCCAGTCCCATCAGCCGCCTGACACAAGGCAGCGCCCATGCCTACCACCTGCTCCTTGTCATGTCACCGAATACCTACTCTGACAGCCAGTAATCACACCCCAAGCACTCAAGTGCCCCTCAACCGTCTCATATAAATAGCCCAGCCAACGATGGCACCAGGTATTGAATCCAAGACACTCTCTCTCTAAGCTACTAACTTAAGCTTCGGAGTGCTCACGCCTGGTCCGACCGGGCTCTTCTTATTGCAGGTCTTCTCATCCGATCGGATTGCCTTCTCTTCTACAGATAAAGACATTTTTGGCTTTATCATTTGGTGCTCTCATTGAGAGATGGCAAACTCAAGATCCAACGAGAATACAACCCCCATAGACCTTGACCATGACGACAACGCTCGTGCCAGATCAGGCACCTCGAGAAGGAGGGAAGGGCCCACCAGGTCCCCCATGAGGGCCAACCTCCTTTCCGAATTTAATGATGCCACTACGAGGCAACCAGAGGACACCCCATCACTGTGAGAGACATGCGCGCTATTCTCAGTGATTTTACCAAAAGCATCATTCAAATGCTGAAAAAGGGTAAGATGCCAGCTGTTTCTGAAAGAGCCCACGAGGATTACCTCACCGGCGAAGACTTCAAGAGGAACAGAAATAAGGGAATCATCATTAATGAGTCCCGAGCTCAGGGACCCCGAAAAAGCGCGGTCAGGACCCCATGAAGGAATGACAGGGGAAAGCAGATAATGTTCACGAATAGGGCCTCCCCCTACAGCAGCAGGTACCCCACCCCATCCATAAGGGACGACTTGTCCTACATGTGCACCCCAACACGCAGTTACATGCGAAAGCACAAAGACGAGTCCACTGCTACAACCCTGAGCAAGGAGGATCAATGGCTCAAACAGAAACTTAGGCAACTTAGCTTTATCGCGGCTAAGAAAGGTGCCTTTGAAGGGAATACCTGCGGGAACACCGCTTCCCCTTTCTGTAGAGAAATCATTGATGCTGAGCTCCCTCCCGGGTGGAGAGATGTGGTTATGGAAAGATACACGGGTAAAACCGATCCTACCACACACTTGGCTGAGTACTTAACCAAGGTGGTGGTCTACACTTATGACGAAAGGATAGCCTGTAGGGTTTTCCCTACCACCCTGGGAGGAGACGCATTGTCATGGTTCCACGAGCTGCCACTGGGATCCATTACGTCGTTCAGACAGCTGAAGGAGCTGTTCACCACGAGGTTCATCGTACAAACACGTGCGCCTAAAACGGTGAATGACCTATCCAACCTTTACCAAAAGACCGATGAAAGTCTTCGAGACTACATCGACAGGTTTCAAGCTACCATGTCTGAGGTAAGAAATGTCAGTGTAGAGATGGCGACTATCGCCTTATCAGGGGGCATCACTGACCGACCACTCTTCGAATCACTCACAACAAGACCTCCATCCAGCTTCGCCGAACTTATGGAGAGGGCCAGACAACACATCCAGCTGGATGATGCCCTTAGGTCCAACAGGGAAGAAGGACCAGCGTTTTGGATCCCCTGCAATACCCGGATAATCGCTCTTCTCAGAGAGCCTCCGCTACCGATCGGACAGCTAGAGGCCAAGATGGAGCTCCTAGTTCCAGAAATTCGGGCCAGGCGAGAGGGTCGGGAAGAGACCGGAATGCGCATCCAGACGATCAGGCAGAGAGGACGTACACCACTCTCAATGCTACCCCAACCGCGGTGCTAATGTGGATCAAAGAGAAGCACCGCCAGGTCAACTGGCCTAGGGACCTCTCCGAAAGAAGCCGGGTTGTGAGGGACCCGAGCAAATATTACGAATTCCACAGAGACGTCGGTCATTTAACCGACGAGTGCACTTCGCTCAAAAAGGAGATCGAAAGTCTAATACGTCGTGGAGCCCTCAAGAGATTTATAGGCCCGGCCAGAGGGGATGAACCCTGTAGACAACCGAAGCCTCGAAGGGACGATCCTGACTCAGACGATGATGAGCGTATGAACCCCAGAAACACCGACCCGAGCAGGCCCTATACTGGGGTGATAAATGTGATCACCGGAGGGTCATCCTACGGAGAGGATCTCCCCAAAAAAGGGAAAGGGAAAGGCGTCTACCTCTCCCGCCAGGCCGAGCAGCCTGCCTCAGTCACCATTTCCAACGAAGACGCACGAGATGTCCTGTTTCCTCATGAGGACGCTCTCGTTGTAAGAGCTCGGATTAATAACTTCAATGTGAAAAGAATTTTGGTAGATAATGGCAGCGCTGTCAACGTCCTAACTCTCCAGTCTTATAGAGCAATGGGTCTCCCGATCGGAGAACTGAAGCCGAATGCCACACCTCTGATCGGGCTGGGCAACGCCAGTATCCCGGTGGCGGGATCGGTAGAGCACTTTGTCGAACTAGGCCAAGAGGCAATAGCTCACGCATGTAAGGTAACTTTCATGGTTATTGACATGACATTTGCCTATAATGCCATCTTTGGCAGGCCATTGCTTTTCCAGAGCGGAGCCGTGACCTCGATCCGCTACATGGTGATGAAAATCCCAACCACAGGAGGCGTCGCCATCTTAAGAGGCTACCAAAAGGCATCCCGAGAGGCTTATGTCACCATGATAAAGCACCAGCGAGATGCAATGGTCGTAGAGCCCGACCTCGAGCAGTCAGAGCAGGCGGCAAGGCCCAGAATGGACCCAGCAGAGGAGACAAAAACCAAGGCGCTAAATAAGGGGAAAAATGTTCAAGTCGGGACCAGCATGGATAAGGAAACTGAAGAGGCCATCATCCAGGTCTTGATGATCAATCAAGCGACCTTCGCCTGGAAGCCAGAAGACAGCCCTGGCGTCGACCCCAAGATAATCACCCATAAGTTAAATGTGGACCCAAACTTTCCTCCTGTCTGTCAAAAGCTAAGGAGGCATGCACCCAATCGGAGGAAGTTCATTTCTGAAGAGGTGGATAGGCTACTCAAGACCGGAACAATCCGAGAGGTAGACTATCCCGAGTGGCTGGCTAATGTGGTTTTAGTCAAGAAAAAGTCTGGCAAGCAGATGTGTGTGGATTTTACCGACCTCAATAAGGCATGTCCCAAAGACAACTATCCCCTGCCCAGCGTAGACCAGTTGGTGGATGCCACAGCAGTTTACGCCATCTACTCTCTTCTCGACGCATATGCCAGCTACCACCAAATCTTGATGTGGCTTTGGATCAGGAGAAAACCAGTTTTATCACAGACGACGGGACATTTTGCTGCAGGATGATGCCGTTCGGACTGAAGAATGCTGGGGCCACATATCAGCGTCTAATGAACAAGATCTTCAAAGACCAGAACGGGCAGAATATCGAAGTGTATGTCGACGACATGATCGTCAAGAGCTGAAGCCTCGAGGAACATCCAGCCGATCTGGCAAAAGTTTTTGACACTCTGAATAAATTCCAGATGAAACTCAATCCCGAAAAGTGTGTCTTTGGGGTACCATCAGGAAAGTTTTTAGGCTTCCTAGTCTCCCAGAGAGGGATTGAGGCAAATCCAGAAAAAATAAAGGCTATCCTCGAGATGCAACCCCCCAGGAGCATAAAGGATGTGCAGAAGCTGAACGGAAGGATAACAGCCTTAGGACGATTCATCTCCTCCTCAGCCAAGCGCTGCACTCCTTTCTTCAAGAAGCTGAGGAAGAGTGAAACCTTCATATGGGGGAAAGACTGCCAGCAAGCCTTCGAAGAGCTAAAGGCATTCCTCACCAACCCACCGCTGCTTAGCCGGCCAGTACCAGGTAAAAATCTGTACCTTTATTTAGCCACCTCTAAGGAAGCTATTGCAGGTGCCTTGGTCCGAGAAGAAGATACTCAACAGCTACCCGTGTACTACGTCAGTGAAGTACTTAGAGGTGCGGATCTAAGGAAGGAGCCGGTTGAACAGCTCATTATTGCCCTCATCATGTGTGCAAGGAAGTTGAGACCGTATTTTGAGGCGCACACGATTGTGGTTCGATCGGGGCCACCCACTCAGAAAGATTCTCCAGACGCCCGATCTGGAAGGCAAAATGGTGGGATGGGCAATTAAGTTACAGTCCTGGGACGTCAGATACGAGCCCAGAAAAGCGATAAAGGACCAGGCTTTAGCAGATTTCATAGCTGAATTTGCGGGTGAGGAACCACAGTCAACCCAAGCCATAAAACTGGGAAATGACGGTGGACGGCGCAGCAAATGACACTCGAGGAGGTGTCGGCATAGTAGTAAAAGGCCCTTTGGGCATCACAATAAGGTACACAATAAAGCTTAATTTTAAAGCTTCCAATAATGTAGTAGAGTACGAGGCGCTCCTTCAAGGGCTGAGACTGCTCCATGCAATGTGACCGGAGTCAGTAGCCATCAGGAGCGACTCCCAGTTGGTGACCAGTCAGGTCTTGGGGACTTTCGAAGCCCGAGAAGCCACCATGGTCCAGTACTTCTCCAAATGGATTGAGGCCGAACCCGTAGCCACTATCACAGCCGAAAGGGTCAAGAGCTTCACCTGAAAAAACATCATCTGCAGGTATGGCTTACCCAACGTTTTTATTGCAGATAATGGCAAGCAGTTCGACAGCTCCATTTTTAGAAACTTTTGCCAAGGCCTGAACATCAAATTAAAGTTCACATCGGTCGCTCACCTCCAAAGCAACGGAATGACTGAGGTCTCCAATCGAACCATCCTCGAAGGGTTAAAAAAGCAGCTCGGCGATGCAAAAGGCAACTGGACTGAAGAACTGCAGAGTGTCCTGTGGACGTACAGAACTTCGCCCAGGACAGGCACTCATCAAACGCCATTCTCCCTTGTGTACGGCTCCGAAGCAATGATACCTGTAGAGATCGGCCTTCCCTCCTACCGATCGGCGCTTTACTCCGAACAGGAGAATTCTCAAGAAAGACGCCAAGATTTAGATCTGATAGAAGAGAGGAGGGGGACGCCTACACCAAGATTGCCGCCTATAAGCAAAGAGTTGCCAGGTACCACAATGATAAAGTAAGGTCAAGAACTTTCAATGTTGGTGATCTGGTGCTCAGAAAGGCAGAGTTAGGCTAAGGGAATGCCGGAGTGGGAAAGCTAATGCCAAATTGGGAAGGGCCCTACGAGGTCTCTAAAGTCTTAAGCCCGAGCACTTATAAGCTCCGAACTCCCTAGAAGCTGGAATGTTGAAGTATTCAAGAAGTACCATCTCTAAAATTTTATCAGAACTTGGCAATTGCCTGATTAATAAAGAGGTTCTTTCTTTCATGACTGTTCAAATTATACTTGATAAAGTGTTGTACGCTAGGCTTGACGCCCATCCCAAGCTAAAAATGCAAATCTGTTGCAATGGAGGATCTTACCTCCCCAAATATTCGTATTATAGAGGATCTGACCTCTCTAGCTCGACTATGCAATTTTTATGCAGTTCTACGAGTATCACCTAGCTCGACTATGCAATTTTTATGCAGTTCTACGAGTATCACCTAGCTCTGCTATGCAATTTTTATGCAGTTCTACGAGTGTCATCTAGCTCAGTTATGCAATTCTTATGCAGCTTTACGAGCATCACTTAACCTAATTGTGCAAATTTTATGCGATCTGAGAGCCAAACTGATCCGATCGGTCACAAGGCTCGAGAGTTATCTGAATTCAGGAAGTACTCGCAAATATTATGCTATTTCACGAGCGGTACTTAGCTCGATTATATTGCCAATTTTAATACAAACTTATGTATACAACAATTTGCAGAAAATGCAATTTTATTAAGATTGTCTCCACTATACAATTTGTAAGGAATTGTTACAGAGATAGAAAATAAAAGAAAAAAGTAAAGCTAATCTAAGCTCCTAAGCTAACTGTCTATGTTTACAATATCCACATCGCCAGGAGGATCAGTAGTTTGCTCGGCTTGCGGCTCAGCGGTGGCTTGAGAAGGGTCGGCAGATGGCGGAATGACTCTGCTCCCCCTTCAGAGATAGGCCCCGCTGACGTTGGCACCACCAACTCAGCTTCAAGCACTGGAAGCACTATAGATTCGGTTTCAGTTGGAGCCTCCTGATTAGCCTTCGGAAGCAAAGGATCCCCCCTGAAGCTCTCTCAGTCTCGTCCCCCTCAGGAGCACCCTCTTCGTCATCGTCGTTTGGAGGAGCGGGCAATGATTCCGGATCGTCCATCCAAGTCAGATCCACTCCAGGAAAGCGCTTCCTAGCTTCATGAATTAGTCGAGACAACAGCTCCACCTGGGCGTCTGCTAACTCATCAACAAGGCACTCCTTCTGATTGGCGAGCTCCACTTTAAGAATTTTCGTGAAGGAGGCCTCCTTCTCCTCCTCTGACATCCTCAAAGACTCCGCTTCCTTGCGAAGTTGCTCGCCTTTCGCTTTCAATTTGGCTTTCTCAGCAGCCAACTCTCTGCACTCGGCATCCAGTCGGGTCGCGTCTGCCTCGAACCACCTCAGCTGCGTATTCTCAGCAGAAAGACGGGCAACCTCGCCTTTCAGCTTGTCGGCCTCGCTCTGCCTAGCCTTCAGATCCTGAGCCTTATGGTGGGCCTCCTTCCTCAAGGCCACTGTCTTCGACTGGGAGGCGAAATACTGCTCCTTCAGCTTAGCCACCTCAGCACGAAGGATGGAGGCTTCTTTCTTGGCGGTCTCGCAACGAGCATTTGCCTCCGCCTTGGCTTCGGGGCTCGACTCGGCCCTCCCTTTCCACACGCCGGCCATTAGGTGTAGTCGCTGTGTCCTCCTGGCAGCCTACACAAAACCAAGAGTAACTAGATCAGGTGCACAGAGGTGTGGACGAGCACCAGAAATAAAGCAACAAGTCCTTACATCCATCAACTGCTGGCTGATGGCATTGCACTCTCTGCTGAGCTGACTGGTGTCACCAGCTTCCCTAAGATCTTTGTCTCGGAGGAGACCCCGACAAATAAAACTAGCCACTTGGCCCAGCGACCAGTCATCGCCAAAGTTCTCTCTCAAAAACTCCTTTAGAGGAACCGGCCGCCGGTCGGAAGGACGTCGTGGATACTCGCCATGATGAACAGCTTTGCCTCTGGCGATCACCCGAGCATCCGACTCGGCTATCAGCTCAGTAGCCCTCCTCTTGGCCACTTCCTCGGCCTTCCTCTTGGCAGCCTCCTCCGCCTCTCGGATCCTGTGAGCAATGGGTGCGTTGTCATCATCCGATTCATCCTGAAGCCTCAGGGGCCGAGTGTTCTTCAAATGATGATGAGCGGCTCCGGCTGGAGGTCCTGGCGCCACAAGTTTGATGGGGGGCACAGTAGCAGCTGGTAGAGCAGAAGAGATCGGGATTGCGTCAATGGCAGCAGCTGCTGAAGAGGCGCCGACAGCTACCCGAGAGGATTGCAGCTATGCCGAGGACATAAATTTCCTCCTCTTCCTCTGCACTTAGGCCTTCCGCTCGGCCTCACGCTTCTGCCTGATCTTTTCGCCAAGCTGTTTTGACGCGTCGCTCCTGCCAGCCATCTCAGCTGTAAACAGACAGTAAACAAGATAAGTCCCTCAGATTTGATATTCACGACTAACAAAGATGAAATACAATGCATGACTGATGCATAGTGATTATGTTTTCTTCCCGATCCTAATGCTCACGTTCTGCATCCTCAGCGTCTTCAGAGCTGGAAGAGCCGAACAGCGTAGACAAGAGAAAGCTGGACTGATAGGGCTCTTCATGTCTGCTCACGGCATCTATAAGCTTTTTTATATTGCCTTCATACATAGGCTGACCCGCCGCAAGGTCCTTCAAGATTTCGGCCCTAGCCGACCGGGTGAAAGACACACCAAATCCACCCTTCTTCCCTACCAAGAAGTACCTCACCTTGTACCCTTTCATCGAGGTGGGGATGAACATGAGCTTCTTTTTTGGGCGGCTAGTGAAAAAGTACTCCGTTCCATCGCTCCGACTCGATATGTAGAAGAAATGGGTGAAGAGGTCCAAGGTCGGCGCCACCCCCTCTATTTTGCAGAGGATCTTAAAGCATGCCACTGACCTCCATACATTCGGATGCAATTGATTAGGGGCGATCCCATATCCTTTTAACACCGCCATCTCAAAGGCGCACAGGGGGAGCCTCAGGCCTGCGTCTAAACTCCACAGGTGACAGATGAACCACTCGTTGTTATTTCTGCCAAAAGGTTCATCTGTCACCGCCATCAATTCGGGGCAGGCCGCCACGGAGACATCGTCGGGAACGCCGTATCTGGAGGGGATCTCTGCTACCTCCCGGCGGTCAACCGAGAATATAACTCAACGGCTGGTTTGTTTTCATACCCATCCAAAAAATTGCTATCAAGCACTTCACCACTACTGGAAGCCATCTCCAACAAGCAAGAGGAGAAGAAAGATGCAACTATCTAATTTCTAAATGGAGTGGATGCAGAAAGAAAGTGAAAGAAGAAACAAAATCACGAAGAAAGCAAAAGGGAAAAAATTACTTACTTGATGAAAAGGACTCAAGAAATTCGAAGAGGAAACAAGGGATAGTTGCAGAGATCTGGGAATCGAAAAAAAATTTTGGCAGAATTTCGGTAAGGGTCGCAAAAGTAAAAAGAAAATCCTCCTAAAAACCCCCTATTTATAAGCCAAAAGCTCTGGAACACGCCAAACGTCGCGCCATTCAACGAGCACCACGTGTCGAAAGACATTATGCCTCTGCGAAGAATGAAGTGTCGCCCTCGGTACATGCACAACATTAAATGAAAACAGCTGTCCAAGCAGGCGCGTCTCTTCAGAAAAGCACCTCCCAAATTCAAAAAGCCCGCCAATGCGCGTCTTCGGATCGGGAAAATTCAGAGCTGATTTCATCCGAACGGATCTTCAATAGGCAAATTTATGCCCGATCGGACCTGTTGAGGGGGGACAAGTGATAACACAGCAAATGTTATTTGCTTAAAAGCCCATCCAGCCGGCCCATTCAACTGGCAAGGGCTAAGGCCCAACAACCAAAGGTAGCAGACACGAGCTCCCAGGCAGCGCACACGCCCGATCGGCTGATGTGACCGCCAGTCCCATCAGCCGCCTGACACAAGGCAGCGCCCATGCCTACCACCTGCTCCTTGTCATGTCGCCGAATACCTACTCTGACAGCCAGTAATCACACCCCAGGCACTCAAGTGCCCCTCAACCGTCTCATATAAATAGCCCAGCCAACGATGGCACCAGGTATTGAATCCAAGACACTCTCTCTCTAAAAGCACATTCTCTCTCTAAGCTGCTAACTTAAGCTTCGGAGTGCTCACGCTTGGTCCGACCGGGCTCTTCTTATTGCAGGTCTTCTCATCCGATCGGATTGCCTTCTCTTCTACAGATAAAGACATTTTTGGCTTTATCAATGCTTATACGAAGGAATGATGCCAAGAAGTCACCATAGTTACAGCTCTTATATCTGGTCTTATAACTGATCTATCCCATTTTTTTGTGTGTATATTTATGTGTGCGCGCGCGATGAAGAAAATTGTATTCAACTAGAAAAGAAAAACACATATTGTCATGCAATTGAGCAGCAGACAAAAATGGGATAGATCCGTTACAAGACCTATATAAATTCCTGGAAATAAATATCAAAACTCCAATGTTGTCATGATTTCCTCATGAATAAATTGGACATTAGCAAATGCCATGCCATACTAAGATATATATTAAATAAGCTCCACCTTGGTCAGTACTCAGTAATAATATGTTTATACAACTCAAAGGTTAGCTCCAACTTAGGTAGCAAATTTCTAGATATCTGAGAACCGGGAACAACAATAATCCAAAGAACCAAGGAATAAAATATATTTGCCAAATCTTATGCAGTTATATTTTCTCCAATTCAAGAGTATATCTTTTGTTTCTCTTTCTTTCTTCCTTTTTCTAAATTTTCCACTCTTCAAATAAAAGACCAAGTCCAAGAATCTTTACACAATCTTCATGCACAGAGTAAAAGATAGTTGGTTTTGAGATACATTTAACACCATTTTGTAAATCCACTTATGCATTCATGTACAGAGTAAAAGATACATTCTCATTCTACGGAAATCAACTTCTAGTTTATGTACTATTAATTGGTTTAGTATGAGATATATATAGGAATTGATAGGTTTTATGGCACACAATAAGATGAATTGAAGCTTTGCTAGTTGTTGCAGAAGTTGCAAGTGAGAAAGAGAAGAAACACAAACTCAGAAGAGAAAAACCCACTTTAAAACAACCAAATAAATTTAAGAAAGTGAAAATGAAGGAATAAAATACATTTTTAGAACATGGAAAAGAAATTCGAGAGGATTTCAAGGACAAAATTGAAAAGATGGAGGGCACTGAAATTAAATTAGTAATAGAAAAAAAAGTAACTTGGTCTGATACAGCCACAGGCAAAAACCAAATCAAACAAAGTTAATTTCTCAAACAAAGTTAGCAACCAAATCAAGCATGAGATGTTTACTGAAAACTCAAATCATGTAAAAGAAACAACAAAGATTCATAATCTCATTGTAAATCAATGGAGGAGAACGAACTAAGAAACGGTGACCGGAGCTGAGAGATGATGGCAACTGGGTGGCGTTATAGGGTAGTTAGAAAAACAGAGAAGAAAAACTGAGGGCAGAGCAAATAGCGATTTGGGAGTTAGACCCATTGGGTATAGGGAGACTGACCAAACGGGTTGTATTTTAGGTGGGTAATTTTTGGCTGGATTTGAATGGGTAATTTTTTATTGAGGAAATTACTCGGATTGTCACTTTTTTACATTTTATTTCAAAAATACAACTTCTTAAACTTTTCTTTCATAATTATACATTATTTTTAAATATATTTCATAAATGTCAATTTATTTTCCTCCAATTGTTTTATGTTATCTATTTCAATATGTCCCTCTGGTTGGCTCTCGTAGGCCTTCTTCCTTTTCATATTTCTATTTTTTCCTTTAGTCTTACTCTCTCATTTTCAGTCTTTTATTTTCTTTTCTCACAATCTCTCTGTCGTTCTCAGTCTCTTCTCCTCTCCTTCTCCTTCCCTTTCTGCTTCCATCTCACCGGCCTCTTAATCTTTCCTTTTTCGGCGTTCTCTTTCTCATTCTCCATTGGATTTTAGTACGGTGAGCACAAGGGTTAAACGCTCTACGTTCCCTTTTGTTTAACCAGTGTTAATTTGAATTTACAGGCAGATTCCACAGAAGAACTCAAGCCCTTGTTCGATTACAAGTGTGTTCAACCTCGCAATTTCATTTGCCTTGACGGTGAGTTATTATTCTTTTTTATCTGTCATTCTTTAACGTAGATACTGAGAAAGTATAGTAGTAATTATGAACTCCTGAAGTGTAGCAAGCTTAATTGCAATTGCTTCTATTTTTTCTTTAATTTTTGTAAATTTAAAGGAAATAAGCGAAATTTCCTTTTTGTTTTCTTTGTTAGATGATGATTCTGATTCGTCGCCAATCCCCTACCAAAAATGAAGGAAAACTTTTCAAAATCCAAGCATTTTGAAAATTATTTTCTAATTTCCGACCTTTTTTACCGGTGGCGTTTTCAGTCCATGGTGGAACTCTTCCTCTTCCTCCTCTTCATCGTCCTCATCATCATTTCCATCTTCGTCGAAGCCTGACAAGAAGATAACAGAGCATCTCTCTACTGTTATAGACGCCGTTAACGACCGCAAACTGACCCCTGAACTCCGTGGCCAATACAATTCCGTGAGGTACTTAGAACCTAATTCATGTTTTCGATTATTATTGTGAAATATGCTGAGGGAATCTGAAGTGAATCCATTTGATGGTCAAGAGGCAAAGCCGCAAGTACTTTGTACATTGTTATAATATATACTTTTCTTCTGTGTCTGACTTGTGCACTTTGGAACTCTCTTGTGATGGTTACTATCCAGATATAAAAATGATCCCGAGATTTTGGCTATGACAAACCTAATAGCAGCCTATCAACGAAATGAAATACTAGAGTTTGAGAAAATCCTCAAGGTATGGTGAATATCTATTGATGGAATTTTGTCATGACTTCATAGTCATTCTGTTGCTTTGTGTAATTGCAATATGGACTTTCTTCAGAGTAACAGAAGGACAATAATGGACGATTCATTCATAAGAAATTATATTGAGGATCTATTGAAGAATGTCAGAACTCAAGTGCTGCTCAAGCTTATTAAACCTTATACGAGAATCCGTATTCCTTTTATATCAAAGGTTAAAGCCATGGGCAATCTTTCAATGTTAATGAGGATGTTATTACTGGACTTAAGATTTAACACCTTCCTTGACTTGTAGGAACTCAATGTGCCAGAAAAATATGTGGAGCAGCTATTGGTTTCTCTGATATTAGATAATCGTATTGATGGACATATTGATCAAGTGAACCGGTTACTAGAGCATGGTGATTGGTATATCATATTCTCTTTGATATTTTATTCAGTTCCAGCTCTATGATTGTTTTGGGAGCTGTACTATTACTGCACCCATCACTCATTTTAAAATGTTATGCAGGTCAAAGGGAATGAAGAAGTACACGGCCATTGACAAATGGAACACACAACTTAGATCGCTCTATCAAACTATCAGCAACCGTGTGTATTGAGATTTGAGATTTGATTGCCAGGTACTGTGACTTCCATCTGGTGAAGGTGCTTTCAGTTTCTCCAACAGAAGATATAAGCTACTTTTAGAAGTAATCATTTAGATTGTGAGGTTCTGTGCTTTCATGGCCAATGGAGTTTTGAGGAAAATGAGGATAGAAAATGTATAATCTATAGTGAACTCATAATTTTGATGCCGAGAAAATTCTAGTCTTACATAGAACAAACTCAAATATACGTCTAGTGTACGTATAATATACATTTTGATAAAGAGGGAGAGAGTTGCAAAAAGGTAGTAGGGGAGATGTTTCGAGATCTTGTATCCCTTAACTGCCCAATACAGCATAGACGAGGCCAGTTTGAGTTACCTTAATACTATTTCTCTCTCTTGTATTTTTGATTTCTCTCCCTACCAACTTGCCTTAATTTTTATTTTTTCTCTAATGGTTCATGATTCATAGTTGCATTCTCTCTCTTAAAAGAACCCCTTTTTATTAAAGAAATGTATGCCAATCATAAATGTTGATCTAGGCCTATTTTGGATTTAAACTATACATAAATAAATTAAAAAATAAAAAACTAATAATCTTATGTTTCTAATTATATATACATGGATACAACAAAAAATTATCTGTTTTTCTCATTGGTTCTTTGTGGGTTCAAAGCAACATAAGATTGGGGAATTGAGAAAAAATTTTTAAAAAAATAAAAATAAAAACAAAATACCGTCTTATTCTTTTGATCTATTAATTCTCCTGCATATTAACTATTATACATTTCTTGTTAATGTTATATTTTTCCCGTTAACTTTCTTATTCGCCTCTTTTATTTATTTTATTTATTTTCTTTAAGCATAACGTTGTTTTCTTTATTTCCTCGAGTGTTGCATATTAAGACTTTAACAAAATGCTACTTTTAAAAAGCTATTCCGCCATCTCAAGTTATTATCCTTTTTTTTCTCTTTCATGTATATTAAAATAATAATCATGTATACATCTAGTATATGTCTAGAATACACCTAATATATGCCTAGTATACATATAGTATAAGTCTAATATACATCTAGTATACGTTTAATATAAGTCTAGTATAAGTCTAGTATACGTCTAATATAAGTCTAGTATACATCTAATATACGTCTAGTGTACGAATAATATACGTCTAATATATGTTTAGTATATGTCTAATATACGTTTAGTATACGTCTAACATACATCTAGTATACGTATAATATAAGTCTAATATACATCTAGTATACGTCCGTATACGTCTAGACTTATACTAGATGTATACGTCTAGTATACACCTAGTATACATATAGTATAAGTCTAATATGCATCTAGTATACGTCTAATATAAGTCTAGTATACATCTAGTATACATCTAATATACGTCTAGTGTACATATAAATAATATTATTTAATAAAATGTTTGTCACGAGTAGGCACCATTGTGCCGACTCGTGACTTAAAGGTGGTCGGCACAGCATTGTCGAGTCGGTACAATGATCTTGAGGGACGTGATATTTTTGAAAAAAAAATTATACAAATGAAATTAAGAATTTAAAAGGTGTTATTTTTGAAATATTTTGAAAAACATTTATTTTTTTGTTATTTTTATTTTTTTGTGTATATTTATGTAAAGAACCCTTTTTTGTTTGGGTTGGGTTTGCATAAGTTTTTTTTTGGTGGGTTTGGGTCAGTTTTTATCAGGCCTAATAAAGCTTTATATATATATATATATATATATATATATATATATATAATTAAAGTGGAAGAAGCTTTTGGTTTTAGAATCCTCCATATATGTTGAGAAAAATATTTATTTTTTTCACATTAATTTAGTAATTAAAATTTTTTATTAATTAATTAATTTATGTTTTTTAATTGGATAAGAAGTTAATTCTAATAAAAATATATATATTTTTAAAATTATTGCTTATCTTACATAATATTATTTGATTAATAAGATAGTTCATTTTAGTTTAAACTAATGGAAGATGAAATATTATATAATTATTATCTTTAATGACTGATAATTAATTTATGATTATCTAATTAAATTCATTTAATTACTATAGACTTCTAATAAAAGTAAAACCATTCCGGACATTTGTAAGAATAAAGTTTTTTTAAAAAAATAATTTGAAAAATGGGGTGTTTTGGAAAGTATTTGAAAAAATGGGGTATTTTTCAAAATTGTAATACATTATTGAGGTTTCAGACAGTGAGACCCATACGAATCTGAAAATCTTTTACACTGAAACCATAAAAGCTTATTGAGGTTTCAATGTCAGTCTTTTATTTCCTACCAAGTGTAAACTGAGTCTCTAGGTAGAGTAAAAAACCATGTGAATGTTGCATCGATTAGAGAATTGGAGAAGAGTTTAAATTTTAAAATTTTAAAATTCTCAAATTTAGCCAACTCTTGACATTGTATAGTGAACCTAGCAATATGTTCCATAGTGGACTGTCCATTTTCCCCATAAAATAAAGAAAAATCTAGGATTTTGGATAAGGATTTTATTTGTCCACTATATCAGGATAAGGCTTTGGATGGCCTATTTGTCCAAGGCTAAGTCCATAAAGCTCTTAAACTGCCTCCCTGCTGGCTTTCATAATTACCAGCAGATTTTGGAGGATGTAAGGAGCAAAACCTCTCCCGCCAAAATTACCCCCAAAGTTGAAGCAGTATTAAAACCATTGAAACCATCTGTATCATACATAAAGGGATGAACAATAGGATTAGTTGTTGTATGAAAGTTATTCACATATCGGCCATTAAAATTGCAGCTTGCAAAAGTGTTACCTCTCATGGTAGAAGAAATCATCTTCCTCCTGTAAGGTGTGGTTGGTAAACCTCCCCAGTGCCATTGCGGTCTGCGCTTTCCTGAGAATGCTCCATTTGTTGCCTTCCGAATTCACTTAGAGGATTCTGACCTCTTGAGGGATAACCTTCATCATTCCTTCTAGGCACATTTACTTATCTGCCTTACAAGCATTTTCTAGAGTTTTGGATAACTTCCCAACCATTTTGTGGAAAGTCTGTGTCAACTTTTCGATGTTAACTTTTATCACCTGCAACAAAGTGGTTTCCACATTTTTGACATTTTGAGCAACAACAACTTCCCTACCTATACGCATGACATGAAGTGTTTGTGAGCTCTAAAGAACTTCCTCAGTCTAGGGATTGGTACCTCTCTCTATCTATTCTACCACCTGAGATATATGTGGAGCAAATGTTACAGCCTCTGCAACAGTAGTGGAACCTTCTAAGTCCTGAGACTCAGATACAATATCTTTTCTCAACAAACTTTAGTTTTTGGCAACATCCTTCAGAACAGGTCCTACCGAGTTTGCCAAAAATACTGTTCAATCATTTTTGTGAATCAAACAATACACGTATGTGATTACAAACATGCTAGAAAATCTAACTTTTTTCAAACTATTTAATGGCAGCTATCTAACTTCTAAGTGTTTTGGTTCTCCTAAACTATTGCTTCGGCAGAAAGTTCAAGAAATACTGAAAAATACAATAAAAATAGAATGGAAATTGCAAGTGTATTGAATGGAAAAAATTGGATTACAAAGCTAATTTAATCCAAAAAACTGGAAAAAAAATTATAACGAAAATCTAAGAATAAGTCATTTGCAGTGTTTGCTAATTTTTTATCGAGTGAAAGTCCTCCTCTGTTAATGTTCTTCGTTTTGTTCATGATCGTGTCTCTATCCAACTGCCCATTGTTGTCCACATATTTCATCATTTCAACAACTTTCTCAATAAGTTTCTCTAGATAAAAATTAACTGTACCCATTAATTACACATGGGCCAACAACAAATTACGTCCAATAAACATATGGGCTTTTCCGATTAAAATCTAGGGCTTTTCACAAAATTATGCATAAAAAAAACACCACCAACAAAAAAAACACTACTTTTCTAATTATTTCAATTATACAACAATTTAAATTTTTAATTTCATATACACCACTTTTTTTTTACTGCTAAACAAAAACACATTTTTTCTCTCACTTTTCTATTCTCACCATCTCCTCCTCCCTTTCTAAATCTTTTTTTCCTGTTTCTACTCTCCTTCTCTCCCGTTTCAGATCACCGGTGTAGATTTTTCTCTCTCGATTTTTAGATCGCTGGTGAAGTACATTCGTTGAAACAAGCTTCTCTATATTATGCATGCACTATCCTTTTGCTTCATATTTTCTCTCTCAATTTTGGGTTTGTTCGCTTATCTCTGAACGAAAGTCCGTATCTCTATTCCTTTTTTTTTAATTTCTTATTTTTGTTTCTATGATTGATTTGGTTCATGTTAGAGATAACAACGAGATTAAAGAGTATAGACAGCTTGGATTGAAAAGGAGAAGACAAATGATAAGGAGATCGAATTTGTTGGCAAAACAATTCATCGGTATACAATCTGCTCTTTGTTTGTGTTTTGTATCTCAAATATGGGTGGATACTACTACGGTGAGTTACATAATATCCAAATTTATTTGTTAATTTTTTTTATTATATCAAATGGCAATACTTCAAAGATTGAACGTTTGAGATTATTTTCTTTGTTTGATTATTTCTCCTCAGTGGATGGTAGTGGTTGTAAAAGTGAGGCCAAGGTTACTTTCTACAGAATCAGATGGGTTTCTTCTGGAGTATGTTAAATGCATGAAACTTGCTTTTTATCTGTTTGTGACTGCAAGACTGTGTCTCTGGCACCTTAGCAACTATGCAACAAGCAGATTTAGGTGGTTTTTTCTTTTTTGATGTAAGTTCTGTCTTAATTGTTGCTAATATTAAGGGTGCAGCTTTAATTTTCCTATAAACTGAACACCTTTATTTTTTTACCATTCATTTTTCTTTTGAACGATTTGAATTGTTTAATGTAGTTAAGCTACTTTATTTAATGGTAACGATTTTTCTTAATTTGCTGGATTGCGGAATTATTAATCTACAAATTTAAAAAGTTTCTATTTCTTTTCATTTCTTTTTGTTGGTAAGGTTAATAAATTTTTGAAGGTAAAATCTATATTGCTTTTAGCTTTGCTGATAATTTGATAACTTTTAGGGATTCTTGCACAATTTCTTTAAGGCTGGATTACTCATTACATGTGTTGCTCTAGCAGCATTTCTTTTTTAAGTAATGGGATTGAATAATAAGTTGATTCTGCATGTAATATCTTTATTAATTGCCTAAAATATTATCTAGCCCTTTTTTGGTATAATGCTTATGTTTCAAAGTCATTACTGATTTTAACAATTGTGCAAATTGATATAGTTGATTGGAAGAACACAGATGGTATATGTGAGCCGAACCTCAATGCCTCCCAAAAGCCCGCCTTAGAGCGATCGGGAGAGGTTCATAAAAACTTGTAAGGTATTTACAAGCTGCGTCTATGTTGGGCAACAAAGAGGTTTCTTAGAGTCGCCACCCAATAGAACATTGGGAAGGGTCGTCTAGCCTTATCGAGCCTAAGACGGCGCATACATATCCATCTTGGGCTAACCAGAGAGATTTTGGAGATCTCAGCCTCTACCCCCTGGAGCCTAGGATTGTAATCGTTGAGCCCAAAGACCAGAGAAAGTTCGGGACTCCCCATTTATTCATACCTTGGCTAAGTTTATAATCAAGTTTTAAATTTAGTATTTCATCCCATTTCTCATTTAATTTTTAATGCAATTTAATTAAACGCATATCAAACATATAAATAAAGCGGTAAATAAAATAAATGAAAGCAAAATAAATTACAATAAAACTAGGAGCGGAACACAACCCCCATTTGTAAATAAAATACAACTCATGCATAAATTGGGTTATTTATTAAAAATAAGGACATTGGTCCTCTCATGCATAATTAAAGAAAACAATTTTAAAGTGACAATTTACTTTAGATAAAAAATCTAGGTCATTGGTCCCATTTTTATTAAATAAAATCCAATTTAGTTTAATAGAAATATTTTTGTGATTTTCTTAATTAACGTGCATGGAAATAAATTTATTATTACAAATTACATAATAATAAATCCAAAGGAAAATAAAATAATAAAAATAATAAAAAACAACATCCAAATGGATCTTCAAATTTTCATGGGCTCCCACTTGGTACGGAAAAGACTCACACATAAAAAATAAGTATTGAAATAAAAGAAACAAATAAAAGCCATGTTAGTAATAAAAATGAGTTAAACATACTATAAAAATGAAGTAAATAAAAAGGCATCATATATGACAAGCCACTTAAAATGACATAATAAAAATATACAATTTAACAAATTAACAATTTAACATGCATATAAAATATGATATAATAATAATAATAATAAAATCCAATCATGCATAAAAAAATAAAGCATGTAAAATTCAGCATGCATGAAATTAAAATAATGATGGTAATAATAAAAATAAACAAGAATAATGATAATAATAATAATACTAATTATGGTAATAACTACAATAATAATAAGAACATAATAATACCATAGAATATGAACAATCAAATAACATAATAACAACAACAACAATAATAATAATAATAATAATAATAATAATAATAATAATAATAATAATCAAAGAAGATGAACAATCCAATTAAAGATAGAAGAATAACATGAAAATAAAATAGGCCAATTATGATAAAACATATTAAATGATGATACTAATAATATATATGAACTAAAAAAATGACAATAATATGAACATGAACAATTAAATGAGGAATAAAAATAAGAAGTAATGATATGAACAAATTAAACAAAAAAAGAAATAAGAAGTAAAAATATGAACAATTAAATAATAGATCTAAAAGAATTTACATGATAATCAATTGAATAAAAGCAAACGAATAAAAAAAGAATAAAATAATAGAACTAAAAGAATTTACATATTAATTAATTAAATAAAAAAGAAATGAAATCAAAAATCAAACTAAGAAATTGAGCCAAGAATGTTTACTCTCAAAATTGATCTTGAAGAGATGAAGGTAGAAGATCTAATTCCTTGTCTTGATTTGAAGAATATGATCAGAAAAAATAAAATAAAATATTGAAAGATAACTTTTACTCAAAAACAAACAATTAGTTTATTTGTCTTAAAGTAAAAAGTTGTCAATTGAAAAATTTTCAAGAACAAAAATTGTTATTTTTTTGTCTCAAGAATTCCTGGAAATTCTTTTAGAAATTGAGAGAATTTGGTTGAGAGAAGAGAGAAGAAGAAAAAAATATATTTTCTAAAGAAAAATCCCCCCTAATTCCCACTAAAAAACTCTTTTTATTCACCCTTAAAATTCAGATTTTTTAATTAAGAAATTAAATTAATTTAATTCCCCTAATTACAAAACACCACTGAATTCATTGGGTTGGAAGATAAAAGGATTTTTGAATTAAATTTTGCAAAAAAAATGAGTTAAAAAGCATTTAAAATGAAGAAATTATGGCCAAAATGGCCAAAATAGGCAAAACGGACGAACAGGGGCGCGGAGGGGCCCGACCGACGGCCTGCCCGTGCGTAGGCGCGACCGACGGCCTGCCCGTCCCTCGCGCGGAAATTATTTTTTTTTTTTTAAAAAAATATTATAATTTAAAAACTTATTTTTTTTCTTACAAAAAAAATTTTAAAATACTTTAAAAATATTTTTGAAATACATTTTTATTTAATTTTAAAACAACAAATCGATAAGCAAATCGTCACTTCCAACTACATTCTTTTTGCCTATAGATCGGCACACTTAATTTCATCATCGGGTAATCCTGATCTTGGCTACTCGGGACCCGGTGTTTACAGTTGTCCCCAATTTTAGGGAGGCTAGTGTGTGGGTGCCTAGGTGAGCCAAAATTCAGGAAAAGGAAAGAAGCGCATACCTGAGGCTGCCTCCTTCCAGCTGCTCCATCGGGAACAGTGCTGTGATTCATTCTCTTGAATTGCACTGAGTCACTGACAAGACTATAAAGTGCCAGGGGACCATCCTAAGACGGTGATGTGCCGGGTCTGCTACAAACTACAAAAAAACGCAAGAAGAAGATTGCACCGAGTCTGTTACAGACTACTAAAAGTGCAAATGTCATCCGTAGATGACACTGCGCTGAGCCTGCTACAGGCTACAAAAAACGCAAAAGGAGGATTGCACCGAGTCTGTTACAGACTACAAAAAGTGCAACTGCCATCCGTAGATAGCGATGCGCCGAGCCTGCTACAGGCTACAAAAAATCGCAAAAGGAAGATACTGTACCGAGTCTGCTACAGACTACAAAAAGTGCAGCTGCCATCCATCAATAGCGATGCGCCGAGCCTGCTACAGGCTACAAAAAATGCAAAAGGAGAATTGCACCGAGTCTGCTACAAACTATAAAAAGCGCAAAAAGACAACTGCACCGAGTCTGTTACAGACTACCAAAAGTGCAGCTGCCATCCGTAGATGACGATACGCCGAGCCTGCTACAGGCTACAAAAAATGCAAAAGGAGGATTGCACCGAGTCTGCTACAGACTACAAAAAGTGCAAAAAAAGAACTGTACCGAGTCTGCTACAGACTACTAAAAGTACAGCTGCCATTAGTAGATGACGAAGCGCCGAGCCTGCTACAGGCTACAAAAAGCGCAAAAGGAGGAAACTGCACCGAGTCTGCTACAGACTACTAAAAGTGCAAAAGATGCCCTCTTAGAGGACTGCACCGAGTCTGCTACAGACTACCAAAAGCGCAAGAGATGCCCTCTTAGAGGACTGCACCGAGTCTGCTATAGACTACCAAAAGCGCAAGAGATGCCCTCTTAGAGGACTGTACCGAGTCTGCTACAGACTACCAAAAGCGCGAGAGATGCCCTCTTAGAGGACTGCACCGAGTCTGCTATAGACTGTTAAAAGTACAAGAGATGCCCTCTTAGAGGACTGCACCGAGTCTGCTACAGACTGCTAAAAGTGCAAGAGATGCCCTCTTAGAGGACTGCACCGAGTCTGCTACAGACTGCTAAAAGTGCAAGAGATGAAGAGATTAGTCTCCTAAGAGACCTCGGAGAATTGCCTCTTAAGAAGTCTCGAAGATTTGCCGACGTAGATTCTATCTTGACCATGATTCTCCAGCATGGGTGAGTGCTAACGTTGCCGTCCTTGACCGGCTTTTATGTATGTGGCCCTCATTTGGACTTATCCTGCAAAGCTGTGGACAGGAATATATACAATATATGGTGCATGCAAGTGTAAATGACCATATGCAGATGTTTGCTAAAGAATGGTATGAAATGCATTATGCAAGAGATTGTGCATGCAAGTGTAAATGGCTATATGCAGATATTTGCTAAAGAATGGTATGAAATGCATGCAAAAATTGATAGACCATGTCCTAAGTGGTTAAGGGTCCATTGAGGATATGGCTTGGCCGCTCCAACATGCTGAGTGGTTAAAGGTCCGTTGAGGATATGGCTTGGCCGCTTCACCATGCCCCCCGAGGAACTAGAAATGGCATCTTTGCTTAGGGACCCTGACCCGTAAACTCTTCAAAGAGAACCGTCAGGTGTGCATCTTTGCCCCCCGGTCAATGAGCAAATGCCTGGGATTCTGACTCATGTCCTGAATTATGTCTTATCTGGCTGAAAGGAAGATCATCCGAAATATGCTGCCTTACTGCTCCAGGCATCGGAAGTCATTGTTTTAAAGGTAGTGCGTCCCTTGTGGATTTTCACACTAGCTTTTCTTTATGGGAAATGCGTTCCTTGAGGGATTTTCACATAACTCTATGCCTAATTTTTGCCTGGAATGGACCCAACCCAATCCAACGGCTTTTTCTTTCTTTTTTTTTTTTTGAAGGACAGACTGCCTGTCTTCAGGTTTTCACCCTGCCCTTTGGCCTAACTTTTGCTTAGAGAGCCAGTTACGGTTTTCATCTCTAACGGCCTCTTTTTTTTTATTTATTTATTTTTGTTTTTTTTTGAAGGAACTACAAGATAAGGCTATTATCAAAAGCTTCGCTAGGAATGAATAGCACATATCTGCTTGGGCACCTTCCGATAAAATCAAGAAGACGACAGTCATTAGATAAATAGATGATATATTTTTAAGGCAGAACTAAAAGCCAATGAAAATGCAAGCTGTAACCTTTATTCATTGCAAAATTGAGTAAATTTCTATATGATTTCATCATACATGATCTTCATTTGACAGAAATAAAAAACACAAGACCACACCTAATCTCAGAATAGATCTTGTAAGCATCAAACTCTTGTTATCAATCGGCCCTCTCGGGTTTTCTCGATTGAACATTTTCTCTCAGCCCTTAATTTTTGTCCAGGATGCCTTTTTTCGGTTTTCACCCTGACAGGGCGCCCAATTTTAGCAAGGCTGCCTTTTTTCGGTTTTCGACCTGCGGGGCATTTATTCTCTTCTTTTTATTTTTTAGTCTTCAGCCATGGAACCTTTTTAGTTTATCGACATTGACCGGGTCTTTAAACTCATTCCCATCGCTGTCTGCCAAGATTGCTGCTCCCTTTGTTAGCAACTTTTTCACAATGAACGGACCTTCCCAGGTTGGTCTGAATTTTCCTCGTATGTCTGGCACTCCCGGCCTCATCATCTTAAAGACCAAATCCCCTTCTTTCAACGGGTGTTTTCGTACCTTCTTGCCAAAGGACCGAGCTAGTCTCTTCTGATAAACCTGATTGTGATAATAGGCTCTCAACCTATCTTTATCCAACAGATTAAACTGCAACAATTGTTGTTGTGCCCATTCTGTCTCTGGAATCTCGGCTTCCATGACCACCCTTAAAGATTTCAGCTCAATTTCAACCGGCAGAACTACTTCGGTTCCATATACTAGGGAGAACGGTGTTGCCCCCGTAGAGGTTCTGACTGTGGTTCTATAACCCCAGAGTGCAAAAGGCAGCTTTTCCGCCCAATCTTTATAGCTCTGAACCATCTTGGCCAATATTCTTTTCACATTCTTGTTCGCCGCTTCAACCGCACCGTTAGCTTGAGGACGGTAAGGAGAAGACTTGTGATGCTGGATTCCGTACTTCTGAAGCATCTGTTTAGTTTCTGCTAAGAATTGCACCCCATTATCAGATACAATATGGTGTGCGAGGCCATATCTGCATATCAAATTCCGCTCGATGAACTTAGCCATGTCCCTAGCATCAATCTTCTTGAAAAATTCAGCTTCGACCCACTTAGTGAAATAATCAATGGCGACTACGATGAACTTGTGCCCATTAGACACTGTATGACGTATCTCGCCTATGATATCTATCCCCCAAGCTGCAAATGGCCATGGAGATGTTAAATTATGTAGCTCTGAAACTAGGACATGCCTTAAATTCGCGTATTGTTGGCATAACTGGCATTGCTTCACATATTTTGAACAATCCGTATCCATTGTGAGCCAATAGAATCCTTGGCGCATGATCTTCTTTGCTAAGGCTAAGCCATTCATGTGAGCTCCACAGACTCCGGCATGAACCTCTTCCATAACCTTTTCAGCTTCTTTCTCCGCCAAACATCTTAACTGGATACCATCGACTTGTCTCTTATACAAAGTGCCATTTACACTGATGAACTGAGTGGACAACTTTCGAATCATCCTTTGGTCTTTCTCGGTGGCTTCCTGTGGAAAAACTGACCGTTCTAAATAATTCTGAATGTCATAGTACCAAGGGTTTCCATCGGTGGCCTCAACATCCATCAGCTGCTTAGCTTCAAAACAAGGCTTTTCCGAGCTAGAGATTAGCACGGGTTTCATAGCAATCCCTGTTGGATTATCCCACATGGACACTAAAGTCACTAGAGCATCAGCCAATTGATTTTTATCCCTGGGAACGAAATGAAAAGTGCAAGTCTCAAACTGGCTACTCAACATTCTCAAATGCTTCACATAAGGTAACAGCCTTTCTTCCTTAACTGACCATTCCCCTCTGATCTGATGGATTACTAATGAAAAATCTCCGAAGACTTCTGCGGTCTTTGCCCCCAGAGAAAGCAGTGCTTCCAATCCAAAGATGCAAGCTTCATATTCTGCTTCATTATTGGTCGCGTTGTACCTCAACTTTTTGGCTAACGGCAGCTTTTCACCATCCGGGATTGTAAGAATGATCCCTGCTCCTGCCCCTTTACTGTTAACTGCCCCATCAAAGAACATCTGCCACCCTTGTACTGCTATGGTCATGACATCTTCATCTGGGAAATTGTATTCGAATTGGTCTCCCTCAATAGGATGCTCAGCCAAGAACTCCGCTATAGCTCTTCCTTTAATAGTTTTCCTGGTGATGTATTCGATATCAAACTCCTACAATAGTAGTAACCATCTTCCCATCTTTCCCAGCAGAGAGGGCACTACCTGAAGGTACCTAAGCGGGTTATGCTTAGCAACCGCTTGCACACTGAAGGAATGAAAGTAGTGCCGCAACTTCTTAGAAGCCCAAATAACTGCTAAGCAAATCTTTTCCACTTCCACATATTTGGCCTCATATGTCAAGAATTTCTTGCTAAGATAGTAGACAGCAAACTCTACCCCAAAATCATCCTCCTGGGCCATCATGGCACCCACTGAATTGTCTTCTATAGCCAGATACAAGATTAGCGGCTTGGCATGCCGTGGTGGTCTTAAAACTGGAGGATTCAGGAGATAATCCTTAATAGTATCAAAAGCCAATTGAAAATCATTATTCCACACTACCAGTTGATTCTTCCTAAGAAGCTTGAAGATGGGCTCACATACTGAAGCCAGCTTGGCAATAAACCGGCTGATGTACTGAAGCTTTCCCAGGAAACTTCTAACCTCTTTCTCTTTCTGAGGCACTGGCATCTCTCTGATGGCCCTGACCTTGTCGGGATCTACTTCAATTCCCCTCTGGCTTACCACATGGCCTAACAGCTTACCCGAGGTAACTCCAAAAATGCACTTCTTGGGATTGAGGCGTAGATCATACTTATTAATCCTTTGAAAGAACTTCTCTAAAGCCTCAAAATGACCTTCTCTAGTAGCTGACTTGATCATCATGTCGTCGACATACACCTCCACTTCTTTGTGGATCAAGTCATTAAGAACTCTAGTGGCCATCCTTTGATAGGTCGCTCCTGCGTTCTTTAGTCCGAAAGGCATAACCCGGTAAGCAAATGTACCCCATTCGGTGATGAAGGCTGTCTTAATCCGATCCACTATCTTGTTAAGGATTTAATTGTACCCTGCATACCCATCTACGAAGCTGTACATCATGCAAGCAGCGGCACCATCTACCAGCACATCGATATGAGGCAGAGGAAAATCATCTTTCGGGCAGGCTTTGTTAAGGTCCCGATAATCCACACATACTCGAACTTTTCCATCCTTTTTAGCCACAGGAACCACATTTGCCAGCCACGTCGGGTATTTAACCTCCAGTAGAAACTTAGCCTCAATCTGCTTATGGATCTCCTCTTTCACCTTCTGAGCCCATTCTGGCCTAAGTCTTCTGAGCTTTTGCTTGACCGGTTTACTTTCTGGGTAAGTTGGAATGGCATGTTCGGCTACATCTCGATCAATTCCCGGCATGTCCTCGTAGGTCCAGGCAAAGACTTTTTCATATTTTTTTAATATTCTCTCAAATTTTAGCCTCTCTTCAGGAGTTATATCTGATGCTATCAAAATTTCCTTTGGATTCTCCAAAGTTCCGAAATTAAATGCAGTTATGCTAGTTGAGTTAATGTCAAAAATGAATGCATCATGTTTATGATCATGAGAAATAAAATCATCAGAAACATCACACAAGTAAGCAAAGTTATTCATCTCATTGATGTAATCAGAAACATTAACATTGTCATTAAAAAGTTCTGGCATAAAAATAGTATCTAAACAACTACTGCCTTCATCTTCTGTTGATGATGTCGTTGCAGCCGACTGGGCTTTGACTTCTTGGCTTGGTGGAGGCTTTTCAACTACCTCCGGTGAAATCTTCAAATCTTCAAATTTCAGCTCTGGCCCTACCATCTTTTCCTTTCCCTTAAGTCTGGTGGCTAATAGCTTATCAGTAACAATCTCCTCAGGCTCATCCCTGTCACAAACACTGCACTGAGTCATGATCTCCTCATCCCAGAAGTTCTCTGCAGACTTGATAACTCCAACATCCCAGTCAAAGACGTCATTAAAGATTTCAAACCCCGGAATGATCTTTCCATCCACCCATAGAGGCTCCTCCTCTCCCGTGTAAACACAGATCGAAGATGAGGGAACAAAACTCTCTAAAATGTGGGGAATCTTCTCTGACACTTTCTTCTTACCATGCTCTCCTTTGTAGCCCAGACCCTTCCGATCTTTCTGGCCTTGTGTGGTGACAGCATCCTGCAGCCCTTGCTAGTTTTTACCCAGACCAGCCCCTGGGAGAAAGTGCATCTTCTTCATCATATTCACCACTTGAGGACTATCTGCCAAGCCCTGCTCCTCTCCTATTATCGATATATGAAAACCATTAAATGGCTGATTAGAGATCCCCAAGGCAGACACTTGGTTTTCTCTAGCTGCTTTAATAGTCACCACCTCTCCTTCATGAGGTATCTTAATCATCTGGTGTAGGGTAGAGGGCACTCCTCCCAATTTATGGAACCATGGCCTTCCAAGCAGAGCTGAGAAATTCGCCGGGATAAGCAAGACCACAAATTCTGTTTCTGTCTCGATAGGCCCAATCCTGACCAGAGCTTTGAAAGTTCCTGATGCTTGTCTTCGAGAATTGTCATAGGCTGTGATGGTTAAATCCGACTTGCTCAACATGCTTTTATTTAGCCCAAAAGCCTGAAGTGCAACTAGAGGGAAAACATTTATGGATGAGCCATCATCAACCATAACACAATCGGTATGCTTGTCATTAATTTGAGCCTTGATGTACAGCGGCCGATTGTGATTGCGGCCCTCTATCGGTAAGTCTGCGTCAGAAAACACCAGTTTCTCTCCAGATCCCCCTTTTACAAGGTCTAGCAGTTCAGATGGAGAAATTATAGTGGCTGCAGTGGACTCACTTAATGCCTCAACCAACTTCTGTCTGTGGGAGGGGACTGTCTCAAAAGGTCCCAAATTGATATCTGAGCCGTGGTCTTTTTCAGCTGCTTTACTATGGCACTTTCTTCCGACTCCTTTTCTGCATGTGATTGCACTGGGTCATGCGGCTTCTCAACTCCTGGGACCACTCTCCCACTTCTTGTTACAGCCTCAACTCTTTCCTCCTCTTCCGAATCCCATGGATCCGCGAATTCACCATCTTTCTCTTCATCTTCTTCATCTCCACTCTCACTAGTGGACCAACAGTCTATTATCGCCACGGGAATCCCTTCTTCACTTGCCTCAGGGCGAGTGATAGCGACGTACTGGTTTCCGTATAAATCTTGCATCACATACCATTCTGGTAGGCTAGACGCAACCATAAAGACAGGTGGTGGCACAGCATTGAAATTAGCCTTCTTCTTGCTTTCTCTCTTTTCAGGATCAGTGATCTGCTTACTATCGATCAGATCCTATATCTGGTGCCTCAGCCTATAGCAATTATCTGTCAGATGCCCGGTATGCTGGTGAAAGGCACAGTATTCGTGCTCTTTATGCCCTGGCTCCCCTTGAGTCCTAGCTGGCCTAGGTGGTAGGGGTTGTAGCTTCCCCTCCTTTATCAATCACTTCAGTACCCATGACAAAGGCCTACCCAAATTCGAGAAATACCTCTGATTCATTCCTATTGCCGACACCTCAGTTGTCTTTTTATTTCTATTACCACTGCTGGAACTAGCTGACTTGGTTGCACCTTGACTACTGTAGCCCTTCGTGGCATAAGCCTCACTGCTTGCCCTTCTGGCTAAATACTCTCCTTCTACCTCTATAGCAATGTCCTTCAAGGACTCCCAATATTTCAGCCCTTTTATTTTAAGTCCATCTCTCAGATATGGGCTGACATTCCGAATGAATAATCGGATCTGATCAGAAGTATCAGGCTTGTGCTTCATTTCCATAACCCGGTTTCTCCACCGAGTAAGATACTCATGGAAAGACTCCCCAGCCTTCTGCTGTAGTAGCTCTAGATCCTTAAGTGTGACCTCCATTCGAGTACTGCAATCATATTGCCTTAGGAACTCTTCAGTCAACAAGTCCCAGTCTTCTTTGGACCTTCTGTCTAACCCATGATACCAATCGACGGCGGCTCCTGTGAGACTCAAGCAAAAGTACTCTATCTTCTGCTTTCTCGTTAAAATTGTCCCTTTCATGACCAGTGAATACTGCTTGATGTGTGCAGTAGGGTCAGAAGTGCCATCAAATTTTGGGATATCAGGCATCTTGAAGTTCTGGGGGATCAGATCATCACCATCGAGCTCTCGATCCTCGGGATTCATTCCCCTTCCAATCGTCATCATCCTGGTCATAGCCTCAAATTTCTCCTCCATCTTCCTCCACATTGCTTCCTCCAGCTTGGGTGACTTTCCCTTTGCTACCATTTGTTCCTCTTGCTCCTCTTCCCATAAGTCAACCTCAGACCTAGGTCCTTCTCTACGCTCTACAAGTGCTGGTGCTCTTTGCTCAACCACATGTGGGTCAGCTACAGCAGGGGGGTCCTCTCTCACAGCCCCTTGTTCATCTTGCCCCCTTATAGGAGCAACAACTTGTTGCCCTGCAAGCGGAGCTAAGGTTGTTACAAGGTTGCCCATCATGGCCATCATTCTGGCCTCAAACTCCTCCATTCTTCTTCCCACTTCTTCGGTGATCAATGCCCGGGTTGCATCAGACCCACTGGCTGGATTAGACATACTTGTATCAGCTGATGATTCTGAAGAGAAAGTCTCACTACCCTCTGAAAGAGAATCTGAGCTCTGATATGTCACTAGCTCTGGTAACCCCAAGAGTGGAATCCTTCTCAACCGACCGTCAGGACCCCTAAACCACCCAGGAGAATCTATGATGGCTGAAAAAAACACATCTCGTTAGGATGATGCATGATTGAAATGCAATGCATGGTCGTGCTGATGCAGCATAGACAAACACATGCAAGCAAATAGATCCTTCCAACCTTATCTCTCCCACACACGAGGTAGTATAGTCTCTTCCCTAGGTGGGCTTTATCCAAGGGTTAACGGGGAACCCATTGGATGCGTACGGTGCACGATGAAAAAAATCGGCAGCATAACCTCTTATCTAATGTACACACGTATGAGTGTTTTGACCATCATGTATTTAGGCAGTCCGAATAAGTTGACATGGACCTATCTGGGCATGAAAGCCTTTGATTAGGTGACCAATAAGATTATTTGGGTTTGTCCAATACAAAACGATCCATATAGCAAGCAAGGTATTACGGTTCATACCACATAGGGGAAGTATCTATTGCCATTACATGAGCTTTGGTCAAAGGGTGGTGTTACTTTAGGGCTACCCAAGCATGATCCCTGCCGACGGGTCTAGCTCATCACGAGCGTAACGATCGATCGGATCACCATTTAATATACCATGACGGTACGAGGCTTGGGCTGGTGATTATCCTTAACACTTTCCTAAATTGAATGAAAATAGGGTCGTGCTTCGGGAACGCACCGGGGCTAGAAAAGGGACCAAACTAGCTTAAATCTAAGGCTCTAATGATATGCAAATGCAATTTCGAAAAGGGATGAAATTTTAAATTAAAACTCAATTATAAATTTTAGCCAAGGTATTTTCGAAGGGAAGTCTCTAATGTCCCCAGTGGAGTCGCCACTGTGACGCGCGCCGAACCTCGATGCCTCCCAAAAGCCCGCCTTAGGGCGATCGGGAGAGGTTCATAAAAACTTGTAAGGTATTTACAAGTTGCGTCTATGTTGGGCAACAAAGAGGTTTCTTAGAGTCGCCACCCAATAGAACATTAGGAAGGGTCGTCTAGCCTCATCGAGCCTAAGACAGCGCATACATATCCATCTTGGGCTAACCAGAGAGATTTTGGAGATCTCAGCCTCTACCCCCTGGAGCCTAGGATTGTAATCGTTGAGCCCAAAGACCAGAGAAAGTTCGGGACTCCCCATTTATTCATACCTTGGCTAAGTTTATAATCAAGTTTTAAATTTAGTATTTCATCCCATTTCTCATTCAATTTTTAATGCAATTTAATTAAACGCATATCAAACATATAAATAAAGCGGTAAATAAAATAAATGAAAGCAAAATAAATTACAATAAAACTAGGGGCGGAATACAACCCCCATTTGTAAATAAAATACAACTCATGCATAAATCGGGTTATTTATTAAAAATAAGGACATTGGTCCTCTCATGCATAATTAAAGAAAATAATTTTAAAGTGACAATTTACTTTAGATGAAAAATCTAGGTCATTGGTCCCATTTTTATTAAATAAAATCCAATTTAGTTTAATAGAAATATTTTTGTGATTTTCTTAATTAACGTGCATGAAAATAAATTTATTATTACAAATTACATAATAATAAATCCAAAGGAAAACAAAATAATAAAAATAATAAAAAACAACATCCAAATGGATCTTCAAATCTTCATGGGCTCCCACTTAGTATGGAAAAGACTCACACATAAAAAATAAGTATTGAAATAAAAGAAACAAATAAAAGCCATGTTAGTAATAAAAATGAGTTAAACATACTATAAAAATAAAGTAAATAAAAAGGCATCATATATGACAAGCCACTTAAAATGACATAATAAAAATATGCAATTTAACAAATTAACAATTTAACATGCATATAAAATATGATATAATAATAATAAAATCCAATCATGCATAAAAAAATAAAGCATATAAAATTCAGCATGCATGAAATTAAAATAATGATGGTAATAATAAAAATAAACAAGAATAATGATAATAATAATAATAATAATAATAATAATACTAATTATGGTAATAACTACAATAATAATAAGAACATAATAATACCATAGAATATGAACAATCAAATAACATAATAACAATAATAATAATAATAATAATAATAATAATTATAATAATAATAATAATCAAAGAAGATGAACAATCCAATTAAAGATAGAAGAATAACATGAAAATAAAATAGGCCAATTATGATAAAACATGTTAAATGATGATACTAATAATATATATGAACTAAAAAAATGACAATAATATGAACATGAACAATTAAATGAGGAATAAAAATAAGAAATAATGATATGAACAAATTAAACAAAAAAAGAAATAAGAAGTAAAAATATGAACAATTAAATAATAGATCTAAAAGAATTTACATGATAATCAATTGAATAAAAGCAAAAGAATAAAAAAAAGAATAAAATGATAGAACTAAAAGAATTTACATATTAATTAATTAAATAAAAAAGAAATGAAATCAAAAATCAAACTAAGAAATTGAGCCAAGAATGTTTACCCTCAAAATTGATCTTGAAGAGATTAAGGTAGATGATCCAATTCCTTGTCTTGATTTGAAGAATATGATTAGAAGAAAAAAATAAAATATTGAAAGATAACTTTTACTCAAGAACAAACAATTAGTTTATTTGTCTTAAAGTAAAAAGTTGTCAATTGAAAATTTTTCAAGAACAAAAATTGTTATTTTTTTGTCTCAAGAATTGCTGGAAATTCCTTTAGAAATTGAGAGAATTTGGTTGAGAGAAGAGAGAAGAAGAAAAACAAATGTTTTCTAAAGAAAAATCCCCCCTAATTCCCACTAAAAAACTCTTTTTATTCCCCCTTAAAATTCAGATTTTTTAATTAAGAAATTAAATTAATTTAATTCCCCTAATTACAAAAAACCACTGAATTTATTGGGTTGGAAGATAGAAGGATTTTTGAATTAAATTTTGCAAAAAAAATGAGTTAAAAAGCATTTAAAATGAAGAAGTTATGGCCAAAATAGGCAAAACGGACGAACAGGGGCACGGAGGGGCCGACCGACGGCCTGCCTGTGCGTAGGCGCGACCAACGGCCTGCCCGTCCATCGCGCGGAAATTTTTTTTTTAAAAAAAATATTATAATTTAAAAACTTATTTTTTTTCTCACAGAATAAATTTTAAAATACTTTAAAAATATTTTTGAAATACATTTTTATTTAATTTTAAAACAACAAATCGACAAGGAAATCGTCACTTCCAACTTCATTCTTTTTGCCTATAGATCGGCACACTTAATTTCATCATCGGGTAATCCTGATCTTGGCTATTCGGGACCCGGTGTTTACAGTTGCCCCCAATTTTGGGGAGGCTAGTGTGTGGGTGCCTAGGTGAGCCAAAATTCAGGAAAAGGAAAGAAGCGCGTACCTGAGGCTGCCTCCTTCCAGCTGCTCCCTCGAGAACAGTGTTGTGATTCATCCTCTTGAATTGCACTGAGTCACTGACAAGACTACAAAGTGCCAGGGAACCATCCTAAGACGGTGATGCGCCGGGTCTGCTACAAACTATAAAAAAACGCAAGAAGAAGATTGCACCGAGTCTGTTACAGACTACTAAAAGTGCAAATGTCATCCGTAGATGACGCTGCGCTGAGCCTGCTACAGGCTACAAAAAACGCAAAAGGAGGATTGCACCGAGTCTGTTACAGACTACAAAAAGTGCAGCTGCCATCCGTAGATAGCGATGCGCCGAGCCTGCTACAGGCTACAAAAAAACGCAAAAGGAAGATACTGTACCGAGTCTGCTACAGACTACAAAAAGTGCAGCTGCCATCCGTCAATAGCGATGCGTCGAGCCTGCTACAGGCTACAAAAAACGCAAAAGGAGAATTGCACCGAGTCTGCTACAGACTACAAAAAGCGCAAAAAGAGGACTGCACCGAGTCTGTTACAGACTACCAAAAGTGCAGCTGCCATCCGTACATGACGATGCGCCGAGCCTGCTACAGGCTACAAAAAATGCAAAAGGAGGATTGCACCGAGTCTGCTACAGACTACTAAAAGTACAAAAAAAGAACTGTACCGAGTCTGCTACAGACTACTAAAAGTACAGCTGCCATCAGTAGATGACGATACGCCGAGCCTGCCACAGGCTACAAAAAACGCAAAAGGAGGAAACTGCACCGAGTCTGCTACAGACTACTAAAAGTGCAAAAGATGCCCTCTTAGAGGACTGCACCGAGTCTGCTACAGACTACCAAAAATACAAGAGATGCCCTCTTAGAGGACTGCACCGAGTCTGCTACAGACTGCCAAAAGCGCAAGAGATGCCCTCTTAGAGGACTGCACCGAGTCTGCTACAGACTGCCAAAAGCGCGAGAGATGCCCTCTTAGAGGACTGCACCGAGTCTGCTACAGACTGCCAAAAGCGCAAGAGATGTCCTCTTAGAGGACTGCACCGAGTCTGCTACAGACTGCTAAAAGTGCAAGAGATGCCCTCTTAGAGGACTGCACCGAGTCTGCTACAGACTGCTAAAAGTGCAAGAGATGCCCTCTTAGAAATATTTTTATTTAATTTTAAAACAACAAATCGACAAGAAAATCGTCACTTCCAACTTCATTCTTTTTGCCTATAGATCGGCGCACTTAATTTCATCTTCGGGTAATCCTGATCTTGGCTACTCGGGACCCGGTGTTTACAGTATATCTCAACGAAGTTACTGAGTGTTGTATGGCTAACATTGTTGCAAAAATTGAATCCATGTAACCTTGCAAAAGTGTCAAAGCTAGGTACTTTTGGTATTTTTGCTTCATCTTATTCACTGATAAAACAACATCATTTATTATGTTTTAACATTGCTGAAAATTTAATCAGCTTTTTGTATCTTCTTCTTCGTGTCTTTTGATTCATACTAATGAAATTTTTTTATGCTTCTACTATGCAAGTCTCCTCTCAAGTCTGTTTCTTCCCTACAAATGGAAGATCACCATATTAATAGAGAAAAACATTAACACAAGTTGAAAAACATGTAATAAATTTTTTATAAAGTGACAACTTAAATGGTATAAATTTTTTCTCTAAAAATAACCTTAGTATGTGACAAATGGAATATCATTTTAGAATTTTATAAAAATATATATTTATTTACTTAAGGTTTTCTTCATGCAAAAGATGCTAAAAACGTATTAGAAATAATATATATCTATCCATTTTTATAATGATGTTAATTACATTACAAAAATTAGGTAGATGGAATAACATTTCAATATGTATAATCTTCTTTTTTTTTTTTTACTTTTTTTTCTTTGGTTAAATATCTATAATCTATTATAAATTCCATTAAAATGGTTTAATCTCCACATAATATCTTTGTTATATTTTCCATGCTTTTTCTCCTTGTTATGGTTGCACACATAGATATGTTTTCCATACTTTTTTTCTTTAGATTATATTACGTTATGTTAATATACTATCTATATAATGTAGTATCCCGTTTGAATACGTATTAAAAAAAAGTCATGTTTTAATTACTTATCGTTATGAGTCGTCACCATGTTGCCGACTCGTAACGGGGCTATAATTAGTGTCACGAGTCATCACGTATTTGATGACTCGTGACAAAGGCTTAGCGTTGCGAGTCGTCACCCTTGTGACGACTCGTAACGGAGATATAATTAGTGTCACGAATCGTCACCTCCGTGCTGACTCGTGACAGAGAATAAATAGTACGAGTCGTCATCTTTGTGATGACTCGTGACATATAGGATTGTGTGTATACTAAAATGTATATTGTGCATATACTAGATGTGTAATAAATGTATATTGTGCGTATATTAGATGTGCATTATATGTATATTGTGTGTATACTAGATGTATATTATGTGTATATTAGATGTGTATTAGATGTATATTAGATGTATATTGTACGTATATTAGATGTGCATTATATATATATATATATATATATATATATATATATATATATATATATATATATATATATATATATATATTATGTGTATACTAGATGTATATTATGTGTATATTAGATGTATATAAGATGTATATTAGATTTATATTAGTTGTATATTGAACGTATATTATATGTGTATTATATGTATACTAGATATCTATTATGTGTATATCAGATGTGTATTAGATTATATTGTACGTATATTAGATGTGTATTATATGTATATTGTGTGTATACTAGATGTATATTATGTGTATATTAGATGTGTATTAGATGTATAATAGATATATGCTAGATATGTATTAGATTTATATTGTGCTTATATTAGATGTGTATTATATGTATATTGTGCGTATACTAGATGTATATTATGTATATATTAGATGTGTATTAGATGTATATTAGATGTATATTGTGTGTATATTAGATGTGTATTATATGTATATTGTGTGTATACTAAATGTATATTAGATATATATTAGATGTATATTAAAAGTTGGAGACTGAAGTAATATGCTAATTGTTTTAGGTCATTGCTAAAAGGCATTTGGAGTGGTAAAGTACATATTTTGGAGTAAGTTGTATGATTTTCACTTAGAGCTCAACTATGTAATTATAAAAATCTTAATTGTTATAGTTAATTGGATCGTTTAAGAAAAATAAAAAAATTCGTTGTTTTTATTTTGATTTTGATTTTTATTTTTTGTAGTTAGTGTAATGTGTGAAGGAACATAACAAATTGGATGCACTTCCATTCTCAAAATGTTTGTTTCAGTTGATGATGCCTAACAATCAGAGATGTTTATAATTTTGCTATTGGTTCTCTTACTCTACTATCATAGATAGTGTCCTTGATAACTGAAATGAAGAAGTGCAGTTGCATGTACTGCTTATTTGAGAAATATATTAAATGATGTAATCTCCGGTATACTTTGCATTGGATGCACTTCCATTCTCAAAATGTTTGTTTCAGTTGATGATGTCTAATAATCAGAGATGTTTATACTTTTGGTGTTGTTTCTCTGACTCTAGTATCATTAGACATGGTGTCCTTGATATCTCAATTGAAATGAGACGTTTTAGCTAGAGGATGCATGAGTGCAGTTGCATGTGCTACTTGTTTGAGAAGCATGTTAGATGTTATAATCTCATCTTTACTTTGTATTTGTTGCATCTTGTGAATAAATCAAACACAGCTCAAATTATTGATTCTTTTTTGGGTTTTTGAAGCTTGATTTGTCTCTAAATCTAGTTGTGTTTGCTTTTAAGGTAATTGTGGAGAAGGCTGAAAGAAGTGATATACCAAACATAGATAAGAAGAAGTAAGAATAATTTCTCCTTTATAATTGTTTTTGGCTTCTTTCACATCACTTTTTGTTGTATGCATTTGTCAGATAGCTTACGTGAGCTTATATTTTAATTCAAATAAGTCAAGGTTTTGATGACCTGCTTAAAACACACACTAAAAGAATCTATGGTACTGGTCATTATGACATTTATATAAACTTCTCATGTCAAATGGGCATCCTTAAGAAGGAGAAAGTAAGATGCAAATACAACACTATCAAAATAGTTCACTTAGTATACATTTTAACTTTGTAAGTGTTGAGGGACAAAAGAACTAGGTCACATTTTATGTCCAGCTTATTGGTACATGATGGAATTTATTATTGCAATTTATTCTGCTGGATCCCCCAACCTACGAGGGAGACACAGAGGTCTACAAATAAACATGGCATTTGATAGGAAATGAGAGTGGATGACGTATAATTTAATCACTAAGGAAAAGTAAAAATAGATCATTCTATTTATACCTCAAACTGAGATGAATATTGAAATTCTGTTACTGATTGTGTGCTACTTTTCTTAGCTTCTTCATTGTCTTGTACGCATGTTTCATGACTCTATGAGAGTTGAGAGTAAGACTTGGTATTTTGTTGACTTTTTTTATGCAAATCAATATACAAATTTGCTAGAGAAAGGAAAATTTTGGCACTAATAGCGGGTGGATTATAGAAGATGAAAACTTGAGTAATATACTTATAAAACCTCAACAATGATGAACTTAAATGATAAACATATGCAGATGAATATTTTTAGCATTAAGAATTAAGCCCGCCCTTTGTTATATTTTTAGCAACTTCAAAGTGCGAGTTCTTATTACCTTACCCTTTGCATAGAGATAATTTCTTACTCTATCATGTTGCCTTTTGCATATCAATGTAGCTAAAGAATGCTGCTTTGCTGAAATTAATTTATTTGATGAGTTATAAGTTCTAACAATAGCAAGCTGGTAAACTGTCATCAGTGGAATCTTTGCATTTCTCTCTTTTGCATCTTTCATGAATCGGATGCTATATTACTATTTTGTCTGACATTCTGTGACGCGCGCCGGATCCCGATGCGCCACCCGTTCGACCGCCCGCACGTGGGCGATCGGGGCATTTGCGGGTCCGTTGGCAGCTTGCAATAAATCGCAAGTGCGTCTATGTTGGGCAACAAGGAGGTATCATGGAGTCGCCACCCAATAGAACATTGGGAAAGTTATTCTCGCCTCGGAGAGCCTAAGACTGCGCTTGGTATCCATTTTGGGCCAGCTAGAGGGATCATGGAAGGTGAACTTCTCACCCTAAAGAGCCTAGGATTAGCGCTAAAGTCTCGTAACCCAAGAAGTATTTTGGAGGATAACCTCTAACCTCTCGAGCCCAAAGACCAGAGCTGGGTTCGGGATTTCTCATCTATTTCTACCTCAATTAGTTTATGATCAAATTTTAATGTCATTAATTCGCTCTCTCTCCACACTATGCAGTTGATTAAAAGGCGCATTTATTCACATTCGGAAAGCCATAAATGATCAAGTAAATAATGAAAGCAATAGATTACAAGGAGCGGAATACAACTCCCTTTTGTAAATGTGCGGATCATGCATAAATCGGGACATTGTTTATTCTGAGGACTTTGGTCCTCGCATGCATCATTATTAAAATTGGAGATTTTTGTTTATGATGATTTTATTGGATAAAATAGGACATTGGTCCAGTTTTGTGTAAACCTCATTTTATTAAATATAAAACCATTGAGTCATTTTTATACATCAACGGGATATGAAAGGAGTACATCCATATACATAAGATAATCAATAAAAGAAATGAAACAAGAGGATTAGGAAACTAAACCGGACGAGATCCTCCAAACATGGTAGATAGCCGCTCAAGCTCGAGATAATCTAGGAGGACCGATGTACACTCACAGAAAGTTAAGAGATGTTAATATACATAAAATTAACATATAAGAAATCAAAGAGACTGGATAGAGATGAAAAATGATTTAAAAAGATGGAGACAGAACCCACCGACGGCCTTTCTTGGTTGACCGACGGGCGTCGGTTCGGTTATCCGATATGCCCGTTTGTCACTCAAGAATGGGCGTCTGTAGGTGGGTGACCGACGGGCGTCGGTCATGAAGATGACCCGTCGGTCACCTCTGTCTCCAAAAAACAGAAAGGAAAAAAGAAACCTTTCAAAGTCAAAAAGCGGGTTTTATCCCAAAAGGAGATAAGAGAGTCAAAATAAAAGAAAGTAATGACAGATATTCAAAAATTTCACAGAATAAATAAAAAATTAAATATGAGATGAAATGGAGAAAGGATCCGGAATATTTACCCTCAGATAATCGCTTCAGGTAAGATTCTGGTGTCGGTTAGAGCCCCGCGCGTTCCACGAGAAGCAAAGATGAAAGATTAAAGAGAGAAAATGAGATATTTCACCTTCAATCCTTCAAAAAATCGATTTTGGAGTCAAAATCTAAAGAAAACTAATTAGCTTTTAGTTCCCTTTGATTGATTTGATCCTTGATTCAATAGACTTCTTTAGAAAAAGTGTTTTTGGAAGAGAGAGAAAATGTGCTTGAAATTGGGCAGAGTTTCCCCTTTTGAAAATTTTTCCAACCCCTTTCAAATGAAAATCCGGAGCTTTTATAGCCAGACACGACCGACGGGCGTCGGTGTATAGAGGCGGGCGTCGGAAAAATCCTTCTGACACAAGGATTAGTCCGACGGCCTTGCCACATCCACCGACGGGCGTCGGAAGGGTTGCGTGCTCCGGGAAACTAGGCGGCAATCTGACAGGGGCGGTGATTTTCCGACGGGCGTCGGAAAATACCCAGAGCCGTCGGTGACTCGGAGCGACGGGCCGGCTCGACAGACGGGCTGGCCGTCTGTGGAGGACAAAAAGCCCTTTGACTAGAAAAAAACCTCTGTTTTTCTCTCCTTCGGCCCAGGAATGATAAAAACCTCACTTCTCATGGAACGCGGGGCTAAAACCTCTAAATCTAACCTACCATACAGGCTTGGACACTGATTTCATCATAGGGTAACCTCTGATCCGGACCGCTCCGGGACACGGTGCTTACAGTTGCCCCCAGTTTTGGGTAAACTAGTGCACAAGCGCCTAGATAAGCCAAAACTCAGAGAAAGGTCAGAAAGGAAGCGTACCTGCGACGGCTTTTCACCCTCCGTGCCTTCTGCCGGGTGGACCTTGTCTCGATCCGCTCGGCGATGCAAAGATATTTCCATCGGCCTTATCTCGACCGGTAGGTACTCAGGGAGATGCAGCACGCTCTGGCTGCAACCTCGATCCGGTGAGATGCAGCACTCTCTGGCTACAGTCTCAATCTGGTGAAGCGTTGTATGCTTAGACCATGGCTTCGATCTGGTGAGATGCAGCACTCTCTGGCTACAATCTCGATCTGGTGAAGAGCAGTGTTTCTTCAACTGCAGCTTTGATCTGTGAGATGTAGCACTCTCTGGCTACAACCTCGATCTGGTGAAGAGCAGTGTTTCTTCAACTGCAGCTTCGATCGGTGAGATGCAGCACTCTCTGGCTACAATCTCGATCTGGTGAAGTGCGACACTCTCTGACCACAGCTTCGATTGGTGAGATGTAGCACTCTCTGGCTACAATCTCGATCTGGTGAAGAGCAGTGTTTCTTCAACTGCAGCTTCGATCTGTGAGATGCAGCATGCTTTGGCTACAATCTCGATCTGGTGAAGTGCGGTATGCTTTGACCACAGCTCCGATTTGTGAGATGCAGCACTCTCTGACTACAATCTCGATCTGGTGAAGATGAGGAAACCTCACCGGGTTCCTCGTTCCGAAAGAGATCCTTTTAATCGATATCTATGTTCGGACTAGTATTCCTCTGTACCTGTGAGATAAAAGATTTTATTAGTTCACGTTTGAGTGGTCATCTTTTGACCTGTCTATTGATGGCGTGACCTTGCTTTATTGGCTATGCCATGTTTCATCTTTTATTCATTTTTCTTATTGAGCTGTTATCGATTATCATTTTTGTTGTTTGTTTTTGTTTTGTATTTTTTTTATATTGTCATTTTTATCGACATGTAAGTAGATATGAGAACATACACTTTCTGTGATGTGATTAAGCAATTAACAATCGAATGATCATGCAATAAGGAAGCAAAAGTTTTCCACTAGAAATGTCATTTTTGTACAGTGCATATACAAAATATAAAATATACAAAAGATACAAAAATAACTCCCTGAAGATCAGAGAGGTGTGTAGTCTGAGGGCTCATCGGGATCCTCGTCATCCGATATATGCACGGTCCCTGGCGGAGGTGGACGTGCCGGAGGTGGCGGCGGAGCTGTGGAGGGTCCTGCCTCATGATCATGGGCCTGCCTGAACCGGATCTGAGCGTAACCGTCCAAAAAGGGCTGGGTGCAGGTGCTCATAAACCCTAAGGTCTCAGAAACCTTCTCTCCCAACTTCTTGAAGGCTTGGCTCAATTGAATGGTCTGCTCGCTGGCGGCCTTTCTCCTCTGCTCCGTCTGCTCCCTAAACTCCCTCATGGTCTAAGAAAGAGGGGGGAGAATCCCCTCCATCGCCTGGACGCGGGATCTCAGAGAGTCAAGTGACTCATCAATCATCTGTAGGGTCATATCGACCCTCTGAGACGCCTGGTCCTGTGACGTCCTCAAATCATGAGCGAGCTGCTACCTCAACTCCCTCTGACCCTGAGCAATCTGCTCAATCAGCCTCATCTGCTCTCCTCTAAAAGCCTCCAGGACCCGAGTCTGCTCATCCCTAAAGGCATCCATGGCCCGAGTCGTGTGCTCGATGTAGCCGGCCTGCTCCCGAGCCAAACGCTCCACCGACTGGGACTGCTCCAAAATGGCAGCCTGCTGGCGATCTAACCTCTCGTGGATAGCCCTGTCTCTCTCATCCTGTCGCCGCTCCAAGGCTGTGAACATGGAGGTGAGGAACTGAGAGAAGTCAAGCTGCACAGGCTGCTGCGGTGCTGGCTCTGGTGGTGGTGCCGAGGAGGTGGATGCCCCTGGGTCGCCTCGGGAGTATGGATGGTATCTCTCGGAGGGCCCATGGATAGACCTCTGTACCCTGGCGCTCGATGATGGGACTGGAGTCGGCGCTCTGGATGCCGGTGAAGCGGCAAAGAGGTCGTCCATCGTGATCTCAAAGTCAAAATCTGAGGGGGTCCTAGGTGGCTCCTGCTGCTGTGGTGGAGGCACCGTCCGCGGCTGAGGAGGCTGGTGCTCCGGCTGAGGCTGGGGCTGTGGCTGAGGCTCTGGCTGAGGCTGAGGCTCGGGCTGTGGAGGCTGCTCCTCCTGGTGCCCCGGGTGATCAGGATCTGCCCCCAAGGGTGGAAGGTTGAACAACTGCCGGGTCTCATGGACGGTCAAAACCCTGTAGGCCTCTGCCTGGCCAGATATCGGGGAGATCATCCCCATCTGGACTGCCGCCGCGGCGTCGATATGGATCCCCTCAAGCAAGGGTCCTCTCAACCTCTCGGGGTTAACCCCCAGTCCCAAAAGCAAACGGGTGATGACTCCTCCTACCATCACCACCGGCGTCATCCCTCTGCTGACTCTGGTCAAGTTGGCCAAGATCTCGTGGCTAATGTTGAGACGCTGGCCTGCCACCATAGCCCAGAGGCTCCAGATCTCGGCCGCGTTAAGCGACCCTGGATTACCAGCTCGACCGAGGTACGAACTGGAAAGCACTCTGTGCAAATACCGGAGTGCCTAAGACACCAGTACGGTGCTCTTCGCTGTATCGTGATCGTACAGCACTCCTGGTATAGCAATGGCCGCCCAATGGGCGCGTCTCACCGCTCGCCGCGGGATCTCGACCCCCTCCTCTCTAGGGAGCCCCATGGCCTGAGCAAACCTCTGCCTAGTGATGCTGAAATGGTCGCCGTCGAACCAAAACTGAATCACCCCTGGGTCAGTATCTGCACTCTGAAAGCCAGTGTAGCGGAGAGTGGCCAGGACCTGGCGGGTAGCCTCTGGAAATGTCTGAAAGGAGGGCTCAAGAAACTCCATCCACCCAGCACCCTCGGCAAGTAGATCGAACTCTGGGGCCAATCCTAGGGCCTCTAGCAATGGGCGAGATACAAAACGGCTGGCCCGAAACTCTACCTGAGCCAGCGCTCTATACCTCTGAGCCGACTCATCATCCATCCAATCCGGAGCTACAAGCTCGGGCTGGGCCTGCGGTGCTCTACGTCTGGGAGGCATCCTACAAAAGGGAAGAGATTAAACATCGGAAATTTGGCAAAACAAATATTTTTAAACTCATTTCCGAGGTGAAGGCCGATTTAGGCCTCACCGGGGCAATAGCGGCCCAAACAAGATAAAGAAATGATAAAAAGAAAGAAAAGAGCAAACATCCTGTCTAAGGAAATAGCTTAAAGTGCCTCGCACGCATCATGGCAAAAGTAAATATGCAATCAGCATGGAAATAATTAAAGTGAATAAGAATGGGCCTTCTAGGTCCCAGGGCATGCATTTTTCATGAAAATATTCAATTCTTGAATAAAAATTTGGGCAGCACCCCGGCAGGGGTTTGCCCAACCTCCTGCATGAAAAGGCAAAAACACATGTAAATGGGACGCACCCCGGCAAGAGTGTGCCCCCAACAACACAAAACAATGGACTCAGGCCGCAAAAGCAAAACATGCACAGAATGGTGCGCTAAAAAGGATGCAATTCTAAAACACCAAGATTATGGAAATATTCTACTTCTATGTGATCATGCAAAAAGTTCGGACTTAATTACAAAAATAATAATACAGAAAATTGGGCAGCATTCTCCCTAAATTCCTAAGGGATCCTAAAGTCAAAAGGAAAAGAAATGAAGAGATAAATTGAATAAAATTCAAAAAAAAGTAGTTATTTACTTACTTGTAGTCGCGGGAAGTGTAGAAACTGGAGAAAATATGAATATCAAAGTGCCCGGTGGGTAGAAAATGCGAAAATATGAAGAAATCGCGAAAAAATAAGGAGAAAAGCTTTAAAAACTGCTAAAAAATGCTAAGAAACCGTTTGAGAGAGGGAGAAGAAAGGGACAGCAACGTTTAAACCGTCTGTCACTCGCCCTTATATAGAAATTCCTGACCGATGGGCAGGGCATCTGTACAAGCGATCGACGGGCTGGCCGTCTGTCATGCAATAAATGCTAGTTAATGCGCGTGATGAATGCAATGCTGACGTATGCGTCTGCCAGGTGGATCTATACCGACGGTCAGGCCGTCTCTATGGGGAGGCGGGCAAGCCGTCCCTATGTAAAGGCGGTTAAGCCGTCCCTGTAAAGAGACGGGCAGGCCGTCGGTGACGCTTGCCTATAAAATCTTGCAAAATTTTTGTCTCTTCATTTTCCCACATCTTGAGTCCTTCATTTTTCCCAAAATATCCTCTCCTCTTGCCCAAAGGATGCACCGTATTTTAGATGACAAACACACTTGGGGAGAAGGTGCCCTTTCCTCTTTGTCCGGGCTGAAATATCTGTGCCGGGTGAAAATCGACCAGAACCTCCTCCTGGCGGCAACCCACTTCTGGAACCCCCGGTTCCACGTTTTCCAATTCACCTATCAGGAACTGTGCCCTTTGCCTGAAGAGTTAGCTTCCATTCTGGGAGCACGGTTCCCTCCTAGCGCTCTGCCTTGCGTCCCCCGCTGTGGCCTATTCCAGACCCGGGTCGTAGCCCTGGCTCTGGGCATATCTTCTTCGGAGGCCAACCGGCTGATTCCTCTGAGCTCTTCCTTTTCTTTGGAGCCACTGATCGAGGCTCTGGATCGGTTCACTGACATCCCCACATATCGGGTAAGCATCACATTCTTATTCTGCATGGTGAACTTCCTTACTGTTGCTCCGGGAGGTTTGACCGGTGACTCTCGTCTATTCGGAGTCCTGAGCGACTTTCATCTGGGACTGTCACCCCTACCACTTGTCCTGGCTGAAACTATCCTGGGTTTGGACGCTGTGAGCTCTGGGTCCACTACAACCTTTGCCGGCAGTCCCTTATTACTCCAGGTACGTCATTATTTTAAAGGTAGTGCGTCCCTCACGGATTTTCACACTAGCTTTTCTTAGCGGGAGGTGCGTCCTTTCGGATTTTCACACAACCCTGTGCCTTATTTTTGCCTGAAGTAAACCCTACTTACCCCAGCGGCTTTTTTTTTTTTTTTTTTTCAGATCTGGCTACAGGAAAAACTAAAGATGCTATCTGAACCACCCCCTCGCGTTACTCACCAGTACTCGCCGAGCCATTTCTTGCCTCGTCGACGACTGCATGGGTGTGTCACTGCTGGTGAAGGCATTACCAGATTTGGCGAGCTGTCAGATGATGATATCAGTTTTACATCCGCCTGGCTCCCGCTGTCTCATACGTTCACCGATGGACCATCGGGTTGTGTTCCCCTCTGCGGCCTCCGTCAGGCCACCTTCTGCATCACCTCTCGATGTAAACGACAGCACGGGATGACCCAGGATATAGTGAGGGTTCCCCTGTCCTTCCGAGGAGGAGATCTCTCGGCCGCGTTTGCTTCTCGGTATCATGAGCTGTGGGGTAGACTACCCATGAAGACCGTTATCCCGAGGTTTGGCAATCATTCTGCATCTTCAACTAGCGAGTACAAGAAGTGGATCCTTAGTCCAGCCTCTGATTACAGGACCCGAGGGCTCAAGCATTTGATCGGCGAGAGCAGCAGCAGGACTTAGCCTAGCCTATATGTGTATTTCTTTTGGTGCTACATTTCTTTTTAATGCAGAACTAGAAAATGACGAAAGTGAAAATAATAATATTCATCCTTTTTCACGAGTTTTGTGTACATTTCCATATAATTTCAGCATACATGATCAGTTTTGGCATTTACTCAGCTGCTTACGCGCCATCAATACATGAAACCAAATTTTAACAGCATCAACTCCTGTTACCAATCGGCCCTCTCGGGTTTTCACGATCGGACATTTTCTCTCATGCCTCTAATTTTTGCACAGGATGCCTTTTTTCGGTTTTCACCCTGTCGAGGCGCCCAATTTTAGCATAGCCGCCTTTTTTCGGTTTTCGACTCGCGGGGCATTTTATTCTCTTCTTTTATTTTGGTCTTTAGCCATGGAACCTTTTGAGTCTGTCGACATTGATCGGTTCTTTGAATTCGTTCCTGTCACTATCTGACAAGATTGCAGCCCCTTTGGACAGCAGCTTCTTAAGGATATACGGCCCTTCCCAGGTAGGTCTGAATTTTCCCCTGATGTCTGGTATCCCTGGCCTCATCTGTTTGAACACCAAGTCCCCTTCTTTCAGCGGGTGCTTCCTCACTTTCTTTCCGAAAGTTCTTGCTAATCTCTTCTGGTATATCTGATTATGATAATAAGCTTTCAGCCTACTCTCATCCAGTAAGTTCAAGTGTTGCAACCTCTGCTGCGCCCATTCGGCTTCCGGGATTTGGGCCTCCATGACCACCCTTAGTGATTTAAGTTCTATCTCTACTGGCAATACTGCTTCTGTTCCGTATACCAGGAAAAATGGTGTAGCGCCTGTAGATGATCTTACCGTCGTTCTGTATCCCCACAGGGCAAAGGGTAACTTTTCAGCCCAGTCCTTGTAGGTTTGGACCATTTTGGACAGGATCTTCTTCACATTCTTATTGGCAGCTTCTACTGCTCCATTCGCTTGCGGTCGGTAGGGAGAGGATTTATGATGCTCAACACCATATTTCTCGAGAAGTTTTCTGGTTTCTCCCATGAACTGCACCCCATTATCAGACACTAAGTGATGAGGGAGGCCATATCTGCAGATCAAATTCCTCTCTATGAACTTGGCCATGTCCCTTGCGTCTATTTTCTTGAAGGATTCTGCCTCGACCCATTTGGTGAAATAGTCGATCGCGACTATGATGTATCTGTGCCCATTGGACGCCGTAGGGCGAATCTCTCCAATGATATCTATCCCCCAAGCAACAAACGGCCAAGGCGATGTCAGGTTATGTAGTTTTGATACCGGCAGGTGTCTCAGGTCCGCGTACTGTTGGCACAACTGATATTGTTTGACATACTTCGAGCAATCAGTGTCTATCGTAAGCCAATAAAAGCCTTGTCTCATGATCTTCTTGGCTAAGGTCAAACCATTCATGTGGGTCCCACAGACACCTGCATGGGTTTCTTCCATTATCTTGCGTGCTTCTCTTTCATTCAGGCACCTGAGCTGGATCCCATCTGATCATCTTTTGTAAAACACCCCTTCTAAGGATATGAACTGAGTAGATAACTTACGTATCATCCTCTGGTCTTTTTCAGTGGCTTCTTCTGGAAATTTATCGTTTTCCAAGTAATTCATGATATCAAAGTACCATGGCTTCCCATCTGATGCCTCTACCTCCATTACAGGTTCGGTTTCAAAACTAGGCTTATCAGAGCTCGAAATTAGCACCGGTTTCATGGCCACTCCTTCAGGGTTATCCCACATTGACACTAAGGTTGCCAACGCATCAGCCAGACGGTTCTCATCTCTGGGCACAAAGTGGAAAGTGCAAGTCTCAAACTGCCCACACATCCCTTTCAGATATTGAACATAGGGGACTAGTCGTTCTTCTTTAACAGCCCACTCACCTCGGATCTGGTTTATTACCAAGGACGAGTCACCAAATACCTCTACGTTCCTTGCCCCCAACACAGCTAGAGCTTCTAACCCGAAGGTGCACGCTTCGTATTCAGCTTCATTGTTGGTTGCTTTGTATCTCAGCTTCTTAGCAAGAGGAAGTTTTTCATTATCTGGGGTTGTCAAGATGATTCCGACTCCGGCTCCCCTGTTATTCACTGCCCCGTCAAAGTGCAACTGCCATCCCTGAACAGAAATCGTGCCTATGCTCTCGTCAGGAAAGGTAAACTCGGGGGTGTCCCCTTGGATAGGATGTTCAGCAAGAAATTCGGCTACAGCTCGCCCCTTAATAGTCTTGCGGGTGATGTATTGCACATCGAACTCTTGTAGCAAGAGCAGCCACCTCCCCATCTTTCCAAGCAAAGACGGTGCCTCCTGCAAATATCTTAACGGATTTTGCTTGGCTACTGCCTGAACTTTGTATGAGTGGAAGTAATATCTCAGCTTCTTTGATGCCCAAATCACTGCGAGGCAGATCTTCTCCACTTCAGCATATTTTATTTCATAAGGCAAGAACTTCTTACTGAGGTAGTAAATCGCAAACTCCACCCCAAATTCATCCTCTTGAGCCATTATGGCGCCCACTAAACCGTCCTCTACTGCCAGGTACAGAATAAGCAGTTTGACAGGTTGCGGAGGCCTTAGCATTGGCGAATTTAACAGATATTCCCTGATATTATCAAAGGCTCTTTGGCAGTCTTCATTCCAGACTACGGGCTGATTCTTTCTAAGCAGCTTGAAAACAGGTTCGCATATCGAAGTGAGCTTGGCAATAAACCGGCTAACATACTGCAGCTTGCCTAGGAAACTCCTTACATCCTTCTCTTTTTGTGGCACAGGCATCTCTCTGATAGCTTTCACCTTGTCTGGGTCGATTTCTATCCCCCTCTGGCTGACGACATGTCCCAACAGCTTTCCTGAAGTCACTCCGAAAATGCACTTCTTGGGGTTAAGTCGCAGATTATACTTATCGATCCTGGTGAAGAACTTCTCTAAAGCTTCAAAGTGTCCCTCTCGGGTGGCTGACTTGACCATCATGTCATTGACATACACCTCCACTTCTTTATGAATCAGGTCACTTAAGATCTTAGTCGCCATCCTCTGGTACGTGGCCCCTGCATTCTTCAGGCCGAAAGGCATGACCCGATAGGCATAGGTGCCCCACTCCGTGATAAAAGCAGTTTTAACCCGGTCAGCTATCTTGTTCAGGATCTGGTTGTAGCCCACATAACCGTCCCCAAAACTGTACATCGCGCAGTTGGCGGCACTGTCTATCAATACATCAATATGGGGCAGTGAAAAATCATCTTTAGGGCAGGCTTTGTTAAGTTCTCGATAATCCACACACACCCTGACCTTTCCGTTCTTCTTTGCTACAGGGACCACATTTGCCAGCCATGTAGGATACTGGAATTCCACGAGGAACTTGGCTTCAATCTGCTATCGAATTTCCTCCTTAACCTTATCAGCCCATTCTGGTCTTAGCCTTCTTAACTTCTGCTTCACAGGCTTGCAATCTGGGTAAGTCGGGATGGCATGCTCCGCCACGTCCCGGTCAATCCCCGGCATGTCCTCGTAGGTGCAGGCAAAGACTTTTTCATGTTTTCTTATTATTCTCTCAAAAATTTTTCTCTCCTCAGGAGTTATGTTTGATGCTATTAGAATTTCTCCCGGATTTTCCGAGGTTCCAAGATTAAAAGGCGTTGTGCCAGTGGAGTCAATGTCAAAAATTGATGGAATATGATCATGTTCATGCATGTTGAAATCATTAGAAACATCGCACAAATAAGTGAAATTGTTTATCTTATTAATAACATTATAGTTATCATTTACATCATAAAAGAGTTCCGAAATAAAAAGACAATCTAGGCTAGAGTCTTCTTCCGCCACTCCCGAGGTTGATGCTGTTGCAGCTTGCTCACTAACTTTCTGATTTAGCAGAGGCCCCTCAGGCGCGTCGGGGGAAATCATCAAGTCTTCAACTTTCAGCTCTAATTCTGCTATCTTCTCCTTCCCTTTTAGCCTGGCAGTTACCATCTTTTCAGTAACGACCTCCTCAAGCTCGCACTTGTCCCAAGTGATACCCTGAGTCATGACTTCCTCATCCCAAAAGTCTTCAGCAGTCTTGACGAACCCGACGTGCCAGTCATACACATCATTAAAGATCTCAAAGCCAGGGACAATCCTCCCATCTACCCATTGTGGCTCATCTTCACCAGTATACGCACAAACTGAGGATGCTGGCGCAAAGCTCTCTGAAATGTGGGGGATCTTGTCTGTCACCCTCTTCTTGCCGAAGCCACCTCTATACCCCAGGCCTTTCCGGTTCTTCTGCCCTCGAGTGGTGATCGCGGTCTGCAACCCTTGGGAGTTTCTACCCAATCCAGCCTCGGGGAGATAATGCATCTTCTTCATCATACTAACCACAGCTGGGCTATCCACTGACCCGCGCTCTTCCCTTATCATAGACACATGGAAGCCGCTGAATGGCTGATTGGCAATTTCCAACGCCGAGACCTGGTTTTCCCTGGCCGCTTTGATAGTCACCACCTCCCCTTCGTGTGGGAACTTTATCATCTGATGCAGTGTGGATGGCACTCCTCCTAATTTATGAAACCAGGGTCTCCCAAGCAAAGCTGAGAAGTTAGCAGGGATGGGCAGAACTACAAATTCAACCTCCACTTCGATAGGTCCTGTCTTGACCAAAGTCTTGAAGGTTCCCGAGGCTTGCCTCCTCGAGTTATCGTAGGCTGTGATAGTCAGATCTGATCCGCTTAGCATATCCTCACTTAAACCAGAAGCTTGCAAAGCTATCAAAGGGCACACGTTGATAGAAGACCCGTCGTCCACCATAACGCAAGCAGTGTGCTTACCGTTAACCTGTGCTTTAATGTACAAGGGTCGGTTGTGGTTGCGTCCTTCAACAGGTAGGTCGGTGTCAGAAAAGACCAATCTCTCCTCGGATCCTCCCTTAATTAAACCCAAAAGTTCTGACGGGGAAATAATGGTGGCGACCGTGGCCTCAACCAAAGCTTCTACTACCTTCTGCCTATGAGAGGGGGATTGCCTCAACAGATCCCAAATGGATATCTGAGCCGCGGTCTTCTTCAACTGCCTAACAATCTGCCCCTCCTCTGGCTCTTTCTCTGCTGATGGCTGTACCGGCTCAGGTAGCTTTGTAATCTCGGGGATCACCCTTCCACTTCTCGTGACAGCACTTATCTCTCCCTTGTCTCCATCGGAGCCCCACAAATCAAGGTTCAACCCTTCTTCATCCTCGGCTTCTCCACCGCTTTCACTGCTAGACCAGCAATCTAGGGTCACCACAACTGCTTTCTCCTTCCTATCCTCGAAATTACCAGCAGCGGACTTCTCACTCTCATACAGATCTTGCAGCACGTACCACTCCGGCAGGCTAGATTGGATCATAAACACAGGTGGTGGTACGGCATTGTAACCGGGCTTCTTCTTAGTTTCTCTCTTCTCAGGGTCAGAGATCTGCTTGCTATCAATCAAGTCTTGGATAGAGTGGCGGAGCGCCTTGCATTTATCAGTGATATGGCCTGAGTGCTGGTGGAATGCACAGAATTCGTTATCCTTATGTCCCGGTTTCCCTTGTGTCAAAGCTGGCCTAGGAGTCAGAGGGCGCAATTTTCCCTCCTTCATCAACCTCCTCAGGACCCAGGATAATGGTCTTCCCAAGTTCGAAAACTTCCTCTGGGTGGTTACCTCAGTAGCAGACACTTCACCCATTCTTCTAGTGCTGTTACTGGGACCCGCCGGCCTGCTGGTCCCTTGACCGGGGTTAGCCCTTTTGGCGAAATTGTCATTGTTAGCTTTTCGGGTTAAGAACTCTCCCTCTGCTTCGATGGCTATATCTTTGAGAGACTCCCAGTCCTTCAACCCCTTCATCCTCAATCCCTCCTTTAAGTACGGGCTTGCGTTCTTAATGAATAGATGAATCTGATCCTGGGTGTTAGGCTTTCGGCGCATCTCCATTACTCGGTTCCGCCATCGGGTAAGATAATCATGGAAAGACTCCCCGGTCTTCTGCTGAAGTAACTCAAGATCTTTCAGAGTCACCTCCATTCTGGTATTACAGTCATACTGCTTCAGAAACTCCTCAGTGAGCAGATCCCAATCTTCTTTAGTGCGACGGTCCAAGCCATGATACCAGTCTATGGCATGAGAGGTCAGACTCAGACAAAAGTATTCTACTTTCTGCTTCTTGGACAATGCGGTCCCCTTCATGACCAGAGAATATTGCTTCACATGTGCGGTGGGGTCAGAAGTACCATCAAACTTCGGCACATCCGGCATTTTAAAATTATAAGGGATCGGGTCCTCTCCGTCCAACTCCCTATCCTCCGGATTCATCCCCTGAGCTCTGCCTATCATACGAGCCATAGCCTCGAACCTCTCTTCCATCTTCTTTAAAATAAAATCATCCGCTTGAGGCGCCTTCCCCTTCTCAGATGCCATGCTCAACCTATCATCCTCGATACCTCTATCGTCATCAATTCTCAACATTGGCCTTCTTCTCAACTCTCCCGAAGCCACTGATCTTAACTCTACCGGCGGCGGCCTAACGGGCTCTTCTCGCCTTTCAACCCTTTCTTCTTCAGGCTCATTCTGTCTCATTGGAGGAGGAGGAGGATTCTGTGGAGCATTCTGCTGAGCGTTCTGCTGTGCCAAGGCGGTCAACATATTCATCATTCTGCCCTCGAATTCCTCAAAACGGCGGCCCACTTCTTCCACAATCATGGCCCTGGTGGCATCTTCTCCCCTAGGCGAGTTTGCCATCTGAGATACTGTACCACTGATTTCTGATAAGATCTCCGGTAGGCCCTCTCTATCTGACAGCTCAGGAGTAAGAACTCGGATCAGTCGCCCGGTTGGTGATCTAGTCCACCTGGGCAGATCTATGATGGCTGCAGGGACAAAAGTTAGAATGATGCATGAAATGTAGGTATAATGCATGATCGTGATATGCAACACTTACAGAGCACAAGCAAGCAAGTAGGTCCTTCCACCCTTATTTCTCCCACACACGTGGTCGTGCAGTCTCTTTCCTAGGTGGGATTAGCCCAAGGGTCAACGAGGGACCCGATGGACGCGTATGGTGCGCGGCGGAAAACCGGCAGCATAACACTCCTATGCTAATGTACAAGCGGATGGACAATGATCGTCACGTATTCGGACGCTCCATAAATTTCGACATGGCCCTACCGGGGCATGATAGCCTTTGGCTAGGTTACCAAGCGAGAAATTTGGACTCATCCAATACATGAGGATCCATACAGCAAGCATGAGATTACGGTTCATTTCACCTGTGGAAAGTGACTACAGCCATTACATGAGCTTTGGACAAGGGAGATGTTTCTTTGAGGCTACCCAAGCATGATTCCTGCCGACGGGTCTAGCTCATCACGAGCGTAGCGACCGATCGGGTCACCATTTTGATATACCATTGAGGTACGTGGCTTGGGCTGGTGATTATCCTTAACACTTCCCCAAATTGAGTGAAAATGAGGAGGTGCTTCAAGAACGCACCGGGGCTAATAAGAGGGACCAAACTAGCGTATTCTAAGGCTCTAATGATATGCAAATGCAATTTTGAGTGAAAGCGAATTTATGAATTAAATTTTAATCATAAATGTTGAACGAGGTATTTTCAAATTGAAATCTCGAACCATAAACGTCCCCAGTGGAGTCGCCACTGTGACGCGCGCCGGATCCCGATGCGCCGCCCGTTCGACCGCCCGCACGTGGGCGATCGGGGCATTTGCGGGTCCATTGGCAGCTTGCAATAAATCGCAAGTGCGTCTATGTTGGGCAACAAGGAGGTATCATGGAGTCGCCACCCAATAGAATATTGGGAAAGTTACTCTCGCCTCGGAGAGCCTAAGACTGCGCTTGGTATCCATTTTGGGCCAGCTAGAGGGATCATGGAAGGTGAACTTCTCACCCTAAAGAGCCTAGGATTAGCGCTAAAGTCTCGTAACCCAAGAAGTATTTTGGAGGATAACCTCTAACCTCTCAAGCCCAAAGACCAGAGCTGGGTTCGGGATTTCTCATCTATTTCTACCTCAATTAGTTTATGATCAAATTTTAATGTCATTAATTCGCTCTCTCTCCACACTATGCAGTTGATTAAAAGGCACATTTATTCACATTCGGAAAGCCATAAATGATCAAGTAAATAATGAAAGCAATAGATTACAATAAATACAAGGAGCGGAATACAACTCCCTTTTGTAAATGTGCGGATCATGCATAAATCGGGACATTGCTTATTCTGAGGACTTTGGTCCTCGCATGCATCATTATTAAAATTGGAGATTTTTGTTTGTGATGATTTTATTGGATAAAATAGGACATTGGTCCAGTTTTGTGTAAACCTCATTTTATTAAATATAAAACCATTGAGTCATTTTTATACATTAACGGGATATGAAAGGAGTACATCCATATACATAAGATAATCAATAAAAGAAATGAAACAAGAGGATTAGGAAACTAAACCGGACGAGATCCTCCAAACATGGTAAATAGCCGCTCAAGCTCGAGATAATCCAGGAGGACCGATGTACACTCACAGAAAGTTAAGAGATGTTAATATACATAAAATTAACATATAAGAAATCAAAGAGACTGGATAGAGATGAAAAATGATTTAAAAAGATGGAGACAGAACCCACCGACGGCCTTTCTTGGTTGACCGACGGGCGTCGGTTCGGTTATCCGATATGCCCGTTTGTCACTCAAGAATGGGTGTCTGTAGGTGGGTGACCAACGGGCGTCGGTCATGAAGATGACCCGTCGGTCACCTCTGTCTCCGAAAAACAGAAAGGAAAAAAGAAACCTTTCAAAGTCAAAAAGCGGGTTTTATCCCAAAAGGAGATAAGAGAGTCAAAATAAAAGAAAGTAATGACAGATATTCAAAAATTTCACAGAATAAATAAAAAATTAAATACGAGATGAAATGGAGAAAGGATCCGGAATATTTACCCTCAGATAATCGCTTCAGGTAAGATTCTGGTGTTGGTTAGAGCCCCGCGCGTTCCACGAGAAGCAAAGATGAAAGATTAAAGAGAGAAAATGAGATATTTCACCTTCAATCCTTCAGAAAATCGATTTTGGAGTCAAAATCTAAAGAAAACTAATTAGCTTTTAGTTCCCTTTGATTGATTTGATCCTTGATTCAATAGACTTCTTTAGAAAAAGTGTTTTTGGAAGAGAGAGAAAATGTGCTTGAAATTGGGCAGAGTTTCCCCTTCTGAAAATTTTTCCAACCCCTTTCAAATGAAAATCCGGAGCTTTTATAGCCAGACACGACCGACAGGCGTCGGTGTATAGAGGCGGGCGTCGGAAGAATCCTTCTGACACAAGGATTAGTCCGACGGCCCTGCCACATCCACCGACGGGCGTCGGAAGGGTTGCGTGCTCCGGGAAACCAGGCGGCAATCTGACAGGGGCGGTGATTTTTCGACGGGCGTCGGAAAATACCCAGAGCCGTCGGTGACTCGGAGCGACGGGCCGGCTCAACAGACGGGCTGGCCGTCTGTGGAGGACAAAAAGCCCTTTGACTCAAAAAAAACCTCTGTTTTTCTCTCCTTCGGCCCAGGAATGATAAAAACCTCATTTCTCATGGAACGCGGGGCTAAAACCTCTAAATCCAACCTACCATACAGGCTTGGACACTGATTTCATCATAGGGTAACCTCTGATCCGGACCGCTCCGGGACACGGTGCTTACACATTCAAATTCATTTTCTCTAGGTTTTCAGTAGAGTTCTGCATGTAAATAAATAGTGTTAAGTCACTGTGACTAGGAAGGATATTAAAGGATCATTATCTATTGTTTCTTCTACCTTTTGAGCTATTCACAAGCTTTTTATGATTTCTTTGACTTAATTTGTTTTTTAAGCTATTGTTTTAATTTTTGTTTTTTGTTCCTAATGATTTGTGTGAAGTTTCTGGTTGTCATTGAAGAAAATTGATAGGAATGATACCATAATTTATAAAATGCTAGAAAGTTGTTTTTTCTTTTGGCGTTTATTTGCTGGTTTCAGTTTTTGTATAGTGAAATTACTCTATTGCATTTGGCACCATTTATTGTATTACAACTTGATTTTGTAGTTTATTTCTTCACTTCTTTTAGTATTACAAATTCTATTTATAAATTATAATTTATAACTTGGAATTTATGGTGCACACATGATTATATAAAAAAATTATATTTGTTACAAATTCATCATATATTGTGTATTTGAAAGCCCGGAAGATGATGACTGTGGTAACTGTTGATGCAACAAATATTTGGTCTTGTTGCTTTTCAATGTTTAGCTTCAACTTATATTTGCTTTTTCTATGATATAGAGCTTGTCCTGCAATTTGTTATTCTGTACCAATTTTCTTGTACGGAGGGAAAGATTTGCAGTAGCGAAGAGCAACATAATGTTAGTGAAAAGATCTCGGGCTTATTGTTATATCCTGCTTGATCATATTGATCTGGAGAGAACAAAGAGTGGGTGTAAATAAATGTTTCAATGTTAAGCTAGGACCTCGGCTGTTGTTATGTTCAATGAGGATATAATCTTCTATCTTTCTTCTTTTCATTGATTTTGTAATGTTAACTCTTCAAAGTCACAATTGTAATCTTTGGAGGTTCAGCCTGACTTAGCATGCTAACCCTTTAGTTGATATTTTCAAACTTATTGTATTGTAAACTGTAAATTTGCAGACACAAGATTCAGAAATTATAAATACTTCATAGCTCTTAGACATTCATTTTCTTACAAGTGATGAGTCAGAGGTTTATACATTTGCAAACCAGTAAAACTCATTATGCTCAAATGTGAAATCTAAACACCTAAACCTTGAAATGAAACTCTGTTGGTACAACTCTTGAAACATGTCTGATACTAATCTTATTGCACCTGCATATGGATGTTATGCAGTCTACTTGCATCCCGTTGTAATCTTTAACTCCCATTTCCATGCTGCTTTTCTTTTCTTCCTAACAGGTACACATTCATCACTTTACGCACACACTCGAAGATAATTTTTTGAGTTGAACACCACAATCTAATTAATGCCTCATTTACATTGGGCTCCAGTGGCAACTGACAATAAAATCACTAAAGTTATCTTATCGAATTTAACACATTCAACCATCAAACTCTTGGACAAATCCATAATTTCATCAAATGAATATGAATTGGAATCAGTATTATGAGCGCACATGAGAGAATTCAAGCCAGTTATGTCTCTGTGAGACATTGAATCAAACACCCAGTGTGCATAAGCCAGCTTCATTTAACTGCTTTTGAGTCTTCTGACTCGTGCTCGGATTCTATCATGGAATATCCCATTTTCCATCATATTACATCAAAACTGAAATTCCTTCATTTTCTGTCATTGTAATATCCTATAAAAATACACATATAAAAGCACACTCAATTTTTAAAATATTAAACTATAATCCTGTGGGGAAAGAAATAAATTAAACCAAAATTTTGAAAGTTAAAAAAAGTTGCAAATGCATTCAATCAACATAAAAGTTTAATCATCATTCTTAATGCAAAGAGAAAATGCTCGGCATCTGTAAGTATTAGACCAACCTAGCTTTCAAAATTATCAGATTCATTAATACAGTAACAACTAAAACATGAACTAAGAAACGTATATATCTATCAATAACTTCAGTAAATACAAAATGAAATTAAAAAAAAATCTACATATAAAATGCAATTAAGAAACACAAAATCAACATTACATTAACAAATAACTTACTGGTTATCATAGAACACCAATGTTCATACGATGAATGTTGATTTCGAACGATAAAAGATAATATAATCGAAATAGATAGGATCGATGAAAGGCAAAATCTAAGTAGAAACAGAGAGTGCGAGATGAGCCATAGAAACTACAAATAGAAAGAATTTCCAAGACATAGAAGCCGAGATGAGAGACGAAATCGATCGAATTAAAGAGTGTGGTAAAAGAGAATCAAAGATTGAAAACGAGAGAGTAGAAGAAAAAGAGAGAATAGAAAACTCTGGAATAGAGAGCAGAAAATGCAAGAGGAAAAAAAAGGGACATTTATGAAATACATTTGGAAAGAAAATATAATTATGAAAAACAATTTAAAAAAGTTGTATTTTTGAAATAAAATTTAAAAAGGTGATATTTGGTGTAATTTCCTCTAAAATCTAATAAAATGTGTGGGCCTAATTATCAAGTCCAAAATAATACCAAGTTTAGTCCAATTAAAATCGAGATTAAACACTTTCAATATTGAAAGTTAAATTCTAATGAAAGTGAAACACTTAATAATAATGAATATACAAGTTGGGAGATGCAGCCAAGTAAAATTTTTAATTAATTAAAATTCTGGTTTCAACAGATTTTTCTTAATTATGAAATTTAGAGGTGTGCGTTGACTTACTGGTCCATAGCCTATTTTTCAAGTACAATCTATTAATGTTGATTTTAAAATTAAAGTCCACATCTATCCTATTAACAACTGGTTAACCACTAACTAGTTAATTGCTAAATGTTATCGGTGAATCTTTAAAAAAAATAAATATATACAATTCTGATTATCATAAACTTTATAGCAAAAACTTTCATCCATCAAATCAAAATATAAATTGTACAAGTTTTAAACATAAAATACAAGTCATTTAAATTTAATATCAATATACAAACTCTTTTTCAAAAAAAAAATATCAATATACAAAAATAAAATTTCATAAATATTAGTTTTTCACTTGTGTATTTTCTAATATTAAGGCATAATATGGATACACGTAAAAATCACCCTTATATCTATCTATCTACATATATATATATATATATATATATGTATATACACATATATATATATATACACACATATAAATCGGATTAACTTATTCTTATTCAATTATACGTTTTTGTATTTTACTTGTCATTTTCTTTAAACGTGTTTCTAATTCTAACTAATTAATCTAGTCCCATTTATTAGGAGTGTTCAAAAAAATCGATGGATTTGGTTAACCGACAAACCGAACTGAAATCGATTCAAAAATAGGTTAACCGAACTGATTTTTATGGTTAATGGTTAGCAATTTAATTGAATTTCGATTTTGATTTTTGGTTCCAAAAAACCGTTGGTTTCGGCTAACCGACCGATTTTATCTAATTATATATATATTTTGGTTTCGATTAACCAATCGATTTTATATAATTTTTCACACGTATTTTCGATTTCGGTTTTCAATTAACCGATCGGTTTTATATAATTATATATATATATATACACTACAAAAAAAACACAAATTAGCGACTAAATTTAGCGACGGAAACTATTCCGTCGCTATTTAGCGACTAATTTGCGACTAAATTTAGAATTAGTCGTGAAAACATTTTTTTCAATTTTAGCGACGGAAATAATTTTTAGTCGCTAAAATTTGGCGCCAATTTATGGCGCTTTTTTTTGTGACTATTTAGCAACTAAAAAATCCGTCGCTAATTTTTGCGACAAATTTAGCGACTAAAAAATCAGTCGCTAAAATAGCGACTAAAATTTTAGTCGCTAAATTTAGATGCAATTTTAGTGATTTTGTTTGCGACGGATTTAGCGACTATATTTTGTGTCGCTAAACTATTTTGAATTAGCGACGTATATTTCCGTCGCAAAAATATTTTCAAATTTATTAAAAAAATATTTTAGAAATTGAATAAAATGATAATTTAAAATGATAATTTAATATTTAAAAAAAGAAAACCCAAAACTACGTCGTTTTGGGCTTCCCCTTGCTTCTCCCTTTCCTTTTCTTTCTTTTCCTCCTTTTCCCTTTCTCTGCGCCGATCCCATTCAAGCTCCCCTCCCTCAATCTGCTCCTCCTCCCCGTCGCTCCCCGCCACCCAACCCCCCTGTCCCCGCTGTCAGCCGGCCGAGTCGCCTTCGCTGTTTCCCCCTCTTCCGCGCGCAACGGCAGCAGCTGTTGCCTTCCTCCTTTCGCTTTTGGAGTCTGGATTTGCAGCCTCTGGATCTCCATTTCGCTCTCTCGATCTCCATCTCACTCTCTCTGTCCCGATCTCACTCTCCAGGTACTCTCTCTCTCTCTATCTGACTTATTTGCTTTATTAGCTTTCGTCTTCTTTGAGCTTAGTTCCCATTGTTGTTATACTAGTTTCAATGGTCATTTTTGGAATTTCTTTTGGTTTAGTGCCTTGAATGAGACATTTTGGCATGTGGGTTTAGATGTGTTATTGGTAAAAGATCCTTTTTTGATTATTGATTTGTGGGTTTGATGTGGATTTGCTTGTTGAACTCATTTGATGTTGTTTGTTTTTGGATTTTGATTTTTCTGATTACGGTTTTGTATTGGGGCTTTCACTTAGCTCTTTTGAAAGGGGTTTTCATGAACGAAGATGGAGAAAAAGAGGTCAATTTTTAAACATAGTTTTCCCTGTTTTGCTGCTGAACTTAGTTTGGATACAAAATTAAGCAGGAAAAAGGAACGTGGGTTTATTTTGATGAGAAGTCATGTGATGGAAATATTTTAGAAATTGGTTTGACTTGCTGAAATTTTTGATGCTGTTATCAAATTTTAGATGCTTCATTGGTTTAAACTGTCTCTTAGATTTGTTTTCTCTTAAAACCAACTGGTAGGAAACAAAAATAAAATGAATTATCTTTAGTTGCAGGTCTTATTAAGACTCATTATATAAGCATCTCAAATGAATTATCTTTGTTTTCTCCTAATCTTGCTTTACTATTTAAGCTTCATATCTGTTAGAATAAATAATTTACCAGTAATGATATAAAACTTCTTGATGTTTGTGGAATTATAATGTTTGTGGAAATCCTAGCCATCATAATGAAAAGTAAAAATCAAAATTGTCTTGCAGTTGTCTGTCATGTTATAATGGGCGGACATTTGAACGGAAAGGTAACCTGAATTGCATTATTGTTAATAGATAAATTGATAGCCATTAATAATTTTAGCAATAGACACTATTTGAAAAATGCATATTTTTATTTTATTTTTTGTTGCCAAGCCTCCTGTTTCCGAGTCATCAGATCTAAATTAGACTAGCAAGGCTAAAATGAATTTTGACATAGGTGACTTCATAAATTTATGTTGTTAGAGCTTGAACTTGAAGTAGGTGCAACTTAAATTTTTAGAGTAAATCCACAATTCGGTAAACTGGGAAACTGACATCTAGTTTGTATGAGCAAATTAATGTGGAAGAAATATGTAAAGCTGAAAGTCACAAATGAAAATTAGCATGTTCAATATAATGAGCTTATTAACAGTCTTATCATTCAGTCTATATGAACTGAATTTACTGTTCAATTCTAAGTGTCTATCTCACACTTAGGAATAAAATTATCACGATCTTAACTTTCAGTTGGTTGATCCATAAACATGCACAAATACACTAGGATGAATCATATTTGTGCTTACAATTGTCATGCACTTGGTTCAATACTTCTTTGTTACTAAATTTTGATGTTGTATCTGGTTCTACAGATCTTAATTTTGGCTGAGAGTCGGTGGAAGATTCAGCCATTCAAGCTGATTCCAAATCTCTTGCTACTTTACTACTAATTCATGATATTCAGGTGCCCTGTATTTTTTATTTTAACAAAAATTATTAGATAGTCTATAATTTACTTGTATACTTCTCTTGCATCATGCTCTCATTACAATAGTATTTTGAGATAACTACTTGTTGAATCTTAAGTGTTTTTTGTAAACTTGAGATTGTATCTTGTCAAATTATTTACATATGCCATCATAAAGTAAAATTTTGAATCGACAATACTCTGTGCTGTTGTCTTTAGATTTGTCAAATTGTGTAAGCATAAAGCATGTATGCATCTGCAACCTAGACATATAAATGTGGATATTTGTTTGTTTATGTTAGTGTGTATGTAATGAAGAGAGAGATAGTTGCAAATATGTGCAATAAAATTGAGGGATGACAAGTCTACTGAAACTTTGTGTAGTACTTAATAACCTCCTTTCCCAAAGTTCATCTCTCCTTTGATCATCACCCAGTCTGATATGTTAATTATTTGTCAGATTGAAGTTGCAAAAGTGGTCGAAACTCAAGCTAATTGCTTATTGGTGTCTTATTTCTACAGTTATTTCCATGCTCAATGTCTTTTTCTTAAGGTTTATGAAATATGTAAATTTATGAAAAATATATATATATATATATATATATATATATATATATATATATATATATATATATATATATATTCTAGTTAATTAATTAAGTGGAAAATTTAGAAAATGGTAGCTTATGCCTTGTAATATATGAATTAGAATCAATTTTTCTTATTTTGAGAATGTGTAGTTCTTCTTATTCCTTCGGTTTAATTGCTTTAATTTTATTTTTTGTTGGTTAGAACTTTGTGATTTACACTGTCGGTGAGTTGAAATTCACTCTAGAAGTGTTAAAACTATTTTTTTTTTGGTAATTTCCTTTTTGATAATTATATTTCCAACAATTTTTGTTACTTATTTCATAAAAAGATTATTTTTTTCTTATTTAAATCCTGATTTCTGTGCAGGTTTGTGTCATCTATCCTACCTCCGAAAATTGTCTCCTATGGTTTTGCTATTATTAATTTTTGGAGATTAATTCATTTGGATTTGTTACGTAATTTACGCTGTTTTACTTATTTTTATTTTTTTTATTTTAGGCCTCTAGTTGAAACACAAAATCATTCCGGGACCAATAAAGCTACGAAATCATAGGCAACATCTAATGTAATTTATGTATATTTATTTTTAATGTAATTTTGCTTATTAGGAACATAATATGAAAATTTATGTATTTTATTTTTTTTAAATTATTTTATTTTGTTGAATATAAGGTCGATATTCGATCTATTCGGTTCCGTTTAAAATCGAACCGAACCGATCCTTTACACTCTTAATGTACACTTTAATTTATTTTTATAATATTATATTTTTAAATTAATAGTATTATTAATAATATTGCATAATTATTATTTATATAAATTAAAATTTTGATATAATAATAATAATAATAATAATAATAAATTGAATTGAATTGAATTTATTTTAAAAAAATTTAATAATTTTAGCGACGGAATTTTTTGTCGCTAATATTTTTTAATACGACTATCTTAATATTATTTAGCGACGGGTTATTTCGTTTTTAGCGACTGAATTTTTCGTCGCTATTTTTAGCGACTGTTTTAAGTTTTAGTCGCAAATTTTTTGCGACAGCCGGATTAGCGACTGTTAGTCGTTTTGTCGCTAAAAGGAATTAGCGACAGAAAATAAGGAATTAGCGACGGAAATTGCTGTCGCTAATTCCCTGTTTTTTTGTAGTGATATGTAAAGTTAAAAAAATTAAAATGGACCCTAAATGAAATTTTTATATATATATAGTATAATATGTGTGAAATTTTTTTGTTTAACTAGTTGGATCATTATATTTTCGGTTTCTAATTTTAATTTTCAAATATTTTGAACATTTTTGGTTTATAATTGTAGTTTGAACATTATATTTAATTACTATATTGAATTATATTTATTTTCTAATTTTAATTTTTAATTAACTTGAATATTTTAATTTTTTTTATAAATGTATTTTATAATTATAGTGATTAACCGAAAAATATTGGTTAACTAATCCGAAAATCTGAAATCGATGAACTAGTTAACCGATAGTAATGAACTAGTTAATGATTAGTATTTTCAAAAAATCGAATTTAATGGACTATTTTTTTTGGACTCATGGACCGATTAACTGGTCCATGAACACCCCTACCATTTATATTCTTTTTTAGAAATATTTTCATCCATTATTTCATTCTATCTTATTTTAATTAGGCAAATAAATTGTCACTTAAAGACTCCTTGATTTATTTACTTGACCTTTAATTAATATTATAACGAAATAATTATGTATAGATTATTTTGCATTGACATTTTAAATAATTAATTTTCATGTTATATTATATTTTTATTAATTCATGAAAATCGAAAGATTAGAAAAATTATAATAAATAATATATATTAAAATTATTTAACATGTGTCGTACACATATACACAAAAATAGTCTTTATAAATGAATGTTTGGGTGAGTATTGATAAATGCTTGCATGGACAAAGGTAGTATGGGCCTTGATTGGCTCGCTGGACCGATCGGCTCAATAGATTAAAGAACCTAAAATCGATGCAAACCTAAAAGATTTATTCGGAGTTGACTCGAATTAGTACTCCGATAGTTAAGTCAATTAACTAGAGTGAGGCAATGTAGAGAGAAAAAGTAGACAGACGTGGGAAGAAAATACTAAATACCTTAAACTTTGATCCTTTAGTGTATTTATAAGCAGCCGGGTAGTTCGGGTTTTCTAGCAGAGACCTGGCTAATGTGGTTAGCTACCATTATGCAATGTGACAAGAGTAGATCCAAGAAATCCATATCAGATATGACCCAAATATGTCAAACCATGTTTCTTGGGGATATTGTCAGGAGTACCTGATCGGCCACGATATGTTTGGCTTATCGGACTTGCTAGGTTATTTAAGCCTATTGTCGGCTTTCAAGAGCTTAGGCCCAAATGATAATGGGTATTATCATTTACTTCCCTTTCTCCCTCGAACAAAATAAAGTCCGATCGAGAATGCTTTTATAATGAATTGATATCCTTCTGACCCGTAAGAGTTACAAAAGTCAAAAACATTTCCTGTTTTAACTCCTCAATTTTTCGCAATTACATGTATCACCATATTGTTAGCTATTAGGCATTTATTTAACGGTTATTTTTCCTTTAAAAGATCTCCTATTTTCTTTCATACTTTTTGATATGTTCTTTTATTTCTCTATTCACCAATTGCTTCCTAATTCCATTCATCTTTGTTTAGTCGATTTAGAGTTTCTCTTCGCCTACAAATTAAGTTTTTGGCTCTTTAGTGTTAAAAATGGCATCTTCTGGTAATGAAACTTTAGATTTGGTGGACTATGTAGTTATTCCTTTGAGGAAGGGGGGATTAAGAGCTCAAACCTATGGAGTCTGTTGATTAAAAGGAGCATATCCTTGTAGTTCTTGCTTTTTTAGCCTACATCAATCATACGAGTCATAAGCAATTATAACACTTTACTTGTAATAATGAATCCTTCTAAAGTAACCTTAGGTGACCTCTTAGATATTAAAAAACAAATGAAATGGCTAATAGCATATATGTCTAGGTTTCTCCCAAGTTTATAGGTCATTTGGCTAGATCATTTGGATTGTACTTTGTTGTCCATGAGAGGTTCTTTGAGTCTGAATTCCATCTCCCTTTAGCCCCTTTTTAAATTAAGGTTTTGAAAGCCTATAATGTTAGTGCAAGCCAATTAAACCCAAATGTGTGGTTAATTCTAACCTACTTTTACATTTGTTTGCATAAAGGACTACTACATAATAAAGTCCTCGATATAAAATACATAGTGCAGAAAAATCACGAAGAGTTCATGATATGATATTTCGACTACATGCAAATGCATTTGTACCTAAACTATCCCTAGTCATGGTATTAATACAAATATACTAGCACATGTTATATTCCTTAACTTGGTCAAGCTATAGTTCTCACAAGCTGTGGACATTAAGATGTTTAGGGTTAGCATGTGAATTCTTGTTTAAGAATAAGTTCATTGGATACCTAAATATAAGATCATTACATGGATACATAATATATGTCAATGAATGCATATGATCATATGAATGGTGCAAATATCCTTAGATTTGAGATCACCAAAATATTTCAAGTGCTAAGTGTTATACTTTGACTCTATTACTTATGGTTCATCATTGGGTGTTCATAATTTGGAGATTGAGTATAGCATGAATCCCTTAAAGATAGTTGAGTATTTGATAAAGGATTCACCATCCCAAATTATAAAAGGCGAGTTCATCTCACACTTCTTACATCCTTACTCTATTCAGGAATCTCTTGCTAGAGTAATTTGCTTGAATGAATGATATTCATAATAACACTTAAGAATAAATTCAAGAATATAAGAAATAAAAAAAAATCAGGGCTCAATTAGACATATTTATCAGGCATGAGTTAACACTGAGTTCATACTCAAACTTGAATGAGAAAAAATATGGTGAAAGGATTTAGTTACACAGTAATTAGATTTGGAAGGGTACATTCAAACCACTAACTACTCTGGACTTGGATAGTCATAATGCATGGCTAAATGCCTCTTTTGTGTGCAAAACCAAACCAAACCATGGAGATTTTAGTCTGTTCAGTTCAGTTCAGTTCTAAGAGCAGAATGCGGTGTGTTCGGTTTGGTTTTAATACTGCAAAAATTGAAGTAACTAAACCGACCGAATATAAAACTATGTCATTTTGATGTTTGATATATATTCCGTATTTTTTTTTGTTTGCATTTTATTGCCCTAACTTGCTAAACCCTAATTTTCTTCTCACTTTCTACTGCCTCTCACAATTTCTTCTCATTCTCTCTCGCGCAACTCTTGAATTCGATGTCATCCCTTACAATCTCCAACTCCAACCACCGACCAATGCTCAATTTCTCTATAGCTCTTCCTCCAGTCTTATTAGTCTTTTATTTAAGGTTAGTTATATTCTCTTATTTGCTTTCAAATCTAAAATTCTAGATAAATTTTTTTTTGAGATATAGCAATATGCAAATATATGTATATATAAGTAGTAATTAAGTTTGATGTAGCTTTCTAAGTAACTAATTTTTCCTTTCTCCTTGGTTGCTTGCTTACTTACAAATACATAGATAGGTCTGTGCAGCTAGTGCATCACTCAAAAATCAACAAAACCTAGCCACTGTGAGAATGTTGTACCAATTGTATTTTGCTTGTTGGTAAAGAATCAAGCTTGAGTGCTTGATTCTCTTTCTGATATGTGGAATTGTGGATGGATGAGTCAAAGGATATATTTCATTTTTTTTTTTGATAGAATCATAACAATCACATTTTCTCATTTAACTCTTTTGCATTTTACTGTTATATTAAATTTTGATAAAATCATAACTAACACAACCTTTTTTCAACAATATGAAACCTTGTCCTAATTTTATTCTTCCATAGTTTTCTTAGTAGCTCATTATCCTTTCATAGTGCTTCATTATTAATCCTACCTGAATATGATAAACTCAAAATATAAATATTTATTTCTTTACACATTATGCCATTAGCAAGTCACTTAATCATTGAATTTTAGCTCAATGACAAAAACAGTTCTATTATCTTTTTTTTTAGAATAATTTTGTCATTATAAACTAGTCTTGGTGAAAATAATAACTCTAATCTTACCTAATTATGTAAGGTTAATTCTTTGGCTCTAGTTTGTAGTATTTGTTTGGTATGTTAAGCCTAATTTATACAACCTATATAAACTATTGTTAGATATTTATTATATATATAAATATATATATATATATATATACATATATATACATATATACATATATGTATATACATATATACATATATATATATATACACACACATATATATATATATATACATACACACATATATGTATATATACATTTATAAATGTATATATACACATATATATACATACACACATATATGTATATATACATATATAAATGTATATATACATACAATATATACATATATGTATATGTATATATATATACACACACACACACACACATATACATATATGTATGTATATCAGGAGAGGCATAAGGTGGTCCCGTGAATACTCTCAGGTTCAATCTTTACTGTTGATTATTTTAAAGTAAATTTAGTTAAGATAGTCATTATAAATAGGTTATCTAGAATTCTCTCTGATAGAGAACCAGGATCTAGTTCTAATACGAACCAGAATATTAATAATTCATATCCCTTATATATGAATTCCATAGAAATTAATATAAATAAAGTTGAACAAGATTTGCATAACTGGACTATTCCTAAACAGAATATTAAGACAATATATCCCATAGGAACTTTTGACTTTATGTCTAACTATTCTATTAAAACCACTGAACAGACTTTGCCCATTAATCAAAAAAACTCGAGTATTCAATTATTTTCAGAAGAAGCAATTAATGGTCATAGAAGAAATAAATATAGATTTTTACATATAGGTGCAATTCAGATAGCAATTAAGCCTTTATTCATGTTAGGCTTAATATAGACATGTATGTATATATAAATGTGTGTATATATATATATATATATATATATAAAGACTTTAGGTGGTATATAGCAATTAAGCCTTTATATATGTATGTATGTGTGTATATATATATATATATATATATGTGTGTGTGTGTGTGTGTGTATGTATCAATTTATTATTGATTTTTTTTCCACCAATCAAAATTGATTAATTATCTAAAGTTGGTTAATATGGATTTAAAATGGCCAAACTTACTTTTAATAAATTGTTTTACATCACAAAAATATTTATATACATTCAATTTAGAGACTTCATTATCGTATATTTGGAAAACCATATAAGAAACTTCAATATGTCTAACCATTATTTGTTTTTTATTTGTTAGATGTCTTGTGAAGGAGAAACTCCATTGACACAGAATGTTAAGGTTGATAGTAATGTGTCAGTACAATCAAGTGCAAACACTAAAGCATTAGCCAAAGGTTTAAAGAGAAAAGCTTTAAAGCCAAGATCGGAAGTTTAAGACCACTTCACCAAATTTACCAATAAGCATGGAGATATTAAAGGCAAGTGTAATTATTGTTCTAGAGAATTTCATTGTGACCTAGAAAAAATGGCACTATTGCACTTAAGAATCACATACATGGTTGTAAGAAGCGTCCTTCGGACGATAATAAGCAAACTAAACTTACTTTTAGATCTAATTATGGCTTAAGTTCACTTAGTATCTGGAAATTTGATCGAAAAGCTATTAGAAAAGTTGTAGCTTAGATGATCATAATGAGCCACCTTATAAGTTTGTTGAGACTAAAGGGTTTAAGCATGTTATGATTATTGCTCAGCTTAGGTTTAGGATGCCCTCTAAGTGGACAATATTTCGTGATTGTTTTCAATTGCATCTTGATGAGAAAATTAAATTTAAAGAATATTTGCATAATAAAAAATAAAGGGTATACCTAACTATAGACATATGGGCCTCCATATAAAAACATTGTTACATGAGTTTGACAACACATTTTCTAGATTATGATTGAAAATTGCATAAAAAAAATTTGAATTTTTTGCCAGTTGAAAGTCATAGGGTAAGGAATTTGGTACTGAGCTTGAAAAATATTTGAAGGAGTGGGAACTTGAAAGGGTTTTACTATTATTATGGACAATGCTGGGTTTTTTTTTAATTTTGGTGTAATTTAAAAAAAAAATAGGAAAATAGTGTTATACTAAACAAATTTGAGATTTTGGGGTGTTAAAAATTGGCACAAGTACGTGCCGATTTTCGTCAGAGTGGGACCAACCAGTTTGACCGGCTGGTGTGCCAGAAACTGGCACACAGAGGTTCCAGTTTCTGATAAAAAGCTGACAAAAATCGGCACTCAACAGTGCCGATTTCTGGCAAAACTTAATTATTTTTTTTATTAAAAGGCTGCAGCTCCACGTGGAGCTACAGCCTATGCAATTACACCAAATTGAATTGCATAGGCTGCAACTCTTCACGTGGAGCTGCAGCTTAAATTATTTAAATTTATTTTTTTTCTTTGTAGTCTTCTATGGGTTTTGCAGATTTGGGAGCTGGTGCACTCATTTTAATCGATAATGGGGTAATGGGTATTTGCAGAAAGAATGAAAATGGGAGTTTAGAGAGATGTAGAGAGCTTTGATTTTGAAAATGAAAATGGGATTTAAAATAGAAAGCAGACTTTAGTATAAAAAAAGTTAGCTTTGTTTTCGAGACAAGAGAGACAGATGAAGATGAAGATGAAGATGAAGATGAAGTGAGAAGGAAGCTAAAGGAATAATGTTGATTGTTATTTTTGTTGAGGAGGCACAAAGCAAAGCGTGTGAAAGGTGAAAGGTGAAAGGTGAAAGGTGAGATCTGTGAAAGTGAGAGTCAAGAGTGAGGGAAACAACAAAAAGGTTTGTTATTTGAAAATTGAATAAGCTAAACTACGCTAATTTTCATTTAAATTATGAATTGAGCAACTAAAAATTAGATGGGTGAATATTTGGAAAGAGGTTTCCATGTAAGTGGGGCCCTTTGGGGATGAGAGTTGGAGGCTGGAATCAAAATGATCATGACCCTCTATCAAGGCATGGTTGCCAAATTGCCATTTAAAAACATAAAATCCCATGAAATTAGGTAATTTAAATAATTTAAGCTGCAGCTCCACGTGAAAAGCTGCAGCCTATGCAATTCAATTTGGTGTAATTGCATAGGCTGTGGCTCCACGTGGAGCTGCAGCCTTTTAATAAAAAAATAATTAAGTTTTGCCAGAAACCGACACTATTGAGTGCCAATTTCTATCAGCTTTTTGTCAGAAATCGACACCTCTGTGTGTCGGTTTCTGGCACACCAGCCGGTCAAACCGGTTGGTCTCACTCTGACGAAAATCGGCACGTATTTGTGCCGTTTTTAACACCTCAAAATTTCAAATTTGTTTACTGTAACACTATTTTTCTAATTTTTTTTTAAATTACACCAAAATTAAAAAAATCCCGACAATGCATATGCGAATGAGGTTGTTATGAATTATTTAGGAAAAAATTAGTCAAATAGGGCTATAGTGTTTTGAAGTGCAAGTATATTCATATAAGATGGTTAAAGGAAATAGGAACATCAATGCAAAGGGTTAGAAAAGTAGTTCCTTATGCTAGCGGTTCCATAATTGAGATGAAAATATCTAAAGATTGTTGTGTGGCTAAAAAAATTCAAAGTAAATAATTTAGATGTTCCTACTAGATAGAACTCAACCTACTTGATGTTGGAAGCAGCTAAAAAATTTGAGTAGGTCTTTAAGAGGTTTAATGATCTAGATCCCTTTTATTGAATTGATCTTGAGTCCTGAATGCTAGTAATTGGGAAAGTGGTAGGAGAATAATTACTTTTTTTGAGGCACTTTTATGAGGTGACAAATAGAATCTCTGATTCATTATACATGACATGCAATACATTTTTTATGAAATTTAAAAGATTCATCATTTGTTGGATGTTTAGAAAAATGATGAAGATTTGAAATTGGCTTCAATGGCCACAAAAATGAAAGAAAAGTACAATAAGCATTAGGGAGATCCAAGAAATATAAATCATTTGATTTTTATATTACATGTGTGTTTGATCCTCAATACAAATTCAAGTATGTTCAGGTTGCATTTTGTAATATGTATCAAAAATAGGGGGTTAATTTCACTGGTAGTAATCGAATTTATAGCAAAATTACGCAAAAATAATTAAATAATTTTTTCTTTCAAAAAAGTCATTGAATTTAAAACTAATATACACAAAAGTCATTATGAACGGATTCCGGTCACTGGAAATTCTAGCTGCTTAAAATCATTTCACTGATGGTCATTGAACTTATACCAAAATTACACAAAAGTAACTATATAATTTTTTTCTTTCAAAAAAGTCATTAAACTTAAAATCATTATACACAAAAGTCATTATGAACAGATTCCGGCTAGATTCCGGTGACCGGAATCCGTTCATAATGACTTTTGTGTATAATGGTTTTAAGTTCAATGACTTTTTTGAAAGAAAAAATTATTTAGTTATTTTTACGTAATTTTGATATAAGTTCGATGACCATCAGTGAAATCAATCCCAAAAATAGGTGATGAAATGGCTAATAGTGTGAATATTTTGTTAGTTTCTTTGCATGATAAGTATAAAGAAACTATTTTACCATCATTTAGCCCATTGCTGTGGAATCAACTTTCCAAGTGGTGTCCGAAGAGGAACCAAAAAATAATAAAATGAAATATTTACGAGCTGTTGAAGATGAAATGAAACAAATGGGAAATGATGATATTGAAGATGCAATGAACAAAATAGATGTTGATTGATATTTGAGTAAAGATAAAGAGAACAAAAAGAATTTTAATATTTTGGCATGGTGAAAGGTGTATAGTGCTAGATTTTCAGTTCTTTGACTGTACCAATCTCCACAATTGCTTCTAAATCGGCATTTAGCACATAAGACGAGCAATATATGCATATAAGAGGTCTTTGCCTCCTAAAGCAGTGCAATCTCTAATATGTGCACAAGATTAGTATGAAGATTCTGATTTGTTTGATGCAGAAAAAAATAATGATGACATTAGCAAGTTTGAAGAAGGTATTATGATACTTTAGTTACTTTAAAAAGTTTAAACTATATTTTTCTTCGATTTTCTTTTTTTTTTTTTTTTTTATGTTCAAGTTGATTAACATATTCATTTTTTTTTCAGAATTTCATAAATTGGCATTGGAACAAACAATTGACCTTATTTAGACATCAACATTTTACTTTATTTTTCCTCTTATTTAGTATTGTAATTATTTACAATTTGTTGTTGTATTTGAGATATTGATACTTATTTGTTGTTTCTCATTTTATTTGTTGTATTTGTCAAATTTGAACTATTTATTTTCTTAAATTGGGATTAGAAATGACTTAATTTGGACTATCTATTGTTATAATTGATAATTTTAGGTGGTTAAAAGTTTTATACAATTGATAGTTATTGTAATTGTGATTATTGTTCGGTTTGGTTCAATTTTCACTACACTTCGATCAGTTCGATTTTATAGAATGCTAAGTTCGGTTTATTCTATTTGATCAATTTCTACCGACTAAATGCACACTCCTATATACAAGTGAATTAATTTATTAAGAATGAACGATAATTTAAAAAGTTAAAATTATGCAAATTCTACTTCAAGTAGAATTGTAAAATTCACTGTATACTACCAACATACATTTGAGACCCAATAAATCACACAGAAAAAGAAAAGTATGCAAATGTAAAATAACATGAGGAAATTGCATAGATACCATTTTTTCCCCTTTCATTTTAAAATATATTTTTTTAAAAATTTACATTTTTAAAAGTAACACTTTTTTATTTTAGAACAAATCTTACAATTAATGGAAAATCTAATTTATCCATATAAATTTACTTCCTTAACTTCTTCTTCCCCAAATTTTAACCTAAGTCTAATAAAATTCAATCGTTTTCTATAATTTTATGCACCAAGCCACCAATATTTGCAGAGTCAATTGATAAACTCACCAATCCAATTAGAGCAATTGCAATCTTTAAGAATTAGCAAGAAGGAAGAACGTGACACAATCAAATATAATTTTTTCAAAGATCTCATATATCCTTTGTACCTTTGTTTTCCGAAAATTCCACATTCCCATCGCAGTTATTTTCGCCAAGGTTCTGTCATTTCCCTTGCCGTTGGTGATTGCTCTCCAAGTAGAAGCCAATCTCCTATATTTTTCGCTCATTTCCGCCACTGATTGCACCACAAAAAAAGATTTACAAGTTGAAAGTTTGTACTTTTGGTCTCTATTTTTGTCTTTAATTTTTCTATTTTTGGTTTACATACATGTGTATATAGAACTCAAACAAGTAATTTCAATATTGAAATTAAGTATACCATATGGTATACCTTTTTATATTGAATTCAAGTTATAAATTACAATAATGCAGTTTAGTATACTAGTAGGTATATATAGATGTACTAAAGTGGAGGATAAGATTTTTCAATTTTTTAATTTGTTGTGCCCCTTAGTATACAAAGTCCAGGTTTGGCAGTTAGTGTACTAGTGGGTATATTATGGTATACATAGATATATTGAATTCAATGCTATGAAATTTTTAAATATAATGTGACGTGAAAAAAAAACTGTAATATGATTCATGAAAAAATATATATATTTGGAAAATAGATAACTATTTTACATGAAGAATTGGGAAGATGGAGAATCGATTTTAAATATGAAACTTTTTAGAAAATGGGTTAATGGAAAGTTAAGTAAAAATGAGATTTTTAAAAAAGTAAATTAATGAAAAATTGAGTGAAAATAGGAAAGAGTAGTATTTTTAAAAGCAGAAACTTAAAAAAACTAGCTAGTATTTTTGAACCCAAATAACATTGACATGCATAGCATCTGATTGCATTATGCCGTTTAGAAAGGAGAGAATGGACAAATTGGGCTTAAAGCCCAATAGAGAAATTGCGTAGAAGCTTGTGAAGGAGTTTCGTGCGGAGAAAGGGTTTATGGCACTCGAAGCTCCATCTCCAGCGGCACAAATACTCAATTTACTTATATTTATATTGTTTCAGTCTTAATTTTTGTCCATCATTAACTTTAATTTTTAATGTTCAATCTATTCCTTTGCGATTCTTGTCATCAATTTCTCTTGCTATCTTTTACAGTCTTGGGTTTATTAATAAATTACTAATTATTTTTATTTTAGTATGAAAAAGTCGGCAGATTATTATTTGCAAACATTCCATTTAAGTTTGTATGCAGCTCTGGTAAATACTAATTTAATTTATACAATAATGCTACTAGAATAATTATTTATTAATTAAAAACACCAAAATCTTGTGTCCCTTTCCTTTCTCCTTCCATGTACCATTGGAATTTGTGTCCTTTCCGTGTCTGTGTCAAATTCAAAATTCTCTTTGAAACGAAAACATGGAACTTTTTTAAAATCCTTTTTTTCTTACTTTTATACTATTTAAATTTAAATTCTTTGTCGACTTTTCAATTTCATCGTGAAATCTTACGACCAAAGAAAATTCAATTAACTCAAATTTCACCATTTCACTGGTCAACACCGGTTCCAGCAAAAACAGCTAATACCCTTTTGTAGTTCCTTTTGATTGGATCTGGTCATAATCAAACACCCATTTCAATATTTGACAAATTGGTGCTCACACTTGGGATTTTTCTCCTTCTGTGTATTGGTCCAAAAAAGGGTTCATCTAGGTTCCAGTTCGTCCTTGAATTTCTTTCCGGCCCTTTTTTTTAAATCTTTTCGAGCTTTGTCTCTGCATCATTTGATTCGAATGTTCGGCTTTTTTAGGCGGAGATATATTTTGGGTTTTGTTCGGTTGACCAAGTTCTGATTCTGAGTTTCAACTTCTGGGTGCAAAGCGAATCCGATTGTTAATAAAATTTGTATACAGACAATAGAGATTGGGTAGTATTGTTGGAGCTATTTGTTTGTTTCGGTTAATGAGGCTGTTCTAGTGTTTTTCTTCTAATAGGGGTTTAGCCATCGATGAAATGAGAAGAACAGTATATACTGACAATGTCGATTCAACGAAGAATGATTCCCATGAAGTCAAGTTATTTCATGTTCTTACTGATTCTGCTTTGTGCATCAGTGGTAGAGAGTTGGGAATACACAAAGACAGCAGAGGAAGTTTTCCTGAGCCAATTAGTGGATCCTGTGACGGGAGAGATTGATGAGGCCATGGTACGACACTTCCAAAAACTCTTATTGTTTTAAGCTTCATGTATTGTCTTGGAAGAATTTGAGATTATTTGAATTCAAGTAGCTGATATTCCTGTCTTCATATGAGACTTCATGTTGATTTATTGTGCTAGGTAGAGGTTAGGATATTGATTACCGTAATTTGTTTATGAATTATCACTGCAATCTGGCTTATGAGTCTCGGGTGAGTGCGAATCATGCCATTTCAAGAAATTCCTCATGCTATATAATAACTAAAATGTCTACTGGTTAGCTTGGTTTGAGGTGCCATGATTGCAAGAATTTGTAACTTTTATATCCCAGCCTATTTTGACTTGTAGGATGTTAAAACCTATATACTTATTGATTTGTAACATGATAATGAGCCTTAGACATATGATTTATGAGCTTCGCTGGGAAGTTGCCAGCTAGCTTGGTAATGATTCGCCAGCTTTCTGCATATAATCAGTTATGAATATGGAGAATTTGGGCGTGAGAGTTTGGGCTTGTTTCAGCACACAAAAGTTCAAATTCATGAGTCACTTTCAGGTTGATACTTCAAATTTTTGTGTCATCTTCTCTTTTTTTTTTAACCAAAATTATGTGCATTGATCTAACATTGCATTTCTTGTTATTAGAAATAGAGCATGTTAAGAATTGTTCATGCTTATTCTTTTCTATTATGTATTTACTTTGTTTTTCCTTTTTTTTTTTTTTTTATAATCTTCTTTGGGGATTAGGAGGAGCTCTAGTTTGAGAGGGAGATTGTTTTTATTACAGGAGGTTGTGCTTGTAAAAGCATGCTCCAGCATTCAAGAGCTGGGGTCCTCAAACTCTTGAATGCTTGTTATGATACTAAAGATTACTGTTCTTTATTTTGATCAATTGACTAATATTTTTGAACTAGACAATGATTTTAGTCGTGGGAATCTTGTAGCTGTCAAGTATTTTCACATTTTGGATGTCTGTAGCTAGAGCAGCCTGAATTATCATTTTCTCATAATGATGTATCTGGCCAACTGCATTCAGATATACATACTTTTGCAACATGCATCTCAACTTTATTTTTTGACTCATTATGCCTGTACTGTCTCCCTCTGCAAGCGTCACACCTTAATGTTTCCTTGTTTATAATCAATCTTAGGTGTTTCTCAACATTCAACTAAGTCCCTTTTACCTGTGTTACATAAAGTGCAAGTAGACCACGTTTATCGTATTAGAATTATTTTGATTTGCTGAATTTATTGGATTACAGGCAGAGCTATTATGGATAAGCTGCAGGCTTGATTTCCTGCATTTGAAGGAAGTTAATGAAGAACTCAACTTATTTTTTCTAGAGGAGACTTATTTTCTGGGCACTGAAAGTGAATCAGAATGTAGGTCACAGGCAAAAGAATACATTTGGAAAATTATTAAAATTCAGCATCCCCAATTAAAGCAAAGTCTTATAGATTGTACGAGGAAGAATAACATTATGTTCCCTGTTTCTGGGAAAGGTGGCTCTAATATTCAGCATACAAGGTATCTGGATGCCTTATTTCCCAGGCCTGTTGTTTCGAAACGGAATTTGCTTCAGGGCATTGCAGGGGCACCATCCCCTGCTATTGACTCACCTTCTCCAAATCCAGTATCATCTCAAATGGTGCCTTCTCCAAATCCAGCTCCAGCTCCATCTCCAGGAAAATCTTTTTTTCCTACCCTAGGAGTTAATGCTCCACCACCTCCACTTACAGAAAATGTTTCTGCTGGTCCAGCTTCTGGTCCATATGTTAAGCCACATAGTAGCAAAAGTAAACATAAAGAAATTGTAACTGCAGTGGTTGTGACTGCTACTGTGACATCTGCCATTGCAGCATTATTCTTTTATTGCTTCATGAAGATAAATAGGGGAAGTCCTGGAATGAGACAAAATGATGAAGGCCCTCTTCTTAGCCTAAGTTTAAGCGACTCTTCTACTGGTACCTACTTGCTCCCTCAGACATGTTCTTATTGCTAGCCTACTTTCATTTGATATGGTTCTGATATTGTTTCCAAATTTTATCTTTCAGGTTCTGCTTATAGACCTTTTGGTTTAGTAAGTTCTATTAAGGAAGAGAAAGTTGGTCATCAGTCTTTTAGTAATAATTCTAGTCATGATAAACAGGACTCACCTTTGGATGGCTTAAAGTCTGATAACATTACTATTGGACTGGTACCTCCTCCTCCTGGAAGGCTAGAAAACATTCCTTCTCTGAAGCCTCCCCCTGGAAGAGCAGATCCTCTTCCTCCTGAACCACCTGCCTCTCTTAGACCTCCCAGCAAGGCTGGTCCTGCTCCTCCTCCACCTCCTTGGGCACCACCTCCTACTCCTGCAAAAGCCTCTGGTAGCACTAACCCTTTTGCACCACCTCCTCCTGCAAAAGCTTCTGGCAGCACTAACCCTTTTGCACCACCTCATCCACCACCCATGGATCCTGTTGCAAGAACTGGTCGGCCACCACCCCCACCACCTGTGGCGCCTGTTGCAAGACCTGGTCTTTCACCACTTGGAGCGAATGGTGCTACACCATGTCCACCACCTCCAGGGGGTGGTCCTCCTCCTCCCCGGCCACCACCACCTCTGCCAACAGGTTCGAAGGTTCCTCATCCACCTAGTGGGTCGAAGCTTTCATTTAATGTAGCATCTGGTAATGTGGATGGTGCTCCTAAAACCAAGCTGAAGCCATTTTTCTGGGATAAAGTTATGGCCAACCCTGATCATTCAATGGTTTGGCATCAAATTAAATCAGGATCATTCCAGTATGTCACTTAATTTTTCTTTCTCTTGGAAAGTTTCTGTTGATTTACTTGTGCATTATTAAAAACATGTGCTGTTGAATCAATTTTACAGGTTCAATGAGGAGATGATAGAAACATTATTTGGGTATGTTCCTGCTGATCAAAAGAAAACTGAACACAAGAAAGTGTCTTCTTCCCAAGATCCTTCACCCCAGAATATTCAAATCCTTGATGCCAAAAAGGCACAAAATTTATCAATTCTTATGCGAGCACTGAATGTTACAGTAGAAGAAGTCTGTGATGCACTTTATGAAGGTAATTTCCTCTGCTCCCATTGTTGGTATTATCTTCTGCAAGATAAGTCTTTGATTGGAAATAGAGACACAGGCCACACAATTACCCAAACCAGTCAAAATTTTGGCATATTTCCTGCTCTTTGTATCTGGAAAGCAAACTTTGCTTGCTGCATTTATCCTACATAGCTGATCACCGTTCCTTGATGTGGGTGTTATAAAGTCATGCTTTGCTTGGTACCCACCTGCATATTGTTTAATTTTTGAAGCAGGGAGCTGCTACCATATCAAACTTCTAATCCATCAATGGTCTAACCTTTTTTTTCCTGAAAAGCAGGAAATGAGCTTCCTTCAGGGTTTATTGAGACTATGTTGAAGATGGCACCTACAGAAGAAGAAGAATTGAAGCTAAGGCTGTTCAATGGTGAACTTTCTGAACTTGGGCCTGCCGAACGGTTCCTGAAAGTGTTAATTGACATTCCATTTGCTTATAAACGGCTGGAAGCACTGCTTTTCATGTGTACTCTGCAGGAAGATGTTACCACTACTAAGGAGTCCTTCAAAACCTTAGAGGTAGGACAAGGAATGTTTTGTTGCATCACCCATCTAATTTTGCATCTCATATTCAGTGCTTACTCTGTTCAGGATCTGATTTCGATTTTCATTTACTTTAAAAGGGATAAGAAAGATGATATTGCATTGAAATGTCGTGGAAATATCCGTGCTTATAACCCAATGCTGAATAGAAACTTCACTTTTGTCTACAATGTATAGTGATGCAGCACACACACTGGATTTTTTGGCACTCAGAACTTAGAGAAGGCATGACATGTAGATCTTTCACCATACATACATTAGATAGTGTATTAGCAGTGTAGTCTAGCACAGGAACTTTTGTATGGGATCAGAATGCAATCTTTTCTTCTTACACAAAACTAGATAGTCCTCTCAGTCTATCATCTCTTGTTTGGTATTGATTTTTGCAGGAGTTTGTTTGGGAAATTGAGAAAAGCAAATTGAATTCCATGTATACATTTCTTATGTTTGGAAAGTTTGTAGTTACTGGAATTTAATACTTTTATGTCAAAAAATTAGTCATTTTTAAATAAACATAATCATGCCAAAAGTGGCATTATTTTGTAAGAATTCAGTTATTTTTTTAAAAAAAATAAATTATATTTAAAGAATAGAATTCTCATATGTAAGGTCCTTATTTTTCTTTGAATAAATATGATAGGATGAAAAGTTTATTCTACTTTTCAATTGTACCAAACAATAGAATTGTAATGAGTTCTGTTGGTTCAAAATGTATTCCAAACACAGGCACTTTATTTCAAAATCGTTTGAATTGAATTTTCTTAATAAAAATTGGTAGCAGAAGAATTATCTTCATTTGTGTCTGAAAGAAAGTAGCCAAATTTTGTAAGGACTAGGATGAACTAAACATGAAGAAGCAGGCTGCAAAAAAGGAGCATCCACTAGCAGAGTCCAATAACTTGTAAATCAGTTCTGGATCTTGAGCTTGAGTCTTTAGATTTGGTTAAATCTTAGATTGATACCAATGTCTCTATGTGTATATATTTATTATTATTCATGTTTGCATAAATATATTCATAAATCTATGAACAGAACCTATGCAGAGCAGAAGCATGTGGCTTTCGTGTTCTGCGTGTCACATAGTTATCAATGATTCCTGCATCAAATGTAATCTAATAGCAGCGTGGATCATGTATTCTATATTTGTGTATGCAAATTAAAAAAAAAATAAAAAAAATGAAGAAGAAGAAGAAGATTCTAATGCTATTTCCTTTTTATGGGGCAGGTTGCTTGCAATGAACTCAAAAACAGCCGATTGTTCCTCAAGCTTCTGGAGGCTGTTCTTAAAACTGGCAATCGGATGAATGATGGAACATTCCGTGGTGGTGCACAAGCATTCAAACTTGACACGCTTTTGAAATTATCTGATGTGAAGGGAGTAGATGGTAAGACCACGCTATTGCACTTTGTCGTTCAGGAGATAATCCGTTCTGAAGGTGTGAGAGCTGCACGTGCAGCGAAGGATGGGCGGTCATTCTCCAATGTCAGTATCAAAACAGATGATCTGTGTAAGGATATCCCCAATACAGAAGAGGAGTATCGAGACCTTGGTCTTCAAGTGGTTTCTCATTTGAGCAATGAACTAGAAAATGTTAAGAAAGCAGCAGCGATAGATGCTGACAACTTAACAGTAGTAGTATCAAAACTTGGCCATGTGCTGTTTAAAACCCAAGATTTCTTGGACAAGGACATGAAGAGCTTAAACGAAGGTAGTGAATTCCATGAAACCTTGAGAAGTTTTGTGCGGAAGGCTGAAGTTGATATCTTGACTTTGCTGGATGAAGAAAAGAGAATTATGTCTTTGGTGAAAAGCACAGGTGATTACTTCCATGGGAAAACAGGGAAGGATGAAGGATTGCGGTTGTTTGCCATAGTGCGGGACTTCTTGATAATTTTAGATAAGGTATGCAAAGAGGTGGGAGACGAACAAAAGAGGTTAGCAAGATTATCGAAAAGAGAGACTTCTAGTGCGTCATCTCACCCCTCTCCCCAACGACAACCTGCTTCTAATTTTCACTCACGATTGTTTCCAGCAATTGCAGGGCAACACTTGGGCTATTCAAGTTCAGATGATGAAAATTGAAGAGGTAATTTTGTATTAAAATGCACTGCCAGTAAAATCAAACTATTTGCAGTAATGTAGGGATATAAGAAAGAGTTCTTTCTTGAATTTATTCAGGGCGATTGTCGCGATGAAAGTTCTTCAAATTTTACATGGTTATTCAGGGAGTTTTTGATAGGTGTCATCTGCATTTCCAATGGAAGGAGATGAAGGAATCAATGATAATTAACCATGTAAAATTTGTGCTCAATTATTTTGGAGGCAAAACTTAACTGATCAGTTGACACCACAATTACACGATAGCCAGAGTTTCAACTGTTTCAACCGCATGGATAGCAGGATATGCATAAACTTGTGCATAAGTAGATAAGTAGGTTTATTTTTAGTGGAAATTCTTTAAGAAAAAACAAAATGAAAGTGGGTCAGTTAGCAAGTAGCTCTCAGATTAATCGTATTCAGTTTTGGAGGAGAGGATTGTAGTTACCAGACTTCTTGTAGTTGTGGTTAGAACATTAAATAGAGACTCTGAAGGATTTTGAAATTCTTGTTCATGTAAATGATTCGTTAAAATGGTTTATTTCTTTTTTCTTTTTAATTTTGCGACAGTCACCGTTGATTTTTTATTCTATTAATATCTTGAAACTTATTTTTTGAAAATATTAATTTTTGCAACTTTTATTTAGAAAATGTACTCTTGTTTAAATTGCGCGTACAGTATGGAAGAATAATTAAGGCAAAATGTATTATTATCCAACAATTTATGGGTAATCTCTACACATAAATAATCGAAATTTGCACTCCGCCCTGAATATTATAAAATATTTACATTTATATTTATATAAATTTAAAAAAAATAAAAAAAATAAATGTTTTATTAATTTTGCTTCAACTAAAATTTTATTAATTGATTGACTTTTTAAAATGCATATTGTAATAATATTATAAATGCAAAAATAATAAAATTAATAAATATTACTCTTTTTGTTTCACTGAATATAAGACTTATAAACAAAAATTACTCTAATCGTTTCACTATATAAGATACTTTTAAACAAAATTTAAATTTCATTTAAATGATTTTTAAATTTCTAATTCAATAAATTTTAAACTTCTAATACAAATAGATAATTAAATGCTGTACACACATTTCTTCCTCATTAAATGGGGAATTACACATATATATTTAACCTACTTAATAACAATTTTAACTGATAATTTAAGAGGTTAAATGACTCCTTAAACAAGCCCCACATTATCTAAAAACTGTTATTGCCCTTAGCTAGTTCTGAAATTCCCTACAACATTTGTAATCTCTGCACAAATACAATTTCTAATAACTTAATTCAATATAGAAAAATAATATTTAAATCTTGCATAAATTGTCATTATGGAAAAAAATCCTTCCCACAATTTGTCTATTTAAGCAACTACAAGATAATGATTCTATTCACATGCCTAACCGAAAAAGCCTACACTACAAACTACATCTCCACCACCACAAAACACTTAAACCCTAATAAAACATCACTAAAAATCAAGAGGTAGATACTAAATTTCAGTGGAAAACACTTCTTTTCTTTTTTTTTTTTGAGGTCATTTCTGCAATGAATTTAACTGTCATCATCAGCAGAGGCCTTAGAGCCAGAGGTGCCTGTCTTCTTCGGCAGGAGAAGATTATGAATATTAGGCATCACACCGCCATTAGCAATAGTCACATCACCTAAGAGCTTGCTTAGTTCTTCATCGTTCCTCACAGCTAGCTGAATGTGGCGTGGAACAATTCTAGTTTTCTTGTTGTCCCGTGCTGCATTTCCTGCCAATTCAAGCACCTGAAACCAACAAATTTCAGAGAACGAACAAAATCCACAAAAGCAAAACCCCTAATATCAGATCACAAAAGTTAAATTTTAAACATTTCCCTTGATTTTCATTAAATAACAGCACTAAATATTTAGTCAAGATTCCGAATTTCTTATTTACAGAGGATTTAGTCTCAGTTCAATACAATCTCAGCTTAAACAAAGGAAAGAAACCAGAAAACGTGAAATTAAAAGAATAAAATAATCATTGTAGTCAAAACCTAAAATTCAATTCAAATGCTTCAAGGCCGATTTATAATCTAAAGATATTTTCAAATTTAACTCGCAAAATCCAAAACAAATAGTGTGCATCTATGTTGAAATTAAACATTCAAATCCGAATTTAACATCAAATTGTCAACCGAGATCGGAAATTGATAGACATGTATATGCCAAAAAAATAAAGAAGAAATTGCGTTTAGAAATATTACAATAGATCAAGAAAGTAACATACCTCAGCAGCAAGGTATTCAAGAACAGCGGCAAGATAAACAGGAGCGCCGGCACCAACACGCTCGGCGTACTTGCCGGCCTTTAAAAACCTTGCGATACGACCAACGGGGAATTGCAAACCAGCCTTACTGCTCCTGGATGTGGCCTTCTTGGAGGCGCCAGATCCAAGGGTCTTACCCCTACCCGCCATTCAAGCTATGAACTCTTCACAGAAAAAAAAAAGATCCTAGATGCCAGAGAGCGTTTGCGGGTAGAGAAACACAGCCTCGCAGAATTTGATTTATGAGAAGGGAGAGCTGATTTTCGGATTATATAGGAGAAGAAAGATTCCCGTTTTGGCCAATGATATTGATGTACGCGGATGAAAGTTTTAATCCGTTAGATTAAAGTGAGATTAACGGTAGAGATTCGATCGCCGCTTGGATGGAGCTATCTGCGAAAATTTTTAAATAGTGTTCTTTGGAAAAGTATTTATAAAATTGTTGTCTTTTAAAAAATATTAGAATTTTTGAAATTATTTGGATCAATATTGCAGTGGATGTGTGCATGTCTGCGGTATTGTTTCGGATCTGATCAGATATTTTATATTTAAAAAATAATAATTATTAATTTTTTTATACAAAACTATAGACCGGCAGCTTTTATCATATTTTTTTAAATAATAATTATTAATATTTTTTAAGAAACTAAAGTTTACAAATAATATTAATGCAAGTATGAAAACTTTATTTTAAACAAATATTATCTTGAAATTTTTGTAAAAACAATTTATAAATCGAATCAATAAAAAATTATTATATATACTAATTCGCAGGTATTACATTGTCAATAATATATTGCTATATTTTTATTTATTCAATACCTTTTAATCAGATATTTATGTAACATTATTAATCAGGGACAAAAATTTATTTGGTGTTTTTTAAAAAAAATATTTCTGATTTTGGTGTATTTTTTAAAATATTTTCGCGATTGGCATGTTTTCAGAAACCGCAGCTGACAGCTGCGGTTTCTGACAATTATTTTTTTTTATATAAAAATGAAGCTGCCGGACAGGGCAGCAAAATGCTGCCATGCTGCTAGGGGTGTACACGGGTCTGGATTTTTCTGTACCGAACCGAAATTCCAAATAAAAAGATCCAGAACCGAATTGTACCGTTGACTTTTTTTACTAGAACCGAACCGAATTGTACCGTTGACTTTTTGACTAGGACCGAACCGAATTGTACTAGAACCGGACCGAGAACCGTATTGAACAGTACCGAACTGTTTTAGAACCGAATTGGACCGAAAGAACCGATATTTATTACTTATTATATATAATACTAGTAATTTATATATAAATATTATTTATAGTTTATATTATATATTTATTATATAAATTTAGTTTCACAATTATTTGTATTAAATATTTTAGTGCACTAAATTAATATAATAAATAGTTAATAAATTAAAATGGATATTTTAATTATTAATTTGAAAAATTTAATTATTATATCTATATAAATATGCAATTAATTTTATTTACTTTTAGTGTCACTCAACTAATACTTATCTATTTTCGTCACAATTTTTATATGAGTATGCAAATTAAAAATCTATTTATAAATAAGAATGTATTGAAAATGAAATTTTACCAATTGATGTAAATGTATGGGTATATAATATTAATCAACTTATCAAAAATTCAATTTATTTTTAGCATCACTCAACTAATACTCATCTATTTTTAGCATAATATTTATATGAGTAATTGATTATGTATTTTAATAGTATAATTATATACAATTATTGTATCAATAAAATTTTACCAATTAATATAAATATATAAGAATATAATAATCTTACGAATAATTTAATTAGCTTAATTAGTACTATAAAAATGTTGGTTTTTTATTATCACAATATTTTATTTTTCATGAAAATTGTTCTATATATCATATAGTAATTGTTCAAGTTTAATACGTATTATTAATTATATATTCTATTAAACTACAAAACCTATAAAAAGACGGTTGCATTTCACATTCACCTTTATAATATAACTATTAACTATAATAGCAATTAACAATCTCTTAACTGTTAAGCCAAATTTAATGAAATTGAGTATAATAATTGAGTTAAGATAATAAATATGAATAAACCCTAAACATAATCATAGTCGATAGAGCCATCTTCTATTCTCTAAATATAATTAGCTAAGGCTATATATATAACTAATTATATAAGTATGTAATTTTCTTGTTAATTAATTTGATTTATATTTAATATCACTCAGCTAATACCCATTTATATCTAGCACAATATATAATTATCGATATGAGTAATTGAACACGGATGAAATATTATATTTAGTCAAAAATCCCTATATTTAATATATATGTCAAAATTATAAACATAATACACATTTTATATATAGTTTAAAGTCTCTATATATCCAAAAATATAACTAGAATTTCCTTCCACTACTATAATATGAATTAATATATGTCAAAACTTTTGCCATTACTATTAAAATTTTATTTCATATTTACTATGCACTTTTTGGTTGACATATGAAATGTATAAATAATTTACCTCAAGTGTTTTTATATACATTGCAAACAAAACCAATTTATTTTTATAAATTTATATATAATTGAAGATAGTAATACGTATAGTTTTTATTATCTGAAACTTAATTAATATATGATTAACACACCAATCATCATCAAGGATTATTAAAAATAACGTCAATATTATTTTAGTTGTAAAGCAATATTATTAAGAATAAAATTTGAAAATTTTTAGGGGGATGAAAATTTTTATTTTGAGTTTTTGGAGTGAATTAAAATTTAAATTTAAAGAATTGATAATTTTTAAAATATTTAAAAAGAAAATTATTAAAATTATCCGAAATACCTTATTATATTGTATTGTATTGTTTTGTTTTGTACCGAAAGAACCGAAAAACCGAACTGAACTGTACCGAAAATTAAAAAAACCGTACCGAATTGTACCGAAATTTATAAGAACCGAATTGTACCGAAATTTTTAGGAACCGAAATTTCAATACAATACGGATATTTGCAAATCTCTGAATTGTACCGAACCGTGTACACCCCTACATGCTGCCCTGTCCGGCAGCTTCTCAAAGCAGCAAAAGCATTGTTTTTGCTTTTTTTTTTAAAAAAAAAAAATAATGCTAAAGCTGCGGTCTGCAGCTTTTAGTTTTCTAAAAAAAATTATTATTTTATTTTTTTAATAAATAATAATTAATAATTTTTTTTATAAATATTAAATTTGAGAATTAATACAATTATGAAAATTTTATTTTTTGACAAATCAAATTAATAAATTGAGTTATTAATAATAAGAAAAAATTATTATTAATATCTAATTGCATTAAATATTATTAATAACTCAATATATAGTATCATATTTTTTAAAATATTAAATAAAATTAATATTTTAAATAATAAATTGATATTTTCATTAATTTTAATGGAATAATGGATAAAATGATTCAATTGAAATACTTCATTGGAGTATTTCAATTGAATCATTTTATCCATTATTCCATTAAAATTAAATGATTCAATTGGAGTATTTCAATTGAATCATTTTTTCCATTATTCCATTAAAATTAAATGATTCAATTGGAGTATTTCAATTGAATCATTTTATCCATTATTCCATTAAAATTAATGAAAATATCAATTTATTATTTAAAATATTAATTTTATTTAATATTTAAAAAAATGTGATACTATATATTGAGTTATTAATAATATTTAATGTAATTAGATATTAATAATAAATTTTTCTTATTATTAATAACTCAATTTATTAATTTGATTTGTCAAAAAATAAAATTTTCATAATTGTATTAATTCTCAAATTTAATATTTATAAAAAAAAATATTAACTATTATTTATTAAAAAAATAAAATAATAATTTTTTTAAAAAAACTAAAAGTTGCATACCGCAGCTATTAGCTGCAGTCCGCAGCTTTTGCTTCTTTGAGAAGCTGCTTTCATTTTTATAAAAAAAAATAATAAAAAATAATTGTCAGAAACCGCAGCTGACAGCTGCGGTTTCTGAAAACACTCCAATCCTGGAAATGCTTTGAAAAGTATACCAAAATCAGAAATATTTTTTTAAAAAACACCAAATAAATCTTTGTCCCTATTAATCATAAATAATAAAGTTACCATTTTATATTTCTGTTACATTTTTTTTAAGAAAATAAAAATGTTGCATTAAATTTTTTAAATAGACAAATAAAAGCAAATTGATTTTTTTAACATGTCACTTAATTACAAATTAATTACATAATAACAAATTGACAAATATAATATCTGTAAATTAATTATTGTATATAATAATTTTTTATTGATTTGGTTTGTAATTCTTTTTTACAAAAATTTAACGGTAATATATGTTTAAAATAAAATCTTTATACTTGTATTAGTTTTATGTGCAAACTTTAATATTTTTACACAAAAAAAAGTTAACAATTCTTCTTTGTAAAAAAATTGCAAGAGCTGCTGACTTTTTTTTTTTTAAAAAAAAGAAGAGTTAGACCAACAGCTCTAAAAACTGTTGCATCTGAAATCCCAATATCCTGCTGCTGTTTCAGTGAAATTTGATTTTCGGGACCCGTAAATCCCACTTTCTAAAATCACAACCTATTGTTGCAGTTTTTATATGACTCCAAATACTTTTTAAAACACTCTTATTTTGTAAATAATTTTTTTAAAAATATTATTTTCAAAAATGTCCCAAGTTTTCTTGGGAGAGAATGAAAGTAAGAAGATTATTGAATTGACTAAAATGGTCATGTTAGTATTTTAGCGTTCAAATTTCTTTAGAATTTTTAATGAATTCAGAAAGACCACGTATTATAAGATGAGGATTGGGTAGGCAAGATATAATGGCCCAAAATTTCAATTTTTTGTGAATAGTACCTTCCGGGCCATAAATAGTAACACGAGGTGAATACTATCACACGAGATCGAAAAAATATTTTATTTAACTATTAGAAAGTACAATTCATAATAACTCCGAGGTTATAATTTGAGATGAAATCGAATTTAAATAAGTCATTAAAAGTCAGAATTTAAAAATAAGTTATGGTTTGGTTTGAATAACAATTAGCATTGATTGAACTTTGACCTTGCCTGAAAAAATGTTAGAGACCTCCGAAAAATTATTAGAACATATAAATTTACTCCAAATATTATAAGGAAATTTTTGGTTGTGAAAAATTATTTTTTGGAGGAAACTGGAAAATGAATTATCAGACCAGTAAGATTCTACCAAACCGAAAAAATTACTGAAACGAAATCGTTTTAACCTAAAAAATTTTGTACCACTAATAGAAAATCCAAAATTAGTAACGAAATTTTAACGACGGAATGGTTACTGCCGCTATTTAGCGACGAAAAATTTATTTTTCGCCGTTATTTAGCAACGGAATTTATTTTTCGTCGCTAAATAGCGGCGAAAAATAAATTCTATCGCTAAAAATGGTGCCAATAATTTTCTCCACAATTAACGACAGAAATTAGCAACAAATTTTAAAATTCGTTGCTACTTTTAGCGACGGAATAAGTATTCCCTTGCTAAAAAATAAAAAAAAAATTATTAATTTAATTTAGCGACGGAATTAAATTTTCATCGCTATAATTGGCAAAGGAAATTTAATGCTGTTGCTACATATAGCGACGGAATTAAATTTTCGTCGCAAAAAAATAATTTTATTTTTAAAATTAATTTAGCGAGGAAATATTATTCCATCGCTAAAAATAGCGGCGGAATCCGTCGTAAAAAAATAAAAAAAAAATTATTAATTTAATTTAGCGGCGGAATTAAATTTTTGCCGTTGTAATTGGCGACGAAAATTTAATGTCGTTGCTACATATAGCGACAGAATTAAATTTTCGTCCCAAAAAAAAATGATTTTATTTTTAAAATTAATTTAGTGACGGAATATTATTCCATCGCTAAAAATAACGGCGAAATTTTTTATTCCGTCTCTAAAAAAATTTATTTTTTTAATTTAGCGACGGAATAATATTTCGTCGCTAAAATCAATATAAAAATCACAAAATTTCTCTCTCCTCTTCCCTTTCTCTTCTCCTCCCTCCTCTCTCTGTCTCACCATCTTCTCCGCAGCTGTGCCGTCATTGCCCCCCTCCTGGCCCTGAACCGATCTCCCCCTCCCCCCCCCCGGCGCCGATCTCCCGTCCTCCTTCCCTCCGGCGTCGATTTCCCCTTCCCCCCTACCCCTTTCTTTCCTTTTCTCCCCCGATCTCCCCTCCCTCGTTTTCCTTTCCCCCCGCCCCTGATCTCCCTCGCCAGCGAGCTTCCGTCGGTTGCCGCATGGATCTCCGCCTCTCCTTGCCATTCCGATGCTTGTGGTCGCTCCGCCTCCTTGCTGTGTCGACGGTGTCCTCCTGCGGTGGTGTTCTGCCTGAGGTAAGTTTTTTGTTTTTTTTTTCTAATTATAAATTTAATTATTATTATTATTATTTAGGTATGTTAATTAGTATTATTAAATAATTATCTTAATTATTATTATTATTATTATTATTATTATTATTATTATTATTTAGTTATGTTAATTATTATTATTATTATTAAATAGTTGTCTTAATTATTATTATTATTATTATTATTAAATAGTTATGTTAAAATTATTTGTTTATTATTATTGTTATTATTATTATCAAATAGGTATGTTAACATTTAGTTATTATTATTGTTATTATTAAATAGTTATGTTGAAATTAGTTGTTTATTAATATTATTATTATTAGATAATAATACTAACAATTTTTTGAAATTATATTATTATTATTATTATTATTATTATTATTATTATTATTATTATTATTATTATTATTATTATTATTATTATTATTGTAATGGTGATGATTATTATATGAAAAGTTTTGTTTTAATTTTAATTTAGCAAATTAAATGGCATTACTAAATTTAAAAGGTCACCATTTGTCTTAAATAATTTGGTATTAGATTTTATGCAATAAATTAGTATTGGATTGAATGTAAATTACTAAATTAGTTTGTACCCATTTATGTATTATGTTAGGACTTTATGAGAGCGTGGCATTGTATCTTATATGTTGTTTTTTTTTAATTTGTAAGTAGATATAGTTAATTCTTCCTACGTAGTCACTTTGTCAGGTTTTTCTTTGCAATAATTATGAGTAACGTTGATAGATCTTGGATGTATAGAAGAAAAACACCCGATGGTTATATTAATCCTGAATTTGTGGAATGATTTCAGTTGTTTATAAAATATACAAGTTCATAACTTGCATACATGGACGGGCAAAAAATAAGATGTCCATGTAAAAAGTGCAAACACATTAGTTACCTTCCTGTTGATGAAGTGTATTTTCATTTGATATAATTATTATACAGTTGATAATTTTCTATTATTTGACAATATGCAATTTTTTCATAATGTTAGGTTCAAAAAATATTTAAGCGAAAGAAGAGTAATATGATTCCTCCATGGCTCAGGGTGCATGATGGAGGTGATAGTACTGAAGCTCCTCCTATGGCCAATACTGAAACTATGCCATCTCAGGTATCAGGAACAGAAATAGTGAAACAGCCCATGCTTGGCTCAGTTGGAGTTGATGGAAGAATCTATATCACCATTACAGCTGGGGAGTAAGTGATTAATATTTCAATTTATATTGATTTTAATGATAGTTGTTACTTTTACGGACTTTATTAAGATTGTTGCATATTAGTTTGAATCCTTCAGGAAAGTGCTCATGCTCAATGACAACCATGTTCAAGAACAGAATAGATTATGATGGTTATGTCTAGAAGAAGGTGTCATAAGAAACAAAGAATTTTTATTTTGAAGAATTCAAGGTAATAAATTATGATAACATTAATTATATAACAAATTATAGTTTACACTTACTTACATTATGTTTTTTGTTCATTCTCATAAGAAACAATTTTACTGGGACTCGGAGTTTGATGACATCATGTATCGTGCATGGGAGACTCGTGCTCGAGCACGTTACAGAGACTTAGTGTGCGGGTTACACACTTATCGTATACGACCTCATTACATAACTGAAGATATATGGGCACACTGGCAACAGTATTGGACGACACCCGAGGCCCTTTCCATTTTCGAGCAAAATTCTAATAATAGACGGGGAGGACCTGAGGGAGTCAGTTCATGCTTCCATACTGGAGGATCAATATCCCATCGGGAACATGCAGATAGACTTGTAAGGGTTATGGTAGACCCCTGAAATTTAAGCTATTAAGTAAATATAAGAATAATACTTGTATATGTATGTTAATGAAAAATAAATTGGAGTAAATTAAAATTAAGTGTAGAAATATGAAATTAAGGCCAAATTAAGGTATAAGGAATAAGAAAATTGATGGAAATATATTTAGACAAGAAAATCACTAAAGGACCAAATTATGCACTTTAGGAATATAAATTGATTATATGGAATTTTGAGGAATAAAAATTGGGAAAAATGATATTGGAATTAAAATAAGGTAATTAGGCACTTAAGATAAATTTTAGGGACTTTATTTGACATGTTATGTTTTAAACATACATTATATACGTATAGAAATAAATTATGTAAATATGATTTAGATGAACTAATGGCATAATTAAGTAAGGATTAACTTAAAAAATGATGAAAACAAATAGTGGGAAGAGAAGTAAAATATTGATGATAGTAATGCTAATAGCCGAATGGTGTGAGATGTGGAAACCTAAAGTTATGCATGTATAATGAATTAATTTTAATGATAAATAAGAAGAAATGAATAAATAAGAAAGAAATTGAAATTTATCTTTTTATGATATGGTCGAATGGATGCATATGTAGAAATATAAATTATGTGATAATCTAAATTATGTGATAGACATTGTTAAGTATGATATATGAATTAAATATGATGTATTTGTGCATGTTATGCACTATGGAAGTAAGGTAGAGAAACTATGCATATTAGTGTGGAATAAGACGAATATAAAGCATAACATGTAATAATGTCACTAAAGAAAGTAAATGATAATTAGTCTTGCCCCTAGTATGTTGGTAGTAAAATCATTAGTTCAGGATATAATTGGCTAGCCATAGGTACACGTACCGCGGTTTGAGTTATGGTGACATGTATAGGTAGGCCAATGGCGGTCTACTATGTATGGCTCTATGTTATACGACTCTATTACAGCTCCAAAGTTAGTGATCCTCAACGGTCACTATTTTTTATGGCTCCCAGAGTTAGTGATCATTAGTGGTCACTATCTCTTATGGCTTTGAATCTTTGGGGTTGACGTTCCACATATCTGGTTCGAAAATTTCACCGGATAATACTAGGAGAAAAATGGTGAATATGAAATAAATGTGTAAATTAAGGACCATCTAGTAATTATGTAAGAAAAAAAGAAAGAAAGATAAAATGGCAAATTTAAGAAATAAATGAGTAATTATGAAATGTGTGAATTAAAGGATAAATTGGAAATGATGTGAGGGAACGAGGACGAAAGAAGGAAAATGACAATTACCTAAGAAAATAAGAATAAAAGGGAGTAAAATGGTAATTGTGTAAGGAACTAAGAATAAAGGAGTAAATTGGTAAATTAAAGAAATAAATTGAATAATAAGAATTAAATGTACAAGTTAAGGGACTAAGTAGTAATTTTGCAAAAGAATACGAACTAAAGTACCAAAGAGGTAATTTAATGATGAAAAGTGAAGTGTAAGGGCAAAATGGTAAATTTAAGGAAATAAAAGGGTAATTACGAAATAAATGTACAACAAATGAGGGACTAAACGGTAATTCTATAAGAAAATAAGAATTAAAGGACTAAATGACAATTTAGTGGTAAAAAGGTAAAGGTTTGTGGCAAAATTATAAATTACGTGATAAATGATAATTGAGAAATAAATTTATAAATTAAGGGATTAAATGGCAATTAAGTAAAGTAATGATTTGAGGATTAAATAGTAATTGTGTGGTAAAACAGTTGCAAACCGTAATTACAAGATAAAATTGTAGTTTGAGTGATTATGAATTAGGCACTAAATCAGTAAATATATACTAAAGATGAAAGAATTAGTGTCAAAGATGGAAATCGAGATCGAAATGGAAATTTCAGGGGCATAATGATAATACATGTAATGTAATATGCATAATAGGGAAATTTTACATTCATTGGATATGAAACTTATTTAAGTGGTAAATAGTAACTCAAGGAAAAATTTAAATATAAACATCAAAATTTAGAATTGAGGGTAAAATTGTGATTACATAATATATGGAGACATTTGTGGCAAATGATAATTTAAAAAGGATAAATAATGATAATCATGTAATAAGTCTCAATAAAAGTTAAGTTGGTAGTAAACGGTAATTATAGGATAAAATTTTTAAGACAAGGGATGTAACACCCTCTATCCATACGTAGGCGATCCCATCCGATAAGGAGTGAGATGCCGTATGAGTCAGGGTGCCACCACACGGATACAAAGCAAACATACATTCATTCATAACATACATGCAGAAATACGAGATAATTAAAAACTTTAAGGGAAAGGAAGCACTAGCTGATCATACATTAATATAACAAACCATTACAATAATGTTCTGATCAAACTAGCTGAAACAAAGATATTACATAACCAAAATATAAGTACAAAAGCGGAAGCTATAACAAAACTGATACATGAGAGTTTTATATAAAAAGAATCATCAAAGATTACCAAAAGCTAAGCCCTACACTAAAACCTTCTGTGTTGGCTTGACTGCGGCGACCCTCTCAAAGCAAAACTCCTTCTACACCTGCACGGATAAAAACACCGTGCTAAGCGATAAACGCTTAGTGGGGAAATACACATATGATATGAACGGCCACTCACAATAGTCGTCAAGGCATAACACATTCACAATGGCAAATGCAATAGCTTAACATAGTCCATAAAAACATGCTCACAATCTAAAGCCATATATTCCGCATCACAAATTCATATCCATTCGCATAATAATTGAACATACATTTCCTCATCATACTCATTCAGATATCACATTTATATAGTCAAATAAGAGCAGAGCAAACCAATCAAACACATGCTGACTCGAGGTAGTGGATAACGAGTGTACTGAGGGTACCTTACGGGTACGAATCGATTACTGAGGGTAACTCACAGGTACAAATCAAAAGTCATTTCATGTTTATCATTAACACAATATTTTTACTGAGGGGACCTTAAACAAGATCCAAATAATGAGGGGTTCGCGAGGAACCTAACAGGGACCTGATCGGGGTCCGAACTGAACTGAGGGCTGCAGCTAAAAGCCTCTATTAGGCATGCCTAACTATCCACTTACTAGACTCTAGCAGGTCATGCATAACACAATTTACATTCGAATATTCATCATATAAGGAATTCATACTTGAGCATAACTCAATATATTAATACATAAAACACATACTACTTTAGCATAGCAAAATACACAATTAATTGATGCTAAAAAGATAAAATAACACTAAACAATAATTAAAACCAAACACAAGTGGAAAATGAGTGAAAAGAAAAAAAGTCCAAAATCTGCATATAAGGATAGAAGCGTTTTATACGGCGGTATGGTAAATCCATACCGCAGTGTAAGACAGTTTACACGGTTTACACGGGAGTATGGGGTATCCCATACTGCCGTGTAACATGCCCAACACAGCTGGACGAAGGCATAAACACTGCTTCAACAGAGGCGTTTCACATGGCTGTAAGGGAAACCTATACCGCCGTGTGAAACTCACAGCTCAAAACATAACTGGGCAGTAGCATTTTACACGGCGGTATGGGTGTATCCTCACCGCCATGTAAAAGCCTTGCAATTTCTGAGGAATTTCCTCGATCCACACGGCGGTGAGCTATTTCCTTACCGCCGTGTGACTTCTGAAAATTCCAGAAATCGCAAAAGTCACTCCAAAAATCCGAACCCAAAATCACACACATCACAAAATACACACTCCAAACCATAAATTCGTCCCAAGAACTTACCTTTCCAGATCAAACCACAAACACCCTCATCAATAACATAATTAATCATCCAATTAATCCAATATTCATAAATTTAAAAGTAACAAAACCTACCCATGCATAACTAAATCATCATACTCTCAAATTCACAATTTCCAATACTTAAAAACAATAAATCTCAACCATAAACACACACACACACACACCTTATTGTACCACATCATGCAATTTTTCCAAAAAGACACATGCCATCTCAAATCACCAAACACACCCAAAATAGAGACAAGTCCCAAACCTGAAATTCTAAGCTTCAAATCACTTAGCTCCGCTAGTCCCAGCAATTTCCTTGCCCTTAGGATCTCGGGGAGGCTCAACTAACAATCAACACACCAAGAACAACCAAAATGTAAACCATAAGTTAAATCTAAACCCAAAGAAGGAGAAGAAAATGAAAACAAAATGAAAAGAATACATTAACTTACCAAAAAGGATGCAAAGAGATGATTAAATTTCACCAATAAAGATTTGAATCCACACTAGGGTTCTTGGAGAAAAGAAAAGGAAGAAGAAGAAAATGAGAAGAAGGGAAAACGTGAAGAAGAACAAAAATCTGCATTTTCCCCTTTTTCTTTCTTTTTCTTTTTCTTTTCTTAGCCCTAGCCATGTGTCATTTTCTTATTGGTGGAAATTAACTACTCACACCCAACAAGCATACACTACTCACATACAATGCACTCCCAACTAAAAATACCCTACTATGATATGCTCATAAGCACACAATCATTTCCCAATTAATTCACACTCTAATGCCAAACATATATCCATATGCTAATAAAACCCTAAAAACATGCATTTTTATTAAAATACCCTTAAAACACATGCTAAAATACACATATGCATGCACACACATATGGCTCATTCTACTAGGGGGCAAACGGGGTGTGATAAGGGATGAAATTGCAATTGCGCAATAAAATATGGCCAACAAGAGTAATACAAAAATCATATAGTAAAATAAGTATTACAAAGATAGAATTGTAATTAGGGAATAAAAGAGTGGATTTAATTAGAAAATAGTACTGTATGATTAATTAGATAATAGAATGGATAAAATAAATATTTAAAGTAAAATTGGTAAATAAGTAGAATAATTAACATAAATGGATAAGTGGTAAATTTTCTAAAATAGTTAAAGTATTAATAGATAAGAAAATAAGGAAAGTTTATGAATAAGTAGAAATTGACATAAGTTAGGTATATAGAATAAATGTAAATATGTGTGTGAAACATGCGCTATGCATATAAATAAATACGTTACAGTGTATGTGTGTGTGCATGTATGTTATGAAAAACGTTAGTAGCGTATTCAACACTAAGCACTAGGTTGCTTAGCGCGTAGTTGTTTACTGCGTGTAGGTTATGAGGAGAAAGCAAGAAAGTGGAGTAAGTGAAAATTGTGGTGTAATATGGAAGACGGAATAGATTGCTTGATATGGATGATGTACAGGATTATGGCATGGCATGTATATATAAAGCTAACATAATAAACTATATTTGTGTATAAGCACTATATATGTATATGAGTAAAGTAAAAAGTGTGTATGTTTTACATAAGACTTATAAATATTTGAGTGAATATTTTTGATAACTATAACAAATATTGTGGACATAATGTATATATATGGATGTGATATTGTGGGATGGCTTGAAATAGTGTTGGTGGAGATTGCTGAGATATTTGTGAATTATTGGGAGTGTATGTTTAAAAAAAAAAAAACCAACCAAGCACTACAATTTGGTACTATAAATTAATTGTGACATTATGAATATTAGGAAGTCAAAAAAAAAAAAAAGAAGTTACGAAACCACCTTGTGACACTCCATAAACGTGACTAATTACGGGTATAGGTTATTATACAAGATGTACTTGATGGTGCTGTATGCATCATTTGATGGCATGTAAGTAGATAAACTAAGTAACTGGATCTTTTTCTCTTTTCTCTTTGGGTATTAAATAGAATAGATACAACACATTTTTACATTTATAATCAAAGAAGGATCATGCTTGTTAAGAATACCTATAATCCAAGCTCATACTCCTAATTCTATCACCCTAATGATTACTATCAATCCTCATCCAAGTAGGATAATATGTTAATTAGGGTAAGAATTTTGTTATTTTTTTTCAATCATGATTTGGTACCTTGGTAATCCAAGAAATCCAAGTATATAAATAGGTCATTTGAGTAAGATTCTCTTCTATTCTCCCCTTTACACTTTTTAGCCACCAATCCGACTAACTCATTTAGTCATCAGAGTGTTCATCTCTACGACCTCCAGAACCATGTCCTTGTTCTTTCAAATGATCAGAGGTATCTTGTTGTGTAACACCCCATATAGATAGCCTATAAAACCTGACTCGGGATACAGAACTACCCATAGCAGAATGTCACCCAACTGTACAGTAGAGACTTATTAATCCAATTCAAAAACTATATCTTATTTTTCCCAACAATACGTTCCATCATACATAGTCCTATGCATTTCTCTTTACATTTACAACATAAATACATTTACATATTTTTCAATTACAAAATTTTGTATAGTACATTACATAGGACTTATACAAAAAGAAACTATATAAATATCTATTCCTATACTTGTGTTGGCTTCGATCGTTGCAGTGTGTCCCTGAGAGTAGACTCGATACTTGTACCTACACGGATAAAAACCCGTGTTGAGCAATAGTTCAGTGGGGAACAAATAAAGATAGACGATCACTCATAGTAGTCGTTATACAAGCATGCAGATTTCACATACAATCAAACAATTACGTGCTGAGCATAAAATGTCCAGTGGTGGATACAATTCTAATGCTTTCCATCAATTGCATACACTCATATACATGCAATTTCACATATTTAATTCCATAACTTTTACCATGACCACTTATTCTATTCCTATACATATATAATTCACTTTTATTTCTTTAATTTTCCTTAATATAAAATTGCTATAACCTACATAATTAAATATATTAATATTCATGTGCTATTACAATTAATATTGTATCTTATTTTTGCCTATTGAACATTCATTTTATCCTTTTTATTCTTATTATATATGTCTTATTTTACAATTACCACTTTATCTTCCATTCCTCCATTTAATCACCTTTTTACTAACACATTACTAAGTTTCACTTTTATTATTAATTTACACTTAGACATTTACTTACTTGAAGATATTTACTTACTTGAATAGTTATCATTTATTCCTTATTTTTAGTGCTATTATACACTTATTATTTTATTTACTTGAATTTACAATTTATTACTACTTTTTATTTTCATATCATCAAATTATTATTTAGTTCTTAAATTCTTATTACTTAGCTTATTTCCTAAACTTCTTAATTTACTCTTCTATCTTTATCTCCTTATTCATGTACTATTTTACTCCTTAATTCTTATTACCTTATATAATTACTAATTAATCTCTGACTTATACAATCATCTGACCCTCTTCATTTAAATCTTAATCTTTTTATTTTGCTTATATGTGTTGGGTTTCAACGGAATAATTCAAATTAAAAGCAGCGGAATGAAAACGAAACCCGAAGACAGGATCCATGTATTTTCGATTGATTCAAAAGGAAGAGATTAAGATTTACCGACCTTAGAACGAAAATAACACCTTATCTCGGACTTTAGGTGCTGCTTCAATCACGAACACCCTCTACCGGTATCCACACGCACGAACCAACGAACAGAACTCGCAGGGGTGCTAGCTCCCTTATGTTGCGAATGGATTTTGTATTGTTCCTTTTTTTTTTCTTTCTCAAAGAAAAGATGGCTAGGTTTTCTTTTTCTTATTCTCACATGAAAAGAGATGTACAACCACTCTAAATCTATTCCTACTTGAAGAACGTGATTAGAGTTATCATATGGGTCAATCTCTTTTCTTAACATATATCTATATATATGTAAATAAGTTTTTAAACCCTAAGAGATAAAAAGGATATTATCTCTAATTCAAAATTAAGAGATATTTACATTATATATATATATATATATATATATATTTATTTATTTATTTATTTCTTATTCAAAATATTAAGAAATATTGTATTAATACATATTATTATCTCATATTCAAAATAAGAGATATATGTATATGTACATATATATATATATATATATATATATATATATATATATATATATATATATATATATATATATATATATATATATATATATATATATATATATATATAAATATGTAATTTCAAAATTAAATATAAATACCTATATTTATATATTATTCCGAAATAACCTAATAAAATCCATTTTATTCATTTTGGTCTTGGTGTGTGACCCAATAGGTTTATATTATGTTGGCAGTGGGCCTAATCCCATAATAAGCCCACAAGTCATAATTGGTCTCTAACAAGACATTATGACTATCCAAATAATATAAATATCGTTAGTCCGATTTTAACCTAACAATAGAACATGCTATTATCATTTTGTCACACAATATCTTGTTCGAACATAAGTCATGGTCCATGTCAAACTTAAATTGTTCAAACATATAATTTCCCGATCACTAAGTAGACTGATAAATTCAAATGACATTGATTACACTATCAATTCATTCGAGCACGGCCATGCATTTTACAGTACTACTTATCGAGGGGCCCTATAGATATCTCTCTCAAAAGAGAGGGACAAATTCCATCTTGATTATTCACTTTCCTCTGCATAATTCTCATTATGTCCGATTATAAACTTTATAATTATCCGATTAAACATAACGTTTGATTATGTCAAAACATAATATTTCTTATGTAGGAAACCGTGATAACCTCAGGTCAAAGGATTCAATAACACATCTATTATAAGATCACTTATGACACTATCTCATGTTGTGATCTTATAGTGGGTCTATCCAGTACTTTGTTCTCTAACAAATACCTATAGATTCGATTTATATCATCATATATAATCATCCCATGATTATTAATACAAATCTATACTAGTCTTAATTTATCTTTATGCCCTTTTAGTGATAAATGACTAGGGATATCATGAATAACATTGTTATTCATAAACGTTACAATAATGTAACATGCCAATAATATTAATGTGAAGAAAACCATTATATATAAATGAAAATGTAATGATTACATCAAGGTCCAAATGCTTGGCTTAGGGCATAACCACTAACAATATATGCATAATTATTATTTATTTTATATACCATACTTAAGTTAGCTTTTAACATTTATCTTTAATTAATTTATTTACTTATACTTCTTATTATTTATTTTTTTAGTTTATCTTATGTTTACTTTCATTTTTTTTTTATCTTTAATCACTATTCTTTATTACTAAATTATCATTCTGCTTCTTTAATTCTTATTTTATTCTTAATTGTATTTAAAATCTTCGTTTATGCTTAAATATATTTTTCTCCTTTTTCACTTATACTTTTACCATTTGCCTTCTTTATTCATTTTCTTTTACTTATAATTACCAATTAACTTTAAACTTGTGATTTCTTATATATTTGCTACTTTGTTTTTAAATTTTTAATTGCCTTTTATTCTTTTCAACTATGCATTGGTTTCATATTTATTAAACATTACTTTTACTTTCTTTATTCATTTTCATGTGTAATTACCCTTTAGCCATTTTCTTCTTGATTCCTTATATTATTTCCATATTTCCTCTTAACTTATACATTTATTATATATATATATATATATATATATATATACACACACACACACAGACACACACACTATTAGATGTATGGCCGGATAAGAAGTCTATTTGGTCCATATTTCTATTTGCATTAAATCCATATTAAGTTGGGATTAGGATTTTTCTTTTATTTAATAATATATTAAATGTTAACCGTTAAATTAGTATTTGATGAACGTACTCGATTTAAAGTTAAAAGGGTATATAAACTAGTCCTTTCTCCACACTAATTAAGATTTGCAAACAAAACAAAATACATAAGTATCGTATTTTGACTTTCCATCAAGCATCTGCTGCATAAAGAGGATTAAGGGAGAGAAACTAGTTTACAAGGTTCATGATTAAGATAGTTATCTCTTCATTATGTCAAAATTTGCTCAAGGTAAGTGATCTATTCACTTTTCTATGTGATTATTATTATATTTAAAATCTGAATGGGCATGATGTATAATAATGATGAATGATTTTAATGTCAAAAACTTACATATGGTATCAGAGCCTTGGATTTTAAATAGATAATAATCCTTAGATTATTGATTTTATTTACAATCAATTATGATGTTTATGAAAAATTATGATTTTGATCATGAATATTATAATATTCATAAAATTTAAGTTTTTATATCGAGATTAATTTTTTTAAAAAAATAAAATAAAAAATAAATAAAATAAAATTATTGCCATCATAAGCTTTAGAGGGATAATGAAGAAATTGATATAAAGTTAAATGTTGGTGATTTAGTAGGGATGGAATTGTTGTTTATGGAATTAGAATTTAAGTTTATTTCTTATCCTTATTATTGCCAACATGTTGACTTCGTGGTGGCCGAAGTAATGTTCATAACCAATGAAACCAACATTTATATTTAGGGTAGCATTAGGAAATCAACAAGTTGCGTAGGGTGGCATTCTCTCCAATCGAGCCCTTAACCCCATCTCTAAGCCTTGGAAAAGGAGAAAGGGCTCTGGGAAGCTCTTGTGAAGGGGTCATTTGTTGATAGCCTTCTCTTAGAAAGCCTTTTGAGATGTTAACAGTTGGTGAATTGGCAGAGGTAGCATTCCTCTTAGAGCAACTCTCTATCTCCCATTGACTCGTTAGTCATCTCCTTTTAGGTGGCTATTTAGGAAAATCTTGGCATGGTCATGTTTTTTCGACAATACATTTACATTTTAACATTTAACATTTAATAGTACACTGTGGTACTATAGGTAGACCATCATTGGTCTACAATTGCGAATCGCCATGACTCGTTACCGCGATACACTATATCGTCCCTATAGCTAGCTAATTATATCCTATATTTCGTGATTTCTCGACTGATATACCAATGGCATATTGTCGTTTCTCGCATACGCATAATTATATACATCCATTTTATTTCCAATTCACTCCCTTTCATTTCAATAACAACTTAATAGCATATATCATGCCAAGTCACTAGCATTTGCATTTTCAATCATAATTCACATTTATTTTCATATATGTACATATACATTTCTATTTACAATTATAATTGTCATCATTGTTATTCCATATCATATTATCAATATCATTTCATATCATATTATTAATACCATTTCATATTACATTTTCCTGTTCAATTATCTTAATTCATAAATAAATTAATTATTTACATTAAAGTCCTTTATCCTTTATTGGTTTACTGCATTTCATTTTTTTTCTCATTCATTTCAATTTGATACTACTAATTATTCATTTACCTTAATTACATTATCAATTCTCTTTAAAAACACATTTTCAATGCTATTCACTTTAGACATAATATATGTCTATACTAAAATTTATTCAATTAAATTCTAAATCTCCAATAAATTATTGTACACTCTATCTTAGTTTCTATATTTATTCTAAAATATTATATTCATTAAATTATCAAGTTAATCCATTAATTACCTAATTATTTTATTTGGCCAACATGCTTTATATCTACCTTTAATTCTTTCTTCACTTGTTTCACTTTCATACTAACTATTATTTACTTTTATCTCTCTCTATATCAATACCTTAATTAAAAACATCATGTTCCATTATTTCCACTTAAAACATAACACTATACTAACCTAAATTATATTTAATTAAACTCTAAAAATTCTCAATTAATTTATGTATCTTCTATTTCATCTCCCTATTCATTTTCTATCATTACTTTCACTAAATTAAAAAATTACACATTAATATCCTAGGTTTAAGCATTCGGCCCTAACTTCATATTTGCCTCCATATTTTTTTTTCTTTCATTTATCATTTAATCTACTAACTTACATACTAATTATCATAAATACATGCATGAATATCATTAAACATCAAAACACATACCATTAAACCCTAATGTTCAATTCGGCCAAGTTAGGGTTCTTCATCTTAAATTATTTTTTTTCCATTTTAATCACCTTAATTTCTATTTTTAAGTTCCATTAACATGCATATACACTTAATTTCAATTTATCATGCAAAAACCACATATTTATAAACTAAATATACACTAAATCAACGCAAAAACAATAGAAGAAGAGGAATATTGTATCCACTTAGCTCATATTCTTAATCTCTACACTTTAATCTTCATTTCCTTTGCTATCCACTTTTGAAACACTTCCCTCTTCAAATTTTCCTAAAGTGGCAGAATATTCCAAGATGCAAATCCATCAATTTTTTTCTTCCTTTATACAATATACCACATAATAATAATCACTACCCTCAAATCTACCTATAGAATTAATTAATTCAATTAATTTTAACTAAAATCACTTACTTGGATTTTGATACCTTACGTCCCCTTCTTAATTTCTACTCAATTTTTCACTTCAAATGAGCTCTAGAGATGCTTATAATTGAGAAAAAAGGCTGGAAATTACTTGGAAAGCTTTGATTTAGTGGGATTAATAAAGGAGAAGAGGAGAAACTATGGAGAAGGAGAGAAAGCAAATCAGCAAACATGAGAGGGAGGAAGAGAGGAGAGAATTCTGTAAAGAGATGATATTTTCAGCCTTTTATAGGCACTCAAGGTTGGCTCTTCTAGTGCCTTCCAAATGGGCCAACCCAATCTTAAGTCCAAATGCATTTATTTATCCATTTTCTCAGTTTAATTTATTTCTCTCACTTTACAAGCTCAATTTCTCATAAAAATAGTTCCATAATTCTTAAAATATTTTTATTAGATTTCATGAATATTTTTAGGTCAATAGGAGACCATATTCTGGTCCGATAAATATTTACCAATCCAATAACTCAATTTTCAGTGTCACCATAAAATTATTTTTTCTTTACCATATGATTTTTCTCATTAATACAAGCACGTCCATGTTTTTGAATTATTTTTCGGAGGTCCATAACATCATTTATGGTCTGGTCAAACTTGGTCAAAACTAGTTAAACTAGACTTATTTTTGCCCATCTGTCACCACAGATACCCGTCTGTCACCACAGACGGCCGTTAGTGCTTAACAAACTCCTGTCCTTTATGACAGATGGCCGTCTATCAATGACAGATGCCCAAACCGACTATTTCACTTCTTTTTGCATTTTTTAGGCCTATTTGACCTTCGTTTGATTCTAAATTTCATCCTTAGACTCTTGCTGACATCTTCTTTCCAATGATCCAATAAAATATTTTTTTAACTCCGAAAAGTACTATTAATCCCAGTATCACTATTCATGGCCTGAAAATGACTATTCATTAAAGTAACCATTTTGGGCCATTACAGAAAACATGTCCATATAGTGTGTACAAGTTTATATATAAATCAAAGTGTTTATTCAATTTTTTTCTCGGAATAGCAAGACAGGAGGTAAGAAGATTCAAAGGTATGTCCCAGCTCTTGAGAACTTTTATAAATGAGTCCCTTTCGACTTTAATAAAAGGGTTATTATCATAAGTGTTTTTTTTTTAAAGAAGTTAGGTCATCCATTCAATTAGAAGGAAAATCCAAGATCTAAACTTGCCAATAAATAAGAAAGATTATCCAAAACCCTTTAAATAGGATGAAAGGTCAAATATTTTGAACACTAGTCTAGAAGTCAAATTTAGGAATGGTGTGACATTTTCTAGAAAGGTAGTAAAAACAACTAAACAGTTCTACCAATAGGTGCTAAATCAAACTGTTTGCACAGTGCGCTAAAATATGTTAACATGCGCTAGTTGTTCGTGCGATAGTTTACTAAGATAAAAGTTATAAGTACTCATGATGTCTATATAAAAAGCTTGAAGGGGGAACCTAAGACCAAATTCAAAAAACTTACAAAAAAATGTTGTCTTTTATTAGGTCATCCAAAAAGTTAATTCTCCCAATGTGGATTAGCATTAATTCGTTTGGAATTTCAATTTTTTTCTTAGTCTCATCTAATTATTTTATGGTTATTTTGGAGGTTATTATTGAGTAGGAATTTGATGGAAATTGCAAAATACGTTTGGCTAGGATAGGCTTTTGTTCTTTAGAGTTATAAGGTTCATTTTCAGTGTAAGACCCCAAAATATACCCTAGTAGTATTGAAGCATGCTACGGGTGAAACGGTAACCGAATATGCTTGAATAAGTGTCGAAAGGACATAGCCATCACTAATTCAAAACATGCAATTAATTCGGTAAATTGTTAAAATAGGTCATGCATGCAAATGTGAATGAATAAATTGTATTATGGGCCAATATATAAGTAAATGTTGTGTATGTTGATATATAATCCAGGTTACTGACCTGCTATGGTCCCATGTAAATGTGAACTATTTTTGTATTAAAAGAAACTATAAAATAGTGTAATCATATATATATATATATATATATATATATATATATATATATATATATATATATATATATATATATATACGTAAGGAACTTGGTTTTATGTTGATCTTTATATTAAAGACATGAAAAAGATAGTATCATATAGATATATACTTGAGGATGGTGACTTTTGTTATAGGGTTTTGAATATAGACAAGAATATATGAATCAAGTTACTTGTTCCGTTGTGTGACAACCCACCTTGTGTAGTTTTATGACCATGTAATACGATTATAGGTTACCGGGTAAGGGGTGTTACATTCAGGGGGGTTTTTTTTTTTAAATGGGGTGAAATTATAAAGTATTTAGGGAAAAGGGGCTACAGTAAAAGAATTTAGGGAAATGGGGTGCCAGAAACCGGCACAACAGTGCGCCGGTTTCTGACAGGGGTGGGCCCAGCCGGCTGGGGTGCTAAAAACTGGCACCTGTTGGTGCCGGTATAGGAGCAGATTTGCTGGAAACCGGCGCCATGTGGCGCCGGTTTCCAGCAAGGCTGCAGCCCCCTGCAGCTTCACGTGGAGCTGCAGGGGAGAGCTGGAAACCGGCGCAACCTGGCGCCGGTTTCCAGCAAGGCTGCAGCCCCCTGCAGCTTCACGTGGAGCTGTAGGGAGAGCATAATTGAGCCATTTTTTCCTTTACCTCTTTCATTTGCATTGTTTGAGCTTCATATCTGCATTGTTTGTATCAGTTTTTGCTCTTTTCTCTCTATTTCTTTACCTCTTTCATTTGCATTGTTTGTATCAATCTATGGAAGTGTATTTTGCATCCAAGGAACAAAAATCATGCCGGCTTCTTTTTGACATAATACAATCAGGTAAGATAATATTATTTATTATTATATTTAATATTAATTAAAAATTTATATTATTATTATTATTAATTAGATATTATATGTTAATTTTAGGTGTTGGAATTTCTGAAGATTACCAATTGTCAACATTATAGGTATGATATTGCTACTTAAATTCTTTTTGAAAATGTTTAAGTTAATTTAAATAAATTTAATAATAGCAAATTTGTAATCGTTATTTGTTAGGAAAAAAATTAATTACAAGCAAATAGTTTCATGTTGTATATAATGATTAGTTTGGAAATTTTTATGGTAATAGTAAAATTTTACAGTTATTATTTATTTGTTTATTAGTTTACATGTATAAGTTATGGAGAAAAGAATTATGTAAATAAAATTATTTAGCATAAATATTTGGTAACGGTTAGTTATTTTTTTTTGAATTGCAACTTCGAACATGGATCCATATCATTTAGGAGCTACACGAATAAATCCTGGTCCGATTAATGGAGAGTTACTATCATTACAAGGAAAGCATCGATCGGATGCCATATGGAATAATTCGGTAATTTTTAATTTTTATTTTATATATTGTGTAGATTAATGATTAATTTTTTATTACCTTTAATGGTATGTGTTTGAAATTAATTCAAAGGTTGAAAGAGACATTTTGAGGACACGTAGAGGAAGTGTATTTGAGCATTACCGACAGATTAATCCTAGAATTTTACCCTATATAACATCAGCAGGATTGTTAGGAATAGCCCGTATTGGATTGATAAATGTTGATTGGAATTTTATTACTGCACTTATTGAGAGGTGGAGACCGGAAACTCACACATTTCACCTTGCATGTGGTGAGAATACAATAACCCTTCAGGATGTAGGAGTGTTGACAGGGTTACCGATAGAGGGTAGGCCTGTAACGGGAAGGACTAATCTTGATTGGGGGACTTTATGTTATAATTTACTTGGAGTAGTTCCTCCCGCTGGAGATATGCGTGGTGGAAAAATAAAAATGACTTGGTTGGATAGTGTGTTTGGCGAAATTCCCGAAAATGCCACACATGAGTTATTGCAACAACATGCTCGTGCTTGGATACTACGGTGTTTTGGAGGTTTGTTATTTTCATCTCAATCATCCAGCACGGTGCACTTAATGTTCCTACCTTTGTTGGAGGATTTGGACTCAGTAGGGCAATATAGTTGGGGATCGGCTTGTTTAGGCTGGTTATATAGAGAATTATGTCGGGCAACCCATCCAGATGCTAAAGGAGTTGCTGGATATTTACAACTTCTTCAGATATGGGCGTGGGAGCGACTTCATCAGTTTAGGCCGGAACATTTACAGCCTCAAACTTTAAACACAGCTTTACCTTACGGAATTAGGTAAAAATATTTTTATGATTTTTAGTGTTATTAAAGTTTAAATAATAATTGTTTGAATTATGCGATATGATATGTGATGACCTTATTTGATTAGGTGGAGTGGCGCATTGGATCGGAATGTCACATATAGAAGGGATATATGGACATACCGCGAAATATTTGATACGCAAGGACTAGAAGAGGTACTTTGTGCAATTTTTGTATATATGTTGGTAGATTAAATTATACTTAAAAATTAATTTTAATGAATATTTAAGATGACATGTGATAATTTGCTATGCAGTTTGAATGGGAGCCGTACCATAATGTAATTCAACTGCTTCCCGATGTATGTAGGAGTGGCCAACAAAGTTGGATGGCTGTCGTTCCGTTGATATGTTTCTATATCATAGAGTGGCACCATCCTGACAGGGTCATGCGTCAATTCGGTTTTGACCAGCAAATCCCATCGCCCCCACTTATACAGGACAATCTGCATACAATTGATATGAGTGGACAAACTCAGGTGAATTGGGCGATACAGTTTGCAACCTTTATAAATGAATGGAATAACCGGCATGGTCGTGTTGTTGTTGGCCAACTTCGAAGACGGCCATTGCATTTTCGATCTGAATACATGCAATGGTACGTGCAAAGAACTAGACGGTGGATAAGCCCAAATGGTGCGAGACGAGGAGCTACAGTAAGTTTTCTTCTTTATTTTATATTACACAATTACTATATATTTATGGTACCAATTTTTGATGTGCAACGGCGTTATCTATAACTATATATTACAAGTTATTTAATAAATATTAACAAATATTAATAAAGATATATATATATATATATATATATATATATATATATATATAAATGGAGGAGCACCTGACGCAGGTGCTCCTCCATTTATACATATATATGTATAAATATGGAGGGAGACCTGACGCAGGTCTCCCTCCATTTGTTTATATATATATATATATATATATATTTATATATATATATATATATATATAATCTTCTATTTTTACAATATTTTTAATTAATAATTGGGTAAATGTTGTATAAATATATTGGCAAAAATATTTACACTATATAGGCTGATGGTCTTGAAAGAGTCTACCACGAACACCCCGGATATGTGGATAACAATAGGATATTTGAAAGCATCCTGGGTGCAGTTGGTTATGAGGATAGGATCTCGAATGAATATCAGCGACAACCGTGTCCACAACCTGTGACTGTTGCCCCTATGGAACAACAATTCCAAGATTTCCGTACCCGACGACATCGGACTGGAATGATTGACAGGCGAAGAAATGTTGAGCAAACTTATTATGATCCACAGGTAACGCAAATTCCACCACCCATGGCGTGGCCTTATCAGGACTCAGGAGTTGCTCATCATTTTGAAATGGGTGGAACCAGTTACACACCTGGAGATACCGCTGGTCCCAGTAGCTCATACCATGGGATACCAATGTCCGTTCCGATAGAGCAAACACCGCATGCATTCACACTTCCTGCATTTAATACGCAGTCCACCCCAACTCAAGATGTCTATGGAAATGAATTCTTCCAGCAATTATTTGGAACACCAGAACAGGTCAATCCTCAATCAAGTTCTGAAGGACCTTTATTCGGTAATGTCCATAATGATATGATGTGAGGTGATGTTGGGACAAGTAATGCAGAAGAGGGTGATGCACAGCAAGGGGAAGGGCAACGGCGTTATCCCGGCCGAAATAGAAAGCCGACGAGATGTGGCACAGGGTCACATTTCATTAATTAGACGTGCAGAAATGTATAATTGTTTTTGAAACATATATGTACATATATAGTTAAAGTGTTAGTATATATATGTTATACTGGTTGGAAATAATAAGAATATAAATCCTCTTTTTTGTTACTCTAATATTTATATTGTCCATTTCAATATAAATAAATATTAGTTGGTGTGAAACACGTAATGAAACAGACATTAATAAATAAATATAAATATTAATACATGTAATAAATATAAATAAATATAAATAAACATTACTTAAAATGTTATTATTTATTACAAATCAATTAATAAATATTAACATATATTAATATATATATATATATATATATATATATATATATATATATATATATATATATATATATATATATATATATATATATATATATATATATATATATATATATATAAATGGAGGAGCACCTGACGCAGGTGCTCCTCCATTTATACATATATATGTATAAATATGGAGGGAGACCTGACGCAGGTCTCCCTCCATTTACACACACACACATATATATATATATATATATATGTGTGTGTAAATGGAGGGAGACCTGCGTCAGGTCTCCCTCCATTTGTTTATATATATATATATATATATATATATATATATATACAATATTCTATTTTTACAAAATTTATAATTAATAATTGGGTAAAAAAATTAAGCTATTCATAGTTGGAAGTAGTATCACAATACATATGCAAATATATATATGCATCATACATATTTCAAATGACTGCAAATATTTCACATGATTACGATAGTTGTACTACAAGATTTTCATGTCAGTCTGTGTAATTCGATGGTCCAGCTGCGTTCGGGCAAGTTTTCCTGTTATGTCCCTCATTTCTGCATAAAGTACATCGGTTAGGCCTTGATCGATCTCTCCTATCCATTTCATTCCGATAGTGCGAAGTTCTTGGTCTCCCTTTCTTCCGTATCAGCTCTGGATCAGGCACAATAGTTGGACCAACATATGATGGCCAGTAATCACGGTGTGCAAGCGGTTGAAAGTGTGCGCTGTAACAGCTCAATGCTTCTGTTAGTTTATAACATTTGTCGACATATGACCACATGTCGACACGTACATGCATACAAGCTGCTATTGCATGTGAACACGACATTTTGGTCCCTTGAAATTTACCACATTCACAATGACGACAATCCAAATTAACAGATTGCGTGTTATTGCCTTTCCTTTTACTTTTTTGATTTCTGGTCCTAATTGTGAAAATCCCCATTTGCCTATCAAAACTCTGAACTCTGTGGCCACTAGCTTTTTGAGCGCGTTTTTTCATCTCCTCCAAACAATTCTGGGTGTACGTATTGCCAGCTGCAATTTGAGCGCGATACATGCACCTTCTGTCATCAAAAAACTTGACAAGTCTGGCAAATACGTGCTCAACAATACAAGAAACGGGCATCATCCTTACACCCTTTAACGCGCTATTTACACTCTCTGCAATGTTCGTCGTGGCGTGGCCATACCTGTGTCCATTATCATGGGATAGAGTCCACTTTTTTTTTTATAAGCTGAAATTTATTAAAACTTTAAAAGATTATGGGTACAACAGCAGCTCAAGAAAAGAAGCTGCCAAAACATAGATCCAAAAGCATAGACGTATCAACAGATACAACAAAGAAGCCTACTAATAACCAAGCATCAAACCCCATTGCAGGAGACAAATATTGCCTGAAGATGCTGAGAGATGACAAATAATTTGCGAATCAAGCTGTCTATGGTGTTGTGACATCGCTGAAGCATTACAGTTATGAGGTCCCTTATAAACACTAATGGTCCAATAGGGACAGGTCCTTTTTTTAATTGCTCACAATCTCCACGGACAACCTACTTCAGCGCGTGTACAGCATACCGCCCAGTACGTTGGCTTCGACTCTACCACTTTGTACGACACATTATTAAGAATTGAGAACTTTTTCGCACATGCCTTCACTTCGTCTTTCGACGTGAAGGCCAATCCTTCGCATAACTCTGAAACACCATCCCATCTTATCATTGAAAAATCGCCATACATGTTAATCTCCGCTTCATCAAAATTAACGGACGCGTGGTGAACTGATGAAAACTGAAACTGTGCAAGGTTTGACTGCCCACTTACCCGCCCACCTTGTTCATTTAATTGCAGATTCTGTATGCGTTCTGTCACATGTATTGAACTGCTTGGAATAATGTCGTCATCTCCTTCGACCCCATTGCCTTAATCAACTTCATTTAAATCTATTTCTTCATCATCATTTTCAGGATCGGAACTTGGAGATAAATAACCGTTAGTGGTCGTTTCGGCGACATGTCCATCTGTATTTTGACCTGCTGTTTCTGCACGAGCAACACAATCAAACTGCCCAAAATTTACTTCATTTAGAACCCTTAACTCTCTAATCGGACTTGCATCTATTGTCCCAGTTTCATCAATATTTTCAAATTCTGTTGGCACCTCAAACTGTGTACAGAACTCGGACTGACTAACAGTTGGATACTGTGTATTACCACCCAACTCGTTTACTTCGTCCATAGATGGTCCATCCCCTATTTCTCCTCCACTTCCCATTTGATTAAAATTATTCAATTCATTTTCGGGATCGCCAATTGCTATTTCTTCCGTCATGACTATTACCTCCACAATACTGTATCCAGGAAAATTATTAAAATTTTCATAAATTTGCTCATATCATCATCATCCAATATATCCATTGTTGCCCAGGAAATCGCTCCCTGACTGTAAACTGGACACTTATATATCACCCTACAGATTCTCACTTCTGCAGCCAATTCCAATTTAACTGACAATTTGTGAAGAAGTTCTGCAAATGTCGGTTTATACCTTAATTTCATCCTTCTCGATCTAGCTGAAGGGCTCGAAGCATCATAATTAAACCCAAATGCGCCAAACGTCGATTGCCCTCCGGTATGAATTATAAAAGTTATTGGAATTGACATTTTTCCTGCATCATATGCACACATATCATGAATTCTTATTGCCATATTTATTATCTAATCTTAAAAATACTTAAATACATTGTTTATTTAAATTAACGAACACTTATAACATACAATTACACTTAAATTCCAAACTTTTTTCACAAAATAAATATTAATTATTACATATCTTTGTCGAAATAGTTATATAACTTTCACAATTACTCATACCAGCACATTAACATTTATATAATATAACTAACGAATTTTCTTCACGGAATGATAAATTAATACATTACCTTTAATGCAACGCGTTCTATATTAAAATTTGATCTGCAATATCTTGTAATGAGTTGTTTTAAATGGCGTTTGAAGGAGAGGAAGATAGGATTAGATTTCTAATTTTTTCTCGAGACCTGCAAGTATGAAGGGAGGGTTGATTTGAATGGCGGTGGTTTGAATCCGGGTGGGCAATTTGTCACCAGAAACCGGCTCCACTAGGAACCGGTTTCTGACACATTTGTGCCAGAAACCGGCGCTCTCTGGCGCCGGTTTCTGGCACATACAGCACTGCTAGCAGTGCTGTAAGAAAGAAAGTGCCAGAAACCGGCTTACTGTGCAGCCAGTTTCTGGCACTTTCTGTCAGAAACCGGCGCAAGTACGCGCCGGTTTCTGGCTGATGGATACCGGCGTCCCTTTATGCCGGTTTTCGTCACCCCAAAAGCCCAATTAAGTTTACTGTTGCACTACTCTCCTAATTTTTGTTCATTTCTGCCCCACTTTCAAAAAAAGCCCCATTCAGGGTCATTGGCCCTTGATTCCTTATGGGAGTTGGAACTATACCTAACAAACTAAAAGAAATTTCTATTTCTTTAAAGTCATCTTGTGAGAAGAAGAAGAAGATAAAGCCATAATTTTAAGGTAAAATGATGAAAGTGGGGTTAAGGTCGATAAACTTACTGGAAAAATGGTGGAAAGAACGAAAACAAAGAGGAAAGCAAAGCTAAATTACAGAAATTGCAAAAAGTAGAAGTAAGAATAAGGAAATAGCTGAATTTATATATGCGCATCGAGAATGCGAAAGGTCGTATGTCGAGAATATAGCGACACGTGGTAGAAGGATATGAATGGTTGCAAGTTTGAATTTTGAAATTATATATCCCTCTTAAAATTCAGTCATGACAATTTGATCGATATTATGTGTGTTTTATCTTCCATTCGGTGTTTTGCTTTCGCAAATGAAAATGTAAGTGGCTAGTCGATTCATTTAAATTTGTTAGGGGAGACAAGCGATAATACCATTATTTAAGTCTTCCTAAACAAGGGATTATTAAGACTGGATCATTTTCCAAATAGGAAAGGAACTTTGATTACTAAAGCTATAAGGAAGTAAAAATCTTAATATAACCAGGATTCCAAGCCCTATAAATAGTGACCTAATTACTACATTCAAAGGTATTATTTTCATAACATCATAAACCTCTTAATTTACTTGCACCCTAAATACCTTTTACCAAATTACTGACTTAAGTATAGGACTCCAAATCTTAAATAAATCGGGATAAGATTCTGAGCTTGTCCATTTTACAGATCAGTTGCAATTATTTCTAAATAGTAGCTTAGCTAATTGGCTAAAAAGTTTAGTTTTCTTTAGGTAGTTGACTCTGTCATTCCCAGTTCTATTAGTAATGGTTGAATATTGTGGTAGGGAAGATACAGTATTTGTTTAATAAAAATAAGAGGAGATATCTTGATGCATGTGATGGAATTTGTGATTGTTTTTTTTGGAAATTGAAAATTTGGTTTGCCATTATATAGTAAGCAAACATATTAAACATGCTACAATCCTTTTATTTGAAACTTGAGTTTGATGATTATGCTAAGACATTAGCCTCAAAGATTCATAAGAACATAAAAAGTGTTAATCCTTAAGTTTTTGATAAATATATCCACAAAAATGAAATCTCAGTTGGCTTTTGGTTTTAATTTAATTTTGGAGATGTAGGTGGTATTCCTGTATTTATGTTTATCTTCATGATTTTAATTCAGTTTTGGATATCTCAATCAACTTTTTTCTGGCACTCCTAGTAATTTCCATCATTTCTGATTTGGGATATGTTTAAATTCACTGCCAAACAATTATTTTTTTTCTTTGTTACTCTTCACTACTTTTTATAGAAAAGCAATAATAGAAACCAAAATCCATTTGTTTTCTAATAGTTATTTAACTAGAAAATTATATAATAATGGTAGAGATAATAGTGAAAAAACCCAAAAGAAAATTGTAGTTGAATGTTTGTGTAGCATTTGGCCTTTTGGTTGGATTCTTGGTATAGGGAACGCATTCAATTGGTCTCAAGGGTTAACTAGACTCATTATTTAAGCAGAGTTGCCACAAACCAAAATGGGTGCGATTGGGCACCAAAATAATGTAGGTTTGAATTTCAAATGGTTTCGGGAGTTGGCCACACATGGAAAAAGTATTAGGCATCCCACAAATTCCTAATAAATTAGAGAGTAATATGTTATATAAGTACAAGTAAGCGTAGACGTACTGATACCAATACAAAATATGATAATTATTAAAATATGAAGTAAGAGTACGCGGTATATGACTAGTAATTAATAAAACTTTATATATAATTAATAATTATATTATAAATGTTTTGATTTATTATCAATATTTGTATTTTTGATTCGCTTTTGAGATATACATTGACATATATTGAACTGATAATGTTCTTCCATTGTTAGTTCTAAAATAATAAAAAGCTTAAGGTGCAAATTTACTCCTAATATTTGACAAAAAGGCCAATTCTGTTTTACCTCTAATATTTTAGTTAGTGCAATATTACCCTTTATGTTTTAAAATTAGGAGAAATTTGCCCATATTGTATCATGTGTCTGCTTGTTCAGTGCCACATGTTAAGAGTTTATTAAAATAAGGGCAAAATTCTCCCAATTCTAAAACATGAAGGGGATTTTTGCAAGAAGATGGGTTTTTTTGGCCAAGGTGGGGTTTGCAATGCATTCGAAGCTGAATTGTGGGGTGTGTATTTAGGTTTATAAGAAGCCAGGTCTAAAGGGTGGAAAAGAGTTATTCTTCAAGTAGATAACCAAAGTGTTGTTCAAGTAATTACTAGTAATGCAGTTCCTACTCAAGCTTACAGGTCTTTGATTTTCACTATTTGTAATTTACTTCAGCTTGCTTGATAATTCAAGTGGTGAATATCTAAAGAGAAAGCGATATGGCAGCTGATGGGCTGGCTAATTTGGCTTTCATTCAATTTGATTATATGTGTGGCATGGTGCAGCGCTTACTAGTATACATTTGAAGCTCCTCGGGGAATCTTCAAGCACTACTTCCTTTAGACAAGTGCCTTCTTAGTTTACTTTCTTTTGTCGTTTCTCTTATTTTTTTACCATAATATTGCACCAATTGTAATATTATGGATAAATTTGCAAAATTTATATATTCGGCCTAAATAAAAATATAAATTTACCATCTCATTATCATTGCAAACTAATTATAACTTTGCATAATTCAAAAAGTAAAGGTGTACATGAGTTTGAATCTTCCTTAACTAAACCAAAGTATAAAAAAAAAGATCAAGAACTGAATTATACCATTGATTTTTTACTTAAAACGAACTGAATGTATTGTTGACTTTAATTTGAAACAGATCTAGACATTTTATCTAAAATTAAACCGAAAATCGTATTTAACTGTACTAAATTTATGGGCCAAGTAGATAACCAAACTATATTAATTATTATATATAATACTAATAATTTATAGATAATGTTATTTATAATGTTATTTATACATTTATCATATAAATTTAAGTTCATTCATAACTATTTGTATTTTAATACATGAAATTAAAATAATAATATTTTAAATTAATTAATAAGTTAAAATGATGTACAAAATCTGCACTTCGATTAGTGGAATACTTACTTCGTTAAAGTGTAAATTTATTCTAGCATTTTGCATATTTTGTTAATATGTTATGTTTGGTTTCAAAAAGGGATCGTAAGTCCACATTTTAAAAGATTAAGTCAATGCAATAAGATAACGAAATCTTTGAAATTGCAAGTGGAACATGCCAGTAACTCATGACTTGTCAAACGACTACGTCATTAGAAAAGAATTTTCTACCAGTTGAGTTATAATAGAATTCGATTATGATTCAGTAGCAAGTTAGGAATCATACCGACCGTATGGCGGTTAGCCAATCAAAAATCATGACGGCCGGATGGTGGCCTGCAAGATAAATGTGGTATATCGAGTTGTAGTAGAATACACTGCAATTTGACAACAACAATCATATGCTTTGCAGACCGGATGGGAATCAGCAAGCATATACCGTGCAGGCCAAATGGTGGTCAGCAAGATAAATGTGGTATGTCAATTGAGTTGCAGTAGAATACATTGCAACTAAACAACAACAATTAGATGCCTTGCAGATCGGATAGGGATTAGATAGGACTATACCGTGCATGCCGAACAGAGGCTAGCGGGATAAATGTAGCAGAACAATTGCAATTGAGCCGTAGTTGGATAACACTATAGCTCAACGGCAGCGATCAAATGCATTGCAGATCGGATGGGGGTTAGCAAGTGCATGCCGTAGAGATCGGATGGAGGTCAGCAGAACAATCGCAATTGAGTTGTAGTTGGACAACACTACAGCTCAACGACAGCATTCAGATGCCTTGCAGATCAGATGGGAGTTAGCAAGTGCACGCCGTACAGATCGGATGGGGGTCAGTAGAACAATCACATTTGAGTTGTAGTTAGATAACACTGCAGCTCAAACAGCGGCAATTAGATACCTTGCAGATCGTGGGGGTTAGCAAGGATATGCTACAAAATGATTAAAAAGGAGTCGTGGTAGAATACACTACAACTTAGCGACGATAAGCCGTAAGCTTTAACAACCACAAAAAGGTAAGGATTGCTTCAGATATGCATTTTTTCGCTTCTTCTCTGAATTTTGGCTCATTTAGACATTAGTGCACTAGTTTTTTCAAAATTGGGGGCAACTGTAAACACCAGGTCTTGAAGCAGTCTAGATTAGAGTTATCTAATGAAGATGTCGATTCCCGTCTTCGGGCAAAAGGACGAAAGATGTAGATTTTTGCCCTTTGATTTCACAAGGATTAAGGATTTCTGGCAAAGGGAGGTTGTTGTGCATCGAAATGAGTCTTTTTGGTCAAAAAATTTGGTTTTGGGTTGACCGATGGGATACCTGTCGGTGGAGCGATGCCAGTCGCTCGCCCACGGGACGTTCATTCCTCACGCAAGCGACGCCTGTCACTCGTGCTTGAGGAACGGCCGTCCCCGAGTGAGGGATGCTCGCCCCACGTGGTAGCGACGCCTGTCGCTCGCGTGGGATGGCTCGTCCCTCGCGGTAGCGACGCCCATCGGTCACGCAGGATGGACCGCCCCTTGCTCGAGTGATGCCCATTGATTGCGCCCATCCCTCGTGTATCGCCCACCACACAAGATGACCGAGGCTGTCCCTGTGACCAACGGCCGTCGGTCGCCGATCTGTGGTGGTTAACGAGGATTTTCTAGGCAGATTTCACGGGATTTTAAATGATTTTCAAATATTTCATTTGATTTGGTGGATTTAAGTTGATTTTCAAAATATTTCCCAAATATCCACCAAATATTTGATTTGATTTTCAAATATTCTCCAAGATTTAGCAGTTAAGATTCGATTTTGTAAATCCCCTTTCAAATTCAAATTTAAATTTAAATTTTGAATTTCTTTCAAATTCAAATTGAAATTTCAAAACTTTTTGAATTTTTCACCTTAATCTATAAATAGGGGGCTAAGTTTAAATTTTAGGGGTTAGCAATTTTCATTGAAAAAGGTCAGAAAATTTGTTGGAAGAATTCAGAAAAATTCTTAGAAATTCTAAAAATCTTTCTTCTTATTTTTTATCAAAAATATTATCAAATCCTTTCAAAATAAGGTGAATTCGAGGAAGTGAAATTAATTCGTTTTTGCTCGATTTGTCCTTTCTAACATCCATAATTGCTATGAAAAATATCAAGAAAGAAAAATAAATGTGCTTATCTTGATTTGATTTTGAAAAATTACAATTTTGCGGTAAAAAATTCCTAGAAATTGCACACTATCAATTGATCTTTGTAGAATTCAAGGGAAAGATCACACGATATTCGCCTTCAGAAGGTAATATTCCTAGGGTAAATATTTTGCACTGATCTCTAATTCATTATATTGTTTCCCATTGCTTCATTTGTGTCTAATTGCTTAAAAAGAAATTAATAATCAAAATTGGGCTTAATTGGATTGTTCTTTATTTTTTTTTCCGGATCAGGGGCGACTGACGGGTCGAAGCTCAACCGATGGCCGTCGCTCACGCGAGCAGCGGGCCATCGCGAAAGTCTTCTTTTGCCCGTCGGTCGGCCCAGGGACAGCCGTTGCTCGCGCGATTTGGGTCGTCCCTGGGCTCTCTTTTCCCTTTTCTTCACTTTTCATGTTTTTTATTTTCACTTCATTTTCAAGGTGATTTTCTTCCCTTTTCTTAGTTTTTATCCATTTTTATTGATCCTGCCCATTTTTGTTTGTTTTTAATTTTTTACTAACGTGCTCTCTACTTTTATGAGTTTAATTATTTTCCTTGAATTCAGAGTGCTGAGAAAGGGAAATCCCATTAGAACGATCTGGGAACACCGATCGGGTTTATTTCCTTATCTTATTTCTTTTTATTTCAAGTTTCAATTTTATTTATTGCTTATTATTTTTGAGTCCGTTGAGTTAAAAATGGAAAGTGGTTTATATTAATAAGTAGAATTTTTCTAATAAAATGAGACCAATGTTCTAGCTTTTTTATCCAAATAAAATGTAACATCCAACCTTTTTTCTTTAAATATGTATGCGAGAACCAATGTCCTCATTTTTAATGAATACCCCATTTTATGCATGATTCGCATTTACTTTATATTGGGGGTTGTATTCTGCCCCTAGTTTTGTTGTAATTTATGGTATTTTTATTTAACTTCTTCTAATCTTGCTCTTATTTATCGCTTTCCATGTTATGATTGATCTGAGCTTTGAATTCGTGCATTGAAATGAATAAGAAAACGGAATGAAATTTTAACTTGAAAACTCGGTTATAATTTAATCAAAGTATGAATAAATGAGAAGTTCCAAACCATCTCTGGTCTTAGGTTCAACGAGATTAGATGAATATTTCCAATGTTCTATTGGAAGGAAAATTCCAAAATATCTCTTGTTGCACAAAATATGCCCAATTTGCATTGTTTTGGGCTCCATGAGGTTAGACGAACCATCTCAATATCCTATTGGGGTAGAGACTCCAAAATATCTCTAACTTGCCCGAAATAGACGTATATGCATCGTCTTAGGTTTTACGAGATTAGATGAATCTTTCCAATGTTCTATTGGAGGGAGGATTCCAAAATGTCTTTGATTGCCCAAAATAGACACAGATGCATTGTCTTAGGCTCAGTGAGGCTAGATGACTTTTTTCAATGTTTTATTGGGTGGTGACTAAAAGAAACCTCCTTATTGCCCAAAATAGATGCCCTTGTAATCTCTTACAAGTCTTATGAATCTCTCTCGAACGCCCTAAAAGCGGATTTTCGGGGCCCCCGGGGTTCAGCGCGCATCACGCATGCATTTCATATCATACAATTCTTTTGCAAACATCTGCATATAACTTTTCACACATACACACACAATCTCTGAGTTTTGGCTTACCTAGGCACCCCTGCACTATTTTTTCCAAAACTGGGGGCAACTGTAGACACCGGGTCCCCGAGACAGCTCAGACCAAGGTTACCTAATGATGAAATTAAATGCCCTTCCATAGGTAAAAAGATTGGAAGTAATGGTTTCCTTGCCAAATTTGCTTTTTAAAAATAAAAAATATAAAATATAAAAAAATAAAAATAAAAAAGAGGTTGAAAGTGATAGTGTTCTTCTCAAAATTATTTAAAAAAAAATTCAGACATTTGCGGCAGCCAGCGCGCCCGTCCCTTGCCCCTAAGTAGCCGAAAACCGCCGATTTCGGCCAAAATCGAGATTTTTGACCCACATTTGATTTTTAATCATTCTTTTTGGGAATTTCAAGGATAATTCTTATTTTTTACATCTAAATAAGGTAGAATTTGATTAAAATTCAACTTCTTTTCCTAAATTAACTAGGTTTTTTTTAAACTCATATAAATAGAAAAATAAAGAAAGAGAAAGGGAAGATTTTTAGTTGGTTGCAAATCTTTTCTTCTTCAAGGTAATTTTCTTCTATATTTTTTAGTTTTCTTCTTCTCCAAAGAGATTTTTTAAGGTTTCAAAAAATTGAATTTTTTTAATCAAAAATCATTTTTGAGATAAAGAAAATAATTTTTTATTCTTGAAAATTTTCTTCCATTATTTTTAACAGGTTTTTTTTGGTTTTCTTTCTTGAAATAAAACTCCAATTTTTATTATTTTAATTTAAATTTCGCGAATCTAGACAAGAAAATCAACCATTTTCCTTTTATCAAATTCAATTTTGATAGTAAATATTCTGGGCTCGATTTTGTATTTTATTTTTTTATTATTTTTTTGTTTATAATCAATTAATCACCATGTACATTTTTAGATCAATTATTTATTTATTTATTTTATGTGATTTTAGTCATAGATTTAATATTTTTTTTATTTTGTTTTTTTAATTCTTTTTTATTACTTGATTGCTCATCTTTATTATTATTATTATTATTATTATTATTATTATTATTATTATTATTATTATTATTATTATTATTATTATTATCTACGTTTTTTATATGTGTTGATTTATTAATATATTAATTTATTTATTTCAGTATGTCATTTAATTTATTTGTCATCAATAATGCATTTTATTTTATTTTTTATTTATTTTAATTTAGTCTTGTTATTTTATGTGTTTAATTTAATTTTTTATTTAATTACTAATATTAATTTTATTTGTATTTATTGTTTTTGTTTCAATACTTATTTTTTATTGTTTAAGCACACTCGTGATCGAATGAGAAGATCCAAGAGATTTATTATTTTCATTGTATTTATCATTTTTCTTTATTTTTCCTTTTATTTATTTATCATGTAATTTGTAATAAAATTATTTATTTTATGCACGTTAAAAATAAAATCACAAAAATATTTATATTATTAAATTTGGTTTTTTCTAATAAAATAGGACTAATGTCCTTATTTCAGCTAATAAAATGTCACTTTCAAAAGGAGAGTTAATTTTCATAAAATGGGATCACTTATCCCAGTTTCCTTAATAAATACCAAAAAATAACTCTTCAATTTTTAAGTGAGTATGAAGGAACCATCGTTCCTACTCCGAATAAATGTCCCGATTTATGTATGATTTATTTAATTTATTTAATTTTCTATTTTGGGGATTGTATTTTTGTCCCATTTTATCTTGTAATTTGTTTAGTAGTTTATTTTTATTTATTTATTTATCGCTTTCTACTGCTTTTCCTGATTCTTGATGTGCGCTTGAATTAAATTTCATGACGTGTGAGAAAAAGGATGGAAGATTAATTGTTAAAAACTCATTTATAATTTAACCAAGGCATTAATAAGAGTGAAGTTCCGAACTGCTCTCTAGTTTAGACCTCCGAGATTAGATGAACTTTCTCAATTTCTTATAAATTGGGTGTTAACTCTAAAATACCTCAAAGGTGCCTAACGGTTTTACCGGATTAGATGAACTTTTCCAATGTTCTATTGGATAGGGATTTCAAAATATTTCATGTTACCCAAGATCAAGGCGCGAACTCTCTCGGACATTAAAAGCGGGCCTTCCGGGAAACACTCAAGTTCTGTGCGCTTCACACCTAGTATTTATAAGTTGAAAACCTCAATGGAAAGACGTCGTGAAAACTTATAATGTAGAAGCATTCTAAAGAAATACTTCCTATAATTTCTTTATTCAATGAAAAGAGAAATATAACTATTTGTCCTAAAGGATGTATTGTGCAAAATCATAATATTAACGATCCAATATAGCTGCAAAAAGGGAAATCTTAATTTCTCACTTTGATACTTCTTTTAATGATTATACTTAAACACAAATACACACAAAATACAAGTAAAAGAAAGCATATACTCAAACACTTAGGGTATGTTTGGTGAGTGGGTTTGTATTGTATTGTATTATAATTAACTTAGTATTGAATACTTTGTTTGTTGATGGAAAATGTTTATACTGTATTGTAATACTAAATACATCAGTAATACTAATTACATTTATTACTATATTTTTCAATCCCCTAAATTTATACAGTATTTCTAATTACCATTCATCTTTTTCACCTCCATCACGTCCCTCACCTCCCTACCTCTTTCACCTCCTTCACCTCCATCGTCGGTCTCATCTCACTATCGCCGGTCTCGCTACCATCGGAATCACTATTGTCGCCGATCAAAAACGAAGCTCTCTCCTCTCTTTTTAACGGTGAGTAACTCATCATTCTATCTAGATTTTCTCTTTTTGGTTTTGATTTCGGTCTTGTGAGAAGATGAATCATGTTTTTTTTCTCTCTTTTTTTGTCGATTTTGGTTTTTCAGAAATCTGTTTGATGGTATGATTTTCCAGATGTCGAATATGTTGCCCCTCTGTTTTGGGTAACAGAGGTGATGAAATCACCTCTATTCAGTTCTTTTTCTTTGTATTTATCTTCCAATTTGAGATGTCCCCTTCTTGGCTGAGTAGTTAATTGACTAGCTTAATAAGCTTGTTTGATTAGTTGAATAAGTATGATGAGTTTATAATTTTAGAATCTGGAATTTGAGTTTGAACCGAGTACATGCATCTGAATTAGTGACATTGTGTTTGTAAATTATTTTATAATCCTTTAGGAATTTTTAGGCAAATGCTATATAATCTTTTAGGAATTTTTAGGCAAACTGAGAGAAGTTGAGGCTGAAGGGTTTAGAAATTAATGAGGAGATTTCAAATCTGTAACTTAGCAGATAAGAAGAAGAGTGCATTTCCTTAGAATATATGAAACTAAAAATTTGAGCTCTAATTTTGGATGATTGAGGCATTCCTCTATTTCTGGTTCTAATTGCAGAGGAACTTTTAAATGAAATTGTTCTAAGATTGAAAGGTCTAGTTTATGAATGACTATTATTCTAATTGAAATGATGAGTTTTAGGATGAAGTGGTGAAAAGAGGTAGTAAACTCGTGTCTTATAATTCTTGTTATTTGACAATTTATTTAGCTTCCAATTGAACTATAAGCTGTGGTATGGAATTATATTTTTAACAAGTAGCTTAGTGATTGATTATCTTACAATTCCATTTGGAAAGTGAAAACTGTATAGAATTGGGTAACATATCAGAGTTGAATGCATTCAATTGTTACCATCACAGTGTCAAGAATGAAATCAATTTCATAGTCAAAATCTCAAGCGCTTTTATGGACTGGAAAGTTTGATTTCTATATACATTTTTGTTTTGGCATTATATTGAGGTGCTCACAATTCTGTCAAAATCTCAAGTCTTTGGAGTTTCGATAATGCTTATTCAGCTTGGTGAAATTACTTGCGAATTATAAGTAGAGCATTTTATTATGATGATGTGTGTTTATGGTTAAAATTGTTTACGATAGAATGGACACATGCAAGTCTTAATTAAGAATAATATGATTATATGTTGGCATTTGGACCAGACTACCTCTTCCACCTGTAAAACATGATGCAATTATCTTTTTTTTTTTTTTGTAATTTTTGTAAGGAGCATTGATTGATGAATATATAAGATATTAAAATAAAGGAAGGTCAATATCAGGTCAATATGTTGAATTTATGTTACATTTGATTATAAATTCTTGTTTTATTTTTCGGAAATTTATGAATGCTTAAAGTGGTACTATATTTGCAAAGGTGAGCTTGATATGAGGTTGTTTACCAGGAACAACTTCCTAATCGTGCATATGGAATTGTTAGTTGATGTTGGTTGCTGCTATATTGTCAATTTGATTTGGATGCTTTATGTACTTAATGGTGAATTTATATTATATGAATTATTGGAGTAGAATTGCTAAGCTTGTGCATTAGAAAGAGTGAACTAAGTTAAATTATGTCTATGTTTTGGTTGAGCCTCAAATAAATCTAACAAATTCAAACTTTTGAATGCATTGGAAACAGAACTGTAAAGAATCTCTGAGTCTGATGCTTTAGATATATGAGAATAGGCTATGATACAAATTAGAATTGAAACTTAATTAGACTATGGATACAACAATTTACAAAAATGTATTTTAATAGATCATAAGCTAAGCTATTTACCAAGCAACTTCACCATGTTTACCAGGATGCTTGTCATCATGTTAAAAATTCATATTCAATTTTCACATCATAGTGACACAATGCATGACATTAACACTCTTCTTCCATTTAAATTTCTTTTTTTTTGTTTTCTCATGCATATCGAATATATTAATTAATTTTTTTTATATACTTCAATTATATAGACTGCTGCTGTTGATTTTTGTGTTGCAGAAATGTCAAGCATTGGTACATCTTCAGGTTCTATTAAGCCAAAAAGACTAGGACCTAATAAAAGGATATGGACATTTGATGAAGAGACAAAACTAGTTGAAACTCTTCTCGAGTTACATAATACTGGAAGATTTAAGGCTAAAAGAGGTTTCAAACCTGGACATTTTAATGCTGTAGAAGATAGTCTTAAGGGAAAATTACCAAATAGTGGAATTAAAGCGAAGCCCCATATCGAGTCAAAAGTGAGAAATTTAAAATCCAATTTTGGGGTTGTGCATGACATATTGGCTGGTTGTAATTGCAGTGGATTTGGTTGGGACTCAGATCGAAAATGTATTATAGCAGAAAATGCAGTTTGGGATGAATATTTGAATGTATGGTTATAAACTTTTCATTATAGTTTTTTGTAAAAAATATTTTTTTACATCTAAAAATTTTAAATCTAAGAATGATTGTATGTTCTTGTAGAGTCATTCGGATGCTGAACCATTCAGGTTCAAATCTTTTCCATTTTATGAGGAGCTTTGTATTATTTTTGGAAAAGATCGGGCTACTAGAAAAGATTCTGAAACAGCTACAGATATTATGGAAGAGTTGGAAAAATAAATAATGAATGAAGTTAATGAAAATGAAGTAAGCTCTCTTCCAATTGATTCTGCTTCATTTTTTAAGACAAATGAAGAGGGTTCTAAGGTAAAAAGGAGCAGAAGTGAAAGTATTTCAAGTTTGGCTAGAGTTATTAAAGATTCGGCTTCTATTATTAGCATGGAAATTGGAAAAGCTAGTGATAGACTTAGTCGAGTATTAGAAGATGGCGATGCATATGAGAAGAGATTGATGATCAATAGTGAATTGACAAAATTGAGTGGTTTGAGTATGCATGAGAGACATCAAGCAACAAGAAAAATTGGTTGTGACTGTGAAACAACTGATATATTTTTTATTATATCTGATGATGAGAAAGAGATTTGGGTGAAAAGTTTACTTAGTGGGGATATTTGAGCATTGATAATTTGAGTCTTATGAAACAATTTATTTTATAGTTTATAGTTACAATTGTAATATTAATTTTACTTTAAATATTAAGTTTAAAATTTAATATGAATCAGTACAATTTAGTATAATTGTATTTTTTTTATATGAGATCATAATATAATAAATATATAAAATAATTATAAAAAATAAAATAATTGTATAAAAAATTAATTAGTAATTATAAATATAATTATATTTTAATACATACATATAATCTAACCAAACGTAGGAATGCATTAATATTTACATTACAATACTAATTCAACCAAACATAGTAATGTAATCATAATTACATTACATTACAATACATTTTTCAATCCATTACGTCTCCAATTATATTACAATGCAATCCGTCTTACCAAACATAGCCTTACACTCTATTTAGATGACTGTTGCTAGATTGGTTATAATGCATGGTATAGTGTTTTATTAACTGTATGGGATGGTTTTATAACTATTTTTTGTGTACAATATTTGGATAGACTGCATGGTATTCTGCTGTACAATAAAAATATTATCATTTGGTTTGACTATATAGTATACTAAAATAAACATTCAAATGATCAAAATATCCTCAGTTCTGCTAAATGATAATTTATCTATAAATTTCGAGGTAAAATATATCTTATAAATTTAATTAACAACTACATAGACCTTTAGAAAACAAATGTATAGGTGTATGATCGACAATAAAGTTAAAATAATGTGACAATTTATTTTAATAATAAATTTTAAAAAATAAATAATATAATTTAACATATAACACTTTAATATATCATAAAGTCAACAACATTTACACTATATATCATAATATAAAGTTTAGTGCATTCATATTACATATTAGATGTGGGTATAATTATATAGAAATATAAATTAAATATTAAAGACAAATGAAATAAAAAAGGATTAGGGGTAAAAATGAGTTATAAGTTATTAGATGAAGATATAATTGGAAGTAATTAAACAAAACCATGAGCACCACAACAATTTGGTGGTGTTGTAAAATGGGCATTATCATGGTTAGGTAACTATGGGTTTTAACCATTCAACACTATAAATTTAATAAAACAATCAAAACAAACATGGTTAACAGTGTTACAATACAATACCATTAAAAGCTATGCTCCCAACATAGCATTAGAAAGTTCTTGAAGAAACTTTGAAAAAAAAGATGTAAGTTTCATTCATAGAAATAAATTTTACAATTGATAACGGTTATGAAAATCTTTAAAGGAGAAATATAAGAACTAAAAATGTCACTACTTTGCATCACGATCTCCTAGGGTTTTACTGGTAACTTGATCATCACTACTTCCTTTATCGCACCGATCAACATTCTTAGATTCAACTTTCCTTAAAGAAACCTTTTCGAGGAATAGAGGGAGAAAACTTGGATCATCCAAAAAATTGAAAGCTATTTCTAAGAAATCGCTTCTCGCACTCCATCTTAATGCGAAGAAGCAAGCTGCCTGAGCTCTACACAACTCTCAAAGAATATGAAATTCCAAGTCTTTTAGCTCCTTGGCATGTTAAACCTTCAATGTCTCCATCTTTGCTTCATTGGTTTGCTCCTATACTTTAAATTGATTGGCTTGACCTTGTAACGTGCCAATTTTGGATGTAATACTTGATTGGTTACTTCAAATTGAGCTTCAAGGTCAGCTTTCTCCTTCTTCTATATTGCCTTTTGAGCTGTAAGTTGCTCATCAAGTTCTTCAATCTCCTTTTGAAAAGCTTCTTACTCACAATTCCCTTTGAATATCTTAGAGGCCATGATCCTAGCTCGCTACACTCCTTAATGTTTTTTTTCAAAAAATATGTATCAATTGAAAAATGAGAAAAATAAACTGTCACAGTTTACTTTAAGAAGAATCGAAGACAGTCAAAGATGGGAAACATTTGAATTGAAAGCATAACCGATCTCTTTGATATCCTTCTCCAACTGCGAACCATGACTAATGTATTCAACTAGCCTAAGGTTCTTTATTGATGTCTATCTCTATGCTATCCTAAAATACTTTTCAAAAGAATAACCTTTTAAAGAACTGTGATGTGCACTAAACCCTGCATGGGTCTCGGGTTGCCCCTCGAAGGTCCGCTTTTAGGACTCGAGGCCGAGTGGAGGTTCATTTTAACTTGTGAAGGTTGGTCGCTTCGCAATAAAAAGGGAATTACCACTATCTCATTGTTGATAATCAACTTACAAAGGCATTTAAGTGGGCACCAAGAGGTAGGTTTGGAGTCGCCACCCAATAGAACATTGGGAAAGGTTTAGTCTAACCTCATGAAGCCTAAACCAGAGAAGGTTCGGGACATCACTCTTACTTATACCTTGGTTAAATTTATATATAAGTTTTTAAGATTATATTTTCATCTCTCTTCTCACACAATGCATGCAAGTAAATTAAACCGCATTACAAGCACATAAAAAAAAACAATAAATAAAGCAATAACTAAAATTACAATTGTCCCAAAAAATAATCACAAGTCTATGACAAAGAAGAAATGAAATACATATATAAATCGGGGTATTCATCTAGATGGAAACATTAGTTTCAGCATACTGTAGATACCGGGTCCCGAGAAAGGCAAAGTCAGGATTAGCCAATGATGAAATTAATTGTGCCTATTTATAAACAAAAATAAAAGTTGAAAGTGATGATTTTCTTATTAAATTGATTATTAAAAATAAATAAAAATATATTTTAAAAATATTTTGAAAATGTTTTAAAGATTATTTTAAGATAAAAAAAGTGAGTTTTAAAATTATACTGTTTTAATAAAAAATTTTTAAAAAAAAAAAATTCACGAGCGTCGGCCTGCGGCAGTGCGCGAGGACGTCCCTCGCCCGCGCGCCTAGCACGCTGCTGCGTGTTGCTCGCCCCTGACGCAGCTCTGTCGCCCCCCAACAACTAGGGGTGAGCAAAAAAACCGATGGACTCGGTTAACCGAAAAAAAAATTCGAAACCGAACCGATGGACTGTTAACCGATTGTAATGGACTGGTTAATAGTTAGTGTTTTAAAAAAACCAATATTAATGGACTGATTAATGGTTTTTGACTCATGTGACTGGTTAACCGAACCGAAACCGAATTTTTAGTTAATTTATTATTTTTTTAATAATTTATACAATTTATCATAATTAAAAGTGATCATGTATTTTTTTTTCATTATACTAATTATTTTAAAGTTTTTAAATTTTTTTAATTGGCTATTAGTAAGTATAATAATTTATCTAATTAAAAGTAATTATGGACCGGTTAATATATTTACTTATTAAATATTAATTTTTAAAAACAAATTTGCTTATATCCACCAAATATTTTTATTTTAACGACAATAATGTTATATTATAGTGAAAAAATTTTAATTTTTAAATATCTTGAACATTTTAATTTTATTTATGAATATATTTATAATTATAGTGGTTAACCGAAAAATATTGGGTAGATGATACGAAAATCCGAAACCGATTGACTGCTTAACCGATGGTAATGGACTGGTTAATGGACTGGAACTTCAAAAAATTAATATTAATGGACTGGGGCTTATGGACCGGTTAACCGACCATGCTCACCCCTACAACAACCTTTTGTGCGTTTTTGGGCTATTTTTGAGTGTTTTTACTCATTTTTTTTTGTACAATTTAATTTTAAAACCTTTTATCTTCTAAACCTTTAAAATTCTTCAGTTTTTTGTGATTATGAGAATTAAATTAATTTAATTTTTCATTAAAATCTGATTTTTTTTAGGGGGTATAAAATGATTTTTTTAGAAGAGAATTGGGGGGATTTTTCTTGAGAAAAATTGGTTTTCTCTCTTCTTCTTCTTCTTCAAGAACAAGTTCACCAAGTATTTTTAATTTTTTAAGTTAATTCTTGAGACAAATAAATTAATTATTTGTTTTTGTAAATTTTCTTACTTCTTTTTTTATATTTTTTCCTTAAGACAAATAAATTAATTATTTGTTCTTGGGATAAAATTTTGTTATATATTTTATTTTTATAAATCAATATAAGACAATTGATCACCTACTTTCATTCATCACATCAAATTTTGAGAGTAAACATTCTAAACTCAATATTTTATTTAATTTTTATTTTAATTTTTGTTTCTAATTAATTAGTCACCATGTAGATTTTTGATCTATTATTTTATTTTGTTTATGTTCATGTGATTTAGCCATAGGTTTAATATTTTAGCAAATTTTATTTTATTCTTGCATATTTATTTGATTGTTCATCTTTTATTATTATTATTATTATTATTATTATTATTATTATTATTATTATTATTATTATTATTATTATTATCATCATCACTTTTGTTCATATGTTATTATTATTATTTAACATGTCTTAACATGTTTTGTTTATTTTATTTCTTGTTATTTTTGCTTACTTGATTGTTCATCTTATTTATTATTATTATTATTATTATTATTATTATTATTATTATTATTATTATTATTATTATTATTATTATTATTATACTCTTACTTTTATTATTATTATTATCATTATTATTATTATACTCTTACTTTTATTATTATTATTATTATTATTATTATTATTATTATTATTATTATTATTATTACTTTTATTATTCTTGTTTATTGTTATAATTTTTTATAATTATTTTTATTACTTATATTTTCATGCATGTTAAATTGTTAATATGTTAAGTTACTTATTTTTACTATGTCATTTAATTAATTTGTCATACATGATGCATTGTATTTTATTTATTTTAATTCATTTTCATATGTTATATGTTTAAATTTATCTTTTATTACTAACATCAATTTTATTTATTTTTTATTTCAATACTTCTTTTTATGTGTGACCTTTTCCAATGGCAAATGGGAGCCCATAGAGATTTGAAAACAACATTTTAGTGGAATTTGTCTTTTTTTAGCATTTTATTATTTTTCATTATTATTTTATTTGATGTAATTTGTAATAATTTATTTATTTTTATGCATGTTAATTAAAAGTCACGTAAAAAGTTTTATTTTAATAAATTGGGATCTTTTTCTAATAAAATGGGACCAATATCCTAATTTTAACCCATAAAAACTCACTTTTAAAAAGAATAGTTAATTTTCTCAAAATAGGATCACTCATCCCGATTTTATCGATAAATACTAAAAAATAACTATTCGACTTTCTAGTGAAAATGAGGGAACTAATGTTCCTAATAAACGTCCCGATTTATGTATGATATCTTTTATTTTATTCTTCTTGTGTAGTACTTATTTCGGGCCCTTGTAATTAATTTTGGGGCAATTCCATTCATTTATTTATTTATGCCTTTTTTATTTTGGGGGATTATTCTATCCTATTTTTTCACTTGTAATTTTTCATCGCATTCTTTATTGCTTTCTTTACTGCTTTTTCAAAAATGCTTGAAATGCGCTTTAAATTTATTGCATGATCGCATGAGATGAGAGATGGAATTTCAATTGCTAAAAACTCATTTATAATTTAACTTAAGGCGTTAATAAGAGTGAAGTTCCGAACACCTTCTCTGCTTTAAGACCTCCGAGGTTAGACGAACTTTTCCTATTTCTTGTAAATTGGGTAGCGACTCCAAAATACCTCAAAAGTGCCTAAAAGCTTAATGGGATTAGATGATCTTTCCAATATTCTATTGGAAAGAGTTATCCAAAATATCTGATGATTGCCCAAGATCAAAAGACGTAAACCCCTCTCAGGCCCTAAAAGTGGGTTTCCGGGAACGGGTCGGGTCCGGCGCGCATCACTGTGGCGACTCCACTGGGGACTTTGAAACTTTGCTCCAAAACTGTCTTGGTTAATAATATAATTGAAATTTTTTTATAAATTAAAATTCTATCTCTTTTAAAAAAAAAAAATTCATTGCATCCATGGTAAACCCTTAGAATTATGCTAGTTTGGTCCCTTTCTTAACCCCGATGCGTTCCCGAAGCACGACCCTACGTTCACTCAATGTGAAAAAGTGTTAAGGATAATCACTAGCCCAAGCCTCGTACCTTATAGTATATTAAATGGAGACTCAATCGATCGTTATGCTCACGATGAGCTAAACCCGTTGGCAGGGACCATACTTGGGTAGCCCTAAAATATCACTATGTTTGACCAAAGCTAATGTAATGGCAATAGAAACTTCCACTAGGTGATATGCACCCTAGCAATGTGCTTGCTACGTGGGCCCTTATATATTGAACAAATTCAAACATATTAACTGGACACTCATTAAAGGCTTTCATGCCCAGGTGATTTTTAGTCTGCTTGAAAAGTTCAAATATATAATGGCCAAGACTCATATGCATGTGCTTTAAAATAAGAGTGTTATGCTGCTGGTTTCCCACCACGCACCATATGCACCCATTAGGTTTCCCGTTGACCCGTGGGTCAAGTCCACCTAGGAAAGAGACTGTATGACCTCATGTGTAGGAGCAATAAGGTTGGAATGATCTACCTGCTTGTATGTGATTATTTATGCTGCATCAACACGATCATGCATTGTATGTATTATTCATGCATCATTCTAACAGTGCAAATCTTTCAGCCATCATAAATTCACCTAAGTAGATTAAAGGTTCTGATGGTTGGCTGGTAAGGACAGATCTGCCCCTTGGTTTGACATAATTAGTGTTTGATTGGAATTTCGAGCCACTCTCAATGACCAAGGAATCATCCATAAATTCATCGATGGTAGAGGAGACCGGAGCTTTAACCACTCAAGACCTTGCTAGGAGACTAGAGGATTTTGAGTGGAGAATGTTAGAAATGATGGGCGCCATGGACGATAGGGTTGCTCATCCTCATGCTGAACAACCACCTACTGCTCCACAACCACCTGCTGCTCCACAACCACCAATAGTCCATGCTGGAGGGCAAGGTGAACCGCTTACTCGTGAGGAGGCTCCTCTTATTGATAATGCTGTCCACCAACCCATCTACGAGCATGGAGCTGTAGTGCCCATTGAGCCAAGAAGGGCAAGGATCCCTAATCTCGAGGAGGACTTTGTAATGGAGGAAAGAGATCAGGAGGCAATAGCGCCTCAAGTTATGGGGGCCAGAGTACCCAAGGTAGAAGATGAGGCAATGAGAGGGATGAGGCAACAAGAGGGATGAGGCAACAGATTGAGGCAATCACCTGCATGCTATCAACCAGAAAAGGGATTAACCCCGAAGATAGAGATCTGGGGGATGAAGAGTTATTACCCCAAAGGTTCTAGATGCCTGAGCTGCCGAAGTTCAATGGTACTTCGGATCTATCTGCACATATTAAGCAGTACACCCTGGTGATGAAAGGCACATGGTTGACCAAGAAACAGAAGGTGAAATATTTCTGCCTTAGTCTGGTGGGTCCGGCTGTGGACTGATACCATGGGTTAGACATGAGGTTCAAGGAAGATTGGGACCTTTTGACTGAAGAGTTTATGAAGCAATATGACTGCAGCACTAGAATGGAAGTCACCTTAAACGACCTTGAGCTTTTACAGTAAAAGAATGATGAGTCATTTTATGAATACCTTACAAGATGGAGAAATAGGGTCATAGAGATGAAGAGAAAGCCTAACACTGCTGACCAAATTAGGCTATTTATCAGGAACTCTTGCCCTTACTTGAGGGACTTGCTTAGCTTTAAGGGGCTCAAAGACTGGGAGTCGCTTAAGGACATTGCTGTGGAGGTTGAGGGGGCTTACCTAGCAAAGAAAGCAAGCCAAAATAACTTTGCTGGGAAAGGTTATGGCAACCAACCAGGGTACAAATCAGGTGGTGCTGGAAGCAGTAATAATTGAAGTGGTAAGACGGCCGAGGTTTCAGCCACCGAGGTTGGACAGGGTCAGAGGTACTACTCAAATTTGGGTCGCTCTCTGTCTTGGGTATTAGAGAAATTGACAAAGGAAGGCAAGCTGAGACCATTGCTACCCAGGCCAGCCATGAATCAAGGAAATCCGGGGCACAGAGATGATCAATACTGCACTTACCATCAGCACAGTGGGCATTTAACATATTATTGCAGAACCTTGAGGAACAAAATTCAAGACCTTATTAATTCCAAGGAGATCATTGTCCCTGAGAAGATAGACAAGAAGAAGAGGGTAGGCTATAATGCAGTCCCCCTGCTACGAATGTGATTGGAGGAGAAGAATATGGTTTAGTTGCTTTTTATTCCAAGAACTTTTTATGAAAATATTTGCAGTATTGCTAATTTCAATAAAATGAACAATTTTGCGTATTTGCATATTGTCTCTAATGATTTCATTTCTCATGATCATGATGCATTCATTTTTTGATATTAATTCAATTAATACGATTACATTTAATCTCGGTACTTTGGAAAATCCAAAGAAAATCTTTATAGCATCTGATATCACTCCTGAAGAGAGGCAAATTCTGAGAGCTAAAAATAAAATTAGAAAGTAGTGAAAAAAACTAGATGCAATTAGGGGATTGTGTAGTTATGATGCATTAAGGCCATATGGTGCCATAGAGTGAATTTAAATTACAAACTGCAATATTATTAATTGTTATGTAAAAGAGAATGCAATAAATGAATTTGACTGAGGAATTAGTATTGCCCTTGGTAATCGATAGGAAACATAGGTGAGAGTATAGTTGGCTAGCCATTGGGAGTAGAGAACTGCATTGACAAATAGGACGTCTGCAGGTTAATGAGAACTTGCAAAATTTAATACTGTTACTGCTACTATTATTTCTAATGCTACTGTACTGTTACTGTTGCTCATCCCACATACTTAACTCACGTAATCCCATTGGTTTACTTTGGGCAATAGACCATATAATGCACACATACTTATATATTAACTTTAATTATGTTTAAGGATTCGTTGTGAATGAATTTAATTGTTGGCCTGCTTGCTTGATATATTTAAACTGCTAATATGTTTACTGACTCAATTAAGTAAAATTTCTTATAAGGAATACGACGAAAATTACCTTCTTGGAATTTGGTCTTATACACTTATTTGTCCATTATTATTATTATTATTATTACTTTTTAAATGAAAATCAGTTATAATTTTAATTAAGATTATTATTTGTGAAAAGTAAAATTAGTGGTTGCCACTAAGCAATATGCTTAGCGCATGGACTTTTATTTCTGCACGTAGGTGTACAGGTTCTTGAACAATAAGGCAGGCCAGGGATCTATCAGGAAGTATGGAGGAGTTCTTTTACTTCATACTAGATACTTAGGCTTAGTATTTTCTCTTTGGGCATTTTCTTTTAGAATATTAGATCTGAGCTATCTATTGGCTTATTATAAACTATTTTAGAATTTGATTTGTAGCTCACTGCGAATAATGATTTATCGATGTTGAAGTTCATTGTAAATATATGCATGGATAGAGGGAGATGAATGTTATTTTTATGTTGGACAATGTATGAACTGGAATGGTAAATTCACAACTGTTGGTGAATTTGCCTTTTATTTGAATAATTGACGTGGATGGGAGAAATTGATGTTGTATTGGTGTGGTTATGGAGTTGGGATGTGTGGATATTCATAGAAGTGTAAATTTTGCAATTGTTAACAGGGGGATAAGGACCCATTTAGGGGAAACTCCGTCCGTTTTTCAGCAGAATTTGGGCCAGTTTAAATTACAACATAAGGGAAGTTATTAAAGTGAGAATTAAATTTTAGATATAAAGAAAGATCTAGTTGGGTAACATTCGATACCTGACCCTTATTGGGCTGGGTATGGGTGTTACATTTAGTGGTATTAGAGCTCGGTTTAGCTGGTCCTTGACCTAGATTTGAGAAAGTAGAATAGCGAAGAAGGGTGAATTACGTAATTGTATATGTGAGACATGAAATTTGGCTTCTTGTGATGTGAATGAATGTGTACAAATTGATGGTATGTGTATAAGTAGGATATGAGATTTAAGGCATGTTTTATAAAAATCTGTTCTTATATTATCTTCAAATTTGATATGGAGTCGGGTACTCGAGAAGCTAGTCAGAAGGAGAGAGATAGTCAGGGTTCTGCTACTGTTGAGGGTACTGATAGGAGGCAAACCTCCACCAAGACCCCTCCTCTACCGCCTTGTCCACCAACTCAAATGGAATTTTATCAAGCTATGACCGAAACAATGAGAAGAATGGCAGAGGCTATGCCTCATTACCAACCTCAACCACCACCTCATCCACAAAAGGGTAGCTATGAAAGAATGAAAAAGTTAGGGGCTATAGATTTCTATGGTGATGCATCCATCATTCCGCAAAAAGCAGAAGAATGGCTTTAGAAGGTAAAGAGGATTTTTGATCACATGAAGGTCACACCAGAAGAAAAACTAGAATGTATTGCCTTTTTACTTCAAGGTCAGGCTCATGAATGGTGGTTGGCTATCTCCAAGGATGTGTTAGAACCTAGTTGCACTTGGGATTTCTTTTTAGACCAGTTTGAGAAGAGATACATCGGGGTTCAGTACAAGAAAGCTATAGAGAGAGCATTTCTTTATTTGAGGCAGGGAACTAAGACAGTGACTGAGTATCTAAGAGAATTTGATATATTGAGTCACTACGCTCCACAGCTCGTGGCAACCAAGGAAATAAAGCTGCAGAGGTTTAAAGATGGGTTGCATACTGATATTAGACGGGGTCTAGTGGGATATAAATTTATTGATATTGGAGAATTGGTTGAGACTGCTCTTGAAATAGAAGAGTTAGAAGCTGAAGATAAGAATAGAAAGATCAGAAGTCAGTAAAAAAGGAGTCAGGGGCAGTCTGGCTCAACCACTCAAGTTAGCAAAAGACAGAAAGGATCTCAGCCGATAGCACAGTCACAAGTCTATCGTCAGGGACAACCACAAGGATAGAGAAATTCAATTAGTTCAGGCCGACAGACCACATCTATAGCCAGCAAACTTGGAGGTGTAAATAGGGCCACTCCTACATGTGAGTACTGTGGCAAACAACATACAGGTGAATGTTGGAAGAAGATGGGAGCTTGCCTTAGATGCGGTTCTAAGGATCATCATATCAGAGACTGTCCTAAATCCCGGACCCTGGTGGCTTCATAGTCTAGAGAACCTACTTCTACTCAGGCAGGCAGAGGTAAAGGTAGGGGTAAAGGTGATGCATTGGGAGGCACTACACAGAAGAATTTTGCACAGACAGTTGTGGGATCAGATGCTAGAGTTCCAGCACGCACCTATGCTGTTAGAGCCCGTGAGGAGCAAAATGCACTGGATGTTATTGTCGGTAAATTTTCCCTTTTTAATCATGATGTTTATGCATTAGTGGATCCTAGCTCAACGTATTCTTACATATGTACTACTATAGCACATGGGAAGGGTTGGAATGTTGAGGAATTGAAATATGAGATCCTAGTAACTAATCCTTTAGGGCACAGTGTATTGGTAGATAAAGTATATAGAGATTGTCCAGTTCAAGCACAAAACCATATTTTCCCCGCCAATCTAATTGAATTACCATTCCATAAGTTTGATATAATTCTTCGAATGAATTGGTCATATGCACATCAAGCCATGGTGGATTGCCATCTTAAATGGATTACGCTTAGAACTGTCAATGATGAAGAGATCACTGTAGTAGGTGAGAGATTGAATTTTCTTTCCAATGTGATATCTGCCACCAGGTCCAGGAGGTTAGTGAGAAAAGGGTGTGAGGCGTACTTGGCATGTGTTCTTGATGCTAAGAAGGAAGAGCCCAACATCCGAGATATTCCTACAGTATGTGACTTTTAGGATGTATTTTCGGATGAATTACCAGGGTTACCACCAAAAAGAGAGATTGACTTCTCTATCGAGGTGATGCCTGGTACAGCCCCAATATCTATTACACCTTATAGAATAGCACCCACTGAACTCAAAGAATTAAAGATTCAGCTACAAGAACTTCTCGAAAAGGGGTTTATTTGCCCTAGTGTGTCTCCATGGGGTGCACCTGTACTTTTTGTCAAGAAGAAGGATGGGACCCTAAGACTTTGTATTGACTACCGGCAACTAAATAAAGTTACAGTGAAGAATAAATACCCTTTGCCTAGAATTGATAATCTCTTTGATCAACTTAAAGGTGCTGGTGTGTTTTCCAAAATTGATCTAAGGTCCGGCTATCATCAATTGAGGGTGAAAAGGGCAGATGTATCCAAGACGGCCTTCAGAACCAGATATGGGCATTATGAGTTTTTGGTGATGCCTTTTGGGCTCACAAATGCTCCAGCAGCATTTATGGATCTTATGAATCGCATTTTTCATTCTTACTTAGATCAGTTTATAGTGGTTTTTATTGATGATATACCGATCTATTCAAAGAACCGGGAAGAACACGATCAATGTTTTGGGATTGTTCTGCAGATTTTGAGGGAACAACAACTTTATGCTAAATTCAGTAAATGTGAGTTTTGGCTAAGCGAGATACCTTTTCTTGGTCATATTGTATCTGCTGATGGGATTAGGGTGGATCCTAAGAAGATTGAAGCCATCCTTGAATGGAAACAGCCAAGAAATGCCACAGAGATTCGAAGCTTTTTAGGTTTTGGCGGTGTATTATAAGAGATTTGTTAAGGGGTTTTCCCTAATTGCAGCTCCTTTGACCAAGCTACTCCAGAAGAATGCCAAATTTATCTGGAATGAGAGATGCCAAGAAAGTTTTGAAAAGCTTAAGGCAATGTTGATTGAAGTGCCTATTTTGACTCAACCAATACAGGGAAAGGATTTTGTGATTTACAATGATGCCTCGTATAATGGATTAGGATGTGTTTTAATGCAAGAAGGGAAGGTGATTACTTATACATTTAGGCAACTAAAACCACATGAGAGAAATTATCCAACTCATGACCTAGAGCTAGCTACATTATTTTTGCTCTAAAAGTTTAGAGGCATTATTTATATGGGGAAACGTGTTATATCTACACTGACCATAAAAGTCTCAAGTACTTACCCACTCAGAAAGAGCTGAATTTAAGACAAAGAAGATGGATGGAGTTAATCAAGGATTATGACTGCATCACTGACTACCATCTAGGTAAGGCAAATGTCGTAGCTGATGTACTTAGTTGAAAATCCATGGCAGGTAAATTTTCTAAATAATAAGTGATCATTCCTAAAATTTATGTTCATAATGAGATAACATTTGAATTCTAATTCTGGTCTTTTATGTATAGTTTTGAGAGCTATGAATGTCAGACTAACATTAGCTGATGAAGCTATCGTAGCTGAATTGAGGCTTAGGCCGACCTTGTTACAAGAAGTCAAGCAAGCACAAAAGCATGATGAAAAGTTAGCTATCATCTTCAAACAAATTTAAGAGGGAAAGGATGATGAGTTCATGATCAAAGAAGATGACTGCTTATGCTATAAAGACATAATCTGTGTTCCTACTGACGAAGGGTTGAGGAAACGAATTATGGAGAAAGCACACAATAGCTTTTATGCCATGCATCCAGGCAGCAATAAATTGTATCAAGATTTAAAAACTCGTTATTGGTGGCCTGGAATGAAGAAAGACATAACAGAATTTGTCACGAGGTGCGTGACTTGTCAACAAGTAAAGGCTGAACATCAACTTCCATCGGGCTTGTTGCAACCTATTACAATACCCGAGTGGAAATGGGATAGAATTACCATGGATTTTATCACCGGATTACCATTGACCAGAAAAAGACATGATTCGGTGTGGGTCATAGTTGACAGATTAACAAAGTCAGCATAGTTTCTACCCGTCAGAATTGACTATCCATTGTCTAAACTAGTGAAATTGTATATTAATGAAATAGTACGGTTGCATGGAGTTCCTTCTTCTATTGTATCGGACAGTGATCCTAGATTCACATCGAGATTTTGGAAGAAACTTCATGAAATCTTGGGGACCAAGTTAAATTTTAGCACTGCTTTTCATCCTCAAACAGATGGATAGTCTGAGAGAGTGATACAGGTACTGGAGGATATGCTTAGAAGTTGTGTCATTAACTTTGAGGGTAGCTGGGATAAACATCTTCCATTGGTCGAATTTGCCTACATTAATAGTTACCAAGCAAGTATCTAGATGGCTCCTTATGAAGCATTATACGGAAGAAGATGTAGAACTCTATTATGTTGGACCGAGCTCAAGGAGAAGAAGATAGTTGGTCCAGAATTGATAAGGGAGATAGAAGAAAAAGTGAAGATTATCAAGGAAAGATTGAAAGCTACATCTGACCGTCAAAAATCCTATGCGGATTTGAAAAGGAAAGATATAAGATATGAAGTTGGTGATAAAGTTTTCTTGAAGGTGTTACCATGGAAGAAAATGTTAAGATTTGGCAAGAGAGGCAAGTTAAGTCCTAGGTTCATCGGACCATACAAGATTTTAGAACGTGTGGGTCCAGTGGCCTATAAATTAGATTTACCTCGAGAATTAGAGAAAATTCATAACGTCTTCCATGTCTCAATGCTTAGAAGGTATCAATCAGATCCATCTCATATTGTCAAACCTAAAATAGTGAAGGTTCAACCAGATTTGACATATGAAGAAGAGCCTATCCAAGTTTTGGCACAGGAAACGAAGCAACTAAGAAATAAAACAGTCCCTTTGGTGAAAGTACTTTGGAGAAACCACAACACAGAAGAGGCCATTTGGGAACCAGAGGAGACAATGAGAAAGACGTATCCGCAGCTGTTTAAGCCAGGTAAAATTTCGAGGACGAAATTTTCTTTTTAGACGGGAAGAAATGTAACGCCCCAAATATTGTAAACTGATAAAACGAGTATCTAAATAAAAATTTATTTATTCTAAGAATAAATAGGACATATTGTATGTAGTAATGGGTTAAAATTTTACAAGAAATCTAATTTAAATGGGTGTAAAAAAAGTAGAAAAGAGGTGAATTAAATTTATTGGGAGTTAAAATGAATTTAAAGGGGACTATGTGGGAATTTGACACAATTGCCCTAATCTAGCCAAAACTACGTCGTTTGGGCTCTCCTTTTCTCTTCTTCTTTTTATTTTCTTTCTCCCTCCCCATTGTAGCCGCCTCCTCCCTTCCTCGATCAGCCCCTTCGTTTTTCCAGCCCAATCTGCTCCCCTTTTTCCTACGCCACCTCCGCCCTCCGTTCACCGTGAGCCGTTGGTCTCTTTCTCCCCTTCCAATGTGCGCAATGGTAATTGCCCTCTCTCCTTTTTCCCCTATGATTCTGCCCGATTTTAGCCCCTCTTTTCTTCATTTTCATCGCCGCAACTCCCCGGAATGCCGCCGTTCCCTCCTCTTCGCACGGCGACTTCAAGGTGAGTTTAAGCTAAATTTTTGGGGGATTTAAGGGGATAGTAGATTTAGAAAGTTAGGGATTTGAAATTAATTTTAGGAATTTGGTATTTAAAACTTATAATATGCTAGATTTCTCATTTTTAGATTAATATAATCAATTAAATTTATCTTATTATGGAGATTTATTGAACTTATAGTTGAAATGTTATGTGTATTATGAAGAAGAAGAGGAAAGCGTGAGGAATACAGGAAAAGAGAAGCAAGTGGAGGACTAAGTTCACGTTTGGCAAATCCGTCGAAGTTGTTTTGCTAGAATTTTGAGGTTTGCGACCACTAAATTCACATTTTCTTATTTTAATTATTAAGTTTGGGTTTGGAATTATGGTATAATATGAATTTTATTGAGTATTAGTAGAGATTTAAGAGCTAATGGGCATAATATAGCTTAATGAAGTTGTTGACTTAGTAGAAATATCTCATAAATGTTGAAGTGCTAATTTTCTTGTGGTATAATTGTGATAATAAAGATTGGATTTTAAGATATAAATAGTAGATGATTTAAATGATAAGAGTTGCAATGAAAGTATGAGTTTATTTATGTTAGTAAAGTTAGAGTTAAATTTATTAAATAATATGCATGATTGCTCATGATATGCTAAAGAACATTATAAATAATGAAATGGTAGAATGTAAATAACAAGTAAGCTAATCTAAAAATTCATTCAAGAAAGTTATTATTTATACAAAATAAGAATTTGAAGTATAATGTTATAATTTGAATGATTGTGTAGTTGTGATGCGTTAAGGCCATATGGTGCCTGTGACGCGCGCCGACGGTACCCAGCAAGGGCCCTAGCAAGTGAATCCGTCTTTGGGATTCGAGAGATTGGTTTGCGTCTTTTGATCATGGGCGCCATGAGACATCATCGGTGTATTCCTCCCAATAGAACATTGGGGAGAACAACCTAGTCTAATGACACCTAAAGGCACCTTTGAGGCATTTGGAGTCGCCACCCAATTTACAAGAAATTGGGAAAAAGTCTCTCACCTCTAACGGTCTAAACCAGAGATATGGTGTCCGGAACTTCCCTCTTATTTATGCTTTGGCTAATTATAAATGGGTTTTTAACTTCTTAAAATCATATCTCTCATCTCACACGAGCGACGCATTTAATTAAATAGCGTATTGAAAGCACGTAAAGAAAATAAATAAAAGCGATAAATAAAGCAAATAAAGAAATCAATAAATGAAAGCAGTAAACACACAAGCACGCAATTACAAGGGAAATAGGGGCGGAATACAACCCCAATAAAAGGAGGTTCGAAATGTAAATGGGGATGGAATACAATCCCCAAAATTAAATAGAATTGCCCTAAAATTAATTACAAGGGCCCAAAAAGGAATGAACTTGAATTTAAAACACTCACACGAAATAAGAAAAAGCATACATAAATCGAGACATTATTTTGGGAACGTTGGTTCCTTCGCACTTGGTCGAAACTTAGAAACATTGGTTCCTTCGCATTTATTTAAACAGGGTTCAAAGAGTCATTTTGATTGTTGAGTGAAAACCGGGATGAGTGATCCCATTTTTGGAGAAAAAATGACTCTTCGTTTTAATTATGATATTTTTTATCATTTGGCTAAAACAAGGGACATTGGTCCCAATTTTATTAGTAGAAAATTCCAATTTAATTATGGAAATGTTTTTGTGATTTTTTATCGCACGCGTGCACGAATAAAACAATTATTTACAAATAGCACAAAACACATAAAAAGGGAGTTGGAGGGATCTCACCAAATCGGAGTATCCGTCTATGCGTCGCAACCCATCCGGGGAGTCGCGGGGCGCTCACACGATGCGACTCAAATTAAATTTCAGGCAAAAATTAACATAAAAAATATTAGTAATTGCTCTAAAAATTAATCAAATAAAGGCAAGATAATGACAACGATAAAATGGTAATAATAATAATAATGATAATAATAACACTAATAATAATAGTAATAATGATAATAATAATAATAATAAGGATAGTGAATAAACATGAAATAGCCAATACCAACAATAACCACGCAAAACCATAATGATGATAATAATAATAAAGAATTGTAACTTAATAATAATAATAATAATAATAATAATAATAATAATAATGGGCAACGATAATAAACAATAATGAATATAGCCTAAATAGACATGGCAATAATAATAAATGATAATAATAATAATAATATTATGAACAACTAATAGAATAACAATAATAATAACAACATAATAATAGAAAACACTACATAATAATATTAATAATGAATAGATCAAATAATAATGGTGATAATGATGCTAATAGCATGAGTTAAATAGACATAGCATAATGATGCTAATAACAAATAAATCGAATGGCAATAATAATATTAACTACCTAAAATACTAAAATAAATGATAGACATGATAAAAATAACAAAAAAAAAATATATATATATAAACAACAATAAACAATGTAAAAAAAATAAATGAGAATGAGTCCAATAATATTTACCCTTAGAATTTTTTAGATCGGAAATAGGATGTCTCAATCCGTTCCCCTTGTCGATTTTTTTGACGACAACAATATTCGAAACAAGTATAAAAATCTGTATTTTAAATAAATTGGTTCAAGAAAATATTCTTGGTGGGGTGAATGAACCAAGAAATTTTTTTTCTCTTGCTCAAATCAAGCCCAAGATTAAGTGTTTTAGAGTAAACAAAAATTAAAACTTGAAAAAAGAAAGCTAAGAATTTTTTGAAGAAGAGAAGTGCTTCCTGGAAAGTAAAATGCTAGAGAGAAAAAGCCCAAAAATTTTCTTTGTAAAATTTTCCGTCCCCCTAAAATGAAGAGCAATTTCCCTTTAATTTTCAGCTCTGGCCAAAAATAGGAAGGGACAAAATAGCTTTAATTTTTAGTTAATAAAAAATATCATAAAACTGTGAAAAAAATGGAAAAGACAGACTGAAAAAGCGGAAAAAAGGGACAGGCGAAGACCAACTGGCCGCGCGGAGGGGGGCACCGTGCGCGGCAGCCTGCTGTGCGTGCGCAAGGGAGCGTGCGGTGCACCTGCTGCGCGCGCGCAAGGGGGCGCGTAATCCCCCTTCCAGCGCGCGCAGGGGTGGCCTGCCGCGCCGGCGCCCCTGCGTGCTGGGGCGGCCTGCTGCGTAGGCTCCCCCGCGCTGCCGCGGGTGGCATTTGCGATCTTCTTTTTTATTTTTTTAATAAAATCTCTAAGGACACAAAATTAATATTTTCTACCCTATTTTAATTTTTAATTTCTAAAATATATATTTTTAATTATTTTTCTAAAAAAGCACAATTTCGATAGGGAAACAATCGATTCTCACTTTTCTTGCCGAAAATCGATCTTTCGTTTCATCATTGGGTAATCCTGATCTTGGACCGCCTCGGGACCCGGTGTCTACAGTTGCCCCCAATTTTGGGGAACTTAGAACCTAGGTGCCTAAGTGAGCCAAAATTCAGAAAAAAATGGAAAGAAATGAGTACCTGAGGCGGTTGTCTTCCCGGTCATGCTAATGAAGCCGTCTCCTTAGGTCGCCGTATAGACTGAGGGACGGTTTTCATCCTTCTGGGTGATGCGGCGAGTCTGCTCTAGACAAAACCCGAGAGTCGCTCTTCTGAGCTGCACCGAGTTTGCTCCAGACTTACAAAGTGCGAAGTTTTGTGAGATTTGTTTCCTCAGGGAACTAGGGGAATTTGCCTCCTCAGAGGACTTTGAGATTTTGCCTCCTCAGAGGATTTGGAAGATTTTCCTCCTCAGAGGACTTTGCAATTTTTCCTCCTCAGAGGACTTTAGGATTTTGCCTCCTCAGAGGACTTGAAGATTTTGCCTCCTCAGAAGGCTTGAAGATTTGCCTCCTCAGAGGACTTTAGGATTTTGCCTCCTCAGAGGACTTGAAGATTTTGCCTCCTCAGAGGACTTCGAGATTTTGCCTCCTCAGAGGACTTCGAGATTTTGCATCCTCAGAGGACTTTGCAATTTTGCCTCCTCAGAGGACTTTAGGATTTTGCCTCCTTAGAGGACTTAAAGATTTTGCCTCCTTAGAGGACTTGGAAGATTTGCCTCCTCAGAGGACTTTGTAATTTTGCCTCCTCAGAGGACTTTAGGATTTTGCCTCCTCAGAGGACTTTGTAATTTTGCCTCCTCAGAGGACTTTAGGATTTTGCCTCCTCAGAGGACTTGAAGATTTTTTTTTGATCTGTGTTAATGTCACCTCGGCCTGTTTGTCTAGCGCGAGTGAGTGCTACTGTTGAGCTAAGATTTTTCTGGCTCCACTTTCGTGCGCGCTGTCTTCATTTGGACTTTCCCTGCAAAACTGTGTGCGCAAGAATATATACAAGAGATTGTGTATGCATGTATAAAATGCCATATGTTGATATAAGATGCATGCAAAATGGGTAGACCACGTCCTGAGTGGTGAAGGGTCCGTTTAGGGTACGGCTTGGCATTATCCAATGCCCCCAAGGATCTAGAAAAGAGTCTTCGCGGCTCAGGAATTCTGACCCATAACCCCCCTCAAGGGGAACCATTACGCGGGCATCTTTGCCCCCGAAGATTCTGACTCGTGTCTTGCATTATACCATCTGCTCGAGAGGATGTCATCTGAAAAACGATGGCCTTATCGCTCCAGGCGTTGGAAGTCATTGATTAAAGGTAGTGCGTCCCTCGTGGATTTGCACACTAGCTTTTCTTAGCGGGAAATGCGTCCTTGTCGGATTTTCACATAACCCTGTGCCTTATTTTTTGCCTGGAATAGACCCAACCCAATCCAGCGGCTTTTGTTTATTTCATTTTTTGTAGGGTAGACTGCCTGTCGCCAGGTTTTCACCCTGCCCTTTGGCCTAACTTTTGCTTAGAGCGCCAATCATGGTTTTCATCTCTAACGGCCTTCTTTTTTTTTTGCATGGGGGTGTCGGAGTCGTTATCGAAGATCTTTCGAATATAGTTGTTGAGCACTTATGTCTCTGATTGTGATTACATGAGCCTGATTCCCATGACGAAGGCGCCCTAGACTTTGATAGCAGGATAAGCCGATTGATGCGCTTGAATGGGTGCCCTTAGGCACGGCTGCTTATACAGATCATTGTATTGCAGGTCAAAGATTACGCCTTCGTTTTCGCTAGTACGCATAACCAGTGAGCATTAAATCCCATAGTTGATAATGGGCCCATCGGCTTAGGCATCTAGCCGGCAAGAGCAACGTGAAGTATAGCCATTTAGATTTTACTTTTTTATAAAAGAACTAGGAAATGATGAGTTGAACTGCTTTTGTTTTATGTATTTGCAAAGACTGTGTATGTTTCCGTATGATTTCTCCATACATAATCACCATTTAACACAGATTCAGAATGCAAAATCACATTTAATCAAAAAATGAATTTTAAAAGCATCAGACTCCTGTTTCTAATCAGCCCTCTCGGGTTTTCTTGATTGGGTATTTTCTCTCGAGCCTCTAATTTTTTACCAGAGTGCCTTTTTTCGGTTTTCACCCTGACGAGGCGCCCAATTTTAGCAAGGCCGCCTTTTTTTCTGTTTTCGACCCGCTGGGCATTTATTCTCTTTTTTTTGATTTTTAGTCTTTAGCCATAGACCTCCTTGGATCTGTTGATATCGATCTAGCTCTTTAAACTTGCTCCCCTCACTATTTGTGGGGATGCTGCTTCCTTGGATAACAACTTTACAAGAACGAATGGGTCTTCATATGTTGATCTGGATTCACCTTGTCCGTCTGGAACATGCGGAACTATTTGCTCAGACACCCAATCTTATTCTTTCGGCGGGTGCTTTCTGACTTTCTTCCCAAATGATTGGATAAGGTGTTTTCTAATAGATCTGATAGCGATGGTAATCCTGAAGCTCATTTCCGTTCAATGCAGCTGTTGCTTCCACGACTGCCCCCTTAAGGATTTGACGTGCTCCCACGGGCGGTGATGCTTTTTTGCCTCTTGATGTCGAGGAATAAAGGGTGACACTTGCAAGGGTTCTATTTGCAGGCACCAGAATGGATTTACTCCATAACTTTCTTGTCGTTTGGCATCTCGGTTGTAGGTCATCAGTTCATCTCTTGTACAACACACCCTTTATACTTACGGACTGGGTGAATGGCTCATGGATTAGTCTTCAGGTCTTTTCAGTGGTAGGCATGAGCAGTGACACAAGAATATCCCTCGCATTGCGCATCCTCTATATTGATGAACTGATTGGGTGGCTTGTGGTTCCTTCTTTAGGTCCCTTTCAGTGGCTAAGAAGAAAAGCAAACACAAATACGTGTAGATTAACGGGATTTGGGCGAAGCTTGCCCCCAAATAGCATTCCCTTGCCCCCTGATTAATTCTCTCTTTTCGTCTCTCTTTTCTTTTATCAATTGTTGTTTTTTTTTTTGGATCCCCAATTTTCTTTCTTTTGATAAGCTTCGCTCAAATGCCGAAGTCTACGCATACGCGCACCATTGGGACCATTGTTGTTTAATCTAGTTAGGTGTTGTATTTTAGTAAGGGCTTTGGCTCTGGTTCTGCTTGCGGGTTCCCCTTTTAACCATTTCTGTCTACTTCGGCTTGAGTTTTTCTGAGATATGTTGGCATAGCGTGCTTGGCGGCTTCATAATTATCTTCTAAAATGCCCTCATAGGTCCAGGCAAAGACTTTTATTTCATTTTTTTTCATTCTCTCTTTTACTCTCTCTTCAAGAGTCATAACAGATGCTATCAGGATTTTCTTTAGAGTTTCCAAAGTTCTGAGACTAAATGGAATGGCATCATTTGAATCATTATTAAATGTGAATGTGTCATGATCATGCATAATGAAATCATAAGAAACATCACACAGATAAACGAAAATCATTCATTTCATTCAATAAAACTAGAATTAAAAATTGTCATCATTAAATAGTTTAGAAAATAAAAAAGAACATCTAAATGGATAACATCATCTTGCTTCCACCAGCAGAGACGCCTTGGCTGATGGCCCATCATCGTCCATGGGAACTGTCTTCTTTCTCCAATTAGGTGCTCAACCTATCTGCCTCCCCCTTTGCTCTTTTGGGTTAGAGATCTGCTTGCTATCAATGAGGTCTTGAACCCGGTCTCTTAAGACCCGACAATAGTTCGTCAAATGTCCAGTGTGCTGGTGGAATGCATAATATTGATCCGCTCTGTGATTGGGCTGCCCCTGACTACTGGTGGGCCTCGCGGGTAATGGCTGCAATAACCCCCTCTTCACTAGCTTTTCAAAAACTCGCGACAAGGATCTACCCAAATTAGAGTAACGTCTTTGATTCCTTTTCGTGGATGACTCTCCCGTCCTCTTAGCATTACCCTTACTGTCATTGCGGATATCCGAGTTTGCATTTTTCAGAGCGCGCATCCTCGCCGGGCCCCTATCCCCTTCAAGCATGATGTCACTTTCTAGAGTAGGCCTTTTACCACCTCTTTTTCCAACTGGTAAATCAAGCGGTTCTTTACCTCTGGGCTTAGAGGTGGTAGGAGACGCCGTGGTGGCCATTGTATGGGTCATCTCGATAATGGCTGGCTCAATCCGGTTAAAGGTAGCCGCCATCAATCGGGCTTGCAGGACTAGTGCCATGACATCTATTCTTTCCTTAATCATAGCTGATAACCTTCTTTCGAGCTCTTTAAACCCTCTATCCATCTCTCGGGCCAAAAAAGTACGAGTCTCCTCAATCTGTCGTGAAAGGCCAGCCATACTCAATCCCTAGTTAGAACCCTCCTGTTTTCCTTCTTCCTCTTCCTCTCCAATTTCGCTGGTGGACCAACAACCTATCATCGCTATGGAAATCCCCCCGTCGTCTTTCTCAGGGCGACTAACAGTGGCGTATCCATTGCCATACAAGTCTTGCAGTACATACCGTTCAGGTAAGCTTAAACCAATCATGGCATTATAGGCGGACTTCTTCTTACTTTCCCTCTTTTTAGGATCAGTGATCTGCCTGCTGTCGATCAAGTCCTAAATTTCATGCCTTAATCTTGCGCATCGGTCCGTCATATGCCCCGTATGTTGGCAAAAATCACAATACTTATCATCTTTATGACCCAGCTGTCCTTAGGTTTTGGCTGGCTTAGGTGGCAGGGGCTGCAGCTTTCCCTCCTTTTCTAGTTTCTTTAACACCTAGGATAAAGGTCGGCCTAAATTTGAGAAGCGCCTTTGGTTCACCCCTACAGTCGATACCTCAGTTGACTTTTCAGTCCTATCGCCGCTACTGGAGCCTGCCCACTTATTTGTCCCCTGACTGTTATAGCCCTTCTTAATAAACCCTTCACCACTCGCCTTCTGGGCCATGCATTCACTCTCTGCCTCTATGGCGATGTCTTTTAAAGACTCCCAATCTTTTAACCCTTTCATCTTGAGCCCTTCTCTTAAGTACGGGCTTGCATTTCTAATAAACAACCTGATCTGATCTGCCGTATCAGGCTTTCTCTTCATCTCTATCACCAGATTCCTCCACCGAGTGAGATAGTCATGGAAGGACTCGTCAGGCTTCTAGTACAATAGCTCAAGGTCTTTCAAGGTAACCTCTATTCGGGTACTACAGTCATATTACTTAAGGAATTCTTCTGTCAACAAATCCTAATCCTCTCTAGACCTTCTATCCAACCCGTGGTACCAATCGATCGTCGGCCCCGTTAGACTGAGACATAAATACTCCACCTTCTGCTTTTTTGTCAGCTCTGTGCCTTTCATGATAAGGGCATACTGCTTAACGTGTGCAGAAGGGTCCGAAGTACCATCGAACTTTGGCAAATCCGGCATCTTGAACCTTTGGGGCAGTAGCTCCTCCTCTTCCATATCTATATCCGTAGAGATGACCCCCCTTCCAGCTGACAGTAGACAGGAGATAGCCTCAATCTTTTCCTCCATCTTCTTTACCACGTCATCCTCCACCTTGGGGACTCTTCATCTCATAACTTGAGGAACTACGGGCTCACCCTCCTCCTCCTCTATGAAGTCATCTATCGGGCCTGAAATGTTCACCTTTCTCTGCGCAGCAGGTGCCTTTGCTCTAGGCTCAATAATTGGTGGTTGCATAGTAGCGACTGCTATACGAGCCTCCTCCATAATAGGTGGTTCACCTTGCTCCACGATAGGAGCCACAGATGGTGGTCCAGCACTTGGTGCCATCTGGGCGATGATGCTCCCCATCATGGCTAACATCTTCCTCTCAAAATCTTCAAATCTTGCATTATTGACGCACCCACTTCTTGCGGTAGATCTGCCATTACCGACCTTAAAATCTCTGCCCACTAATTCAAACCCCGCTTGCTCCTTAGGTGACTACAGGGACCCCAAAACCTCCTAGGTAAATGGTCTATAGTGGCTAAAAAATCCAAGGTGTTAGAATGATGCGTGGATGAGATGTAATGCATGATCGTGCTATGCAGATAGTCCTTAATGAGTGAAAGATTAGTAGATCACAGTGATATGATGCGATGCATGAAAAAAATCATACGTACGATGATATGTATACGTGAAAAAGATATGCAGACAAAAGGATATACACACGTAAAAAATGAAATGCATATGTGTTTATATATACATTTTATTTTATTTTTAACACGCACGAATGACACGCGATGCATGAGCATGCTGTGCAGCATCAACAACCACATGCAAGCAAGTAGATCCTTCCAACCTTATGACTCCCACACATGAGATCGTGCGGTCTCTTTCCTAGGTGGGCTTCATCCGAGGGTTAACAAGGAACCCATCGGACACGTATGGTATACGGTGGAAAACCGGCAGCATAACAGTCTTAATCTAATGCGCATTCGTATGGGTTTTGGCCACTACGTATTTTGGCAATTCAACCAAGTTAAGATGGGCTTACCGGGGCATGAAAGCCTTTGATAAAAGACCATTTTAAATTGGTTGATTTTGTCTAATACGTGATGGCCCATATCACAAGCATTGTATTAAGGAGCGTGCTACCTAGGGAAAGTTTCTACTTGCCATTACATGGGCTTTGGTCAAGGTGACGAAACTTTAGGGCTACCCAAGCATGGTCCCTGCCAACAGGTCTAGCTCATCACGAGCATAGCAATCGATCGTGTCTGCATTTGATATGCCAAAAGGCACTAGGTTTGGGCTGGTGATTATCCCTAACACTTCCCTACAATGAGTGAAAGTAGGGTCGTGCTTTGGGAACGTACCGAAGTAAGAAGGGACCAACTAGCGTAAGTCTAAGGCTCTAAAATGCAATGCAAATTTTTGAAAAGAGGTAGAATTTTAAGTTTTAAAAACCCAATTATATTTTTAACCAAAGCACTTTCGGAGCGAAGTCTCAAACACAACCTCCCCAGTGGAGTCGCCACTGTGACGCACGCCGACAGTACCCAGCAAGGGCCCTAGCAAGTGAATCCGCCTTTGGGATTCGAGAGATTGGTTTGCGTCTTTTGATCATGGGCGCCATGAGACATCATCGGTGTATTCCTCCCAATAGAACATGGGGGAGAACAACCTAGTCTAATGACACCTAAAGGCACCTTTGAGGCATTTGGAGTCGCCACCCAATTTGCAAGAAATTGGGAAAAAGTCTCTCACCTCTAACGGTCTAAACCAGAGATATGGTGTCTGGAACTTCTCTCTTATTTATGCTTTGACTAATTATAAATGGGTTTTTAACTTCTTAAAATCATATCTCTCATCTCACACGAGCGATGCATTTAATTAAATAGCGTATTGAAAGCACGTAAAGAAAATAAATAAAAGAGATAAATAAAGCAAATAAAGAAAGTAATAAATGAAAGCGGTAAACACACAAGCACGCAATTACAAGGGAAATAGGGGCAGAATACAACCCCAATAAAAGGAGGTTCGAAATGTAAATGGGGACGGAATACAATCCACAAAATTAAATAGAATTGCCCTAAAATTAATTACAAGGGCCCAAAAAGGAATGAACTTGAATTTAAAACACTCACACGAAATAAGAAAAAGCATACATAAATCGAGACATTATTTTGGGAACGTTGGTTTCTTCGTACTTGGTCGAAACTTAGGAACGTTGGTTCCTTCGCATTTATTTAAAGAGGGTTCGAAGAGTCATTTTGATTCTTGAGTGAAAACCGGGATGAGTGATCCCATTTTTGGAGAAAAAATGACTTTTCGTTTTAATTATGATATTTTTTGTCATTTGGCTAAAACAAGGGACATTGGTCCCAATTTTATTAGTAGAAAATTCCAATTTAATTATGCAAATGTTTTTGTGATTTTTTATCGCACACGTGCACGAATAAAACAATTATTTACAAATAGCACAAAACACATAAAAAGGGAGTTGGAGGGATCTCACCAAATCGGAGTGTCCTCTACGCGTCGCGACCCATCCGGAGAGTCGCGGGGCGCTCACACGATGCGACTCAAATTAAATTTCAGGCAAAAATTAACATCAAAAATATTAGTAATTGCTCTAAAAATTAATCAAATAAAGGCAAGATAATGACAACGATAAAATGGTAATAATAATAATAATGACAATAATAACACTAATAATAATAGTAATAATGATAATAATAATAATAATAAGGATAGTGAATAAACATGAAATAGCCAATACCAACAATATCCACGCAAAACCATAATGATGATAATAATAATAAAGAATTATAACTTAATAATAATAATAATAATAATAATAATAATAATAATAATAATGATGATGATGATGATGATAATGGGCAACGATAATAAATAATAATGAATATAGCCTCAATAGACATGGCAATAATAATAAATGATAATAATAATAATAATATTATGAACAACTAATAGAATAACAATAATAATAACAACATGTTAATAATATAAAACACAACATAATAATATTAATAATGAATATATCAAATAATAATGGTGATAATGATGCTAATAGCATGAGTTAAATAGACATAGCATAATGATGCTAATAACAAATAAATTGAATGGCAATAATAATATTAACCACCCTAAAATACTAAAAATAAATGATAGACATGATAAAAATAACAAAAAAAAAAATTATATAAACAACAATAAACAATGTACAAAAAATAAATGAGAACGAGTTCAAGAATGTTTGTCCTTAGAATTTTTTAGATCGAAAATAGGATGTCTCAATCCGTTCCCCTTGTCAATTTTTTTTGACGACAATAATATTCAAAACAAGTATAAAAATCTATATTTTAAATAAATTGGTTCAAGAAAATATTCTTGGTGGGGTGAATGAACCAAGAAAATTTTTTTCTCTTGCTCAAATCAAGCCCAAGATTAAGTGTTTTAGAGTAAACAAAAATTAAAACTTGAAAAAAGAAAGCTAAGAATTTTTTGAAGAAGAGAAGTGCTTCCTAGAAAGTAAAATGCTAGAGAGAAAAAACCCAAAAATTTTCTTTGTCAAATCTTCCGTCCCCCTAGAATGAAGAGCAATTTCCCTTTAATTTTCAGCTCTGGCCAAAAATAGGAAGGGACAAAATAGCTTTAATTTTTAGTTAATCAAAAATATCATAAAACTGTGAAAAAAACGGAAAAGACAGACTGAAAAAGCGGAAAAAAGGGACAGGCGAAGACCAACTGGCCGCGTGGAGGGGGGTACCGTGCGAGGCCGCTTGCTGCGCGTGCGCAAGGGAGCGCGCGGTGCCCCTGCACCGCGCCCGGCTCCCTGTTGCGCGCGCGGTGCCCCTGCTACCCGCGCGCAGGGGGGCGCGCGATCCCCCTTCTTGCGCGCGCGCAGGCTCCCCCGCGCTGCCGCGGGTGGCATTCGCGATCTTTTTTTTTTTTTAATAAAAGCTCTAAGGACACAAAATTAATATTTTCTACTCTATTTTAATATTTAATTTTGAAAATATATATTTTTAACTATTTTTCTAAAAAGCACAATTTCGACAGGGAAGCAATCGATTCTCACTTTTCTTGCCGAAAATTGGTCTTTCGTTTCATCATCGGGTAATCCTGATCTTGGACCGACTTGGGACCCGGTGTCTACAGTGCCATAGAGTGAATTTAAAGTACAAACTGCAATTGAGATTTTGGTAATTATGAATTGTTATGTAAATGAGAATGCAATAAATGAATTTGACAGAAGAATTAGTATTGCCCTTGGTAATCGATAGGAAACATGGGTGAGAGTATAGTTGGCTAGCCATAGGGAGTAGAGAACTGCTGATGGGTGTCGAAGCCACCAAAAATAAATACCTAAATTAACCTATCAAATAAATTATAAATAGGGTAAGAAAGGGTTGAATCCACTGAGACTAGCACTGAATTAATTTTAATAACCAGACTTTTAACAATAAAAATATAAAAAGGGGGGGATTTTCATAAAACAAAAGCTAACAAATACTGAATTTGAAGAAATAAATAAACAAGCAAAAATTGATTAAAAGAAAATGAAATAAATTCCAGTTAAAGATATTCGCAGCACATGATTAATTCAACCGATCATTGACAAAAGAATAAATCTAAAAATCAATTAATGGGCCAGTTATAGCCGTCGGCTTCGCGCTCCCGACCTAATCTTTCCGTATTAATGAATTCATCAAGTAAGACTATAATTAATTCCTAACCAATAAATAACCCTAAACACGCGTAAGGATTTAATTTATTGATAACAAATAGAAAGACCTAACCTAAGCCAATCGACCTCACGCGAGATTGATTTAGACCCTATCATGCATCTACTCAGTATAACAGCCCTTGTGAGGAAGCTACAATGATTGCCACTACTTGTTAACTCTACTAAATAATTACGGAGCAAATTTAACTAGCAATATGTTATTTAAATAAATGGACAACGGCGCCTCATTGAACATAAAACAAATAACAATCGAGATATGGTTTCTCTAAATATCAGTAAATAACATGAACATTATATGAAATTAAGAACAATAAATAATTGCAACAATCTCATGGTGAATAAAAACCTAGCTTTGAATTGTTCTTTAACTGAAATAAGAGTATTTAGCCACACATAATTGAAATAAAATCAAAATTAAATTAAATTGAGAAAATAAACTCCCTGTTACAGCATTGAGAAAAACCTAGATGAAGAAGAAATAGAGGAGATGTCACTATTCACATTTTTCCTAGCTAAAATAGGAGTAAAACCTAGATAAGTTAGGAAAGAGATAAAATCCTTTCCAAACTTTGAAAATAAATTACAAATATAAAATAGAATATTATCCTACTAAAAATACTGCCTAATATCCCCTTAATTACAGCATAATTATCCCTAAAAATCAGACTGAGAAAAGCTGGCTGCTAGGTCATCTTTGAAACAGAAAACCTAAATCTGCATCTGCTTTCGCGTCTTGGCCTTTACCCTTGGGCAAGGCAGTTCCTTACCCTTGCCCCTTAGCCTTGGGCAAGCCGAAGCCCAAAATCAGTTCTCTGCTTCTAAATTCTTTGAATTTTCTTGGCTGTTCCATATTCACTCTATTTGGCTTCAATTGCTTCATTTCCATCACTTTGACCCTACAATGACAAAAATCACAAAACAAGTGAAAAGTACTAATTTAAGCCAAAATAAAGTGCCACAAAGAGATGAAAAACAGACCAAAATATGCAATTTTAGGCACACATAAAATTCCCCCACACTTATCCCATGCTTGTCCTCAAGCATAAATTAAACCTCAATCATAATCCTTTCAAAAGTTCATTCACCCAAAACTCAAATTCCAATCCCGTAAGTTCCAAACAAAACAAATTGCAAGGCAAGATAGAGATAGAAATCCAAAAATAGTTTACCACAAAATCATATCAAGACATTGGTATCTCAACTACCTTTTCAAATTAGATACAACAAGGTTCACAATCATTAAACACACATAAATTTATATCCCAATTTAAGATTAAATCAATGTATAAAAGAAAACTTATCAAACCGAATTAGACACTTTAATTTTTCACAATTATCAATAGAAAAAGGGACAAGGAAAACCAGGAAATTCATTTCAATTTCTTTCTTTCTCTTTTTTTTTTTCATTTTCTTAGACTGTAGTGGACACGAGGGCACCCAGTTCTGACCCGTATACACCCGGTCTTTCCAGTCAAAGAAAAGATTAAAAATGCTTACAAGAAATATAGAGATCCTTTTTGCGTGAGGGTACCCAGTTTTGACCCGCATACACCCGGTTACTCAGATCACACAGTTTCAAGCGGCTACTACCGCTTTTGAGCGGACAGCGGAGTAAACTTTATTTTTATTTTATTTTATTTTATTTTTTTCTTTTCCTGGTAACCAAGTTCCTCAATCTAAAAGCACACATACCAAACAAGTGTCCAAAATAATTTTAACAAGTTTCTAAAATACAAAGAATCCAATTTAAACACATGCAAAAGTTTATGTTTCACCTTAAAAATTGAATCTTGATATTTCTAATTCAAAAGATAATTAAGATCACCATAAATTGTATGAAAATGGATAAATAATCATGAACACTACTCAAACTTTGCCCAACAAATTGATGCATCAAAAACTAAACGATTTTGGAACTGATTTAGGCAAACACTTTTCCCTAGGATTGTGAATGAAACTTAACAAATATTTAAGAACAAGATGGATGCAACATTGAACAAGGGGGCAAGCGCTAAAATTCTTATGAAAATGACAACCTAATGCACCATTCTGTTTAAGATTGGCCTAAAAATACTTGATATATCAAAAATTAAGCATAAGAATTTTAACAATTAAGCACTGAAGTAGCATGACAACTCAAGACTTGCACAATAATCAGCAACCAATTACCATCAAAGTGGCAAACCAACCTCTATATGCATTTTTTTTTATTTTTTTATTTTTTTTATTATTTTTTTTTTCACAGAAATCACAGTCAAAACATCAAACTAGCAAAGGTCAAACGCCAACCAAAACTTTTGTGCAAATTTGCTCAAAATGGCTACAGAAATAATACTCTATAGAAGCAAAAGCATCTAGAGTTTTCACAAAATTTAACCAAGTTAACAGAATTTCAGCAAAAGAATTCAACATTGGAATATTGAAACCAAAGTGCCATTCATTCAAATCATCCACCAGAATTTTTTTTTCAAAAATTAGCACAAAATGCATCAAATCTTTGCATAAGTTTAGCTAAGTAATCACAATGTCAACAATAAGGATCCAGGCTGCATCATTTCAAATCAAAAATTAACAAAAGTTCTGCACTCAATAATCCTTAAAAATGACATCAAAGTGGCCACATAGCACTACACTAACAGTCACAGCATCCAAAATCAATATAAACACATGGCACACAGCACACAACACTTCTAATTTAACCCCTCCCCCACACTTTCTCCTCGCATTGTTCGTAATGCGAAATTGCACGCAAACGTGGGGCGAAGGGTACAAAAAGTAAAGAAAGATGAGAAATACTGCCCTGTTTTGTTGTTGGAGTAGGTTCTGTTTTGGTAGTGTTTGATATTTCTTCGTATAGGCTCTTGATTCTGCTTTTCAAAATTTTGAAAATTCACACCGAAGATTTCTGCTTATCAACTCCACAGGACTGCTAGACGTTTCAATGGACTATTGATCCAACTAAACTCCTTTAAATCAAAACTACTAGACGTGCCCCAAATAAACATATGAGAGAAAAGCAAAGTGATTATGTCCCTTTTTAGCACATTCAAAATCAACATGAACTGAGTTAACTGCCAATTTCAAATCCCATGCATCGTTGCTCATTAATTCAATTAAAATCTTAGTAAATTTGAAAGGTAATCTATAAGCATCATTTAACACAGAATAAAAAAACTAACAGACAACCAAACATCCCAAGAAGAACGCAAATTCAAATTACCACATAACCTGATTTTGGGCCTAACTTGAATGTTGGGTCGATTGATTGGTGGCACTGGTGGCTGGTTGGAGCAATGTGCGTGAAGGGAGCTGGATCTGCGGTGGTCGTTGCGTGCTAGTGTGCTTAGGATCTGCGCGTGGTGGTGATGAATCATCGCGGTTGGCGGAGCTCACAAAGATCTAATGCACGAGGGAGTGGAAGCTCCGATCTGTAGTCAAGTGGTGGAGTTCGGCGATGGCCAGCGACGAAGCGCGGTACTCGCGCGAGGGGAGAGCTGATGCTTGATGGTGGTTGGCAAATCGAGCGTCTGCTGGAGTTCGGTGGTTGTGCAGTGGTGGTCTGCATCGGAGATCGGCGGCTGGAGGAGTGGTGGTTGTGCGTGGTGGAGAGCGTCGGGCTGTGGAGCGGCGATGAGCGGTGCGCGAAGAGTTCGATCAGCGGCTGGTGGTTACACGACGGAGGGAGGTCCTGAGTGGTGATCGGTAGCGTCGGGGTTAGTGGATCGGGCTGGTGACGGAGCGGCGATGCGTGCGATCGGCGCTTGTGGTAGTTGGTGCGATGGTGACGGATCTTGTGTGGTGGTCGGGTCGTGGTCGTCGGCGGGTGGAGGGTGGCAATTGGCTCATCGTGGACGGTGGTGGCAATTTCCTGTGATGAGAAATCAAAAGTAGTAAATCAATTTGGTTGGGTAAATGGGCAAATGGGTAATATAAATTAACTCAATTGAATTAAAATAATACAATTGAACTTAAATTGAAAGTTAAAACCCATTATAAGATAAAAGCCCATGAATTAAAACACAATAACCCAATAAACCTATTAAACTCAGAATAAACTTAAAATAGCTTGCAATTGAAAAGATTAAGTCAAGATCCAGCCACAATCCCATTAAAATCACCATGAACTGCTTATTTCTCAAGAACATGTCATTAGATTGCCTTAACTAGTAAATCCTATATGCCCAAAAATAAATGTCCAACACTACCATTCTAAATTGCCAATTTGTTACCAACATACATATGAGTAAAGAAAAATAAATAAAGTTAACCATGAGAAGGTAAACAAGGAGAAGAAGGCAGTAAACTAAACTAAAATGAATAAAATTACAATTAAATTTAAATAGTATTTGTTTAGCCTTGAACAAGGCTAAGAAATGGGTTGCCTCCCAAAAGCGCCACTATTTAACGTCTTTGGCCAGACGTTTCTGGCCTTCAACGCCTCTCAAACCGGTCTCAAATCCCATTTCAGTGTCCTTCCATTCACCACTCCCTGTAAATTGGTATCAACTACCAAATTCTTCTCAAAATTATTAGGATTTTTGAAAATAAAGTCAAAAAAATATGAAAAATTTAAATTTTTAGGATTATCACCCAATTCAAATGATTCATTATCTGAATGTGCAGTAACATCTACTTCAAAAATATTGGACACATAACCAAGATTCTGTTTCGAATTATGAACATAAAATTGATCAATGCCCTGAGGAGAAGAATTGTTTGTCTCCTTTAAGGCTTCAAGTTCATGTACTATTTTTTGTAAATTTACTTCCAAATTTGACTTGTTTTTCAATGTATCAGTGCTATCCACATTTACATTATCACCCAAAGTTACCTGTAACTTGTCAATCCCGTTCAATTCAAACACTGGAGGAGTTAAAGGCTCAATTTTATCTACACCACAAATAGAAGATATAGCACTAGGATATTTCATGGCATCATAAACATTAAATTTTTCCATCTTATCATCAAATTCCATAGAAAGTGTACCTGCATACACATCTATCTTGGTCTTAGCTGTTTTAAGGAAAGGTCTTCCCAATAAAATCTCAAATGACTCCAAAAATTTGTCATTATCATCCATATCAATAACATAAAAATCAGCTGAAAAAATTAAGCCATTAACCTGCACTAAAACATTCTCTAATAATCCTTCAGGATAAATAATTGACCTATTAGCAAGTTGAATTACTACTCCTATTTCTTTTAAAGGCCCAGCATTTAAAGAAGAATAAATTGACAGAGGCATAACATTTATTGATGCACCTAAGTCACACATTGCTTTCTTAATGCTAACATTACCTATTTGACAGGAAATAGCAAACATAACTTGATCCTTGCATTTCTTTGGCATTTTTCTTTCAAGTACAGCTGAAACATTCTCACTCACAGTTATTTTCTCATACCCAATTGACTTTTTCTTGTTGGTACATAATTCTTTAAGAAATTTGGCATATCGAGGTATTTGTTTAATAGCATCAATTAAAGCAATATTTACCTCAATCTTGCGAAATGTCTCAAATATGTCTTTCTCCTCCTTTTCTTTCTTAGATTTGGCCAATCTCTCAGGAAAAGGGGGTCTGATGACTATAGCTGGGGGCTGTTCTGAATTTTTGTCTTTGGGTTGTTCATTTTTCTCAATTTCCACCTCTGTTTCAGCTTGTCTTGCCATTTTCTAGTCACTTTTCTTGGGCAGGGGCTGTTCTAGCTCTTTTTCACTCCTTAAAATAATTGCACTCACATTTTGTTTAGGATTTTCTATGGTTTGTGAGGGCAAACGTCCTTGGGACTCAACTTTACTCAAGGATTGTGCCATTTGGCTCATTTGTATCTCTAAATTCTGAAGCCTTGAATCTGACTTCTTTGCATGCTGCTGAAGATCCTGCATATTATTAGCTAAAGAATGAACAATATCTTCAAGGCTCATACCCTGTTTAGGAGCTGGTTGAGCAGGTTGCTGTGGTTGTCTAGGTTGAAATTGTTGCTGTAGATTTTGTTGCCTAGCTCCATAGCTGAAATTGGGATGATCTCTCCAACCTGGATTATACGTGCTGGAATACGGATCATATTTCCTGTAGGGTTGTCTAGAATATCCTCCCATCGCATTTTCTTGCTCTTGTGAGTCATCTTGAAGTGTTGGGCACATGTCTGTTGGATGTCCAACGTATGCACATATTCCACACACCCTTGCTTGTGAGGATGTACCTGAAGCCATATTTTGCACAAGAACAGTTAGAGCATTCAGTTTATCTTCAATGGAAGAAGAATGTACCTCATGTACTCTTCTTGGGGGGTCTTGATATCTTCTAAACTGTTGGGAAGTGGCTGCCATGTTTTGTATTAACTCACGTGCTTGTGCTGTTTATTGTTAAGGCTTCCCCCACTTGCTGCATCTATCATCCTTCTCTCTATACTCAACATTCCTTCATAGAAATATTGAATAAGGGACTGATCAGTAATTCCATGTTGGGGGCAGCTTGCACATAATTTCTTGAATCTTTTCCAATAGTCGTGGAGTGACTCTACATCGTTTTGCCTGATTTCACTTATTTTCCTCCGAATTACAGCAGCTCTAGAGGCTGGAAGAAAAGTATCCAGGAACATTTTCAACATATCAGTCTACGTTGTGATTGTTCCTGACGGTAAATTCAATAACCACTCCTTTGCTGAATCAGCTAGTGAGAATGGAAAGGCCCTTAATTTCACTTGTTCTTCAGTAACTCCTTATGATCTCATACCGGAACAAACCCTATGAAATTCTTTCAAATGCTTGTGAGGATCTTCATTCTCTAAGCCACGAAAAGTGGGTAATAAGTGAATCAGCCCCGATTTTAGTTCAAAAGTAGTGTACAAGGCTAGATAAGTTATGCACAGGGGCTGCTGGTTCAAAGGGGGTGCATTTAACTCTCTCAAAGTCTGTTCTGCCATTCTTTCCTTTTCTATTTTGGCTAGAAATTCAATAAAATCAGTTTCCTCTGCTTCTTGCGGCTGTTGGGAAGAATTTCCAACAAGTTCCTTGCGTAACCTTGTCTCTTTCCTTAGTCTCCGAGCTATTTTTTCAATTTCCGAATCGAACAAAATTTCTCTCGGAATTTCAGACCTGGTCATTAACAAATTAAATCAAGTTAGACTAGTTCTTGGCAATGGCGCCAAAATTTGATGGGTGTCGAAGCCACAAAAAATAAATACCTAAATTAACCTATCAAATAAATTGTAAATAGGGTAAGAAAGGGTCGACTTCACAGAGACTAGCACTGAATTAATTTTAATAGCCATAATTTTAACAATAAAAATATAAAAGGGGGCCTTTTCATAAAATAAACGCTAACAAATACTGAATTTGAAGAAATAAATAAACAAGCAAAAATTAATTAAAAGAAAATTCAATATGCAATAAATTCCAGTTAAAGATATTCGCAGCACAATATTAATTCAACCGATCATTGACGAAAGAATAAATCTAAAAATCAATTAATGGGCCAGTTATAGCCGTCGGCTTTGCGCTCCTGACCTAATCTTTCCGTATTAATGAATTAATCAAGTAAGACTATAATTAATTCCTAACCAATAAATAACCCTAAACAAGCGCAAGGATTTAATTTATTGATAGCATTAAAGAAATAGAAAGACCTGACGTAAGCCAATCGACCTCACGCGAGATTGATTTAGACCCAATCATGCATCTACTCAGTGTAACAGCACTTGTGAGGAAGCTACAATGATTGCCACTACTTGTTAACTCTACTAAGCAATTACGGATTTAGCAAATTTAACTAGCAATATGTTATTTAATTAAATGAACAATGATGCCTCATTGAACATAAAACAAATAACAATCGAGATATGGTTTCTCTAAACATCAGTAAATAACATGAACATTATATGAAATTAAGAACAATAAATAATTGCATCTCACGGTGAATAAAAACCTGGCTTTGAATTGATTTTTAACTGAAATAAGAGTTTTTAGCCACACATAATTGAAATAAAATCAAAATTAAATTAAATTGAGAAAATAAACTCCTTGTTACAGGCTTGAGAAAAAACTAGATGAAGAAGAAATAGAGGAGATGTCACTATTCATGTTTTTCCTAGCTAAAATAGGAGTAAAACCTAGATAAGTTAGGAAAGAGATAAAATCCTATCCAAACTTTGAAAATAAATTACAAATATAAAATAGAATATTATCCTACTAAAAATACTGCCTAATATCCCCTTAATTACAGCATAATTATCCCTAAAAATCAGACTGAGAAAAGTTGGCGGCTGGGTCATCTTTCAAACAGAAAACCTAAATCTGCATCTGCTGTCGCGCCTTGGCCTTTAGCCTTGGGCAAGGCAGTTCCTTACCCTTGCCCCTTAGCCTTGGGCAAGGCTAAGTGCAAAATCAGCTCTCTGCTTATAAATTCTTTGAATTTCCTTAGTTGTTCCATATTCACTCTATTTGGCTTCAATTGCTTCATTTCCATCACTTTGACCCTACAATGAAAAAAATCACAAAACAAGTGAAAAGTACTAATTTAAGCCAAAATAAAGTGCCACAAAGAGATGAAAAACAGACCAAAACATGCAATTTTAGGCACACAACAACTGCATTGACAAATGGGATGTCTGCAGGTTAATGAGAACCTACAAAATTTAATACTGTTACTGCTACTATTATTTCTACTGCTATTGTACTGTTACTATTGCTCATCCCACATACTTAACTCACGTAATCCCATTGGTTTACTTTGGGCAATAGACCATATAATGCACACATACTTATATATTAACTTTAATTATGTTTAAGGATTCGTTGTGAATGAATTTAATTGTTGGCTTGCTTGCTTGATATATTTAAACTGCTAATGTGTTTACTGACTCAATTAAGTAAAATCTCTTATAAGGAATACGACGAAAATTACCTTCTTAGAATTTGGTCTCATACACTTATTTGTCCATTATTATTATTACTTTTTAAATGAAAATCAGTTATAATTTTAATTAAGATTATTATTTGTGAAAAGTGAAATTAGTGGTTGCCACTAAGCAATGTGCTTAGCGTGTGGACTTTTATTTCTGCGCATAGGTGTACAGGTTCTTGAACAATAAGGCAGGCCAGGGATCTATCAGGAAGTATGGAGGAGTTCTTTTACTTCAGACTAGAAGCTTAAGCTTAGTATTTTCTCTTTGGGCATTTTCTTTTAGAATATTAGATCTGAACTATCTAATGGCTTGTTATAAACTATTTTAGAATTTGATTTGTAACTCACTGCGAATAATGATTTATGGATGTTGAAGTTTATTGTAAATATATGCATGGATAGAGGGAGATGAATGTTATTTTTATGTTGGACAATGTATGAACTGGAATGGTAAATTCACAACTGTTGGTGAATTTGCCTTTTATTTGAATAATTGAGGTGGATGGGAGAAATTGATGTTGTATTGGTGTGGTTATGGAGTTGGGATGTGTGGATACTCATAGAAGTGTAAATTTTGCAATTGTTAACAAGGGGATAAGGACCCATTTAGGGGAAACTCCGTCCGTTTTTTGGCAGAATTTTGGGCAATTTAAATTACAACATAAGGGAAGTTATTAAAGTGAGAATTAAATTTTAGATATAAAGAAAGATCTAGTTGGGTAACATTCGATACCTAACCCTTATTGGGCCGAGTATGGATGTTACATTTAGTGGTATTAGAGCCCGGTTTAGGCGGTCCTTGACCTAGATACTGTCTGAACACCCTGTTCATTAAATCTATAAAAGCTGCGGGCGCTTTAGTCAAACCAAATGGCATCACTAGAAATTCATGTTTTCACAACATCCGCATCTTTAACCCTCAGCTAATAATAACTTGATCTCAAGTCTATCTTAGAAAACACTCCTGCTCCTCTCAACTGATCAAAGAGATCCTTGATCCGTGGTAACGGATACTTGTTTTTTTCCGTGACCTTGTTAATCTGTCGGTAGTCAATACACATTCTCAAAGTACCGTCCTTTTCTTGACAAAAAGAACCGGAGCACCCTAAGGTGACACACTCGACCGGATAAAACCCTTATGCAAAAGCTCTTGCAACTGACTTTTTAACTCTTTTAACTCCACCGGAGCCATCCGGTACGGAGCCTTAGAAATCGGTGTTGTACCTGGTACAATGTCTACCGACAATTCTACTTCTCTTTTAGGAGGCAAACCCGGTAATTCCTCTAAAAATACATCTACAAATTCTCTTACTACCGGAATATGTTGGATTTTCACTTGCCCTCTAAGAGAATCCAAAATCGAAGCCAAATACGCTTTGCATCCTTTCCTCATAAACCGTCTCGCCTTCAAAGCTGAAATCACATTGTGCAAAGAATTACTTCCCACACCTTTAACAACCACAGGCAACTGATCAATATCTCTGAGCACAACTGTTTTCCTATGACAATCAACTATAGCTCGATACTTGGACAACCAATCCATACCCAAAATTAAATCGAATTCATGGAATGGCAAACTTATCAAATCAACAGGAAATTCTTTATCTTGCACTACCAAAGGACAATTCCGATACACCCAATTCACATTAACACACTGTCCTAACGGACTGGTTACACATATCTCATAATCCAATGTATCCTCATTAGATAATTTATCACATAGCTTATCAGAACACATATAAGAATGAGTAGAGCCTGGGTCTATCAAAGCATACATTTCAATATAAAAAAATAAAAACTTACCGGCTATCACTTCTGGAGCATCCTGCTCATCACGAGCTGTCATAGCATAAGCTCGTGCAGCTGTGGGAACTAGGTGATCGACAGTCTTAGAGGATTCTCTTTCCCGAGGCCGTCCACTACGACCCTGTCCTCTACCTCTACCACGACTGCCCTGAGGAGCATTCGACCTTGCTCGACTAGCCTCTTGTTGACCCTGAGTATTCTCATACAAATTTGGGCAGTTGGCTAAAAAGTGGTATGTGCTACGACATCTGAAACATCCTCCTGTCAACCACCGACATTCGCCCTAATGTCGCTTACTGCAATGGGAGCACTGAGGTGCTCCATCACGTCTACCACCTGAAGCTCCTCTACCCGCACTAGCCCCTCTGAAAGAATCCTGCCTCCTCCCTCTAGTATCCGGACTAGGTTGCGACTCACCATAGGGATTCCCTTGAGACTCACGTGACCTCTTTCCCGAAGAAGAACCTCCTCTAGAAGCCTTCTTCCTCAGACCTTTCTCCTTTAAAACATTCTCAGAGCGTTTCACTCTCAAAGCTGCCTGACAATCTGATAGTAACTGATATCCGGTGCCGACATCAAGGAAACCAACATCATCTTCAGAAACTCATTCAAACCCGCCTCAAAATGTTGACATCGAAACTCCTCAGTGAGAACTCCTAGCGGCTGTGACGCGCGTTGGATCAGCAAGGTCCTCATTGAACCCGCATTTAGGATTCGAGGGATTGGTTCGCGTCTTTTTGATCTTGGGTTACACGAGACATTTTGGAATCCGCTACCCAATAGAACTTTGGGAGGTTCATCTAATCCCATGAAACCTTTAGGCACTTTTGAGGCATTTTAGAGTCGCCACTCAATTTACAAGAAATTGGGAAAGGTCATCTAACCTCAGGGGTCTTAAACCAGAGAAGGTGTTCGAAACTTCACTTTTATTCATGCGTTAAGTTAAGTTTATAAATGAGCTTTTAACAAAATAAAATTCCATCTCTCATCTCACACGATCATGCAATAAATTTAAAGCGCATTTCAATCACATCGGAAAGCGATAAAGAAAGCATAAAATAAAGCAATAAATAAATTACAAGAAAATCTGGGACAGAACAATCCCCCAAGATAAAGAAAGAATAAATAAAATAAAATGATAAACTTGCCACAAAAATTAATTACAAGGGCCCAAAATGAATAAACAAATAACTGCATCATAAAAATAAAATACATCATACATAAATCGGGATATTCATTGGATCTTTAGGAACATTGGTTCCTTTTTATTAATTTAAAAAATTGGAGAATTATTTTTGGGCATTGATTGAGAAAACCGGGATGAGTGATTCCATTTTATAAAAATTAATTTTCCATTTGAAAGTGAGATTTTATTGGTTAAAAATAGGACATTGGTCCATTTTATTAGAAAAATTCCAATTTTAATTATTGTGGAAAAACATGAATTTTCATAATAAAAACGGATCCAAAATACATTTTACATGCAACATACAAAATAATAAAATAGGAAAAATACATCAATTAAAAAAATGCAAACCAAACTTTGAAGACTTTTAATCCTCAATCCTCCAACTCGCCCACGGGTAACATTCAAATAAAATGACAAGGTATTGCAACCAAAAAAAGAAAATGAAAATTATGGTTAGTAATTAAATCAAGTCAAATAAATAAAATAAAATATATAAATAAACTAAATTAAATGAAATGCATAAAATAAGATGATAAACCAAATCAAATTAAACAAACTAAAAAAATATATTCAATTAAACCAAACAAATGAATAAAACAAATGAATAAAAGGATAAAACATATAAGAATGAATAAATAAAGTTGTGTGTGTGTGAACAACAAAGAGGGTCTCGCGTGAATAATGCATGCATGGAAATTAAGAAGAAAATAAATAAAGGTGACCACTGTTCACGTGGCCACCATGCAAAGATATGGGGAAAAATAACAAACAGTTGATTAAGTTGGTGAAATAAGATGATTAGATTAAAGATGCAAGATTAACATGACTAAATTAATTATTTACATGTTAAACACAATAAACAAAAATATTTAGATGGCAAAAGATCAATCAAAACAAATTAATTAATTGCATGTCAAAATTAATGAGAGCGCGCAGCGCTCCGCGCAGATGCTCGCACAGCGCTCCGAGGGAGCCCGCACGACGTTTCGTGCGAGCACGCTGCTCCACGCTGGGGGTGCTCTCCCCCAGCGCGCCGTGGCTGCCACAGTTGTCCGAATTTGTTTTTTAATTTTAAATTGAAACCTTTTGAACTAAAATTAATACTTTCAAACACATTTTTTTATTTTTAATTTTTAAAATATATATTTTTTATTTTTTTATTTTTTATTCTTTGAAAAGCAAATTTTCACCAGAAAATCATCACTTCTAATATTTTTGCCTACGAACGGGCATTTGTGATGCGCGCCGAATCCCGTGGGATGCCCCGGAGGCCCGCTCTTAGGGCGATCGGGAGAGGTTCATGAAAACTTGTAAGGTATTTACAAGTGCATCTATTTTGGGCAACAAGGAGGTTTCTTGGAGTTGCCACCCAATAAAACATTGAAAAAGTTCGTCTCGCCTCAGTGAGCCTAAGACGGTGCATAATATCCATTTTGGGCAAGCCAAAGGGATCTTGGAGGCATTCACCCCAATAGAACATTGGAATGACCCTCTAACCCTATAAAGCCTAGGATTGTAAATTGAGTCATTTGGTGGGACACAAGAGATGTCTTGGAGATCCCATTCCAATAGAACATTGAAATGGTCCTCTCGCCTCGTTGAGCCCAAAGACCAGAGATAGTTCGGGACTTCTCATTTATTCATACCGTGATTAAGTTAAAATTGAGTTTTGAATTTAAGTTTTCATCCATTTTCTCATACGTTTAGATGCAATAATTAGAGCGCAAGTTGATCACATAAAAAAAATGGCAAATAAAGTATAATTAAAATAAAGTACATAAAAATAAATTACAACAAAACTAGGGGCGGAATACAACCCCCATTATAAATAAAATATAATTCATACATAAAACGGGTTATTTATTAAGAGTGAGGACATTGGTCCTCGAATGCATAATTAAAAGAAAATAATTTTGAAGTGACAATTTATTTGGATGAAAAATTAGGACATTGGTCCTATTTTGTTAGAAAAATCCAATTTATTAATACAAATATTTTTGTGATTTTTTAATTAACGTGCATGAAAATAAATAAACATATTGTAAATTACATATTAAATAATAAAAGCAAATAAAGCAAAATAATACTAAAAATGCTAAAAATGCTAAACTCCACCAAAATGATGTCTTCAAACCTCCATGGGCTCCCACTCACCATTGGAACACTCACACATGAAAAATAAGTATTGAAATAAAAATACAAATAAAGATGATGTTAGTAATAAAAAAATGAATTAAACATGTAACATGTAAAAAATGAATTAAAATAAAACAACATGCATAATGTATGACAAATTAATTAGATGGCATAATAAAATATAACTCTTAACACATGAAAAATTTAACATGCATAAATAAAAACAATAAAATTTAACATGCATGAAAACATGAAAATAATGGTGATAAAATACAAAATTAATAAAAATAATAATAGTAATAGTAATGATAAATATTAATAATAATAATAATAATGATAACACTAATCATAATAATAATTACAAAAAATGATAATGGTAATAATATCAAAGAATATGAACAATCAAATTAAATATGCAAGTAGTAGTAATAATAATAATAATAATAATAATAATAATAATAATAATAATAATAATAATAATAATAATAATAATAATAATAATAATAATAATAATAATAATAATAATAATAATAATAATAATAATAATAAAAGTAAAATAATTATGGTAATAATAAATAGTAAATTATAATAATAATGATGATAATAATAATATATGAACAAAAATAATGATAAGAATATGAACATAAACAATTAAATAAGAAATAAGAATAAGAAATAATAATATGAACAATTAAATAAAAGATTAAGAATAAGAAATAATAAAAGATTAAGAATAAGAAATAATGATATGAGATTAAGAATAAGAAATAATGATAAAAGATTAAGAATAAGAAATAATGATATGAACAATTAAATAAAAGATTAAGAAATAAAAATAATGATAATAATACTAATATGAATAATTAAATAAGAACACAAGAATAAAAATAACAACAATTATATTAAAATGAAATAAGAAAAAGAACACAAAAATAGTATGGACAATTAAATAAGAACTAAGAAAATAGATCTAAGAGGATTTACATGTTAGTTAACTAATTAAAAATTAAAATTGGAGCCAAGAATACTTACCCTCAAAATTGGATGTGATGAATGAAATTGGATGATAAATTCCTTGCTTTGATTTAGGAAAAAAAATAAAATGTAATGAAATTTTATCCCAAGAACAAATAATTGATTTATTTGTCTTAAGGAAAAATTATGAAAATCAAGAAATAAAAAAAAATTCACAAGAACAAATAATTGATTTATTTGTCTCAAGAATTAAATAAAAAATTAAAATATTTGGAGAATTTTTCTTGAAGAAGAAAAAAAAATAAGAAGAAAAAGAAGATGAAGAGAGAAAACAATATTTTTCTTAAGAAAAATTCCCCCCAAAATCCTCACTAAAAAACCCATTTTACAACCTCAAAATTCAGAATTTTTATTAAATTGAATTAAATAAATTTAATTCTAATAATTACAAAAACTCATGAATTTGAAGAGTTTGGAGAATAAAAGGTTTTTGCATTAAATTGCACAAAAAAAATGAAGAAAAAATCAAATTTTAGGCCAAAAATCGGCGAATTGGGGCGCACAGGGGCGACCGACGCCGGTCGGAGCGCCCGACGGGCGTCAGAGCATGCAGGGTGCGCGGGCGACGCCCAGCGCGTCTCCCGCTCGCAGGCGAGAGCGCCCTGCGCAGCGCGCGTTGGGGTGCTGCCGCACCCGACATTCGCCGACTTTTTTTTTTAAAAATTTTCTAAAAAACTATAATTTCAAAACATAATTTTTTTTGTCCCAAAATAATTTTTAAAACACTTAAAATATTTTTTTTAAAAAAATACATTTTTATTTATTTCTTATAAATCAATTTGACAAGGAAATCATCATTTTCAACTTTCATTTTTGCCTATAAATCAGCACACTTAATTTCATCATTGGGTAATCGTGATCTAGGCTACCTCGGGACCCGGTGTCATAGCATCTAATCGTCATTGGGTAACCCTAGTTTGAGCTGTCTCGGGACTCGGTGTCATAGCATCTAATCGTCATTGGGTAACCCTAGTTTGAGCTGTCTCGGGACTCGGTGTCTACAGTTGCCCCCAGTTTAGGAGAAGCTAGTACACTAGTGTCTAGGTGAGTCTAAACTCAAAGAAAAGAAGGAAAGAGACACATACCTGAGGCAGCTATCTTTCTGAACTGGGTGATGCTGTTGTGGTGGTTGTCGCCATGTTGTCGGCGTGTTATCCTGTGTTGAAGTGGTAGTGCCGTGATCGTGCTAACCGTCAGTGAAGTGGTAGTGCCGTAATCGTGCTAACCCTTCTTAAGTGGTAGTGCCATGGTCGTGTTAACCTTCCGTAGAATGGTAGTGCCGCCATCGTGCTAACCCTTCTGAGTTGTGAAGCGGTAGTGCCGTGATCGTGCTAACCCTCCGTGGAGTGGTAGTGTCGTCATCGTGCTAACCCTTCTGAAGTGGTAGTGCCGTGGTCGTGCTAACCTTTCGTAGAATGGTAGTGCCGCCATCGTGCTAACTCTTCTGAGTTGGTGATGCGGTAGTGCCGTGATCGTGCTAACCCTCCGTGGAGTGGTAGTGCCGTCATCGTGCTAACCCTTCTGAAGTGGTAGTGCCATGGTCGTGCTAACCTTCCATAGAATGGTAGTGCCGCCATCGTACTAACCCTTCTGAGTTATGAAGCGGTAGTGTTGTGATCGTGCTAACCCTCCGTGGAGTGGTAGTGCCGTCATCGTGCTAACCCTTCTGAAGTGGTAGTGCCGTGGTCGTGCTAACTTTCAGTAGAATGGTAGTGCCGCCATCGTGCTAACCCGTCTTAGTTGGTGAAGTGGTAGTGTCGTGATCGTGCTAACCCTCCGTGGAGTGGTAGTGCCGTCATCATGCTAACTCTTCTGAAGTGGTAGTGCCATGGTCGTGCTAACCTTCCGTAGAATGGTAGTGCTGCCATCATGCTAACCCTTCTGAGTTGTGAAGTGGTAGTGTCGTGATAGTGCTAACCCTCCGTGGAGTGGTAGTGTCGCCATCGTTCTAACCCTTCTAAGTTGGTGAAGTGGTAGTGCCGTGATCGTGCTAACCCTTCGTGGAGTGGTAGTGCCGCCATCATGCTAACCCTTTTAAAGTGGTGCTATCTATGAGCCCTTTGGTTGATTTGCCCCCTGAGACGTCTTTGGTTGATGCTTGGATTGATGTCGTTTTAGTTGGTTGCCCTTGAGAGGTCTTTGGTTGATGCTTGGATTGATGTAGTCACTCGGCTTTTGTCAGTGTCCGCATCGAGTCTCTCTTTCTGCAAAACTGGAAAACCAAATATGCAGGAATAGTGAGCATGCACGTGAAATGTATGTGTCATGCAGAAATGCAGAATAAGATTTCATCTAAGTGAGTTTGGAGGCGATAGCCGGGCTGGGCTCAACTTGCTATAGGATCGATGCTCTTTGGAATTGCTTTTGAATTTCATGTCTTTGGGATTGTGAGGTTCTCATCTGATACCTGTAGTCATTTTTTTAAAGGTAGTGCGTCCCTTGTGGATTTTCACACTAGATTTTCTTAGTGAGAAATGCGTCTTTTGTGGATTTTCACATGACCCTGTGCCTTATTTTTGCCTGGAGTGGACCCAACCCAATTCAGCGGCTTTTTATTATACTTTTTTTTATTTTTTTTATGGACAGACTGCCTATTTTCAGGTTTTCATGCTATCTTTTGGCCTAATTTTTGCTTAGAGCGCCAGTTACGATTTTCATCTCTAACGGCTTTTTTTATTTTTTTTACATAGAGGTTGAAAATGTTGCCACAGATCCTTCTAGGGTGATCAGCATGTACTTATGCCCATGTCGTGGCCGTCTAAGCTTGATTCTTCTCATAATGGTGCTGTAAAATTGTCTTCGCAGTTGATAGAAAAATGAGTCGGCTGAAGGACCCGAGTGGTGAGAGTAGCAGAGGATAGACAGTAGATGACTTTGATCACACAAAGTGAACCGCTCTGATCACATCAATATACCATTGCATAAATGCATGTGTTTCAATTTGATTTCATTAAACATGATCATTGTTTGTCATTAATCTCAAGAATACAAAACCTCATCTAATCTCGGGATGGATCTTGAAAGCATCAAACTCTTGTCATCAATCAGCCCTCTCGGGTTTTCATGATTGAATATTTTCTCTCAGCCCTTAATTTTTGCCCAAAATGCTTTTTTTTTTGGCAGGACGCCCAATTTTAGCAAGGTCGCCTTTTTTTGATTTTCGACCTGTGGGGCATTTATTATTTTTAGCCTTTGCCATGGAACCTCCTTCAGTCTGTCGGTGTCGATTGAATTTTCTATCATCTCTGTTGGGGAGGTTGTTTCTTCTGACGATGGTTCTTTTTCGCATCAAAGTCTTATTCTTAGGACTTGTGCAAACTGGCAGAGGTAATGAGTTTCTTCGCTTGGATCTTGGCCGTGAAAGTTTGTATCTTCCGTTTGTTGGATTTAGTGCTTCAATTTCTAATGTAACCTTTAATGGTTGAGATGGTGTCATATGTTGGCCTCAAATGGTTTAGGATAAAGCTATGGTTTAGGACACAACTCTCCTTTTCTTTTTTTTTTCCTTTTTTTTTGCTTATTTTTTTTTTCTATTTTTTTTGTGATGTAATGAGTTGCCCTCCTAAGTTTGGTTATAAGAATCCCTATTGGTCTCATATGATTAAAGGTTAGTCTTGATTGGCATTGGGGTAAACATCTCAAATGGTTGTGAGGAAAGGAGTCCTAAGGGCTTGGTTTCAATGAGTTATGTATTTTTTGTGAAGGTTCAGGATTTTATTTGTCTAACTTCTGATGTACCTTGCGGAGTTTGATTTTGTTTGACTGCACTGTATGTGTCCTAGATGCTGAGGATGCAAAGGAATGGCTTTTTGAAATTCTGCTCATCATCATGTTGGCATGTTGTAGCAGCGTCGTCCCAATAATATCCTTGTCAATTTTCAAGTCTAGGCAAAGGCTTTTTCATTTTCTTTTTTTTGACATTATCTCTCAGAATTTTCCTCTCTTCAGGAGTTACATCAGATGCTATCAAGATTTTCTTTGGGTTTTCCAAAGTTTTAAAATTAAATGCAGTGATATTTGATGAATTAATGTCAAAATGTATGTATCATGATCATGTGAAACGAAATCATTAAAAATAGCATACAAATAAGCAAAAATTGTTCATTTTATTGCAAACTGCAAACTGTGTCATAAAAGTTCTTGGAATGAAAAGAATCAAGCATCTAAAACAACTATCTTTTTCTCCACTCTCACTAGTGGATTGAGAAGACCCGATCATATTCACGGTGGAGGGACTGCATTGTAGCCTGCCTTCTTCTTCTTCTCTCTCTTCTCAGGATCCGTGATCTGATTGGTGTCAATAAGATCTTAGATCTTGTTCCTCAATGTTCGGCAGTAATCTTTCAGGTGCCCGGTGTGCTGATGGTAAGCACAGTATTGGTCCTCTCTATGCCCTGGCTGTCCTTGATTCATGGCTGGTCTAGGTGCCAAAGGTCACAGCTTGCCCTCTTTCATCAATCTCTCTAGTACCCAGGATAGAGAGCGGCCTAAGTTGGAGTAGTATCTCTGACCTTGCCCAACTCCAGTAGCTGAAACCTCTACTGTCTTGCCATTTTTGCTATTACTGCTCCCAGCACTGCCTGATTTATACCCTGACTGGTTCCTATAGCCTTTCCCAGCAAAATTATTTTGGCTTGCTTTCTTTGCTAGGTAAGCCGCCTCAGCCTCTACAGTAATATCCTTAAGTGACTCCCAATCCCTAAGCCCCTTAAAGCTGAGCAAATCCCTCAAGTAAGGGCATGAGTTCCTGATAAATAACCTGATCTGGTCAGCGGTATCAGGCTTTCTCTTCATCTCCATAACCCTATTCCTCCACCTAGTGAGGTATTCATGGAATGATTCATCGCTCCTTTGTTGTAAGAGCTCGAGGTCCTTTAGGGTGACCTCCATTTTGGTACTGCAGTCGTACTGCCTCATAAATTCTTCAGTCAAAAGGTCCCAATCCTCTTTGGACCTCCTGTCTAGCCCGTGATACCAGTCTACTGCCGGACCCACCAGACTTAGGCAGAAATATTCCACCTTCTGCTTCTTACTTAACCCTATGCCTTTCATCACCAGGGTATATTGCTTGATGTGTGCAGATGGGTCCGAAGTATCATCGAACTTTGGTAGCTCAGGCATCTTGAACCTTTGGGTCAACAGCTCTTCATCCCCCAGATCTCTGTCCTTAGGGTTGATCCCCTTTCCAGCTGACAACATACGGGTGATAGCCTCAATCTGCTGTCTCATCCCTCTTAAAGCCTCATCCTCTACCCTAGGTGCTCTGGGCCTCATAGCTTGGTGGACTATTGGCTCGTCATCTTCCTCTTCCATCACAAAATCATCATTGGGGTTGGGGACCCTTTCCCTTCTTGGCTCGATGGGAGCAGCAACTCTGTGCTCATTGATAGGTTGACGGGCAGTAGCTCCAACGAGAGGAGCCTCCCCACCAGTAGGCGGTTCGGCTTGCCCCCAAGGAGGGACTACCGGTTGTTGTGGAGCGACAGGTGGCTATGGAGCAGCAAGTGCCTGGGGAACATGAGGATGAGCAATCCGTTCAGCCATGGCGCCCATCATATCCAGTATCCTCTGTTCAAAGTTCTCTAGTCTCCTAGCAAGGTTTTAAGTGGTCAAAACTCCAGTTTCTTCTACCATTGATGATTTAAGAGAGGATTCACTGATTGATGAAAATGACTCAGAATCCCAGTCAGACACTAATTTCGGCAACTCAAAGACCAAATTTGTCCTTACTAGCCGACCGTCGGAACTTCTAGTCCACTTAGATGAATATATGATGGCTGAAAATTTTAAATTGTTAGAATGATGCATGAATGACATATACAATGCATAATCGTGTGTTATGCAATATTGACAACCACATGCAAGTAAGTAAATCCTTCCAACTTTATCACTCCCACACACGAGGTAATGCGATCTCTTTCCTAGGTGGGCTTGATCTATGGATTAACTGGGAACCCAATGGACACGTATGGTGCACGGTGGGAAACCGACAGCATAACATCTCTTGACGAATGCGCATACGTATGAGCTTTGGCCTTTATGTATTTAATCATTTCAATTAAATCAAAATGGGCTTACCGGGGCATGAAAGACTTTGATAAAAGACCATTTAATTTGGTTGATTTTGTTCAATATATAATGGCCCATATAGCAAGCATCGTATTAAGGTACATATCACCTAGGGGAAGTATCTATTGCCATTACATGAGATTTGGTCATGGGTGATGATACTTTAGGGCTACCCAAGCATGGTCCCTGCCAACAGGTCTAGCTCATCACGAGCATAACGACCAATCGGGTCTCCATTTGATATACCATGATGGTACGAGGCTTGGGCTGGTGATTATCCCGAGCACTTCCCTAATATGAGTGAAAGTAGGGTCGTGCTTTAGGAACGCACCGGGGTAAAATAAGGGACCAACTAGCATAGTTCTAAGGCTCTAATGGATACAATGCAATTTCGAAGAGAAATGAAATTTTCATTTGTTAATAACTTAATTATAAGTTTAACCTAATTCACTTTCGAAGTGAAGTTTCGATCGTCCCCAGTGGAGTCGCCACTATGATGCGTGTCGGACCAGCAAGACCCTCATTGAACCCGCTTTTAGGATTAGAGGGATTGGTTCACGTCTTTTTGATCTTGGGTTATACGAGACATTTTGGAATTCCATACCTAATAGAACATTGGGAGGTTCATCTAACCACATGAAACCTTTAGGCACCTTTGAGGCATTTTGGAGTCGCCACCCAATTTACAAGAAATTGGGAAAGGTCATCTAACCTCAGGGGTCTTAAACCAGAGAAGGTGTTCGGAACTTCACTTTTATTCATACCTTTAGTTAAGTTATAAATGAGCTTTTAATAAAATAAAATTCCATCTCTCATCTCACGCGATCATGCAATAAATTTAAAGCGCATTTCAATCACATCGGAAATCTATAAAGAAAGCATAAAATAAAGCACTAAATAAATTACAAGAAAATCTGGGACAGAACAATCCCCCAAGATAAAGAAAGAACAAATAAAATAAAAGGATAAACTTGCTCCAAAAATTAATTACAAGGGCCCAAAATAAATAAACAAATAACTGCATCACAAAAATAAAATACATCATACATAAATCGGGATATTCATTGGATCTTTAGGAACATTGGTTCCTTTTTATTAACTAAAAAAATTGGAGAATTATTTTTGGGTATTAATTGAGAAAACCGGGATGAGTGATCCCATTTTATGAAAATTAATTCTCCATTTGAAAGTGAGATTTTATTGGTTAAAAATAGGACATTGGTCCATTTTATTAGAAAAATTCCAATTTTAATTATTGTGAAAAAACTTGAATTTTCATAATAAAAACGGATCCAAAATACATTTTACATGCAACATACAAAATAATAAAATAGGGAAAATACATCAATTAAAAAAATACAAACCAAAATTTGAAGACTTTTAATTCTCGGTCCTCCAACTCGCCCACGGGTAACACTCAAATAAAAAGATAAGGTATTGCAACCAAAAAAGAAAAATAAAAATTATGGTTAGTAATTAAATCAAGTCAAATAAATAAAATATATAAATAAACCAAATTAAATGAAATGCATAAAATAAGATGATAAACCAAATCAAATTAAACAAACTAAAAAAATATATTCAATTACACCAAACAAATGAATAAAAGGATAAAACATATAAGAATGAATAAATAAAGTTGTGTGTGTGTGAACAACAAAGAGGGTCCCACGAGAATAATGCATGCATTGAAATTAAGAAGAAAATAAATAAAGGTAACCACTGTTCACGTGGCCACCATGCAAAGATATGGGGAAAAATAACAAACAGTTGATTAAGTTGGTGAAATAAGATGATTAGATTAAAGATGCAAGATTAACATGACTAAATTAATTATTTACATGTTAAACACAATAAACATAAATATTTACATGGCAAAAGATCAATTAAAACAAATTAATTAATTGCATGTCAAAATTAATGAGAAATCAAAGCAAAATAAATTAATTACATGTTAAGAATAATAAGAAATCATGGCAAGATAAATTAATTATATGTTAAGAATAATAAGAAATCAAAACAAAAGAAATTAATTGATTACATGTTAGAAATAAAATCAATAAAACAATATTTATATGAATGAAATAATAAAAAATAATAGAAGAAGATAAAAAAAAATAATTAGTTTGGAGCTCAGAAAACTTACACTCGGATTTGGATTCGATGGAATAATGATGATCTTCTTGGAAAATTCCTCAAATAAATGATTTAGCAATGAATATAATTCCTTTTGTTTATGGAGAAAACAAAGAAATTAATTTGGATGCTTAAAAGATTGAAAATTGATTTGAAAGTGAAAACTAATTCCTTTTGTTTATGGAGAAAACAAAGAAATTAATTAGAATGATTAAAAATTGAAACTTGAATTTTCAATCTTAATTAATCCTTGTTAATGGAAAAAATAGAAGTCTCAAATTTTTTGAAGAAAAAATCAAAGAAGAAGAAAAGAAAAAGCTCTCAAAAATGTGATTTCCAAAAATAATGGAGGCTCTCCCTAGGTTTTTTTCATCTCAAAAAATTTATATCATGGAAAAATAAAGCCCCAATTCTATTAGGAAAAGAAATTTTAGTTTAATTCAATTTCCTGACTTTTTTAATGATAAAATAAGCTTTTATTTATTAATTATCTAAAAAAATGATTTAGAATTTAATTTGAACTCAAAAACCTTAATTTTGGGTGAAAAATCATGTTTTGGGCCGGAAAACAGCAATTGCGGGGAAATCTGGGCGCAAGGGGCTACGCGGGTGCTCGCACAGCGCTCCGTGAGAGCTTGCGCTCGAGCGCCGCCAGCGCGCCGTGGCTGCCGCAATGGTCCGATATTTTTTTTAAATTTTAAATTGAAACCTTTTGAACTAAAATTAATACTTTCAAACACATTTTTTTATTTTTTATTTTTAAAATATATATTTTTAATTTTTTAATTTTTTATTCTTTAAAAAGCAAATTTTCACCAAAAAAACATCACTTTCAATATTTTTTCCTGCGAAAGGGCAACTAATCATCATTGGATAACCCTGGTCTGGGCTGCCTCGAGACCCGGTATCTATAGCTACGTATACTTGCTGAGTCGATTGAACTCCTTCTCATAATCCGCTACAGACAACACTCTCTGACGGAGACTCAAAAACTACGGCCATCTTGCCTCCTTAAATGCCTTAGTCACATACTTATTTCGAAACTCCCTTTCAAAGAAGTCCCACGTCACAGGCTCGGGAAGCTGCGGATGTCTAAGCACTAGCGTCCACCAATCATAAGCTAAGCCCTGTAACAAGGAGACTACACACTCCACCTCTCTCTCCGGAGGGCAACGAATCTCCCTTAGCACCCACTTAACTTTCTCAATCCAGGTTTCTGCTTTATCCGATTCATCCAAACTAGTTCCAAAGAAATCCTCCGCTCCAAACTTCCGCATATTCTCTATCAAAGCTCTAGGGGCAGTAACTCTTTCCAAAACCCTGGCCATATCCTGAGATATCTTGAGCATAGCCTCGAAAGGTACCATAGGGGCCTCAGGTTGCACCCTAGGTGGCTGAGCTGGACCCGAAACAGATGGATCTTGCTCTCGAGGATTCGCACTCTCGGCTGACCCCTCAAGTGATCCACGAGAGACTCCATCAAACTACAAAACATACATAATGATCCGCATCAGGCCAACACAATGCTAAACATATACTCTATCTTACACTTGCCAAGAAACGCCTAAACCTATACTCTGATACCACAAAATGTAAAACCCCTTACCTATACGTAGGGAACTTCATCCCTCACACAGGAGAAAGGACCTCGATAGATGAGGGTTTTCACACAAACGCTCAAACAAAAAAAATACAATCTCAAACATTCACAAAAATAGAGTAATATAAAAATTTTAAATCCAATAAAGAACAGGTTGCTGACAGAAAATACTGAATTTCATTAATATATCATAACTATTTTTACATGCCCAAAAGTACAAGAGTGCCTCGGCACAAAAGATAATATACGTGCCTGAAATACTAAATTTTAAGTCATATGCATGACCAAAAAGACTACATCAGAGTATCTAAATACAAAAAGAAAATCTCTAATTCCAGTGTGTTGGCTCTGGCGACTGCGGATCGACTTGCTCTCAAACCCAGACATCTTCCACAGTTGCACGGATAAAACACCCATGCTAAACAATAATGCTTAGTGGGGAAAACACAAATGTACGACGAACACTCACAGTGGCGTCAACAGAAAAACACAAGCTCATGGCACAAGCAAAATAATAAACTCTTAATAATCAGTTCAAACCTGCAAATACATTGCAACACTAAACTCATATATTCATATCTTTTAAATCAAACCATAGCTATACGTGTTATTTACAAGTTACACATTAACAAAGATAAACCCGCTCATACAAGATAGTGGATAACGAGCAAACGCATAGATACCCGAGGGCATCAACAACTTGTTCATAACGCATGGATACCCGAAGGTATCAAAATCATTCTTTTCTGATTGTTCAAAAAATATTTTTGCATGGGATCTTAAGCAAGATCCAAGATTAAAGGATCGCGAGGATCCGATCGAGGACCTGATCAGGGTCTAAATTATAATGGTGCTGCAGCTACTGAAACTATATTAGGCATGCCTGACTATCCACTAAATTGACTCTGGCAGGTCATGCATAATACACATATATTCAGAGTATAACATATATCTTATGATAAAGAAATCATAATATTATGCATGCATAATTAGAGTCATTCATCATACATTTTTGAAAACCCATAAAAAATAGACATGGAATTCATTTTTAGAAAAACAGATAAACAATGGAGGGGGGTCACGGTCACAACGCACAAAGGGGGAGAATGAGGAGGACACGAGTCGTGCATACTTTCAAGACTTGTGTCAAGCACCCTGTCACGAGTCATGACCCAACGCATGACTCGTGATGGGGCTCTCCCATAGAGCACGAGTCGTGATAGTCATTCACGACTTATGAAAATTTTCACGATTCGTGAATGCCTCATGCTCCCACTCACACTCCCACGCCGAGTCGTGCTACGCCTCATGAGTCATGAGAAGACATTCCCAGGGTACCTCACGGTCATAACCAGAATGGTTGTCATCGTGAAACACCAAAGATGGCAAAACAGAATGCAACTTAAGGGTATCTAGCGGTCACAACCAAAATGGTTGTCACCGTGACATACCAAACATTCCAAAACATAATGGAAACTTTGATACCTCACGGTCACAACCAAAATGGTTGTCACCGTGACATACCAAAGATCCTCGACAGAATGCAACATTGCATATCTCACGGTGACAATCTATTGGTTGTCACCGTGACCTATACAGTAGTTGCGAACACACCTCGGTAAAACTCAATCACCTGAATTCAACATACAAATCATTCATCTAACAACTCATATCAAATCATGAATTTACATAGTCAAGATTCTAAAAATAACAACCCAGGAAATGACAACAAAACTCATCAAATTTCCAGAACATACAACTCAAAGCACAACATACAAATATGCATCAAAACACATAAATTCCCAAACCTCGAATTCCTATGCTCCAAATTAAGGGGCTCCACTTTCACTTGCTATGTCCTTGCCTTTAGGCTCTCTGGGATGGATTTCTGAGCAAAAACACCCAACAAAGATACAAAATTCAAAACCCTAACCCAAAGCATATAATACCCAAATACAAAAAAAAAGAAAAGGATGAAGAAGAATTAGCTACAACTTACCAAATTAGCTTAGGGCTACCCAAAACTCACCAAAAATTCCAGCACAAGGGAAAGGATCACAAGAAAAGAAAGAAAAAGAAAGAAGAAGATGAAGAACAAGCTGTGGGAAAAAGAAACGGGAAGAAAAAAAAGGAAAAACAGCTGTCCCTCACTCTCTCTCTTACCACCATAATTATCACCTACCCATGACACATGCCAAGACCCCATAGGAGAACTTTCCCATAACACACCCAACTAACCTCTTCTCTTATACACCCTAAACCATCCTCATTAAAATACATCGTAGCTCCATACACTCACACACACCCAAGCACAACCTCATAACACACACATAATAATACCTTACCATAACACATATTGAAAATAACACATGCAAAATTTTACTTACAAAATCACACATCCAAGGCTCAAACTACTAGGGTGGGAATGGGGTGTTACAATACTCCCCTCCTTAATAGAATTTCGTCCTCAAAATTCTCATCTGATGTGAACAATTGAGGATGTTGAGCTCCCATAACCTTCTTTGATTCCCAAGTTGCTTCTTCGATTCCATGATGTCGCCAAAGTACCTTAACCAAAGGGATTTGCTTGTTACGGAGCTGTTTGATTTCCCTAGCCAAAATTTTCTTCGGATCCTCATTAAATGAGAAGTCTGACTGGGCCAACCTTTTCCAAGATCTCATAAGGTCCAATAAACCGAGGACTAAATTTTCCTTTCTTACCAAATCATAGAACTTTTCACTAGGGTGATACTTTCAAAAAGACTTTATCGCCAATCTCATACTGAATATCCCGTCACTTCAAATTGGCATACGACCTCTGCCTGTCTTTGGCTGCCTTCAAATTCGGTTGCACAACTCTAACTTTCTCTTCAGTGTCTCTGATTAACTCCGGACCCACAACGGACCTTTATGATAACTCCGTCCAACACACTGGAGTTCTACATTTTCGCCCATAAAGAACTTCATAGGGAGCCATACCAATACTCACCTGATGACTATTATTGTACGCAAATTCCATTAAAGGTACATATTTATCCCAACTACCGGAGAACTCCAAAGCACAACCACGAACCATATCTTCAAGAATCTAAATAACCCTTTCTGACTGACCATCGGTCTGAGGATGGAAGGCAGTGCTGAAGTTTAACTGAGTACCCAAAGCTGACTGTAATTATCATTCACATAGATCTCTGCCAACCAGTCCATGGAATAGTCTAATCGAATTGGCAAGAAATATTCTGACTTAGATAACCAGTCGACTATCACCCACACTGAATCATGTTTACATTGTGTCAATGGCAAACCAACCACAAAGTCCATCGTAACATCATCCCACCTCCACTAAGGAATGGGTAAGGGATGTAACAATCATGTTGGGACTTGGTGTTCAGCCTTCACTTGCTGACATACCAGACATTTCGATACAAACTCTACTATATCTTTTTTCATACCTGGCCACCAATAGAACTGTTTAATATCTATGTACATCTTATCCCCTCCTGGATGCATAGTGAAAACTGATGAATGAGCTTCTTGCAGAAGCTTCTTCTTCACATCACTTATATCAGGCACACATAAACGGTTCCTAAATCTGAGCACTCCCTCATAATCCACCGAAAATTCAGTTTGTTTACCATCTTTTACCAAATGCATAGCACGTTGCAATACAGGGTCACTCAACTGAGCGTATACTATCACTTGTCTCAAACTCAGTTTGGCCTTCAACCGAGCAATCAGTGCTGCATCGAAATCAAAATTCCACCTTCCTCTACTCAATGACAAAGCTGAAACTAACTTCTGACTGAGGGCATTTGCCACTACATTTGCTTTACCTGGATGGTAATCAATGATACAGTCGTAATCTTTAAATAACTCCAACCATCTTCGCTGCCTTAAGTTCAATTCCTTCTGAGTGAGCAGATACTTCAGACTCTTGTGATCTGTGAAGATCCTGCAAGTTTTCCCATACAAATAGTGCTGCCAAACCTTAAGAGCAAACACTACTGCTGCTAACTCCAAATCATGCGTCGAATAATGTCGTTTATGCGGCTTCAATTGCCTAGAAGCATATGCTATCACCTTGCCATCTTACATGAGAACACAACCAAGCCCTATGCCTGAGGCATCACTATACATAATATACTCTTGACCCGATATGGGTTGAGTAAGTACAGGAGCCTTAACCATCATATTCTTTAACTGGTCAAAGCTTGCTTGGCACTTATCAGACCAATTGAACTTAGCCTCTTTTCGGAGAAGTCGTGTCAGAGGTGAAGCTATCACTGAAAAGCCCTTCACAAACCGTCTATAATATCCAGCTAAACCCAGAAAACTCCTTACTTCTGGTACAGACTTAGGTGGCAACCAGTTCACAATCGCTTCTACTTTGGATGGATCTACTTGGATACCTTTAGCTGAAACAACATGCCCAAGGAAGGTCACCTCCTTTAACCAAAAATCGCACTTACTAAGCTTAGCGAAGAGCTGGTGGTCTCTCAACCCTTGCAACACCACACGAAGATGTTCCTCATGCTCTTTTTTAGTCTTCGAGTAAATCAGAATATCTTCCATGAATATTACCACGAAATGGTCGAGATACTGTCTGAACACCCTGTTCATTAAATCCATGAAAGCTGCGGGTGCGTTAGTCAAACCAAATGGCAACAATAGAAATTCATAATGACCATAACGCGTCCGAAAAGCTGTCTTTGCAATATCCGCATCCTTAACCCTCAGCTGATAATAACCTGATCTCAAATCTATCTTAGAAAACACTCCTGCTCCTCTCAACTGATCAAAGAGATCCTCGATCCGTGGCAACGGATACTTGTTCTTTACCGTGACCTTGTTAATCTGTCGGTAGTCAAGACACATTCTCAAAGTACCATCCTTTTTCTTGACAAACAGAACCGGAGCACCCCAAGGTGACACACTCGACCGGATAAAACTCTTATAAAAAATCCCTTGCAACTGACTTTTCAACTCTTTTAACTCCACCGGAGCCATCCGGTACTGAGCCTTAGAAATTGGTGCTGTACCCAGCACAATGTCTACCGACAATTCTACTTCTCTTTCTGGAGGCAAACCCAGTAATTCCTCTAGAAATACATCTACAAATTCTCTTACTACCGGAATATCTTGGATTTTCACTTGCCCTCTTCGAGAATCCAAAACCAAAGCCAAATACGCTTCGCATCCTTTGCTCATAAACCTTCTCGCCTTCAAAGCCGAAATCACATTATGCAACGAATTACTTCCCACACCTTTAACAACCACAGGTAACTGATCACTATCTTTGAGCACAACTGTTTTCCTATGACAATCAACTATAGCTCGATACTTGGACAACTAATCCATACCCAAAATTAAATTGAATTCATGGAATGGCAAACTTATCAAATCAACTGGAAATTCTTTATCATGTACTACCAGAGGACAATTCCGATACACCCGATTTACATTAACACACTGTCCTAACGGACTGGTTACACATATCTCATAATCCAATGTATCCTCATTAGATAATTTATCACATAGCTTATCAGAATACAGATAAGAATGAGTAGAACCTGGGTTTATCAAAGTATACATTTCAATATCAAAAAGCAAAAACTTACCGGCTATCACTTCTGGAGCATCCTGCTCATCATGAACTCTCATAGCATAAGCTCGTGCAGCTGCGGGAACTGGGCGATCGACAATCTCAGAGGATTCTCTTTCCTGAGGTTGTCCACCAGGACCCCGTCCTCTACCTCTACCACGACTGCCCTGAGGAGTATTCGACCCTGCTCGACTAACCTCTTGTTAACCCTGAGTATTCTCATACAAATTCGGGCAGTTGGCTAAAAAGTGGTCTGTACTACCACATCTGAAACATCCTCCTGTCAACCACCGACATTCGCCCCAATGTCGCTTACTGCAATGGGAGCACTAAGGTGCTCCATCACCTTGACCACCCGAAGCTCCTCTACCCGCACTAGCCCCTCTGAAAGAATCCTGCTTGCTCCTTCTAGTAGCCGAACTAGGTTGCGACTCACCATAGGGATTCCCTTGAGACTAACGTGACCTCTTTCCCAAAGAAGAACCTCCTCCAGAAGCCTTCTTCCTCTGAGCCTTCTCCCTTAAAACATTCTCAGAGCGTTCTGCTCTCAAAGCTGCCTGGACAATCTGATAGTAACTGACATCCGGTGCCGATATCAAGGAAACCAACATCACCTTTAGAGATTCATTGAAACCCGCCTCAAAATGTTGACATCGGAACTCCTCAGTGAGAACTCCTGGCGACGCATACTTGCTGAGTCGATTGAACTCCTTCTCATAATTCGCTCCAGACAACACTCTCTGATGAAGATTCAAAAATTGCGCCCATCTTGCCTCCTTAAATGCCTTAGTCACGTACTTATTTCGAAACTCCCTTTCAAAGAACTCCCACGTCACAGGCTCGAGAAGCTGCAGATGTCTAAGCACTAACGTCCACCAATCATAAGCTAAGCCCTGTAACAAGGATACTACACACTCCACCTCTCTCTCTTGAGGGCAACGAATCTCCCTTAGCACCCGCTTAACTTTCTCAATCCAGGTTTTCGCTTTATCGATTCATCCAAACAAGTTCCAAAGAAATCCTCCGCTCCAAACTTCCTCATATTCTCTATCGGAGCTCTAGGGGCAGTAACTCTTTCCAAAATCCTAGCCATATCCTGAGATATCTTGAGCATAGCCTCGAAAGGGACCGCAGGGGCCTCAGGTTGCACCCTAGGTGGCTGAACCGGACCCGAAATAGATGGATCTTGCTCTCGAGGATTCACACTCTCGGCTGACCCCTCAAGTGATCCACGAGCAGACTCCATCAAACTACAAAACATACACAATGATCCGCATCAGGCCAACACAATGCTAAATATATACTCTATCTTACACTTGCCAAGAAATGCCTAAACCTATGGTCTGACACCACAAAATGTAACACCCCTTACCTATACATAGGGAACTTCATCCCTCACAAAGGAGGAAGGACCCCGATAGATGAGGGTTGTCACACAAATGCTCAAACAAAACAAATATAATCTCAAACATTCGCAAAAACAGAGTAATAGAAAAATTTTAAATCCAATAAAGAACAGGCTGCTGACAGAAAATACTTAATTTTATTAATATATTATAACTGTTTTTACATGCCCAAAAGTACAAGAGTGCCTCGGCATAAATGATAATATACATGCCTGAAATACTAAATTTTAAGTCATATACATGACCAAAAAGATTACATCAGAGTATCTAAATACAAAAAGAAAATCTCTAATTCCAGTGTGTTGGCCCTAGCAACTGTGGATCGAATCGCTCTCAAAGCCAGACATCTTCCACACCTGCACGGATAAAACACCTGTGCTAAGCGATAACGCTTAATGGGGAAAACACAAATGCACGACGACCACTCATAGTGGCTTCAACAGAAAAACACAAGCTCATGGCACAAGCAAAATAATAAACTCTTAATAATCAGTTCAAACCTGCAGATACATTGCAACACTAAACTCATATATTCATATCTTTTAAATCAAACCATAACTATATATGTTATTTACAAGTTACACATTAACAAAGATAAACCCGCTCATACAAGATAGTGGATAACGCGCAAATGCATAGATACCCGAGGGCATCAACAATTTATTCATAATGCATGGATACCCGAAGGTATCAAAATCATTCTTTTCTGATTTTTCCAAAAATATTTTCGCATGGGATCTTAAGCAAGATCCAAGATTGAAGGATCGCGAGGATCCGATCGGGGACCTGATCAGGGTCCAAATCATAATGGTGCTGCAGTTACTGAAACTCTATTAGGCATGCCTAACTATCCAGTAAATCGACTCTAACAGGTCATGCATAATACACATATATTCAGAGTATAACATATATCTTATGATAAAGAAATCATAATATTATACATGCATAATTAGAGTCATTCATCATACATTTTTGAAAACCCATAAAAAAAGAGACATGGAATTCATTTTCAGAAAAACAGACAAACAATGGAGGAGGTCACGGTCACAACACACAACGGGGAAGAAAGAGGAGGACACAAGCCGTGCATACAGTCATGACTCGTGTCAAGCACCCTATCACGAGTCGTGACCCAACGCACGACTTGTGATGGGGCTCTCCCATAGAGCACGAGTCGTGATAGTCATTCACGACTCATGAAAATTTTCACGATTCATGAATGCCTCACGCTCCCACTCATACTCCCACGCCGAGTCGTGCTAAGCCTCATGAGTCATGAGAAGACATTCCCAGGATACCTCACGGTCATAACCAGAATGGTTGTCATCGTGAAACACCAAAGATGGCAAAACAGAATGCAACTTAAGGGTATCTCACGGTCACAACCAAAACGGTTGTCACCGTGACATACCAAACATTCCAAAACAGAATGCAAACCTTGACACCTCACCGTCACAACCAAAATGGTTATCACCGTGACATACCAAAGATCCTCGACAGATTGTAACTTTGCATATCTCACGGTGACAATCTCTTGGTTGTCACCGTTACCTATACAGCAGTTGCGAACACACCTCGGCAAAACTCAATTACCAGAATTCAACATACAAATCATTCATCTAACAACTCATATCAAATCATGAATTTACATAGTCAAGATTCTAACAATAGCAACCCAGGAAATGACAACAAAACTCATCAAATTTCCAGAACATACAACTCAAAGCACAACATACAAATATGCATCAAAACACATAAATTCCCAAACCTCGAATTCCTATGCTCCAAATTAATGGGTTTCACTTCCACTTGCTATGTCCTTGCCTTTAGGCTCTCTAGGAGGGATTTCTGAGCAAAAACACCCAACAAAGATATAAAATTCAAAACCCTAACCCAAAGCATATAATACCCAAATACAAAAAGAAAGAAGCGGATGCAGAAGAATTAGCTACAACTTACCAATTAGCTTAGGGCTACCCAAAACTCACAAAAAATTGCAGCACAAGGGAAAGTATCACAAGAAAACAAAGAAAAAGAAAGAAAAAGATAAAGAATGGGCTGAGGGAAAAAGAAACGGGAAGAAAAAAAAAAAAGGAAAAACAGCTGTCCCTCACTCTCTCTCTTACCACCATAATTATCACCTACCCATGCCACATGCCAAGACCCCATAGGAGAACTTTCCTATAACAAACCCAACCAACCTCTTCTCTCATACACCCTAAACCAACCTCATTAAAATACATCCTAGCTCCATACACTCACTCACACCCAAGCACAACCTCATAACACACACATAATAATACCTTACCATAACACATATTCAAAATAACACATGCAAAATTTTACCTACAAAATCACACATCCAAGGCTCAAACTACGAGGGTGGGAACGGGGTGTTACAATACTCCCCTCCTTAACATAATTTTATCCTCGAAATTCTCACCTGATCTGAACAATTGAGGATGCTGAGCTCTCATAAACTCCTCTAATTCCCAAGTTGCTTCTTCGATTCCATGATGTCGCCAAAGTACCTTAACCAAAGGGATTTGCTTGTTACGGAGTTGTTTGATTTCCCTAGCCAAAATTTTTTTCGGTTCCTCATCGAATGAGAAGTTTGACTGAGTCCGAATATCCTGCACTTATAACACATCAGATGGATTCGAACGGTAGCGGCGGAACATGGACATGTGAAACACATCGTGCAATTTAACTAACTCCATAGACAAAGCAATCTGATAAGCTACTGGGCCAACCTTTTCCAAGATCTCATAAGGTCCAATAAACCGAGGACTCAATTTTCCTTTCTTACCAAATCGTAAAACTTTTCGCCAGGGCGATACTTTCAAAAAGACTTTGTCGCCAACCTCATACTGAATACCCCGTCACTTCAAATTAGCATACGACCTCTGTCTGTCTTTGGCTGCCTTCAAATTCGATTGCACAACTCTAACTTTCTCTTCCGTGTCTCTGATCAACTCTGGACCCACAACGAACCTTTCTAATAACTCCGTCCAACACACTGGAGTTCTATATTTTCGCACATAAAGAACTTCATAGTGAGCAATGCCAATACTCACCTGATGACTATTATTGTACGCAAATTCCATTAAAGGTACATATTTATCCCAACTACTGGAGAACTCCAAAGCACAACCCCGAAGCATATCTTCAAGAATCTGAATAACTCTTTCTGACTAACCATCCGTCTGAGGATGGAAGGCAGTGCTAAAGTTTAATCGAGTACCCAAAGCTGATTGTAATTCCTTCCAAAATTTTGACGTAAACCTTGGATCCCGATCCAACACAATGGATAGCGGAACTCCGTGAAGCCTTACTATCTCATTCACATAGATCTCTGCCAAGCTGTCCATGGAATAGTGTAATCGAATTGGCAAAAAATGTGCTGACTTAGATAACCGGTCGACTATCACCCACACTGAATCATGCTTACATTGTGTCAATGGCAAACTAACCACAAAGTCTATCGTAACATCATCCCACTTCCACTGAGGAATGGGTAAGGGATGTAACAATCCTGTTGGGACTTGGTGTTCAGCCTTCACTTGCTGACATACCAGACATTTTGATACAAACTCTACTATGCCTTTCTTCATACCTGGCCACCAATAGAACTATTTAATATCTCTGTACATCTTATCCCCTCCTGGATGTATAGTGAAAACTGATGAATAAGCTTCTTGCAGAAGCTTCTTCTTCACATCACTTATATCAGGCACACATAAACGGTTCCTGAATCTAAGCACTCCCTCGCAATCCACCGAAAATTCAGTTTGTTTACCATCTTTTACCAAATGCATAGCACACTGCAATACAGGGTCACTTAACTGAGCGTATACTATCACTTGTCTCAAACTCGATTTGGCCTTCAATCGAGCAATCAGTGCTCCATCGAAATCAAAATTCCACCTTCCTCTACTAAACGACAAAGCTGAAACTAACTTCCGACTGAGGGCATCTGCCACTACATTTGCTTTGCCTGGATGGTAATCAATGATACAGTTGTAATCTTTAAATAACTCCAACCATCTTCGTTGCCTTAAGTTCAATTCCTTCTGAGTGAGTAGATACTTCAGACTCTTGTGATCTATGAAGATCCTGCAAGTTTCCCCATATAAATAGTGCCACCAAACATTAAGAGCAAACACTACCGCTGCTAACTCCAAATTATGCGTCGGATAATATCGTTCATGCGGCTTTAATTGCCTAGAAGCATATGCTATCACCTTGCCGTCTTACATGAGAACACAACCATGTCCTATGCCTGAGGCATCACTGTACATAATATACTCTTTACCCGATACGGGTTAAGTAAGTACAAGAGCCTTAACTAACATATTCTTTAACTGGTCAAAGCTTGCTTGGCACTTATCAGACCAATTGAACTTAACCTCTTTTTGGAGAAATTGTGTCAGAGGTGAAGCCATCACTGAAAAGCCCTTCACAAACAGTCTATAATATCCAGCTAAACCCAAAAAACTCCTTACTTCCGGCACAGACTTAGGTGGCAACCAGTTCACAATCGCTTCTACTTTGGATGGATCTACCCGGATACCTTCAGCTGAAACAACATGCCCAAGGAAGGTCACCTCCTTTAACCAAAAATTGCACTAACTAAGCTTAGCGAAGGGCTGGTGGTCTCTCAACACTTGCAACACCACACGAAGATGTTCCTCATGCTCTTTTTCAGTCTTCGAGTAAATAAGAATATCATCGATGAACAGTACCACGAAACGGTCGAGATACTATTTGAACACCCTGTTCTTTAAATCCATGAAAGCTGCGAGCGCGTTAGTCAAACCAAATGGCATAACTAGAAATTCATAATGACCATAACACGTCCAAAAAGCTGTCTTCACAACATCTGCATCCTTAACCCTCAGCTGATAATAACCTGATCTCAAATCTATCTTAGAAAACACTCCTACTCCTCTCAACTGATCAAAGAGATCCTCGATCCGTGGCAACGGATACTTGTTCTTTACCGTGACCTTGTTAATCTGTCAGTAGTCAATACACATTCTCAAAGTACCGTCCTTTTTCTTGACAAACAGAACTGGAGCACCCCAAGGTGACACACTCGGCCGGATAAAATCCGTATCCAAAAGCTCTTGCAACTGACTTATCAACTCTTTTAACTCCATCGGAGCCATCCGGTACGAAGCCTTAGAAATTGGTGCTGTACCCGGCACAATGGCTACCGATAATTCTACTTCTCTTTTAGGAGGCAAACCCGGTAATTCCTCTGGAAATACATCTACAAATTCTCTTACTATCGGAATATCTTGGATTTTCACTTGCCCTCTTCGAGAATCCAAAACCAAAGCCAAATACGCTTCACATCCTTTCCTCATAAACCGTCTTGCCTTCAAAGTCGAAATCACATTATGCAACGAATTACTTCCCACACCTTTAACAACCACAGGCAACTGATCACTATCTCTGAGCAAAACTATTTTCCTATGATAATCAACTATAGCTCGATACTTGGACAACCAATCCATACCCAAAATTAAATCGAATTTATGGAATGGCAAACTTATCAAATCAACCAGAAATTCTTTATCTTGCACTACCAGAGGACAATTCCGATACACCCGATTCACATTAACACACTATCCTAACGGACTCGTTACACATATATCATAATCCAATGTATCCTCATTAGATAATTTATCACATAGCTTATCAGAACACATATAAGAATGAGTAGAACCTGGGTCTATCAAAGCATACATTTCAATATCAAAAAGCAAAAACTTACCGGCTATTACTTCTGGAGCATCCTGCTCATCACGAACTCTTATAGCATAAGCTCGTGCAGCTGTGGGAACTGGGCATTCGACAATCTCAGAGGATTCTCTTTCCTGAGGCCGTCCACCACGACCCCGTCCTCTACCTCACCACGACTCCCCTGAGGAGCATTCGACCCTGCTCGACTAGCCTCTTATTGACCCTGATTATTCTCATACAAATTCGGTCAGTTGGCTAAAAAGTGGTCTGTACTACCACATCTGAAACATCCTTCGGTCAACCACCGACATTCGCCCCAATGTCACTTACTACAATGGGAACACTGAGGCGCTCCATCACCACGACCACCCGAAGCTCCTCTACCCGCACTAGCCCCTCTGAAAGAATCCTACCTCCTCCCTCTAGTAGTCGGACTAGGTTGCGACTCACATAGGGATTCCCTTGAGACTCACATGACCTCTTTCCCGAAGAAGAACCTCCTCTAGAAGCCTTCTTCCTCTGAGCCTTCTCCCTTAAAACATTCTCAGAGCGTTCTGCTCTCAAAGCTACCTGCACAATCTGATAGTAACTGACATTCGGTGCCGACATCAAGGAAACCAACATCACCTTCAGAGACTCATTCAAACCCACCTCAAAATGTTGACATCGGAACTCCTCAGTGAGAACTCCTGGCGGTGCATACTTGCTGAGTTGATTGAACTCCTTCTCATAATCCGCTACAGACAACACTCTCTGACGGAGACTCAAAAACTGCGCCCATCTTGCCTCCTTAAATGCCTTAGTCAAATACTTATTCCGAAACTCCCTTTCAAAGAACTCCCACGTCACAGGCTAGAGAAGCTACGGATGTCTAAGCACTAGCGTCCACCAATCATAAGCTAAGCCCTATAACAAGGAGACTACACACTCCACCTCTCTCTCCGGAGGGCGACGAATCTCCCTTAGCACCCTCTTAACTTTCTCAATCCAGGTTTCTGCTTTATCCGATTCATCCAAACTAGTTCCAAAGAAATCCTCCGCTCCAAACGTCTGCATATTCTCTATCGGAGCTCTAGGGGCAGTAACTCTTTCCAAAACCCTGGCCATATCCTGAGATATCTTGAGCATAGCCTCGAAAGGGACCGCAGGGGCCTCAGGTTGCACCCTAGGTGGCTAAACCGGACCTGAAACAGATGGATCTTGCTCTCGGGGATTCGCACTCTTGGCTGACCCCTCAAGTGATCCACGGGCAAACTCCATCAAACTATAAAACATACACAATGATCCGCATCAAGCCAACACAACGCTAAACATATACTCTATCTTACACTTGCCAAGAAACGCCTAAACCTATACTCTGATACCACAAAATGTAACACCCCTTACCTATACGTAGGGAACTTCTTCCCTCACACAGGAGGAAGGACCACGATAGATGAGGGTTGTCACACAAATGCTCAAAAATAAAAACAAATATAATCTCAAACATTCGCAAAAACAGAGTAATATAAAAATTTTAAATCCAATAAAGAACAGGCTGCTGACAGAAAAAAATAAATTTCATTAATATCATAACTGTTTTTAAATGCCCAAAAGTATAAGAGTGCCTCGGCACAAAAGATAATATACATGCCTGAAATACTAAATTTTAAGTCATATACGTGACCAAAAAGATTACATCAGAGTATCTAAATACAAAAAGAAAATCTCTAATTCCAGTGTGTTGGCCCTGGCGACTGCGGATCGACTCGCTCTCAAACCCAGACATCTTCAACACCTACATGGATAAAACACCCGTGCTAAGCGATAACGCTTAGTGGGGAAAACACAAATGCACGATGACCACTCATAGTGGCGTCAACAGAAAAACACAAGCTCATGGCACAAGCAAAATAATAAACTCTTAATAATCAGCTCAAACCTGCAGATACATTGCAAAACTAAACTCATATATTCATATCTTTTAAATCAAACCATAACTATATGTGTTATTTACAAGTTGCACATTAATAAAGATAAACCCGCTCATACAAGATAGTGAATAATGAGCAAACGCATAGAGACCTAAGGGCATCAACAACTTGTTCATTACACATGGATACCCGAAGGTATCAAAATCATTCATTTCTGATTGTTCCAAAAATATTTTCGCATGGGATCTTAAGAAAGATCCAAGATTGAAGGATCGCAAGGATCTGATCGGGGACCTGATCAGGGTTCAAATCATAATGGTGCTGCAGCTACTGAAACTCTATTAGGCATGCCTAACTATCCACTAAATCTACTCTAGCAGGTCATGCATAATACACATATATTCAGAGTATAACATATATCTTATGATAAAGAAATCGTAATATTATACATGCATAATTAGAGTCATTCATCATAGATTATTGAAAACCTATAAAAAAAGAGACATGGAATTCATTTTTAGAAAAATAGGCAAACAATGGAGGGGGGTCATGGTCATAATGCACAAAGGGGGAGAAAGAGGAGGAAACGAGTCGTGCATACTGTCACGACTTGTGTCAAGCACCCTGTCACGAGTCATGACCCAACACATGACTCGTAATGTGGCTCTCCCACAGAGCAAGAGTCGTGATAGTCATTCACGACTCGGGAAAATTTTCACGATTCGTGAATGCCTCACGCTCCCACTCACACTCCCACGTCGAGTCGTGCTAAGCCTCATGAGTCATGAGAAGAAGACATTCCCAAGGTACCTCACGGTCATAACCAGAATGGTTGTCACCGTGAGACACCAAAGATGGCAAAATAGAATGCAACTTAAGGGTATCTCACGGTCACAACAAAAACGGTTGTCACCGTGACATACCAAACATTACAAAACAGAATGCAAACCTTAATACCTCTCGGTCACAACCAAAATGGTTGTCACCGTGACATACCAAAGATCCTCGACAGAATGCAACTTTGCATATCTCACGGTGACAATCTCTTGGTTGTCACCATGACCTACACAGTAGTTGCGAACACACCTCGGCAAAACTCAATTACTAGAATTCAACATACAACTCATTCATCTAACAACTCATATCAAATCATGAATTTACATAGTCAAGATTCTAATAATAACAACCTAGGAAATGACAAAAAAACTCATCAAATTTCCAGAACATACAACTCAAAGAACAATATACAAATATGCATCAAAACACATAAATTCCCAAACCTCGAATTCCTATGCTCCAAATTAAGGGGCTCCACTTCCACTTGCTATGTCCTTGCCTTTATGCTCTCTAGGAGGGATTTCTGAGCAAAAACACCCAACAAATATACAAAATTCAAAACCCTAACCCAAAGCATATAATACCCAAATACAAAAAGAAAGAAGAGGATGAAGAAGAATTAGCTACAACTTACCAAATTAGCTTAGGGCTACCCAAAACTCACAAAAAATTGCAGCACAAGGGAAATGATCACAAGAAAACAAAGAAAAAGAAAGAAGAAGATGAAGAACGGGCTGAGGGAAAAAGAAATGGGAAGAAAAAAAAGGAAAAACAGTTGTCCCTCACTGTCTCTCTTACCACCATAATTATCACCTACCCATGCCACATGCCAAGACCCCATAGGAGAACTTTCATACACCCTAAACCATCCTCATTAAAATACATCCTAGCTCTATACACTCACACCCAAGCACAACCTTATAACACACACATAATAATACCTTACCATAACACATATTCAAAATAACACATGCAAAATTTTACCTACAAAATCACACATCCAAGGCTTAAACAACTAAGGTGGGAACGGGGTGTTACATTTACCGTAGGCCTTACCACTCCTTGTTGAGCCCCGCTCAATGCTGGCATAGCAAAGTCCATCAATCTAGGTGGATTCTCATCATCAGCCATAATTGAACTCTTATTTTTATTTTCTTTTTATTTGATTTACGGTTACTAAACAAAAATCTTTCTATCTCCGGATTCAATTGTTCAAGTTCTTCTTGAGAACTCCTTGTCTTTGGCATAAACTTGAACTATCTAATCCTGTAAAAACAAAACAAAACAAAGCAAAGCAAAGCATATTAAATATTGTAATTCAAAATCATAAATCAAGATTTATAATGGCAATAACACAATCATAATAGTTCCCCGGCAATGGTGCCAAAAACTTACTGTGGTCTAAATTTGCAAGCTCACGGTTTACTGATTATAGTACTTAAGATATCGTTCCCACGAGGAATATATATTGATTATTACTTACTACTTGATTTTAATCTTGTTTGCAATGATCAATATCTTGTAAGTTAATTCTATACTATTCGTGTAATGCAAGTTAACTAAACCTAATTGATAATGATCAAAGAAGACAAGACGAATTAATGATGATAAATTAATAATTAACGGAACTTGAAGTAATTATTCTTGATTATTAGTATATCCTTGTTATGCAAGTCAAGTTGAAATAATATTACAATTCACTCTCTCAACATGAATTATAGTGCCTAAAACATACATTAATAATTCTAACTTTTAACTCTCATTAATGAATTAGTTGATTATACATGCAAATTTCAGGATTAATTAGCAACCTGTAACAATCATCTAACATTATGATCTCTCAAATAATGTTTCAATGATTAACTTCCATTAGTTCTAAATGGGAATCTGTCTCTCAACTAAATCCTCACTTATAATGATCATGCATCAAATACTAATAGAAATTCTACAAACAAGAATACTAAATTGATATGAACAATAAAACATAATATAAAGGATTCAAGTTCATAAATACATTATTTAATATTTACAAAGAAGAAGTAAAAGATTAGAAATAAGAAGAAAGAGATCTCTCAACCCTTTTTCTTTTCACAAAGTATGTTCTTCTTCTTTGCAATTGTCTTCTCCCCAAAACATAAAAATTAACTTCAGAACTTTAACTACAGAAATTGTTCTCTCTCTAAACTTACAGAAAAACCTTAGTTAAAATTCCATCATCTTTAATTTACAACTGAATTTAATATATATAATGTTCCAAAATTCATGTCCCTTGAAATGCCTCTCCAAAGAGTTGCAAAGCTTGGCAAAAAGGCTTGACTATTCAAATGGCTTTTCAAAATAACTACCCCAGCGGATCTCTCTATCGCGCTAGTGACAAAGCACAGATTCCTCTTCCTTGGCTTTCTTCAGTTGTGTTGACACTTTATCCTCCTTGATTTGTCGCGCTCGCGACTCCCTTTGTGCCCGCGACAGTAAGCGGCATTCCTCATTTGCTCTTTTCTTCTTATCTTCTCTTCTTTCTTCTTAAGTGCTATCTGTCGTGCTCGCGACAGTACCATCTTTTCATGCTCAATTTTGCTCCTTTTTCATATTTTCTCCATTTTCTCCTAAATTCACAAAATATAAAACATACCTAATTCTAAAACAATTAACCACACCTAAACATAATTTTAATCACAAAACATCAAGTAAACATGAGCTATTTAGGCTCATATCACCTGCAAAGTGCAAAAGGCTAAAAGACGGTAAAATTACCAAAAATATGGGAGTCAAGGGTTAAGATCAAGCACTTTCAATCCTCGATACGTGTCATAGATAACTTTTAATCACTAGGTAACATTTGATCTGAGCGACCTTGGCACACGGTGTTTATAGTTGCCTCTAATTTTAGGAAGGCTAGTGTATAAGTGCCTAGGTGAGCCAAAATCAGAGAAAGGGAAGAGATGCATACCTAAGACAACCATCTTTCCAGTTAGGTTGATCTTGGATCTCCTTTTGGAGGGACTCTTGGGTTTCTTGCTTGATGGGTAGTTTCTATAACTTATGGACGTGTTAACCCGGTGTTGACATTGGTGCTACCTTCGCTTGTGGATACGGTAGCCTTTTACTAGAGTTGATGTTGAGTTAGTGCTACCGTCACTTATAGACATGGCAGTCCGGTGTTGACATTGATGCTACCGTCACTTGTGGCTATGGCAGCCCATTGCCAAAGTTGATATTGAGTTAGTACTGCCATTTCTTGTGCATGTAGTAGCCCAGTGTTGACATTGAGGCTACCATCGCTTGTGGATATGGCAGCCCATTGCCAGAGTTGATATTAAGTTGGTGATACTGTCACTTGTAGACATGGCAGCCGGGTGTTGATATTGATGCTATCATCGCTTGTGGATATGGCAGCTCATTGCCGGAGTTTATATGAGTTAGTGCTACCGTCGCTTTTGGACGTGGCAGCTCGGTGTTGACATTGATGCTACCGTCGCTTATGGATGTGGCAGCCCAATATTGACATTGATACTACCGTCGCTTGTGGATGTGACATCCCATTACTGGAGTTGAGTTGGACTAGTGGATAGCGCCGACCTATATGTTCAAGGATTTCATTAGCTGTTCGTATCAATTAAGCTGGTTCTTCATATATATTTTTTATTTTTTTTTTCATATAGCTTTTGCCGATTAATTTCCCTTTTCATCCTATATGTTCCTTTTCGTTTTACTTGCCATTGTCTATTTAATTACTTCATGCAGCATCCAAAGCAGAATTAACTAAACTATGTTTAAACAAAATGATATGACTAAACACTAGTAAATGTAAATTTTGTACACCAAAAATACATATACAAAAAACAATCTCCCTGAAGGTCACAACTATAGTGAGAGGGGTCTGTAGTCCTCGGATGGGTCTGATGATGACGACGACGAGGATGAGTCAACCTGCATTGGTGAGGCTCTTGAGGTCGATGGTCGAGAAGTAATATCCTCTAGCAAGGATTAGGGAGCTGCCATGCATACTGGCTGACGGAGCTCTACCTTAGCTTGCTTCTCTAAGAATGGGTGTGTAATGGTACCTATGAGTCCTGTAAGCTCACAAACGCCCTTCTCTAAGGCTGTGATGGACTAGATGTGCTCCGACACACGGCGCCTGGAATCATTACCCCAGCATGCAAATTGAGTCTCCACATCCTCACGCAAGTCTCTCACCGCCTATGATACTCTATGTACAGTCCCCTCCGATATCTCAACCCGCAGCCTCATGGCGACAACTGACTCATCCACCAGCTGAAGTGCCTCATCGATCCTCTGAGCTGCTACAGCCTGGTTAGAACCCACAGCCGTCTTCAACTTGTCCAAACGCTCTACCTGCCTGTTGAGGAGCTCTCCTTGTTGGGTCACCTTGGAGACGGAATCCCTCATCCATGTGCTGGCTCATGGCGCTTAGCTCCTGCTGTATGGCTCGCATGAAAGTCTCTATGCCTACTGGTGACTGCTCTGACTAAGGCTCGAGCGATGGCGGAGCTCTGGATGTGGAAGCCCCTAGATCCCCATATGGCGTATACCTCTTGGACTCCCGAGTGGCTGAACACTGTACACGTGAAGATGGAGGAGTGTGGCCCAGTACCTCAAAGGGTGCTGCCTGTGATGGTGGAATGTGGAGCATGTCCTCTAAATTTATGTCCAGATCCATATCGTCCTAAGTCGTGCGAGGAGGTGATTGCTCAGGCTGTGGTGCAGGCTCCTCTAGCTGGGGTGGATGTGGATGTGCCCCCTCTGGACCATCTATTGCTGGGAGCTTTGGCAATATGTGAGCTCGCCTCATCTCCTAGATGGTGAGGAGCCTATACTAACCCGGGTACCGGGGAATCGGAGTGATCATCCTCATGATCTGCACTCCCATATGGTTGACAAAGATATCCTCCTCCATTGGCTCTCCAAGGCGAAGTATAAGCCTTGTCACTACACCTCCTACACACATCTACGCGGTCGGCTCCCCGGCGAGACAAACCAAATTTGCCTCTATCTCATAGCTAATGTCAATACACCGTCCAATGGTCATCGCCCATAGGGTGGCTATCTCTGATGCATTCAGCGACCCTAGACTACTTATGCATCCCAGATAGGAGATAGACAACACCCTCTAAATATACCTAAAGACCTGAGAGGACAACAATGTGCTATTTACCATGTCAGGACGGTATGAAACTCTTGGTAGGGCTGCCCAATGTTGCCGCTCTACTATTCGCTCTATAGTAAAAATCCCATCCCTTGTCGGGAGCTGCATGGCCTTTGCGAAATGTCATCGATTGATGTTGTAAGATATATCCCTGACTCAAAAGGTGATCATGCCCGGCTCAGTGTCTGCCCTCTAGAACCCCTTGGTACTGTACGGTAGTCAGGAACTTTCAAGTGACATCATGACACATTTGAAATGCACCTTTAAAGAACTACCCTAGCACTGCTAGTAGGGCATCTATATCTGCCAACATACCCATCTCCCTAAGCAATAGAAGGGACATGAATCTGCTGCCCTTGAACTGAACGTGTGTGTAGACACCGAGTCCCGAGTAGCCTTGATCAGGATTACCCAATGGTAAAACTTTTAAAATTCCAAACCTTTGATTTTCTTCAGTTTTTTGGTTTTATTGAAATTAAATCAATTTAATTTCTTAATTAAAATCTGATTTTAATGGGAAATATAAAATGGTTTTTTTAGTGAGAATTTTAGGGGGGAATTTTTCTTTAGAAATTTTTTTTCTTCTTCTTTCTTCTCTCAAACAAATTCTCTCAATTTTTCTAAAGAATTTTTCCAAGAAAATTATCAAGGCAAAAAATAATAATTTTTGTTCTTGGTGACTTTCTTCTTTTCAATTAACAATTTTTACCTGTAGGACAAATAAATTAATTGTTTGTTTTTTAGTAAAAATTCACTTTTAACATTTTATTTTTCTAGTCATATTCTTCAAATCAAGACAAGGAATTGGATATCCTTACCTTCATTTCATCGAGCTAATCTTAAGGGTAATTATTCTTGGCTCCAATTTTAATTCAATTTTTAATTCAATTTTTATTTCCAATTAATTGGTTAACATGTAAATTCTTTTAGATCTAATTTTTTATTTTGTAAATTCTTCTAGACTTTTTATCATGTAGATTCTATTAGTTCTATTAGTTTCTTCTTATTTTTATGTTCTTATTTAATTGTTCATGTAATTATGCATGTTATTATTTTTCTATGTCTATTGTTTTCACTTGATTATTAGTTTTTTTTGTTATTATTATTATTATTATTATTATTATTATTATTATTATTATTATTATTATTATTTGCCATGTTTTAACATGCTTTATTAGTTTGCCATATATTATTTTATTCTTGCATGCTTAAATTGGGTTATTCATATTATTTGATTTCATTATGTTTATTATTGTTATTATTATAGTTGCAATTGCTAGTTTTATTTTTATTATCCTTGTTTATTGCTATTATTTGATACTAGTGTCATTATCATTATTAATATTATTATTTATATTTCTTATGCATGCTGATTTTTATTATTACCTTTGGTTTTTATGCATGTTGGATATTGTTGCTATTATTTTGTATTTTTACACATGCTAAATTTTATGTTTGTATTTTCTATTCATGTTTTTTGCATGTTGAGTTTTATAATTATTATTTTATGTTTGCTTATGCATGTTGGCTTTTATCAATATTATTAATATATTTTATGCATGCTGAATTTTATATGTATTATGCTTTTTATGCATGATTGGATATTATTTTATGCTTTTATGCATGTTAAATTTTATTAGCACTATTTTATGTTTTTTTAGCTTGTTGAATTTATTAATTTGTTAAATTACATATTTTTATTATGTCATTTTAATTGGCTTGACATGCATGATGCAATTTTGTTTGCCTAAATTTAATTGTTTTCATGTTATATATTTAATTCATTTTTTATTACTAACTTCATTTTCATTTGTTTTTATTTTCAATACTCATTTTTTTTGTGAGTTTTTGCCAAGTGGGAGCCCATGAAAATTTAAAGATCCATTTGGGGAGTTGATTTATTATTTTCATTATTTTGTTTTCATTTGGGTTTATTTTATTATTATGTAATTTGTAATAATAAATTTATTTTTATGCACGTTAATTCAAAAGTCACAAAAATATTTCTATCCATTAACTTGGATTTTTTCAAATAAAAATGGGACCAATGTCCTACTTTCTTCCATCCAAAATAAATTGTGAATTTAAAATTATTTTTTAATTATGCATGAGAGGACCAATGTCCTCACCTTTAATAAATAACCCGATTTATGTATGGATTGTGTTTTATTTACAAATGGGGGTTGTATTCCGCTTCTAGTTTTTTTGTAATTTATTTTGCTTCAATTTACTTTATTTATCACCTTATTTATATGATTGATATGTGTTTATTTAAATTGCATTAAAATTGAATGAGAAAAGGCATGAAATGCTAAATTCAAAACTTGATTATAAACTTAGCCAAAGGTATGAATAAATGGGAAGTCCCGAACTATCTCTGGTCTTTGGACTCAACGAGGCGAGAGGACCATTTCAATGTTCCATTGGAATGTGACTAGGCTTTAACTTGCATAGTCCTAGGCTCCACGAGGCGAGAGGGCCATCCTAATGTTCTATTAGGATGGGACCTCCAAGACCCCTCTGGCTTGCCCAAAATGGACATAGCAGCACTGTCTTAGGCTCACTGAGGCTAGACGAACTTTTCCAATGTTCTATTGGATGGCGACTCCATGAAACCTCCTTGTTGCCCAAAATAGATGCCCTGGTAATTTCTTACAAGTTTTATGAACCTCTCTCGATCGCCCTAAAGGCGGGCGTTTAGGACGTCCCAGGGTTCGGCGCGCGTCACAGTGGCGACTCCACTGGGGATCTCAGAGAGTTCCCTTTCACTAGGTGAAATGTACCATAATACCATGCTTGCTATTTGGGCCGTCATATATTGGACAAGATCAGTTAAATTAAATGGTCTTCATCAAAGGCTTTCATGCCCCGGTGGGCCCATCTTAATTTAGTTGGGTTGTTTAAATACATAATGGCCAAACAACTATACGCATATACATTAGATAGGAGAGGTTATGCTGCCGATTTTTCACCGTGCACCATACGCATCCAATGGGTTCCCCATTAACCCTTGGATAAAGCCCACCTAGGGAAGAGACTACACTACCTCGTGTGTAGGGGGAGAGATAAGGTTCTAAGGATCTATCTGCTTGTATATGTTTGTCTATGCTATATCAGCACGACCATGCATTGCATTTAAATCATGTATCATCCTAACGAGATGTGTTTTTTCATCCATCATAGATTTGCCCGGGTGGTTTAGGGGCCCTGACGGTCGGCTTAAAAGGATTCCGCTTTTGGGATTACCAGAGCTAGTGTCATATCAAAGCTTAGATTCTCTTTCAGAGGGTAGTGAGACTTTCTCTTTAGAATCATCACTAGAGACAAGTATGACTAACCAATCAAGTGGGTCTGATGCAACCCGGGCAATGATCGCCGAGGAAGTAGCAAGAAGAATGGAGGAGTTTGAGGCCAGAATGATGGCCATGATGGGCAACCTTACCACTACCTTAGCTCCACTTGTGGGGCAACAGGCTGCTGCTCCTATTAAGGGGCAAGATGAACAAGGGGCTGTGAGAGAGGATCTCCCTGCTGTGGCTGACCCACCTGTGGTTGAGCAAAGAGCCCCAGTGCCTGTAGAGCGCAGAGAAGGCCCTAAATATGAGGTTGACTTATGGGAAGACGAGCAAAAGGAACAGATGGTAGCAAAGGGAAAGTCGCCCAAGCTATAAGAGATAATGTGGAGAAAGATGGAGGAGAAGTTTGAGGCTATGACAAGGATGATGATGGCAGGAAGGGGAATGAACCCCGAGGATTGAGAGCTGGATGGTGATGATCTGATCCCCTAGAACTTTAAGATGCCTGATATCCCAAAATTTGACGGCACTTCTGACCCTGCTGCACACATCAAGCAGTACTCACTAGTCATAAAAGGGACAACTTTAATAAGGAAGCAGAAGATAGAGTACTTTTGCTTGAGTCTCACAGCAGCTGCTATTGACTGATACCATGGGCTGGACAGGAGGTCCAAAGAAGATTGGGACTTATTGACTGAAGAGTTCCTAAAGCAATATGATTGTAGTACCCGGATGGAAGTCACGTTGAAAGATTTAGAGTTGCTAGAGCAGAAGGCTGGGGAGTCTTTTCACGAGTACCTCACTCGATGAAGGAACCGAGTTATGGAGATAAAGCACAAACCCGATACACCTGATCAAATCCGATTATTTATTCGGAATGCTAGCCCATATCTGAGAGATGGACTGAAGATGAAGGGGCTAAAAGATTGGGAGTCCTTGAAGGACATTGCTATAGAGGCAGAGGGAGAATATATGGCCAGGAGGGCGAGCAGTGAGGCTTATGCCAAGAAGGGCTACAACAATTAAGGTGCAACCAAATCAGCTAGTTCCAGCAGTGGTAATAGAAATGGGAAGACAGCTGAGGTATCGGCGACAGGTGTGAACCAGAGGTACTTCTCAAATTTGGGCAGGCCTTTGTCATAGGTATTGAAGAGGTTAATAAACGAGGGGAAGCGACAACCCCTGCCACCTAGGCTAGCTAGGACCCAAAGGCAGCCGAGGCATAAAGAGAACGAATACTGTGCCTTTCACCAATATACTGGGCATCTGACAGACAATTACTTCAGGTTGAGGTACTAGATTTAGGATTTGATCGATAGTAAGCAGATCACCGATCCTGAAAAGAGGGAGAGCAAGAAGAAGTTCAATTTCAATGTTGTGCCACCGCCTGTCTTTATGATTGGGTCGAGCCTACCTGAATGGTATGTATTACAAGATTTGTATGGCAATGAATACATCGCTATCACTTGCCCTGAGGCAAGTGAGGAAGGGATTCCCGTAGCGGCGATAGACTGTTGGTCCACTAGTGAGAGTGGAGAGGAAGATGAAGAAGAGAAAGATGGACAGTTCATGGATCCGTGGGATTCAGAGGAGGAGGAGAGAGTTGGGGCTGTAACAAGAAGTGGGAGACTAGCCCCAGAAGTTGAGAAGCCACAGGACTCTGTACAAGCACCTGCAGAAAAGGAGCCGAAATAAAATACCATAGTGAAGCAGCTGAAAAAGACCACGGCTCAGATATTAATTTGGGACCTCTTAAGACAGTCCCCCTCCCACAGGTAGAAGTTGGTTGAGGCTTTAAGTGAGTCCACCGTAGTCACCACAATTTCTCCATCCGAGCTGCTAGATCTTGTTAAAGGGGGATCAGGGGAGAGATTGGTGTTTTCTGATGCAGATTTACGAATTGAGGGCCGTAATCACAACCGGCCACTTTACATCAAGGCTCAAATTAATGACATACACACCGCTTGTGTTATGGTTGATGATGGATCATCCATTAATGTCTGCCCTTTGGTGGCACTGCAGGCTTTTGGGCTAAATGAAAACATGTTGAGCAAGTCTGACTTAACCATCACCAGCCTATGACAATTCTCGAAGACAAACATCGAGAACTTTTAGAGCTCCGGTCAAGACTGGGCCTATCGAGACAGAAGCAGAATTTGTGGTCTTGCTTATCCCAGCGAATTTCTCAGGTCTGATTGGAAGGCCATGATTCCATAAATTGGGAGGAGTGCCCTCTAACCTACACCAGATGATAAAGATACCTTATGAAGGAGAGGTGGTGACTGTCAAAGCAGCGAGAGAAAATCAAGTGTCTACCTTGGGGATCTCTAATCAGCTATTCAGTGGTTTTCATATATCGGTGATAGGAGAGGAGCAGGGTTTAGCAGATAGCCCTCAAGTGGTAAAAATGATGAAGAAGATGCACTTCCTTCCAGGTGCTGGTTTGGGAAAAAACTCACAAGGGCTGCAGTCTGCTATCATAACGCAATACAAAGGAGAGCATGGCAAGAAGAAAGTGCCAAAGAAGATCCCCCACATTTCAGAGAGTTTTGTTCCCTCATCTTCAGTTTATGCTTACACGGGAGAAGAGGAGCCCCAATGGGTAGATGGAAAGATTGTTTCGGGGTTTGAAATCTTCAATGATGTCTTCGACTGGGATGTTGGAGTTATTAAGTCTACAGAGAACTTCTGGGATGAGGAGATCATGACTCAGTCCAGTGTCTGGGATAGGGATGGGCCTGAGGAGATTGTCACTGATAAGCTACTAGCTACCAGGTTGAAGGGAAAGGAAAAGATGGTAGAGCCAGAGCTAAAGATTGAAGATTTGAAGGTTTCACCGGAGGTAGTTAAAAAGCCTCCACCAAGCTAAGAAGTCAAAGCCTAGTCGGCTGCAACGTCGTCGTCGACAGGAGATGAAGATAGTAGTTATTTAGATACTATTTTTATGCCAGAACTTTTTAATGACAATGTTAATGCTTCTGATTACATTAATGAGATGAATAACTTTGCTTACTTGTGTGATGTTTCTGATGATTTCATTCCTCATGATCATAAACATGATGCATTCATTTTTGACATTAACTCAACTAGCACAATTGCATTTAATCTCGAAACTTTGGAGAATCCAAAGGAAATTTTGATAGCATCAGACATTATTCCTGAGGAGAGGCTAAAATTTGAGAGAATATTGAAAAAATATAAAAAAGTCTTTGCCTGGACCTACGAGGACATGCTGGGAATTGATCGAGATGTAGCTGAACATGCCATTCCAACTTACCCAGAGAGTAAATCGGTCAAGCAAAAGCTCAGAAGACCTAGATCAGAATGGGCTCAGAAGGTGAAAGAGGAGATCCATAAGCAGATTGAGGCTAAGTTTCTAGTGGAGGTTAAATACCCGACATGGCTGGCTAATGTAGTTCCTTTGGCTAAAAAGGATAGAAAGGTTCGGGTGTGTGTGAACTATCGGGACCTGAATAAAGCCTGCCCGAAAGATGATTTTCCTCTGCCTCATGTTGATGTGCTGGCAGATAGTGCCGCTGCTTGTATGATGTACAGTTTTGTGGACAGGTACGCAGGGTACAATCAAATCCTTAACAAGATAGTTGATCGAATCAAGACAGCCTTCATCACCGAATGGGGTACATTTGCCTATCGGGTCATGCCTTTCGGATTAAAGAATGCAGGAGTGACCTATCAGAGAATGGCCACCAGAGTTCTCAATGACTTGATCCACAAAGAAGTGGAGGTGTATGTTGACGACATGATGATCAAGTCAGCTACCAGAGAATGTCACTTTAAGGCTTTAGAAAAGTTCTTTCAAAGGATCAACAAATACAATCTGCGCCTTAATCCCAAGAAGTGCATCTTTAGGGTTACCTCGGGTAAACTATTGGGCCATGTGGTAAGCCAGAGAGAAATTGAAGTGGATCCTGACAAGGTCAGAGCCATTAGGGAGATGCCAGTGCTCCAAAAAGAGAAGGAAGTTAGAAGTTTCCTAGGAAAGCTTCAGTACATCAGCCGGTTTATTGCCAAGCTGGCTTTAGTATGTGAGCCCATCTTCAAGCTTCTTAGGAAGAATCAGCCGGTGGTGTGGAATAATGATTATCAATTGGCTTTTGATACTATTAAGGATTATCTCCTGAATTCGCCAGTCTTAAGACCACCACGACTTGCCAAGCCGTTAATCTTGTATCTGGTAGTAGAAGATAATTCAGTGGATGCCATGATGGCCCAGGAGGATGACTTTGGTGTAGAGTTTGCTGTTTACTACCTTAGCAAGAAATTCCTGCCATATGAAGCCAAATATGTGGAAGTAGAAAAGATTTGCTTAGCAATTATTTGGGCTTCTAAGAAGTTGCGACACTACTTCCATTCCTTCAGTGTACAAGCGGTTGCTAAGCATAACCCGCTCAGGTACCTTTAAGAAGCACCCTCTCTACTAGGAAAAATGGGAAGGTGGTTATTACTGTTGCAGGAGTTCGATATCGAATACATCACCAGGAAAACCATTAAGGGAAGAGTTGTAGCTGAGTTCTTGGCTGAACATCCTATTGAGGGAGACCAGTTCGAATATAATTTCCTAGATGAAGATGTCATGGCCATAGCAGTACAAGGGTGGCAGATGTTCTTCGATGGGGCAGTTAACAGTAAAGGGGCAGAAGCAGGGATTATTCTTACAACCCCGGATGGTGAGAAGCTGCCATTAGCCAAAAAGTTGAGGTACAAGGCAACCAATAATGAAGCGGAATATGAAGCTTGCATCTTCGGATTGGAAGCACTGCTTTCTCTGGGGGCAAAGACCGTAAAAGTCTTTGGAGATTCATCCTTAGTAATCTATCAGATAAAAGGGGAATGGTCAGTTAAGGAAGAGAGGTTGTTGCCTTACGTGAAGTACTTGAGAATGTTGAGTTGCCAGTTTGAGACTTGCACTTTTCACTTTGTCCCCAGGGATGAAAATCAATTGGCTGATGCTCTCGCGACTCTAGTGTCCATGTGGAATAATCCAACAGGGGTTGCTATGAGACCCGTGCTAATCTCTAGCTCAGAAAAAGCCTTGTTTTGAAGCTGAGCAGGTGATGGATGTTGAGGTCGCCGATGGAAATCCTTGGTACTACGACATTCAGAATTATTTTGAATGGTCAGTTTTACCAGAAGAAGCCACCGAGAAAGACCAAAGAATAATTAGGAAGTTATTCACTCAGTTCATCAGTGTAAATGGCACTTTGTATAAGAGACAAGCTGATGGTATCCAGTTAAGATGTTTAGCGGAGAAAGAAGCAGAAAGAGTTATGGAAGAGGTTCATGCCGGAGTCTGTAGAGCTCACATGAATGGCTTAGCCTTAGCAAAAAAGATTATGTGCCAAGGATTCTAGTGGCTCACAATGGATACAGATTGTTCAAGATATGTGAAGCAATGCTAGTTATGCCAGCAATATGCGAATTTAAGGCATGTGCCAGTTTCAGAACTACATAATTTGACATCTCCATGGCTATTTGTAGCTTGGGGGATAGATATCATAGGCGAGATACGTCCTACAGCTTCTAATGGGCACAGGTTCATCATAGTTGCCATTGATTGCTTCACTAAGTGGGTTGAAGCTGAATCTTTCAAAAAGATTGATGCCCGAAACATGACTAAGTTCATCGAGCGGAATTTGATATGCAGATATGGTCTCCCGCATCACATTGTGTTTGATAATGGGGTACAATTCTTAGCAGAAACTAAACAGATGCTTCAGAAGTATGGAATCCGGCATCACAAGTCTTCTCCTTACCGTCCTCAAGCTAATGGCGTGGTTGAAGCAGCAAATTAGAATGTTAAAAGGATATTGGCCAAGATAGTTCATAACTATAAAGACTGGGCGAAAAAGCTACCTTTTGCACTCTAGGGTTGTAGAACCATAGTCAGAATCTATACGGGAGCAACACCATTCTCCCTGGTATACGGAACCGAAGCAGTTCTGCCAGTTGAAATTGAGCTGAAATCCTTAAGGGTAGTTATGGAAGCCAAGATTCCAGAAACATAATGGGCACAACAGCGATTGTTGTAGTTGAATCTGTTGGATAAAGATAGGTTGAGAGCCTATTATCACAATCAGGTTTATCAAAAGAGACTAGCTTGGTCCTTCGGCAAGAAGGTACGAAAGCACCCGTTGAAGGAAGGGGACCTGGTCTTTAAGATGATGAGGCTGGGAGTGCCAGACATACGGGGAAAATTCAGGCCGACCTGGGAAGGTCCATTCGTCTTGAAAAAGTTGCTAACGAAAGGGGCAGCGATCTTAGCGGACAGCGATGGGAATGAGTTTAAAGACCCGGTCAATGTCGATAGACTAAAAAGATTCCATGGCTAAAGACCAGAAAATAAAAAGAAGAGAATAAATGCCCCGGAGGTCGAAAATCGAAAAAAGACGGCCGTGCTAAAATTGGGCGCCCTGTCAAGGTGAAAACCAAAAAAAGGCATCCTAGGAAAAATTAAGGGCCGAGAGAAAATTTTCAATAGAGAAAACCCGAGAGGGTTGATTGATAATAGGAGTTTGATATTTACAAGATTTATTTCGAGATTAGGTGTGGTCTTGCGTTTTTTATTCCTATCAAATGAAGATCATGTATGATGAAATCATATAGAAATATACATAATTTTGCAATGAATAAAAGATTACAGTTTGCATTTTCATTGGCTTTTAGTTCTGCCTTAAAAATATATCATTTATTTATCTGTAGACACCGGGTCCCGAGTCGGGTTTAATGGCAATGGTAATTTTGGATCCTTGATAATTCCCTCCGAAAAAAATAATATATGTGATAATATATAAATATGTGTATGTGTAAAATTTAATTAGTTGATGTTGTTTGTTAATTAATTAGTTAATTAGTTAATATTATTGTATTAATTAAAATGCATGTAAAATTAAAGATTAATTAGTTAATTAATTAGTTAAAATGTAAAATGTTTAATTAATTAGATAAATTATATATTAAGTAGATTAATTAATGTGTGTAATGTTTAATTAATATGTATGATGTTTGATTAAATTAGTATGTATGTGTGTTATTAGAATTAAATTAATTAAAATTAAGAAAAGGAGAAAAGGAGGGAATTAAGTAGGAAATGACCATTGTACCCTTAACCCTAATTTGAGGGTGTATAAAAAGAAGAAGATGAAGAAAATTAAAGGAGGTCGGCAGATCAAAAGAAAGAGAAGCAAAAGAAAGAAAGAAAAAGAAAGAAAAAGGAAAGAAAAAGAAAGGAAAGAAGAGAGGAAGAGCAGACCCAGGCCAACCAAACGCCGGACCGGAGAGAAGAAAAAGGGGAAAGGAGAGAGAGAGAAGGCGTCGCCTCCGCCGGCCACCTCCGACGCCGGATTCAGGCACGCGCCCCACCGGAAGAACCACCACATCCGGGCGCACCCAGCCGTAGCCACCGTTTCCCCATCGGACTCCGGAAGCCGGCGCGTGAAGGAGAAGAACCCGGACCGCTTTATCGCGTTTTTCGGCGATGGTGGACCTCCGATCGGCGCGTGGACACCGGATCTGGACTCCCGGCGAGGCGATCTACGAGGCGGTGAGGGAGGTGCCGTCAACCGCCGCTCCGGCCAATCTCCGGCGAAGGAAATCCGGTAAGCCTATTTTATATTAATTTATTTTAATATATTATTAATTAATATTAATTAATATTATTTATTTATTTATTTATTATTATTATTATTAATATTTATTTAATTTCTGTTTTTATTATTATTATTATTATTATTATATTTATTTATTTAATTTCTGATTTTTTAATATTATTATTATTATTATTATTATTATATGATTATTGTTAATTAATTGTTAATTATTTGTTTATTATTAAAGTTATTATTGATTGTGAATATTATTTGATGATTGTTGTTTAATTATTATTTGTTCATTTTAGTATTTGCTAATTCATGATGATTTATGTTAATTTTATTATTGATTATTATTATCATGAATGTGTTAATTTTATTATTATTATTGATATTATTATTATTATTGTCTAAATTGTGTTAATTTTATGTTGATATTATTATTTAATTGATTTGTGATTATTTAATTTTATGTTTTATTATTATTATTATTATTATTATTATTATTATTATTATTATTATTATTATTATTATTATTATTATTATTATCATTATTGATTATTGTTATTAATATTGCTATTTGTTTATGCAATTATTTATGTATTCATTTATTTATTTATTTAGAAATATGTAATTACTATTCTATCATTTATTTGTGGTTTGTAATAATAAAATTATTTTCGACCGCTACTAAAAAGAACCACCACACAAATGTTTCCCGCTAAAAAGAATGTTTGTTAAATAAAATTGGACCAATGTCCTATTTTTACCCAATAAAATTATCACATAAAAATGATTTTCCATAATGAATGCATGCGAGGACCAATGTCCTCATTGTTAATGAATAACCCGTTTTATGCATGTATAGTACATTTATAAATGGGAGTTGTATTCTGCTCGTAGTATTATTGTAAATTTATTTTACGCTTTAATGCTATTTTATTTTATGCTCTTAAATGAATAAATTGTGCTTTAACCAAACGTGCATTGTGTGGAGAGAGAGTGAACTAATAAATTCAAAACTCAATTGTAAACTTAATCAAAGTACGAATAAATGAGAAGTCCCGAACCCTGCTCTGGTCTTTGGGCTCAAGAGGCTAGAGGTTATCCTCCAAAACACCTTTTGTGTCACGAGACTTAGACGTTAATCCTAGGCCTCATGGCCCAATATGGATAAAATGCGCAAGTCTTAGGCTCTCCGAGGCGAGAGAAACTTTCCCAATGTTCTATTGGGTGGCGACTCCATGAAACCTCTTTGTTGCCCAACATAGACGCACTTGCGATTTATCGCAAGCTGTTGACGGACCCGCAATTGCCCGATCGCCCTCGAGCGGGCGGTCAGAGGGGCGGCCGCGGGGACCCGGCGCGCGTCACAGTAGCGACTCCGCTGGGGACGTATTCGAGACTTCGATTCGAAAGTATCTTGATTAAAATTTATAATTAAGTTTTAGTTTATTAAATTTGCTTTCTCTCAAAATTTGCATTGCATCGCATTAGAGCTTTAGAATATGCTAGTTTGGTCCCTTTATCAGTCCCGGTGCGTTCCCGAAGCACGACCCCATTTTCACTCAATTTGGGGAAGTGTTAAGGATAATCACCAGCTCAAGCCTCGTACTATCATGGTATATCAAATGGTGACCCGATCGGTCGTTATGCTCGTGATGAGCTAGACCCGTCGGCAGGGATCATGCTTGGGTAGCCTCAAAGTAACACCACCTTTTGACCAAAGCTCATGTAATGGCAATAAAAACATCCACTAGGTGACATGTACCATAATATCGTGCTTGCTATTTGGGCCATCATATATTGAACAAAATCAATCAAATCAGATGATTTTCATCAAAGGCTTTCATGCCCCGATGGGCTCATCTTGATTTAATCGAATTGTTTAAATATATAATGGCCAAACATCCATGCGCATGTGCTTTAAATTAAGAGTTGTTATGCTGCCGGCTTCGCACCGTGCACTATACGCTTCCATTGGGTTCCCTGTTAACCCTTTGGATAAAGCCCACCTAGGAAAGAGATCGCACGACCTCGTGTGTGGGAGAAATAAGGTCGGAAGGTTCTACCTGCTTGCATGTGGCTGTGAATGCTGCATAACATGCACATACATCACATGTCATTCATGTCAAAAAAAAAAAATCAATCAAAAATAAAAAATATATAAAATATAAAAAAAATAAAAAATACATTTCATATTGTGTATATATCCTTTTGCCTACATATTATTTTTTCATACATATACAATCACGTGTATATTTATCTTCATGCATTGCATCGCATAATTGCAATTTATTGATTTTTTCACTCCATCTGCACAATTCACTATCATGCATCGTATATTATCATACACGCATCATACTAACAATTTAAATTTTCAGCCATCATAAATTCATCCAAATGGATTAGAGGTCCTGACGGTCGATTAGTAAGGCCAGACTCGCCCTTTGGATTGCTCGAATTAGTGCTTGATTGGGATCCTGAGCCACTCTCAACATCTTGTACCTCATCCTTATGATTCACGAGCACCTACTATTCCACAACCACTTGCTGATCCACGATAACCAATAGCCCATGCTGGGGGCAAGCCGAACCACCTACTGGTGGAGAGGCTCTTTTTATTGGCAATGCTACTGTCAAACTGTCAATGAGCATGGAGCTGCGACACTTATTGAGCCAAAAAGGGCAAGAGTTCATAATCCCGATGAGGATTTTGTGGAAGAAGATGAGATTGAGGACATAGCAGCCCACCAACGCTGGCAAGTTAATGGATCAATGCTAAATTCTGATGGACTGAAATCAAGATCTTATCAACAGTAAAGAAACTGTTGACCCAGAGAAGAAGGGGAAATAAAAGCTGATGACAGATGAAAAATGTTTTTGTGTATTTGTATATTATTTCTAATGATTTCATTTCTTATAATCATGATACATTCATTCATTTTGAACATTAATTCAATCAATACTACTGTATTTAATCTTGGAACTTTGGAAAATCCAAAGAAAATCTTGATGGCATCTGATATAACTCCTGAAGAGAGAGAGAGAGTCAGAAATAAAAATAAGAAAGAAAAAAAAACTAGTTGCAATTAGGAGATTGGATGAAAACTCACTAAAAGCACTAGAACCTTTCTGATTACCCGTCGAAGCGATCTTTGGATAAGACAGAACCTGGAAAATGATTTAGGCATCATTCTTTGCATAGCTCTCTAAATGACTATTTCCTACCCTTATTCTACAATCGCTTGCTAGCCCATTGAGCCTTTATGCAGGTATGCTGAATGCGTACCAATTTTGTTGTTACACACATTAAAACTACCCTCTCGCCTAAAATGATTTTGGCTTCCCCTTAGAAGAGTGGCCGCTCTAAAACTGATGGATGTACATTTGAACAATTCTTTTGACTATTAAAAAATTGCCTTGATAAGAGCAAGTTCAGACTTTGAAAAGAGGGTTTAGTCATGCATGAAAGGCATGAGCTCAAAAAAAAAAAAAAAAAAAAAGAGAAGCGAAAGCAAAAAGAAGAAAAAAGAGAAAGGAAAAGAAAAATGAAAAATCCAAAAAGAAAAAAATGAATGAAAAATGAAAGAAAAAGAAGCAAAGAACAAAGAAAAAAGAAGAATAAAAAAGAGAGCTCAAAATGGTGACCAATTGACTAGTTTTAATGATTGCCCTTCTGATCTGAAGGAGCTAGAATGTTATCGAGTCCAAATTCAAGAATACTTTTGAGCTAAGAACGGTTCATCCATCAGTTGAGAAAATATCCCGGCCATTTTTCTCTAGCGACCTGATCTTTCTTTGACAGCCATCTACCCAAGCCCAACATTACAACCAAAGTAAGACCTTTTGATTCTGGGTTCAGTCTTATCCAATTAGCGGAGATGACCTTTTAAAAAAGGTTTGGTACGTAAGAAGAGGCCTATGGTGTTTCTTGAGCTTCAAGCGAGAAGCCATGAGTGCATTCATGCATTCGAGTTAAGTCTCGTCTCCGACGTTGCTTCTAGAATTTGCATTCAAAAGATTAAATGAGAGCAGAGAGAAAATATTCAATCACGAGAATCAAAAGGAGAGCAGATTGATAACAGGAGTTTGATGCTTTCAAGATCCATCCCGAGATTGGATGAGGTTTTGTATCTTGAGATTAATGCCAAATAATGATCATATATTATGAAATCAAATTGAAATATGTGCATTTATGCAATGGTATTGATGTAACCAGAATGGTTCATCTGATGTACAAAAAAAGAAATAAAAGAAAAAGAAAAAAAAACAAAAACAAATAAGAAAAAAAGAAAAAAGGCCGTTAGAGATGAAAACCGTAATTGGCGCTCTAAGCAAAAGTTAGGCCAAAGGACAGGGTGAAAACCTGAAAACAGGCAGTCTGTCCTAAAAAAAAAAAAAGCCGCTGGATTGGGTTGGATTTCTTCCAGGCAAAAATAAGGCACAGGGTTATGTGAAAATCCGAAATGACGCATTTCCCACCAAGAAAAGCTAGTGTGAAAATCCACAAGGGACGCACTATCTTAAAATAATGACTACAGGTTTCAGATGAGAAGCTCATGATCCCCAAAGAGCATGAAATTCAAAGGCAATTCCAGAAGGCACTGGTCTTACTGCAAATTGCAATCAAATCGGCTGTCGCCTCCAAATCCACTTAGATGAATTTTTATACTGCATTGCTGCATACACATGCATCTCACGTGCATACTCACAATTTTTTCTGCATATTTGCCTTTCTAAGTCTTGCAGAAAAAGAGACTCGATGCGGACATCGACAGAAATCGAGTGACGACATCATTCCCAACATCAATCATAATCAAACCAAAGACCTCTCAGGGGGCAGTTCTCAACCCAAGACCTCTCAGGGGGCAGTTCTCAACCCAAGACCTTTCAGGGGGCACATAATCAAACCCAAGACCTCTCAGGGGGCAGTTCTAAACCCAAGACCTCTCAGGGGGCAGATCTCAACCAAAGACCTCTCAGGGGGCACACAATCAACCCAAGATCTCTCAGGGGGCACAATCAACCCAAGACCTCTCAGGGGGCACAATCAACCCAAGACCTCTCAGGGGGCAGATCTCAACCAAAGACCTCTCAGGGGGCACACAATCAACCCAAGACCTCTCAGGGGGCAGTTCTCAACCCAAGACCTCTCAGGGGGCAGATAATCAACCCAAGACCTCTCAGGGGGCAGATCTCAACCAAAGACCTCTCAGGGGGCACACAATCAACCCAAGACCTCTCAGGGGGCAGTTCTCAACCCAAGACCTCTCAGGGGGCAGATAATCAACCCAAGACCTCTCAGGGGGCAGATCTCAACCAAAGACCTCTCAGGGGGCGCCACTCAACAGAACGGCTAGCACGATGACGGCACTACCACTCCATGGAGGGTTAGCACGATCACGGCACTGCCACTTCTGCAATCACAACAACAGCACTCGATTCAAGAAGACAGACGCCTCAGGTAGGTGTCTCTGCATCTCTCTCTCTCTCCTTTGAATTTTGGCTCACCTAGGTGTCTACCACTAGTTTTGCCAAAATTGGGGGCAACTGTAGACACCGGGTCCCGAGTCGGATTTAATGGCAATGGTAATTTTGGATCCTTAATAATTCCCTCCGAAAAAAATAATATATGTGATAATATATAAATATGTGTATGTGTAAAATTTAATTAGTTGATGTTGTTTGTTAATTAATTAGTTAATTAGTTAATATTATTGTATTAATTAAAATGCATGTAAAATTAAAGATTAATTAGTTAATTAATTAGTTAAAATGTAAAATGTTTAATTAATTAGATAAATTATATATTAAGTAGATTAATTAATGTGTGTAATGTTTAATTAATATGTATGATGTTTGATTAAATTAGTATGTATGTGTGTTATTAGAATTAAATTAATTAAAATTAAGAAAAGAAGAAAAGGAGGGAATTAAGTAGGAAATGACCATTGTACCCTTAACCCTAATTTGAGGGTGTATAAAAAGAAGAAGATGAAGAAAATTAAAGGAGGTCGGCAGATCAAAAGAAAGAGAAGCAAAAGAAAGAAAGAAAAAGAAAGAAAAAGGAAAGAAAAAGAAAGGAAAGAAGAGAGGAAGAGCAGACCCAGGCCAACCAAACGCCGGACCGGAGAGAAGAAAAAGGGGAAAGGAGAGAGAGAGAAGGCGTCGCCTCCGCCGGCCACCTCCGACGCCGGATTCAGGCACGCGCCCCACCGGAAGAACCACCACATCCGGGCGCACCCAGCCGTAGCCACCGTTTCCCCATCGGACTCCGGAAGCCGGCGCGTGAAGGAGAAGAACCCGGACCGCTTTATCGCGTTTTCCGGCAACGGTGGACCTCCGATCGGCGCGTGAACACCGGATCTAAACTCCCGGCGAGGCGATCTACGAGGCGGTGAGGGAGGTGCCGTCAACCGCCGCTCCGGCCAATCTCCGGCGAAGGAAATCCGGTAAGCCTATTTTATATTAATTTATTTTAATATATTATTAATTAATATTAATTAATATTATTATTTATTTATTTATTATTATTATTATTATTAATATTTATTTAATTTCTGTTTTTATTATTATTATTATTATTATTATTATTATTATTATTATTATTATATTTATTTATTTAATTTCTGATTTTTTAATATTATTATTATTATTATTATTATTATATGATTATTGTTAATTAATTGTTAATTATTTGTTTATTATTAAAGTTATTATTGATTGTGAATATTATTTGATGATTGTTGTTTAATTATTATTTGTTCATTTTAGTATTTGCTAATTCATGATGATTTATGTTAATTTTATTATTGATTATTATTATCATGAATGTGTTAATTTTATTATTATTATTGATATTATTATTATTATTGTCTAAATTGTGTTAATTTTATGTTGATATTATTATTTAATTGATTTGTGATTATTTAATTTTATGTTTTATTATTATTATTATTATTATTATTATTATTATTATTATTATTATTATTATTATTATTATTATCATCATCATTATTGATTATTGTTATTAATATTGCTATTTGTTTATGCAATTATTTATGTATTCATTTATTTATTATTTAGAAATATGTAATTACTATTCTATCATTTATTTGTGGTTTGTAATAATAAAATTATTTTCGACCGCTACTAAAAAGAACCACCACACAAATGTTTCCCACTAAAAAGAATGTTTGTTAAATAAAATTGGACCAATGTCCTATTTTTACCCAATAAAATTATCACATAAAAATGATTTTCCATAATGAATGCATGCGAGGACCAATGTCCTCATTGTTAATGAATAACCCGTTTTATGCATGTATAGTACATTTATAAATGGGAGTTGTATTCTGCTCCTAGTATTATTGTAAATTTATTTTACGCCTTAATGCTATTTTATTTTATGCTCTTGAATGAATAAATTGTGCTTTAACCAAACGTGCATTGTGTGGAGAGAGAGTGAACTAATAAATTCAAAACTCAATTGTAAACTTAATCAAGGTACGAATAAATGAGAAGTCCCGAACCCTGCTCTGGTCTTTGGGCTCAAGAGGCTAGAGGTTATCCTCCAAAACACCTTTTGTGTCACGAGACTTAGACGTTAATCCTAGGCCTCATGGCCCAATATGGATAAAATGCGCAAGTCTTAGGCTCTCCGAGGCGAGAGAAACTTTCCCAATGTTCTATTGGGTGGCGACTCCATGAAACCTCTTTGTTGCCCAACATAGACGCACTTGCGATTTATCGCAAGCTGTTGACGGACCCGCAATTGCCCGATCGCCCTCGAGCGGGCGGTCAGAGGGGCGGCCGCGGGGACCCGGCGCGCGTCACATTATCTAATGACTATTGTCAAATCATTTTGTCAACAGTTGTCTAAGCAGATGTGTGCTGATCACCCTTAGGGGAGGATTTGATAATAGACTTCTCTTGTAGTCTCCTTTAAAAAAAAAGAGAGAAAAAAAAAACAAAAAATAAAAAGTGGAAAAAAAAGAAGCCGTTAGAGATGAAAACCATAACTGGCTCTCTAAGCAAAAGTTAGGCCAAAGGGCAGGGTGAAAACCTGGAGACAAGCAGTCTGCCCTACAAAAAAAATGAAAAAATGAAATAAATAAAAGCCGCTGGATTGGGTTGGGTCCACTGCAGGCAAAAGTTAGGCACAGGATTATGTGAAAATCCCTAAAGGGACGCATTTCCCACAAAGAAAAGGTAGTGTGAAAATCCATAAGGGACCCACTACCTTTAAAATAATGACGTTCGATGCCTGGAGCGATAAGGCAGCATTATTTCAGATGATCATTTTTTCAGTCAGATAATGCATGAGTCGGAATCCTGGGCCTATGATCATTGGCCGGGGGGCAAAGATGCACACTTGATGTCTCTCTTAGAAAATGTTTTGGGGTCAGAGTCCTTAAAGCCAAGACGTCACTCTTTCAGATCCTTGGAAGCGCGATGCAGCAGCCAATTAACCACAAACATTTACATCTCATATCATAAACACTCAAATTTTTGTATATATTTTTGTGCACATAACTTTGCAAGAAATATCTAAATGAAGGTCATCGTTTGCACTTTTAGTAGTCTGTAGCAGACTCGGTGCAGCTCAGGAGGGCAACTCCTGCACTTTTTGTAGTCTGTAGCAGACTCGGTGCAGTCCTTTTTTTGCACTTTTTGTAGTCTGTAGCAGACTCGGTGCAGTCCTCCTTTTGCGCTTTTTATAGTCTGTAGCAGACCCGGCGCATCGCCATTTGCGGATGGCTCTTGCACTTTTAGTAGTCTGTAGCAGACTCACTGCAGTCCTCTCTTGCACTTTTAGTAGTCTGTAGAAGACTCTCCTCTTTTTGCACTTTTTGTAGTCTGTAGCAGACTCGGTGCAGTCCTCCTTTTGCGCTTTTTGTAGTCTGTAGCAGACTCGGTGCATCGTTGTTTGCGGATGGCAGCTGCACTTTTTGTAGTCTGTAGCAGACTCGGTGCAGTCCTCCTTTTGCTCTTCTTGTAGTCTATAGCAGACTCGGTGCAGTCCTCATTTTGCACTTTTAGTAGTCTGTACTAGACTCGGTGCAGTCCTCCTCTTGCACTTTTAGTAGTCTGTAGCAGACTTTGTTCAGTCCTCTAAGAGGGCATCTCTCGCGTATTGTAAGTATATAGCAGACTCGCCGCATCACTGTCTGAAGATGGTTCCTGGCACTTCGTAGTCTTGTCAGCGACTCAGTGCAACTCAAGTGGATATCTCATAGTTCAGATCACAACATTGTTCCCGAGGGAGCAGCTGGAAGGTTGTCGCCTCAGGTACGCGCTTCTTTCCCTTTCTGAATTTTGCCTCACCTAGGCACCCACGCACTAGCCTCCCAAAAATTGGGGGCAACTATAGACACCGGGTCCCGAGTAGCTTTAATTAGGATTACCCAATTATGAAATTAAATATGCCGATTTATAGGAAAAAAGAATGAAAGTTGGAAGTGATAATTTCCTTGTCGTTTCGATTTGTTAGGAATGAATAAAAACACATTTTAAAAATATTTTAAAAATTATTTTGGGATAAAAAAAGTGAGTTTTTAATTTTTTGTGTTTTATAGAAAATTTGAAAAAAAAAATTCACGTGAATGTCGGGCCGCGGCAGCGCTGGGCGCGCTCCGCAACGCCCCGGCGCGCAAGCAGAGCGTGAGCGGGGCGCAATCACCCGCGCGCTGGGCGATGTGCAGTGCCCAGAGCGCAAGCTGTGCGCGAGTGACACGCTGAGAATGGCCTAAATGAAGTCAAAATAGTTTAATTAAAGCCATTAGTTCAATCCTTATCTCAAGTGCCACATGTTACCACTTCATTGGTCCTTTAAAGATATTTTTATGTATTTAACTTCTAATTTCTAATTTTTTTCCTTCCTTTCCTCTAATTGGCATTCAACTCTTTTAGTACATACATTGACCCACATAATTTAATTAATTCATTCAATTTAATCCCTAATTACAAAATGACCAAAATACCCCTACCTTATACAAATAAAACTAGTCATATTCTTTACTACGATTAATCACTTTCATCATCCAATTACACATTTTTAATCACCAAATAATTCTTTTCACATCATTTAAGACACGATGATATAACTGTCCAATTTACCGAAACTTGTAGAAACTTTCAAATTAATGACGGTTGCGTCCTTTTTAACACTTACGTCCCTATCTCTAGCATATTCGGTTTCCGTTACACTCTAAACTTACCCTAATCCGACTAGAGTATATTTGGGGTGTTAAAAATCTACCCTCCTTAAAAGAATTTCGTCCTCGAAATTCACTTATATCCGATTTCTGAATATCAAAATCTTTATCACTACATTCACCCACACTAACATTATACTTATCATATAATAATTACACTTTGTTTCTCACATAATCCATCTTATTACTTCCTGTCATATAGTATGATTTATACAGCATTTCAATGTTTATTTAAACTTTTGATTTTTCCCTATTCCTAATTTTTATTATCCAGACATAATAGTAACCTGCTTGAGACATTCTCAACATTGCTATCCAATTAGCAAGTTGTCTCCCTAACATCAGTATCAACCGTCATCGTCACCATATGTCACCTTACATAGTCATCACACAGTCCAAGTCATTCTTACTAGTATCATTACATATATCTAAAAATCCGTCTTTTCAAATAAGCATCTCCAAAATTTAAGTTACAAATCGTTTACATTTTATTACTATCATGTCCCAAATGTCATTCTCAATCCACCTTGTCGTATCATATGTACATATGACCCTTTTTATCGAATTATTCCCTACTCAAATTCCAATACAATCATGACATACACATATTCCGAATATTCAATTCATTTTATATCTTTATATATATACCTTTATCCTATGATTATGATGTCAATCTTTTCACTTAGCTCCCTCCTCATAAAACATCTCGTTCTTTAAATACAGAATCGCTCACACATTTACTAAACTCTTCTCTTGATAAAAATAACTATAACAGTTCCCTCCTAAATTACTAGTATCACTAATTATGATTGGCTATCACTTCTGAAACATCACATAGATTTTACAGTATTTATTATTTAACTATCTTGCACGAAAGTTCACAGTTTTATTCACTCTCATAAGCAAGTTCAAATCTATAGCCAATGAGTCAATTTAATCAGATACAATTCCATTCCCTTCCAAATATGTAGAAATCTTATCCCAATTTATACCTTAATTTATTAACAAAGAAGGGTCAACCCCATCAGTTCTATAAACACAAATCTCTTACTCATACTTATACACATTCAGTGATCCTTCACTCTCTCTTTCTTTCTTTCTTTTTTTTTTCTAGTTTGAAGAACTAATTCCTTATTACACTCACTCAACTTTGTTACACTCAATGTACATTCGTCAGCTTCCTGTTACTTGAGGCAAATGCACATGTCTGATGTTCATTAAGAAGGAACAACAGAGATAAATGTAATGGATGTTGAATGATTTATGTGTGCAGAATGATGCAATGCATTAATACAGTTAAGATAATGGCAATGCAAGTTGCCCAACCCCCATGATGTATCACATTCAAATAATTGCTTTCATCAGTAAAGTAGCTGATAGGTGTACAGAGTGTCACAATCCTCAAAATACTTCCAATTATAGAAAATCCAGCACTATTTAATCCTTTATTCCATATTTCCCTCAGGGAAAACTTATACATAACTTATATTGTACTGTACATAATCTCTAACCAGAATCTCTATAGCTACATCCAACACCCTAATAGCAAGAAATGGATTCACAATAAACTGATCACAACTTATCACATATCACACTTAGCTGTCTCATTGCTGATGTCACCAACGTCTATCCACTCCTACCGCAACACTTATACAAAATTAAAACCTCCGTATTGGCCAATGCAAATACTATACAGATTGAACCCTAAACTCTAGTCGTCCAGAACCGACTAAACCCATGCTCTAATACTACTAAATGTAACACCCCTAACCCGTACGTAGTAAACCATACTGTGAACCGGTGGTCCACGACGACGGTCAAGGGCATTACCGAAGCAAACATGTAAAACTTATAAATCTTTAAGCTGAAATATGAGTTATAAAATTTCTTTCATTTTCAAAAACACATTATTGTTAACCATAAATTCATTACACAATCGCACTATAAAGGATATTTCTTCAGAATTCACTATAGATAGATCATTTACATAACCAATATCACTTTTTACAAAACTTATAATTTAATATTACAAATCTTGCATACATTCTGAAGACTAAATAAATCCTACTCTAATATCTCTTCTTAATCTTGCATTGGCCTGGACTGCTGCGGAAAGACTCTCGAACGGTCCGATTCATAGAACCTACACGAATTAAAAGAAAATCCGTGCTAAGCATAAAGCTTAGTGGGAAACACATATAAATATGGACGACCACTAATAAGGGCCGTCAAATAAGTTCAAAGAAAACCATAAGGTAGAAAATATAATTATATCAATTATAACAAATTAGATACTTTCAAGGAGAATATCAAAATAGTCAATTACTTTGCATATCAACGTTAACAAATCAATTATACAAATACACACCTTTTTCACATCTTATACATGTCACTTTGTGCACTTATTCACTTTCCTTTCGGTTTCCACAATTCATTTCACGCATCTTGCTTAACAGATGCCTTAATATATAATTATTCAATCAACAAGGCATTTAGATTGTAATAACAAAATACATACTTTCATACAAGTCTTGACATATATATTCATCAATTCATAACTTAATGTATGATTCACATATTCTTGTTCATTTAATGTCTGCTAAGTCAAGGGGGTGGATAACGAGTAACGCATAGATACTCGAAGGTATTAACACTATTCTCATAACTCATAGATACCCGAAGGTATCAACACTATCTTTTCAGTACACAGGGATCACGAAGATCCAGTCGGGGGACCTGATCAGGGTCCAAATCATACACTGGCTGCAGCAACACTAACTCTATTAGGCATGCCTAACTATCCACGACTTGACTAACGCAAGCTAACACATACTTGTTCCTTTAATAATGTTCATGCTATAATTTAACATATTTTCCAGAAGCACATACTCTTATTATAATCGCATAATAATCCTACGCATAATTTTTTCATAAATTAAAATAATGGTTCATATAAAATATAACAATCCATAACCTTTAATGACGATCACATTTTAATTTTAATACATGCTCAACAATTTATTTCAACGATAACTTGCATGGTACAGCATATCTTAGTTTATACACTATGTCATATGTAAATCACAAGTAAAAACTCATGTTCAAAAACTGAAACAACATACATTTATATCATAGGAAAGAGTCGCGCTCGCGACCTTAGTCGCGACTGCGACAGATAGCTACACAGCCTCTGTCGCGCTCGCGACAGAACCACGCATCACATTTCAATACACATATCTCAGACTATTCAATCTATTAGGAATGATTCATCATTTAGACGATCATATAAAAACATTTGAGGTACAAAATATTCCTTTCAATTTCGGTTTAAGACACACTTAAAATATTCACTTAATTTCATCTTAATACCACATGTAAATTTTATACTATAAATTATCTTACTCAAGACTTGAGTCATTAATAGCTCTATAAACTTTTATAATCGACACATACATATCACATTTATTTTCAACAAGTATCCAAGCGTCTAACAGAATTCAGTTTAAACACTATCTTTTATGTCTGAATAAGTCTCGGTGCTTTGGTTCGGACTTGGATATCCCAAGCTTCCTACGTATCCCAAAGAGTTGGGAATCAGAACCCCGTAATTCTACAAGATCAAAGTATAATTTATAGAATGTCGCTTCAAATCTCCTGATATAATTTAAATCAGGTTAATATTGAACAAATTCAAAGGTGTTCGACTCCTGAAAACTTAGAAATGTCTTAATCACTATTCTTGTTGACAATCTTAGTCTCTTACATTCCTAAGTGATATCTAATTATTTAGTCTTTTACAAACTCTAAACATGTCCCGAATATTTCTCATAAGGTTCCGATGAAGTTCGGGTGTATTTCGGAAGAGGAAACATCATAAAATATACAAATTAGAAGAGGGTAAAGGTAGGCAAGGGTTCCTACCAACCAAAAGGTTCAAAAGAAGGAGAAAAACACTCGTCAAGCATATTCTATAACGCTTGCAACCATGGTCGCGCTCGCGACAGAAGCTCGCTTCAGGGTCCTCATGAAGACAGGTCACAAGACTGCTTTCCGCTTTGAATTTCAATCGCCTAAACCGACCTCTAAACCTCATTTTTAGGCTAAGTGTCCTCTTAACAAATGATCCTTTAGATGTTAGCTTTAATATAGAGCAAGTCTCATGTCGTTTGGACACCTAAATCATCAGATATGATCAAAACAATCTATACTGCTCCCCTGAACCCGGCCAGAGAAAATACCTCTACTTCACGACCACTTTTGGGACACTTAGAGCTAAAATTAGCTCAAGCTTATTTCTAAGACATTTGTAGTAATATGTCTTAACTTTTAAGCGGTACTAGTATCATATCATTTGGACTTCTAAAACTCCCAATAAAGCCTAATAACCAAAAAAGTGTCAAGTATTTTCTAACACAGTTTTCACCCAAAATCCTATTCACATGCACAGCTTAACAATCTAAAGCAACACTCACTACCATCATCAACACATTCAAATAACTTATATAGTACACAAATATACTCAAACTCTTATATATAAATAAATTGTTTCCAAACCTCTTTTCCTTTGCTCCCAAATTGCTCAAATGACTGCTTAATCCCCTTAGCTTTCTTACTCCCTCTTTAGCTTCTCTTGTTCCCTCCAAACAAAATAACCAAGATTCAAAGTTACACATACCCTTATCTATCTTCAAGGAGAAGAGAAGCGAAAGAGGGAAAAACCAACCACTTACTTTTTTTTAACCCAAATCTTGCATCTAATTTCTTGAAACTTGGAAAGTCCACCTTGGTCTTGAATTAAGGAATTTGGCGTGAGGAAGGAGGAGAAGAGGTTTTCTCTCTCTTTTCCCCTCACTTGGCCGGCCAAGAATGGCCTAAATGAAGTCAAAATAGTTTAATTAAGGCCATTAGTTCAATCCTTATCTAAAGTGCCACATTTCACCACTTCATTGGTCCTTTAAAGATATTTTTATGTATTTATCTTCTAATTTCTGATTTTTTTCCTTCCTTTCCTCTAATTGGCATTCGACTCTTTTAGTACATACATTGACCCACATAATTTAATTAATTCATTCAATTTAATCCCTAATTACAAAATGACCAAAATACCCCTACCTTATACAAATAAAACTAGTCACATTCTTTACTACGATTAATCACTTTTATCATCCAATTACATATTTTTAATCATCAAATAATTCTTTTCACGTCATTTAAAACACGACGATATAACTGTCCAATTTACCGAAACTTGTCGAAACTTTCAAATTAATGACAATTGCATCCTTTTTAACACTTCCGTCCTTATTTCTAGCATATTCGGTTTTTGTTACACTCTAAACTTACCCTAAATCCAACTAGGGTATATTCGGGGTGTTACAGTTTCAACCAATTGGAATTATGACTAATTTTGCATTAAAACCGAAACAAGAATTGAAAAAGATGATTTGGTGGAGGTAGGTGCTCAACCATATTAATTGTTGTGGATTTGTTTTGAAGGCTATTATGATGGGCTGCTAATTTATATAACTGGCTAATGTAGTCAACATTCATTACAATATGTAGTTCTGAATATCATACAATTTTTTCTATTTAAACGTAATTAGTTTATATAACTGGTTAATGTAGTCAACATTCATTACAATATGTAGTTCTGAATATCATACAATTTTTTCTATTTAAACGTAATTAGTTTAACTTGGAAAATATACTCATATAAGAATTGGCTAAACCATTATAAAAAAAAAACACTTTATTCATACTATAACCCCGTAGACTTATATATTTATTCTTGTCATTCCACATTTATGTGGTTTTTTAAATATCTCTTTGTGTTATACTAAATTCCAGCAAGTTATACTAAATTCCTGTGTCAAATTGTCATTCCCCTTTTATTTTTTTTAATACCCAAAAAAGCTGATGCCTGCGTCATCCAAAGTTCGAGACACCATCGACTTGTTGCAATGACGCAGGTCAATCTTGTGGTATTGACCATATTATCCCCATTTTCTGGAAATTTTTTTTAAAAGATCCTATTTTGGAAAATAATTTTTAAAACTACCCTAATCAAATATTTATCCCAAAATTCAAGCTCACTAATAGTAATAATTTTGAACTTTCAGCGTTTAAACATCATAGGGTTCCGATTCCAATTGAACCTCATTCTTTCTTATGATTTCATATGTTTCTCCCATTAATTTGGTTTCGTCCTCAAGCTAATTTTGACCGCACATATTCTTTATAGGTCAAGAAATTATAAATTATATTATACCACATTATAACGTACCATAATTCATCCTATCCAAATAAGGCCTAAAAATTGGAATTTGTATGCATGCATTTTCTTTTTTGACCAAAAGGTCTTTCTAAGTGTTTTAACAGCTGAAATGATAGATTTGTTCTTTTTCTTTTTGGAACTGATAGTGATGAATTTAGTAAACCTCAATAAATATTGTCACCTAATATTAAGTTAATGTAACATAATAATTTACTGAGAACATTTCTGTACTTTTCTTACTCGTATTGCTGTACTAACAAAATCTATCAGAAGTAAATAAAATACATGATCGTTGTAACTTTAAATTTAATAATTCAAGTTCAACCCCTCTTTTTAATTAGTCTTTTGTCCACAATAACTGCCATTTAATGCTCTCACCCCCTCTTTACTGACCACTGACCATGATTGTTTAGCATATTGCCTTGTAATTTAACCTTATAATCAAAGATTCTCCTTTATTTTCTATACTTAAATTTTTTAACTTTTCTTTTTAAATTTTGTCCTTTTCTTTAATAATGGAGTTTCTTGGATTATGGGTAGTGTTTTGAGTCTGTCTTTCTTTCTTCTGCCATGAAAACCCATTTCAGTAAAAGCGCAAAAGTACGGGTAATGTGATTATGGTTTTGTAGCTGTCAAATGGATTGCACACAGCACAATTATGCTTCAAAAGTTCAGATTTTTCATGTAAAAGTTGGACTGTTTTGGCTTCTGATTTCAAACAATTTTTGTTTGCTGAGCTTGGTTTGTATTTGGTTTGCATTGACTGGTTGGTTTCTCATATTAGACAGGTAAAAATAGCAGGAAGAGAAGAAAGTGTTGTACTACACCTAGAAAGAGTTGCACATAGAAGGTAAATGGTATAATTCAGATTCTGATTTTCAGCGTTTGTGGCGGAAAACAAAAGAAAAAGGAAATGAAGAGTAGGAAAAAGAGTCCATATGTAGATTGAGGATTTGTGATATTTGAATTCTAGAAGAAAAGAAAGCAGAGAAGGATAATTAAGTATGCCAACAGTGTGGTTCTCTTTGAAAAAATCTCTGCACTGTAAATCAGAGCCATCAGATGTTTATGACCCAAAAACAAGAAAGCAATTGAGCACAATCTTGACAAGAAAAGCAGCGAGGTCAGGGTGTTCAAGGTCAATAGCTAATCTGAAAGATGTAATTCATGGAAGCAAAAGGCACACTGAAAAGCCACCAAGTTGCAGCCCGAGATCTATTGGGAGTAGTGAGTTTCTTAACCCAATTACCCATGAAGTAATTTTGAGCAACTCAAGATGTGAGCTTAGAATCACTGGTTTTGGTGGGTTTCAAGAAGGGCTTGGTAGTGGTGCTAATGGTAATGGTAATGGAAATGGTGGTGCTTCAACTTTTGTGGGTACATTGAGACCAGGTACACCTGGGCCTGGAGGCCACCCAACTATGCATTATTTCAATCCTTCTTTTAGAAACTCGGCTACTCCATCAAGAAAGTCTCCATTTCTGTCATCAGAGAGAGATGGGTCTGGTATTTTTGGAGGATCTGGGCATCCAAGCACCAGACTCTCTCTTGACACAGATTCTAATAATGGCTCTTCTACTATCACTTGCCATAAATGTGGAGAACAGTTTACCAAATGGGAAGCTGCCGAAAATCACCATCTCTCTAAACATGCTGGTGAGGAATTTCTCATTTTAGACATTTTCCAAATTTCTTTTTTATTAATTAGTATTTTGTTTTGGCATTTTTGTCCGAACAACCTTTGTGGATTGTATTAATCTTTTTATTCTTTCATCTCTGTTGTTCCTCTTATGTTCACTGTGTCAAATCATATGGATTATTCTGTCTGGCCACAGATTTGAGCCAGCATATTTCCCCTTTCAACCAATAGGTTCATACTCAGTGTTCAACCTTTCTTCTCTGGACTTATGAAGACTTGCTTATCTTCATCCCTCTTTCGTCAGATAACATTTCTGTTTCAGTGCAAGCTCCTCATTTGAAATGTCCAGATTTTAGTGATTAGAGATGAATGTTTAAGTTGGGTTTGATTTATTTTAGCAACATCTTAATTATAATTACTCACACATATCTCTTCTCTTGCTTTCTATTTTGTTATCCTGAACTGATGTTAGTGACTCCAGCCAATTTATGAAAGAGCATTACTTATGTGATTTAAAAGTAGCTTTTTCCTTCAGCAGCTGATATGATTTCTGCCTTTTGACAGTCACTGAACTTGTGGAAGGTGACTCATCAAGAAAAATTGTTGAGATCATATGCCGGACAAGCTGGTTAAAGAGCGAAAACCATTGCAGTCGAATTGAGAGAGTATTGAAAGTTCATAATATGCAGAAAACTCTTGCTCGATTCGAAGAATACAGGGAAATGGTGAAAATTAAAGCCAGCAAACTGCCAAAGAAACACCCTCGGTGCCTTGCAGATGGAAATGAGCTTCTGAGGTTCTATGGCACCACAGTTTCATGTTCTCTTGGCCTAAATGGGTGCTCAAGTTTATGCATTTCAGACAAATGCTGTGTTTGTAGAATTATTAGAAATGGTTTCTCAGCAAAGAAGGAGCTTAAAGGCGGAGTAGGTGTATTCACAACTTCTACTAGTGGAAGAGCTTTTGAATCCATTGAAGTATTTGGAGAAGATCCATCAATAAGGAAAGCTTTGATAGTATGCAGAGTAATAGCAGGGAGAGTTCACAGGCCTTTGGAGAACCTACAAGAAATATCTGGCCAATCAGGTTTTGATTCTTTGGCAGGGAAAGTTGGTCTCTACTCAAATATTGAAGAGCTTTATCTTCTAAATCCTAGAGCACTCCTTCCTTGCTTTGTGGTAATCTGCAAACCCTGAAGAAAGTTTTTAAGAATTGAAGAATTTTGTTCTTGCAATCCTTCCTGTCACCTGTTAGTATATCCATTTTTTTTAGCCTTGTTTATCTTAATTGTAATTGTCTTTTTGTTAGTTTTGCATTTCTCATCCTCCTGTAATTCCTTCCTCTTCACTGAAAACATTTTCAAAACTTGTAATTTCTAATTTTTGGGGTTTAATCTAGGTATTAGCTGGCATTGCAATTTGAGATGTATATGGTGCAGATTTTTGGTTTAAATATGCAAATGGAGTAATATTTGAAAACATCAAAGTTACAGGAAACAATCATCACAGATCAAGCTGTTATTGGTAATTAACCCACACTATTTTTATTTTTATTTTTATTTTATTCAAGTCCTACCTCAGTTTATTAGATTCCATTTCACATAAGCATATCCCATTTTCTTAAGAATATCAACACTTGCACTGTTAAACATGTGTTTATGAATTGCTATTACATGAATTATAAAAATTAATGCCCACTAGCATTATCAATATATATATTATTAAAAGGTTCTGCATGTGGTCCTGCTTGGAAGTTGAAACAAAGGTTAGTCCAAACCAGATGACAAAAATTTAGAAGGTTTTACGTATGTTTTCACTCTAAGACAGATTGATTTTGTCTTTTCTGTTCTCCTTCCTGCTTGAATTTATGCTATGAAATCTTTGTTCCCTTTTTTTTTTAGCTTCTTGCAGATCTTATTGGTGGAGCTGCAGCTAAATATTTAAGATAAGGTTAGGGCCTCCTCTCTCTCTCTCTCTCTCTCTCTCAAAATTTTCAAAGGACCAAAACCCATGGACGTAAGTTGGACATAACCAAATATAATGACCATACTTCTATTAATGTATTTAGCTACACATATTATTTTGAAAAGGGTGTTTTGGTCAATGCACATCTGATTTAAAAGATCCAATTTCAAATTAGGAAGTTTGTTATTTATTTTATAAGGGTGTTACTGCAACAGCTGTTAAGCTTTCAATGCAGGCACATGCACCTCATAAATGCAGACATATACTATGCTGAAACTTTTCTGATTCCAGGAAATTGAATGGAAATAAATTCTTAGTCATTAATATTCAAATGGGGGTAGTTTCTGAGCAGATAAGCAAATGAAGATATTTAGTGCAGTTGGCAAGGCCCCCTTGATGGAGACTCCTCTCATTTGTTGGGATGCCAATTTCAGTTTGTTATGTCATTGATCTAGGAACCATTTAGATATGTCTTACAGAAATATTCTATGCAGAGACAATATCATCCTTATCCTATCTTCCCAAGCAAATTTAGAGTGGAAACAAAATGTCATTATAAGGATAAATTTGTAATTTAACCTGCTTCAAATTCTATTTTCTCTGCATCTTATTTCTTTCTATTTCTTTCCTCTCATTCTTTCATTTCCCTTTCTTCCAAAGAAATGAAAAATAGCACCATTAAAAAAAAGAGCAAAAAACTATAGACATAGGGACATAAGTCAATTAAGCCAACACTAAGCTTTATGTTCATGGGTTGAGTTCTTGCCTTCTTGGACCGTTACAAAATGTATATAGTATATTTCTAATTGTTGATTAACTTATCTTGTATAGGATATTTCTAATTATTGATTTAGTTTTTATAATTATTAACAATATATTTGTAAATATATCTTTGTAATTCTTGAAGAATATATATGTTTCGTTACATAGACCAGAAACAGTAATTGCAGCATCTGTTTGCTCATCTAGTAACTTTAACTAAGGTTAGTCATTGCGCTGTCCTCATATGGACTATATTCAGGGGTTTTAACTAGCATATTCATTAGATCGTATTTTAGATGTTTGTTAGTAAAAAAAAAAAAAAAGGATGGGAAGTACCATATTAGAGAAGGACGTGTTGGGAAAAATGACCCTTCTAATGAATGCGGAATAAATAAGGAGAAACTCACAACACAAGAATTTACGTGGAAAACTCCAAAATCGGAGAAAAACCACGGCCGTTGTCAAAAGACAACCAAGAAAATTTCACTAAGTGTTTGAACAATTTTTACATTCACTCACTCTAGTATTTTCTCACACACCCAATAAATGGATACAAACCCAAGAGAATTTCCCACAAATTCTCTAAGTTTCAAAGCTTACAAGCTTTCATTGGAATTCTTTCTTTGAATCCAATCCTTACATTTGAAGAACAATCTCTTGCCTTATATAGGCAGGAGCTTCCGTGTGAACAGTCAAAAATTCTTCAATTCACATTTGGTAGCCCAACTATTCCTTTTGTGTGCTACCAACAATTCTTCAATTCACATTGTAGCCCAACTATTCCTTTTGTGTGCTACCAATAATTCTTCAATTCACATTGTAGCCCAACTATTCATTTTGTGTGCTACCTACAATTCTTCAATTCACATTGTAGCCCAACTATTCCTTTTGTGTGCTACCAATAATTCTTCAATTCACATTGTAGCCCAACTATTCATTTTGTGTGCTACCTACAATTCTTCAATTCACATTGTAGCCCAACTATTCCTTTTGTGTGCTACCTCTATTTTTGACTTCCTCCATTTTTGACCATTATTTTTTTTAATCTAATACAACAATCTCCACCTAGATTAAAAAAAATATATATATACCCGCTACCAAAACATTGTTTAACATCGACAATTACAATTCTTAAACAAGAATTATCATACTCCACCATAAAAAGTATACTCACTTGAAATTAACACCAACTCCAAGAATTTTACCTCGGCCCATGTCGAAAAACTTGCTAATAAATTATGGTGTAACTCCCATGCTGATTTTTCAGGAAGTTCATTAGCCATCGACATTCTTTTGTTGTACCACACACCTTGCATAATTATCAGCCAATGCCCGTGTGCAAATCCGTACACATGCTACCAATCAGATGTCCTCTTTCATGGCATTTTCAATGGTAGCAATCATGCCATGAGGACATATATATTTAATAAAATTCATCATCTCCCTCATGCAGGGAGACTACATTGGTAACATCAGCTTGTTCTTTGGAGCTGTTGGCCGAACTAGCTCCACGTTTATCATCCAACGCCTTGTGTAATCCGGATTGAATCAATAAATCCTTGACTTGAATTTGCCACAAGCCAAAATTAATTCTTCCGTCAAATTTCTCCACCTCAAATTTCTCAATATCGAATTTTGTTGTAGACATTTTTCTATCACGAACAAATCAGCTTTTACTATTCACGTGAATAGTACCGTATACGTGAACAGTGCCCGTATACGTGAACAGTATCCAAGAAAAAATCTTTTCTGATGTGGAAGATCAGTCTATGCTACAACCACAGAGCATACTAAGAAAGAATCTTGGCTCTACCTTGGCTCTGATACCAGTTGTTGGGAAAAATGACCCTTCTAATGAATGCGGAATAAATAAGGAGAAACTCACAACACAAGAATTTACGTGGAAAACTCCAAAATCGGAGAAAAACCACGGCCGTTGTCAAAAGATAACCAAGAAAATTTCACTAAGTGTTTGAACAATTTTTACATTCACTCACTCTAGTATTTTCTCACACACCCAATAAATGGATACAAACCCAAGAGAATTTCCCACAAATTCTCTAAGTTTCAAAGCTTACAAGCTTTCATTGGAATTCTTTCTTTGAATCCAATCCTTACATTTGAAGAACAATCTCTTGCCTTATATAGGCAGGAGCTTCCGTGTGAACAGTCAAAAATTCTTCAATTCACATTTGGAAGCCCAACTATTCCTTTTGTGTGCTACCAACAATTCTTCAATTCACATTGTAGCCCAACTATTCCTTTTGTGTGCTACCAATAATTCTTCAATTCACATTGTAGCCCAACTATTCATTTTGTGTGCTACCTACAATTCTTCAATTCACATTGTAGCCCAACTATTCCTTTTGTGTGCTACCAATAATTCTTCAATTCACATTGTAGCCCAACTATTCATTTTGTGTGCTACCTACAATTCTTCAATTCACATTGTAGCCCAACTATTCCTTTTGTGTGCTACCTCTATTTTTGACTTCCTCCATTTTTGACCATTATTTTTTTTAATCTAATACAACAGGACGGTGTGCTTTCAGTTGTTAAAAGTCATGTAACTAATCAAAGATAATAAATAGAAATTGTAAAGTTAGTTGGAGAACAGCTTTTACAATAGAGCTGCATATCTATGGGTTCATCTATTTGGCAATTATCATTATATCATTGGCAAGTTTTTCTGCTTTTCATCTAATTATTCTATAGTCCTTGCTACTCTTAGTTATTGATCAATTGCATAAACTATATCTATGCACAAATTTCTGTGTCCCCACTCCAGAATCAATGTTATTGTAAATTACTTATCTGTATGGTTCTATGCACCTTAGGTTGGCTTTCGATTTGTGATGATCTCTAGCTGTTATATTATTGAATGATTGATTTCCAAGTTTGTTGATTCATTTAATACGTAAATAAGTAGCAGTTCTTGTTGTTGGAATTTATTGGTTATAATTCTGAAGTTTTCGTTTCTATTTTTATCATACTTCTACTTTTATATTTCAAGTTAAAAGCTAAACTTCTAAAAGAACTGAAATTTGATTATTAATTAACTATTATTTAATTAATTAAATTCTTTTAATTAATTATTTCCTTATTCTAAATAGGATTAAGAGTCTAAGGCATACATATCTAACACTTGGGTGCCTATTAGGCATTTATTTTAGTTTGACAACTCCAGGTCTGCACATTGGTACTCAGCATTCTTTTTCAATTTACTGGTCATTAAGTTTGCTAAATTCGAACAGGACAGGGTTAAGCAGCGCAATTAGCCCCTTCTGATCGAATTGCTTTCAGCATAGGATTCATGTCTTGAGAGCATTTATTGTACAATTGAATTTTGAGAACTCAAAAGTATAGGACATATGAGGAAGCAAGAAAATGTTAAAGAACTGATATAGTTTTGGTCATTTTAAATGTGATGCTTCATTTATTTCTGTTTGACTTCTCTGGCCGTATTGAATGGTGATGCTATCATTTTGTTTACTAAAAGGCATTAGGCAGGACAATGCTGAAAATTTTTATTTAAATTGGGTCCATGAGATTGCTCATGGATTAATGACATATTGCCACATAGAAAATTTGTATAACTTTTTTTTTTTCCTTCTATGTGGTAACTTGCTATTGGTTTGCTTTATAAGCAATCTCATGCACAGAGGACCAGTAATTTCCATAAGAAAATTCTTGTTTATCTCAGCATGTAGGATCAGCAATAGTTGCTAAGCAATGGAGCATGGCATGGTTTATCAAATAATGTTTTATTTTGTTTTATTATTACATAGCTGGCCTCATGCTTTAAGTCTACTACAAATCACAATCATGTGTGTGATTTGAAAGGTTTTTATGTCAATTTACAAGAGTTGGTTAAAGTATTGTCAACAATATCAACTACCTTCACTCTATAATAGGCGGTAGAAAGCCATAATCCACACAGCTGGCTATAGTTTCATGAATTATATCCTTAATGTCATGCTTGTAATTAAAACCCAGGTCTCTTAATTTCCTTGAAGAAATCTCGCAAGGTATGAAAATGGAACCCTCTTCGGCCCATGTAAACCTACAGAAATAGAGAAAGAAAATCAATATTTGAAGTAGCAAAATCCTACATGAATTGCTTTCTTCTTTCCTCTCTCTTTAACACTTACCTTTGCATACTTGAGCAAGGATATTCTTCTTTCAGATGATTAACTAATTCAGTCATTAGACAACTATGGGCACTGCATATGTATCTCCCTTCTGATTTTGACTGCTCCATTAGAAATATATGTGCATTGCATATGTCTTCAATGTGGACTAATGCGATTGAACCCATTCGCTCATGCACTGCTGACAGTATTGAAAAATATTTCGAATCACCTGCACAGGTATCAAAATTCATCAATTTCTATTCAATTATCACCATTCGATAGATTACATATTTAACTAATCAAGTGTAAGATTATCCCTAAAATTGTTGAGATGTTATATTACTCATTTAGGGATACTTGGCATATTATGAAGAGCTCGTGAAAACAATGCACATCTAGCGTGTGAATAGTGACAAGAGAATAATTCGACATTTTTAACAAGATTTACACTTTCAGGCTCAGGATAGTCTAACATTTGATTAGTTCAAATTTAATGCGTTAAATGGTCACAATTGAGGGAGAATTTATGTATTATCCCAACTTTTATTTTTTCTAACCTGTTATTGGAGATACGATAACTTGAATGCTTGCTGGAACGGTTGCAGTAAGGATGGCGCCACCAACAGTAGTCGTTATTACCGAAACAAGATCAAGGCCGTTCTGGCTTGCATACCTGAAGGCTGCTTCCTCTGTAAGAAGCTTGGACAACACATAAACCTGTGAACCAAAGGGTACCTTTCAATTTAATGTAACGTTATGTCATAGAAGTAGAAGTGGAAGTGGAAATAATGAATTATACCCATCCACTTGCTTTTGCATTCAAGACATGATCAATTGGAGTTTGGCAAGTTTCATCAACTATGTTTCTCCATTTTCCAGTGCTGTCTTTAGCAGTTAGTGTACTGATGGAGGATGTGAAAATAACCTTTTTCACTGATTTGGATTTTGAGCAGGAGTTGAGAAGGTTTAAAGTTCCTTTGATTGCAGGATCAATGAAATTTGACTGTACATACTCTTAATAGAGAATGAGAAACTATAAGTAGTCAAATAATAATAAAACATAAAACATGTTGATGGTTCTTGGCATTACCAATATTGGCGTTTTTGATGGTGCTTAATTCCAATGAAGCTGCGACGTGAAATACGCCATGGCAGCCCTTGACAGCTTCATCAAAGCTACCTTCTTCTTGCAAATCAGCTTTGAACAGTCTTAACTGGTCGCCTCCAGCCCACAGTGATAAAAGGTGAAGTATTTTTGCTGATAATATAGCATTTCTTTAAATAAAATTATCAATATCACAGTAAAAGAATGTGATAGCGTGTGCACGTATCTGGTCCGACTGTGCCACCGATCACAATGAAGCGCGTAAAGGATGGATTGTACAGAAGTCTTATCAATACAAACAAAATAGTCATGAAATATGAAAACACAACTAGCATAGTACGTGCAATTGGTAAATAGTTTTAGTTATAAATCTAACTTTATAAATAATGTTTTATACACTTAACGTTTGCAATAATATGCAAACTAACTTATTATTTATCTGAAGTTAACAATCTGCACGTTAGACATTAATATTGATAAAGGTATACATATTATCTTCTTGAATTATTTTTGTACATGTGTCTTTTATTATATTTATATTTAAGGGGTCATATGTATATTTTTATTAAAATCACGTGATTTTAACGGAAAAATAACTGCACATGCTAAAAGAATTTGAGGGATAATATACACATTTTGTTAATATTAAAAGATAATGTGTGTACCTTATCAAATTCAGCAATGAGTTATTTTTGCTAATTTTAAGTGTGTAAAATATCATTGTTCATATAAATTTTTTTTTGTTAACTACAGTTGTACTGTGTTTTTATGTATTATCCCAAGATTTTATGTAAAAACGGTAATTTAGATTAATATTTAGTTAAAAAAATGGATTTTTTTTAGTTTGGTGTGAAAATCGCAAAAAATAGGCAGAGTGGTGCTACAGGAAAAGAATTTGCGAAATTGGTGTGCCGGAAAACAGCACACATGTTTGCCGTTTTTCGAAATGGCGGGGCCCTTGAAGGAAAGAGCAAATTTGCCAGAAAACGGCACACATTGGTACCGTTTTCTGGCAAAATGTAAATAATTATGCAGTCAGAAAATGGCACGTAATGGTGCCGCTTTCTGACCTTTACAGGCCGGTCAGAAAACGGCACCATTACGTGCCATTTTCTGACGTGAAGCAAACGGCACTACGTGGTGCCGTTTTTTGACCCCAATTCATCCCACACCACACAATTTTCTGACGTGATTCGCAGCGCACAGTTTTAAATTACTGTATTCTGCACTGAATTAGACCCCATGAAAATGATTCACGGGTCCGAAAAATTTTAAAATTATTTCAGATTCAATTTTCGCGTCTTTATAAACCTACACCTTTCGATATATTTCACTCTTCGGTTTCTATTGTTTAAACGTTGCTCCTGCATTTATTCAGCATTTCAATTAACTATTGCATATTTACTTATATAATTTTCATTCCGTCTTAATACTTGAAATAGAGAAGTCGCTGGTGCTGCAGTCAAAGAAAGAAAAAAGGTATGATTATGTAAATAAAGTATAAAATAATAATGTTAATATCATGTGAGTGTATGCATAATAATTTTATTGTAATGTGTTAATCGTAGGTGCAAGAAAAACTGAATTGAAGTCACAAGCGTAATTTGGATAGGTAAATTTTTTATTGTTTTTATTGTATGATATAAGTTTTGTATGAATGGATTATGAAAGTTATCGATTATATATTATTGTTTAGTTAATTGAATGATTTTTTAACTACAAATATGTTTAATGCTACGGGATGAAAGCGTTGATTTGTTGCCTTACATTAAGTAGCATGTGTTAAATTATAATCACAATTTGAGCAGGTAAATATCTCAAGTTCTATATCTTTTTTGTTTGTATGATAAAAATTATGCTTGAATAGATTATGATAGATATCGATTATATATTATGGTATAGTTAGTTGCAATAATTTATAATCTTGAATATGTGTAAAGTAATGTGACAAAATTATTAGATGATTTAAAATAAATAAAAATTGTTGCAAGGAATAATTTAAGTTAAGAGGGAAATGAAAACATGTGGGTAGTATGTAAACTTCGATGATGTTAAAATTATTGATTAGTTGAAAACTATAAAAAAATTATATGTAGGAGGACGAAAATGTCGATTCCAGCCATTTTTATATTACATATCGGGGGGGCAGTCAATATTGGGTATGGCAGGTTATCAGTATGATACGTCAAGCTCATCAGGACGGTCGAGGCGAATGAAACTTAGAAATAAACCGACATTTCAGGAACTTATTCATAAAATTTCAGTGAAATTGGATCTATCTGTTGATTTGAGGGTTAATAGAGTAATATATAAGTGTCCTGTAAACAGTCAGGGCTCGTATTCTTGGGCACTTATGGATGTTACGGACGACGACGACATAGATCAAATATATGAAAATTTTGTACTATTTCCTGGATATACGGTGGCGGAGTTAATTATTGAAACCGAAAAAATCCTGATTGGGGATGAACAGAATGTGGCTAGTGGCTTTGATAACATGAATAGGGGTATTGATGGAGATCCAACTACAACCGGGGGTGAGAGAAATGTATGTCATGAAGAGGTCAATGTTGCGTGCGGTAGTGGGACCGTCTTTGGTGTACAGTGTGAGGAGCATGCACAGAGGGAAGTGAATGATGATTTGGAAACGATAGAAGCAAGTCCAATAAGAGAGTTTAGAGGGCCAATAAGAGAGTTTAGAGCGCAGAATGAACTTAATATTGGGTCCAGTTCAAGGGCCGAATGTAGAGACGGTGCAAGTAGCGACATAGCTGATACTGATAATGGGTACATTTCGCCCAATGTTGATCCGGAGGAGGACGACCAGGAGATTGACTTGAATGATGCTTTTGAAGAAACCGGTATTAGAGCAGTTGGCCAAGTCAGCACAGGTTGCGCAACCCATGTTTCAGAAGAAATACAGAATATGAATATTAACGATGTCAGATATGATGTGGGGGGACAGTATGACATGTCAAGATTTCAATTTCCATCAGTGCACCATACAAACGCAAATTTCGCAGAAGCGGAGATTAACACGTCGAATGATTTACCAATGGGGAGGTGGGACGGTGTATCTGAATTTTGCGAAGGCTTGATGTTCACTTCAAAAGATGAAGTCAAGGCATGTGTGAAGAAATGGTCAATTTTGAACAATGTTTCTTACAAAGTTGTGGAATCGAAGCCATCATTTTGGCTTGTTTGCTGCTCAAGAGCAGATGAAACGGGCTGTCAGTGGAGGTTACGTGCCATGAAGAAGAGGACATGTGACTACTGGATAATCAGTGTATACAAGTCATCACACAGCTGCACATCATCAATGGTTTCTCAGCAGCACAGACAGTTAGACACGCAGCTAATTTGTGACTGTATCTTGGAGATGGTTAGCGCAGCCCCCGATTTCAAAGTTAGTGTTATAATGGCCGACATGATGAGCCGGTTCAACTATCGACATAATAGGTTTTCCAAATTGATTTTCGGAGATATTGTGTCGAAAAATTACTTAACCTATTCCACGAACCTATATTACACGTTTATTATATTTTTCAGCAATGACTTTATTTTTTTAAAATAATACACAACAAAATCTTACCTTCAAAATGTTGATTAAAAATTAATTTTCCTAATCAAAACCTCCTGCATTTTAAAAAATAAAGTTATGTTAGTCATATTAATAATAATAACGTTATAATATTTTCTACTTCAGCTACAAAAACTTATTAAAATATTTAGATCAACCTCAACCAAACATATTAAAATAACAATATATTAATTACTAATACTTTCATGCCATTTTACCTAACAATTAAAATGTTATCTCACAACTAGAATATTATATAATAATTACAAATAACCAAATACTTAACTTCAAAATACTGAACAAAATAGTATTTCTCAATATCACCCGCCTGCAATTCGATACATAAGTTTATGTTAGTCAAAATCATTACATTAGTGTAATAATATTTTTTATTTCGGCCATACAAATTACATATTATTTTTACATCACTATTATACAATAATATTCTAATGCTCAAATAATAGAATACAACTAAAATATTAGCAATGAATTCTTTTATTACAGTTTACCTAACAACGAAATTATTATTTCACAGCTCTAATATTATCTATTATTAATTTCATGAAATATTAAACTTCACAACACTTTGAAAAACTTTTTCCAAATAGTAAAATAACTTATGCAACGAAATAAGAAACTTACCTTTGGTCTTCAAGCTTGTAAATGTATCTATGCAAACCACAGATAGCTTCTTATAGGCAAAATTGTAAAAAAAAAAAAAAAAATTAATTTTTTCCTTTTTTCCCGCACAGACCCATGCATGGCAGAGGACACGGGTCTGTGATGGCTGCAGCGCACAGTATTTCCCGTGCGCTGCAGCCGCGTGGGAACAGTGCTCCCAGTCAGAAAACGGCAGAATTCATTGCCGTTTTCTGACCGGCCCCAGCAGGGCAGAAAACGGCACTTTCCAGTGCCGTTTTCTGCCTCCCTGCACCACGTCGCTTCACTAAGTGAAGCGACGACGTCTTAGCCAGTCAGAAAATGGCACTATCATGTGCCGTTTTCTGACCTCCCTCCAGGCGCAAAACGGTCGTTTTGCGCCTGGAGACACAAAAAAATAATTAATAATTTGCCAAAAAACGGCAAACATTTGTGCCGTTTTCTGGCAAAATCACACTCCCCCCCAGTGGGCCCCCCTAATTCAGAAAACGGCATTAATATGTGACATTTTCCGGCACACCAATTTTACAATTATGTTTCCTGTAGCACCACCCTGCCTAATTTGTTCAGTTTTCACACCAAACTAAAAAAAACCCCTAAAAAAACACATTACTTTGATAAATAGTTTTAGATTCCTATAATTTGTATAAATAATTTTAATAAACACACTACACAAACAAAAGTTCGAAAAGTAGTAGGTTAAGTTTAATTAGGAAAAATATTAGGGATCATTGTTATTTCATATTTCCAACTTAATGTTATAACAAATTTTCAATTAGAAATCTAAAATAAAAATCTTGCCAATTCAATCTCATATTATTACTTATTACAAGGCAAAAAAACGTTTTCAAATTCGTGAAATTTTATTTTATTTTTTTTTATATTAGATTATCATATTTTAATATGAGTTGACATACAGTCCTCATAAATGGAACTAATACATGTGTGTTTCAATCTCTACTAATGGCGCATCATGCTGACAATTCTATTCTAGATTGGGTCCCTGAACTTTTAAAATTTTTTGTGAACTTTTAAAATTTTTGACGTTGGATTTCTTAACAAAAATAATAATGCTCATTTTAATGGCTATTGAAACATGCGCGTCAATTCTATTTATGAGGGATTTTATGTTATCTCATATTAATGTATGAGAATCTAATTAAATTTTTTTTTTTGTAAAGGGACCCAATGTAAAAAAAATTTAAAAGCTAAAAAAAATTAAAATGAATTTTGCTAGGGGGTGAGCAAAAAAACCGTTGTACTTGGATAACCGAGAAACCGAAGCGAAAGCAATCCGAAAAATAGGTTAACGAAACTGATTTTAATGGTTAAAGGTTAGTGTTTTAAAAAAATCGATATTAATAGACTGATTTTTTTTTGCTCATAAACCGGTTAACCGAACCAATAACCAATACATAAACACTCATATATTTATTTATATATATATATATATATATATATATATATATATATATATATATATATATATATATATATATACACATATATTACAATTTTTTTATTTCAATATTTTCATATTTAATTATTTATATTTCTTTAATTTTCATTACTTTAAAATATATTTCAAATTTATTTTAATTTTTTTAAAAAAATATTTTAGTTAATTTATTAATTGTTCAATATGTCAATATTTACTAAATAATAAAAAAAGAGTTATTAATATTTGATGGATTTATTTTAATAATTTTGCATTTTTATGTATTTTTGCTACACTTTTTTTTTTCATTATCCTAATTATTTTGAAGTTTTTAAGTTTCTTTTTTTTTTAATTGGCGATTAATAGGTGTAATCGTACATCTAATTAGAGTGATTATGAACCAATTAATTTATTTACTTATTAAGTCTTAATTTTTAAAAATAAAGTTGCTTATATCCACCAAAAACTTGTATTTTAACAACAATTATATTATATTATATTATAGTAGAAAAATTTTAATTTTTAAATATTTTGAACATTTTAATTTTATTTATGAATGCATCTTATAATTATAATAGTTAACCAAAAAATATTGCTTAACTGATCCGAAAAATCGAAAATGATGTACTGGTTAACCAATTGTAACGACCTGGTTAATAGTTAGTATTTTAAAAAAATCGATATTAATAAACTTATTTTTTTTTACCTCATGGATCCGTTAACTAGTCAATGCCCACCCCTAGATTTTGCCTTAATACAATTACCCAAATTTCCGTCAAATCTTAACAATTAATAAAGAAGTAGCGAACAAAACTTTAAAGCAGATTTTTTTTTATTATTTTCTAAAATATATATATATATATATTTGTGATTTTACTATATGTGCCAATCAATTTTTGAACTTTTATTTAATTTGATATTTTATTTAAATTTTTATTTTATTAATACATATCTTTTAATTTTTTAATAAATTCATAAGTGCAAACTAAGTTTTACAAAAATATTTTATTACTACATTATTTTATATCATTAATAAATCTAAAGATTATGTAAGAAACATATATTATAACTAACAAATTAGAAAGTATATATTAATATTACAAAAAATAAATTTAGAAACGAGTTACCAATAAATTTTCCGTTGTTAACTTCTATATTGTTACAATTGGACGAAAAGTTGGACGATAAGTTAAGGGAAAAGGATAAATATCAATGTTATTAAAACCGGATCAGATAAAAAAACAGCAAGGCTGAGGGTTCGTGGTTCGATCGGTTAGACTGGGTTCAACCGGATTTTTTTATATTTTTAAAATATTATTAATTAGTATAATTTTTATAAATACTACTACTCAAAAAAAAATTAATCAAAATATTTAACATATGCCTCAAATATACTAGTAATAATATTTTTCACCTTTTATTTTTTTTAAATTATTACTTGATTAGTTATTTTCTGTTAAAATATTTTATTTTATGAGTTTTAATTTAAAAATTAAATAATTTAATAACTGTAGGTGAAATTAAAAAAAATGATAGAAAATTATCTTTAAGTTTACTAATTTTAATAATTTATTCAATTTTTATTCTATTGTATTTTATTAAATTATTAAATAATTATATTATTTTCATTAAGTTCAAATGTGATTAAATAGTAAAAAAAAACCAATTACTTGTTAAATAAAATTTATTAGATTATTTATTTTTTATTTTTATGAAAAAAAAATTATTTTATTAATTATTTTAAATTAGACCCGATTTTTGGCCGGTTCAATCCGGTTCTTCCCAGTTTTTTCCCAATCCGGTTTTCTGCAGTTGAACCAACCGATCGATCCGGTCCGGTTTTAATAACCATGGTAAATATTACTTCATCGGTTCTTTTTAAGTGTTCCATTTGATTTTTTTTTTCACTTGTGTTACTTTTCAGAATCCAATAAGAAGTACATTTTTATTTTATTTTATTATTATTCTGATATTTTAGATGTATTTATATTTTTATTGTCATATTTTTTATGCTAATTAATAATAAAAAAAATTAGTCAATTACTATTATTTTTTAAAATATTAAAATATTTTAATTATTTTCTTAATATGTGTACTAAGAGTCAAATGGAACCCTCCAAGAAAAACGAAAAGAGTACTATTTTTTCAAAGTTCTAATTAAAAATAATTATAAAAATGTTAAAAGGAAAATGACATAATTATTACTATAGTAGAATGGAATATACTAAAAATCGAAATTAATTTATTTTTGGCAATATACATTGTCAGGGACATTTGGTTTACCTTTTCAGCTTACTGTTAACCTTTTCATACTAAATAATTGTATCAAAGGTGTTTGCTGAGGGCATTTGGTTTAGCTTTTTGAGCTAATTGTTATCATTTTCGTATCAATCAATTGTATTAAAGGTGTTTGATAAAATCTTTCAATTAAGAGTTCATTTCACTCATGATCATTGCACTGCCAACTTTTAATCGAAAAGCTATAATTTAAAAGTTACGTATCACATGAATAGCAAGAGTTCTTTTGGCCATATCAATGGAGTTTCTTTAGAAAAGCTGAGAAAGTTCATCAAAAGTGCTACAAAGGGGTATGTTGGATGAATACCCAGATATTTGAGATAAAACTTTCCATACCTTTGGATAAGAATGGATTGATAATTAAACAGTTGAGTTTTGGCAAATTCTTTCATTTGATGAGGAGTGAGACCTTTTGGTACTTTTGGTGGAGCATTTTAACCATGAAGGCAAACCTATTCATGCTTTCAAAAAAAATGGTCATTGTTATTTTGATCTTTGTGATTGAGATGATTGTCATCTTGCTCATATAAAAGATGATGTAGTAGCAGAAAAGAAGCAAAAGAAGAAGAAAGGAGCATCTGAAAGATGCTTCAAGAAGAGATATGATGATGCCGATCGGACGTTGGACTGTTAGGTCAGCCATCCGGAAAGTATGACTATCTGGTATCCTATGCATTGCCATCAAACTGGAAACTTTTATCACCTCCACCTACTTTATACAAACCTTGTAAACCTTCTCTCCCACCTGGAGAATCTCCTCTTTCAAAACTCTCACTAGCAAAAAAGCCTTTACCCAAAACACCTTTACCATGTTACAAACAATCTTTGAAGTGGATTAAAAAAGAAAGTTCTATTTATTCTATTTCTCCACAACTTTTACCTCGAGTTTGTATGTACCAATCAGCAGTTCCTTATGAGGAAGATTTCGTCCTCTAAGAGAATACACCAATTCACAAACTCAGACAAGATCCACACCTTTTATCAAGAACCCGGCAGTAGTTGAAATAGATGGTCGACAAAAACAAGTAACCCAAGGTGAGGCAGTTCTGAACTGACAGACTAATAATTCCCTAGCTTAGAATAGGGTTTTGAAAAAAATTAAAGAAAAAGTTGATAAAGTGACAGCCAAGGTTGATCACCTGGCAAGCAAAGATGAGGTCTTTCTTCAAACACTTAAAGTTCTTCAAGTTCAAGTAGATCAGAAGGTTGCAGAACTGAAGGTTATGTTCAAAGCAAGCACTAATTTGGCAAAAATCAGTTCAAAGGAAGCGGAGATAATTAATCTGAAGAATCAAATTGCTGAGCTGGAAAGGAGTCTCAGTATTCCATCTCCGAGTCCCTTACAATAACCTTATGATCTTATGGATTTCTTCCAAAGCTCTGCTCGCACTCAATCATTTTCCCTTTCTCCACCACCAGCACCTATTTATGGACTCAAACCTTTACCACCTAGTCAGATAGACTATTTTGGTCCTTTATATGGCTCGTTGATTAAAAGATTAAAAAAAGGACAATCTTCTACCATAACTCAAACTCCTCAAAACTTTTGTTCCTACTCAATCTACACAACAACTTTCCTCTTCCTCAACTGAGTCTATAAAAGTTGAAAAGGATCCTAAGGATCAGAAACAACAGCAGATAAAATCTAAGAAAAGGCCATAGGATCCAAAGGAAGAAAAACCAAGTGATGTCTTGATGATGAACTAGATTACCAATGTCTTGAATACATGTATGCATAATTCTTTACCCTTTTTTACTATAGAGGATGTTCAACACTCCTTTGAGTCTATAAAAGCTAGCGATACAAGTTAAACAATGTTGTTTCAGATTTTGATGTTCCTCCCCAACTCATGGTGCAGTCTGGTACATCTGTAAGACCATATTATAGAGCATATGAAGTTCAATTTGAAGAAGATGAGTCACTTGGATCTGCAAATCCCTCTACACAGACACGAAAGTCTCAACCACCTGGAGTTTTCTTTACTTTTAAAGATATCTCTCCTTCTAAGTACAAAGATAAAATTGAAGAATTCAGTTCATGGATCAACACTCAAATGCTTAAACCTAATGCATGGCTTAGAGATGTTCTGGTAGAATTCTATAGTAAAACAGTTGGAAGATTGCAAGATTAGTTTAATGGTTTGAGTCCTACCACAAGAACTCAAAATGATAAGCCTTGAAACTGAAGGAGAATTCCTATCTTACATCTACAGAGAATTCTATAGATCTATCTAGGATGATGTTGAGCTGACAAGAAAAGATAATTACCAGATAAAGTGTTATTCTTTAAAAAGAAAGGATTTAGAACTTCACTACAAAAATATGACAAAAAAGGCTTATCAACTCCATGGGATGGATAATCCTGATCTAAAACAAGCATATCTTACCTCTTTTCCAGAACTCCTCTTAAATATGATGTTTGTAATTTTTCAGACTGCAAAATGATAGCTCAATGATTATTCTTTTGGAGAAATCAAACGAGTCAAGTTTGAAGCTCTTAATAGACTTTGTGAGCACAAGGAGATGATGAAGATGTACACCCATAAAAGTCCTCTTCTCAAAATAGCCTGTCATAAGCTTGACTTACTAATCAAATATGGAATCAGCAATGATCAATGTTATTGTCCAATAAAAAGAAGAAACATTTCTTCAAAATGCACAAAAAAGAACAATTCCATAGAAAGAAAAGGTTCCCTGGGAGAAGGTGGAAATACTACAAGAAAAAGAGGTTTATAGGATCCAGCAAATCAACAAGATGCTAACTTTGTGGCGTTGAAGGACATTACTCTAGAAACTGCCCCAACAAAACAAAAAAATCTCAAAAAATGTTTTATCAGATTAATTAGTTTGCTAAAGTATCTGATGAAGATGCTGATACTGATCTTGACTCACTTTTCTCTGAAGAAGATACACCTTATAAGGAAAATGTTTTTGCCATAGCCCAAGAAGAAGCAGACTCATCGGATGATGATGTTCAATTCTCCTACAATGTAACTGGTGTTCTTGTAACAAAGAAGCAGCCTGTTCCTTAAGCTTTTGTACAGATTTATCTTGATACTTGTGCAAAGCTAATAAAAGCTATAGCTTTTATTAATACAGGTGCAAGGAAAACTATCACGAATCCAGATACACTTCCAAAGGAGTATTGGAAATCTCACACAGAGTATTTCAGAGCAGCAAATGGAGATATTTTCTCCACCACTCTCAAATCTATCTAGAAAATTAAAATTCAGTTTTTCCCTATATGTCATGTGTGGATTCAAGTACTTGGATCCCCTTTACCAGAACGAGATATTGTTTTAGGGTTTGATGCTTTTTGTTAAATTAATGGTTTACAAATTTGCTCCATTGGTCTTAAATATAAAAAATTATTTTCAAACCTACACAGAAACTCCTTCTCTATTTTCACTCTAACCAGCCATTATCAAATCTTTTACCACCCTTCAAGAAGAGCTTGTTAGTCAATGTGCAGCCAACTTTCACACAGACTTCTTCCAAAAGTGTTATTCACCACTTTGGAAAAATTTAAACTTTTTCATTTCCCTTCCTTTCAAACAAAATGAAGATGTCAATCCAACAAAAACAATGCATCCTAGAATGTCTCCCTCAAATATAACTTTGGCTCTTGAAGAATATACCCAGCTCCTCTAACAAGGAATCATTGAAACAACAAAGTCTGAATTGGCATGTCATGCCTTTTATGTCAACAAGAGATCTGAACAAATTAGAAAAAAAAAAGAGATTGGTAATTGATTATCAGCATCTTAACCATTTTCTTTGAGACGATAAATTCTCACTTCCAAAAATCTCCTCAATGTTTCCCTACTTTTCTCAAGCCAAAATATTTTCAAAATTTGATCTCAAAGCAAGTTTTCGGCAGCTTGGCATAAAACCAGAAGAAGGATATAAAACAGCATTTTGTATTCCAAATCATCACTACTAATGGATTGTTATGTCATTTTGTCTGAAGGTTGCACTATCTTTGTTCCAAAAGGCAATGACCAGAATATATGAACCAATTCTCCATTCTACACTAGTGTATATTGATGAGATTCTTCTTTACTCCTCATCTGAAGAAGAGCATTATAAACTTCTTCGACAATTCAGGGAGATCACTTTACAGTATGGAGTTATGCTTTCTCCATCAAAGATGTATGTGGCAAAAACAGAAATTGAATTTCTTGGTATGCATTTCAAAGATAGAGCTTGTCATCTAGGAGAGCACATTCGTTCAGAAATTCTCAAACTTCCAAATGCGAATCTCACTCATAAGCAGCTTCAAAAATTCCTTGGGATAGCTAATTATCTTAAAAATTTCATTCCTTATTTCACTAAGAAAGCCCATCCTCTTCATCAAATGTTAAAAAAGAATCCACCTCTATGGACAGAGAAACAGATAGAAGCAGTTAAAAAGTTAAAGCAGATAAGTCAGCATTTGCCTTCTTTGCAAATTCCTTCAGGAGCACCATTGATCCTTTAGATAGATGCCAGTGACAAATTTTGGAGAGCAATCCTTCTTGAAGAAGTTAATGGAAAAAAAACTGTGTGCTTATGCTAGTGGAGCTTTTAACAAAGCACTATTGCATTATCACTCCACTTTCAAGGAAATTTTGGCGGTCAAATATGGAATTTGAAAATTTGAATTTCATTTGATTGGTCAAAGGTTTACTGTCCTCATGGATTTTTCATCTTTCCCAAAGATGTTGGAGTTTAAAGAAAAACCCTTCCTAATCCACGGTTGCTTCGTTTAAAGGAATGGTTCAGTAAATATAATATTATTTCATGTCCAACACATCAAAGGAGACAAAAATCTGATTCCATATTTTCTCAGTAGGCCACCAGATCAATACACCATAATACATTTTATTTATATGTTCCAAGAAGATCCTAACTTCCTTGCTAATCATGCTCCACCAGAAGTACTAAGAGGTCTCACTCCTCATCAAATGAAAGAATTTGCCAAATCTTAACTGTTTAACTATCAATCCATTCTTATCCAAAGGTATGGAAAGTTTTATCTCGAAAATCTAGGTATTCATCTAACAGACCCCTTTGCAACACTTTTTATGAACTTTCTCAACTTTCCTAAAAAAACTCCATGATATGGCCAAAAGAACTCTTGCTATTCATGTGGTACTATTGTCATCTTTATCACTTAGCAATTGAGATTCACAATAAGCATCTAGTTTGGCACATCCAAGAAATCATCAATGGAACCCAGAGAAATCACCATCTCAAGACCTTTCTTACCTAGTTTCGTCCTCTCACAAGATGGCAAGCATTTCTTATGAGAGAAGCTCATCAACATGGAAAGAATCCTTGGAATAAAAAATCTATTTATGTCTTCTATAGACATCATCTCTATAATGACCATGAATTCAAGACTATCCCATCTACATATCTCTATGATAATTTTGATTTTCTCATTCAAAAGATTTATCAAAAGAAGAAGTTTGTTGAAAAACATGACAAATGGTCTGATCTAATGCATCATCTGTTTCAAAAGAATTATGTCATTCCAAAGGAGATCTAGAAGGATGATTTTATTCCTTGGGAAGCCTATCCAGCAGGATATTGGGATAATCTTCAAAGTAATTATCAATGTTGGGTTTATCAGCAATGGGCTAGCAACAATCCAGGCCCATCTCAACCTAGTCCATATCAACTAGGTCCATCCCAGTTCAGCTTAACATTAGATTCTCATCATCACACTATTGTAGGACACTCTTAGTCACAAGTTGAAGATAAGGATAAGGATAGTGGGACAGAAGAATATATTCCTGAAGCACTTTCTGATGAGGACTCCAACATGTCACTATCTCATGAGTCTATCAAGAAATAATTAAAACAAGACAAAAGACTATAGAGATTTCTCCGACAAGCTTTATTAATTATTGTAATCTTTTAATATTTGTTTCTTATCTTGTCTTCTGTATGCTATATGACTCAGTAGAGCTGAATTATTATCTTTTCTTTTCTCCTATATATAAGAAGATCTTTGTCTCACTTGCAAGGTAGAAAACCTTTCAATAGACACTTCCCTTTGTTTAATAAATAAAATGTTTGCTTAAACACTTCTGATTCTTCTCTAATTATGATTTCGTAATATACCCATCTTTTATGTTGATATGATTTGATCCTTTCATAGCTATGGTTATGGGAGTTTGTTAGAATCACAAAGAGAGGATAGCTCTGTTTTATGGCCATGTGAGGATTAAGGCCTTTCTCTTGAGCACGTCTTTGTTGTGTATCTACTTTATTTATATAGTCATATTTGCAATTGGTATCAGAGCCAGTTCAGCATAACTGGTAGATTATATTATGAAATCATAGGAAGGGAAGAAGCTTAATCCGTCATGAAATCTACTATTACTTCCCTCTATTATCTATGATTATAAGCACTCTCCTTCTACTTCCAATACTGTATCCATAAACCCTTCCACCTTTGAAAAACTAATTATCTGTATGAGTTCGAATACCTTCCAGAAGATAAGAAGATTGGAGAAACTTATGCTCCTCTTCTTAGCCCCTATGACGCCTTTACAAAGACGTCTTCCACATGGACTCGCAGTATCAGAACTTTAATCAAAAAGCCTGATAAAGCTATTAATGTGTATGTCCAAGCCTCTAGCTTCAATCAGTTTGCTATTCTTGCAAACAAAATGGAGCAATTCACCACTCTGGAGGTTCCACCTGAATTTTTCCAATCTTGGAAAATACAGGGTTATACTCATATTCACTATGGAGCTATTAGGCTGGGTCTTTCTTATCATGGTAAACAAGGTCTTCCAGTTTATGCTAGAATTGCTCTCGTTGATTCTCGATACAAGGAATACCAGCATGCAGTGATAGGGACGGTGGAAATATTTAAAAAAAAAAATCGCGAGTGTCGGCCTGCTGTAGCATGTGGCGCACAGCACGCCCTCGCCCGTGCGCGCCTACGGGCGTCACTCGCCCTTGCCGCCCCTCCAGCAGCCCTTGAGTGTTTTTCGGCATTTTTTGAGTGTTTTTCTTCATTTTTTGTAGAATTTAATTTTTAAACCCTTTTATCTTCTAACCTTTCAAATTATTCAGTTTTTTTGTGTTAATGGGAATTAAATTGATTTAATTTTTTCATTAAAAATTGATTTATTTTGAGGTATAAAAGGGATTTTTTGCAAGAGAAAGGGGCGATTTTTTCTTAAGAAAAATTGGTTTTCTCTCTTCGTCTTCTTCTTTTTTCTTCTTCTTCAAGAACAAGTTCCCCAAGTATTTTTTATTTTTCAAGTTAATTCTTGAGATAAATAAATAAATTATTTGTTCTTGTAAATTTTCTTACTTCTTTTTTTATAATTTTTTCTTAAGACAAATAAATTAATTATTTGTTCTTGGGATAAAATTTTGTTATATATTTTATTTTTATAAATCAAGACAAGCCAATTGATCACCTACCTTCATTCATCACATCAAATTTTGAGGGTAAATATTCTAGACTCAATTTTTAATTGAATTTTTGTTATAATTTTTTGTTTATAATTAATTAGCAACCATGTAGATTTTTGATCTATTATTTTATTTTGTTTATGTTCATGTGATTTAGCCATTGTTGGAGTCGGGTTGTGCCCATGACTTCTCGGGTTGACTCGGAATATATGAATCGGACCGAAAATCCTACTAATATGGAAGAATTCCATATTAGGAGAAGATCAAGGGATTATATCCCTTGGATTTCCTCTAACCCTATAACTTCCCCTTTAATATGTAATTAAAGTGGGTAACTCCCCTAATGGGAGTTAATTTCCTACTTATGGTGCATTCATCTCCTTTGGGAGATGAATGCCTATAAGTAGGCCCTTTTCTTTTGAGGAAAAGAGATAAGAAAATTCCCGAGATACCGCAACTCTGTTGGATTTGTCACTCGCCATTTTTGCTTTCCAAGTGGTTTTTAGACTGTGAAAGAGTTGTTGTCATCCCGCTTGTGAATAACAGACAGACCAGTGACGCCAGAAGTGATCTTTGCTGATGCTTCCGCTTTAGTCTGCGCTTTAAAAGGTAAGTAACAAATAACCCGGTTTTGTTACCTCAATTTATGCATGTGGCATGCTATAATTCCTTCAGCCATAGATTCAATATCTTTAGCACATTTTATTTTATAATTGTATATTTATTTGATTGTTCATTTTAGTTGTTATTTTTATTATTATTATTATTATCATTACTTTTGTTCATACATTATTATTATTATTATTATTATTATTATTATTATTTAACATGCTCTAACATGTTTTGTTTATTTTATTTCTTTTTATTTTTGCTTGCTTGATTGTTCATTATTATTTTTATTATTATTATTATTATTATTATTATTATTATTATTATTACTATTGTGATTATTATTATTATTATCATTGTTACTATCATTATTATTATACTCTTACTCTTATTATTATTATTATTATTATTATTATTATTATTATTATTATTATTATTATTATTATTCTTGACTATTTGTTATTTTTATCATAATTATTATTTTTATTATTTATGTTTGTTTATGCATGTTAAATTGTTAATATGTTAAGTTACTTATTTTTATTATGTCATTTAATTGATTTGTCATGCATGATGCATTTATTTTATTCATTTTAATTCATTTTCATATGTTACATGTTTAATTCATTTTTATTACTAACATCACTTTATTTGTATTTTTTTTATTTCAATACTTATTTTTATGTGTGAGCTTTTCCAATGGCAAATGAGAGCCCATGGAGATTTGAAGACACCATTTTGGTGGGATTTGTCATATTTTAGTATTTTTAGTTATTTCTAATTATTTTTATTTTATTATGTAATTTGTAGTAAATTTATTTATTTTATGCACGTTAATTAAAAGTCAATAAAAGTTTTATACTAACAAATTGGGATCTTTTTCTAATAAAATGGGACCAATATCCTAATTTTAACCCATAAAAACTCACTTTTAAAAAGAATAGCTAATTTTCTAAAAATGGGATCACTCATCCCGAATTTAAAAAATAACTCTTCGACTTTTTAAGTGAAAATGAGGGAATCAATGTTCCTAATAAACGTCCCGATTTATGTATGATGTCTTTTATTTTATTTTGGCTTAATATGCAAATTGACACTTCAAGTTATAATTGTTTATCATGCCGCCCCTTTAAATTATATGTTTATCATTTAAACACCTCAAGTTGATTATTAAATGGCTTATAAATACAAAATTGAAAGGGAGCAAACACGTGATCGACAACCGCCTGACGTGTATGACACATCATTTTTGGACCAATTAAAAAAAGACATGTGGATTGTTACAGTTCCCTCCCTCTTTTCTTTCCCCTCCCTCTTTCCTCTCTGTTTCCTCCCCTCTCTATGTTCTCATTCTCTATCTCTCTCTGTTCTCTCCCCTCTTTGTCTTCGATCGGAGCTTCCACATCGCCGACTAAGAAATAATACTGAAGCGGATGAGCAGCCACCAGCCACTGCGCCTCAAGTCGTCTTCCCCATCTGCGCAGATCCAACGACAACTTAATGCCTCCAACAGTAGCCGTCGCGCCAACAGTCAACGATCCACCACGTCGTCGCTGCACCACTCCGGCACCCATCAACTATTCACCACGTCGTCGCCAACGCAACCATGGAAAAAGTCCTTCAACTTAATACCTTTAATTCCAATTTCCATTGCTCATGTTTCCCATAAAACGCTAGCCCCACTACCCCTCCACCCACCTCTTACCCCACTTTTTATGGATTAGTTTAATTGGGTTATCAAATTTGGGAACTTTTTCGGGGGTTTTGTTGGCTTCTCGGGGATAGTGTAACCCAGTTGTGAATTTGGATTAACTCCTGATTTTTGAACAATAATTCACAGGTTAAATCTCTAAATATCTCTGTTTTATGATTTGGTTGCCCAATTTTTTGAGTTCTATTCAAAACAAAACATACTCATCTAGCTTGCTTTTAGTTTTTTCTACCAAAGAAGTACACTCTGTGTGCTTTTCTTGCATGGAAAAATATTGTTTTTTTGTTTCTCTCGGTAGTTTGGATCTGTGGATTGATTGGTTAATTTTATTGGATTTGTCTATTGTTGTGGCTTGCTGTTCTTGTTCAACAGGAGGAGCATCTTTGATATTTTAATTTTCATTCTTTGGCATGGTAATTATATTTAAAGATGGGATTTAATTGAGAAGTGGTTGATTGAAGATGGGGTTTATATTTAAAGATGAGGTTCAACTGGGAAATTTATTTTCTATGATAAACAATGATTCTCCATGACTTAGATCAGATCAACCATCAACTTATAAAATCTAATAGTTAGAAGGATTGAGATTAAAAATATTTAAGAAAACTGGAAAGAGTTAGAAGACTTGAGATGAAAAAAATAAAGAAAAAATTGGAATAGTAAACTGGTTTTAAGGAAGAACATTTTTTTAACGGATGTGAGAATTAATTTCGTCATCTAATATGTTTTCACGCGCCTATTGTCGATGAATTTCACGCACAAGTGACATGTCAGCAGAATTTATGCCACATAAGCACTTGATGACGTAAGAGGTATTTAAAATATGGTGAATTAGCTAGTTTAGGTGTTAAAATGGTAAACTTTCAAGTTAAAGGAGCGGTATGACAATTGATTGTAAGTTGAAGGGGCAATTAGCATATTAAGCCTTTTATTTTTCTTGTGTAGTATTTATTTCGGGCCATTGTAATTAATTTTGGAGCAATTCTATTCATTTATTTATTTATTCCTTTTTATTTTGGGAGATTGTTCTGTCCCATTTTTTCACTTGTAATTTTTTATCGCATTATTTATTTATTTCTTTATTGCTTTTCCATAAATGTTTGAAATGAGTTTTAAATTTATTGAATGATCGCGTGAGGTGAGAGATGGAATTCAATTGCTAAAAACTAATTTATAACTTAACTTAAAGCATTAATAAGAGTGAAGTTCCGAACACTTTCTCTGGTTTAAAATCTCAGGGGTTAGACAAACTTTCCCAATTTTTTGTAAATTGGATAGCGACTCCAAAATAACTCAAAGGTGCCTAAAGGTTTTATGGGATTAGATGATTTTTTCAGTGTTCTATTGGAAGAAGTGTCCAAAATATCTTATGATTGCTCAAGATCAAAAGACGCAAACCCTTCTCGGCCCCTAAAAGCGGGTTCCTAGGAACGGGTTGAGTCGGCGTGCGTCACACTTATAGACTATGAAAAGAGGAGGGCAAATGAAGATCCAATGCAATCTTTTCAACTTGTCTTTACAAAAAAGCTAGATGGAACTGTAGAAACTGTTAAATACCTGAATTTAAAAAAATATTTCAAAAAAGTCAGTTTATTCGGATTTCGAAAGGAACTCTACTGAAAATTCTCATTGACATGCCATATCAGCCAACTTATTCAAGTATATGACACATAAGCCATCACATCAACCTGCTACCTGAAATAAGTGACGTATCAATTGCACATCATGACTAATAAAGAGATATCATGTGTAAAAATATTTTAAAAACAAAAATATTCATAAAAAGTTTACCTATGATATCTTCTAATTAGTCATAGTGTGACGGCTTGCATGGCATACATCCTATGTGGCGGCTAACGAAGTGGTCCATAATGGTAGCAAAGGACGAGATAGTAGGGGTCCATAATGGCACTAAAGGACAATTGGTCTGCAAGTTGTCGTTTGTGAGCTTGTCATCAACGTTAACGGTGGCGGAAGAGTGAAAATGGAGAGCTTAGAAGAGACGGAAATGAAAGACTTATTAGCAAATTAAGAAACACACCGTTTCATCATTTCCGTAAATTAAAAACCCAATATGATTGAAATTTTGTTAAAATTAAGGGACTTCGTTTCAAAATTTAATGATGAAAAATGTGAAAGTTGAGGATCTAAATTTTGCCTCTATTTTTTCTTACTTCTTAACATAATAGTTTACTTTTCCTAACTTCTTCCATACCCATATAATAGAATGGTGAAAATTAAATTTTATGTAAGTAAAATTTTGGAAACAATTCAACCTTACTGGATCTGTAAATTTTGATCAGATTCTAAAAAAAAAACTTCTAAAAAAATTTTAACTTTAAAAGAAATAATCATAATCTAACCTAAAAAATTAAGAGTAAATCCGTAATTTGAATGGACCGACCTAAAATTAATTCAAACGAATTGGGTCACGTAACAATTTAAATGACTCATTTTTTTTATATATAAATTTTATTTTTAATTTTTCAGTTATTAGGATTAATTCAATTTTTTTTGTCATTTTATTGATAAATAAAAAATTTCTATTACAGTAAATTATACTATTTTTTTTTTATTTTTTTTCAAAATTAAATTGAAGAAGTAGTTCGGTTTCGTTTGATAATTTGGTTTGGGCTACATGGGCTTAAAAGAAAAAGGTTGATTCTGCTACCAAACAAACCTGCACTCTTTGGCTATAGTCATTTAATTGGCGACTAACAAAAGTGCTCCTGTGTCAAGGAGAAAAAAAGAAGAGGAAAAGAAAGAAAGGAAGCAAAGAAAGGAAAGTGTTAATCTTTCTATTTTATTATCATGAAAAAAGGTTAATTACAAACGTCTCTTAATTTATGACTTTATTTTTATTTTAGTCCCTAAATTAAAAAATCGATTAAATCGATCTCCAATTTTTTAAAATTTTCAAATTCAACCATCCGTTAAATTTTTCATTCAAAATCTAACAAATGTCATTTAGTGATGGATGCCAAAATCTGTCAGTAAAAATATATAAAAAAAAATTATTAAAAAATAAATATTTAAATTAAAAAATAAAAAATATTAAAAATGCTTTTTTAAATAAAAAATATCAAAAACATTTTTACCAAATTAAAAAAATTTTATTTCCAATTTTTCTTTAAATTAATAAATAAAAATGTAAGAAGTAAGAACAAAAAACCTAATTTCTATGAAATCTATATTCTTAAAATATATATTTTTTATTGATATAATTTTTCCAATCTCATTGTTTCACATGTTTTTCTTTGTTTATGATACTAATACGAAAAGTATAAAGAAAATTATATCACTAATTATAATATATATTACTAAAAAATAAAATTATATATTTATTTGAAATCTTAGTTTTAGATGAACTATTTGTTCTAAGTATAAGAATCTCATAAAAAAAGTGTTATTTTTTAATGTTTTATATTTTTTAGTTTGAATTTTCTTTTTATAATTTTTTGTTCATTTTTATTTTTTAATTATAAAAAAATATATTTTATTTTCTAAGACGAAAAAATATTTTTTAATATGAAAAAATATTTATTTTTATTTTATAAAAAAATATTTTTAATATTTTTTTATATATTTTTTGTGATAGATTTTTATTTCATTATATTTTGGATGAAAAACTTAATGAAATGTTGAATTTAAAAAATTTTAAAAAATTAGAGATCTTTTTTAGTTTGAAATTAAAATAAAAATAGGGTCATAAATCGTGAGGATTTTTGTAATTAACCCAAATAACTAAGAAGCATTCCCTATATTTATTCAACAGAAAAAGGCTAAATATATGAGAAATATAACAATTAGCAGTAGGGGTGAGCAAAAAACCGATGGACTTAGTTAACCGAAAAAAAAATTCGAAACCGAACCGATAAACTGGTTAACCGATTGTAATGGACTGTTTAATGGTTAGTGTTTTGAAAAAACCGATATTAATGGACTGGTTAATGATTTTTGACTCATGTGACTGGTTAACCGAACCGAAACCGAATTTTTAGTTAATTTATTAATTTTTTAATAATTTATAACAATTTATATAACAATTTATTCTAATTAAAGGTGATCATATACTTTTTTTTTTCATTATACTAATTATTTTAAAGTTTTTAAGTTTTTTTAATTGGCTATTAGTAAGTATAACAATTTATCTAATTAAAAGTGATTATGGACCGGTTAATATATTTACTTATTAAATATTATTTTTTAAAAATAAATTTGCTTATATCCACTAAATATTTTTATTTTAACAATAATAAATGTTATATTATAGTGAAAAAAATTTAATTTTTAAATATATTGAACATTTTAAATTTAGTTATGAATATATTTATAATTATAGTGGTTAACCGAAAAATATTGGGTAACCGATCCGAAAATCCGAAACCGATGGACTAGTTAACCGATGGTAATGGACTGGTTAATGGACTGAAATTTCAAAAAACCGATATTAATGGACTGATTAGTGGATTGGAGCTCATGAACCGGTTAACCGACCATGCTCACCCCCTAATTAGCAGTGGTGTTTGCCAGTCTGCTAAGCAACAACGTCTTCCAATCCAAGTCCCAAGATTTGGCGTTTTCCGTGAGAAGTAAAAACATCTTCATAAGAGTGAGCTAAAGTATATGATAGAGGGAGCAAAAATACAAGATACCGGAGACAAAAAGAAAAATTAAAAAGGCCAAATAACAAAATAAATAAAATTTGAAGGAGCTTTTTGTAAAATTTTGGCCACCCTTAATGATCTCTTGAGTCCGCCCCTATGTAGAAGCAAGATCAAAATTGGTATCTTGTCACCGATTGGGGGCGGTGGCTACAAGTTATGAGATATTGATCTGCAAATGGCACACGTGATCTTCCTAGTTTTTGCTCACATCTAAAAGTTTTTTGAGATTAGTTTATATATATATATAGTCCGCAATTCATTTATCAAATTAATATTAATTATTGTTCTTCTTTGTATGATTGGTATTTTAGAGTTTGATTTGAACAATTTTGCATCAACTAGATTCAACAGTCAAATGATTGAAAGTCCTCTCTTAATGGAATTTTCTTCTTATTTTTTTTTTTTTATAAAAAAATTAAAAGATTTCTTAATCTCTTTTTTCGTATATAGAATTTGCACATTATTAAAAAAATAGATTAGTTAATTTTTTTTTAAAAGAAAAGTATAAATTGATAATTCGCTCAGATATAAGATAATAAGAACCGAAAAAAATGAATGAATGAATGAGAAAAGAAGAAGAAAGCAAACCAGGATCGCGGACAGTAGCATGGACCATATAGCCTTTGTGAAGAAGAAGCTTAACCAACGAAGATCCTATATATCCATTGGCACCAGTAACACAATATATCACATCTCCATTTCCATCCGAGTCCTTCATTTTTGCTTTGTTTCAACAAAGAAAATTCCTGCCTTTCTGCATATATTTTTTTTTTCACTTTGAAACATCTGGATATCAGGTGTTGATGGGTTTCTTCTAGATCAAATACTCTCATCTAATGGTTGCAATGCAACAAGGTTATTTAGCATCCCTAGGTTTTAAAATGTTTTGAGTCTCTATATGCTATTTAGTCAAGTGGACATATTTTTATTTGCTTTTAATATATTATTAACATAGCTGATAACTCCGTAGTCCAAATCATTAAATTGGCAAATCGGCCGATTGAATAGGTTTAGTTCGGACCAAATGTAAAGATGGATGATAAAATGATCGATCATTATTTTTTTAATCATAAATAGATGAGGTCCTGACCCAGTAAAATGAATTATTGCTATTTTTTTTCTTTTTTATTTTATTTTATTTTATTTGAGATAATATAAATACATCATTGCTAGATAGCTATAAATAATTGAAAAAAAAAAAACTTTACTTCCTTATTGTGAGTGCCAAATATATACTTCAAATGGGGTATTATAAAATTTTAGGCAATTGAAACAAATTAGAACAGAAGCGGTAAAGCACACTAAAATCATATTAATTTCATTTCATGCATTTAACGTAAAATATTTTTAACCAACATTTTTTCAATGTTAAACATAGGCATGGATGAAACTTTTAATGGACAAAAATCAACTTAAGACTTGCTAAAATAATTTATGCAAAAATACAAGCCCATCCCGTGGTAGAACACAGATTAATTTTGATTTTGTTTTGTAAAACACATAACATATATAGAATAGACAAATTCAACACAATATAAATATATATAGAGTACGAATTTAAAGAGAGTAAATAATAGAGAAATTTGACAATGTGATTTATGGATGTTTGGCTATCGCTTATATTATTTTCTTAAGACAACATGTTTTAAAAGTTATTTTCTTTTTAATGTGACTCTATTTAGCGGACAAGAGTCAAAAATCAATTATATGTAGTTGCACAAATTTTTCTCCCAAGTAAAAAACTTTAAAATACTTAACTCATTTTTCCAAAAAAAAGAATTTAAATACTTGCCACTTTATTTCCTTAGGTCCTAGCAACCTAACCTCACATTATCTCACAAATCTGATAAATCTTACTAACATGATTATATTATAAACTATATTCATTTTGAGGGGATATGATCGTGAATGCTCATAATGGAATGAAAACTTACAAATAGATTAAAACTCAATTAGAAAATGTGTTTTCACTCACATGTTAGAACATTTCAATAGGAAAAAAAATTTTATAGATAAAATAAAATAGTTGTTGAGCGTGAAAGCATTTTAAAAAACGTTTCCATAAGTAAAGGAGATTTGATTTAATTTCTTTAAATAAAATCTAACAGCTAGAAAATATCTAGAGATTATTTTTCCTTTTTCAAATAAGTATGTATATGAAAACCTTAAATTTTGGAAAAAAAAAATTAAATATGTCAAGATACAATTTGGAAAATCTTTAAATGTAGTGAATGATTTGTAAGTGGGTGTGTGAATTTTCAGAAATGATTTTACAGTTATTTTCTAAAGAGTCTTGATCATCAAAACACATCACAGATCATAGGTCTGTTACTTATATGAAAGTAGAATACATCTAATCTGTTCTGAACTGGATAGAGCAGCTGTCATCAAATTTGATTAAAATGGATCTGCAAGATATGAACTTAGAAAGACCTAACACATAATTGAATTCAACTTTTAGTTTTATTATATTAGAGCTCCTCTTGAATATATGCTCTAAAACATAATTTAAATCAAGTTCAATACATACATAGACATCAAACATTCAGATATAGGCATTCATCATCAAGTAGACATATCAAAACTTTAAAAACTAAAATTTATCATATTTTTAGCCAACTTTTCTCCCCCTTTCTGTCATCAACAAAAGGAGAGTTGATAAACTCAACTTGCAAGAGATGTTGGATAGCACATGGCATAATATGATCAGCCTATTCATAACAAAAAGAATCTAAAAAAATAGTTAAAACATTAACACAAATATCCAGACAGAATTAAAACATTCAACAATTATAGCCTATCACAGAGGCATATTAAATAACAAATGTATGAAAAAGCCATGGAGAATAAAAGCATATAACATGAAAAAGATCACTCAATATCCTCCGGGTTTGTGCTACTGCCAACTTGTCTAGGTTTTGGTGTTGGTTTGAACTTGTGTTTAGCAATAAGCCTTATGGACTTAACTTCTGAGCAGAGACAAGTGAATCAGATTCATGAATTGGTGATGGCAGTGGAGAAACTAGTTCAACCTTGATTTTTACTTTTGGTCCAAATTATGCTAACATTTCTTCACCCCATTCCATTAATTGTCTCTGAAGATCCCAAAACTTTACCCATTGTAGAGCATATGGTTTGCAATCAATGTTTTGCTCTACCTCCTGTTCTAAGACTGGTTCTAGCTCCTAGTTTGAGATCTATTTTGTTTCACTTTTCTATTCTGCTTTATGTTGTTATGAGTTTTCATCTAATTTTTCTCCAACATCCTCAATTTTTTCTTCACTATCTGCACTAATTTCTTTCTTTTCCTCCTTATTTTTCGTCTCCATTTTTTCAACTTCATCATCAACATATTTTTCAATCAAACCATCTCTGGATGCTCCTCATTGATAACACTAGAATCTTCATCAACTAGTTCTAGTTTCTCCTTGATCACTAAGGCTTTAAAGTAGTTTTCCAATAATTTTTTAAATTAGCCTTTTTTGGAGTTTTATCAATTTTGATCCTCTTTCCCTTCCTCTTTTGTTCAGTAGCCTCACTGATTGGTCTTTTACCAGATTTTTAAAGTCTGATGACATTTAACATCATTTAAAGGCAAATTTCAATAAGAGAAACTGCACATAAAATCATGGCAAAAGGGAAGCATTGATTTTCCTTGACAGACTTGATTTGATGGAATGACAAATAAGGTAAATTGATGAAAAATCCTCTATAAATATACCATATGGTTCTTAGATTAATATCAGTCACATGATCTAGGTATTAATATAAAATCCAAAAACTTATATTAATATTTCTATAAAAAACATATGAAGAATTATAAATTCCAATTTCATATTAGTAGAGGGGTGTTTTGTCTTTCCTTTTATATTGATTCATATTAGCAGTTTCTTTAAAAAATTCTAGTTTATTAAATCCCCCTATTTCACTAAGCTTGGTATTCTTTATCACCTTAAAACCATCATTCCTCATATTAAAAATAATAGCCAAAGTTACAGAAGTCAAGATTTTATAGTTATCACTTATTTTGACTGCAAATGATTCCTCATCAAGTATGTTTCTCGTGGCATAAAATTCTTTTAATATGGAAGGATAAATTTCAGATTCAAAAGTAAGAATACCTTTCTATTGCAACCTCTCTAGCTAAACTGCCACTTGAATCTCCTTCGCTTTAATTTCCTCCCAATGTACTGACTTCTGGATGGAAAAATCCCTAATTTCATTAAACCTTCAAGGTTGACGACTCTTTGGATTTCTAAGATACCAATTTTTCCATAGATTTGATGATATTAAGTCGGAAGAAGTAAAAGATTTTCGATTTGCTGGTGTTTTTACTCTTACCATTGTCGATTCTTTGATTTTGCGCAAAGGAAAAAGTGATACAGAGAATGAGTGATATGAGAAGCAAAGAATGAAACAAAGTAACTTTTGAAATCCTTTTATGCAGAAAACCAATGCATTAAATAGATAAGTGAGAAGTTATTTTTCAAAAATAAAAAGGGAAGTTTATTTTAGGCAAAAAAATTGCGGAAAGAGTTTTATTAAAAGGAGAAGTTTTTAAAAGAAAAAAATAATTCCTTTTTAATGTTCAAAAATATTTGCTAAAAATTAGGAGTGAAATCTGGACATTAATAAAAGCTTCCAAAACTGTCAGATATGCAAAAAGGATCAGAATTAGATCATGAAAAATATATAAAATATGTAATATGTTTAGAGCACGTAATATAGAGCACATCACACATGTAGAACACGAAATGCATATAGAATACATAAAACACTTAGAGCACATCAGTTTTGTAGAACTAGAAAAACATGTTCTAACATATAATAATTAAGAAACTAAACACAAGATAAATTAAAATTTTTAGAGAAAAATAGGATTATCATTTAAGATGATTTTTCTAAGCCACCCACATTGGTTTAGTGAAGATGTTAGCAAGTTGGTGTTTTGTTAGGTCATAATTCAAGATAATATCTCCTCTTTGAACATGATCCCTTATGAAATAATGTCTGATCTCGATATACTTTGTTCTTGAGTGCATCACTGGATTTTTTGTGAAATTTATTGTACTAGTATTATCACAATAAAGTGGTATCTCCTTAATATTGAACCTATAATCAATTAATTATTGTTTGATCCATAATATCTGCGCAGTACAACTTTTAGCAGCTATATATTCAGTTTCGATAGTTGATAGAGCAACCAAATGTTGTTTCCTAGTAGACTAAGTGATGAGTGATCAGCCCAATGGTTGACATGTTCCAAATGTGTTTTTTCTTTCAATTCTACAACCTGTATAGTTAGCATATGAAAAACCAACAAATCAAAACTTGAATCTTTAAAGTATCACAAACCTATATTTTGGGTTCCCAATAAATATCTTAAGATATGTTTAACCATTGATAAATGAAATTCCATCCTTGTTCTGATTTATTTGTAGTCCTAAAAAAAAAAGTTAATTCTCCCATCATAGTCATCTCAAATTCTTTTTTCATTAAATTTTCAAATTCCTTGCACATACAGATGTTAGTAGCTCTAAAGACAATATCATCCACATAAATTTGCACAAGCATGATATGATTTTCTTTTATGCTTAATAAACAATGTATTATAAACTTTAACTTTTGAAAAATCATGTTGTGACACTTACTGAAACCCGCTTAATGTTTCTCGGAAGGATCCGAGAGGGTTTGCATCTAGATCTTGGGTAAACATGTGATATTTTGGAATTCTTTCTCAATAGAACATTGGAGAAGTTCATCTAATCCCATGAAACCTTTATAAGTGAGCTTTTAACAATTATTTTTCCATCCATTTTCACACATGTCATGCAATTTAATTTAAGTGCACATCAAATATTGAAGAAAGCATTAAAAAAAATAAATAAAAAATAAATTATAAGATAAAAATTGGGACAAAAATACAATCCCCCCAAAAAATAGAAAGCTAAAATAAATAAATAATAAGCATAAAACGGGGCATTAATTAGGATAGGAATATTGGTTCCTTCATGCACACTTAAAAGTTGGAGAAATATTTTTATGCATTTATTAAGAAAATCGGGATGAGTGATCCCATTTTTTAAAAATTAACTCTCCTTTTAAAAGTGACATTTTATTGGCTGAAATGAGAACATTGGTCCTATTTTATGAGAAAAAATACAAATTTATTAATAAAAATATTTTTGTAATTTTCTTTTTAACGTGCATAAGATAAATAATTTTATCGCAAATTACATGATAAATAAATAAAAGGCAAAATAAAAAAAATGATAAATACAATGAAAATAATAAATCTTCTTGATCTCCTTCTTCGATTACGAGTGTGCTCAAACAATAAAAAATAAATATTGAAACAAAAAACAAAAACAAATAAAATTAATGTTAGTGATTAAATAAAAAAATTCAATTAAACACATAAAATAATAAAACTGAATTAAATTAAATAAAAAATTAAATAAAGTGCATTATTGATGACGAATAAATTAAATAGCATAATGAAATAAATAAATTAACATATTAATAAATCAACACATATAATAATAATAATAATAATAATAATAATAATAATAACAACAACAACAACAACAACAACAACAATAACAATAATAACAATAACAATAGTAATAATAATAATAAAAAAAATAATAGTAATAATAATAAAAACAAAATTTGAACAATCAAGTAATAAAAAATAAAAAATAAAATAAAAAAATGTTAAATTTATGACTAAAATCACATAAAACAAACAAATAAATAATAAATCTAAAAATTTACACGGTGATTAATTGATTATAAACAAAGAATAATAATAAAAAAAATATAAAAATCGAGTATAGAATATTTACTCTCAGAATTGGATTTGATGGAAGGAAAATGGTTGATTTCCTTGTCTACATTCGGGAAAATTGAATTAAGGTAATAAAAATTGGAGTTTTATTTCAAGAAAAACAACTTGCTTAAAAAAAATAATGGAAGAAAATTAAAATTCTCAAAAACAAAAAATTATTTTCTTTGTTTCAAGAATGATGTTTTATTAAGAAAATAAATTTTTGAAAACCTTCAGAAATCGCTTTGGAAAAGAAGAAAACTAAAAAATATAGAAGAAAATTCCCTTGGAGAAGAAAAGATTTACAATCGAAAAAATCTCTCCCCCTTTTTATTCTTTAGTTTTCCTGTTTATATGACTTTAGGGAAAAAACCTAGTTAATTTAGGGAAATAAGTTGAATTTTAATCAAATTCTATCTTATCTAGATGTAAAAAATAGGAATTATCCTTGAAAATCTCGGGAAAAAATGATTAAAAATCAAATTTGGGCTAAAAATCCCCATTTTGGGTGACAAAGCACATTTTTGGCAGTCTGGGGGTGAGGGACAGGTGCATTGCATGCGTGCTAGCAAGAAGCGCGCTCGCAGCAGCGAACGACTGGCGCGCTGCGCGTTACTAGCGGCCGCAAACTTTCGATTTTGTTTTTAATTTTTTTCTTTAAAAGCAATTTTGACAAAAATACCACCACTTTCAACCTTTTTTTTATTTTTATTTTTTTAATATTTTTTATTTTTAAAAAACAAGTTTAACAAATAAACCATCACTTCCAACCTCTTTACTTGTGAACAAGCGTTTTAATTTCATTATTGGATAACTCTGGTCTGGGCTGAATCGGGACCCGATGTCTACAGTTTTCTCCAATTTTGGGGAGACTAGTGCAGAGGTGCCTAGGTGAACCAAAACTCAAAGAAAGAAGGAAAGAGACACATACCTGAGGCAGCTATCTTTCCAGACTGGTTGATGTTGTTGGAGTAGTTATCGCCTACTTTTTGGCGTGTTATCCTTTGTTGAAGTGGTGCCACCTGAGAGGTTTTCGGGTGATTGCCATCTGAGAGGTCTTTGGTTGATTACCCCCTGAGAGGTCTTTGGTTGATTGCCCCTTAAGAGGTCTTTGGCTAGTTGCCCCCTAAGAGGTCTTTCAAACTGATGCCTAGATTGATGTAGATTAATTGCCTCTTGCTGGTATCCGCATTGGATTTCTCTTACTGCGAAATTGGAAAGCCAAATATGCAGTAAAAATGGTGAGCATGCACATGAAATGTATGGGTCATGCAAGAATGCAGGACAAAAATTCATCTAAGTGAGTTTGGAGGTGATAGCCGGGCTGGTCACAATTCGCAGTAGGACCAATGCCCTTTGGAATTGCTTTTGGATTTTATGCCTTTGGGTTTGCGAGGTTCTCATCTAATACCCGTAGTTATTTTTTTAAGATAGTGTATCCCTTATGGATATGGATTTTCACACTAACTTTTCTTAGTAGGAAATGAGTCATTTTGGGGATTTTTATGTAACCCTGTGCCTTATTTTTGGCTGAGATGATCCTAACTCACCTTATCAGCTTTTTTTTTTAAAAAGGACAGACTACTTGTTTTCTGGTTTTCACCATGTCCTTTAGCCTAACTTTTGCTTAGAGAGCCAGTTACAGTTTTCATCTCTAACGACTTTTTTTTTTTTTTGCAAATTGTAAGAAAGGCTGAAGTGGTTATTGGAGATCCTCCAAAGGCGATCAGCATGTACTTACGTCTTAGACCATGGTTGTATGAGCGTGATTCTTCTCATGAAGGTGCTATAGGATTGTCTTCACAGTTGATAACAGGATCAATCAGCTAAAGCACTTGAGTGGCGAGAGAAGCAAAGGGCAAATAGTAATAATGTGTTACTAGGTAACTTTGATACTGTAAAATGAGCCGTTTTGATCATACCAGTATATCACTACATAAATGTGTACATTTCAGTTTGATTTCATCACACATGATCCTTATTGGCGTTAACTCGAAAAATACAGGACCTCATCTAATCTCGAGATAGATCATGTCAGCATCAAACTCCTGTTATCAATCAGCTCTTTCAGGTTTTCATGATTGAAGATTTTCTCTCAGCTCTTAATTTTTGCCCAAGATGCCTTTTTTCGATTTTTATCCTAGCAGGGCGCCCAATCATAGCAAGGTCGCCTTTTTCGATTTTCAACCCGCGGGGCATTTATTATTATTTTTCTCTTTTTTTTAGCCTTTGCCATGGGACCTCCTTCAGTCTGTCGACGTATTCACGGTTCCTTTGAATTCTCTTTCATCATTATTAGCCGGCACAACTGCTCCTTCGGACAATATCTCTTTTTTAAGTACCAAATGCTTCATCTTGACCCTTGTGCAAACAGGCTGGGGTAGTGAGTTCTCCATTTGAAGCATGACTGTAAAAGCCCATATCCCCTTTTTTTTGTTTTTGTTTTTGTTTTTTTGTCCCAAAGTTTCGTTCGCTTAGCTTCTGATGTAACCCCTTAATGATCGAAGCTTGGTTTCATCTAGCTGCTTCATATGCATTCTAGACGTTAAGGAGGAATGGCTTTTGAAATTTTGTTCGTCGTCATATTGGCATATTGAAGCAGTATTGCCCTAAAAATGCCTTTGTCAATTTCTAGAGTCATTCTAGGACCAGGCAAAGGATTTTTCTCTTTTTTTTTTACCATTTTTTATCTCTTAAATTTTATCTCACTTTAGGAGTTAAATCAGATGCTTTCAAGACTTCTTTTGGAAAGTACCGAGATCAAATAAAGTGATATTTGATGAGTTAATGTAAATGGTTGTGATCATGTATAGTGAAATCATGAGAAACATAAGCAAAAATCATTAATATAACTAAAATGATCAGTACCGCATACACCATAATTGAAGAGTTCAAATATAAAGACAAACATATTTACTAAAAAAAACTCCTAGCGACGTAGGCGCAGCACCCAATGTCTTTCATCTGTCATCGGCTTTAAGCTTTATTTCCCCCTCTTCTCTAGGTCTGTGATCTCCTTATTGTCGATGAGATCCTGAATCCAGTCCCTCAAAATTCGACATTGATCTGTTAAGTTCCCAGTGTGCTGGTAAAAAGCACAGAATCGATCCACTCTATGACCAAGTTTTCCTTGATTTAAGCCAGGCCTAGCCGATAATGGCTATAATTTTTCCTTTTTCATCAATCTCTCAAACACCCAAGATAAGGATCTACCTAGGTTAGAGTAATGCCTCTGATTTGCTTCAGTAGCTGACACTTCTGCTATGTTCTCATTTCAGTTGCCATTGCCAGTCCCTGCTAACTTATTGGCCCCCTGGTTGCCATAGTTCCTTCAAGCAAAGCTCTCATTACTTGCTTTCTTTGCTAGGTAAGCCCCATCAGCCTCTATGGCAATATCTTTAAGCGACTGCCAATCTCTGAGCCCTTTAAAGCTGAGTAATTCCCTCAAGTAAAGGCAGGAGTTCCTGATGAATAACCTGATCTGATCTGCGATGTCAAGTTTTCGTTTCATCTCCATAACCCTATTCCTCCATCTGGTAAGGTATTCATGGAAGGACTCATCATTCCTTTGCTGTAAGAGTTCAAGGTCCTTTAAGGTGACCTCTATTCTCATGCTACAGTTATACTGCTTTAAGAACTCTTCAGTCAAAAGATCCCAATCATCCTTGGACTTCCTGTCCAACTTGTGATACCAGTCTACTGTCGGACCCACCAGACTAAGGCAGAAATATTCCACCTTCTACTTCTTGGCCAACCCTGTGCCCTTCATCACCAGGGTATATTGTTTAATATGTGTAGATGGGTCTGAAGTACCATCAAACTTTGGTAGCTTAGGCATTTTGAACCTTTGGGGCAGCAGCCCTTCATCCCCTAAATCTCTATCCCTTGGGGTTGATTCCCTTTCCAGCTGATAACAAGCGAGTGATCGCCTCAATCTATTGCTTCATTTCTCTCATTGCCTTATCCTCCACCCTAGGTGCTCTACCCCTCATGGTTTGAGGTGCTATGCCTCTTTATCTCCCTTATCAATCACAAAATTCTCATTGGGATTAGGGATCCTTGCCCTTCTTGGCTCAGTAAGCGCTGTGGCCCTATGCTCGTTAACAGGTTCGTGGGGAGCATTACCTATAATGGGAGCCTCTCCACCAATAGGCAGTTCAACTTGCCCCCCAGGACTATCGGTGGCTATAGAGCAATAGGTGGTTGTGCCGCAAGAGGATAAGCAATCCTTTCGGCCATGGCGCCCATCATTTCCAGCAACCTCCGCTTAAAGTCCTCTAGTCTCCTTACTAGGTCTGGAGTGGTCAAAGCTCCATTTTTTTCTACCATCGATGATTATAAGGATGATTCGCTAGTTATTGAAAGTGATTGAGAATCCCAATCAAACACCAATTTCGGTAACTCAAAGAGCAGGTTTGTCCTTACTCGCCGACCGTCGGGACCCTTAGTCCACTTAAATGAATCTATGATGGCTGCAATACTCAAATTGTTAGAATGAAGCATGATTGACATATATAATGCATGATCGTGTGTTATGCGACATTCACAACCACATACAAGCAAGTAGCTTCTTCTAACCTTATCGCTCCCACACATGAGGTAATGCGCTCTTTTTCCTAGGTGGGCCTGATCGATGGGTTAACAGAGGATCCAATGGATGCATATGGTGCACGGTGAAAAATCGACTACATAACATCGCTTAATTAATGCGCATACGTATGAATTTTGGCCTTTATGTATTTAAACACTTCAACCACATTAAGATGGGCCTATCGAGGCATGAAAGCCTTTAGTGAATGTCCATTTAATTTGGTTTATTTTATTCAGTATATAATGGCCCATATAACAAGCACATTATTACAATACATTTCACCTAGGGGAAGTATCTATTACCATTACATGAGCTTTAGTCAAAAGTGATGATACTTTAGGGCTACCCAAGCATGTCCCTGTCAATGGGTCTAGCTCATCACGAGCATAACGACCAATTGGGTCTTTATTTAATATACCATGATGGTACGAGGCTTATGCTGGTTATTATCCTTAACGTTTTTCTAAATTGAGTGAACGTAGGGTCATACTTTGGGAATGCATCAGAGCAAATAAGGGACCATCTAGCTAGTTCTAAGGCTCTAGTATGGATGCAATGTAATTTTTAGAAAAGAGATAGAAATTTGATTTTAAAAGTTTAATTATATTTATTAACCAAAACGCTTTCGAAACAAAGTCTCAAAGTCCCCAGTGGAGTCGCCATTGTGACGCGCGCTGAAACTCGCTTAATGTTTTTCGGAAGGCCCACTTTTAGGGTTCCAAAGGGTTTGTATCTAGACCTTAGGTAAACATGTGATATTTTAGAATCCCTTCCCAGGGAACAGTGGGCACCTTTGATATATTTTGGAGTCACCACCCAATTTACAAAAATTGAAAAAGTTCATCTAATCTCGAAAGTCTAAACTAGAGAGTGGTTCAGAACTTCACTCTTATTAATGCTTTGGTTAAATTATAAGTGAGTTTTTAACAATTAATTTTCCATCATTTTCTCACACGTCATGCAATTTAATTTAAATTCACATCAAGTATTGAAGAAAACAATAAAAGCAATAAATAAAAAATAGATTACAAGATAAAATTGGGATAAAAATACAATCTCCCAAAAAAAATAGAAAGCTAAAATAAATAAATAACAAGCATAAAACGGGGCATTAATTAGTATACAAACATTGGTTTCTTCATTCACACTTAATAATTGGAGAATTATTTTTAGGCAGTTATTGAGAAAATCGGGATGAGTGATTTCATTTTATGAAAATTAACTTTTTTTTTAAAAGTGACATTTTGTTGGCTGAAATGAGGATATTGGTCTTATTTTATTAGAAAAAAATTCAAATTTATTAATAAAAATATTTTGTGATTTTCTTTTTAACATGCATAAAATAAATAATTTTATCACAAATTACATGATAAATAAATAAAAAACAAAATAAAAAAAATAATAAATACAATGAAAATAATAAATCTCCTAGATCTCCTCCTTCAATCACGAGTGTGCTCAAATAATAAAAAATAAGTATTAAAACAAAAAATAAATACAAATAAAATTAATGTTAATAATTAAATAAAAAAATTCAATTAAACACATAAAATAACAAAACTGAATTAAAATAAATAAAAAATGAAATAAAGTGCATATGGATGACGAATAAATTAAATGACATAATGAAATAAATAAATTAACATATTAATAAATCAACACATATAAAAAACATAAATAATAATAATAATAATAATAATAATAATAATAATAATAATAATAAAACAAAAACAATAGTAATAAAAATAAAAACAAAAGATGAACAATCAAGTAATAAAAAAGAATAAAAAATAAAACAAAAAAAATGTTAAATCTATAACTAAAATCACATAAAATAAATAAATAAATAACACATCTATAAATTTACATGGTAATTAATTGATTTCAAACAAAAAAAATAATAAAAAAATAAAATACAAAATCGAGTGAGGCCGTCCTCACATGCTGGCGATCGCAAACGTTCGATTTTTTTTTCTTTAAAAATAATTTTAACAAAAATACCATCACTTTCAACCTTTTTTTGCATTTTTATTTTTTCAATATTTTCTTTAAAAATCAAATTTAACAAAAAAAAACCATCACTTCCAACCTCTTTGCATGTGAATAGGCATTTTAATTTTATCATTGGGTAACTCTGGTGTGAGCTGTTTTAGAACTCGGTATCTACACATGTTGTTCTATTAAGAAACTTGAAAGCCTTTCATACCAGGCTATAGGAACCTGTTTTAAATCATATAAAGCCTTAGTTAATTTAAAAACATGATTTGGTTGTTTTGGATTTTGTAAATCGGGTGGTTATGCAACATAAACTTCTTCATTTAAATATTATTTTAAAAAAAATACTTTTAACATCCATTTAATAACGCTTAATTTTCTTAAGACATGCAAATGCACACAAGATGTGAATAGCTTCTAAACGTGCAACTAGTGCAAATGTTTCTTCAAAATCAATACCTTTTCTTGATTCTAGCCTTGAGTCGCAAGCCTTGTTTTGCTTCTTGTCACATTAACTTGTTCATTTCGAATTGATTTAATTCTTCATGCATTGCAAGAATTCAATTGTTGTCATCTTGAGTTTTCTCAATATTTTTTGGTTCAATTTGAGAAATGAAAGTAACATTACCACAAAATTTTCTTAATTGTCTTCTGGTCATCATTCTTGTTGATGGACTACTAAGTAAATCTTCTTTTGAATGATTTCTATGAACATCCCATTCCTTTGATAGATCAGTGTTCTGTTCTAATTCTATGTGTTCTACTGCATCTAGCAATTCTATCTCACCAGTTCTATTTTGATCATATTTCTGTTCTGTTTGATTTTTTCTCTAAACTTCTTCATCTTTATTTCCTGTATCATCATCAGAAACACGCCTTTCTCCAGTGTAAATATCAGTTTCATTAAATTTAACATTAATTGACTCTTTAACGATGTGTGTTTTTTTATTATAAATTCTATAAGCTTTACTTTTAAGTGAATAGCCTAGAAAAATACCTACATCAGCTTTAGCATCAAATTTTTCAAGATTTTTTTTGTCATTTAACATGGAGTGTTTTTTAGAACGGCTCTAATTAAAACTCAATTGATGGTTTAGCTTGATGTGTTCACAAGTTTAACCTAAAATACTTTGGAAGGTCATTCTCATTTAGCATGATTCTTGCCATCTCCTGTAATGTTCTATTTTTTCGTTCTACCACTCCATTATATTGTTGAGTTCTTAGTGCTGAAAATTTGTGTTTTGTTCTTTCCTTTGAACATAATTTTTCAAATTTTTTGTTCAAAAATTCTCCTCCGTTATCACTTCGGATCTTAATAATAGATATCCCTTTTTATTTTGTATTTTCTTTGCTAGTTTTTTGAAAGTCTCAAACGTCTTATGTTTATGTGCAAGAAAGAGTCTCCAAGTAAAGCGTGAGTAATCATCAATAATTATAAATACATAACTCTTTTCTCTTAGACTAAATGGTGAGATAATCCAAACAAATCCTTATGTAACATTTCTAAGCATTTTTTAGTTGAAATTTTTTTCTTAGATTTAAGTGAACTTCTAGTTTGCTTACCAAGTTGAAATGCTTGACACACATTTTTTTTATTAAATCTAATCTCAGGTAAACTAATAACGATTTTTTTTTTTAAAAATAATTTTTCAATAGCATGTAAACTTGCATGACCTAGTCTTTTATGCCATAGCCACTTTTGATCATCATTTGAAATTAAGAAAGTTGAATTAATAATATCATTATCATCTAAACTTGCTTGATAAATATTTTCAGTTCTGTAACTAGTTAGAACAGTGTTAGTTGATTTAGTATCTTCAACTTTGCAACCCTTTATTTCAAAGATAACTCTTCGATTTTTATCACATAACTGGCTTACACTTAAACGATTATATTTCATGCCTCTCATAAGCGCAACGTCTTCAATACGTGGATTGGTTTCAACACTTCCAACTCCAGTTATTTTGCCTTTATTTTTTTCACCAAAACTGATGGTCCCTCTATTTTTTATAGAGAGTACGATAAAATTCTTTTTGTCTTATGTCATATGTCTTGAGCAACCACTATTAAGATACCTTTTGTTGTTCTCGTTACTCTTTAGACAAATCTGCAAGATAATTATTTCTTTTTAGGTACCCAATTTAGTTTGGGTCTTTAGGGGTTAGTTTTTGCAGCAAGTATTTCATTTCCAGCTTCATTGTTATTTGCTTTTCCTTATTTTTTGTGTGAAAATAGTTCCTTGCTATATGCTAATTCTTACCACAAAAAGTACAAGAGATTTTAGGTAAAGATGAATGATCAACCATTTTGATATTTTTCTCTTATTTACCCATTTTCTCATCTTTTACCACAGCTTTGGATAAATATCTTAAACGAAACATCTTCAGTACGTGGATTGGTTCCAACGGTTCCAACTTCAGTTATTTTTCCTTTATTTTTGTCACCAAAACTTACAGTCCCTCCATTTTTTATAGAGAGTACAATAAACTTCTTTTTATCGTATGTCATATGTATTGAGCAACCAATATTAAGATACCTTTTGTTGTTCTCGTTACTCTTTAGACAAACCTGCAAGATAATTATTTCTTCTTAGGTACCCAATTTAGTTTGGGTCTTGAGGGTTAGTTTTTGCAGCAAGTATTTCATTTCTAGCTTCATTGTTCTTTGCTTTTCCTTTTTTTTTTTGTGAGAATTGTTCCTTACTATATGCTCATTCTTATCACAAAAAGTACAAGAGGTTTTAGGTAAAGATGAATGATCAGCCATTTTGATATTTTTCTCTTGTTTATCCATTTTCTCATCTTTTACCACAGCTTTGGATGAATATCTTAACACTTCATTTTCTTTTTTCATTTTTGGAATCTCGATTTTTAAATCAACAAATTTCATCTTAAGCTCCCCACAATTACATTATTTAATATTAAGCTTATTCTTAAGTTCATTTAAATCTCTAAGCAACTCTAAATAATTTTTATGTTCATCATGAGAATAATGCAGCAATTTTTCTACATTTCTTTTCAAATTATCATGTGACTCTTTCAAACTTCCATGATCTTGTTCTAACGCATGATAGATAGCTAAGCTATTAGAATTCTTTTTCTTTACTTTATCATATTTCATGCAAAGCTCTTCAAAAATTTTATTGAAATAAGAATCAATTACTTCATTTTGATCTTGTTCAATTCTGGTTTCTTCAAGGTTCACCAGATTCGTACCGTGTTTTGTTTCTTCATTTGAAATAACCATAAGACTAACATGTTCTCTGTTCTAATCTGATTCTAAATGTTCACTTGAATCATCACTATTGCTCCATGTTGACACATTGCTTTATTTTTGAATTTTTTATCCTTCTTTTTCAAAAGAGGACATCTAGTACTCTTGATATGTCCAAGTTTGTTGCAATGGTAACACACCAAATCAACAGTGTTCTATTGAGAATTTTCAGCCTTATTATTACGTACCTTAGAAATTTTCCATGTTTCATTTCTTTCCTGTAGAACTTTTAAAACTTTCTTGTGATAATAAAAAATTCCCCATCAGATGTATTCTCACTAGAATTAGCAGCTAGAGTAATCGTTTTTTGCTTTACATCATTCTCCTGACTTTGCATAAAAGCTTATAGGATAGTAAGGATCCAATAAGATCATCGTAAGAAAAATTCTGCAAATCTCTATCAATGAGAACAACCATTTTTTATCTCTAGTTTGAGTTCAATGATTTGATCAGTTTTTTTATTTGCTCTTATTCACTTATAATCTTTCAGGCCCTTTAATAAAAATTATAATTTTGATGAACTTTTCACTCATTTTAGAAATACTTCCATTAGATTTCATCTTGAAAGATTCATAATCACACATTAGCACATGTAAGTGACTTATTTGTTCCCTCATAAGTTGCCACAAGTTTATCCCAAATTCTATTAAATTCATTAGAATCCAGAGAACAATATAGCAAATTCATGGCTTTATAATCCCCTTGAATATTTAGAATATCAATTTTAGAATGCTCATTCTCTTTCATAAGAATTTCAATGCCATTCTCTATTTTTGTTGGTGATTTGTAGCTATCGATCACTATCCTCCAGCTTTTCATGTATTGCATTGGATTGAAATGTCTCATTCTAGCTTACAAGTGAAGTTCTATCCACAAAACATAGGAGGACATGTTGAGGATTGTCCTTCAGCAAAGGTTATTTTCAAGCGATTTGTTCTAGCTATCTTACGGATCTCTTTGAGTTGTTAAACCTGTAAAGAAAAAATAAGACATGCTTTAATCCCAAATATGAGTCCCAACTGTATACACTAAAGGGAGGGTGAATAAAGTATTACAAAATTTTAGGCAATTGAAACAAATTAGAACAGGAACAGCAAAGCACTAAAATCATATTGATGTTATTTCATGCATTTAACTTAAAAGATTTTTAACCAATAGTTTTTCAATGTTAAACATATGCATGGAAGAAACTTTTGATGGTCAAAAATCAACTTAAGACTTGCTAAAATAATTTATACAAAAATACAAGTTCATCCTGTGATAGAACAGAAATTAATTTTGACTCTATTCTATAAAACATATAACAGATATAGAATACGCAGATTCTGTAACAATCCAAAACAGGTCTAGTCGGAATCTGCATGATAAGTCAGGAAATTAAGGGTATTTTCGTAATTTGAGTAAGAGAAAATTTGATAATAAGGATTTAATTGCAAAGAAATTAATTAAATAAGTTAAGAGGAGGAATTATTTGGTGTGCATGTGGTGTATGGATGACGGGTATTTGTTGTGATTTAATCTAGTGGATTGTGTGTGTGGTGCCTTGAATGAAAAAGTATTTTATAAGAGATTATATTGTGTGTGTGGTGTATGGTGCCATGGAATGTAAGTCAAGATAGTGGGTTTTTGGTCCAATAGGAGCTTGCCATGTGGACTTAGTGGTTGGGCAATTAATGTAAAAGTAAGAGAGAGGGAAAGGAGGGGCAAGGAAAGGGAATAGCTTCCCGTGGAAGCTGTATTTTCTTCCCTTTACTTCCTCTATTCCCGTTCTCTCTTCTCTTTCTTTTCATTTTTGCTGCTCTTCACCTTTGCATGTGTTAGTCTTCAAGTTTTGAAGTTAGATTTTTGAGTTTTGAGCTGGAATCAAAAGGTAAGTGCTTGAATTTGTTGGGGTTTCTTCTTCTTCTTTATTTCTGGTTTTGTATGAGTGAGTGAATTGCTTGATTTAAATGTGTTCTTGGCTGGGTTTTGTGCAAGAGTTTGGGTGTTAAGAAGAAGATCAAAGGTTAGGATTGTGGGTTCTTGAAGATGGAGGTTTTGAGCTTCAATTTCCAGGTTTGGGAATTGATTCTTTTATTATGTTCAGTTGGAAGTCTATTGCCCTAGTTCTCATTTTGGATTTAATGTGTATGTGTTTTGTATCTTGTAAATTCTGGAAATTTTAAGTGATTTGTTCGAGTAAATGCATGTGTGATGATGATGTTAGATGGGTTGTCATATAATTGTGATGATAAGGTATGATTTTGGCCATTTTGTTCAGTTTTCATCTGACCTCCGTGTATTTTTTTTGTCATAAGTAGAGTTTTAGATCTCTAAAGCATGTGATTGATGAGCCATTAGAACCATTACTTCTAGACCTATAAAAGTCTCACAAATGACCTTGAGAAAATTCTTGCTCTAAGACCCTGAAAATTTGCCAAAACCGTAGTGTCTCTGTTTGGGTCGGGTTATATGCACAGTATAGGTTATTTAGCTCATATCTAAAGTTATAGATGTCTAGTGGACCTGAAATTTATTCCATTTGATTCTAACCTCCTAAGGATAAATTGTTATGAAGGAAGTTTTGCCTAAAAATGAGGTTTAGGGGTTGGTTTAGTCGATTCAAAGTCGGCAAGAGAAACTGTCTTGATAGTTTGATTTTCGTAGAGCATGTGAGGGAGGCTTCTGTAGGGAGCGCGACCCATGTCACTAGCGCGATAGAACCTACTTGTTCAAGGTGTTTTCTCCTATTTTGAACCCCATGGTTGGCATGAACCCTTGCCCTTCCTTTCCCTCCTTTAGGTTGAGTATTTTGGTACGTTTTGCTTCCGAAATGCGTCCGAACTTCGTGGTAACTGTCTAAAACTTATTCATTACTTGTTTAGAGTTTTGAGATGAATAAATAAATGTTTAACAATTGAAAGTTATGGGTAATTGATGCTTTGTCATAAGAGTTTGATAATGGAATTAAGTGTGCACATGCTTATAGTTATTGAATGTGACATGTTATGTGATATTAGTTATTTGTGATTGAATCATGATGAAATGCTTGGGTAATTGCAATGTGTATGATATAGAGTATAGAGTGTTTATGTTAAGCCTGAAGTGTCAAGGTAGTGGATAGATAAGCATGCTTATAAAGGGATAGTGAGTGCAGCTGCCTATGTTTACTTTCAGAGTGGCGATGACCCCGCTTATAGGGTTTAGTGATACCGTTGAGGCCTAGCCTCCGGTTTTGACCGATGACCCCGCTTATAGGGTTTAGTGATGCTGTTGACACCTAGCCTCCAGTTTTAGTGTAGTGTTCCCGTATCCACCACAAGTGAAGTTCAGGCTATTGTGTAGTGTTTTGATTTATCTTAATGAAGTATAGTGTTATGTTTATTATTTGAGATAATTGTATTGTCTTAGTGAATCAGTTTTCGGTTAGTGCATTTATACCATGTATGCTAGTTGAATGGATGTAGTGAATATATATATAATGTATTTCTAATTTCCTGCTTTTATAGTGAACTCGGTAAGTGTATGCTTTATTCATTTTATGCATGTTATTACTTGTACTTGTTTATTGTTCTTTTGTTGTCTGTTTCCTCCCCACTAAGCGTTATCGCTTAGCACGGGTTCTTTTCTCGTGTATGTGGCAGGTTCAGTCCTGGTTCGTGTTCCGCGTCTGCGGGGTTGGCCACTTAGGAGTTAAAGTTTTATTTTGTTTTCAGCTTCTGAAATTCCGTGTATATAAGTTATGTATATTGTTTTGTAATTTGTATATTATTATTGTAAATGGTATGAAGGATCATTATGTAATTTTGTAAATAATGTATATTTTATTATGTTATCGTTTGCTTCCGCTGAGATGTATGCATGAGTGTCTGTGTTATCGGGTAGCGCTTCGGTATCCTTCCAACGGGGGTATCGGGGTGTTACATTTAGTGATATCAGAGCATCGATTTAGTCGGTTCTGGTCTATGTGATTGTTTGAGTGTCGCGTCTTTGTATGCGAGTCTATCTAGTGTTGTGGCCTAATGCAGATACAGTTGTGTAGTGTATGTTTGTGTGGTGTATAGATAAAGGATTAGTGAGATGTCGGATGTAGTGAGTAATATAAGATTATGTGCATAGTGTGAGTTTGAGGTGTCACTCTGTATACCTGTCACCTATTTCCTTTGAATCGAGTGAACATAAGCATAGTGAAGCATGGGGATGGGAAAAAGTGCATTACCACAGCTCACATTGCATTTTTGCATCATTTTGCATACATAAATCATTACATAGCCATTTCATCCGCATCCCTCATCTATATGTGAAAAAAATTATTGTATGCATTTTATTGAGAAAAGCTGACAGGGTATACATCGAGTGATTGATATTAGAAAGAAGTGTATGGATAAGAGTGTAGTGCGTTAAGAAGTGTGAAGTGCTGGTAGTCAGAGTGAAGAAGTAAAGAGTGTTTTTGAGCAGTGTGATAGTAGATAAGAAAAGATTTTTATTATGTCATGAGTGTTATAGGTATGAGGAAAGTAATATGTGTATCGGATGGTTTTGAAGTACTAGAATTGCATGTTAAGATGTCTTGAGTATATTGGTTCCGGTGTGAAGTGTATATGGTACGGTAATTGAATGGTTTAAGTGATAGCGATTTGGAGATTTGTTTAAGGACTTCTTGTGTAAGTGGTTTAGCGGGGAAATTTCGAGGACGAAATTGCTTAAGGGGGAGTGATTGTAACAACCCAAAACGGGTCTAGTCAGAATATGCATGATAAGTCAGAAAATTAAGGGTATTTTCGTAATTTGAGTAAGAGAAAATTTGATAATAAGGACTTAAGTGCAAAGAAATTAATTAAATAAGTTAAAAGGAGGAATTATTTAGTGTGCATGTGGTGTATGGATGTAGGGTATTTCTTGTGGTTTAATCTAGTGGATTGTGTGTGTGGTGCCTTGAATGAAAAAGTGTTTTATAAGAGATTATATTGTGTGTGTGGTGTATGGTGCCATGGAATGTAAGTCAAGATAGTGGATTTTTTGTCCAATAGGAGCTTGCCATGTGGACTTGGTGGTTGGGCAATTAATGTAAAAGTAAGAGAGGGGGAAAGGAGGGGCAAAGAAAGGGAATAGCTTCCCGTGGAAGCTGTAGTTTCTTCCCTTTGCTTCCTCTATTCCCGTTCTCTCTTCTCTTTCTTTTCATTTTTGCTGCTCTTCACCTTTGCATGTGTTGGTATTCAAGTTTTGAAGTTAGATTTCTGAGTTTTGAGCTGGAATCAAGAGGGAAGTGCTTGGATTTGTTGAGGTTTCTTCTTCTTTATTTCTGGTTTTGTATGAGTGAGTGAATGGCTTGATTTAAGTGTGTTCTTGGCTGGGTTTTGTGCAAGAGTTTTTGGTGTTACGAAGAAGATAAAAGGCTAGGATTGTGGGTTCTTGAAGATGGAGGTTTTGAGCTTCAATTTCCAGGTTTGGGAGTTGATTCTTCTATTATGTTCATTTGGAAGTCTATTGCCCTAGTTCTCATTTTGGATTTAATGTGTATGTGTTTTATGTCTTGTAAATTCTGGAAATTTTAAGTGATTTGTTTGAGTAAATGCATGTGTTATGATGATGTTAGATGGGTTGTCATATAGTTGTGATGATAAGGTATGATTTTGGCCATTCTGTTCAGTTTTCATCTGACCTCCGTGTATTGTTTTTGTCATAAGTAGAGTTTTAGATCTCTAAATCTTGTGATTGTTGAGCCATTAGAACCATTACTTCCAGACTTATAAAAGTCTCAGAAATGACCTTGAGAAAATGCTTGCTCTAAAACCCTGAAAATTTGCCAAAACCGTAGTGTCTCTAGTTTGGTCGGGTTATATGCATAGTATAGGTTGTTTAGCTCATATATGAAGTTATAGATGTCCAATTGACCTTAACTTTGATCCATTTGATTCTTAACATCCTAAGGATCAATTGTTATGGGGAAGTTTTGCCTAAAAATGAGGTTTGGGGGTTGGTTTAGTCGATTCAAAGTCGGAGTGAGAAACTGTCCTGATAGTCTGATTTTCGTAGAGAATGTGAGGGAGGCTTCTGTCGCGAGCGCAACAGAACCTACTTGTTCAAGGTTCTTTCTCTTATTTTGAACCCCATGGTTAGCATGAACCCTTGTCCTTCCTTTCCCTCCTTTCGGTTGAGTATTTTGGTACGTTTTGCTTCCGAAATGCGTCTGAACTTCGTGGTAACTGTTTAAAACTTATTCATTACTTGTTTAGAGTTTTGAGATAAATAAATAAATGTTTAACAATTGAAAGCTATGGGTAATTGATGCTTTGCCATAAGAGTTTGATAATGGAATTAAGTGTGCACATGCTTATAGTTGTTGAATGTGACATGTTATGTGATATTAGATTTTTGTGATTGAATCATGATGAAATGCTTGGGTAATTGCAATGTGTATGATATAGAGTATAGAGTGTTTATGTTAAGCCTGAAGTGTCAAGGTAGTGGATAAATAAGCATGCTTATAAAGGGATAGTGAGTGCAGCTGCCTATGTTTACTTTCAGAGTAGCGATGACCCCGCTTATAGGATTTAGTGATACCGTTGAAGCCAAGCCTCCTGTTTTGAGTGATTACCCCGCTTATAGGGTTTAGTGATGCTGTTGAGGCCTAGGCTCAAGTTTTAGTGTAGTGTTCCCGTATCCACCACAAGTGAAGTTCAGGCTATTGTGTAGTGTTTTGATTTATCTTAATGAAGTATAGTGTTATGTTTATTATTTGAGATAATTGTATTGTCTTAGTGAATTAGTTTTTGGTTAGTGCATTTATACCATGTATGCTAGTTGAATGGATGTAGTGAATATATATATATAATGTATTTCTGATTTCCTGCTTTTATAGTGAACTCGGTAAGTGTATGCTTTATTCATTTTATGCATGTTATTACTTGTACTTGTTTGGTGTTCTTTTGTTGTCTGTTTCCTCCCCACTAAGCGTTATCGCTTAGCACGGGTTTTTTTCTCGTATAGGTGGCAGGTTCAGTTCTTGTTCGTGTCGCGCGTCTGCAGGGTTGGCCACTTAGGAGTTAAAGTTTTATTTTGTTTTCAACTTCTGAAATTTCGTGTATATAAGTTATGTATATTGTTCTGTAATTTGTATATTTTTATTGTAAATGATATGAAGGATCCTTATGTAATTTTGTAAATAATGTATATTTTATTATGTTATCATTTGCTTCTGCTGAGATGTACGAATGAGTGTCTGTGTTGTCGGGTAGCGCTCCGGTATCCTTCCAACGGGGTTATCGGGGTGTTACATTTAGTGGTATCAGAGCACTAGTTTAGTCGGTTCTAGTCTATGTGAATGTTTAAGTGTCGAGTCTTTGTATGCGAGTCTGTTTAGTGTTGTGGCCTAATGCAGATACAGTTGTGTAGTGTATGTTTGTGTAGTGTATAGATGAAGGATTAGTGAGATGTCGGATGTAGTGAGTAATATAAAATTATATGCATAGATTGAGTTTGAGGTGTCACTCTGTATACCTGTCAGCTATTTCCTTTGAATCGAGTGAACATAAGCACGGTGAAGCATGGGGATGGGAAAAAGTGCATTACTACAGCTCACATTGCATTTTTTCATCATTTTGCATACATAAATCATTACATAGCCATTTCATCCGCATCCCTCATCTGTATGTGAAAAATATTATTGTATACATTTCATTGAGAAAAGCTGACAGGGTATACATCGAGTGATTGATATTAGGAAGAAGTGTATGGATAAGAGTGTAGTGCGTTAAGAAGTGTGAAGTGCTGGTAGTCAGAGTGAAGAAGTAAAGAGTGTTTTGGAGTAGTGTGCTAGTAGATAAGATAAGATTTTGATTGTGTCACGAGTGTTATAGGTATGAGGAAAGTAATATATGTATAGGATGGTTTTGAAGTACTAGAATTGCATGTTAAGATGTCTTGAGTAGATGGGTTCCGGTGTGAAGTGTATATGTTATGGTAATTGAATGGTTTGAGTGATAGCGATTTGGAGATTTGTTTAAGGACTTCTTGTGTAAGTGGTTTAGAGGGAAAATTTCGAGGACGAAATTTCTTAAGGGGGAGTGATTATGAAAACCCAAAACAGACCTAGTCGGAGTATGCATGATAAGTCAGGAAATTAAGGGTATTTCCGTAATTTGAATAAGAGAAAATTTGATAATAAGGACTTAATTGCAAAGAAATTAATTAAATAAGTTAAGAGGAGGAATTATTTGGTGTGCATGTGGTGTATGGATGTAGGGTATTTGTTGTGGTTTAATCTAGTGGATTGTGTGTGTGGTGCCTTAAATGAAAAAGTGTTTTATAAGAGACTATATTGTGTGTGTGGTGTATGGTGCCATGGAATGTAAGTCAAGATAGTGGGTTTTTGGTCCAATAGGAGCTTGCCATGTGGACTTGGTGGTTGGACAATTAATGTAAAAGTAAGAGAGGGGGAAAGGAGGGGCAAGGAAAAGGAATAGCTTCCCGTAGAAGCTGTATTTTCTTCCCTTTGCTTCCTCTATTCCCGTTCTCTCATCTCTTTCTTTTCATTTTTGCTGCTCTTCACCTTTGCATGTGTTGGTCTTCAAGTTTGGAAGTTAGATTTCTGAGTTTTGAGCTGGAATCAAGAGGGAAGTGCTTTGATTTGTTGAGGTTTCTTCTTCTTCTTTATTTCTGGTTTTGTATGAGTGAGTGAATGGCTTGATTTAAGTGTTTCTTGGCTGGGTTTTATGCAAGAGTTTTTGGTGTTAAGAAGAAGATCAAAGGCTAGGATTGTGGGTTCTTGAAGATGGAGGTTTTGAGCTTCAATTTCCAGGTTTGGGAGTTGATTCTTCTATTATGTTCAGTTGGAAGTCTATTGCCCTAGTTCTCATTTTGGATTTAATGTGTATGTGTTTTGTGTCATGTAAATTCTGGAAATTTTAAGTGATTTGTTTGAGTAAATTCATGTGTGATGATGATGTTATATGGGTTGTCATATAGTTGTGATGATAAGGTATGATTTTGGCCATTCTGTTCAGTTTTCATCTGACCTCCGTGTATTTTTTTTGTCATGAGTAGAGTTTTAGGTCTCTAAAGCATGTGATTGTTGAGCCATTAGAACCATGACTTACAGACCTATAAAAGTCTCAGAAATGACCTTGAGTAATTCTTTCTCTAAGACCCAGAAAATTTGCCAAAACCGTAGTGTCTCTATTTGGGTCGGGTTATATGCATAATATAGGTTGTTTAGCTCATATCTGAAGTTATAGATGTCCAATTGACCTGATATTTATTCCATTTGATTCTTAACATTCTAAGGATCAATTGTTATGAGGAAGTTTTGCCTAAAAATGTGGTTTGTGGGTTGGTTTAGTCGATGCAATGTCGGAGTGAGAAACTGTCCTGATAGTCTGATTTTCATAGAGCATGTGAGGGAGGCTTCTGTCGCGAGCGCGACAGAACCTACTTGTTCAAGGTGTTTTCTCTTATTTTGAACCCCATGGTTGGCATGAACCCTTGCCCTTCCTTTCCCTCCTTTAGGTTGAGTATTTTGGTACGTTTTGCTTCCGAAATGCGTCCGAACTTCGTGGTAACTGTCTAAAACTTATTCATTACTTGTTTAGAGTTTTGAGATGAATAAATAAATGTTTAACAATTGAAAGTTATGGGTAATTGATGCTTGGCCATAAGATTTTGATAATGGAATTAAGTGTGCACATGCTTATAGTTGTTGAATGTGACATGTTATGTGATATTAGTTATTTGTGATTGAATCATGATGACATGCTTGGGTAATTGCAATGTGTATGATATAGAGTATAGAGTGTTTATGTTAAGCCTGAAGTGTCAAGGTAGTGGATAGATAAGCATGCTTATAAAGGGATAGTGAGTGCAGCTGCCTATGTTTACTTTCAAAGTGGCGATGACCCCGCTTATAGGGTTTAGTGATACTGTTGAGGCCTAGCCTCCCGTTTTGAGCGATGACCCCGCTTATAGGGTTTAGTGATGCTGTTGAGACCTAGCCTCCAGTTTTAGTGTAGTGTTCCCGTGTCCACCACAAGTGAAGTTCAGGCTATTGTGTAGTGTTTTAATTTATCTTAATGAAGTATAGTGTTATATTTATTATTGGAGATAATTGTATTGTCTTAGTGAATCAGTTTTCGGTTAGTGCATTTATACCATGTATGCTAGTTGAATGGATGTAGTGAATATATATATAATGTATTTCTGATTTCCTGCTTTTATAGTGAACTCGGTAAGTGTATGCTTTGTTCATTTTATGCATGTTAGTACTTGTATTTGTTTAGTGTTCTTTTGTTGTCTGTTTCCTCCCCACTAAGCGTTATCGCTTAGCACGGGTTCTTTTCTCGTGTAGGTGGCAGGTTCAATTCTGGTTCGTGTCGCGCATCTGCAGGGTTGGCCACTTAGGAGTTAAAGTTTTATTTTGTTTTCAGCTTCTGAAATTCCGTGTATATAAGTTATGTATATTGTTCTGTAATTTGTATATTATTATTGTAAATGATATGAAGGATCCTTATGTAATTTTGTAAATAATGTATATTTTATTATGTTATCGTTTGCTTCCGCTGAGATGTACGCATGAGTGTATGTATTGTCGGGTAGCGCTCCGGTATCCTTCCAACGGGGGTATCGGGGTGTTACAGATTCAGCACAACATAAAGAGAGTAAGGGATAGAAAAATTTGACATCGCGATTTGTAGAGAATCGACTATCGCCTACATCATTTCCTTAAGACAACTCATCGTAACAACTTTTCTCTTTCCAATATAAATCTATTTAGGGGGCAAGAGTCAATAGTTGATTACTTGTAGTTACACAAGTTTTTGGTCCAAGTAAAAAAATCTAAACTACTTAACCCTTTTTTCAAAGTAAAAGGATCCAAACACTTAGCCCTTTTTCCTAAGTAAAAGAACCTAAACACTTGCTAGTTTATTTTCTTAGGTTCTAGCAACCTAATCTCACATTATCTCACAAATTTGATAAATATCACTAATATGATTACAATATAAACTATGTGTTTTAAAGTACAACTCATCATACTAGTTTTTGTTAGAATCTTGAGACTTAAATAATCGATCTACCTAATTTTTATCATGTTTTGCTTGCACTCTGAAAGCTGGTTCATAAGGTATAGATCCACATAAATCAGAAGTTTTTACAGGGTAAAAGCCAAATTTCAATTTAGATTATGGATTGTTAAAGATCTGAATTTGTGTTCGTATAATAGAAACATAAGTTCCGTCTTGCATAAAAGGATAATTTTCTTATTTTCCTCTTAAAAATGAATTTCCCAAAATAATATCTGCATCAAGTTCCGGGAATGCCAAAATCTTATCAATGATGAGTCTTTTTCCACCAATGATAATAAATACCTATTTAGTTTGATGCATAACCAGGTCTACCTTGCCTTTTGCCATTTTTAATATTACTAGTTTCGCCAGTGGTTGCCACCATTCTTCAGCCAATGCATTTGGTCTTGCAAAACTTATTGTTGATCCTGTGTCAATTAATACATCTTAGAATAATCATAATAACTAGAAAATTTAAATGCGATCACAATTTATATGCTGAGACTTGTCTTATTAAGGCTAAAAGCCTTTTATGAGTTAACTGGGATAGGGGAAACCATTTTCTAGATTTCTTCCAAAGGAATATAATTTCGTTGGACAATTCTTTGAACCTTCTTTACAACCTTATGAATTAGTGTTATATATCTCATGGCTCTTATTTTCCTAACTCTCATCATCATCTGCATAAATAGCCAAACTAAAGTCTTCATAACCTATTATTTACTAATGTCTGACCATCTTCTCTCCTTGATGACATTCTTGACAATTCTGGCTTGACTTTTGACATTTCCTCATTGACTCTAGAAGAGATGGACTTTTTAGGAATTTGATCAGCAATCCTAAGATTTTTTATATGTTCTTCTAATTGCAAAAATAAGTTTCTCCCTTTTTGTGCTATATGTAAAGAGCTTATTGGTATAGAATACTTAGTTATGTGAGAACCTAACTTTTAGGCGAACTAAGTTCTATAGGATTTATTTCCTTCCTATAGAACTGTTTGTAGCTGTTTGCCCCTTCTTCAAACAATTATTCTATTTTGGAAGTATTTTTCACTCTAGAGTTTGTTGTATTTACTAACCTAATACTATGCTAGTGTGGTACACCAAATACTTAGCCTGGGTCTTCATTCTATTTATTTTTAGAGACTTTATTTTATGAGTTAATGAATTACCCAAAATTACTTGAAGCCATAAATAGTTTGGATAGGTTTGAAACAAGATTGGACCATTTGTTAGGTTAGTCTGCACTCTTGATATCAGCTGATCTTTGAATTCTTTCCATATTTTATCTAAGATAGCCATAATCATAAGACTATTTGTTAGTAAATTAAACAGCAAAATTATTCCTACTTGGATAAGAACTATATAAATATATTTATACTCACCTTTGGATTTGCTAACCATTTCTCTTATTTTGGCTAGATTGATTAGGGACACATCCAACATTTTTAGTTCAATACAAGAAACATGAGCCATTGACTAGCACCGAGAGACATCTACAATTGATTGAAAATTAAACTTGGACTTATTGTAAATCTTGCTAATGTCTACTTTGGGTAGTTTCCATTTTAAGCAACTCCTAGATGGGTCATCGTAGTGGAAGGACTGATCTTCCTATACTAGAGTATTGTCCAATGGGACTAACTCTTCATCTATGACAACTTTTGCTTCATTCATCATGAATATTTAAGTCGTCCATGAATTGGATTCATCTTTATCTATTTCGTATTCAAAAACTACTTCATAGATTGAATATATCTTAGAGTATATATCAGATAAATCTTCTTCATCCATAGGTTCATAGACTAGACTCTCATCTTTGAAAAATACTTTTCTCATATTTTTTTTTCATTTATTCTCGCGAGGACAAGAATCAACCTTATGACTCTTTGAGCCACAAATCCAACAGCAATAACAGTTATTCAAAGGATTTCCTTTTGGGCATTTGGCTGTTTTCCCATATTTTCTTTTATATGATTATATTCTTTGTCCCTATAGTTGGTCCTTCATTTGATAAACCTAAATGGTCTATCTAGCCTCTTTCTCTCATTTTTCCTTTGTCCCCATATCTTTCTTTCCTTGTATCCTTTGAACTTCTTTCTTTTAGAAGAATATCATATTTTCCTTTGGTTATCATCTCTAGAAGTACATTCATATCTTCCTGGAATATATTTAACTTGAGAACAACAATTCATGTTTAGATAATATAGATGCTTTGCATCTTGCCTTACATATAGCTCAGTGCATGCCTTTCTCATGGATATTTTACTGCATGTATCTTTTCTCCTACACCATTTGCCAATTTATCTTCATTTAGGAGGAGTTGATAGGCCATTTTTGCTACTTCATACCAAGGCTTTAGAAGCTTAGCAAAAAACACTTCTAACATGTAATTTTGAGTTACATAATCTAAATTGTAATAATATTTTTGAAATTCACAAGCATAATTTTCAAAATAACACATGTTAGATTTATAGTTTCATCAATGTCATGAGTGATTGTTCATTTTTTAAAGACTCTATTAACAATGAGAAACCACAAAACTCTCTTTTTAGTGCATCTATTACTATGCCTATCACACTATGCCTATCACACCACCCTTTAGCAATTCTTTTTTTTATTTCATCTTTTATATTTGTGTGGGTTGCTAACAATTTCTAATATTTTTGGGCATTTCTTATCATGGTGGCTTTGCATAATTTGTAGACTTGATTTGGAGTAAAACTACCAGATTGCATAGTAAACCTTATCATGGTACCCTACTTATCTATCCTCTCATACGGTTATTTTCACAACATAAGTTGGGAAAAGTTGTAAGGCTTATTACTTGCTGTGACACGCGCCGAACCCGATCGTTTCCCTGGGGGCCGCTTTGAAGGTTCAAGAGGGTTTGCGTCTTTTGACCTTGGACAACACGAGATATTTTGGAATCCCTACCCAATACAACATTGGAAAAGTTCATATAATCCCATGAAATCTTTAGGCACCTTTTGAGGTATTTTGGAGTTGCCACCCTATTTACAAGAAATTGAAAAAATTCGTCTAACTTCAGGGTCTAAACCAGAGAAAGATTCGGAATTTCACTCTTATTAATGTCTTGGTTAATTATAAATGAGTTTTTTATATTAAATTTTCATCTATCTTCTCACGTGGTCATGCATTTAAAATAAAGCGCAAATCAAGCACCAAAAGAAACCGGTAAAGAAAGCGATAAAATAACAAAATAAACTACAAAAATAAATAAAAATATAAAATTGGGATAAAATACAATCCCCCAAAATAAAAAGGTATTAAAATCTGGGACAAAAATACAATTCTCCAAAATAAAAATAAAAAAATAACATAAATAAAACTCATACATAAAGCGGGGTATTATTTGAAATAGGAACATTAGTTCCTTCATGCATACTTAAAAAAATAGAAGAGTTATTTTTAGGTATCTTTACGAAAATCGGGATGAATAATCCCATTTTGAAGAAAATTTACTATTTTTTTAAAAGCGACATTTTATTAGTTGAAAATTAGGATATTGATCCCAAATCTATTAAGAAAAATCCAAATTCATTAATATAAATATTTTTATGTAATTTTATTTTTAACGTGCCTAAAATAAAATAAATTTATTACAAATTACATGACAAATTAATCAAAAGCAAAATAAAAAAAATATTACATCAACCAAAATAAACTTCCTGGATTTCCTCATTTGCTCGCAATGGTGCTCAAATATAAAAAAAAAAAGTATTGAAATAAAAAAAAATACAAATAAAATTGATGTTAGTAATTATAAAAAAAAATCAATTAAACACATAAAATAAGAAAAATGAATTAAAATAAATAAAAATATGAATTAAAATGTATTGTCAATGACAAATAAATTAAATGACATAATAAAATGAACAAATTAACATATTGATAAATCAACACACAAAAAAAAAACATAAAGAACAACAACAACAACAATAATAATAATAATAATAATAATAAAAGATGAACAATCAAGTAAATAAAAAAAGAATAAAAAATAAAATACGTTAAAAATGTTAAATATATGACTAAAAGCACATAAAACAAAAAATAAATAATAGATCTAAAAATCTACATGGTGACTAATTGATTATAAACAAAAAATAATAAAAAATAAAATACAAAAATTAAACTCAGAATACTTACCCTTAGAATTGGATTTGATGGATGAAGGAAAATGATTAATTTTCTTATCTTGATTTGCAAAAATAAGATTAGAAAAATAAAAAAAAAATATAGAAGAAAATTTGGATCTCAAGAACAATGAATTATTTTTTTTTTTTTGTCTCAAGAAAAAAATGTTAAAAAAAAGGAAGAAAATTCCATAGAATAAAGAATTATTTTCTTTGTCTCAAGAATTACCTTTATTAAGAAAAAATTCACTTGGAACATTATAAGAATTCTCTTGAAGAAGAAGAAAAGAAGAAAAATTTTTGCCTAAGAAAAATCCTCTCTATTTCTCTCTCCAAAAAATCTTTTATATCCCAAAAATCAGATTTTTTGGAGCAATTAAATCAATTTAATTCCCACTAAAACAGAAAAAAAAAACTGAAGAATTTTAAAAGTCCAAAGGAAAGGCGTTTTTAAAATTAAATTCCACAAAAAAAAAGAGAAAAAGGTATTTTTTTTGGCCTAAAAAATGCCCAGGGAGCATTGGGCAGCCGACAGGCCAGCAACGCCCATCGTAGGTGAGCGACGCCCGAGCACCCCGCATGCTTGCTATCGCCTGGCACGCGAGGGAGCCCTGCCCTCACGCGCCGGCTGTCGAAAATGTCCGATTTAAAAAAAAATCTTAACTAGAACACTATAAGTTCCAACCTTCTTTTTATTTTTATATTTTTTATTTTTTTAAAAAAAATAAATTTTGACAAGGAAACCATCACTTCCAATATTTTTGTCTGTAAATAGGAATCTAATTTTATCATTGGGTAACCCTGAATTAGGCTGTCTCGGGACTCGATGTCTACAGTTGTCCCCAATTTTGGGGAGGCTAGTGCATGGGCGCCTAGGTGAGCCAAAATTCAAAGAAAAGGAAAGAAGCGCGTACCTGAGGCTACTACCTTCCTGCTGTGTCGATGGAGTTGTGGCGAGTTTAACTAACGCCAGTTTGTTGACGTGTTAAACTACGCTTTTGGTGACTAATTGACGTTGCTTTGTTGGAGTGTTACATTCCCGTTGGGCTGATGCCAAATGGATGTGGATAACAGTGTTGTGATTTGTATTGTAAATATTATCCTTTTGGATTGCACTGAGTCGCTGACAAGGCTACGAAATGCGGTCATTCTTGAATTTCACTGAGCCGTTATCCCGACCATACAGTTATTGTTATCCTCTTGGATTACATCGAGTCGCTGACAAGACTACGAAGTACGGATATTTAGAATTTCACCGAGCTATTATCCTGACCATACAATGATTATTATCCTCTTGGATTGCACCGAGTCGCTGACAAGACTACGAAGTGCGGATATTTTAGAATTTCACCGAGCCGTTATCCCAACCATATAATGATTGTTATCCTCTTGGATTGTACCGAGTCATCTCAGACTTACAAAGTGGAGACGCTATCCTCTCATTGAAAAGACCTGTATGCCTCTTAAGAGGGCTTTGGATGATTTGCCTCTTAAAAGGACTTAGAAATTTGCCTTTTCAGAGGACTTTGAAGGATTTGAACCTGTGTAGACTTCATCTTGACCCAGTCGTCTAGCACAGGTGAGTGCTAATGTTGAGCTGAAGCTGTCCTTGACTAACTTTTGCTCGTGTGGCCTTCATTTGGACTTTTCCTGTAAAGCTGTGTGCACAGGGATATATGCAAGAGATTGTGTGTGTACGTGTAAAGAGTTATATGCAGATGTTTGCAAAAGAATTGTATGACATGAAATGTAGGCAAAAATGGATAGACCATGTCCTGGGTGGTTAAGGGTCCGTTGAGGATACGGCTTAACTGCTCAATCATGCCCCCAAGAAGCTAAAAGAGTGTCGTCTTGGCTTAGAAATTTTGTCCTATAACCTTTTCAAAGAGAACCATCCGGTGTGCATTTTTGTCCCCCCGGTCAATAAGCATGCACCTTTTGCTATGAGTTGTACAGCATTTTGTCCCGAGGATTCTGACTCATGTCCCTGCATTATGCACTATCTGCTTGAAGGTAGCTCATCCGAAGTATGCCGCCTTATCGCTCCAGGCATCGGAAGTCATTGTTTTAAAGATAGTGCATTCCTTGTGAATTTTCACACTAGCTTTTATTTGCGGGAAATGCGTCCCTTTGGGAATTTTCACATAACTCAATGCCTAATTTTTGCCTGAAGCGGACCCAACCCATTCCATTGGCTTTATTCTTTTTTTTTTCTTTTTTTTTTAGGAAAGACTGCTTGTTTTCAGGTTTTCACTCTGCCCATTAGTCTAATTTTTTCTTAAAGAGTCAATTACGATTTTCATCTCTAACAGCTTTTTTTTTCTTTTTTTTTATATATTTTTTTAGGTGTGGCTACAAAAGAAATGAAGGCTATTATCAGAACCTCCCCCCTAGAATGATCAGCCATATTCACTTAGACACCTTCATATGAAAACGATTAGAGAATAGTCATTAGATAAAGAAATGAAGTATTTCTTTTTAAGACATAACTAAAAATTAATGAAAATGCCGACTGAGTTCTTTTATTCATTGCAAAGTTGTATACATTTCCATATGATTTCATCATACATGATCCTCAATTGACAAGAATTCAAAAGCACAAGACTATGCCTAATCTTGGAATAGATCTTGTAAGCATCAAACGCCGGTTATCAATCGGCCCTCTCAGGTTTTCTCGATTGACCATTTTCTCTCAGCCCTTTATTTTTGCCCAGGGTGCCTTTTTTTGATTTTCACCCCGATAGGGCGCCCAATTTTAGCAAGACTACCTTTTTACGGTTTTCGACCCACGGGACATTTATTCTCTTATTTTGATTTCTATTCTTTAGCCATGGAATCTTTTTAATCTGTCGACATTGACCAGGTCTTTAAATTTTTTCCCATCACTGTTTGCTAAAATTGTTGTTCCTTTTCTTAGCAACTTTTTCAGCACAAACGAACCTTCCAGGTTGGCCTGAATTTTCCCCGAATGTCTGGCACCCCCGGCCTCATCATCTTGAAGACCAAATCCCCTTCTTTCAACGGGTGCTTTCTCACCTTCTTGCCAAATGACCGAGTTAATCTCTTCTGATAAATTTAATTATGATAATAAGCTCGCAACCTATCTTCATCTAATAGATTCAACTGCAGTAATCGTTGTTGTGCCCACTCTGCCTCTGGAATCTCGGCTTCTATGACCACCCTTAAAGATTTCAGCTCGATTTTAACTGGTAAAACTGCTTCAGTCCCGTATACCAAAGAAAATAGCATTGCTCCCGTAGAGGTTCTGATGGTGGTTTTATAACCCCAAAGTGCAAAGGGTAGCTTCTGCACCCAGTCTTTATAACTCTGAGCCATCTTGGCCAATATTTTTTTGACATTCTTATTTGCTACTTCAATCGCCCCATTAGCCTGAGGTCGGTAAGGGGAAGACTTGTGGTGCTGGATTCCATATCTTTGAAGCATCTGTTTAGTTTCAGTCGAGAATTGTGCCCTATTATCAGACACAATGTGGTGCGAGAGGCCATATCTGCATATCAAATTTCTCTCGATGAACCTGACTATGTCTCTAGTATCAACCTTCTTGAAAGATTCAGCTTTGACCCATTTAGTGAAGTAATCGATGGTGACTATGATGAACATGCGCCCATTAGAAGCTGTAGGACATATCTCGCCTATGATATCTATTCCCTAAGCTGCAAATGGCTATGCAGACATCAAGTTATGTAGCTCTGAAATCGGCACATGTCTCAAATTCACGTATTGCTAGCATAACTGGCATTGCTTCATCTGTATCCATCATGAGCCAATAGAATCCTTGGCGCATGATCTTCTTTACTAAAGTTAAGCCATTCATGTGACCTCCGCAGACTCCGGCATGAACCTCTTCCATAACCCTTTTAGCTTCTTTCTCTGCCAAACATCTCAATTGGATACCATCAGCTTGCCTCTTATACAAAGTGCCATCTACGCTGATGAATTGGGTGGACAACTTTCAGATTATTCTTTGGTCCTTCTCGGTGGCTTCTTTTGGAAAAACTGACCTTTTTAAATAATTCTAAATATCATAATACCAAGGGTTTCCATCGGCAACCTTAACCTCCATCACCTGCTTGGTTTTAAAACAAGGCTTTTTTGAACTAGAGATCAGAATGGGTCTCATAGCAACCCCTGCCAAATTATCCCACATGGATACTAACATCACAAGAGCATCAGCCAAATTGTTCTCATCCCTAGGGACGAAGTGAAAAGTGCAAGTCTCAAATTGGCTGCTTAACATTCTCAAGTACTTCACATAGGGCAATAGCCTCTCTTCTTTAACTGACCACTCCCCTCTGATCTGATGGATTACTAAGGATGAATCTCTGAAGACTTCTACAATCTTTTTCACCAGGGCAAGCAGTGCTTCCAACCCGAAGATACAAGCCTCATATTCAACTTCATTATTGGTAGCTTTGTACCTTAACTTTTTGGCTAATGGCAGCTTCTCATAATCCGGGGTCATAAGAATAATCCCTTCTCCTGCCCCTTTATTATTAACTGCTCCATCAAAAAATATCTGCCACCCTTGTACTGCTATATCCGTGACATCTTCATCTGGGAAATTATATTCGAATTGGTCTCCCTCAATAGGATGTTCAGCTAAGAATTCATCTATAGCTCTCCGTTTGATGGTTTTCCTAGTGATGTATTCTATATCGAACTCTTGCAACAGTAACGACCATCTTTTATTTTTCCTAGTAAAGAGGGCGCTTCCTGAGGTACCTGAGTGGGTTGTGTTTGGCGACCGCCTGCACGCTGGAGGAGTGAAAGTAGTGTCGCAACTTTTTAGAAGCCTAGATTACTGCTAAGCAAATATTTCCTACTTCAACATATCTGGCTTCATATGGTAGGAATTTCTTGCTAAGAAAAGAAACAGCAAACTCCACTCCAAACTCATCCTCCTGAGCCATCGTAGCGCCCACTGAACTGTCTTCTATTGCTAGATATAGGATTAGAGGTTTGGCAGGACGCAGTGGTCCTAAGACTGGTAGATTTAGGAGAAAATCCCTAATAGTATCAAAAGCCACTTGATAGTCATTATTCCACAGCACCGATTTATTCTTCCTGAGAAGCTTGAAGATTGGCTCACATACCGAAGCTAGCTTGGCAATAAATCGGCTGATGTACTGAAGCTTTCCCAGGAAACTTCTAACTTTCTTCTCCTTTTGAGGCACTGGCATCTCTCTAATTGCTCTGACCTTATCAAGATCTACTTTAATTCCCCTCTAACTTACCACATGGCCTAACAGTTTACCCGAGGTAACTCCGAAAATACATTTCTTAGGATTGAGGCGCAGATTATACTTATTAATCCTTTAAAAGAATTTTTCCAAAGCCTCAAAGTGACACTCTCTGGTAGCTGACTTGATCATCATGTCGTCTACATACACCTCCACTTCCTTATGGATCAAGTCATTGAGAACTCTGGTGGCCATTCTTTGATACGTTGCTCCTGTGTTCTTTAACCCAAAAGGCATACCTGTAGGCAAATGTACCCACTCAGTGATTAAAGTTGTCTTAATCCGATCTACGATCTTATTGAGGATTTGATTGTACCATGCATACCCATCTACAAAACTGTACATCTTGCAAGCAGTCGCACTATCTACCAGCACATCAATATGAGGAAAAGGGAAATCATCTTTCAGATAAGCTTTGTTCAAGTCCCGATAGTCCACACACACTCAAACCTTTTCGTCCTTTTTAGCCACAGGAACTACATTGGCCAACTAGGTCGGGTATTGAACCTCTATTAGAAACTTAGCCTTAATCTACTTATGGATCTCTTCTGTCACCTTTTGTGCCCATTCTGGCCTAAGTCTTCTGAGCTTTTGCTTGACTAGTTTACACTCTAGGTAAGTTGGAAAGGTATGTTCAGCACTGTCTCGATCAATTCCAGGCATGTCTTCGTAGCTCCAGGCAAAGACTTTTTCATATTTTTTCAAAATTCTCTCAAATTTTTACCTCTCCTCAGGAGTTATGTCTAATGCTATCAAAATTTCCTTTAGGTTCTCCAAAGTTCTGAGATTAAATGCAGTTGTACTAGTTGAGTTAATGTTAAAAATGAATGCATCATGTTTATGATCGTGTGAAATTAAATCATCAGAAACATCACACAAGTAAGCAAAGTTATTCATCTCATTAATATAATCATAATCAACATTGTCATTTTTGAAAAGTTATGGAATAAAAAGATTATCTAAATAACTATTGTCTGCATTCTCCGTCGACGCCGATGTTGCAACTGACTGTTCATTGGCTTCTTAGCTTTGTAGAGGCTTTTCAACTACCTCCGATGAAATCTTCAAGTTTTAAATCTTCAAATCTAGCTCCATTGTTTCAACCACCATCTTTTCTTTCCCCTTCAACCCGGTGGCTTGCAGCTTGCCAGTAACAATCTCCTATGGCCCATCCCTATCCCAAATACTGCATTAGGTTATGATCCCTTCATCCCAGAATCTTTCTACGGATTTGATAAGCCTAATGTCCCAGTCGAAGACATCATTGAAGATCTCGAACCTAGGTATAATCTTTCGATCTACCCACTGAGGCTTTGCTTCTCCGGTATAAGCACAAACTGAGCATGCATGAACAAAATTCTCTAAAATATGAGGGACCTTATCTGACCTCTTTTCTTCCCACGCTCACCTTTGTAGCCCAATCCCTTCCTATCCTTCTGGCCTTTTGTAGTGATAGCTGACTGCAGCCCTTGCAAATTCTTGCCTAAACCAGCCCTTGGGAGGAAGTGCATCTTCCTCATCATATTCACTACTTGAGGCCTATCAGCTGAACCCTGCTCTTCTCCTATCATAGATATATGAAAGCCATTGAATGGCTAGTTAGAGATCCCCAAGGCAGACACTTGATTTTCTCTTGCAGCTTTAATAGTCACCACCTCCCCTTCGTGTGATATCTTAATCATTTGGTGCAAGGTAGACGGCACTCCTGCCAACTTGTGGAACTATGGCCTTCTGAGTAGAGCTAAAAAGTTCACTCGGATAGGTAAGACCACAAATTCTGCCTCCGTTTCAATAGGCTCGGTCCAAAAGCCTGAAGTGCAATTAAAGGACAGACGTTTATGGACGAGCCATCATCAATCATGATGCAAGCGGTGTACTTGTCATTAATCTGTGCCTTGATATACAGTGGGCCATTGTGATTACGGCCTTCAGCTGGTAAGTCAGCATCAGAGTATACCAAACTCTCTCCTGATCCTCCCTTAATAAGGTCGAGTAACTTGGATGGCGAAATGGTGGTGGCCATAGTAGATTCACTCAAAGCCTCAACTAACTTCTGCCAGTGTGAGGGGTACTGTCTCAAAAGGTCCCAAATGGATATCTGGCCTGGGGTCTTATTCAGCTACTTCATTATAGGATTCTCTTTCGGTTCTTTTTCCACAGGTGCTTGTACTGGATCCTGCGATTTCTAGACTTCTGGAACCACTCTCCCACTTCTTATTACAGCCCCAACTCTTTTTCCCTCTTCATCCGAATCCCACGGATCCACAGACTTTCCACTTTTCTCCTCTTCTTCATCATCTTCTCCACTCTCACTAGTGGACCAACAATCTATTGTCACCACGAGAATCCCTTCTTTACTCGCCTTAGGGCGAGTGATAGCAACATACTCATTACTATACATTGTAATTGAACTTCTTCTTGCTCTCTCTCTATTCAGGATCAGTGATCCGCTTACTATCGATCAAATCTTGAATCTGGTGCCTCAGTCTCATGCAATGGTCTATCATATGCCCCGTGTGCTGGTGGAATGTACAATATTCATTGTCCTTATGCTCTGGCTGTCTTGGGTTCTGGCTGGCCTGGATGGCAAAGGTTGCAGTTTCCCTTCCTTTACCAGTCTTTTCAGTACCCATGACAAAGGTCAACCCAAATTCTAGAAGTACCTCTCCCCTGTAGTCGATACCTCAACTATCTTCCCAGTTCTGCTGCCATTGCTAGAGCCTATCGACTTATTCGCCTCCTGGTTGCTATAGCCCTTTTTGGCAAAAGCTTCACTGCTTGTCCTCTTTGCCATGTACTTGCTCTCTGCCTCTATGATAATGTCTTTTTAATACTCCCAATCCTTCAACCCTTTCATTTTTAACCCATCCCTCATGTATGGACTGGCATTCCTAATGAACAACTAGATCTGATCAGGAGTATTAGGTTTACGATTCATCTCTAAAAGTCGATTCCTCCAACGAGTGAGATACTCGTGAAAAGACTCTCCAGACTTCTGTTGCGGTAACTCTAGATCCTTCAGCATGATCTCCATCTTGGTATTGCAATCATACTGCCTTAGGAACTCTTCGGTCAACAGGTCCCAATCTTTTTTGGACCTTCTATCCAACTCGTGGTGCCAGTCAATTGCAGCCCCTGTAAGACTCAGGCAAAAGTACTCTATCTTCTGCTTACTAGTTAAGGTCGACCCCTTCATTACCAGCGAGTACTATTTGATGTGCGCCGCAGGGTTAGAAGTGCTATCAAACTTAGGGATCTCAAGCATCTTAAAGTTCTGGGGAATCAAATCGTCACTGTCTAACTCCCGATCTTCAAGGTTCATTCCCCTTCCCATAGTTAACATCCTTGGCAGGGCCTCAAACTTCTCCTCCATCTTTCTCTACATCGCCCCCTCCAGTTTGGGTGACTTCCCCTTTATTACCACTAGGTCTTCTTGGTCCTCTTCCCATAAGTCATTCTCGAGTTTAGGAGCTTCTCTGGGCTCTACAGGTGTTGGCGCTTTGAGCTCAACTGTAGGTGGGTCAACTGCCGCAGGGGGATCCTCTCTAATAGGCCCTTGTTCATCTTACCCCCTAATCTGAGCAGCGGGTTATTGCCCAGCAAGTGGCGCTAAATTGGCCGTTAGATTCCCCATCATTGCCATCATTCTGGCCTCAAATTCTTTCATTCTCCTACCTACCTCTTCGGCAATCATTGCATGGGTTATATCAGACTCACTTGATGGGTTAGCCATACTTGTCTCTGCTGATGATTCTGAAGAAAATATCTCACTACCGTCTGAGAGTGAATCTGAACCCTGATCTGACACTAGTTTCGGTAGTCCAAAGAGTGGAATCCTTCTTAGCCAACCGTCGAGTCCTTTAAACCACCTGGATGAATCTATGATGGCTGCAGAATACACATTATTAGGATGATGCATAATCGAAATGCAATGCATGGCCGTGCTGATGCAACATAGACAAACACATGCAAGCATATAGATCTTTCTAACCTTGTTCCTCCTACACACAAAGTAGTGTGGTCTCTTTTCTAGGTGGGCTTTATCCAAGGGTTAATAGGGAATCCATTGGATGTGTATAAGTGCACGGTGAAAAATCGGCAGTACAACACCTCTTGCCTAATGTATACATATAGGTTTTGGCCTTATATATTTAAACACTTCAATTAAATTAAGATGATCCAACCGGGGCATGAAAGCCTTTAATAAAAGACCATTTAATTTAACTGATTTTTTTCAATATATGAAAGCCCATATAGCAAGCACGGTATTACGATACATTTCACCTAGTAAAAGTATCTATTGCCATTATATGAGCTTTGGTCAAAGGTGATGATACTTTAGGGCTACCCAAGCATGGTCCCTGCCAACGGGTCTAGCTTATCACGAGCATAATGACCAATCAGGTCTCCATTTGATATACCAAAAGGTATTAGGCTTGAGCTGGTGATTATCTTTAACACTTTTCTACATTGAGTGAACGTAGGATCGTGCTTCAGGAATACACCAGGGTAAAATAAAGATCCAAACTAGCATAGATCTAAGGCTCTAGTATGTATGCAATGTAAATTTTTGAAAAGAGATAAAATTTTAATTTATAAAAAACTCAATTATTTTATTAACCAAGACAGTTTCGAAGTAAAGTGTCAAAGTTCCCAGCGAAGTCGCCACTGTGACGAGTGCCGAACCCGATCGTTTCTCGAGAGGCTCGCTTTTAGGGTCAGAGAGGGTCCGCATCTTTTGATTTTGGGCAACATGGGATATTTTAGAATTCCTACCCAATAGAATATTGGTGAAGTTCATCTAATCCCATGAAACTTTTAGGTACCTTTTGAGATATTTTGGAGTCGCCACCCAATTTACAAGAAATTGGGAAAGTTCGTCTAACCTCGGGGTCTAAACTAGAGAAAGATTTGGAACTTCACTATTATTAATAGCTTGGTTAATTATAAATGAGTTTTTAATATTAAATTTCAATCTCTCTTCTCACGCGGTCATGCATTTAAAATAAAGTGCAAATCAAGCACCAAAAATAAAAGCAAACTACAAAAATAATTAAAAAGATAAAATTGAAACAAAATACAATCCCCCAAAATAAAAAGGTATTAAAATTTAGGACAAAAATACAATCCCCCAAAATAAAAAAAAAAAGTAACATAAATAAAACTCATGCATAAGCGGGGTATTATTTGAAATACGAATATTGGTTCTTTCATGCACACTTAAAAAAATAGAAGAGTTATTTTTAGGCATCTTTAAGAAAATCGGGACGAGTAATCTCATTTTGAAGAAAATTTACTTTTTCTTTAAAAACAACATTTTATTGGTTGAAAATTAGGATATTGATCCCATTTTATTAAGAAAAATTCAAATTCATTAATAAAAATATTTTTATGTGATTTTCTTTTTAACGTGCCTAAAATAAAATAAATTTATTACAAATTATATGACAAATTAATCAAAAGCAAAATAAAAAAATATTACATCAACCAAAATAAACTTCCTGGATTTCCTCATTTGCTCTCAAGAGTGCTCAAATATAAAAAAAAATGTATTGAAATAAAAACAAACACAAATAAAATTGATGTTAGTAATTAGAAAAACAAAACCAATTAAACACATAAAATAATAAAAATAAATAAAAATATGAAGTAAACTGCATTGTTAATGATAAATAAATTAAATGACATAATGAAATGAACAAATTAACATATTGATAAATCAACATACATAAACAAAACATAAATAATAATAATAATAATAATAATAACAACAACAACAACAAAAATAACAATAATAATAATAATAATAACAATAACAATAGCAGCAGCAACAACAACAGCAACAGTAACAGCAACAGCGACAGCAACAACGACAGCAACAACAACAACAACAACAACAACAACAACAATAATAATAATAATAATAATAATAATAATAATAATAATAATAATAATAATAATAATAATAATAATAATAAATGAACAATCAAGTAAATAAAAAAAGTATAAAAAAATAAAATATGTTAAATATGTGACTAAAATCACATAAAATAAAAAAATAAATAATAGATCTAAAAATCTACATGATAACTAATTGATTATAAAAACAAAATAAAAAATAAAATACAAAAATTGAACCCATAATACTTACCTTCAGAATTGGATTTGATGAATGAAGAAAAATGATTGATTTCCTTGTCTTGATTTGCAAAAGTAAGATTATAATAATAAAAAATATAGAAGAAAATTTGGATCTGAAGAATAATTAATTATTTTCTTTGTCTCAAGAAAAAATTGTTAAAAAAAAGGAAGAAAATTCCCTAGAATAAAAAATTATTTTTTTTGTCTCAAGAATTATCTTTATTAAGAAACAATTCACATGAAATCTTAGAAGAATTTTCTTGAAGAAGAAGAAAAGGCGAAATTTTTTTTGCTTAAGAAAAATCCTCTCTATTTCTCTCTCCAAAAAAATCTTTTATATCCCAAAAATCAGATTTTTTGGAGCAATTAAATCAATTTAATTCCCATTAAAATAGAAAAAATTGAAAATTTTTAAAAGTCCAAAGAAAAAACGTTTTTAAAATTAAATTTCACAAAAAAAATGAGAAAAAGCATTTTTTAGCCTAAAAATCGCCCAGGGGGCACTGGGCAAGCGACAGGCCAGCGACACCCGTCGCAGGCGAGTGATGGGCTGCCTATGCACGCACTGTGTGCAGGTGAGCGATGCTCGCGTATGCAGCGACGTGCGCGCAGGCGAGCGACGCCCTTGCGTACAGCGACGGGCTCGCGGAGGAGCGATGACCGCGTGCGCAACCCAAGTGCCCCGTGCACTGGCACTCGCCTGGCTCACAAGGGAGGCCTGCCCTCAAGCGATGGCGACCGAAAATGTCCGATTTTTTTTTTTAAAAAAAAACTTAACTAGAACACTAGAATTTCCAACCTCCTATTTATTTTTATATATTTTTTAAAAAAAATAAATTTTGATAAGAAAACTATCAATTCCAACTTTTTTGCGTATAAACAGTTATCTAATTTCATTATTGGGTAATCCTGATCTACGCTACCTCGAAACCCGATGTCTACACTTGCCTTAATGGATTCTCCTTAGGCACGAATTCTTCTTTCATCCTATGGGGATTGTTTGGCTTCTACAATGCCACCCTCTTCATCACAAAAAGCTCATTGAAAGTTTTGTCATCTATATGGATTGGAGCTCATCGATGAGACCTAAGGATTTCCTAAAATATTAAGCCAAATAACTTTTATATAAATTGGCTACTTTCTTTTCAGGATCTAGAATAAAAGAAACCATTTTATATTTTCTTAATTTTTTATAGTATTTTTTGGGACTCCTTTTTTAGATGCCTCAAGTGTTTTCAACCTCTGTTCATGATCAACTGCATTGAACCTATCATGTAAGAAATATGGCCTGACGTTATAGCCCATATTTTCTATAAGCCTATATTAAGTTAGGTTTAAGGTTTTTTTTTTTTAAATTAGTAGTATGTTAAATCTTAATCGTTAATTTAGTACTTGATCGATGTACAATATTTAATGTTAATAGGTATAAAAACTAGTTCTCTCTTTGCCTTAAAATTATGTAGACAAAATAAAATACAAAAAAGTACATATTTGCCTATCTATCAAGCTACCTATTAGACAAAGAGGGTTGAGGGAGAGAAATTAATTTATAAAGTTCATGATTGTTGAAAGCTCTTTTTACATCATGTCGAATTTCTCTCAACGTAAGCGATTTATTCACTTCATATATGTGGTTATTATTATATTGAAAATCTTAATGGGCATGGATGATTTATATGTCGATGTTTGAATATTAAGTATTAAATTTTTACAAGTGACATTAGGTTCTCGTATTTTGAATAGATAATAATTCTTAGATTATTGATTTGATGATTGTAAAAATTATGATGTTTATGAAAATTATGTCTTTAGGATTTTATAAAAAGAATATTTTGTCTCTAAAAAAAGTTATTATTATTCCCGCATGTTGTTTTGGTAGAATAGAGAAAATTGTTACCACCATATGCTTTTTTTTCTTTCTTCTGGCTGATTGTTGAATGAGTAATGATGAGCATAATTTGTTTCAATTCCCTATGAAAGGCATAACATGATATTTCTTTGTTTTGGAATTATTATTTATGAAAAATTACCATTTGATCCATAGAGTTTTGATTATGAGGAATTGATTTTCTAAAAAAGTTTCGATTTCTTACATTTTGGTCATAATAATGATATTTTTGACCTATAATCAAAATCTTAATTTTAATTTCATCTTTTATATATATATATATATATATATATATACACATACATACATACATACATATATACATACATAAATATATCTGACATTATGATTAAAATTAATTTGTTAGTCACCAAAGTGACCAAATTAATTTTGAATGTGTAGTCATATAATTTATGTAGTTTATAAAATGCTATAATGAAAAAATTATTAATTGATGAAAATTAAGGACTTTACCTAAGGATAAATCAATATTCTATAACTAATAAATATAAAGGAGAAAATGGATATACTCTTGCCATCTATCTATATATATATATATATATATATATATATATATATATATATATATATATATCAAAAAAATGTTATATGTATTTTGTGAAATTTATTTAATTTTCTTATAAAGTGTAAATGGAATTCCAATAATAGTGATGATATGTATAGTTGTGTTTACCCAAAGGAAACCTACAATATATTTAATGTATGTGCTTCTTATCTGAATCTGTTAATTAGTAAGCATTTATATGTTTGCAGTTAGTAGCCTTCACTCTCAAACTTCTTCTGTTACCTTGTTCACTGGCATGAATTTGTCTGAATGGAGCGAACAAGTCACTTTCCATTTAGGTATTTTGGATCTTGGCTTGGTACTATTAGAGGATAAGCCTATTGACCTTAATGATGCTAGTATAGAGGTTAAAAAGGCATACCATAAGGCATGGGCAAGGTCTAACAGGTTATATTTGAATTTTATGCAAATGACAATTGCTAGCAATATTAAGTCTACTCTTCTTAGCACTAAAAAACATAATGCTAATGATTTTTTTAAACTTATGGAAGATAAGATTTGTTGTGGTAATAAGGCACTTGCAGGGACATTTATAGCTAAAGTCACAACCATAAAGTTTGATGGGTCAAAGAATATATAACAGCATGTCCTTAATATGATTAGAATCGCAGCAAGACTTAATACAATGGGTATGACTATGGAAGACTCCTTCTTAGTGCAATTTATCATTAAATCACTTCCTACTAAATATGGACTGTTCCACATCAATTATAACACATTAAAGAATAAGTGAAATACTGTTGAACTGTCCAGTAAGCTTATTCAGGAGGAAACGAGATTAAAGAAATAAGAAGTTCATTCTACTAACCTAGTAGGTCCAAGAGTTGGAAAGAAACTCAAACTAAAGGCCAAGAATTTTAAGAAGAAAGAACCTGCTAAAGGTCCACTGGTTGATGATGATTAAAGGAAGGGACAAAAGTCAAATAAATGCCACTTCTGCAAGAAGGAAGGACATTATCAAAAAGATTGCCTAAAATGTAAGGCTTGGTTTGAAAAAAAAGGTATACATTATGTTTTTGTATACTTTGAATCAAACTTATCTGAAGTTCCTTATAATACTCTGTTGTTTGATTATGGTGCCACTACTCACATATCCAATATTATGCATGAATTTCTTACAATCCAAACCATAAGCCCAACTAGCAACTTTCTATTTATGTGGACTAAAATGAAGGCTTCAATTGAAGGTATGGGGACTTATAGGCTGACATTAGATACTAGGCATCACTTGGATCTAATGAACACTCTCTATGTACCTTTAATTTCTAAAAATTTAGTTTTTATTTCTAGACTTGATGCTAGTGAATATATTTTTAAGGTTGGATGTTGTTTTAATTTATATAAGAATAATTCCTTTATTTCTTATGAAATATTTATGGATGATTTATATAAATTGAAACTTGATGATATTTTTTCTGAATCCTTATTTATTATTAATCATAATGTTGGAATGAAACGTAGTTTGGCGAATGGACATTCTGCTTACTTCTGCCATAAATGTTTGGGTCATATATCGAAAGAAATGTTAGAAAGATTAATGAAGAATGAGATTCTACCGAATATATTTTTTTGATCTTGGGTTATGTGTGAAATGCATTAAGGGCAAGCAAATCAAAAATAGCAAGAAATGAGCCACAAGAAGTAGTCAGCTTCTTGAAATAATACACACCGACATTGTGGACATTTTGATTCTCCGTCCTTTAATGGAAAAAAATATTTCATGACTTTTATAGATAATTTTTGTGGTATGGATATATCTATTTGTTACATGAAAAATCTCAAGCTGTAAATGCCCTTTAGGTATTTGTAAAGGAGGTTGAAAGGCAATTAGATAGAAAAGTGAAAATTATAAGATCTAATAAAGGTGGTGAGTGTTATGGAAAGTATGATGAATCTGAATAGTGTCCTGGTTTGTTTGTTAAGTTCTTCAAAAGTCATAGCATATGTGCACAGTATATTATGCCAGGCACACCGTAACATAATGGTGTGGCAGAAAGGCAAAATGGAATTAAAGGATATGTGGTTAGAAGTACGATGAGTAATTTCTCATTACCCAAAGGCTTGTGGTTGCATACATTTAGAACTGTTGTGTATCTATTAAATAGGATTCCGAATAAGGCAGTTCCTAAAACTCATTTCGAATCATAAACTGGAAGAAAACCTGGTTTAAGACACTTGTGTGTTTAGAGTTATCCAATAGAAGCACGAATTTATAATCCACATAAAAGAAAATTGGATTCTTGAGTAGTTATTGGTTACCCAGAGAAATTTGAAGGGTGCAGGTTTTACTATCCAAGCCATAGTTTTAGAATTGTTAAAATAGTCAATGCCAAATTTTAAGAGAACGGTGAGATTAATATGAGTGTTGAAACTCAAGTTGTGAATATTAATGAAATAAGGGTTGATGTTCCATTGCTTATAAATATTCTTAAACCCACAATGACAACAAATATTGTTCCTATTTTGGAAGATAAAAATAATCAAGAATAACATTTAAATAATGAAGAAACACCCTATGAAGAACCTAACTTACCACCAGCTCATGCAAATGAACCAATTGGTATAACTTTAAATAAACATGTAAGGGTTAGAAATTGGCTATTTTTGATGATTTTCTGGTTTATTTACAAGAATCAGATTTTGATTATGGCATTGATAATGATATTGTTTCATTTTTACAAGCCATACGTAGTGATAAATCTGAAAGATGGATTGATGCTATGAAAAAAGAGTTGAAATCAATGGCTCAAAATAATGCCTGAAATCTTGTAAACTTGCTATAAGGTTCTAAACAAGTTGGTTGTAAATGAGTCTTTAAGACCAAACGTGACTCAAATGTCAATGTTAAAAGATATAAAGCTAGATTTGTTGCCAAAGATTACACTCAGAAAGATGGTATTGGTTATAAGGAGACTTTTTCACATGTCTCAAAGACGGATTCATTGAAAATAATTTTAGCATTTATGGCTTAGAGTTTTTTTAATTTAATAGTATGTTAAATCGTGACCGTTAATTTAGTATTTGATGGTCGTACAATATTTAATGTTAATAGGTATATAAACTAGTCCTCTCTCTATTTCAAAGAAAAAACGCAGACAAAATAAAATACAAAAAGTAGGTATTTGGTTATCTATTATGCTATCTGCTTCAAAAAAAAAAAAAAAGTATTAAGGGAGATAAACTAATTTATAAAATTCGTGATTATTGAAAGCTCTCCTTATATCATGTCAAATTTTGCTCAAGATAAGCGATTTATTCGCTTATTTTACGTGATTATTATTATATTCAAGATATTAATGGGTATAAATGATTTATATGTTAATGTTTGAATATTAAGTATTAAAATTTTACATATCATTCATAATTTTCCCACTTCATCTACTAGGGACTACCTAGCTTTTAGTGAATTTTCAATAGCTTTTTTAATATAAAAATGTTTAAAGAATTTGTTTACTTCATCCTGTATTTCTTTGAATAAAATCAATTCAGAACAATTGTTGGAGTTCGTACTCTTTGAGGATTCTCCCACAATATTAAGAAAGTTTTTAAGAATTTTTAGACTTTTCAAGACTGTTTTATCTTTTAAAAGAATGAGTTTTAATAGTTTTCACCTAGTTTTGAAGTAAGTATGCAATTAATAAAAATGAAAAATCTTTTTAAGGACATAATGTGAACTAAGATGAAAATTCGAGAATTTAATATGCAATTTTTAGTAACTGAGAATTTAATGTAAAAAAAAAAAATCTAAAAGTCATGAGAATCCTTTATTCCTTTTCTTTACGGTAAGAAACTTGTGTATCGAAACTTCCACGTGTCAAAGACTTTCAAAATCAGTTGAACTCTCATTGTCTTTGTGTCGACTTGACAGCAAGGCAACATGCATTTCATTGTTTTATCAGAGTGCCAAACAAAACATGAATAAGACAACCATACCATTTGAAATTAATCAAAGCTAATTATCATAGTTATCTGATAAGAAAATGAAGTCTTGACAAATATCTCAGAAAATAATTTTAAAAAAAAAATTACAGACCATAGAATGGAGATATTGGCAAGACTTAATATAGTGAAGATTAAATTTTTATTGAGCAAAATTAAAATAATAATAATTCTAAAAGAACTTTTTTAGAACAATAAATTATTTTTAATTTTTATAATATAAGTAAATCAATAGACGAATTAATATGTAAGCTGTATATATTAAAAGAAGATTTAATATAAGTCATTTAAGATTTAACGAACCTACAATTGCATATATTCATATTTCACAATCTTACATTAAACAAAATATAACTCATAAAAATGAGATTGATGAAATTATTAAGAAAAAATTATATATTTGACTTTATCTTAAGTGCAAGAATTGCAAAATATTTTAACCTATAAACTTTTGAACTATTTTTAGGGGTCAATTTCACTCATAGTTACTCAACTTATCACTTATCGTGCAAAAGTAACCGACTTTTTTTTTCTTACTTAAATGTCACTGAACTTTTAACATTGTTGCACAAAAGTCATGTTGACCGGAATCCGGCGACGACCCTTGCCGGATTGATGACTTTTTTGCAAAAATGTTAAAAGTTCAGTAACATTTAAGTTGAAAAAAAAAAGTTAATTACTTTTGCGAGATAAATTATAAGTCTAGTGACCGTGAGTGAAATTAATTTAAATGTAGCATTTGTTGAACTTATCAATCCGGTAAGAGTCGTCGCCGGATTCCGGTCAACATGACTTTTGTGCAATAATGTTAAAAGTTTAGTGACATTTAAGTAAGAAAAAAAAAGTCGGTTACTTTTGCGCGATAAGTGATAAGTTGAGTGACCATGGGTGAAATCAACCCCTATTTTTAGCATTAGTGTTCATGGACCGGTTAATCGATCCATGAACCCAAAAAAAATCAGTCCATTAATATCGATTTTTTCAAAATAATAACTATTAACCAGTCCGTTACAATCAGTTAACCAGTTTATCAGTTTCAATTTTTCATCAGTTAATCATATTTTTCGGTTAACCACTACAAATATAAAATGTATTTATAAATAAAATTAAAATATTCAAGATACTTAAAATTTAAAACTTATTCACTATAATATAACATTATTGTTGTTAAAATAAAAGTTTTTAGTGGATATAAAAAACTTTATTTTTAAAAATTAAGACTTAATAAGTAAATAAATTAACCGGTCCATGATAACAATAATTAGATTGACGGTTACACTTACTAATCGCCAATTAAAAAAATTAAAAATTTCAAAATAATTAGAATAATGAAAAAACGTATAGTAAAAATACTTAAAGAATGCAAAATTATTAAAATAAATCAATTCAATGCTAACAACTCTTTTTTTATTTATTTTTTTTTTTTTAACTTGACACTCATTATTTTCACATATATTAAAAATTTTAATTTTTTTTGAAAATTTTAGTTAATATATTAATGTTATATAACTTTTCGAATATATTTTGATTTTCATTAATGAAAAATTGATAAATTAAGAAATAATAAAAAATACAAAATATGGACATATTTAATAATTAATAAATTAACTAAAATATATTTAAAACAACTAAAATGAAATTGAACTATATTTTAAAGTAAATGAAAATTAAAGAAATATAAATAATTAAATATAAAAATAATGAAATAAAAAATTATAATAAAAAGAAAGAAAGAGTGAAATAAAATTAATAAACTATATAGTGGTGTTCATTTATCGGTTTCGGTTCGATTAATGGGTCCATGAGCTAAAAAATAAAAATCAGTCTATTAATATCGGTTTTTGTAAAATATTAGCCATTAATCATAAAAATTGGTTCGGTTAACATATTTTTCGGATCGATTTCGGTTCGGTTTCTAAGTTAACCAAGTCGAACAGTTTTTTTAAACACCCTTAATTTTTAGCATCTATTTTTTTTAGATACAGAAGAGAGACCAAGCCAAACAAAACAACTAAAATACCAAGATAAGTAACTCGAATACGCTTAGTCTTGCAGGTACCCATAATTTAATATTAATACAATAAAACTTTTTATAGGATAGAATGCAATAATCATTAAAATACTACAATTTTTTTATAGTATAATATACAGATAGTCTTATAAAATTTAAATTTTTAAAATATTGAAATAAAAAAGTCTAGAAATTATATATATATATATATATATATATATATTTTTTTTTATCTTTGTTACATTAGAAATCGAGTTATGCTAAAATATTATAATATATATCTTATAATTAGGTATTACTCTACCAAATTATAATTAGGATTACATTATAATTCAAGTAAATAGAATTTCGGTCATGCAATAATTGTATTGAAGTAATTGGTAAAATATTGTGTTTTATAGAATGATCAGTGATGGTAATAGTTATATATATATTTTTTTAATTATTTTATTTGATCTATGAGATTTGGAAATAAAACTTTTCGAAGAAAAATTTATGACATTATGGCTCCAATTGGAATAAATGAATCTAAATTTTAGAATTCATTTACAAATGAATTTCATGTACAATTGATTTGTAAATGAATTCCTATGTTTGGAATAAAATTACTAAAATATAGAATTAAAAATGAATTTCTTATTTTTATGCTTGGAATAAATGAATAAATAAATTCGTTTCTATTTTATTTACTGAAATATCCTCAATACCAATTTTGATTCATTCTTCCAATTATTTACAATAAAAAAAAATTTAACAACCATTAATAATCATTTTAAAATTTTCGATAAATACTAAATTAATGATAACATATATTTTTTTTAAAAGTCATATATATATTAATATTTAGTATAAAATAGTGGTAGGAGATGGAGAAAAACAGTCGTGAGCGAGAAAGAAAAACAGACTATGTTAGCTGCATAAAAATAATTTATTTTTAACAAATGATCGAGAGGGTATTATAGTCTTTTTAAATTTAACCCTTAAAATGTGAAAATAATTTGCAAATTCCACCTATTTTGGTGGAATTTGGTGAAGGTATGATGAATTCCATGGTTTTATTTTTTTTTGTATTCCAAGCATAAAAATAGGAATTACAAATGAATTTAATAAAATTTTATGAAATTCATTTGTTTCAAGCGGAGCGTATATGTATGTGATACTCAAAATTCAAAATTGAAGAAAATAATAGATAAGGATAAAAATTGGTTAGATTACATCAATCTTTATTTTAAATTTTTATAGAACCATATTTTAATTCAGCATGGGTTTATAAATTAATTATATTAAGTAAAAATAATTCATCATGTGTAATGCACACTAAACTAGTTAGATTATTAGAACAAATTAGACATGTCAAACGTGTTAGGCAGGGTGGTTTTGCATCAAGTCAAGTCATTATATTCATGTCATACTTGGCTCAAAATATTTTTAAATTGGATCAATTCATGTTTGGGATAAGGTCGGATCCTCAAGACAAATTCACATATTTTATGTAGTATTAGACTGATTGGACCCTATTTTTATCATTGTATGTAAAATATAATTCTATTTTTCATTAATTCTTTCTTCTATTTTAATCTTCAGATAACATATGCTTCATCCAAATTAGTACCTAACTACACATTTAACTGCCTTTCCAATTTTGCATGAGTTTTTCTTCGGCCTTTTAATTTTAATGTGCATTTCGACAAATTTGGCCATTTATTTTCAGCCCAGTGAACTAACCATGCAGTTTTACTTTTATTTTTGGGTGTTTTACATAATTATACGCAAAAAAAAAAAAAAAAATGCTTCCCGAAATATTTCAAAAATACAACATTTTAAAATCTTAATTTTATTTATACAATTCTTTTTTACAAAAATACCACATTTATAAAATATCAAATAAAAAAACCATTTTAACATTCCTATTTCATTTATCTTTCTCACTTTCCTCTCTCCCTCTTTTCTTCTCTACCGTTTCAGATCACCGTCCAAGATTTCTTCTCTCTTGATTTTTAGATCACCGGCAAAGTACTTTCGCTGAAACAAGCCTCGCTATATTATGCATGTACTATCCCTTCGCTTCAGATTTTCTCTCTCGATTTTGTGTTTGCCGGCTTATCTCTGAACAAAGGTAAGTATCTCTTGTTCTCTTTTTTGATTCCCTATTTTTATTTCTATAATTGATTTTTTTCCTTTTCTTTTGAATCTCGCTTGAACTGAATCTATGGTTTTTTGTGTTTGATTGCTATTTATACAGTTATTTTGTTTTAGATATCTGTAAAATTATGGTGCATGTTTATATGAATCTTGAAATTGGGTGGATTGGCTGTTGTGACTGTTGATCAGGTGACAAATAGTAATATGATCTTTGAATGCATAAGTGCTAACTGTGCATATAAATATGTATCATTGAATTAAGAATAAAAAATTTTATTATATAAATTTTTTTGAGAAATGAAGTGCCATTCGTAGTACACTAACCAAATTTTGCATTTGGGTATTGGTTTGTATTTCTTTAGTGTTTGATTTAGCACTATATTTTGTGAACAAGGAACTACTATTTTCTGGTGAAAGAAGAAACTATTTTGTTCTAGTTTTTTGGTGAAGAATTGGCTATTAGATTTTGAATATTTTCTTGTAATGATATAGATCTATGATTCTGATACTTTTTGCTAAACATTTCTGGTTTTTGCTAGAGCTTGGATTTTTTAATGCATTTACATCCATATGAAATGCTTCTTTCCTATTTTTTATTTTCAATTTTTATGTATGTTGTTCTTTATTCTTCATCTTATTTGAATAATATAGGTATTTTTGGCTGAGGGATTGCTACACAATGGTGATGTACTGATTTGAATTTCTTTTCATTTTCTTTTCTCGATGAATTTTTGGAGGGTTTCACATTCGAGAAATTGCCTGATGTGAGTAAAGTTGCTAAGAGGAAGATGGTGTTATTTATGGGATTGTAATGATATAGATCTATGATTCTGATACTTTTTGCTAAACATTTCTGGTTTTTGCTAAAGCTCTGATTTTTTAATGTATTTACATCCATATGAAATGCTTCTTTCCTATTTTTTATTTTCAATTTTTATGTATGTTTTTCTTTATTCTTCATCTTATTTGAATAATATAGGTATTTTTGGCTGAGAGATTGCTACACAATGGTGATGTACTGATTTGACTTACTTTTCATTTTCTTTTCTCGATGAATTTTTTGACGGTTTCACATTTGAGAAATTGCCTGATATGAGTAAAGTTGCTAAGAGGAAGATGGTGTTATTTATGGGATGATGAATTATTTGCACTAGTTACTGAAATCTGGATAACTTTTTGCTCTTGCTATGAGGTATCTGGCCAATTTTGATACATTTGTTGAGTTTTCATTCTTTTTATGAGGTATTGATCTTATAAATCTCTTTATTTTATAGATTAGAAACAGCTTCTGCAGTCCAGGAAATATAACAAATGCTCTAGGTGATTCTATATCTGTAATCAAAGTAGTCATGTCTAGGTAATTAATAACACTTGTACTGCTTGTATTATCGGTAGGCTTAATAAATTTATAAATTTCAAAATTTTCTTTTGCTAAATTTGCAAAACAGTATTTAAAGGATTTCAGGATAAGTACATATCAACCGACCTTCTAGTTAACTATTAGATGTATGTCTTGTTTGCTCCTTAGAATGGTCATTGTTTATCAAGGGATCTAGCATCTAATAAATTTGACGTCTTGAAAACGTAGAATCCTTATGTTGTTAATTCTAATTTTATTGCTGAACTTTCTGTCTTGCAAGTATCAGTTGTTAGTTTTGAATTTATTGCTTAACCTTTTTGTGCAGGCGTGCATATCGTGGGACTTCTTTGGTGGAAAGTTGCATGTATGTGTCTTATATGGTCAGAATGCCTTTGACATATATATGGAATTTATCAAGGTGGCAATGCCTGCATATGTACGTGCATGTTATTATATAATGTTAATATACTATCGATATAATCTTTTTCTTTTGTCTTACATTTTTAATGTATGATATTATATAATGTTAATATACTATCTATATAATGTATTATTAACTTGTTTTTATACAAATTATCAATGTAATATTTATTTACTTTCTGACTAGTGCGAGTGTATATGATGTATATTATGAGTGTGCTTGATGTATACTTGTTGTATATTGTGTATATACTTGACGTGTACTTATTGTATACTATGTGTATACTTGTTGTCTACTGTGTGTATACTTGACGTATAATTGCTCTATATTCTGTGTGTACTTGCTGTATATTATTTGTATACTTGATGTGTAATTGTTGTATACTGTCTGGATACTTGACCTGTACTTGATGTATATTGTCTGTATACTTATTGTATATTATGTGTATACTTGACGTGTACTTCCATTATATTGTATGTATACTTCCATTATACTGTATGTGTATTTGTTGTATACTTGTGTGTACTTCCAATATACTGTGTGTATACTTCCAGTATATATTGAAGTTTTGTATAATGTGCGTATATTTGCTGTATATTGTGTGTTCATTCGATGTATATTGTGTGTGTGTTTGATGTATACTGTTCGTGTACTTCTAATATATTATGTGTATATTTGTTGTAATTTGTGCATTTACATGATGTATACTGTGAGTGTACTTCCAGTATACTGCGTATGTAATTACTATTTAATGTGTGTCTACTTGCTGTATACTATTTGTGTTATGGCAATAATGCTATTTACAGCATTGATTTGTGGGTTTCCTAAGGCCCTAGAAATAGTTTAAATGCATGCTTAAAAAATATGGTTAAAAGGAAGAAAAGAATAAATTCTGTTAGTTTTAGGTTTAATCAAACTAAATTATTTTAGAAATGAGTTTAAAATTTTAAACAACAAGAGAAAAGTGATATCTTACCATTTTTATTATTTGCCCACAAGGTAGCCATATTAATTCAAAATTGCCAAAAGTAAAAGCTTTGATGAAATCAATGTATCTGTAAGGGAATAGTTTCCTGTTGTTTATTTTTCATTTTTATCAAAGTAGATTATTTTTTTCAAACCATTACTTTTCTTACCAACTTCTGTGGAACCTTTGTTTAAGGTAAGCTAGTGGGAAGATTTTAAGAGCCTAGTTTTGTATTAGGAAATGCTTATGGTAGCATGGTTAAAGTGAGTCTTATGGGGATCCAAGTGTTTAAAGTTAGTTTTGCGAGGATTTATTTGCAATTGGTGGCTTATGGATTCAGTCCATCATGTTCATACTATATCTATCCAGTTATTTTTGTTTTTTGTACCAAGAGTTGTTTAAGTTGACAGCTACGGTTGGACAATTTTGTGTTCTATTCTATCAATTTACGTCCAGACTACGTACTTTTAAGTTTAATTGCATGTCCAGGAGATATCTATTTTTATTTTAATGCCCTTTTTAAATTTATTTCTTTTTGTTCATTATTGATGTATGAAACCAGCTGATTATCATTATCATTGTCAGTGAATCACTAGAAGAGTGTTGTTGCATTAAGTTTATTTAGTTTATTTTTCTTATGAACATGTCTTAGTATCAGTAGTAACTAATTTGCGAATTTGAAAATTAAGAGGAATTTTAATGTACCATTATTTCCTCTGCAAGGTTGAACTATCTTTTTTCTGGTTTTCCTTTCAGCTTTTGGAATATTATTTTCCAAGTTGCTAGTTGCTTAGGCATATGGATTTCTATTTTTAACTGTGTTTGAAGTTTAATACTCGCCATGTTTTGCCTGTTCTAAGTGAACGATACTGTGAAGCAACCTAGTTGTTTCGATTACATTAGAGTAATATCACAATGCAAGTAAACATCACAACCAACAAAAAGAAATGCACATACTTTATCGACAGGATAATATTTCATAAATGATTAAACATCTTAATGTAGTCATGCCAAGTAGCAAAATAAAAATTACAAAGTTTGTAACATACTTATAACACTTAGGGAGATATAGATATCCTAAAACCATAGTAAAATGCCATTGAAAATCATTGGAGGTGTTTATACAGTGTCATTAAATTAAGCTGCTGCATCCTCCTTGGTATGCTTTGTAATGGATAGCTGCAGTTCATCTTTCTTAGCACCCACAACTTTGTCCACTATTTTCCCTTCTTTTATGAACATGAAAGTTGGCATTGCCTCCACTGCCCAATCCTCAGCAACAGTCTGCATCGAAAAAAGTAATATATCCTGTGCAATTATAAATGTATATTTTTTTTTTATAGAAATCTCATGTTTCGTTGGTGCTAGTTGTCCAGAAATTTTTATTCAATTGACTCAGCCCCCCTGATAATCTTCAAATCAAAATCAGGAAAAAAGGCTAAAGATTTATTACCCTCAATTCATCCACATCAACTTTCAATAAGGTTACATTAGGCATCTTCTTGGCCAAATCCACTAGAATTGGATACATGACACTAGGGGTGAGCAAAAAAACCGATGGACTTGGTTAATCGAAAAAAAAAATTCGAAACCGAACCGATGGACTGGTTAACCGATTGTAATGGACTGGTTAATGGTTAGTGTTTTGAAAAAATCGATATTAATGGACTGGTTAATGGTTTTTAACTCATGTGACTAGTTAACCGAACCGAAATCGAACTTTTAATTAATTTATTAATTTTTTAATAATTTATAACAATTTATCTTAATTAAAAGTGATCATGTACTTTTTTTTAATTATACTAATTATTTTAAAGTTTTTAAGTTTTTTTAATTGGTTATTAGTAAGTATAACAATTTATCTAATTAAAATTGATTATAGACCGGTTAATATATTTACCTATTAAATATTAATTTTTAAAGACAAATTTGCTTATATCCATCAAATATTTTTATTTTAATAACAATAATGTCATATTATAGTGAAAAAATTTTAATTTTTAAGTATTTTGAACATTTTAATTTTATTTATGAATATATTTATAATTATAGTGGTTAACCGATCCGAAAATCCGAAATCGATGGACTGGTTAACCGATGGTAATGGACTGGTTAATGGACTGAAATTTCAGAAAACCGATATTAATGGACTGGTTAATGGATTGGGGCTCATGGACTGGTTAACCAACCATGCTCACCCCTACATGACACGTCATGGTCCACACCAGGAAGAAGTAAAATCCACCACCACCCCTTATCTGTACAGAGCAAAACAAGCAAAACAATTAAATAAAGCTTCTGGTAAATAATTTCATACAGTAAGAGGATCTTTACATTAAAAATGAGAGGGGACATATCCGTCACCAATATAATAGAAATAATTCAACAAAATTATTACAAAAGAAACATATAATTTGCTTGAAGAACACTGAACAGATTGTTTAAAAAATAAAAAAGGACTTGTGTGAACAGTAGTAACTTTTTTACCATATGCTTAAGAACTCGGAGTTAGCATAGATTAGAACGAGAGTTTAGTAAAAATTACATAAATAATGAAATTTTAATACACAATCAAACCTGGAATCTGTATAACAATAAAAAAAATCTCTCAACTTTGAGAACTAAATGAAACTGTGAAGAATAAATTGCACAAAAAATTCCAGTCAATTCCACTAACCCAAGAGGGATTTACACAAAAAATAGGAAAATGAAAATCAAGATTATGAAATTCAATAAAATTATGAGTAACAACCTAAATGAGCGAAAAATATTATTTCTACTAAGAAAATCATAAAATCCTTCACAAGAATCCATAGCCTTCATATCGATCTTTTATGCTTGCAATTCTCATGGCAGCAAGAAAAGAAAATTAATTGAAATATAATAAAATTAATTTATAGCACAAAAATTGAGAAAAACAATCTAATCGGACTACAATCCAGCCGGAAAAGAAGAAAGAGAATGCCGAAGAAGGAAATAGAAATATGAATGCTAGAAAAGAAAAGAGAAATATGCTGGAGAGATGGAAGCATAAAGAGATCGAGAAGAAGACTGAGAACGGTAGGGAGAGCAGGGTGAGTGAAGAAAAAAAATGTTGTATTTTTGAAAATAGAAATTTAAAAAGTGAGATTTATGAAAGAGTATAAAAAAAAAAGTTGTATTTTAAAAAAAAAAATTAAAAAAGTTGTATTCTGAGTAATTTCCTTTTTACTTTTCTATCGACAATTGCTAGCCAATAAGCCCATTTAGTCTTGAGCTCAATTGTCCCAAACTCAACTCCATTCCTTTAATTAATTTAAATTTAAAACTTTAACTATTTTAAAGGGACAAAACATTTTCATTCTATTTCTTAGGATGTCCATTCCAAACAAGTACGGGGGTTCATTCCAATCACTTAGCAGTGGATCATTTATAAGACACGTGTCCTAGTTGTAGTAAAAATCACATGCATATTTTCTATACACATTACTCAAGTTACAGTTGAAAATTTAATGGTGCGGATCTTCTACTTCTCAATCCACGATAGAAATTCATTTTCCTACTGTCCTCTCGTGAGGACCATAGCTGAGACCTAATTGTGAGAATAAGGACTAAAAGAACTCGAACTTGTTAAAAGAGTTTATCTAGAAACCTAAATTCAGAAAGCAAACTAATAAACACTTAAACTATCTAATTTTGGGATTCTTAAACAATATTTACTGACAAGGCAATGACTACAATTTAGACAACAATTGTAGTGAGTGAAACTTATAGAATCCTTTTTATCAATAATAACAATTTCAGAATATGAATCCCTATCTTCTTATCTCTCTCCCCAAAATCTCCCTCTCCGTTCTTCATCGATTTCTTCCTATTCTTCTCGCTATTCTCCAATTCTTCTTCTCACAAATCCCAGATCATTTTCATCATCTGATTGTTCTTCTTCTCACAAATCCCAGTTCATTTGTCTTTTAATTCTTCTTCTTCTTATAGTTCTCCAGTGCTTCTATTACTTGACGCCATGAATTAGCAAGTACAACTTTGCTGTTGTGGTGAGTATATGATGATGAATAATGGATGGAAGCAATCGAATCCTGGAAGAACATTTATTGCATGCAGGCTTAAAATGGTAATTAGTAATGAGATTGCTATATTTTTTGATTTCTTATGTGTAATGAGATTGTTCTATTTTGTGTTTGCAGACAGGAAGAATAAGGTTGTGGATGTTGGGTTTTATGCGAAAATAATTCAATAGCGAAATTAAACCAAAACCCGATAGGATCTATGCGATCCAATTGATTCAAGGAAAAGTTTAATGATCACCCACCTGTTAAAGCGCAGAAATCACAAATTAATACCTTAATTCTGTTCAGGTATACTGTCTTTCTATGCACGAATGCTCGACTTCTCAAAGTCGGATCGAACTGTATGCGCTGCTTCAAGGGACGAATGCCCTTTACCAATATCCACACATGAATGATCACGAACAAATGCAAGGAAGGGGTGCTAGCTCCTTTCTTTGGTGGCTAGGGTTCATGTTTTCACTCTTTGTATCTTTTCTAAAGACGACAGAAAAATGAGATATGAAAATTAGTGCATCACTTTTATGTGTGTGTATATATATATATATATATAAATACACACACGTGTATGCACATACATATAGCCACATTAACTCTAAAGTGTAGAAAGATATTTTAGGGATATCTTATTCAAAATAAAAAAAACATTTATTTCTTATTCAAATGATAAGAAATAATATTTTATCTCCAAAATATTTTTATTTCTTATTCAAATAATAAGAAATATTATTTTATCTCTAAAATATTTTGAATTTTACATTTGATATATTTAAAATTCGAAATGCCTAAATAAATTCTAATCCGTTCATCGCGTTCTTAGTGTGTGATCCAATAGGTTTATATTATGTTAGCAGTGTGACCAATTTCATTATAAACCCATAAATCATAAGTGGCTCCTAGCAAGACATTATGACTATCCAAATAATATGAATATTGATAGTTCGATTTTAACCTAACCAATAGAACATGTTATAATCATTTTGTCACACGATATCTCGTTTAAACATAAGTCATGGTCCATGTCACACATATTGTTCAAACATATAATTTCTCGATCACTAAAGTAGACTGATAAAATCAAATGAAATTGATCACACTATCAATTCATTTGAGCACAACCATGCATTTCTCAGTCCTACTTATCGAAAGGCCCAATAGATATTTCTCTCATAAGAGAGGATAAATTCCATCTTAATCATTCACTTTGCTCTGCATAATTCTAATCATACCCAATCATAACATTTATAGTTATCCGATTAAAATAACATTTGATTATGTCAAAGTATGATATTCCTTATGTAGAAAACTGTGATAATCTCAGGGTAGGGTTGGCAAATGGTCAGTTCGGTTCGATTTTAGACCGAACCGAATAGATTGAAAATGAAGTTTTCAAATTAAAAGAATTGAACCTCAAATCAAACTATTTAGAACCGAAACCAATTAGACTAAATTAATTTTGATGGGTTCGGTTCGGTCCAATTGGTTCTTCACAATATGGGCTTCTTTTTTATTAGATTTTTAACCTATATGGAACCATAAATTAAATTAACTTATATTCAAAAAAATAAAACAATTTAAAATAACTAAAAGAAAAATAATATACATAAATTTATCATATTATGTTCCTAATAAATACTAAGTGAAATTACACTAAAAAAACATCATTAAAAATAAATACAACATAACTTCTGATTTATAATACATTAATTGTCCTCCAATTAAAAAAAAAAAGCATTCATGTAAATAAATATAACATAACTTCCGATACATAACACTGTAACAAATCCAACCAAGCTCTCTTAGACCTGCATTCCATACAAACAAATAATGATTAAATAAATTCAACTAAACTGTGAAAACACAATACAAAACAATTGAAAAGTGTAGAAATATTTTACTGTATCAACAATGGACTCCATATGCATTTTTTGAAAATCTGCAAGTAAAAAAATAAATAAATAATTTTTATAATAACTAAGTTAAATAATTAAAATGAAGAACTAAGATTATAGATATATATACCTTTCTCTATTTGGATCACATCATCTTCTCTAATTGTTCTTTCCAGTTCATCTGATTCAAAAAGCTAATATTGAGTACAAATAAGGGCTTACACAATTTTAGGAGTCAATGAACTCCTAAATGCATCAAGTAGTGTTCCACTCGAGCTAAATGTAGCCTTTGAAGGCATAGTAGAGATGGGGATAGCCAACACTTCACGAACTATTTTACTGAGAACAGGAAATCTAGAGCTGTTTACTTTCCATCATTCTAAAATATCAAAGTTTCACTTATCATCATACTCAATTTGCTCACTCAAATACTTATCAATATTAGTCCTCTTACTTGAATTTTCACCTAAGACTTCAGTCTTGTATTCTAATTCAACAATTCTCTTCAACTTTTAAGTTTCATCCAATTGCATCAAAATGATGGAATCATCTTGTTCCATAGGCTCTTTTTGGCTTGAATCTAAATCTTTATCTTTGTATTTTTTTATACAATCTATCCAACAAATCTTTGATTCGAAATACCATTAACTCACCATCTTTTGACCCAAACATCCTTTTGAAAGCAAAGTTAAGCCATTGAAGTTTATATCGGGGATCCAAAACAACACTAAGATAAATTACATGTTTAACTTTCATTGGATCTCCCCAATACTTATCATACTTCACTTTCATCTTTGTAGCCATCAATGACAACTCAAAGTCACTACTTTTTTCCATTCTTTTAATAAATAATACATCATGTAACGTTCATAAAAAAAAGTATTGCATGTCACATATTGAGAACTAGAAATTTTAAAGTAAGCTCATAAAAATGGTTGAAAAAAGTGAGCATTCTTCTCACATTATCCCAATCACTTTTATCAGGCACACCCAACCACTCATTTTCTCCTTACAAATCAATTCTAAAGTAGGGATCTACATCATCTAACCGTTTGAAAACCTTTCCAAACTTTTGGGCTGTGTCTAACATAAGGTAAGTGGAGTTTCACCTAGTTGGGACATCAAGAGACAACATCTGCTTACACTGAATTTTTTCATACTTATAATTTTCTTTAAACTTCCTAATTCTTCTACAAGATGACCTCACACAATGCACAGTCACCCTAACCCTTTTAATTGAATTCTCTATTTCTTTCAATCCATCTTGCACAATTAAATTAATTATATTTGCAACACATCTCATATGCAACCATTTTCCTTTCAAAACATTATGACCCCAATCATTAAATTTCTCCTACAAATAATTTATGGCAATTTTGTAACACCCTTACCGTCGCCCCCATTGGAAGGGCGCCGGCGGGCGCGCTACCTGACGCTCACTCACACACATACACACATACACTAAGCAGAAACATACATTCATACATAACATGCATACGAAAATACAGAGGAAATTAAAACTTTAAAGAAACAATAGCTGAACATATAATATCTCACATACATATATATAACCATTCAGCGGAAGCATAAGGCAAAAGATAAAATGAAGGAATAACTTAATATATAAATATAATAACGTTTACATAACCCAAAATAATATCCAAAACCTTACAGATACATAAGACTACAGGAATAACAAAAATCCAAAATACAGAAGCTGATCACATAACAAAACTTCTAACTTCTACATGGCCGACCTTGCAGATGCGCAACTCGAATAGAACCAAACCTGCCACCTGTACGGGAAGGAAATCCGTGCTAAGCGATAAACGCTTAGTGGGGAGAACACACAAGAGTATGAACGGCCATTCACAATGGTCGCCAAGGCATAACACACTCACAATGGCTAATGCGAACATTCATAACATATATATAATCAGACTTGCATAGTAAAGGCATTAATTCGAAAACTCACAACCATAACCATATACTTACGTCGAGAATAGGCCAAAACAGACATAATACAATACACGTTACAAGTATCATCATGCAGAACTACATACAATATCACATGCATATACCCACCGAGGTATCAAATATCAGTACCTTACCGTGCGAAGTCACATGAAATTTATATATGAAATTGTCATAACCAAGTACCCATGCATTAACTGAAAACCCATTCAAATGCGACACAATTACCATATAATAACGTACCCAACTATCATGCTAAGAATACTAGCTATCTAACATGCTTTGACATGCCATACACACACACTAGCCAAAATCCAAGGGACAACATCCAAAGCACCACACTTCCGCTGCGCAACTCTAATACATAAAATATCATGCCGAAAACACTCCAATAGTAGAGACCAAAGACATAATCACATAACATCACATTCATAACATCACCATGCAGAAAGTACAGTTAAATCTTACATACTTACAGCCACAACTTATCCGATTCACATGCTTATATACACTAAAACCATGCTTGAGTCAAATACGAAAATACATTAGTCGAATCACATTCAAAGCATTCTGAAACTTATAACTCATCACATGACAAGTGTGGATAATCGTTTTAGATATAAAAATCATGCTTACATAATATAGACATACATTCCAAAGCCCATAGTCACGTTCATATACATATAAACTGATTCCTCAAATCATTATCGTGGTCATTCGGATATCACATTCTTATAGTTATTCAAGCAAAACGAAACAAAACAACAAAGCACCTGCTGACTCACAATAGTGGATAACGAGTGTTCGAACAGTACTTTACGGGTACCAACTGGCTAAAGGGTACCTTACGGGTACGAATCAAAAAACAACATCATTTTCCACATTCGAAAACATTTTACGAAAGGGGATCTTAAACAAGATCCATTCACACTAAAGGGTTCGCGAGGAACCAAACAGGGACCTGATCAGGGTCCAAACGTTCAAAGGGCTGCAGCTAAAGAGACTCTATTAAGCATGCCTAACTATCCACTAGACTGACTCTCGCAGGTCATGCGTAAAAGAATTTACATTTCAAATCACATAATGCATAAGCCAGAGTATAATAGACATATAAATATGTTCATAAAATCAGTCATGCATCATACAATTCATATTGCAAAGCGTATAATTTAACATATCACATTCATATAATTCATAACACTGTCCATGCATAATACATTCAATTATATTAATATACTTCATAAAATAGTCCAAGTATAAACCTAAAGACATCACAAGTTCAGAATTCAAACATTGGAATCACAAAAGAAAACTCAATTTTGGAAACCAGGGAGTGTCGCGGTCGCGACAGAGGTGACTTGGCCTAGGTCGCGATCACGGCAACCTTCGCGATCTCGCGAGGGAACTATACACATCTCACTGTCGCGCTCGCGATAGTGAGTTGCTAGCCCGATCTATCGCGCTCGCGACAGAAGATCGCTAAATTCAAAACGGCAGTCAAGCGCTCTGTCGCGCTCGCGACAGAGGCTCTGCTGCACGGCTCGACAGCGAGCTCGGACGCGTGCGAGGCCTGCTTTCACCGGGCTCTATCGCGACCTCGCGACAATGTCGCGCTCGCAACAGACTCATGAATTCCAACCCTTACACAAGAAATCTTCAAAAAAACCCAACTTCAAAATACCCAAATTTCAAACCAAACATCAAAACATCCACTTATCTCATCTCCAGAAAGCCACACATCATTAACAACATAAAACACAACATCCATACCAAGAATTCCAAATAAATCATACCACTAACAATATCCATTTACACAATCTATAATGTCAACACTATTTGCCATTCATCTCAATCGCACCCATGATTATATGCATTCATACATATAGTACATCATGCTTAGGTTACTCATGAGATCAACACATATTAATACTCATCCATATGCCATCCTTCACAGAGTTATATCTATTGTTATTTACTAGTTGGATCACAAATCTTAATCATACTCATAAGTTTTCCCAAAGACAACTACTTATATAGTCATTTAATTACCCTAAACATGCATAATAAGCTGAGGGGAAAGGTAGGAGATTGATCCGGGTCAACCATGGGCTCAAAAATAAATAAGAAAAGGCTTAAACAAGTTTTTATGTCGTGAGGTCGCGACCCTGTCGCGCTCGCGACAGAGGCTCACCTCAGATACCTTAAAAGACTGCTTTACGCCCCTGACTTGTGTTGCCTAAACCAACATCTAAACATCATTTTTAGCCAAAACTTCCTTCTTAACAAATGTTCCCTAGGATGTTAAAGTTCAAATTCAGCAAATTTCAGATCCAAAGGACATCTAGAACCCCAGATATGACCTAAACAACTTATACTGCTCAAATAACCCGACACAAACAGAGACACTACGATTATATCCACATTTCAGGGTCTTAGAGCAAGAATTAGCCCTAGACTATTTCTCGAACATTTAAAGACATAGAAGTCATGGTTCTAATGGCTCAAGAATCACATGATTTAGAGGTCTAAAACTCTACCTATGACAAAAACAATACACAGAAGTCAGATAAAAACGGAACAAAATTGCCAAAATCACCATAAAACATCAAATTCAAAGAAAATCCCAAACTCATGCATTTCAATAACAACCCTCATATACATTTATCTCAATCAATAACATAGATTACTAACACATTTACCCAAATTAATTCATGCATAAACTCTAATCAAAGCACTCAAATTTCTGAAAAACAAACACAACACAAACTCATGATCCAAGGAGAGTTAGGCAAAGACAACTCAAACTCAAATGTAGAAATCAAAGCTCCCAAACACTTGCATGCACTCAAACACACTCCCAAACCTGGAATGAAGCTTCACTCTTCAACCTTTAAGAGCCCACTTTCTCTTTTCATTTAAGCTTGCTCTTGAAACCCAAAGCTTGCACAAAACCAAAACCCACAATTACTTTTCCAAAAACCCCAACTTAAATAAAACCAAAGAAGAAGAAGAAGAGGAAACAAAATCCAAACACAAGAACCCTAAAACCCCAACTTACCTCTCCAATCTTGCTCTACAATCCAACCAAAACAAACCAAGGATCTTGCAAGACACCAGCCAATAAGAAAGGAGATAGAGTAGAGGATGAACAAGGAAAAGAGAGAAGAAAACCGAGAAAGAGAAGAGAGAGGGATGTGAGGCAGATTTTCCTTTCCCTCTTTTCTCTTTCTTTTCCCTTTTCATTAATTGCTCCACCTACTCATTCCACTTGGCAACTTCCTATTGGACCAATAATCCCACTTTTGACTTATTCCTCCTTGCACCATACACAATACACACACTAACACCTCTTACAATAATATCTTTAAGGCACCAAACATAAGTCACACCCTAACATTTCCTTATAAACCACTTATCTTCCAAGGCACCATACCTCCCAACCCACACTATAAAACCTCTTAACCCACTTATATCCTACTTCCATACACTACAAGCACACTCTAATATTTCTCTTCTTAACATACTTAATTAATTACTTTACAATTAAATCCTTATTATCCAATCCTCCTCATGCACAAATTACTGGAATACCCTTAAATTTCTGACTTAGCATGCAAATTCCGACCAGGCTTATTTTGGGTTGTTACAAATCTCTCCCCCTTAAGAAATTTTATCCTCGAAATTTTTCCACTAACAACTTATCCAAATAAACAAAACCAACTTAAACAAAAGCTTATAATACAAACTTACCGGAAGGCTCTGCAGACTCAATCACTTCTATGCGATTAGTGACAGATACTCTAGGTGAATCCTTGGAGGCATCTAATTTTACAACCGATTCCGATGATGCTTGCGTGGCTCGAAGTAATTCCTCCACATCCTTTCTAGCTTGTCAAGCTAGATTCTCATTCATCTTTTTAGGACAATCGGCAATCCGGTGTCCCATGTTGCCACATCCATAACAAGCACCCGTGAGCTTCCGACATGGACCCCGATGTCGCTTTTGGCAGTGCTGACATATAGGCGGTACCCACTTCTTCTTACACTTGTCCCCGTGTTGCTTCTGACATTGTTGACACATCGGAGGTTCTCGAATCCTTTTACCCGCTAACACTTCTCTACCCGATCTTTTTCTCTTCTGAGGTACATTTCGAACAAATTTTTGAGAAATACGAGGAGCAGTCAGTCTATCCAAAATTCGAATCAATCCTTGCACTAAAATCCTATCATCAGAAATAGGACCAAAATCTTCATCTGGAGGACGCTCGGAAACATTCTGATCAGCACTAACTGGGTTCACACTTTCCGTTGTCTCGCCCACATTCTTACTCAGATCAGACTCCATCTAGACACGACACAAGATAAGACACATCTGCATTAGGCCACGACACAACCGACTCGCATGCAAAAACACGACACAAACCAACTAGCATACCAAGACTTGACACTCAAATAAATAAAGGCAACCAGAACCGCCAAACTGGCGCTCTGATCCCACTAACTGTAACACCCCACCGTCGCCCCCGTTGGAAAGGCACCGGCGAGCGCGCTACCCGACGCTCACTCACACACATACACTAAGCGGAAGCATACATTCATACATAACATGCATACGAAAATACAGAGGAAATTAAAACTTTAAAGAAACAATAACTGAACATACAATATCTCACATACATACATATAACCATTCAGCGGAAGCATAAGGCGAAAGATAAAACGAAGGAATAACTTAATATATAAATATAATAACGTTTACATAACCCAAAATAATATCCAAAACCTTACAGATACATAAGACTACAGGAATAACAAAAATCCAAAATACAGAAGCTGATCACATAACAAAACTTCTAACTTCTACGTGGCCGACCTTGCAGATGCGCGACTCGAACAGAACCAAACCTGCCACCTGCACGGTAAGGAAATCCGTGCTAAGCGATAAACACTTAGTAGGGAGAACACACAAGAGTATGAACGGCCATTCACAATGGTCGCCAAGGCATAACACACTCACAATGGCTAATGCGAACATTCATAACACATATATAATCAGACTTGCATAGTAAAAGCATTAATTCGAAAACTCACATCAATAACCATATACTTACGTCGAGAATAGGCCAAAACAGACATAATACAATACACGTTACAAGTATCATCATGCAGAACTACATACAATATCACATGCATATACCCACCGAGGTATCAAATATCAGTACCTTATCGTGCGAAGTCACATGAGATTTATACATGAAATTGTCATAACCAAGTACCCATGCATTAACTGAAAACCCATTCAAATGCGACACAATTACCATATAATAACGTACCCAACTATCATGCTAAGAATACTAGCTATCTAACATGCTTTGACATGCCATACACACACACTAGCCAAAATCCAAGGGACAACATCCAAAGCACCACACTTCCACTGCGCAACTCTAATACATAAAATATCATGCCGAAAACACTCCAATAGCAGAGACCAAAGACATAATCACATAACATCACATTTATAACATCACCATGCGGACAGTTAAATCTTACATACTTACAGCCACAACTGATCCGATTCACATGCTTATATACACTAAAACCATGCTTGAGTCACATACGAAAATACATTAGTCGAATCACATTCAAAGCATTCTGAAACTTATAACACATCACATGACAAGTGGGGATAATCGTTTTAGATATAAAAATCATGCTTACATAATACAGACATACATTCCAAAGCCCATAGTCACGTTCATATACATATAAACTGATTCCTCAAATCATTATCGTGCTCATTCGGATATCACATTCTTATAGTTATTCAAGCAAAATGAAACAAAACAACAAAGCACCTGCTGACTCACAATAGTGGATAACGAGTGTTCGAACAGTACTTTACGGGTACCAACTGGCCAAAGGGTACCTTACGGGTACGAATCGAAAAATAACATCATTTTCCACATTCGAAAATATTTTACGAAAGGGGATCTTAAACAAGATCCATTCACACTAAAGGGTTCGCGAGGAACCAAACAGGGACCTGATCAGGGTCCAAACGTTCAAAGGGCTGCAGCTAAAGAGACTCTATTAAATATGCCTAACTATCCACTAGACTGACTCTCGCAGGTCATGCGTAAAAGAATTCACGTTTCGAATCGCATAATGCATAAGCCAGAGTACAATAGACATATAAATATGTTCATAAAATCAGTCATGCATCATGCAATTCATATTGCAAAGTGTATAATTTAACATATCACATTCAAATAATTCATAACACTGTCCATGCATAATACATTCAATTATATTAATATACTTCATAAAATAGTCCAAGTATAAACCTAAAGACATCACAAGTTAGGAATTCAAACATTAGAATCACAAAAGAAAACTCAATTTTGGAAACCAGGGAGTGTCGCGGTCACGACAGAGGCGACTTGGCCTAGGTCGCGATCACAGCAACCTTCGCGATCTCGCGAGGGAACTATACACATCTCACTGTCGCGCTCGCAACAGTGAGCTGCTAGCCCGATCTGTCGCGCTCGACAGTGCGCTCGCGACAGAAGATCGCCCAATTTAAAACGGCAGTCAAGCGCTCTGTCGCGCTCGCGACAGAGCCTCTGCTACACGGCTCGGCAGCGAGCTCGGACGCGTGCGAGGGCTGCTTTCACCGGGCTCTGTCGCAACCTCGTGATAATGTCGCGCTCGCGACAGAGTCGTGAATTCCAACCCTTACACAAGAAATCTTCAGAAAAACCCAACTTCACAATACCCAAATCTCAAACCAAACATCAAAACATCCACTTACCTCATCTCCAGAAAGCCACACATCATTAACAACATAAAACACAACATCCATACCAAGAATTCCAAATAAATCATGCCACTAACAATATCCATTTACACAATCTATAATGTCAACACTATTTGCCATTCATCTCAGTCGTACCCATGATTATATGCATTCATACATATGGTACATCATGCTTAGGTTACTCATGAGATCAACACATATTAATACTCATCCATATGCCATCCTTCACAGAGTTATATCTATTATTATTTACTAGTTGGATCACCAATCTTAATCATACTCATAAGTTTTCCCAAAGACAACTACTTATATAGTCATTTAATTACCCTAAACATGCATAATAAGCTGAGGGGAAAGGTAGGAGATTGATCCGGGTCAACCATGGGCTCAAAAATAAATAAGAAAAGGCTTAAACAAGTTTTTATGTCGTGAGGTCGCGACCCTGTCGCGCTCGCGACAGAGGCTCACCTCAGATACCTTAAAAGACTGCTTTACGCCCCTGACTTGTGTTGCCTAAACCAACATCTAAACCTCATTTTTAGCCAAAACTTCCTTCTTAACAAAACTTCCATATACACATGTATAAACAAAAACCAAATGAGATTTAAAGAAACTTTTAATCATGTAATAGTAAATCCTTTTTACATATAACATATATCAATATTGTTTTACAAAAAGAGGCTCGTAAGCAAATACATATACAAAAAATAATATTTGTTCCTTTACAAAAGATTCATTTAGCTATCAACAAGCCATGTACAAAAATTTACAGCGGAAGACTTCAATTAACTTCAATCAAAAGACTCCTAGTGGCCGACCTGCAGATATCCGACTCCAAGCTAAACTCGCCACCTGCACGGGAAAAGAGCCCGTGCTAAGCGATAACGCTTAGTGGGGAGGAACAAAACAAATGCACAATATGCATATACAATATTTATACAATAATAATCTAATAATTCAAAAGCAAAGGCATCAAAGTTACATGTAAACATATCTCCAAATTCTTTACTTGACATGCATAAATAAATATACAATACCAGCAATTAAGTATACAATTCGTAGTTCTCATCATTCCAAGTATATAGATTCAAGGTGCATAAAATAAAGTTATGCAAGAACTCATATACATCATATACTTATAATCATGTCAATAATGCATTTCAACATATGCAACACAGTTAAACATATAGCCTGATTAGTCTAAAATACTCTCTAGAAGTGGATGCGGTCAATTGGATACTGATAGGACACAGTATCCCAAGCATATAGAGACATGAGTCTCAAATATGTACTTTTCATATAGAGACCGAAGTCTCGCATTTAAATCCATATAGACCCATACAGGATCGAAACAAGGATCCAAACGGACCCAAGTATAACGTTTTATCATATAGCAGCTGCACACACACACAGACCTAAGTAAGCGCTTACTTATCCACTACTATGACTATTCAGGCTTAAAACTCAACTCAACAATTCAAACACCAATATCAGTATTAAATACACTAAATGCAAATACATATTTCATGTGTATATGTGTCTAAATCAAATTCCGAAACATTTAAATACATCCAGTATCAATTATTATAGGCAGAAGTACAAATAATTCACATTCAAGACAATTTATGTTCATGTAAAATATAAACTATTAAATTATGTACATTAATTATTTAATCAAGTATACCACTCAATATTAAGCAATTATTAATTACAATGCAGATTTTAAACCCAAACATTTATCATGTAGTGCAAAAACCCTTGAAATCAGAAGCTAAACTTTATTTCTTTAAGAAAACAGGGCAGCAGGAAAGGCTGGTCACGAGTCACCCAGGCAGTGGTGTCTCGTGACGCAGCTTCACGCGAGCGCCAGGCAGAAGAGCAGTGTTGTTGTTTTTCTAATGATGCAACATACCGCAAGTATACGGTGTACCGAAATAGTACTTTAGATATCGATCCCACAGGGAATGTGTTACACACTATTACTAATTGATTTTAATCTTGTTTACAATGATTAATTAATGGTAGAGTTGGTTTTAATCTAATCTAACATGTAAACTAATTAAACCTAGTTAATGATAGTCAAAAGAAGATAAAATAAATCATGAAGAAAAAACAATGAACTTGATTCCATCATTTAGATTAACATCTTTCATCTTTTCTTGCAAGCCAAGTTAGAATAAACTTTTAACTCACTCTCTCGACATGAATTAAAATGCCTAAAACATATAATTAAAATTCTAACTCACAATTTTCATTAATGAATTAGAGGTTTCTAATTACATATTTTAAGAATAATCACTAACCTATAGCAATTATCTCAATATACCAATCTCTCAAATATACCTTGATAATGAATCTCTATTAAATGTCGGATAAAGCAAACTCTCGAATTACTTTAACTTGTAAAGATCATGCAAAAGATATTAATAGAGAATCTACAATGAAAGATTATGAAAGTAGATAGAAATAGAAAGAATTATAATATGCAAGTTCATTAAAATAATATTCATAAAAATAGTGGAGAAAAATTAAAAATAAGAGAATAAGATAGAAGCCTTTCAACCCTTTTTCCCAATCTCTTGAAATAGATTTTCTCCTCCTTGATCTTCTTCTTCAAATCATAGAACTAAATAATGAAATTTAACTAAAGAAGAACTGTTTACAAAATACAGAAAATTCCTTAATAAAATATTCCACCTATTATTTCTTATCTCTTAAAACTACAGTTAAATTACATATTTATAGATGTTGATTGAAAGTTGATGTCCCTTGAAGATGTCTCTTGGGAATGGTTGCAAAATTTGGTGAAAGAGGGTGACTTTTGATGTGATTTTTGGCCCAAGACCGTCCAACGGTCGTTTCTGTCGCGCTCGCAACGGTGTCGCGATCGCGACAGAACGCGCTTGCCCTTTTTCTTCCTTCTTTCTTTCTCTCGGTTTTCTCTTCCCTCTCTGGCCAGTCACGTCGCGTGACTCCCCATCACGGCGTGCCTTCTTCGCGTGTGGCGTGACTGGCGCTCACGCCTCGCTTCTTCTCCTCTCCTTTCTCTTCTCTTCTCTTTTCCCTTCCTTTCCTAGCCTCTCTGTGGCGTCACGTCGCGTGACCTTTGCTCACGGCGTGACTCTTCTTCTTTCAGTCCTTCCCTTCTTTTCTTTCTCTTTTTCTTCTTTCTCTTCTTCAGTCACGTCTCGTGACCTTGGCTCACGGCGTGACTCGTCTCTTCTCAGCTTCTTTCTCTTCTTTTCCTCCTTCCTCTTTGTTCTTCTCAGCAAGTCACGTCACGTGACTCATGGTCACGGCGTGATCTGCTCCTCTTCGTGATATCTCTCCTTCTTTATCTGTTCTTGTCTTTAATTTTCACCTAAAAACACAGAAAATCAATATAAAAACTCAACTGATACAAATAAACATAATCTAACACATGACATTAAATTTTACAAACAATTACATCATTAATTACATAAACTCACACAAAATAAATACATAATTATACTTCAATTTAGCTCCTATCAAATTCCCCCACACTTAACCCTTGCTTGTCCTCAAGCAACAGATAAGACATGAACAAATTCAACAGCCAGTAAACATAATTACAAAACAATGTCCATTCAGTATATACACTAGAGTTGCAAAGATCAACTATCTCAAATACCCACACTTATCAGTAAATCAAAATTCAAAATATGCATTAAAAATTCAACAAGTTTCCTAACTTTACTACTTCCAACATAAAGAATATAAAGTCTCAAAAACTAAACATGAATTAAAGACAGAAAATTGATCATAAAAGTTGAAAATCTAAGATTGCTAGTCACCTTTTAGGACAATTGAAGCTCACTTACCCTTAATCAAATCTCATGGTATTTTTAGACTTTTTTTTTTATATTCTTTCTTACATGGATATATATATATATATATATATATATATATATATATATATATATATATATATATATATATATATATATATATATATATATATATATATATATTTTAATTCCATGCATAGCAAGAGAAGTTAAATATGGGTGCGTTTTACGCTCCATCCCATATTTTTAAAATTTTGAATATACATCTTGCTATTTTTTTCTTTTTATAACTTAAGTGGGTGCATTTTATGCTCCATCCCACCTTTAACTTTTTTTTTTATTATTTTTTCAAGTCCTCATCCATTATTGAAAAGAAATAAGGGCAAGTATTATGGCTATAGTTTCCATAGGCAACTAGAAACTTAAAATTTTAAACAAAATGAGCAAATTCTAACTTTAAAAACATGGTAGGTAAAGAGACTACATAATCTATAATGTTGAAATAAGTAAAACCAAATAACTTGAAAAACTTAAAACACATTTCAAAAATTTTTGAAAAATTGATAAAAATGAGCATAAAAGATAATGAACTTAACAACCTATATCATATACCAAATAAACAATGCTTCATAATAAAATTTACTAAAAAGCCTAATTGAAATATAAAAACACACATAACAACATTCATGCAATTTCCATACATAATACATACACAAACACACAAATACAGTCACAAATATCACAACACATAACACAATCACTCCCCCACACTTAGAACCAACATTGTCCTCAATGTGTAGGAATGACACACAAAAATAAGTAAAAAGAAATAAATGAAATGAAATGAAGATAAAGAAAACTCCCCTATCATGGTGAAGGTGGAGGCGAAGGAACCCGAAATCCAACTTGGGTGATGAATTGATCAAACTTGTACTCTAACCTCCTTTGCCTTCTAGCCAAAACAGTTTGCTGATCTTGTATATGGTGCAAGTTGCTAAGAATTTGATCAAACATTTCTGGCATATTTTGGCTAGATGAGCCAACCTCAGGTGCAGTAGCTGCAGCAGGTGGAATATCTGCCATCTCCTCATCTTCACTTGCCTCCTCCTCTCATTCTTCTTCTTGTTCCTCAACTTGTGGCGCAGCATTTCCAGCAATATCCCTCCAACATGATCGAGCACGTGCCGGAATTTCCTGCTACCTTCATCTACAGAGAAGATAGGAAATAAGGCACCATAATGAGAAGCAATGTTCACCACTTCAACTTCCTGCTCTTCTTGGTCAGTTTGAGAAACAGAAGGATTCTTTGTTCTCACCATTTCTGGATGTGTTGGGTAAACAGAAAATAAAAACTAAAGGGAAATAAAGCTAAAGTCAAGGGAAGAAATTAACACTGAGCGTGCCAAGTGAGTAACAAAACCAAATACATGAAAGTAAAACAGAAAAGATAAAAGAAAAAGAAATGTAAACAGAGAGAAATTACAAAAGAAATGTGATTTAGTTATACATAGATGCAACCGAAATACACTAAAGGAAAACACAATTAGACAGAAGAAAAAGAAATAGAAACAGATATAGAAACAAATAATAAACTACAAACGAAATACAACTCTGTTATGCAGGAAAATACCGAAATGTAATAAGCTAGGGTAAAGAAGAAAAGAAAAATGAAATTAAACTAACAAACCTGGAAATAGAATGAACAGCCCGTAATCCCTAAGATGAGTGAAGAAAAGAGAAGAAATGAAATAGAGATACAGTGCTGGAATGGAAAACTAGAAAAATGAAATAAGAACAGAGGATGAACACGCAACAGTTCTCTGTGGAAGAAAGAAAAAGAAGAAGAAAGAAAAGTTTTTAAGTCGTGACCTGTGCTAGGGAAAATGAAAGAACAGTTGAAATGAAATAGAAAAGGAAGAAAATGAAGGGTCACGGCTTTTAGGGTTTTAAAATTTTAGTTCCCGCGTTTAATTTTTCTTTTCCTGTGTTTTAATTAGTAAATTGTAAAATTAATTTAATGTAATTGAATTTAATTTTCTAAATTAGAATAGGAAAGAAAACAAATAAAATAAGAACAGAAAAGAAAAATTTAAAAACTTACCTGATATACCCTGAATTGCAAATCCCCCATCACGCGACGTGAGGCAACGTCGCGACGCGTGACGCTTCCTACTTACCTGCGCGAAGTCCCTCTCATCAGATCAGCACGTCACGTAAAGTAGCATCACGACGTGACGCTTCTGAAATCGCTTGCGTTTTGCTTCATTGCCTTCTGTCGCGATCGCGATACTTGCCGCGATCGCGACAGAAGCCAACGTCTTCATAAAATTTTTATTTTCTTAATTTTTTTATATATTTATATATTTATATATTTATTATTTATTAAACAAATCTAATCTTACTAAATTAGCTGTAAAATAAAATAAATATGTTAGTAACATGAAAATCTAGAATACTAAAATAAACTATATAAACAAATTTAAAACAAAGTACAAAAACATAAATAAAAACAATATAATTAAGTAACCTAAATAAAAGAAATAGACAAATCATGGCTTAATATTCTCCCTAGGATTTTCCTCAGTATTACTTGGAAGGCATCCTAAATTTCTAGAAGGTAAACAATTAGCAAGTTGGCCTATTTGAACCTCAAGATTATGAATAGAGGCTGCATGATTTTTAGTGATTTGATCGATTTTTGCCTCAAGTTTCTTTTGGCTTTCATCTTAAGAATGCATCTTATAATTAATTTCCTCAATAAACTTATCAAGTTTTCCTTCAAAAGCACCAAACCTATCTTGTGGTTGTTGATATCCTACTCCCCTATTTTGGTTATTATTGTTATTTCCCCATGAAAGGTTAGGATGGTTTCTCCAACCAGGGTTATAAGTGTTAGAATAAGGATTACCACGACCTTGACTTTGAAGAAAATTAACTTGCTCTTTATTAGCTATGCCTAAAGTGCAGTTGCCACTAACATGCCCATTTTCACCACACACATTGCAAGCATTTGATACATTACCTCCCATGCCTAGGCTATTAACTCTATGAGTTAAAGCCTCAACTTGAGCTTGTAATGCAACCATAAAATCTACTGAATGTATCCCCCTAACATTAGAATTATTATACTCTCTTACTCTTTCAGGAGGCCACATACAGTTATTCATTGCCATTTCTTCCAAAAGCTCATATGCTGCATCAATTGTTTTTCTCATCAAAGATCCTCCAGCAGCAGCATCAATAGTTCCTCTTGTGGTAGGATTTACTCCATTATAGAATGTTTGCATCAACAATTCTCTTGGCAAGTTATGATGTGGACACATCCTTTGCAATTCCTTAAATCTTTCCCAAGCCTCATATAATGATTCATTTTCATTTTGAACAAATGTAGTAATATCCTTTATGATTTTTGCGGTTTTGGCCAATGGAAAATATTTTGATAAAAATGCTTGGGCCAATTGGTCCCAAGTAGTTATAGATCCTCTTGTCAAAGAATTCAACCAAGCCTTTGCTTTATCCTTCAATGTGAATGGAAAAAGCCTAAGCTTGATTGCATCATTTGAAACCCCATTTATCTTAAAGGTATCACAAATCTCAAGAAAGTTTGCCAAATGAGCATTTGGATCCTCATTTGCCAAACCATAAAATTGAATACTATTTTGAATCATTTGTAATAAAGAAGGCTTAATTTCAAATTGATTGGCATTTACCGTTGGTCTTACCACTCCTTGGTGAGCACCACTCAATGCAGGTGTGGCAAAGTCCATCAATCTTGGTGGATTTTCGTCAGCCATAATAATTGATCTCCTATTTTTGTTCTTCTTTTTATTTGATTTCCGATTACTCAATAAAAACCTCTCAATTTCAGGATTTAAAGGCTCAAGCTCTTCTAAAGAACTCCTTGTACTAGGTATGAACTTCTCAAATCCTGTAAAACAAATACAAAACACAAAATTAATTTAAACAAATAAACAAATTAATAAAAAACAAAATATTGTAATCCAAAATCATAAATCAATTTTTATAATGGCAAACAACCGTTCCCCGGCAACGGCGCCAAAAACTTGTTGTTGTTTTTCTAATGATGCAACATACCGCAAGTATACGGTGTACCGAAATAGTACTTTAGATATCGATCCCACAGGGAACGTGTTACACACTATTACTAATTGATTTTAATCTTGTTTACAATGATTAATTAATGGTAGAGTTGGTTTTAATCTAATCTAACATGTAAACTAATTAAACCTAGTTAATGATAGTCAAAAGAAGATAAAATAAATCATGAAGAAAAAACAATGAACTTGATTCCATCATTTAGATTAACATCTTTCATCTTTTCTTGCAAGCCAAGTTAGAATAAACTTTTAACTCACTCTCTCGACATGAATTAAAATGCCTAAAACATATAATTAAAATTCTAACTCACAATTTTCATTAATGAATTAGAGGTTTCTAATTACATATTTTAAGAATAATCACTAACCTATAGCAATTATCTCAATATACCAATCTCTCAAATATACCTTGATAATGAATCTCTATTAAATGTCGGATAAAACAAACTCTCGAATTACTTTAACTTGTAAAGATCATGCAAAAGATATTAATAGAGAATCTACAATGAAAGATTATGAAAGTAGATAGAAATAGAAAGAATTATAATATGCAAGTTCATTAAAATAATATTCATAAAAATAGTGGAGAAGAATTAAAAATAAGAGAATAAGATAGAAGCCTTTCAACCCTTTTTCCCAATCTCTTGAAATAGATTTTCTCCTCCTTGATCTTCTTCTTCAAATCATAGAACTAAATAATGAAATTTAACTAAAGAAGAACTGTTTACAAAATACAGAAAATTCCTTAATAAAATATTCCACCTATTATTTCTTATCTCTTAAAACTACAGTTAAATTACATATTTATAGATGTTGATTGAAAGTTGATGTCCCTTGAAGATGTCTCTTGGGAATGGTTGCAAAATTTGGTGAAAGAGGGTGACTTTTGATGTGATTTTTGGCCCAAAACCGTCCAACGGTCGTTTCTGTCGCGCTCGCAACGGTGTCGCGATCGCGACAGAACGCGCTTGCCCTTTTTCTTCCTTCTTTCTTTCTCTCGGTTTTCTCTTCCCTCTCTGGCCAGTCACGTCGCGTGACTCCCCATCACGGCGTGCCTTCTTCGCGTGTGGCGTGACTGGCGCTCACGCCTCGCTTCTTCTCCTCTCCTTTCTCTTCTCTTCTCTTTTCCCTTCCTTTCCTAGCCTCTCTGTGGCGTCACGTCGCGTGACCTTTGCTCACGGCGTGACTCTTCTTCTTTCAGTCCTTCCCTTCTTTTCTTTCTCTTTTTCTTCTTTCTCTTCTTCAGTCACGTCTCGTGACCTTGGCTCACGGCGTGACTCGTCTCTTCTCAGCTTCTTTCTCTTCTTTTCCTCCTTCCTCTTTGTTCTTCTCAGCAAGTCACGTCACGTGACTCATGGTCACGGCGTGATCTGCTCCTCTTCGTGATATCTCTCCTTCTTTATCTGTTCTTGTCTTTAATTTTCACCTAAAAACACAGAAAATCAATATAAAAACTCAACTGATACAAATAAACATAATCTAACACATGACATTAAATTTTACAAACAATTACATCATTAATTACATAAACTCACACAAAATAAATACATAATTATACTTCAATTTAGCTCCTATCAAGCAGGCGGTCACGGCGTGACCACCAGTCACGTCTCGTGACGCCTGAGAGGGGAAGGGAGATCGCGAGATCTCGTCCCGTGACACGCAGGAGACCAGCGAGAGGTCGCGAGGCGTGATGCTCCATCACGTCGCGACTTCCCAAAGGAAGGAAGGTCACGGCGTGATGCTTCATCATGCCACGTGACTTCCCAAGGAGGGAGGTCACGGCGTGATGCTCCATCACGTCACGTGATCTTCCTCTCACAATCCTTCATCTTCTTCAAACTTCTCAAAATTCAGAAAACATAAAAACCAGAAAGAAATCGTAAAAACAGAGTATAACTCAAAACTCAAATTCCAATTTGTCTAAATCCATTTTTCATGCAAAAATCATGCTAATACGTACCTTTAAGTCCTCTGGATACAATTACAGCAATTTTACTCACAGTATTCACGTTATCATGTAATCACAGTAAATAAACAGAGAGAAAGTGACAACCCAGAATTTCACATTCATATACATGTATAAACATCTCATTTGCACCCTCATAATCTTTATTTCTCTACCTAAATCATGTATACACAATACATATTTCATGCATTTTAATATACAAACACACAGAAACCACTTCCATATCAAAACAGCAAACAGAATCAAAACACAATAAAGGACAGACACTCCCAAACCTGTATGAAGTCCCAAAATGTCCACTGCACTCTCAGTCCACCACCTTCTCTTTCCCTTTATCTTTCTTCTTCTCTTCAACAGATTACATAAACCAACAATTAAACCCAAAATCAATCCAAAGAAACAGCAATGAACAATAGAGGACCACTTGAAACGGACAATTACTCACCTTCTGAAGCTTCAAAGCTCAAAACCAATGCTATCAAAATAGATGAACACACACACATGCAAATGGGAAAAAGAACAGAAAATGGAGAGGGAAGAGATGGCTAACGTGAGAGAGAGCAAAAGAGAGAAAACCTCATGTGTTTAGTTTCCAGAAACTAAAACATTCAGACCCCTTTCTTTTCTCTCACCCACGTACACACACACTCACTCTCCACTTGGCACACATGCACGGCTTCACAATCCACTTAATCCTCTTTTACAATTTGATCCAACAAAATTACTAATAAGTCCTTGATAATTACCTTTTACTCACCAAACTAAAATCTGCCATTTAAATCTTTTATTTCCTTGCAAAATAAATCCTCACTCACTAGCAAATTACCCAATTGCCCTTAAATGTCCAATTAAAATTTCCAATTTCCAATTAAGCCACTTATGGGGTGTGACAACTCTCTCCTCCTTAAGAAAATTTCGTCCTCGAAATTTCCTCGCTTATCCAAACACATCTCAAATACCAAAACCAAACGAAACAAAACTTAACATATAAACACTTACCCGAAGGTCCGGCAGCACCCGTTACATTCTCAGCAGTCATAGCATATGCCCGATGCCTAGTATGATCTTCTGTAGCACCGGGTCGTTGCACCGTCTCAGATGGTGCCCTCGGATGTCTACTTCCTACATGATTGCTTTGGATGACATTGGATCTTTTACTCTCTTGCTGATTCTGGTCCACTTGTCGATCAGGGCAAAATGCAAACCGATGCTCCATACTCCCGCACTTGAAACATGCCCCGGTGATCTTACGACACGTACCCCAATGGTACCTATGACAGTGCTCACACTCCGGTGCTCGGTTTCCCTTACTAACATGCGGTGCCACACTTCCAACTTCTGAAGGTACTTCCAACTTCTGAAGGTACTTGTACAGACCCTCTATTTCCTTGCTCAACTGGAGCACCCTTAGACTTCTTAGCACGCGCAACTCCCTCTTCTGGTGCTCTCCTCTTCTGTGCCATCTTCTGTTTAATCTCCTAAGATTCCTCTAACTTCATTGCTGCAGCCACAAGCTGATAATATCCCACTGGTTGCAAGACTACCATTGCAGACAAAGGACCTCGGAACACCTCACGAAGTCCCTCAAGAAAGTGTCTACATCTGAACTCACCAGTCAACAACTGTTCGGGCACATACTTACTCAGCCTATTGAACTCCTTGTCATACTCACTAACAGTCATTCCCCTCTGCTTCAAGCTAATGAACTCTCTCCACTTAGCTTCTTGGTATGCCTTCGTTATATACTTTTGCTCAAATTCTTGCTTGAAATACTCCCATGTCAACTCAGCTGGTCGCTGAGGATTCCTCATCACAAGCTCCCACCAATCATAGGCTGGTCCCTGAAGCAACGATATAGCACATGAAGCTCTCTGATCTGCGGGACATCTAATCTCTTGCAAAATCCTCCCTACTCTCTTGAGCCAAAACTCAGCCACATCCGATTCATCTAAGGCAGTCCCATGGAAGCCTTCTGCTCCTCTTTTTCTTAACAATTCAATTGGAGCCTTAGGAGCGGTCAACCTATCAACCACTTGCAGTAACCCTTGCACTAATGCTGGATCAAAACCAGCTCCTCTGTTTGCACCTACAGCTGGTGCAAGTTCCTGTGCATGCCTATCCTGTCTCACTGGATCACCTCCTCTGATCGGACTCTCTCTACGACCCATATAGACACTGTCCATTGTGTCGCCCATATACTCACTTGGATCCGACTCCATACAAACACTACAAAACACAAGACATCTGCATTAGGCCACTATACAAAACTGACTCTCATGCATAGACTCGACTCTATACCAAAACAATCACAACATAACCCAGAACCATCAAACCTGGGCTCTGATACCAAGCTGTAACACCCCGCCATCCCCGTTGGAAGGATACCGGAGTGCCACGCGAGCAAACACATATAAACGAATCCATATACACATGTATAAACAAAAACCAAATGAGATTTAAAGAAACTTTTAATCATGTAATAGTAAATCCTTTTTACATATAACATATATCAATATTGTTTTACAAAAAGAGGCTCGTAAGCAAATACATATATAAAAAATAATATTTGTTCCTTTACAAAAGATTCATTTAGCTATCAACAAGCCATGTACAAAAATTTACAGCGGAAGACTTCAATTAACTTCAATCAAAAGACTCCTAGTGGCCGACCTGCAGATATCCGACTCCAAGCTAAACTCGCCACCTGCACGGGAAAAGAGCCCGTGCTAAGCGATAACGCTTAGTGGGGAGGAACAAAACAAATGCACAATATGCATATACAATATTTATACAATAATAATCTAATAATTCAAAAGCAAAGGCATCAAAGTTACATGTAAACATATCTCCAAATTCTTTACTTGACATGCATAAATAAATATACAATACCAGCAATTAAGTATACAATTCGTAGTTCTCATCATTCCAAGTATATAGATTCAAGGTGCATAAAATAAAGTTATGCAAGAACTCATATACATCATATACTTATAATCATGTCAATAATGCATTTCAACATATGCAACACAGTTAAACATATAGCCTGATTAGTCTAAAATACTCTCTAGAAGTGGATGCGGTCAATTGGATACTGATAGGACACAGTATCCCAAGCATATAGAGACATGAGTCTCAAACATGTACTTTTCATATAGAGACCGAAGTCTCGCATTTAAATCCATATAGACCCATACAGGATCGAAACAAGGATCCAAACGGACCCAAGTATAACGTTTTATCATATAGCAGCTGCACACACACACAGACCTAAGTAAGCGCTTACTTATCCACTACTATGACTATTCAGGCTTAAAACTCAACTCAACAATTCAAACACCAATATCAGTATTAAATACACTAAATGCAAATACATATTTCATGTGTATATGTGTCTAAATCAAATTCCGAAACATTTAAATACATCCAGTATCAATTATTATAGGCAGAAGTACAAATAATTCACATTCAAGACAATTTATGTTCATGTAAAATATAAACTATTAAATTATGTACATTAATTATTTAATCAAGTATACCACTCAATATTAAGCAATTATTAATTAAAATGCAGATTTTAAACCCAAACATTTATCATGTTGTGCAAAAACCCTTGAAATCAGAAGCTAAACTTTATTTCTTTAAGAAAACAGGGCAGCAGGAAAGGCTGGTCACGAGTCACCCAGGCAGTGGTGTCTCGTGACGCAGCTTCACGCGAGCGCCAGGCAGAAGAGCAGGCGGTCACGGCGTGACCACCAGTCACGTCTCGTGACGCCTGAGAGGGGAAGGGAGATCGCGAGATCTCATCCCGTGACACGCAGGAGACCAGCGAGAGGTCGCGAGGCGTGATGCTCCATCACGTCGCGACTTCCCAAAGGAAGGAAGGTCACGGCGTGATGCTTCATCATGCCACGTGACTTCCCAAGGAGGGAGGTCACGGCGTGATGCTCCATCACGTCACGTGATCTTCCTCTCACAATCCTTCATCTTCTTCAAACTTCTCAAAATTCAGAAAACATAAAAACCAGAAAGAAATCGTAAAAATAGAGTATAACTCAAAACTCAAATTCCAATTTGTCTAAATCCATTTTTCATGCAAAAATCATGCTAATACGTACCTTTAAGTCCTCTGGATACAATTACAGCAATTTTACTCACAGTATTCACGTTATCATGTAATCACAGTAAATAAACAGAGAGAAAGTGACAACCCAGAATTTCACATTCATATACATGTATAAACATCTCATTTGCACCCTCATAATCTTTATTTCTCTACATAAATCATGTATACACAATACATATTTCATGCATTTTAATATACAAACACACAGAAACCACTTCCATATCAAAACAGCAAATAGAATCAAAACACAATAAAGGACAGACACTCCCAAACCTGTATGAAGTCCCAAAATGTCCACTGCACTCTCAGTCCACCACCTTCTCTTTCCCTTTATCTTTCTTCTTCTCTTCAACAGATTACATAAACCAACAATTAAACCCAAAATCAATCCAAAGAAACAGCAATGAACAATAGAGGACCACTTGAAACGGACAATTACTCACCTTCTGAAGCTTCAAAGCTCAAAACCAATGCTCTCAAAATAGATGAACACACACACATGCAAATGGGAAAAAGAACAGAAAATGGAGAGGGAAGAGATGGCTAACGTGAGAGAGAGCAAAAGAGAGAAAACCTCATGTGTTTAGTTTCCAGAAACTAAAACATTCAGACCCCTTTCTTTTCTCTCACCCACGTACACACACACTCACTCTCCACTTGGCACACATGCACGGCTTCACAATCCACTTAATCCTCTTTTACAATTTGATCCAACAAAATTACTAATAAGTCCTTGACAATTACCTTTTACTCACCAAACTAAAATCTGCCATTTAAATCTTTTATTTCCTTGCAAAATAAATCCTCACTCATTAGCAAATTACCCAATTGCCCTTAAATGTCCAATTAAAATTTCCAATTTCCAATTAAGCCACTTATGGGGTGTGACAACTCTCTCCTCCTTAAGAAAATTTCGTCCTCGAAATTTCCTCGCTTATCCAAACACATCTCAAATACCAAAACCAAACGAAACAAAACTTAACATATAAACACTTACCCGAAGGTCCGGCAGCACCCGTTACATTCTCAGCAGTCATAGCATATGCCCGATGCCTAGTATGATCTTCTGTAGCACCGGGTCGTTGCACCGTCTCAGATGGTGCCCTCGGATGTCTACTTCCTACATGATTGCTTTGGATGACATTGGATCTTTTACTCTCTTGCTGATTCTGGTCCACTTGTCGATCAGGGCAAAATGCAAACCGATGCTCCATACTCCCGCACTTGAAACATGCCCCGGTGATCTTACGACACGTACCCCAATGGTACCTATGACAGTGCTCACACTCCGGTGCTCGGTTTCCCTTACTAACATGCGGTGCCACACTTCCAACTTCTGAAGGTACTTCCAACTTCTGAAGGTACTTGTACAGACCCTCTATTTCCTTGCTCAACTGGAGCACCCTTAGACTTCTTAGCACGCGCAACTCCCTCTTCTGGTGCTCTCCTCTTCTGTGCCATCTTCTGTTTAATCTCCTAAGATTCCTCTAACTTCATTGCTGCAGCCACAAGCTGATAATATCCCACTGGTTGCAAGACTACCATTGCAGACAAAGGACCTCGGAACACCTCATGAAGTCCCTCAAGAAAGTGTCTACATCTGAACTCACCAGTCAACAACTGCTCGGGCACATACTTACTCAGCCTATTGAACTCCTTGTCATACTCACTAACAGTCATTCCCCTCTGCTTCAAGCTAATGAACTCTCTCCACTTAGCTTCTTGGTATGCCTTCGTTATATACTTTTGCTCAAATTCTTGCTTGAAATACTCCCATGTCAACTCAGCTGGTCGCTGAGGATTCCTCATCACAAGCTCCCACCAATCATAGGCTGGTCCCTGAAGCAACGATATAGCACATGAAGCTCTCTGATCTGCGGGACATCTAATCTCTTGCAAAATCCTCCCTACTCTCTTGAGCCAAAACTCAGCCACATCCGATTCATCTAAGGCAATCCCATGGAAGCCTTCTGCTCCTCTTTTTCTTAACAATTCAATTGGAGCCTTAGGAGCAATCAACCTATCAACCACTTGCAGTAACCCTTGCACTAATGCTGGATCAAAACCAGCTCCTCTGTTTGCACCTACAGCTGGTGCAAGTTCCTGTGCAGGCCTATCCTGTCTCACTGGATCACCTCCTCTGATCGGACTCTCTCTACGACCCATATAGACACTGTCCATTGTGTCGCCCATATACTCACTTGGATCCGACTCCATACAAACACTACAAAACACAAGACATCTGCATTAGGCCACTATACAAAACTGACTCTCATGCATAGACTCGACTCTATACCAAAACAATCACAACATAACCCAGAACCATCAAACCTGGGCTCTGATACCAAGCTGTAACACCCCGCCATCCCCGTTGGAAGGATACCGGAGTGCCACGCGAGCAAACACATATAAACGAATCCATATACACATGTATAAACAAAAACCAGATGAGATTTAAAGAAACTTTTAATCATGTAATAGTAAATCCTTTTTACATATAACATATATCAATATTGTTTTACAAAAAGAGGCTCGTAAGCAAATACATATACAAAAAATAATATTTGTTCCTTTACAAAAGATTCATTTAGCTATCAACAAGCCATGTACAAAAATTTACAGCGGAAGACTTCAATTAACTTCAATCAAAAGACTCCTAGTGGCCGACCTGCAGATATCCGACTCCAAGCTAAACTCGCCACCTGCACGAGAAAAGAGCCCGTGCTAAGCGATAACGCTTAGTGGGGAGGAACAAAACAAATGCACAATATGCATATACAATATTTATACAATAATAATCTAATAATTCAAAAGCAAAGGCATCAAAGTTACATGTAAACATATCTCCAAATTCTTTACTTGACATGCATAAATAAATATACAATACCAGCAATTAAGTATACAATTCGTAGTTCTCATCATTCCAAGTATATAGATTCAAGGTGCATAAAATAAAGTTATGCAAGAACTCATATACATCATATACTTATAATCATGTCAATAATGCATTTCAACATATGCAACACAGTTAAACATATAGCCTGATTAGTCTAAAATACTCTCTAGAAGTGGATGCGGTCAATTGGATACTGATAGGACACAGTATCCCAAGCATATAGAGACATGAGTCTCAAACATGTACTTTTCATATAGAGACCGAAGTCTCGCATTTAAATCCATATAGACCCATACAGGATCGAAACAAGGATCCAAACGGACCCAAGTATAACGTTTTATCATATAGCAGCTGCACACACACACAGACCTAAGTAAGCGCTTACTTATCCACTACTATGACTATTCAGGCTTAAAACTCAACTCAACAATTCAAACACCAATATCAGTATTAAATACACTAAATGCAAATACATATTTCATGTGTATATGTGTCTAAATCAAATTCCGAAACATTTAAATACATCCAGTATCAATTATTATAGGCAGAAGTACAAATAATTCACATTCAAGACAATTTATGTTCATGTAAAATATAAACTATTAAATTATGTACATTAATTATTTAATCAAGTATACCACTCAATATTAAGCAATTATTAATTACAATGCAGATTTTAAACCCAAACATTTATCATGTAGTGCAAAAACCCTTGAAATCAGAAGCTAAACTTTATTTCTTTAAGAAAACAGGGCAGCAGGAAAGGCTGGTCACGAGTCACCCAGGCAGTGGCGTTTCGTGACGCAGCTTCACGCGAGCGCCAGGCAGAAGAGCAGGCGGTCACGGCGTGACCACCAGTCACGTCTCGTGACGCCTGAGAGGGGAAGGGAGATCGCGAGATCTCGTCCCGTGACACGCAGGAGACCAGCGAGAGGTCGCGAGGCGTGATGCTCCATCACGTCGCGACTTCCCAAAGGAAGGAAGGTCACGGCGTGATGCTTCATCACGCCACGTGACTTCCTAAGGAGGGAGGTCACGGCGTGATGCTCCATCACGTCACGTGATCTTCCTCTCACAATCCTTCATCTTCTTCAAACTTCTCAAAATTCAGAAAACATAAAAACCAGAAAGAAATCGTAAAAACAGAGTATAACTCAAAACTCAAATTCCAATTTGTCTAAATCCATTTTTCATGCAAAAATCATGCTAATACGTACCTTTAAGTCCTCTGGATACAATTACAGCAATTTTACTCACAGTATTCACGTTATCATGTAATCACAGTAAATAAACAGAGAGAAAGTGACAACCCAGAATTTCACATTCATATACATGTATAAACATCTCATTTGCACCCTCATAATCTTTATTTCTCTACCTAAATCATGTATACACAATACATATTTCATGCATTTTAATATACAAACACACAGAAACCACTTCCATATCAAAACAGCAAACAGAATCAAAACACAATAAAGGACAGACACTCCCAAACCTGTATGAAGTCCCAAAATGTCCACTGCACTCTCAGTCCACCACCTTCTCTTTCCCTTTATCTTTCTTCTTCTCTTCAACAGATTACATAAACCAACAATTAAACCCAAAATCAATCCAAAGAAACAACAATGAACAATAGAGGACCACTTGAAACGGACAATTACTCACCTTCTGAAGCTTCAAAGCTCAAAACCAATGCTCTCAAAATAGATGAACACACACACATGCAAATGGGAAAAAGAACAGAAAATGGAGAGGGAAGAGATGGCTAACGTGAGAGAGAGCAAAAGAGAGAAAACCTCATGTGTTTAGTTTCCAGAAACTAAAACATTCAGACCCCTTTCTTTTCTCTCACCCACGTACACACACACTCACTCTCCACTTGGCACACATGCACGGCTTCACAATCCACTTAATCCTCTTTTACAATTTGATCCAACAAAATTACTAATAAGTCCTTGACAATTACCTTTTACTCACCAAACTAAAATCTGCCATTTAAATCTTTTATTTCCTTGCAAAATAAATCCTCACTCACTAGCAAATTACCCAATTGCCCTTAAATGTCCAATTAAAATTTCCAATTTCCAATTAAGCCACTTATGGGGTGTGACAAGAAAGGAGATGGAGTAGAGGATGAACAAGGAAAAGAGAGAAGAAAACCGAGAAAGAGAGGAGAGAGGGACGTGAGGCAGATTTTCCTTTCCCTCTTTTCTCTTTCTTTTCCCTTTTTATTAATTGCTCCACCTACTCATTCCACTTGGCAACTTCCTATTGGACCAATAATCCCACTTTTGACTTATTCCTCCTTGCACTATACACAATACACACACTAACATCTCTTACAATAATATCGTCAAGGCACCAAACATAAGTCACACCCTAACATTTCCTTATAAACCACTTATCTTCCAAGGCACCATACCTCCCAACCCATACTATAAAACCTCTTAACCCACTTGTATCCTACTTCCATACACTATAAGCACACTCTAACATTTCTCTTCTTAACATACTTAATTAATTACTTTGCAATTAAATCCTTATTATCCAATCCTCCTCATGCACAAATTACTGAAATACCCTTAAATTCCCGACTTAGCATGCAAATTCCGACCAGGCCTATTTTGGGTTGTTATAAATTTCATTTCGAGCATAATTATCCAAAGTAATAGTGAAAACACGTTCAATTCCCCAATCAATCAAACTTTTTTTTTTTAATTTAATGCCTAACTCTCTGCCTTTGTGATTAGAGATAAGACAAAAGTTCCAAATTTTTTTTTTGTAATTTTCACTCATCATCAATCCAATGACATGTTAGACACATATAATTAATTTGTTGAATTGATGTCCAAGTGTCTATAGCAAGCCAAAGTCTTTGTTTTTAATCTCAATGTATTACTTAAGTTTAGCCTTTTCATCAACATAAATCTGAAAATAATCTCTACACATGGTGAATCTAGATGGCATCCTAAATTTGGATTGCACAAGAGCCATGTATTTCCTAAATGCTTTATTTTCAATAGAACTTAAACGTAATTCAGTTGAAATTACTAATTCAACTAAACCCTTTCTTATAGATTCCTAATCAAATTTCCAAGTAGCAAGAACCCTAACTTCATTGTCAAACCCTAAAGCTCAATTGTGATTGTGTATCTTGAGTGTCAGGGCATTTTTTACAAACAGTAATGTGCTTTTTAAGTGTTGTACCGTTTTTTCTAGGATCACAAAAAAATTCTTTAAAGCAATAATTGCACTTGCCCTTTATATCGCCTTTTGCACTTGTGAATTTGACAAAGTGATCCCAGACCTCCAATCTTGGTCTAATAGCTTTCCTCTTTAAATTTTTAGATGTTGTCTCTGATTTTGTAGGTTGATTGGTCTCAGACTGAGTTTGAAAAGGATCTTCATAATTGGGAGTTTACGTCTCACCTTGAGTGATGGGAGTTTGAGTTTTATCTTGAATGGAGGCCTAAAATCAAAAAAATAAAAATAAGCAAGCCATGGATTACTGCAAATAAGTCTGTAACAATTAAAAACTAATTGCTCTTTCTTAGTAGAAACCAATTAAAAGAACAATGATAAAGGAACATAATAGATGGGCTCTAATAACAAATTTTCAGGCATACACGTAACCCCAATAGATGATAGAAATTTCCAAGCACTGATGTATGTACATCAACTAACAAATGAACTTAAGAAAAATCTGAAATAGTATATTGAAAATTTTAGTAATCATGCTGACCCGGTTCATTACATAAATCTCACTCCAAAATGGAGTTATACTCCTCTCTAGCTGCCACCTATAGCAGATTAAATCAAAACTAACATTTTGTAGACACTATCCTTTGTCTTGAGGGACTACACATGAGTTGCAGCTCCTTGTGCCTTTAAATGAAATATCTTTAATCATAGAACTAAAAAGCATAATCCTCCTCTCATTTATATGCTGTGAAGTAATGTAAGCATGAGAACAGGACAACTAGGAGAGTCATAGCACGTATTGTATAACAATCCCATAAATAAATGCACATAGTTTATAAAATATCCAAATAAAATATTATTTGTAACCTTTATGAGTGTAAAATGATACTTCAGTTACAACCACAACCATCGAATAAAACAAGTAAGCAGCCACAAACATTGAAGTACAACACCCATAAATAACCTAAAAAAATAAAAACTAAATTTTTCCTATAGAATTAAAGTGAAACAATTTGACAACTCACTCAATCATTCCAATCTATTTAAGGCCATGCTGCAAGGATCCTTTTCTTTTCGTTAAACCCAATTTAGGGGAAAATTAATCGCTAATGAAGCTTTGATGTCTTTTAGAGAATACCTAGATTTACATGTCAGGCCGGAGAAGTTATTCAATACACTCTTAAAATATCAAAACTGAAAATTCACCAATATAGTTCCACGGCCCTGCCACACAATCAGCTCTTAAAAACATAATTTCAACCCTAGTTAATCACTTAAAAAAAATAAAAACTTTACATAAAAACTCAAAGAACCCAAACAGGAAAATCTAAAAAAAAGGAGATTAGAAACATGGTAAGAAAATTAAAATGAAGAACATCGAGACTTAACCAAATCCAATCATATTAAGCTTTAAATATGAATTAAACACAAAAACTCAAATTCCATAAAAACTAAATTGAAATTACAGAATCTTTCGAGAATCGAAGCTTCCATAGATCTCAGAAAGTCCATGCACTGAGAATCAAACTCCAATTTCCTTAATCTACCCACGCAACCCCGTTAAAAAAATAAAAAGAAACAAGACTTACCAGTTAAACGGAGAATCGGGACACCCAAAGAGGCAAACTTAAGCTCGAATAGAAGAAAGAGAAGGAGATAGGTAAAAAAAATTACAGATAGGCTCTTCGATTTATGATTCTAATTCAACTATTTTTCTTTTATTAAAACCCATATACTTGTCACCTACATGTTTATAACATTTCATTTAGGCCTTCTATAGTTTATTTAAGTAATAGGTAATCAAATGGGACTTCTGCTGAATTTGGCAATGATAGTTCTCATCATCTATAAAGTGCGCGTGTACACATACACAAAGAAATAAAAGGAATAGTAAAAAAAAGAATATATAACTTGAAAAAAATATAAAGAAGTAGAAAGAAGTAGCAACAAAGTGGTGGACGAAGAAATCAACATAGAAGCAAAATCATCATTAAGCACCAAACAGAGTGAATGAATAGTTGAGCCTGCATTCTCAATTATTAAAAAGAACTCAAATGCACAATATATGGATAATAAAGAGACAGGAGCTCTCAAATTCAAGTGTGCAGCAAAGCTTAATCAACGTAAAAGGAAAAAAATGAAAACAAATCAGACGAAAAGAGAAGAGCAAAAAGAAGTAGAAACGATACTAACCATGGTTATAGGAAGAATCGTAGAAGTGAATGTGACGCGCGCCAGACCCGATCTATTCCCGGGGTCACCCGCTTTTAGGGTCCGAGAGGGTTCGCGTCTTTTGATCTTGGGCAATCATGAGATATTTTGGAATTTCTACCCAATAAAACATTGGAAAAGTTCATCTAATTCGATGAAAGCCTTTAGGCACCCTTGGGGTATTTTGGAGTCGCCATCCAATTTACAAGAAATTGGAAAAGTTCATCAAATCTCGGGGTTTAAACAAGAGAAAGATTCAGAACTTTACTCTTATTAATGTCTTGTTTAATTATAAATGGGCTTTTAATTTTAAAATTACATCTCTCTCCTCACGCGGTCATACATTTAAAATAAATCGCAAATCAAGCACCGAAAGAAAGCAATAAAGAAAGCGGTAAAATAAAGCAAACCATAAAAATAAAAGAAAGAAAAAATTTGGACAAAATAAAATCCCCCAAAATAAAAAGGTATTAAAATCTGGGACAAAAAATACAATCCCCAAAATAAAATAAAAAATCAAATGAATAAATAAACATACATAAATCAGGATATTATTTAAGATAGGAACAATACTTCCTTCATATTCACTTAGAAAACCGAATAGTTATTTTTGGTATACTTAGGAAAATTGGAATGAGTGATCCCATTTTGAGAAAACTAAGTTTTTTTTTAAAGTGCATTTTTATTGGTTGAAATTAGGATATTGGTCCCATTTTATTAGAAAAAAAAAATCCTAATTTATTAATATAAATTTTTTTTGGTGATTTTTAATTAATGAGCATAAAATAACCAAACTTATTACATATTAAAAATGAATAAAAACAAAATAACGAAAAATAATAAAAATGCTAAAATTGACGAGTCCACCCGAAAAGTGTCTCCAAATCTTCATGGACTCCCATTTGCCATTGCAAAAGCTCACACATAAAGAAATAAGTATAGCAATAAAAAAGACACAAATAAAAGTGATGTTAGTAATAAAAATGAATTAAACATATAACATATGAAAATGAATTAAAATAAATAAAATAAGATGCATTATGAGTGACAAACTAATTAAATGACATAATAAAATAAGTAACTTAACATATTAACAATTCAACATACATAAAAACATAAATGATGATAATAATAATAATAATAATAATAATAATAATAATAATAATAATAATAATAACAACCACAACAATAACAACAATAACAAATAATAATAATAATAATAATAATAATAATAATAATAATAATAACAACAACAACAACAACAACAACAAAAGATGAATAATCAAATAAATAAATAAGAATAAAATAAAATATGTTAGAATATTAAATCTATGACTAAATCACATAAACACAAAAAATAAAATAATAGATCCAAAAAATTTATATGATGACTAATTGATTATAAACAAAAATTAAATTAAAAATTAAACCCAGAATACTTACACTCAGAATTTGATTTAATGAATGAAGGTAGATAATCAATTTTCTTATCTTGATTTATAAGAAAAAGATTAGAAAAATCAAAATAAAATAAAAGAAAATTTATATTTTTAGAACAAAGAATTAATTTTTTCGTTTTAAGGAAAAATTGTTAAAAAAAGAAGAAGAAGAAAAATTCCAACAACAAATAATTGTTCTCTTTATCTCAAAAATTAACTTAGAAAAATACTTAGAATAATGGGAGAAATTGTTCTTGAAGAAGAAGAAAAAAGAAAAAATATTTTCTTAAGAAAAATCACACTAATTCTCTCTCCAAAAAATATTTTATACCAAAAAAAAATAGATTTTTTGAAGAAATTAAATTAATTTAATTCCCATTAAAACATAAAAAAAATGAAGAATTTTAAAGGTCCAAAGAATAAATGATTTTAAAATTAAATTCTACCAAAAAAATTAAAAAAAATGCCAAAAATTGGCTAAAAAATGCCCAAAAGGGCTGCTAGGGGGACATTGGGCGCGGAAGGCCTGCTAGCAGGCGAAATGGTGCATAGCGCCCGTCGGCCCGCGCGTCGTTTGCGCTCCCCCAGTGCTGTGCAAGGCGAGCGGGCGAGCGAAGCCTGCTCGCGACGGCAAATTATTTTTTTTTTATAATTTTGACAAAACAATTATCCTTTCAAAACTCCCTTTAAAATATAAAATTTTTTATTTAGTTTTTTAAAAAATAATTTTGACAAGAAAACTACCACTTCCAACTTTCTTTTTGCCTATAAACAGACACAATTAATTTTATCATTGGATAATCCTGATCTGAACCGTCTCGGGATCCGGTATCTACAGTGAAGAAGTGAAGAAGAGAAAGAAATAGGTGGTGGCTGCACTATGGACTTTGATTCAGGTAAGGAAGAAAAGAATTTAGGTTATATATATATATAAAGAGAAAAACGGCGAGTTTTGATAAATTCGGTTTGTTTGATTAATTTGATTTTCCAATTTTAAGAACCGAATCGAATTACCCGAAATATTATTTTAGTTCGGAACCAAACGAACCGAAAATGAAAAAAAATCAAACCAAACAGACCAAAATCCATTCTGTTCGGTTCGATTTTTTTATTTCGATTCGATTCTGCACAGGCCTAATCTCAGGTTTAAGGATTCAATAACATAATTATTATGAGATCACTTATGACACTAACCCATGTAATGATCTCATAGTGGATCTATGCAGTACCTTGCTCTCCAATAAGTACCTATAAGTTTGATTTATATCACTATATATAATCATCTCATGATTATCAATTAAACTTATACTAGTCTTAATTTATCATTATTCCCTTTAGTGATAAATGACTAGGGATAATTAAAATAATATTAAATAGTTATTCATAAATATTACAATAATGTATGTTGAGAAATCCTTTTATAAATAAAAATATGACATTATACAAAAGTCCAAATATTTGGCCTAGAAAATAACCACTAATAGTGGATACTTTAGATTGTTTGATGAAGAATTATCAGGTAAAAAATGTAATATGGGGATTAGTAAACAGGATCAAGCAATATGAGAAGGTAGAGGAGGAAAACAAAAGGAAAGGTAGGAGAAATGTTTTGGTTGGTTAATTTTTGTTATTTTATTTTTAGTTTTGTAGGGGTTGACTTTGTAATGCAAACTATGGTTTTTTTTTTGACATTTTATGTAATTTGGAATCTTGTGAAAATTTAATGTAAGCTTTTTGCTTAGTATGAATTACAGCCATTGGTCTCATTGATCAAATTGCGTTACATTTTTTGTATACACTACTCAAATTGATAGCATAAAATTCATTAAAACAAAATGTATAATTCCTTGTAACATATTGCAGTATAAACTGAAACATCCATATCTTGTTAAATCCATTGACACAAAATGTATAATTCCTTGCAATATTGCCACAAAATGTATAATTGTTTAACAAAATGCAATAATATACTGCATAATACATTTTCAACAAAATGCAGTAACAGACTGCATAATAATGTTGTGACAAATAATTTTACTTTAATTATGCTCTGATAGCCGTTTGACTCATTTTGGCCTAAATTTGATCTAGCAGTTGTATTTGATGAGTTTGCTCTTGACCTCATATTTGCTGCAGCAGCAGCAGCCCTCTGTTGCTGGAGTTATGAAGCTATCACAACATTTCTTCCTTGTCATCTTAGCTTATTAATTGTGAAGTCAAGGGCAATGTTTGTGACATTCGAATTTTTAACATGAGCTCCAACATTTATTACTCTCTCTAATTGTCTGCTAGGCTGTTGAAGTAAAATAAAAAGTTAAAATTATAAAATCATAATTATCTATATAAGTCAAATATATTAAAATTGAAATTGAGCAACTATTTACATTCATGACAGTAGTTCTAATATGCTCATCAATATACACTCTATGTCTAACTTCCCTAGGTCTTTTATAGCTTGATCCCTCTCTCTCTTTAACGAATCTTGGTGGTGGTTGTGTGGATGGGCCAGTATGAACATGTCGATGATCTAAAGTTACAGTGCATTAGGTATTTAAACCTCTCCCCCTTCCCCTTCCTCTTCCAGTGGCTTGCTGACCACTTCTACCCATAGAACTAAGTGCTCTACCTCTTCCTCTGCCTCTAATAGATTGTGATGCTCTTTTTCTAACAACATCAATGGTATCATCACATATAAGTATTCCAAATACAAAACTTGATGATGATCCATGATTTGAAGAGGGTCCAGCTTCATTTATTATACCAGGTGTCACACCCCGAAATGTACCTTGGAAGGATTCAGGCATATTAAGAATAAGTGGTGACTAAAGTTGTGTGAGTTTTGGCATGTGTTATTCTAAATTAAGTTTTGTGCATGAGTTATGAGTTTTGTTAGAGTGCGGTTGCACGTATAGTAGTAGTGTATGTGTGAGAGGGCTTGGTTATAGTGTGGATATATATAGGGAGTTAGCATATATATTAGTGAGATTATAATTGGGTATGGTGTTGTGTTTGGTTGTAGGGTGTATTTTGGTTAGATTCCTCCAATGGGTTGTTGCCATGTGGATAGTGAGGGTGATTTTAGTAGGTTGGAGAGAGAGAGAGAAAGGGAGTCCCTTTTTCTGCCCTTGCTCACTCGTTCCCTTCTCTCCTCACGCCTCTTCTTCTTCATTTTCTTCTTCCTCTTGCTTCAATATTGCTCTCTCTTATGATCTAAACCCTAGTTTGAGATGATGAAGTTTGTGAGATCAAGTGGGTTAAGTTAAGAGTTTGTTGAGATAAGTTTAAGTTTTGATTTTCTTTGTCCCTTTGGTTAGCAATAAAACCCTAGATTTATGTTTTGTGTATTTGTATGTTTGATGAGGATTTTGGGTTGAGAAATATCTTTGGATGGGTTTTGAACAAGAAGAGCAACCAAGAAAGCTACTAGGAGCATAGGATTTCTAGGTTTGGAAATTTTGTGCATTTTTATGTATTTTGTTCTTATTTGATTTGCTGGGAAATTGTATGAGCAATGATGTTCTTGATGAGGGTATACTATGAAATCTTAGTATGTTGAGTTGTTAAAGTTTAGAGTATGATTTTATTAGATGATATATGCATTTGATGTATGGTGGATTGTGATTTGCTGGTTTTTTAATGAGATGATGATCATTATTATTGATTTTGGTTGGATGATTTAATTATATTCATTGCATGATTTCCTTGGGTTATGAACTTCCAAAAGGTGAGTTTTTAAGTTGATTTTAATGATTTGAATGTTTGATTTCTGGGTTTTAAGTTTATATTTGAGTTGGGTTATTTTTCTAGGAAATTTTTGGGTTTGGTGCGTTTCACACGGCGGTATGATTGGGCATACCCCCGTGTGATCGCATTCTGGATTCAAGTTCTTTATTCGTGTCTTTCTGAAGATAGGCCGCTCTTCCGACTTGTGCGAGATAGCACGACTCGTGCTGCCTTTGGCGTGCATGAATCGTGCAGTTTAGCAAAGAGTGGGCGAGCAGTGGAGCGCAGCACGACTCGTGCTGGCTGGGAGGAGCTCTGTCGCAAGTCGTGTTTTGGAACACGACTTGCAACATACAATTTGGGAAGTGACACGAGTCGTGTCCCTCATGCACGACTCGTGCTCCCCCATTTCACACGGCATTATGGGTAAACCATACCGCCGTGTAAAATGCTTCTGCCTCCAATTTCTGTAAAGTGTTCACTTGTGTCTTTTTCGATCCTTTTTCTTTTAATTTGGGTTTTTAATCTTTATTTGTGTATTATTAATTAGTAAATGATATTAAATGGCATTTTAATTTAGTCAAATTATATTAATGTGAATTGTATTGAATGTTACATTTTGAATGCGGATTGGGTTATGTAGGTCTAAATTTTATGGTTCTTCATTATAAACAATATGTTATGCCTTTATAAAGTTTAAATGAGTTATTCAAATGTTTCTATAATGATAATAATTGAATTATGAGATCTTTGTCTAGCATTATTATTTAAAGATTGTATGTGTGTAATGTAAAGCAATTTAATTGTTAAGTCTAAATGAGTGCATGATACCCAGTAATATGGTTATGTTCAGTATGTTTATATGAATATTTTATCCATGAAATAATCCATGATTAGTGTAGACACCGGTTCCCGAGTAGCCAAGATCAGGATTACCCAATGATGAAATTAAGTGTGCCGATCTATAGGCAAAAAGAATGAAGTTGGAAGTGATGATTTCCTTGTCGATTTGTTGTTTTAAAATTAAATAAAAATGTATTCTAAAAATATTTTTAAAGTATTTTAAAATTTATTTTGTGAGGAAAAAAAGTGAGTTTTTAAATTATTATATTTTATAAAAATAAAATATAAAAAAAAAAAAAAAAATTCCGCGAGGGATGGGCAGGCCGTCGGTCACTCATTCAGACGGGCAGGCCGTCGGTCACTCATTCAGACGGGCAGGCCGTCGGTGGCCCCTCCGCGCCCCTGTTCGTCCGTTTTGCCTATTTTGGCCATTTTGGCCATAACTTCTTCATTTTAAATGCTTTTTAACTCATTTTTTTTTGCAAAATTTAATTCAAAAAAGCCTTCTATCTTCCAACCCAATAAATTCAGTGGTTTTTTGTAATTATGGGAATTAAATTAATTTAATTTCTTAATTAACAAATCTGAATTTTGGGGGAAATAAAAAGGATTTTGGAGAGAGAATGAGGGGGGATTTTCTTTAGAAAATATTTTTCTTCTTCTTTCTTCTCTCAAGAACAAATTCTCTTAATTTCTAAAGAAATTTCCAGCAATTCTTAAGGCAAAAAATAACTATTTTTGTTCTTGAGAATTTTTCTTATTTTCAATCAAACAATTTTCTACTTTGAGACAAACAAATTAATTGTTTGTTCTTGAGTAAAATTTATCTTTCAATATTTTATTTTTTTCTAATCATATCCTTCAAATCAAGACAAGGAATTGGATCATCTACCTTCATCTCTTAAAGATAAACTTTGAGGGTAAACATTCTTGGCTCAATTTCTTAGTTTGATTTTAATTTAATTTAATTTTTTGTTTCTAATTAACTAGTTAACTTGTAAATTCTTTTAATCTTATTATTTTCTTCTTATTTCTTGTTTTTTTGTTGTTTATTTAATTAATTAACATGTAAATTCTTTTAGTTCTATCATTTTATTTTTTTCTTATTCTTTTAATTTTATTTAATTAATCATCATATAAATTCTTTTAGATCTATTATTTAATTGTTTATTTTTCTTATTCTTTATTTAATTGTTCTTACATGTTTATGTGATTGTTCATCTTCTTTATTTAATTGAATTATTCATATTGAATTATTATTATTTGTTATTATTATTGTGATTAGTGTTACCATTATTATTATTATTTGTCATTACTATCATCATTATTATTTTTATTAGTTTTGTTTATTTTATAATTTGTTATTTTGTCATCATCATTGTTATTTTTATGTTTTCACACATGTTGAATTTGATTATTATTATTATTTTCATGTTTGATGCATGTTAAATATTATTGTTTATTTCTTGTGCATGTTGATTTTATTATTACCTTTGCTTTTTATACATGATGCCTTTTTATTTACTTTATTTTTATAGTATGTTTAACCCATTTTTATTACTAACATGACTTTTATTTGTTTCTTTTATTTCAAAACTTATTTTTTTATGTGTGAGTCTTTTCCATACCAAGTGGGAGCACATGAAGATTTGAAGATCCATTTGGATGTTGTTTTTTATTATTTTTATTATTTTATTTTCCTTTGGATTTATTATTATGTAACTTGTAATAATAAATTTATTTTCATACACGTTAATTAGAAAATCACCAAAAATATTTATATTAAACTAAATTGGATTTTATTTAATAAAAATGGGACCAATGTCCTAGATTTTTTATCTAAAATAAATTATCACTTTAAAATTGTTTTCTTAAATTATGCATGAGAGGACCAACGTTCTCATTTTTAATAAATAGCCCGATTTATGTATGATTTGCATTTTATTTATAAATGGGGGTTGTATTCCGCCCCTAGTTTTATTGTAATTTATTTTACTTTATTTATCGCTTTTATTATATGATTGATATGCGTTTAATTAAATTGCATTAAAAATTGAATGAGAAATGGGATGAAATATTAAATTCAAAACTTGATTATAAACTTAGCCAAGGTATGAATAAATGGGGAGTCCCGAACTTTCTCTGGTCTTTGGGCTCAAAGAGGCGAGAGGTTTACCCTCCAAGACACCTCTTGTGTTACGAAACTTGGCGTTAATCCTAGGCTCCTTAGGGCGAGAGGTTTACCTTCCAAGACCCCTCTGGCTGGCCCAAAATGGATACTAAGCGCAGTCTTAGGCTCTCCGAGGCGAGAGAAACTTTCCCAATGTTCTATTGGGTCGCGACTCCATGAAACCTCCTTGTTGCCCAACATAGACGCAGCTTGTAAATACCTTACAAGTTTTTATGAACCTCTCCTGATCGCCCTAAGGCAGGCTTTTGGGAGGCATCGAGGTTCGGCGCGTGTCACAGTGGCGACTCCACTGGGGACCTTAGAGACTTCCCTTCGAAAATACATTGGCTAAAATTTATAATTGAGTTTTAATTTAAAATTTCATCCCTTTTCAAAATTGCATTTGCATATCATTAGAGCCTTAGATTTATGCTAGTTTGGTCCCTTTTCTAGCCCCGGTGCGTTCCCGAAGCACGACCCTATTTTCACTCAATTTAGGGAAGTGTTAAGGATAATCACCAGCCCAAACCTCGTACCGTCATGGTATATTAAATGGTGACCCGATCGGTCGTTACGCTCGTGATGAGCTAGACCCGTCGGCAGGGATCATGCTTGGGTAGCCCTAAAGTAACACCACCCTTTGACCAAAGCTCATGTAATGGCAATAGATACTTCCCCTATGTGGTATGACCCGTAATACCTTGCTTGCTATATGGATCATTTTGTATTGGACAAACCCAAATAATCTGATTGGTCACCTAATCAAAGGCTTTCATGCCCAGATAGGTCCATGTCAACTTATTCGGACTGCCTAAATACATAATGGTCAAAACAACCATACGTATGTACATTAGATAGGAGAGGTTATGCTGCCGGTTTTCCACCGTGCACCATACGCGTCTAAAGGGTTCCCTGTTAACCCTTGGATAAAGCCCACCTAGGAAAGAGACTATGCTACCTCGTGTGTGGGAGAGATAAGGTTGGAAGGATCTGTCTGCTTGCATGTGTTTGTCTATGCTGCATCAGCACGACCATGCATTGCATTTTAATCATGCATCATTCTAACGAGATGTATTTGTTTCAGCCATCATAGATTCACCCGGGTGGTTTAGGGGTCCCGACGGTCGGTTGAGAAGGATTCCACTCTTGGGGTTACCAGAGCTAGTTAGGAGCTCAGATTCTCTTTCAGATAGTAGTGAGACTTTCTCTTCAGAATCATCAAGTATGTCTAATCCAGCTAGTGGGTCTGATGCAACCAGGGCTATGATTGCCGAGGAAGTGGGGAGAAAAATGGAAGAGTTTGAGGCTAGAATGATGGCCATGATGGGCAATCTTGCCACTACCATAGCTGGGCAACAAGTTGCTACTGCTCCTATTAGGGGGCCAGATGAACAAGGGGCTGTGAGAGAGGGCCCCCCTGCTGTAGCTGACCCACATGTGGTTGAGCAAAGAGCACCAGCACTTGTTGAGCATAGAGAAGGCCCGAGATCTGAAGTTGACCTTTGGGAAGATGAGCAAGAAGAACAGATGGTAGCAAAGGGAAAGTCACCCAATCTGGAGGAAGCAATGTGGAGGAAGATGGAGGAGAAATTTGAGGCTATGACCAGGATGATGACGATTGGAAGGGGAATGAATCCCGAGGACCGAGAGCTGGATGGTGATGATCTGATCCCCCAGAACTTCAAGATGCCTGATATCCCAAAATTTGATGGCACCTCTGACCCTGCCGCACACATCAAGCAATACTCGCTGGTCATGAAGGGAACGACCTTAACAAGAAAGCAAAAGATAGAGTATTTCTGCTTGAGTCTCACAGGAGTTGCTATTGATTGGTACCATGGGCTGGAGAGGAGGTCCAAGGAGGATTGGGACTTGCTAACCGAAGAGTTTCTTAAGCAGTACGATTGCAGTACTCGGATGGAGGTCACTTTGAAGGATCTAGAGCTACTACAGCAGAAGGCTGGGGAGTCTTTCCATGAGTATCTTACTCGGTGGAGAAATCGGGTTATGGAAATGAAGCGCAAGCCTGATACTTCTGATCAGATCCGGCTATTCATTCGAAATGCTAGCCCTTACTTGAGAGATGGACTGAAAATGAAGGGACTCAAGGATTGGGAGTCCTTGAAGGACATTGCCATAGAAGCAGAAGGAGAATATTTAGCTAAGAGGGCAAATAGCGAGTCCTATGCCAGGAAGGGATACAGCAATCAGGGGACAGCCAAGCCAGCAAGTTCAAGCAGTGGTAACAGAGGTGGGAAGACAGCTGAGGTGTCTGCAACAGGTGTAAGTCAGAGGTATTTCTCCAACTTGGGTAGGCCTTTATCATGGGTGCTGAAGAGGCTAGTAAAAGAAGGAAAACTGCGACCCCTATCACCTAGGCCGGCCAAGACCCAGGGGCAGCCAGGGCACAAGGAAAATGAATATTGTGCATTTCACCAACATACCGGGCATTTGACAGATGATTGTATAACGCTAAGGCATCGGGTCCAAGATCTAATTGACAACAAGCAGATCACTGATCCTGAAAAGAGAGAAAGCAAGAAGAAGGCTAATTTTAATGCTGTGCCACCACCTGTCTTTATGGTTGGGTCTAGCTTACCAGAATGGTATGTGATGCAGGATTTATATGGGAATGAGTATGTCACTATCACTCGCCCTGAGGCAAGTGAAGAAGGGATTCCCGTGACGACGATAGACTGTTGGTCCACTAGTGAGAGTGGAGATAAAGAAGATGAAGAGAAAGATGGAGAATTCGCGGATCCATGGGATTCGGAAGAGGGGGAAAGAGTTGAGGCTGTAACAAGAAATGGGAGAGTAGTCCCAGAAGTTGAGAAGCCACATGACCCAGCGCAATCACCTGCAGAAAAGGAGCCAGAAGAAAGTGCTATAGTGAAACAGCTGAAAAAGACCACGGCTCAGATATCAATTTGGGACCTTTTGAGACAGTCCCCCTCCCACAGACAGAAGTTGGTTGAGGCATTAAGTGTATCCACTGTGGCCACTACAATTTCTCCATCTGAGCTGCTAGACCTTGTAAAAGGGGGATCCGGAGAGAAACTGGTGTTTTCTAACGCAGACTTACCGGTAGAGGGCCGCAATCACAATCGGCCACTGTACATCAAGGCTCAAATTAATGACAAGCATACCGCTTGTGTTATGGTTGATGATGGCTCATCCATAAATGTTTGCCCTCTAGTTGCACTTCAGGTTTTTGGGCTAAATGAAAGCATGTTGAGCAAGTCTGATTTAACTATCACAACTTATGACAATTCTCGAAGACAGGCATCGGGAACTTTCAGAGCTCTGGTCAGGACTGGGCCTATCGAGACAGAAACAGAATTTGTGGTCTTGCCTATCCCGGCGAATTTCTCAGCTCTGCTTGGAAGGCTATGGTTCCATAAATTGGGAGGAGTGCCCTCTACCCTACACCAGATGATTAAGATACCTCATGAAGGAGAGATGGTGACTATTAAAGTAGCTAGAGAAAACCAAGTGTCTGCCTTGGGGATCTCTAATCAGCCATTCAGTGGTTTTCATATATCGATGATAGGAGAGGAGCAGGACTTGGCAGATAGTCCTCAAGTAGTGAATATGATGAAGAAGATGCACTTTCTCCCAGGGGCTGGTCTGGGTAAAAACTCGCAAGGGCTGCAGGATGCTATCACCACACAAGGCCAGAAAGATCGGAAGGGTTTGGGCTACAAAGGAGAGCATGGTAAGAAGAAAGTATCGGAGAAGATTCCCCACATTTTAGAGAGTTTTGTTCCCTCATCTTCAGTCTGTGCTTACACGGGAGAGGAGGAGCCTCTATGGGTAGATGGAAAGATCGTTCCGGGGTTTGAAATTTTCAATGATGTCTTCGACTGGGATATTGGAGTTATCAAGTCTGCAGAGAACTTCTGGGATGAGGAGATCATGACTCAGTGCAGTGCCTGGGACAGGGATGAGCCTGAGGAGATTGTTACTGATAAGCTATTAGCCACCAGTCTTAAGGGAAAGGAAAAGATGGTAGGGCCAGAGCTGAAATTTGAAGATTTGAAGATCTCACCGGAGGTAGTTGAAAAGCCTCCACCAAGCCAAGAAGTCAAAGCCCAGTCGGCTGCAATGACATCATCGATAGGGGATGAAGACAATAGTTATTTAGATACTATTTTTATGCCAGAACTTTTTAATGACAATGTTAATGTTTCTGATTACATCAATGAGATGAACAACTTTGCTTACTTGTGTGATGTTTCTGATGATTTCATTTCTCATGATCATAAGCATGATGCATTCATTTTTGACATTAACTCAACTAGCACGACTGCATTTAATCTCGGAACTTTGGAGAATCCAAAGGAAATTTTGATAGCATCAGATATAACTCCTGAGGAGAGGCTAAAATTTGAGAGAATATTGAAAAAATATGAAAAAGTCTTTGCCTGGACCTACGAGGACATGCCGGGAATCGATCGAGATGTAGCCGAACATGCCATTCCAACGTACCCAGAGAGCAAACCGGTCAAGCAAAAGCTCAGAAGACTTAGGCCGGAATGGGCTCAGAAGGTGAAAGAGGAAATCCATAAGCAGATTGAGGCTAAGTTTCTACTGGAGGTTAAATACCCGACGTGGCTGGCTAATGTAGTTCCTGTGGCTAAAAAGGATGGAAAAGTTCGAGTATGTGTGGACTATCGGGACCTGAACAAAGCCTGCCCGAAAGATGATTTTCCTCTGCCTCATATTGATGTGCTAGTAGATAGTGCCGCTGCTTGTATGATGTACAGCTTCGTAGATGGGTACGCAGGGTACAATCAAATCCTTAACAAGATAATGGATCGGATTAAGACAGCCTTCATCACCGAATGGGGTACATTTGCTTACCGGGTTATGCCTTTCGGACTAAAGAACGCGGGAGCGACCTATCAGAGAATGGCCACCAGAGTCCTTAATGACTTGATTCACAAAGAAGTGGAGGTGTATGTTGACGACATGATGATCAAGTCAGCTACCAGAGAAGGTCACTTCGAGGCCTTGGAAAAGTTCTTTCAAAGGATTAATAAGTATGATCTACGCCTCAATCCCAAGAAGTGCATTTTTGGAGTTACCTCGGGTAAGCTGTTAGGCCATGTGGTAAGCCAGAGAGGAATTGAAGTAGATCCTGACAAGGTTAGGGCCATCAGAGAGATGCCAGTGCCTCAAAAAGAGAAAGAGGTTAGAAGTTTCTTGGGAAAGCTTCAGTTCATCAGCCGGTTTATTGCCAAGCTGGCTTCAGTATGTGAGCCCATCTTCAAGCTTCTTAGGAAGAATCAGCCGGTGGTGTGGAATAATGATTGTCAATTAGCTTTTGATACTATTAAGGATTATCTCCTGAATCCTCCAATTTTAAGACCACCACGGCATGCCAAGCCACTAATCCTGTATCTGGCTATAGAAGACAATTCAGTGGGTGCCATGATGGCCCAGGAGGATGATTTTGGGGTAGAGTTTGCTGTCTACTATCTTAGCAAGAAATTCCTGACATATGAAGCCAAATATGTGGAAGTGGAAAAGATTTGCTTAGCAGTTATTTGGGCTTCTAAGAAGTTGCAGCACTACTTTCATTCCTTCAGTGTGCAAGCGGTTGCTAAGCATAACCCGCTTAGGTACCTTCAGGAAGCGCCCTCTCTGCTGGGAAAGATGGGAAGGTGGTTACTGCTATTGCAGGAGTTCGATATCGAATACATCACCAGGAAAACCATTATAGGAAGAGCTGTAGCTGAGTTTTTGGCTGAGCATCCTATTGAGGGAGACCAATTCGAATACAATTTCCCAGATGAAGATGTCATGGCCATAGCAGTACAAGGGTGGCAGATGTTCTTTGATGGGGCAGTTAACAGTAAAGGGGCAGGAGCAGGGATCATTCTTACGACCCCAGATGGTGAAAAGCTGCCATTAGCCAAAAAGTTGAGGTACAAGGCGACCAATAATGAAGCTGAATATGAAGCTTGTATCTTCGGATTGGAAGCACTGCTGGCTCTGGGGGCAAAGACCGCAGAAGTCTTTGGAGATTCTTCATTAGTAATTCATCAGATCAGAGAGGAATGGTCAGTTAAGGAAGAGAGGTTGTTACCTTACGTGAAGCACTTGAGAATGTTGAGTAGCCAGTTTGAGAGTTGCACTTTTCATTTCATTCCCAGGGATGAAAATCAATTGGCTGATGCTCTAGCGACATTGGTGTCCATGTGGGATAACCCAACAGGGATTGCTATGAAACCCGTGCTAATCTCTAGCTCGAAAAAGCCTTGTTTTGAAGCTGAGCAGGTGATGGATGTTGGGGCCACTGATGGAAACCCTTGGTACTATGACATTCAGAATTATTTAGAACGGTCAATTTTTCTAGAGGAAGCCACTGAGAAAGACCAAAGGATGATCAGGAAGTTATCCACTCAGTTCATCAGTGTAAATGGCACTTTGTATAAGAGACAACTTGATGGCATCCAGTTAAGATGTTTGGCGGAGAAAGAAGCTGAAAAGGTAATGGAACAGGTTCATGCCGGAGTCTGTGGAGCTCACATGAATGGCTTAGCCTTAGCAAAGAAGATCATGCGCCAAGGATTCTATTGGCTCACAATGGATACGGATTGTTCAAAATATGTGAAGCAATGCCAGTTATGCCAGCAATACGCGAATTTAAGGCATGTCCCAGTTTCAGAGCTACATAATTTGACATCTCCATGGCCATTTGCAGCTTTGGGGATAGATATTATAGGCGAGATACGTCCTACAGCGTCTAATGGGCACAAGTTCATTATAGTTGCCATTGATTATTTCACTAAGTGGGTCGAAGCTGAATCTTTCAAGAAGATTGATGCCCGAGACATGGCTAAGTTCATCGAGAGGAATTTAATATGCAGATATGGCCTCCCACACCATATTGTACCTGATAATGGGGTGCAATTCTTAGCAGAAACTAAACAGATGCTTCAAAAGTATGGAATCCAGCATAACAAGTCTTCTCCTTACCGTCCTCAAGCTAACGGTGCGGTTGAAGCTGCAAACAAGAATGTGAAAAGAATATTGGCCAAGATGGTTCAGAGCTATAAAGATTGGGCGGAAAAGCTGCCTTTTGCACTCTGGGGTTATAGAACCACAGTCAGAACCTCTACGGGAGCAACACCATTCTCCCTGGTATAAGGAACTGAAGCAGTTCTGCCGATTGAAATTGAGCTGAAATCTTTAAGGGTAGTCATGGAAGCCGAGATTCCAGAGACAGAATGGGCACAACAGCGATTGTTACAGTTGAATCTGTTGGATGAAGATAGGTTGAGAGCCTATTATCACAATCAAGTTTATCAGAAGAGACTAGCTCGGTCCTTTGGCAAGAAGGTACGAAAGCACCCGTTGAAGGAAGGGGAACTGGTCTTTAAGATGATAAGGCCGGGAGTGCCAGACATACGAGGAAAATTCAGACCGACCTAGGAAGGTCCGTTCATTGTGAAAAAGTTGCTAACAAAGGGAGCAGCAATCTTGGCAGACAGCGATGGGAATGAGTTTAAAGACCCGGTCAATGTCGATAGACTAAAAAGGTTCCATGGCTAAGGAAAAAAAAGAGAGAGAGAATAAATGCCCAGCAGGTCGAAAACCGAAAAAAGGCGGCCTTGCTAAAATTGGGCGCCCTGTCAGGGTAAAAACCGAAAAAAGGCATCCTGGGCAAAAATTAAGGGCCAAGAGAAAATGTTCAATCGAGAAAACCCGAGAGGGCTGATTGATAACAGGAGTTTGATGCTTACAAGATCTATTCTGAGATTACGTGAGGTCTTGTGTTTTTGATTTCTGTCAAATGAAGATCATGTATGATGAAATCATATAGAAATGTACTCAATTTTGCAATGAATAAAGGTTACAGTTTGCATTTTCATTGGCTTTTAGTTCTGCCTTAAAAATATATCATCTAGTTATCTAATGACTGTCGCCTTCTTGATTTTTTCGGAATGTGCCTAAGCAGATATGTGCTATTCATTCTTAGCGAAGCTTTTGATAATAGCCTTATCTTATAGTTCCTTAAAAAAAAAAAAAAAGGCCGTTAGAGATGAAAACCGTAACTGGCTCTCTAAGAAAAAGTTAGGCCAAGGGCAGGGTGAAAACCTGGAGACGGGCAGTCTGTCCTACAAAAAAATTAAATGAATAAAAGCCGCTGGATTGGGTTGGGTTCATTCCAGGCAAAAAATTAGGCAAAGGGTTATGTGAAAATCCCTAAGGGGACGCATTTTCCCACGAAGAAAAGCTAGTGTGAAAATCCACAAGGGACGCACTACCTTTAAAGCAATGACGTTTGATGCTGGGAGCGATAAGGCGGCATTCTTTCAGATAATCCTATTTCAATCAGTTAACACACAACACAGAACATGAATCCCGGGTAAATGATCATTGACCAGGGGGCAAAGGATATACACCGGACGTTTCTTTCAGAAAACTTGTCGACGATCCTCAGGATTCAGGGGGCATGGTAGAGCAGACAAGCTATAACTTCAGCAAACCTTGGACCACCTAGGGCACAATCTATACATTTTTGCAAGCATTTGCATTCCATATCATACACACATGATTTCTTGTATATTCCTATACATACAATCTTGCAGAAGAAATCGGCGGGGAACACCAACAAAAGCCGAGTAACGACACCAGTCCAAGCATCTAAAGGAGCACAGCTCAAAAATTCACAGCGGTTAGCACGATGGCGGCACTACCCACAAGAGGTTAGCACGATGGCGGCACTACCCACAAGAGGTTGGCACTACCACGGCACTACCGATTCACAACGGTTAGCACGATGGCGGCACTACCCACAAGAGGTTAGCACGACCACGGCACTACCAATTCACAGCGGTTAGCACGATAGCGGCACTACCCACAAGAGGTTGGCACGGCCACGGCACTACCAATTCACAGCAGTTAGCACGATGGCGGCACTACCCACAAGAGGTTAGCACGACCACGGCACTACCAATTCACAGCGGTTAGCACGATGGCGGCACTACCCACAAGAGGTTGGCACGACCACGGCACTACCAATTCACAGCAGTTAGCACGATGGCGGCATTACCCACAAGAGGTTAGCACGACCACGACGTCACCAGTTACAACCAAAAGACAGCCTGCCTATAACACGGCAACAACAGTCATCATAACTCCATCCAGCAGGAAGATCGTCGCTTCAGGTACGCGTTTCTTTCCTTTTCCTGAATTTTGGCTCACCTAGGCACCCACACACTAGCCTCCCCAAAATTGGGGGCAACTGTAGACACCGGGTCCCGAGTAGCCAAGATCAGGATTACCCAATGATGAAATTAAGTGTGCCGATCTATAGGCAAAAAGAATGAAGTTGGAAGTGATGATTTCCTTGTCGATTTGTTGTTTTAAAATTAAATAAAAATGTATTCTAAAAATATTTTTAAAGTATTTTAAAATTTATTTTGTGAGGAAAAAAAGTGAGTTTTTAAATTATTATATTTTATAAAAAAAAATAAAAATAAAAAATAAAAAAAAAAATTCCGCGAGGGACGGGCAGGCCGTCGGTCACTCATTCAGACGGGCAGGCCGTCGGTGGCCCCTCCGCGCCCCTGTTCGTCCGTTTTGCCTATTTTGGCCATTTTGGCCATAACTTCTTCATTTTAAATGCTTTTTAACTCATTTTTTTTTTGCAAAATTTAATTCAAAAAAGCCTTCTATCTTCCAACCCAATAAATTCAGTGGTTTTTTGTAATTATGGGAATTAAATTAATTTAATTTCTTAATTAACAAATCTGAATTTTGGGGGAAATAAAAAGGATTTTGGAGAGAGAATGAGGGGGGATTTTCTTTAGAAAATATTTTTCTTCTTCTTTCTTCTCTCAAGAACAAATTCTCTTAATTTCTAAAGAAATTTCCAGCAATTCTTAAGGCAAAAAATAACTATTTTTGTTCTTGAGAATTTTTCTTATTTTCAATCAAACAATTTTCTACTTTGAGACAAACAAATTAATTGTTTGTTCTTGAGTAAAATTTATCTTTCAATATTTTATTTTTTTCTAATCATATCCTTCAAATCAAGACAAGGAATTGGATCATCTACCTTCATCTCTTAAAGATAAACTTTGAGGGTAAACATTCTTGGCTCAATTTCTTAGTTTGATTTTAATTTAATTTAATTTTTTGTTTCTAATTAACTAGTTAACTTGTAAATTCTTTTAATCTTATTATTTTCTTCTTATTTCTTATTTTTTTGTTGTTTATTTAATTAATTAACATGTAAATTCTTTTAGTTCTATCATTTTATTCTTTTCTTATTCTTTTAATTTTATTTAATTAATCATCATATAAATTCTTTTAGATCTATTATTTAATTGTTCATTTTTCTTATTCTTTATTTAATTGTTCTTACATGTTTATGTGCTTGTTCATCTTCTTTATTTAATTGAATTATTCATATTGTATTATTATTATTTGTTATTATTATTGTGATTAGTGTTACCATTATTATTATTATTTGTCATTACTATCATCATTATTATTTTTATTAGTTTTGTTTATTTTATAATTTGTTATTTTGTCACCATCATTGTTATTTTTATGTTTTCACACATGTTGAATTTGATTATTATTATTATTTTCATGTTTGATGCATGTTAAATATTATTGTTTATTTCTTGTGCATGTTGATTTTATTATTACCTTTGCTTTTTATACATGATGCCTTTTTATTTACTTTATTTTTATAGTATGTTTAACCCATTTTTATTACTAACATGACTTTTATTTGTTTCTTTTATTTCAAAACTTATTTTTTTATGTGTGAGTCTTTTCCATACCAAGTGGGAGCACATGAAGATTTGAAGATCCATTTGGATGTTGTTTTTTATTATTTTTATTATTTTATTTTCCTTTGGATTTATTATTATGTAACTTGTAATAATAAATTTATTTTCATACACGTTAATTAGAAAATCACCAAAAATATTTATATTAAACTAAATTGGATTTTATTTAATAAAAATGGGACCAATGTCCTATATTTTTTATCTAAAATAAATTATCACTTTAAAATTATTTTCTTAAATTATGCATGAGAGGACCAACGTTCTCATTTTTAATAAATAGCCCGATTTATGTATGATTTGCATTTTATTTACAAATGGGGGTTGTATTCCGCCCCTAGTTTTATTGTAATTTATTTTACTTTATTTATCGCTTTTATTATATGATTGATATGCGTTTAATTAAATTGCATTAAAAATTGAATGAGAAATGGGATGAAATATTAAATTCAAAACTTGATTATAAACTTAGCCAAGGTATGAATAAATGGGGAGTCCCGAACTTTCTCTGGTCTTTGGGCTCAAAGAGGCGAGAGGTTTACCCTCCAAGACACCTCTTGTGTTACGAAACTTGGCGTTAATCCTAGGCTCCTTAGGGCGAGAGGTTTACCTTCCAAGACCCCTCTGGCTGGCCCAAAATGGATACTAAGCGCAGTCTTAGGCTCTCCGAGGCGAGAGAAACTTTCCCAATGTTCTATTGGGTGGCGACTCCATGAAACCTCCTTGTTGCCCAACATAGACGCAGCTTGTAAATACCTTACAAGTTTTTATGAACCTCTCCTGATCGCCCTAAGGCGGGCTTTTGGGAGGCATCGAGGTTCGGCGCGCGTCACAATTAGTTTTTGAATATGATAAATATGTAATTAGTACATATGATATGTAAATAAGTGAATGCATGATAAATAATAATATGATTACGTTTAATATGTTCGGGTGAATATCTTAATCTAGAAAACTACACATGACTAGATTTGAATATGATAAATGAAATTAATGCATATGATAAGCATATATATATATATATATACATGTGTCTAAGTGATCATAAAAGAATGATGCTAGTAATTGATGAAATGGGTATATATGTGTAAATTGTGAAAGAATTTAAGAATGATATGGGAATTTAGCCTGCGTTAGTCGAGTCGTGGATAGATAGGCATGCCTATAGAGTTTTGTTAGCTGCAGCCTTCTGTTCTATTTGGACCCTGATCAGGTCCTCGTTTGGTTCCTCACAAACCTCAATGTGTATGGATCTTGTTTAATATCCCCTCTGTAAAATGTTTTGAATGAGAAAATGTGATGTTGCTTTTCGATTCATACCCATAAGGTACCGCCATGCGTTCAATTTATACCCGTAAGGTACTGCCATGTGTTCACTCGCTTATCCACCCCTATGACTTAGCAGGCAACTGAAAGAATAAAAATTAATGTGAATTAAATTGATAAGTTTGGTGATGATTTGCAAAATGACTATGTGAATAAACATTTGATCCGATTGTGATAAATGCCATTTGATGGTGCTTTACGCGCCTCTCTGTCTTAGAGCCTTTATGAACTCGAATGTGAAATTGTGTGGTATCTCGGATACCTAATTGGCTTTGAATCTGAACCTAATGTCAATTAATCGAAAAGAGATATAGCAACTGATGTTGTGCTAATAAGTATGCATGAAAGAATACTGTTTGTATAAGAATTCGTATGTGAGAAATGCCTGTTATTAATCTGTTCATAAGTTATGAGTATAATTGTCTATGTAAAGTCTGTGTAAGAATTTTTGAAATGATTGATATGCATTTTTGCTCTAGTTAAGTACTCAATAAATGAACTCTATGAATTTATCCGTTTATATGTGTAAACTGAGGATACAGGTATGTATTATGTTATCTACCTTCTGGATCTTAGCCTGGATAATTACTGTAAGTATTTTGGTAAGGAATTCATGTGTCTTGCTGTTGATTTTAATAAATACGATAAGTTATATATATATATGTATTGATTGGTAAATAAGGGATAATAATGTATTAAGCATGATATAGATAATTGAATTTAGGAAATGAGTTAAGATTATATTGGGAATATGTATGCATAAGTTTCTGTAGAACTACGTGGTTTTGATTCCCAACCCTGGGGATACGTAGGAAGCTTGGAAAGTTTATTTCAAGCCCGAACCAAATCTGAAAATCTAAATGTTTCGTTTAGCTCTGAATAATAAACGGTTTAAACACATGAAATGTTCTTATGTAAGTACTAATACTGCAGTCTGCATGATTTTGGAAATGTTAGTAATAAAGGGAATCGTTATGACTTAATTTGCCCGCTAGCAATTATATCTTGGTAACCTAGAAGGTATAACTATTCACATAGTTAATTAAATGAATTAAGCAAACAATAAGTACGCATAATGTCATTGTAAATTACTAAAGTAATAATGTAAATTCTGGCTATGGTATGTAAATGAATGGATATAGGAAATTGTTTAAGTTTCGTATGAGAAAAAGAATATGAATTGATGATAACTTTAACCAGGGTACTTTATGTTTATGTATATAAATATATATTGATTTACATGTGTTTGCCTCGGCAACCACTGTGAGTGGCTGCCCATTATTTATTTCGCCTGACTAAGCATTATCGCTTAGCACGGTTGTTCGTCCGTGCAGGTTAGGAGATCAGAGTAGCGCAACGGTTCTCTGTGACTTTGGCCAATGAGTCGGTAAAAGTTATAGAATGTTTTTATTGATTGTCGGTTGTAATTAAGTTTCTTTAATTAGCATTTGTAATGAGATGTAATAATCTTTAGTGAGAATGATGATGGTGTGGGTGAGATAAGTTTAGGATGTGCATATCTTGAGGTTATGGTGTTAGAAATTTTATTACTCTGATTTCTGTATTGCCATGTATGTCTTGGTCTGGTAACACCCTCCGCCTACGGTAACTTTTCATCCTTCGATATGCTACGTGTGGGAGTTGGGGGTGTTACATCAGGTACAAAATTCATGGACATTGGTGAATGTCTTTGACTTGCGCTTGAACCATCTCCTCTTTTAGCTGCACTAGAACCGTCTCCTCTTTCACCTACATTGGCACTAAATCCTGCAGTGGAACTCTTGCCTTTCTGCAAATTGTAATGAATTAGCAACATCCATAAAATTCACATGAAAATTATGGATCAAAAAATATATACTTACATCTACTCTGCAACTCAACCTATTGTGTCCAGCCCTCTTACACATGTTGCAATGCATTTGAATTCCCCTTTTGCTAGCCTTGAAATGCTAATTCCTTGGCTCATCCTTATCTTTCCTTCTGTATTTCTTTGGTGTAATGCGCGCCAAACCTGGGAAAAGCCCTCGTAGGCGAGACCCGCTTTTAGGGCTCAAGGGATTGATTTGCGTCTTTTGATCTTGGGCATCATGAGACATTTTGAAGACCTCCTTCCAATAGAACATTGGAAGGATCATTTAGCCTCATGACACCTTTAGGCACCTTTGAGGTATTTTGCAGTCGCCACCTAATTTACGAGAAATTGGGAAAGGTCATCTAACTTCTATAGTCTAAACCAAAGATGGTGTTGGGAACTCCACTCTTATTTATGTCTTGGTTAATTATAAATGAGTTTTTAGATTCGTAAAATTCTATCTCTCATCTTACACGATTAATGCATTTAATTTTAAGAGTGCATCGCAAGCATTCGAAAGCAGTAAATAAAAACTGTAAAGAAAACGGTAAATAAGACGATAAAGAAAAGCAGTAAACACGCCAAACACACAATTACAAGAGAAATTGAGGCAGAATACAATCCCAAATAAAGAAAGTTAAATAAAATTGCCCCAAAAATAATTAATTACAAGGGCCCACAAGATATATGAACATAAATTTAAAACAAACAAGCAAAGTCAAACATAAAAAGTGACATACATAAATCGGTATATTTATTTGGGTTAGGAACATTGGTTCCTTCACGCTCACTTAAAGAGTGATCGAAGAGTTGTTCAATTGTTGATTTGAAAACCGGGATGAGTGATTTCATTTTAGAAAACTTAACTCTTCATTTTATTCGTGATATTTTTCATTTGTTGGTTAAATGAGGGACATTGGTTCCAATTTTATTAATAAAAGTCCTAATTTGGTTATAAGACATTTTTGTGATTTTTTTATCATACATGTGCATAAAATAAAATATTTTATTTACAAGCAAGGACAAATACAAGTAGGGAATAGGAAAGGTTTCAGCGAGAGAAGGTTCCCTATGCGTCGTGACCCCTCCATGTGGTCACGAAAATGCTCACACAAGGCAAATCACATTTAAACCCCAAACAAAAAATAAAATTAAAAATATTAGTAACAATTCTAAGATCAACCAAATAAATATAAATAAAAGATAAATATAAGACATGGTCAACAATAATAACATGGCAATAATAATGCATTAACGGCAATGACATCAATAATAGTAGTACTAATAATAATGATAATAATAATAATAATAATAATAATAATAATAATAATAATAATAATAATAACAGTCAAATGATAATAACAAAAAAAGGAAAAAGATAAATAGTAAAATAATAATAATAATAATAATAATAATAATGATAATGGCAACGGGAATAACATGATAGAAAAAAGGAAAACACAAATATGTAATGACAATGAAAATAATAATAACCATAATAAACATTATGGCAACAGGATAATAATAATAATAATAATAATAATAACAACAACAACAACAACAACAACAACAACAACGTTAGCCATGATAATAAGAGTGATAAATAACAATAATAACAATTAAGTCAAAACCACATGAAATACATCAACAGTAATGATAACCATATTAAAAATAATAGGAATAAATAATAAACATGATAATAACAGCAAAAAACAACAATATTAATAACAATAATAATAAACAAAATGAAATGAAAAATGGATCCAAGAATGTTTTTTATAGAGTAGAGGAATGGTGTCTTGATCCATCCTCCTTGTCGAGTTTGCAGTAATAAACACAGAAAATATTTGAGAAAATCTAAGTTTTTAACAAAGAAAACTCAAGAAAATAATTTTTGATGAAATGATCAAGCCAAGGAAATTAATTTTCCTTGCTCAAGCCAAACCAAGAATAAAATCTTTTTAAAGATAAGAAAAAAAATTGATTCCTAAGATTTTCTTCAAAAAAATCCTTTTTTCTTGCTCCCTCGTCTGCCTTTTTTTAAGAGAGAAACCTTTTTTTTTTGTTTTGAAAGCAGTCCCCCCTCCGGAAAATGAAGACACAGTCCTTTTTAATTTCTTCAAATCCCATAATGGAAAAAACCAAAACAACTTTTCTAATTTTATTTTTCAAAATAACCCCAAAATGTGAAAAAATACCTGATTTTTTGCAGTCCTAGGACTGCAAAAATCAGGTGAGAAAACAACCGGTGCGGCCTCGTGTGAAGTCGCATCTCATGTGAGGCCACATCTTCACCAAAATGAGATGTGTGCCTTACGTGAGGCCACACAAATGCACAACTAAACTATTTTTTTTCCTTGATTATTTTTAATTAATTAAGTTAATTCATTTTTTAAATATATATATTTTTTAATCAAAAAATTTGATATATATAAAAATAACACTTCCTACACTTTTTATTTCTGATTAATTTTTTTTTAATAATTTTTTATAATTTTTATTATATATATTTATTTGTCTATTTTTTATTTAAAAAAATGAGGGTCTCGACAAGAAAAACATCATCTTCGACATTTTTGCCTGTGAATAGGCGACGATTTCATCATCGGGTAATCCTAATCTTTGACCGCCTCGAGACCCGATGTCTAAAGTTGCCCCCAATTTTGGGGAACCTAGAACTTAGGTGCCTAGGTGAGCCAAAATTCAGAAAAGAGAAAAGAAGCGTGTACTTGAGGCAGCGACCTTCCTATTGCCACGAAAAGGGGATCATCTCCTCAAGTAATCGTCTAGACTGCGGAGCGATTGCCATCTTTCGGTGTTCCATCGAGTCTTCTAGAGACCTACGAAGCGTGGGCACCATCCTCAAATGGCGAGACCCCGAGTTTGATCCAAACTTACGAAGAGTTGGGATTGTTATCCTGAACTGCACCGAGTCTGCTCCAGACTTGCGAAGTGCGGGTGCCATCCTCAGATGGCGATGCGCTGGGTCTGCTCTAGACTTGCAAAGTACGGGGGGTGTGAGATTTGCCTCCTCAGAGGACTAGGAGAATTAGGCTCCTCAGAGAACTTAGAGATCTTACATCCTCGGAGGACTTTAAGGTTATCCTCATCAGAGGACTTTCTGATTTTGCCTCCTCAGAGGACTTTCAGATTTTGCCTCCTCAAAGGACTTTAAGGTTTGCCTCCTTAGAGGACTTTTAGATTCTGCCTCTTCAGAGGACTTTAAGGTTTGCCTTCTCAGAGGACTTTGAGATATTGCCTCCTCAGAGGACTTTGAGGTTTGCCTCCTCAGAGGTCTTTCAGATTTTGCCTTTTCAAAGAACTTTCAGGTTTGCCTCTGCAAATGACTTTCATATTCTGCCTCCTCAAAGGACTTTAAGGTTTGCCTACTCAGAGGACTTTGAGATATTGCCTCCTCAGAGGACTTTGAGGTTTGCCTCCTCAGAGGACTTTTAAATTCTGCCTCCTCAGAGGACTTTAAGGTTTTGCCTCCTCAGAGGACTTTCAGGTTTGGCTCCTCGGAGGACTTTGAGGTTTTCGAACCTATGCAGACTTCATCTTGACTTGGTTGTCCAGCACGAGTGAGTTCTAATGTTGAGCTGAAGTTGTCCTAGACCTGCTTTAGTGCGTGCGGTCTCCATCTGGGCTTTTCTTGCAAAGCTGTGTACACAGGAATATATGCAAGGGATTATGCATGCATGTGTAAAATGCCATATGCAGATATGAGATGTATGCAAAAATGGATAGATAACGTCCTGGGTGGTCAAGGGTCCATTGGGTGTATGGCCCGGCTGCTTGAACATACCCCCAGGATCTAGAAGAGCGTCTTCTCGGCTTAGGAATTGTGAACCATGATCCTCTCAATGAGACCTGTCTAGTGTGCATATTGGCCCCTTGTCCAATGAGTATGTGCCTTTTGCTATGAATGGTACAGCATTTTCTCATGTCTTGCATTATACCCCTTCTACCCGAAAAGAGATCATCTAAAGAACCACTGCCTTATCGATCCAGGCGCCGAAAGTCTATACCTCATCTGTCCGAAGGGAGATTGTCCGAAGTGTCACCGCCTTATCGCTCCAGGCATTTGAAGTCATTGATCAAAGGTGGTGCGTCCCTTGTGGATTTTCACACTAGCTTTTCTTAATGGAAAATGCGTCCTTTCCGGATTTTCACATAACCCTGAGCCTAACTTTTGCCTGGAATGGACCCAACTCAATCCAGCGGCTTTTATTCATTTCATTTTTTATAGAACAGACTGCCTATTTTCAGGTTTTCACCCTGTCCTTTGGCCTAACTTTTACTTAGAGAGTCAGTTACGGTTTCATCTCTAACGACCCTTTTTTATTTTTTATTATTTTTTTTCAGGCGTAGCTACAAGAAAAACTAAAGCTACTGTCAGAGCCTCCTTCGATAGCAATCAGCAATTATTCGCTGGGACATCTTCCCCTAAGTAGTGATTATATCCTCTCACCTCTTTCGAAGAAGGTGTTGCTAGATTGGGTGAGGTGCCGAACAAGGGTCAGCTTCCTCTGCTCCTGGCTCTCCTTTCTGTTCCCTTGTGCGAATTTCACGAGACCACTTTCGATATCATTGCCTGTTGCGTTTGACAGTTTGGAGGGATTCAAGATGTTATGAAGCATCCTCTATCTTTCCAGGATGGAATCTTATCCTCGACCTTCACCCTTGAGTACCATAGCCCCTGGACACAGCTGCTTGCAAAAAAACTTCATACCGCAGATCAGAGACTACACCTTCTCTTCCACAAGTGTGCATAATTAGTGGGTGTTTAATCTCGCATTTGATAACAGGACCCATCGACTTAGGCATCTGACCGGTGAGAGCAGAAGTGGAGTATAGCCATTTAGATTTCACACGCTCAGTAATGAACTATGTTTCTCTTTTTATAAAAGAACTAGGAAATGATGAATACATGAGTTGAACTGCTTTTATTTTATGTATTTGTAAAGACTGTGTGCATTTCAGGATGATTTCTCCATACATGATCATTATCTAACATAGATTCAGAATGCAAAATTACATTTAATCTCAAAATAGATCTTGAAAGCATCAAAACTCCTGTTTCCAATCAGCCCTCTCGGGTTTTCTTGATTGAACATTTTCTCTCAAGCCTCTAATTTTTGTCCAGGGTGCCTTTTCTCGATTTTCACCCTAACGAGGCACCCAATTTTAGTAAGGCTGCCTTTTTTCGGTTTTCAACCCCCGAGCATTTATTCTCTTCTTTTGATTTTTAGTCTTTAGCCATGGAACCTCTTAAATCTGTCGATGCTGACTGGTTCTTTGAACTTGCTTCCCTTGCTATCTGCTAGAGTTGTTGGTCCTTTGGATACCAACCTCTTAAGAAAAAATCTTCCTATATCGGCCTGAATTTACCCCGTATGTCCGGAATGCTTAGTTTCATTTGCCTGGAGACTAAAACTCCCCCTTTCAGCGAGCGCTTCCTGACCTTCTTTCCAAATGATTGAGCAAGTCTTTTCTGATAAATGTGATTGCAATAATAAGCCTACGACCTGTCTTATCTAGCATGTTCAACTGCTGTAATCGTTTCGAACCATCTTGGCCAGGATCTTCTTAACATTCTTGTTAACACCCCCTATCACCCCATTGGCATCGAGGGCAATACGGAGAGGACTTGTGATGCTTAATGCCATACTTTCAGAGCGATTCCCTAGCTTTAGGCACAAACTGCCCTCCGTCCTTCAACACAATGTGGTGCGGGGGACTGTATTGACACATCAGATTCCTTTCGATAAACTTATCCATAACCCAAGCATCACCTTTCTTGAGGGACCTAGCTTCTGTCCATTTGACAAAGTAGGCAATAGCAACCACTACAAGAAAAATGAAAAATAGAGACGGAAATTAGAGACGGAATTCCGTCTCTAATTGAAAATAGAGACGGAAATAGAGACGGAAATTTTCCGTCTCTATTTCGTCGGTCTCTAAAAATTAGAGACCAAAATGTTCCGTCTCTATTTTTAGAGACGGAATGGACGTTTCCGTCTCTAAAAATAGAGACGGAATAGTGCTTTCCGTCTCTATTTTTAGAGACGGAATGAGCGTTTCGGTCTCTAAAAATAGAGACGGAAAGAATGATTCCGTCTCTATTTTTAGAGACGGAAACTCAATTCCGTCTCTAAAAATAGAGACGGAATAAGTTTTTCCGTCTCTATTTTTAGAGACGAAAAATGAATTCCGTCTCTATTTTTTTTATATTTTTTTTAATATATTAAAATAAATAATATTAAATTTAAATATTCCTTAATTTTATATAATGAATTTTCGTCTCTAATTTATTGATTTTTTTATATATTAAAAATAAATAATATTAAATTTAAATTATTCTTAATTTTATATAATGAAAAAAATTAAATAAACAATAAATAAATATGAAAATATTGTATTATTTAATGTATTAATATATAAAAAGTGTAGTGAGATTACAAATAAAAAAAAGATAAAAATTCTAAAAATAATAACTAAGATGGAGGAGAATGCGGACGACCAGCAGACGGTACTTGCGGATCAACAGGTAATCTACGGCTAATGACGTCCTCCAGCATATTGATACGGTCCATTAGTACGCCGACCGTACCGCGTAACTCAATGACCTCATTAGTACGCCGACCGTTTCCAACTTCTGTCCATATTACTCATTAATATTAAGCTGCTTAGAAAAAATCATAAGGTCGAAGTTAGTATTTAATTTGAACTCAATTCTCTAACCTACTATTTCGCTTTAATCCCTAATTAGTTTTACATAATGATTCATTTCCCTAAATTAAAATCATAAATATTTTGTAAAAAAACGGACAGAGTTCCCCCTATACGGGTCCCTATCCCCCTGTCAAACATCAGCAATTTTAACACTTCGGAAAAATATCAACCAATCGTAACTCCACAACAAACTCATTATAATAAGAAATTTACCCATTCACATCAAACATCTAAATTTAACGGATAAATTTTCCTGAAACATATTCAATGAAAAACAAAATTCTTATAATATGAAAGTTTATTATTAACTCGATCCGTATATTCATTCATGTATGTATCCATTAGTTCGGTACATGAAACCATACATGGACATGATCTAGACAAGAAATATATTGACAGTACATTATTAGCTCAGTACATATAATTCATTCATGTATGTATCATTAACTAGAAATATGAATGTATATGTGGATTCGGTTTAAGCAAGAATTGAACTGACAGGTGAGTAATATGGCAAATGTTCCCATTGCAGTCACAGTCAACTCTAGGATTTGCAATTTCATTGGCCCAAGGTGCATTCTGAACACAGGGATCAGTTGTAATGTTCAATTTGGTTCTCAATTTCCAGTAATCTATCATCTTACTGAGTGCATCCACTGAATAACCAAGAAAACAAATAATAAATTTAATTACAAATACCACTAAGCTAAAGTTTATTGGTGTCGGTTATAAGCATTTCTGATATATTACAAGTGATTCTTACAACTGCTGAGGCATCTCGGCTGAGCTGTGCAAGCTTGATGCCTAGGCTTTGTTGATTGGACAGGAAATTTGGAGCAGAAGGATGCCTATTTGCTGATACACCTTTCCAGCTCAAAGAGGTTCTCCATAAGCTCTGTCTGGTCACTTTAAAGCCCTGTCCATTAAAATTCACAAATTTTTTTTAGTTCAAATTACTTATCCATTTAGTCTATGGAGATTGGCGAAAAACAGATACAAAGCCCACTCTTTGATCATGACAGAATTGGAACATCTCATATTGCTACAAAAATTTATAACAGTGGAGAAGACCAAACCTTGTTTTCAATAGCACAAGTGGGAATTTCTAGGTTCAACAAGCAATTCTTGAGATAATTTCCCTTTTTGATGTCTCTTAAAGTAGCGTTTAATAATGGTAAACAAACACTGGCTGCATCCTTCAACTCATTTTCAGAGCTGACTCCGTTCTTCCTGAAAAGTCCAAATTGATGTAAGAAAAATATAATTCCGAAAAATTAAAATAAAAGAAGGAAAATCTAATAACCAGTTCAATGATATGCAAAGAGATGGTACGCCACAAATCAATGCTTCTCTAGCAGCAGCAACAGCACCTGAGTAGAACCTTCATATCAAATGCAGGAAGTTCATTAAAATTCAGGTCATTGAAAGAAAATATAACTAAAACCAAATGTGGACCAATGAAAATATCAGTAAAAAATGTAGTTTATTTTTTAATTAAGACTTGGTCCAACATTTACATAAGAATGACAGAGAGAAAGGCAATTGATGGTGATAGAAGTGTATTTACATGTTATGACCACAACTGGATCCCCTGTTTATTCCACTGATCACCTGAAGAAAATGGGAAGCAAAAAAATATAGATATATTTAAGGCTCAGATTCATCTGTTGAATTAGCTCAGAATTTTTTGATTCCACAAAAATGCATACCAACACATTTGTAATATATAAAGTGTAATTATTGTGAGGGAGGGTTATCTTAACTATGTATGCCATAGCAGATGGACGAGAATGAAGTATGAACTGAAGTATGGCATCGTCGGAGCCTCGCCGGAGTGTCGCCGGAGCTCAACCGGAGGCACCGAAACCACCCGTAGGGAGCTTGAAGCCTCGGGGTTTCTTCTACGGTGGTCACGCGCCGTGAAGGCCAGTCGTTTCGCCAGAATCGCCGTCGAAAACTTCTGTTTTCTTCTCCTCCGATCTACTCATCGCCGGCGATTAAGGGAGATCCACGGCCACCGAAAGCTTCGCCTTGCCACCGTGAGTCCATTCGCACCGCTCGTGTCGCCTCTCGCCGTCGGAGCTCGCCGGAAAACGCAAGAGAAGCTCGCGGTGCTTCTTTCGCTCTCCTAAAACGGCGACGTCGCATTGGGGGAGGAAAGGACGCCGAGATCGGCGTTGCGAGGAGCTGCTGCTCGCCGTCGACCACCGCTAGCTGCTCTGCCCCCTCCCGCCGTGCTCCGCCCCCTCTCCCTCTCTTTCTCTCTTCGGTTTTCTGTTCTCCCTTTCCCCGTTCACACCGTGAGACCCTTTCCTTTCTATTTTATTATTCTTCTACAACTCATACCCCGCTTAATTCTAGCTTAATTCTCTCTAATATCCCTAAAATAGAGACGAAATTAATTTTCCGTCTCTATTTAGAGACCGCACGATTATACCGTCTCTAAATAGAGACGGAAAATATATTTCCGTCTCTAAATAGAGACCGAAATAATTCCGTCTCTATTTAGAGACGGAAAAATATTTCGGTCTCTAAATTTAGAGACGGAAAGCAATTTCCGTCTCTAAATTTAGAGACGGAAATTGCTTTCCGTCTCTAAATTTAGAGACCGAAATATTTTTCCGTCTCTAAATAGAGACGGAATTGTTTCGGTCTCTATTTAGAGACGGAATAATTTTTCCGTCTCTATTTAGAGACGGAAAAAATTTCCGTCTCTATTTTCGGTCTCAAATTTTGGAGGGAAACGATCCCGCCATAAATAGAGACGAAAAATAGAGACGAAAATTTTTCCGTCTCTAAATAGAGACGGAAAATTATTTCCGTCTCTATTTAGAGACGGAAAATATTTTCCGTCTCTATTTAGAGACGGAAAACTGATTTCCGTCTCTATTTAGAGACGGAAAAATTTCCGTCTCTAATTTCCGTCTCTATTTTTCATTTTTCTTGTAGTGAACTATGGTGAACCTAAAATCCGTTGGAGGCCGTAGGACGCACTTCCCCTATGATATTAATTCCCCAAACTCGAGCAATGCGTATCCATTGTAGGTCAATAGAACCCTTTCGGTCCCTTTCGGAGGCCAAGAAAAATGGCAGAGCACGGCTATGTGTGAATTAACGGGATTCGAACAAAGCTTATCCCAAAGATGACTTTTCTTCCTTTTTTTTGTTGTTTCTCTTTTTTTTTGCCTCTTTTTTTTTCTTTTATTTTTCTTTTTTTTTTTCATTTTTTTTATTTTTTTTTAGACAAGCCTGGTTCAAATCCTGATAGTTCAACATGCACGCACTTTCTTTCTTAACTATTAGGATAACATTGGCCAACCAAGTCGGGTGTTGTACTTCGATAAAAAATTTAGCCTCGCTTCTGCTTGTGAATTTCTTCTTTTAACCTTTTCTGCCCATTCTAGCTTAAGTCCTCTGAGTCTCTGCTTGACTAACCCATGATTGGAATCTGTTGGCATTGTGTGTTCGACAACTTCACGATCATCTCCCGGTATGTCTTCATAGGTCCAGGCAAAGACTCTTTCATATTTTTTCTTTATTTTCTCTCTTTTAATATCTTTTTAGGAGTCACATCAGATGCTATCAAGGTTTTCTTTGGGTTTCCAAAGTTTTGACATTAAATGGAATAGCATCATTTGAATCATTATTAAATATGAATGTGTTATGATTATGCATAGTGAAATCACAAGAAAATATCACACAGATAAGTGAAATTATTCATTTCATTTAATAAAAACCAAAATTAAAAATTTCATCATCAAATAGTTCTAGAACAAAAGGAAAAACATCTGAATAACTATCATTTTTCGTTTCTGCCAACTCAGATGCTGTAGACGATCGTCTATTGTCATTCCTCATGAATCACCTTCCTTTTTCTCTCCTACTTCTTGCGACACTCTGGATCGGTAATCTGCTTGCTATCAATGAGGTCTTCAACCCGGTCTCTTAAAGTCCGACAATAGTCCATCAAATTCTCGGTGTGCTGGTGGAAGGCACAATATTGATCTGCCCTATGATTGGGCTGCCCCTGGTTTCTTGCGGGTCTAGTTGGTAATGGCTGTAACATCCCCCCTTTCATTAGCTTCTTAGAAACCCATGACAAGGATCTGCCCAAATCAGAATAGTGCCTTAGATTCATTTTCGTTGTTGGCACTCCCGTCCTCTTAACATTGCCCTTACTGTTGTTGCAGATACCCGGGCTTTCATTTTTCAGAGCATGCATCCTCACTGGATCTCCACCCCCTTTAGGCATAATGTCACATTCTAGAGTAGATCCCATATCTCCTCTTTGTGAGATCGGTGAAACAAGTGAAACCTTGCCTCTGGGCTTGGAAGTAAAAGGAGACACTACGGTCATCGCTATATAGGCTTTCTCGACAGTGGCCGGTTTAACTCGGTTAAGGGTAGTCACCATAAGTTGAGCTTGAAGAACTAGCGCCATGGCATCTATTCGTTCCTTAATCATGGCCGACAACCTTTCTTCAAGCTCCTCGAACCTTTTATCCATCTCTTGGGCCGTTAAGGCGCGAGTCTCTTCAATCTGTCGCGGAGGATCAGCCATTTTTAATGCCTGGTTAGATGCTAGATCTCTACTAACCAATTCGAACTCTGCTTGCTCCTCGGGCAACTACGGGGACCCCAAAACCTCCCAGGTAAATGGTCTATAGTGGCTAAAAAATCCAAGGGGTTAGAATGACGCATGAATGACATGCAATGCATGATCGTGCTATGCACGGAATAAATTTATGCACGGGATGATATATACATGTGAAAATTGTGTGCACAGAATAGAACGTACACACATGGAATAAAATGTATGAGTTTTATTCATTTTATCTATTTTTGTCAATTAGCATTTTTTTTACGTGCGCATGAATGACATTTAATGCGTGAGCATGCTGTGCAGCATTCACAACCACATGCAAGCAAGCAAATCCTTCCACCCTTGTTTCTCCCACACTCGAGGTCACGCGGTCTCTTTCCTAGGTGGGCTTAATCCATGGGTCAACAGGGGACCCTATGAAAGTGCATAATGCATGGCGAAAAGCTGACAGCATAACGTCTCTCAAAATGCGCATACACATGAGTTTTGGCCATTATGTATTTGAACACTTCAACAGAATTAAGGTAATCCCACTGGGGCATGAAAGCCTTTGATGGAGGACCATTTAATTTGCTTGATTTTGTCTACTGCATAACGACCCACATCACAAGCATCGTATTATAGTTCATACCACCTAGGGGAAGTATCTACTATAATTACATGAGCTTTGGTCAGAGTGATGATAGTTTAGGGCTACCCAAGCATAGTCCCTGCCAATGGGTCTAGCTCATCACGAGCATAACGACCGATCGGGTCTCCATTTGATATACCATGAGGTACTAGGCTTAGGCTGGTGATTATCCTTAACATTTTTCTACAATGAGTGAAAGTAGGATCGTGTTTTGGGAATGCATCGGGGTAAAAGAGGGACCAAACTAGCATAATTCTAAGGCTCTAGCATGGATGCAATGCAATTTTTTGAAAAGAGATAGAATTTTAGGTTTTAGAAACCCAATTATACATTTTAACCAAGACACTTTCAGAGCAAAGTCACGAAGTCCCAGTGGAGTCGCCACTGTAACGCGCGCCGAACCTGGGAAAGGCCCTTGTAGGCGAGACCCGCTTTTAGGGCTCGAGGGATTGGTTCGCGTCTTTTTATCTTGGGCATCATGAGATATTTTGGACACCTCCTTCCAATAGAATATTGGAAGGATCATCTAGCCTCATGACACCTTTAGGCACCTTTGAGGTATTTTGGAGTCACCACCCAATTTACGAGAAATTGGAAAAGGTCATCTAACCTCTATGGTCTAAACCAGAGATGGTGTTCGGAACTCCACTCTTATTCATGTCTTGGTTAATTATAAATGAATTTTTAGATTCATAAAATTCTATCTCTCATCTCACACAATTAATGCATTTAATTTTAAGAGCACATCGCAAGCATTCAAAAGCAGTAATTAAAAGCTGTAAAGAAAATGGTAAACAAGACGATAAAGAAAAGCAGTAAACACGCCAAGCACACAATTACAAAAGAAATTGGGATAGAATACAATCCCAAATAAAAGAAAGTCAAATAAAATTGCCTTAAAAATAATTAATTACAAGGGCACACAAGATATATGAACATAAATTTAAAACAAACAAGCAAAGTCAAACGTAAAAAGTGATATACATAAATCGGGATATTTATTTGGGCTAGAAACATTGGTTCCTTCACGCTCACTTAAAGAGGGATCGAAGAGTTGTTAGATTGTTGATTTAAAAACCTGGATTAGTGATCTCATTTTAAAAAAAATTAACTCTTCGTTTTATTCGTGACATTTTTCATTTCTTGGTTAAATGAGGGACATTGGTCCCAAGTTTATTAATTAAAGTCCCAATTTGGTTATAAGACATTTCTGTGATTTTTTATCATACATGTGCATAAAATAAAATATTTTATTTATAAGCAAGCACAAACACAAGTAGGGAATAGGAAAGGTCTCACCGAGAGAAGGTTTCCTACGCGTCGTGACCCCTCCGTGTGGTCACGAAAATGTTCACACAAGGCAAATCACATTTAAACCCCAAACAAAAAATAACATTAAAAATGTTAGTAACAATTCTAAGATCAACCAAATAAATATAAATACAAGATAAATATAAGACATGGTCAACAATAATAACATGGTAATAATAATGTATTAACGGCAATGACATCAATAATAGTAATAATAATAATAATAATAATAATAATAACAGTCAAATGATAATAACAAAAAAAGGAAAAAGACAAACAGTAAAATAATAATAATAATAATAATAATAATAATAATAATAATGATGATGATGATGATGATGATGATGATGGTGATGATAATGGCAATGGCAATAACATGATAGAAAAAAGGAAAACACAAATATGCAATGACAATGAAAATAATAATAACCATAATAAACATTATGGCAACATGATAATAACGATAATAATAATAATAATAATAATAATAATAATAATAATAATAACAACAACAACAACAACAACAACGTTAGCCATGATAATAAGAGTGATAAATAACAATGATAACAATTAAGTCAAAACCACAAGAAATACATCAACAGTAATGATAACCACATTAACAATAATAGGAATAAATGATAAAGATGATAATAACAGCAAAAAACGACAATATTAACAACAATAATAATAAACAAAATGAAATGAAAAATGGATCCAAAAATGTTTGCCCTTAGAGTTTATAGAGTGGAGGAATGGTGTCTTGATCCATCTTTCTTATCGAGTTTACAGTACTAAACACAGAAAATATTTGAGAAAATCTAAGTTTTTAACAAAGAAAACTCAAGAAATTAATTTTTTATTAAATGATCAAGCCAAGGAAATTAATTTTCCTTGCTCAAACCAAACCAAGAATCAAATCTTTTTAAAGAGAATAAGAAAAATTGATTCCTAAGATTTTCTTCAAAAACAAACCCTTTTTTCTTGCTCCCTCGTCTGCCTTTTTTTAAGAGAGTAACCTTTTTTCTTCGTTTTGAAAGCAGCCCCCCTCCAGAAAAGGAAGACACAGTCCTTTTTAATTTCTTCATCTCCCAGAATGGAAAAAACTAAAACAACTTTTCTAATTTTATTTTTTCAAAATAACCCCAAAAAGTGGAAAAAACACTTGATTTTTTGCAATCCCAAGACTATAAAAATCAGATGAGAAAACAACCGGTGCGACCTCGTATGAGGTCGTATCTCACTTTGGTGAGATGCGGCCTCACATGTGAGGCCACATCTTCACCAAAGTGAGATGTGTGCCTCACATGAGGCCGCACAAATGCACTACTAAACTATTTTTTTTCTTGATTATTTTTAATTAATTAATTTAATTCATTTTTTAAATATATATATTTTTTAATCAAAAAATTTGATATATATAAAAATAACACTTCCTACACTTTTTATTTCTGATTAATTTTTTTTAATAATTTTTTATAATTTTTATTATATATATTTATTTGTCTATTTTTTATTTAAAAAAATGAGGGTCTCAATAAGGAAAATATCATTTTCGACATTTTTTCATGCGAATAGGCGACGATTTTATCATCGGGTAATCCTAATTTTGGACCGCCTCGGGACCCGGTGTCTACATTTGGTCTACCAGGCATTTGTTTAACTTCAGGTGGCTTAATAAGTGGAAATCTATAATCATCCCATATTTTAATATTTGGTATTGACTGCATGAAGTACTTGTATGCCTTCACAAATGTATCCTTATGGTACCTATGAGACACAAAATGTTTAGTTTCCTTCCTTACATGATATATTACATATACAACATGTGTACAAGGAATTCTCTTAAACATCTAGGCTCCACAACTATAAGTTTCCTTTCTAAGGGTCAATAATGTGACAATATTCAACTTCAACTACTTAAAATCCACTATCTCCATTCCATCTAACTGTACATTTCTTATATTGTACAATATTATCCTCCAACACTTTTTTTGGTAATAGGACTAATGTTTGAAATCCATTTATCTATGAAGCCTATCATTAGAACATGTTTATTCATAATCTTGTGTCTAATTTCTTCAAGCATGGTTATGATTGATTTGTGTGTAGGTCCCAAAATCCAATTGTTGAAGAACTCAAATGCATTATTCTCAACAGAGTCACACTTTACAATAGTATTAAAGTAGACCTACACCAATTCTCCTTGTTTTAACTCAGTAGATCCTCACATATGCATTCTCCTAGCTTACTAAGTGACTTCAATTCATCTTTGAATTTAATAGCAGAAGATGATTTGGCACATCTCTGAAATTGCTTCCTCCTCTCCTCACCTCTCCATTTTTCTTTCTAATTAAACCAAATATGTTTAGCACACATTCTATGCTTAGATTGAGGAAGAAATTCTTGTACACATTGAACTAGACCCTATTACAATATTAAAAAAAAATGTATTTAGAACAAGTCAGTCAGAAATAAATGTATAATGAATAATTAAATAAGAACATGACGAAAATTATTGAAATGCAAACGTCAGTAAGTAAATACTAAATACATAAATTTAAATACCTTTTGCATGTCAAAAATTAGGGCAGTCCTTCTCCATCACCAAGCTCCAATCTGAAATCGAGTAATTTAGGAACCACCTCCATGAATGTTTGGTCTCCTAATCAACAACAGCCCAAGCAATTGAAAATATTTGTTGGTTTTCATTCTTCCCACAAGCAACTACCCCTTTAGAAAGCATCCATCCAACCCAATAACCTTCCTACAACCTTCATTCCAACCTCTTTTAAGAGCATGAAAAATACATACATGTTCATAAATAAACTATTACCAAGCTCGGTCTCTTTATTAGTTCTATTCCAAACAAAACAGCCAAGATTTGTCTATTTAATATAATGAATATAATCAACTAACCTATTGAACTCAAGATTTAAATCCCCCATAAAGTTGCTTATGACCAGCATCTTAGGCTTTGTACATAATATTCTTCCTATATGAAGACCCAACTTCTCCCTAACTAAATCCTAAATCTTTCAAATCTCTATCTCAAGTTGAGACAGTATTCTTTCTTCAAACTTTCTTGCTATGAATGTTGATGTACAAAGTTTGTTATTACTCTTCTTAGAGCATTCATGACAAGGATTATATTTTTAATCTTGAAATCCCCTAAATCACCCTCTATACTAGCATATAATTCCCACTCATACATTTCTGCTTTGTACTTCACCCTCACCCTATGCCTCTCATTAGGCCTAAGTTTCAATTAAACCCCATTTTCAACACTATAATCAGCAACTGTCAACCTAAATTGCACAACATTATCAAAGATCATCCTAAGCTGCCATACAGTCACCTCACACTTGGGATCATAGTATACTTTTCTACTTCTCCTCTTACGAAGATCCAAGTGATCCCTACTATCATCACCTTCTGGGTCATCATTATCATAACACACTTCATCCTTACCTAGTTTACTAACTAATCTGTGATTCCTTCTCTTATTAATGTCCTTAAATCCTTTATCAAAACCTACTTCCCCTAATGGTACTTCTTGAGTAGCAGTCGCCTCCTTCTTAGTTCTTTTATCTCTCTTTTCCTTCCTAGTAGCTTCCCTAAAAGCTCTCAACCTATCCTCCACATCTATGTCAGCTTCATCCCTACCATCTTTATCTGAGCTACAGTCATTATCAGCTTCATCATTGCCATCATCATCATCAAAGCTACTCTCATTATCAGCTTCATCCTCACGATCCTCAACTTAAATTAAAGATGGTTCAAACCTAACTTCAACAAATTCAAACTCCAATTCTTCATCAATATCATCTTTAATAGCTGTTGCTTTAACCTCAAAACCCTCTCTATGTATTTGTTCATTAGGGTTTTTTGTTGCCTTAATTGGATCAAGATTATCTGTACTTATATTGTTCTTCCCTGCATTTATTATGCCACATGTACCATCCACTACCTCTGGCTCATTAACCACCATACAATATAAAAATCCAAATAATCTTTATCTCTCAAGTCTTTAATAAGCTCAAGAAGTTCCAAGTCAGTTTTCAAGAGAACAAACTCTTTACTGATAAGATCAAAATGACAAAACCCCCCAATGTCTACATACCCTATGATCTTCGAATGATATGCCAATTCAACTAATGAGAAATAGTCTTTCTCAATAATCCATTCCTCAACTTTGCCCTCCTCTACATACTTAGATAAACCACTTATTTTAATAATAGTACCCCTATGATGAAACCTACAGTTTATATATTCTTCCATTTTCTTACCACTGTAAACAACAACAAAACAAGGCAAAAATAATTAAAAATAAGACATGGGAATGTCAAAAAATAGAATATTAAAAAAAAAACCTAAAAAAAGCCCTAACTTTTGTACGCAAATCACAGAAAAACCATAAGAAGCAATTGGTTTAGCAATTAGAAAAAAAAAAAGGAAGAAATCATATCTTTTGTCTCAATAACAATCACCAAATCCTCAATCTTCAAAGCCACTCGATAGAATCTCAGTGTGTATACTGCAAATCCACTAATTTCTTTCACTCACGTCCACATTTTTCAATTTAAACAGAGATGAAGGATGAAAACAATTTGCACAAATGGAAATAGAGTAGAATCGACAACAACAATGCAAAACACAAAAATTTCTAATTTCGAGTGGAGTTTTGTTTTATTTTTTGCCTTTTTTTTTTTTTACCTATACCTTTGCCAATTACCAGCATTTTCATCCTTCTAAGTGCATTAACCAACACATGTTGATGATTTGTGCATAATTGGCACTTGTCAGTTATTCTAGGTGAGTTCCATTCACGCATTAGACTTGTTCCATCCAATTTGAATTTTGTGTTTAAAAATACCAAAATTAGATAGTTTAAGTGTTTATTAGATTATTCTCTTAGTTCAGGTATCAAAATGAACTTTTTTGACAAGGCACTCAGCCTTAAGATGAATTTACCCTTTTCCTCACTATTGTAATGATCCAAAAAAGTTTTTTGAAAAAAAATTCCCAAAAAGGTAAAAATACTTATTTGTGCAAGTGTAGTTAATGTTTCTAGTTATGCATTTCTAATTGAAACTCATTTTTTGTGGATTCTAAACCTTGGAGCTACTGTCCATATAGTGAAGGACATATGTGCCTTCATGGAATTCCCACTTGTTCCACATGGAGCTCAATGAATCACATATGTAGGGAATAATTCCAAGTTCCGGTAAAGGGCATAGGCACATGCAAAATGGTGATGCATGAAGGTCAAACTCTATATCTATATGATGAGTTATTTGCTTCAAAAATTCATCAGAATTTAATTTTTATGTTGGTTTTGATTAAAGTTAGATTCAATTTGAGTTTTAATGCTAATGGTGGGGTCAATTTCACTCATGGTCACTCAACTTATCACTTATCGCGCAAAAGTAACCGACTTTTTTTTTTCTTACTTAAATGTCACTGAACTTTTAACATTATTGCACAAAAGTCATGTTAACCGGAATCCGGCGACGACCCTTGCCGGATTGATGACTTTTTTGCAAAAATGTTAAAAGTTCAGTAACATTTAAGTTGAAAAAAAAAAGTTAATTACTTTTGCGAGATAAATGATAAGTCTAGTGACCGTGAGTGAAATTAATTTAAATGTAGCATTTGTTGAACCTATCAATCCGGCAAGAGTCGTCGCCGGATTCCGGTCAACATGACTTTTGTGCAATAATATTAAAAGTTCAGTGACATTTAAGTAAGAAAAAAAAAGTCGGTTATTTTTGCGCGATAAGTGATAAGTTGAGTAAATATGAGTGAAATCAACCCCTAATGGTGTGAGCTTGTATTTATGAACAACCTATTATGGATATGGTTATTCTTTTGATGGTTTTGTTGTTTTGGATATTGACTTTTGTTCTTCTAATGTAAATTTTTACTTAGTTGTATCTTCTAATGATTGAAAAAATCGTAAGAGCAACTACTGCATTGCAATTAATCTATTCATATATGTGGTCCAATTCATGTCACAGTAAGGTATGGTGCTATTTGTTTTGTTACATTTATATTATACTCGATCAATTTGATTATTTATTTCTTACATCTTAAAAATAAGATTTAAATTACTTTTAAAATATAAAAATTTTGTATAAAATCAATTAGACAAAAGAATAACAGTTATAAGAATCCATTGAGCTCGAGAATATTTATTTAATCAGTACAAAAAATTTTGTGATAAAAGGAGCATAAAACGCTAGTTAGAACAAAGAAATGTGTTGCAAAAACAATAGAATTTTGCCTGAAATAATTAGATCTATTATGGTGCGACATTAGGGGTTTAGAATCTCATGAAATCTAATGATGAAACACCTATAAATAAATATAAAAGTTAAAAAGGTGATTTACGAGGGATGATTATCAAAATTAAAAAGAGATCTCTTAGATCTTATAATAAAGTCTATCAACAATGAGCGATCAGAAGCTCATTTTCTTTTCATGATTTCCTTTTTAACTTTCTTCTTATTTGATTTCCTGCAAAAAAAAAATCAAGTAATTTTTTATTTTCCCTATAAGAAATAATGGGCTGAAATTTTCTTATGTTCTTGTCAAAGGAGAAAACAAAAGAAACAAAATATTTAAACACCACCTAAGAGTCGGTTAACCTGCAAGGATCATGTTCATGTGCACCTGACGTAGACTTCAATGAAACTTAAATATGTGCTTTAAAATGCCTCTTTAGCCTGCAAAGATCATGATCTCACTGCATGACCATTATATAATCTGTGGATAAAATAAGGCAAGAATTTACACTATAACACAAACAACACAACCACCTACAGGCTTAGCCTGCCCCTTGGCGCATCTATCAAAGTGGCCAAAGTCTCAAGTTCTAGTGGGAGCCTTGACAATAACAGAAAATAGAACCGATTCCATCCACTGTCTGCAGAAGCATTCCCAGCGTTAAACTCAATTGTTAATTTGTAACTAGTAGACTCAATCATCTGTCTCCAATGGGTACTCAACCATTGGGTTTGTAATTTGATTAATGAAGATAAAAGCTGTCACGCTCAACCAGCAAAACCAATTACTTCCATTAGATACAATTCAAACCAACTACTAGAAATCTGCATGAGTTATAGGTACAAACTTCTAAACAAGGAAAGAGAACAGAACTCTCACGTAGAGTTCTACAATCAATACGGGTTGCCGACCTATGCATTTTGTTTTTTTCCTATGAAGCAGCAGCTACTTCAGTTTTCTTGCCCTTTTCTTCCTTCAGTTTTTTCCAATTTTCTGTACTATCAATAACTTCACCAGTTTTTATGAGATACCGAACTCGTTTCCCATCATCAAGGATTTTATGACCCACCCGGCTAACTACATCCTGTTCTTTAGAATAAAGCATCACATTTGAACTGTGAATAGGCGCTTCCATCTGCAATACAATATTTAAAAGTCAACTTGTCACTGCATGCAACAGGCAAGAAGAATAAAATTAATGTACGAAAACTAAAATATTTGATCATCAAATGCAGCAGAAATATCTAAATTTGCAGCTGTGGTTCATGCTACACAAACTTGAAACAGAATAATTTTAAAGCAGTTCAAAAGCAAAATGTTATGAACATGTGTCAAGGATCATGTCACAGGGCAATTCACTGGAAAATCAGGTCCAGTATCTTTGCCATTGTTCTTGTTCCTAGACTGGGAGTTGTGGACCTTGGAATTCGTTAGAGAGAGTTGCGTATCTCTTGTACTTCTTGCTGGAAATTCTGACTTGTTTTACTGGTTAAATTTCCCTCTTCAAGTAGAGGTTACAACCCCTAGAAACATATTTTTTTAATAGGATTTCTTTTCTTAGAAAACTATGAATTCCTTCTCATTAGGAAATATTAAAATAAGAAATAAGTCACTAATTGAAAATAAATCATATATGCTGCTAAAAACAAATCTTACTATAACTAAAAATACTGCCTTAATAAACCCAAACACCCTAGAAATGTAACACAACTTTTTAAATAAATGAAAAAAATGATATTTTACTTGGGTAACATCATCAGTTTCACGTATAGCATGCACCCTGTACAATAAAATAATATTACAAATACAAATACTTTCTATCACCAAACATTCATATAAGAAGCAGCAAACCAAGTGAAATAACCTTAATAATCTGGCCAGGCTCTCCCTCTTCTCTGCTCTTCATATGTTTTGTCTTGAGGTTTATTTCTTTCACTACCACACTGCTGTTATGCTTGAGGATCTTAGTAATCTCTCCAACTTTCCCCTTATCATCTCCAGCTATCACTTTCACTGTGTCTCCTAATTTAACATGCATTTTGTGTAAAATTGGAAGGCTGTTTGGCTTACATTTCTTCCGCTCCCACCGCTTAAGCTGTATGAAGAAAAAAGAATACAGACCCATGAAAACTTGCTTGGTTAATTACCAAAAGATTTGAGCCATACTAATAAAATGCCACCAGAAAAGCTACTGTGTTTTAGTTAAAACTGCAAAAATAAAAAAGGAGTTATTAAATTACAAACCTCCATGCTGCACAAAACTTGTCTGTTAGAGGAGCCAGTAACATTTGGTAGGCAAAAAAATATGACACATAAAACAGTGCAGTGATGCAGGCTTTTGTTTTCCTTTAGCCTTAATGGATATTTATCCATTCAAGCAGGGGTGGACATATTAAGTAGAGTATACATCATACAAGTTAACTGTCAAGCATGAGAACTTCTATAAGCCTTTATCTAATTTAATTTCCTCAAGCTTGTAGTACTATTGCTCATGCATTTATTTTTTTTATCCATGCCCTTTACACTCTTCTCGTTTCAATCATTGCTTTTCAGCATTCTGTACTAAAATGAGTTCAGCAATGAAAATGGGAAAAATGGAATTGGTATAAGAAGGATCAATTATACCAACCCTCGCGACAATGAGACATGGATTTTCTGGTGACTTGATCTGCATGTAAAGAAGGAGGAGATCATCATCAAATGTCTATAACAATTACCAAGTATTAAAGAAATGAGTGGACTGCATTAAGAAGACCATAACTATCTTCACATCGTCAAGGAAAATTCACTGGTAGGCACATTACAGGAATTTTTTTTAAAAAAAAAATGCATATACCAAGTAACAAAAAGACACCAATCTACAGATGTTAGCACATACACAAACAGCAACAATGTAATGTAGCGGGCTTAAAAATATACTCTTACCATCAGATTACCATCTATTTAGCATATGAAAAAATGAAAATCTAACCTAGCGCTTAGCTGGTCTTAAACTGCAAAGATTACATCCAGACGATTGCACATTTACATTACAAGTGCATAACTCAGAAAGAAAATGAACAGTAAGCCAAAACCTATTAGCTTAGTAATACCTAACACTAAGATGCACATGAGTCAAAATTTCACCACTAGTCATATTCCTCCAAAGAAACTTCTCAATCAACAAAACAAGGACTGTTGTTTGTGTATGTTCAACATATCAAGCAAATACCCAAATATCATGACAGAAACTAATAAATTAAATATTAGCATATTTATTTGAGTATTATCAACACAATCCATCAGAAATAGTTTCAATTTAGCCAAAACTTAGCAATCACTAAAGAAAAAATAAAAGTCCATTGCTGAAAACTGTATTTGGATAAAAATTACAATTACTTCACAGGAATAATATCATAACCCAGAATAGAAAAAGTAATTCCAATTCAAGCAAGGCTCTCCATAATACGAAAAACAATCGAGCATAGCACTTCAAGAAGAATCAAACTGAGAAATTAAATGCGCATAACAAAAACTCAAAAGAACTTAAAAACTAAAAGGAAAACAGATGAAAATTTTACAGAAGATAACGTACAGTTAGAGGAGAGGCAGAGGGACAAGAGAGGCGTTGGCCGAAGAAAGAGTTGGAACAGAGAGAGAGTGAGGTCATTGAGCTTTGAAGTGCAGCCATGGCTGCCATTTGGTCGCTTCTTCTTCTTCTTCTTCTTCTTGCTGTTGGGCTTTTTAGCTTAGACGATAAACGGATGATGTGTGCGCGCCTTCTTAGCAGAGGATCATAAGCATATGGGTGCAAAACGATGGCGTTTCGGAACTGTGTGAATATTAACTCGATCAATCTTGGGCCTCTAAAGTGGGCTCACATATGGGCTTTCAAACTGGCTTGATCGTATCCTTCTGTCAATATTCCTCACCACTATTAACTAGCATCAACGAGATGCTAAAGAATGACCAATAAGAAATTTATATTTTATTTATATTGGAAAGATTTATTTGTTATTTTTAGATTTTGTTTGATTATTTTAACTTTATCCATAACTTTGAGCTCCTATTCCCTTTCTCAATATAAAAAAATATATATATTGATAAATATCAATTATTTTTTTAATATAAGTATATGTTATTCGAAAGTACTAACGTTATGTTTGGTAGGATGTAATGTAAATTAATGTAATGAGAAATGTAATGGATTAAAAAATATAATGTAATGGAATGTAATTAAGATTATATTTCTATGTTTGGTTGAATTAGTAATGTAATGTAAATATTCATACATTCATATATTTGGTTAGATTATATTCACATATTGAAATATAATTCCCCATAAAAATGTGTTCCTAATTATAGAAAAATATTTTTTAGGCTACACGAATATTTTCGAATTAATCAGACACCGTTTTCCGATTTGGTATATTTTTACCGGTCTAATAACTCATTTTTCTGTATCACCGTAAAGTTAATTTTTTATTACCAAATAATTCCCTATATTAGTTACAGTGAGTTCCTATGATCAAATAATTTTTCACAGGTCTCTAACACTACTTTTATGTTCGGTAAAACTTATATTACTATTTAAATCGAACCGTGATTTATTTTTATTTTTGAATTTTAAGGACCTATTTGATCTCAATTTTACCTCAAATTTCATTTTCCGACTCATCATAAATAGTATTTTCCAATAGTCACATAAAAAAATTTTCGTCCTCGAGTGATACTATTCAATCCGGGTGACACTATTCATATTCAGGAAAATATTATTCATGATTTATTGAGTTTTAGACCATTACAGTAATGATGGCAGCTATAGAGGCAAGAGAAAGAACAGTGAGACGAGAGTTAGAAAATAAGACGCGTAACGGGAAGTATTGTAATGATAAATGCCACTAAATTTTAAGGATTAACAAATATACTAGTAAATGTATTGGAAATTACAAATGTATTTAGCATTACATTACAATACAAAAATTTTATATTAACAAACAAATGATTCATTACATCTTTGATTACGTTACATTACAATACCACTTACCAAACATACCCTAACAGTCTAATTCATATTCAATTCAAAGCGGGCAAACTTGCCTCCAAGTGATGGTATGCAATATGCAGATTGACATTAAGGTACCAATTTGTAGCATTTACCATTTATCTATCCAAAAAGCCTCAGTTAAAAGGTAAAAAGTAATATCTCTTTCATTTCCATTTTGCATAATATAATGTACAAAATCAGAGAAGAGGACCTAAGTATGTTACACAAAATTACAAGAATTGAATTGAACCCCAAGCAGAAATCATATCTAGCATGCGTCTGCTAGCTACCCAACTCCTACATTTTTTATATATAAAGGAAAATTCAAAACCTGAACCAAAAACCAAAATCAAGAAATGCAACACATGAACAAACCATTCATCTAAACTTCACAAGTGTCACCACTGTCCACAGACTCTTGTCTCCTGTGGCATTCAGATACTGGAGTCTTCACTTCTGCTTGCTCCATATCAATGGAAACTTCATCTACTGTTGCAGAAAGAGACTTTTTATGATGTCTTTTATTGTGCCTTAGTTTGAGTATCCGATTAAGTACTTGCACAATGTCTCTCATGGCAGGCCGTTTTTTCGGTACACGGTTGATGCATTTGTATGCAAGAGCTGCTACCTCATTTAGTTCATGCACTTCAAATTTCCCATCTAGCCGTGCATCCACTATTTCCTCCCATCCGATTTTCCCATCAGCATTCATCGCTGCCTATTCATTATCACACAATATTTGTAATTAAGAAACAAAGTAGCCAAACCGAGTGATGTGAGTATGCAGATATTCAGCACAAGCTAAAATCAAAAGAGCAACGTATGACAATGTGTAAGTACGTATTTATTGAAGAAACAACAAAGATATAGAGGAATAGTGATTACCAGTTCAGCGTATTCCATAAGACCCTGTTGAGGATTTCTACCAGCTATAAGTTCGAAGAGCAACACTCCATAGCTGTACACATCACTTTTTTTTGTGAAATTCCTCGTAGATATGTACTCAGGATCAAGATATCCAAACGTTCCCCTTATATTAGCAGCATGTCTGTCCACTAACTCTTCTCTTGAAAGGCCAAAATCAGCTACCTACTTGAACCATCATGACCAGGAAATCAAATTAGCACAGCCTACAGCTAATGGAATAATAAACTGTGATAATATACTTGTTGAATAAAATAATGTCTCAATAAGGCCAAGACCAACAAAGAGTTTTGATCTCCTGGTGAATCAGCTAGATATTTAAGAATAATTTTTGGTTTTGCCATTTAATCAAGAATTTGACGTTTAGCAACAGACATACCCTGGCTCCCATGGAATGATCCAACAGAATGTTGGAAGATTTGATATCCCGGTGAATCACTGGAGGAACTGCCTGAAGCAAAAAGCTTATTAGCAAACATATTAAATAGACTTTTAGGGATTGAACTTATAACAAATAAGTTTGTTCAAGCAAGAAAAACGTGCACAAGCAGTTGGGCACTCGCTGAGTAAAATGTAACTTTTACCCCATCATGAAGATACTCCAAACCCCTTGCCACATCTAAAGCAATATGAACCCGCAAATCCCAGCACAATGGATCATGGTTATCACCTGCACAAATAAGAAAAACATGTGAGTTTTCCAAGGATCAGCAGTTAGGAATTCCATGCATGTGCCTCATAGATTGTGGACAACCCTTTTACAGAATAATATGATATGTGCAGTAGGAAGGTTTAACTTTTCAAACTTTGGGCCTTCCAAAGGTGTATGAAAGTTGGACATCATTATTTATTTCAAATTCCAATACAGGAGAAACAGAAGATAAACTTTCTTGCATGTCCTTTCTTCCAAATAAAATTTCGACTCTGGACTACATGTTCTACTTGGCCTCTTAAAGAATTCAACAAAAATGATTAGTAGGAGAATATATGCATTAATCTAACACCGCTACTCACCAGAACCGATCGTGGGAACTGGTTTTCACAAAGCCTATGCAGCATTCATAAGCACAAGTAATCGATTTTCTAGCTTTACAAAGCGTATTCAGCATCTATTAGTAGGACTTAGGATTCTTCTTAACTAACTCTAAACAGTATTTTCTGCTTATATTTATACATTCATCAACGGCAAAAACAGCGACAATGTTGTTTTCTTGCTACAACCTACAACCTTGCAAACAGAATGACACCATGTGTTTCCAACAAACAAGTGCTCGTTTTAGGACTCACGTGTAACTTTACTAGGAAAAGGTTCTTCAATAACTGAATTTAACTAAACATAGGTTCCCAAGAGGTGCATTTGAATTTACATAAACTTTAGTCCTTCAGGTAAAGAAATGCCAGCCATCATGCAAAATAGCATACGTGATAGCTATTCACAAAGAGTTATGGGAAAACAAATTTTCTAATCATACACGTAATTGATGCTGGCTTACTGTACAAATGAGAAGCTAAGCTGCCTTTACTCATATAGACATATATAAGCATATGTTGGCCCTTTTCTGCACAATATCCAACCAAATTCACCAGGTTCCTATGATGCAACCTTCCCAACAGCATAACCTGTCAAAAGGAGTTAACATATTAAAAATTATAATTAAATTGGATTGCAGATAAAAATTCTAGATAATAAAAATAAGCTTCCTACAAATAGAACAATTGATCGGACATGTTTATAAAGTTGGAACGTTTCATCAAAATTTCTTTGCATACTAGTAATATTTAAGCTCATGTTCTTCCCTGAACTTACCACATAGTGTTATTTCTTTTTAGCATTACCGCCATTCTTCTATGCTTATGATTTAGATTTCTATTAGCTTATAGAAAAACTTCAATTAAAGTATCATTTCATCCAGAGTCTCCATCATTTAAACTGACAAAATAGACAACACAGAACAAATGATTAAACAATGGTGGAAAGAGTCAGGCCCTAAACATGTAATGAAAGACAATGATTCAGAAACCAGATCTGGTGTGCTCAAGACATGTCCAAGTTGCCATATCTTAACTGAAATATAACACATTAATGATCAAGGCAAATGCTTTGTGCAAGTTGAAATATGTTTGTTAATAAACTAATATATGCAAGATTCCTGTCCTCATGAGGCATTGATTGCTGATCAATCCTACCTCATTGTGAAACTCTTTCTCTCCTTGCTTAGAATCAGTTGCAAGCACTTTCACAGCAACAGTCTCACCAGTTGACATCTGAGCTTTATAAACAGGACCAAATGCACCTTGCCCAATCAGTGTTGTAAAATTATAGGTTGCTTTTTGCAAATCCCTACATCAATAGCACCAGGAACAAACATAAATGGAAAAAATAAATAACAGGACAGAAAATAATCTTATACACCAACACCAACACGTGCAACTTGTTATTTCGTCAGGTACTTTATAAAACATGCACTATTAGTCACAGTAGATACATTTTCCAGACAAGATTTTTCTTGTCTAGACCAAGTAAATGAATGATTTCATGGACCAATATTATCAGAAACTGCCATGTATCCATAACAATAACTACTTGCATCCATGTTGGTTTAGGTTCATTGATCCATAATTATATTCGTGGACTTTGTCACAGTAAGTATTAATTATCTCAATTTTACTATTCATGGAAGTTCCACAAATGGGTCCAGAAAATATTGCAGTCAATTAGTCATACAAATGATGATATATCCTACTCGACAATACGACTCTACTGCACCAAGCCAATATCACAAAAGGAACAAAGCTTAAGCCATTAAAAGCATTTAAAATCACAAGCAAGGCCTGTAGAAAAGAAACCATACTTATAAGAATACTCGGGTATTCCAGAGATTGCCACCACATTGCTCCTTTTAAATCCTTCAAGCCACAAAGACATGCCATTACGCCCAGATTTTACTGGTGATTCCGGACCAAGAGTCGAGTCTGATAATATAGTACATGAATCAGCACCATTTGCACGTATAGGAATGTTAGCAGTCCTCCTCGAACTGCTATTCCCAATCTGCGAGCGCTTCCCGTGATACCTAAAGCAGAAGAACGCTAAAATAGCCAAAAGCACACCAATAACCACACCAATTGAAATCCCAACGATCAATCCAGATGACTCCCCTTTCATTTCCTTATTGTTTCCGATTCCCTATAGATATAACCAGTCCATTTATTGAACTGCGAAAAAAAAAAAAAGATTAGCAAACCACACAATTTACAATTCTTACACGAGTCAAACAATACGACCTTGCATTTCTCTGACTATACTTCGTAACATTGAATTTGATGTTTCAATCATCAATTTCAGGAGTTAAATACTGCAATTGCAATAAGATTCAGAGATTGACTTGTACAAATAAAAAAGGTCAAATCAAGAGATATCGTTTTTTCACTCATAGAGAGAGAGAGTTATTTGGAATTGGTAAAAGAAAACAGACCAAATGACAACCCTGTACTCAAATTCAAATAGAATATTCTTATTGAAACGGCTGATTTAACACGTCTACACAGCGTAAGCAACCCAAATTCATTGATAAAGACAGAAAAATCAATTCAATTTAGAAGAAAAAGCTGGAAAACCCATCAATATTTACCTGCTAAAGATTAAATATATCGTTAACAGAGTTCCTAGAAAACACAGTTTTTTATCAAGAATTCCAGTACAATAACACTAATGATAATCGCCAAATTTTATCTAAACAAAATTTCCAAATATAAAGATAGAAAAACATCAATGCTTGTAAATAAAATTTAGTATAGTCTGGTTAGAGTTATCCCAAACATACTGAAAACGGAAACCAACATCAAACTACGAACTATCTAAAACTTAATATTCCTTTCATCAGAAAAATCAAATTGCATAGGAAAGATAAACATTAAACGTATTTCGGATCTGTTTGGTTGCTAAAAAAGAAAAAGCAGTAAAAGAAAATATAGTCAAATCCACAATTTTCTGAGGGGACAAGAATCATTATTTAAAAATTGAAAAGTGAAACAAAAGATGAGCAAATTGAAATCGGAGATAAAGTGACGAAAAGAAAATAGATAAAAGAGAGAGATCAAAAGCTTTTTTACAACATTGATCAAAAGCAAACACAAAGACAGACAAGCAAACGTTCCATTTTAAAACTCTAACCTGTTAACTGGAGAAACTGGAGGCAGTTACATGTTTCTTGGCAACATGAACAGGTTTTGCAAGAGAGAGAGATATGGCGAGAGTAAGATTGGAGGTTAGAAGAATGACAAAAACGTATCTGAAAGAGGAGAAATCAACAACATATGATCTCCTTCAAGAAAAATACTAAAAAAGCCAAAGTGTTGTTTTTGGACACAGAAAAATGACTCTCTGTGTTTAAACATTTCTTTGTTTCTTTTTAATATTCCGTGAGTCGCCGTTCGCAATTTTCGAGTAATAAAATGCGCGCAGGATTTAGGAGAGAGAGTTTTTGTGTGTTCCAAATATATCCTTCACTTTTGTAATTTTCTTTCCTATATGTCCCTGCACAAGGAATTTATGTCGTCATCTTTTTGGGTTGGAATTGGCTGTATTATGGGAACAGATTTAACATGTTTCAAATGGACACGTGGCTCCTGTAGGGCGCAATGATTATTATGTGAGACCAAAAGAAAAAGTTGAGTTAATTGCTACACCAATCAAGTTCCATTATTCCACAGGTACAACTATTATAAATGGTCCAATTTCGTCACATAATTAAGGTAATTGCATAATGATACAAATAGAATTTATTGTTTCAAAAAAAAAAAAATAGTTTCATCTTTAGTTGGGGCCTTCAATGCAAATATTTAGTTTAATTTAATCTTATAATCAACTTTTGAGTACAATTACAACACATTTTAATTCATAGAAAATTTGCTCTATTTCATACAAATTGAGACTCATTTGCATGTGAATTTTTTCTTAATATATAGATATCGAATTTGAATTTTTAATTTATTTAAACACCTAAATTTTAACAAAAATTGATTGAACACTTTTATTTATTTATTTTACAAATAATAAATAAAAAATCACATTATTTTTTAAAATTTTTATCATATAATATTCAATTGTATTGATATAACATTTGAATAATTATAATAAAAACATATATCTTACATGCATAGTAAAAACATATATCTTGCATGTATAGTAAAACTAGCGGAAATTGAAAACATGATTGTTTGATTTTTTTTTTTATTGATTTTGATAAATTTCTTGTTGATCTTGATACTGTATAATGACATATCAGCGTGATTGAGTATTGATCACTATAATTTTTATAAAAATAGTGTAAATTTATGTTTTTTATTTATAATATTGACAAATATAAATGCTAAATAAGTTACGCTTAAAATTTAAGCATTCAAATAAATTATTAAGTCAAATTTAAATATTTATATATATATATATATATATATTAAGTTTTTTTTTTCTCTCTTTTATGACATTCAGTGTATATATGCGTACAATAAAAATTCATAGGATCAATGCAATAAAAGTGATACATATATACGTGTGTGCAGGTACGAGCTTGTTTGTAAGCAAGGCGATATAAATTCAATAATTCTATAAAAAGTAATGAAGATTTTTAAGGGCAACGAAACTATGTACTAAAAGGGTAGAGCGAGCGCATATGTATATAGATATATGTATATTGTTTTTTCTTTATTTATTTATTAATATAGAGAAAGGGACCAATACATTAATATCCATATATACAGCTCAAATGTCTGTTAGATACTTCATTTATCCTTATTAGTGCTAAAAAGAGATTTGGTGAGACTAATGCATGCTTGCATAGTGGCAGTGAGCAGAGCAATCAATACATCCAAAGACGAAATGGATAATTCGCGAAGTGTAGTGGTAGTTGGTGCTGTGAAGTATTTGGCGGTTAACAGCTGAAGAAAAAAGCTGAAATTTGGTGACGAGCAATTGTCATTCTAACCCACCTAAACCTAAATATTAAAATATAGATGAAAATTATTTTAAAATCAAAGAAAATTAAAGGTCATGAAAATCTAACCTTGGTTGAAAGTGACAAGTTCTTTGAAACTGTAATCAAGATTATCTCATTATTTTACAATTCTACACATATCATCATATAGACCTACTGAAGTCAATGTGTAACCCATTTGTCAATACACCAAATCTCTTCCATTATTGAAGTCTTAATTAATTTACAGCTCTAAAATAAGTTATCTTACTGATCATAATTTGTTTTCTTACGTGGCTTAGAATTAGTAGATATTGATTAATTGGTATATATGATCATAACAACAAACTAAAAAAAAAAAAAAACAAACAAACTAGGTTTCTTGGATTACATAATACCAATTCTTTCTAAAATTTACATAATTTTATATTGTTATAAATTTATAGCCGGCAAATATATCGGCTTCGATCATGACAAATTAAATCATAAAATAGATTGAGGATCAAAATTTTGTGAATAATAAATAAATTGGATCAAATTGAGTTAGATCATATGACTTAAACGAATCAAATTTTATAGAATTTTTTTTATCTTTTTAAAATTTTTGAATAAATAAAAAATTATGGATATATAACTATAAAAACAATTCTAAAAGGAATCTATAAAAATAACTATTTTTATATTTACATTATATATTAAAAAATGTTATTTTAAATCACAAATAATATAAATTACATGTTAATTTTTAACTCTGGCCCAAAATTCAATCATAATCCATTCGAAAAAAAAAAATGATCGAATCCGACTCAGAAAAAAGACGTATGATCCAACCCGTAACCCAAATGGATACACCTGAAACTGATTTGAATGGGTCGGATTGGGTCACAAGTCAACTGAATAACCTTTTTTTTTTAATTTTATTTAAAAGTTTTTCAATTATTAGGATCAATCTATTTAATTAGAAAAAAAAAATCCAATTCCATCTATATTGTTTCATTTTGTTGATATATAAAAAAATTTCCGCTACGTAAATTATATGATTTTTTTTTCATTTTTTTAAATTGAATTGATCAAATGTACATGTATGTATATATGTATATATATATATATATATATATATATATATATATATGTATATATGTATATATATATGTATATATGTATATATATATACATATATATATATATATATACATATATATATATATATATATATATATATATATATATATATATATATATGCATGTACATGTGTTATGTATGTGCATACATACATACATCTACATATACATACATGTACATGCATGTATATCTACACACACATATGTATTGATACACACATATACATGTTGGCTCAAAGGTTAATTCACAGATTTTGATGTGTTACAAAATATTTACACTTAATCAAATTGGATTTTTTCTAACTTATATTGTGCGGGCCCAGTTAATCCATTTGATGACAAGTGCTCCATCAATTACAGAACATATGTGTTCTACATCTATCAGAGTAGACTTACAACATCAAGATTTATTAGGAAATAAAATTGTAAAATCATTATTGAAGGAGTCACACAATCAACATCACGTTATATGCATTATTTACTACAATTAAATATTTTTCAAATCACATCTTTATTCAAAATAAAATTGTTACTTTCCAAAAATTAATTTTCCATATATATGTCTCTTTGAAAAAGAAAAGAAAAATTCTGAAATATTATTTAGATTGGATTTTACCATTTACTGCATTCAAATGCTTTCCAAAATCATTTCTTAACTTATTTAAAGTTTTTTCTTTCTAAAAATCAAAATTTTCATATACGTGATTATTGGCAAAAGGAAAGAAATAAAATATGGAATACTTTTCAGATTGATTTTTTTTATCTAAGGAAAGAGAATGGATTATATTTTTTAAAACTGATTTTCCACAATTATAGGAAAGGAAATTTCTGATTTATCAAAACTGATTTCTTTGACTAATGCAAGCATAAATCTAAAAATGTTATTTTGAGCTGATTTTATTAATGAAAGAATAAATCTGGAGATATATTTTTGAGCTAATTTGTTTGAAGCATGAAAATTAAAAGATATTTTACCAAGCTGATTTTAGGAAATAAAGCCTTCTTTTAAAAACATATTTTTTCAACATTAGAGAATGATTCATTAACTTATCAAAGTTTGAGATATTTGAATAAAGAAAACTTCTCTTAACATGATTTTCTTTGAAGAAATAAAGTTTTCCACCGTTAGAGAATGATGCATGAATTATCTTCAAATGATTTTCTTTGACTAAGAAAATAATGAAATCAGATTTTTGTCCAAAATCTCTTCAAACATTTTGAAATAAATGTCCACACCCAACAGCTATATTTTCATGATCTATAAAATGGGTTTTTGTTGAGTTGTTCTTTAAGTGAGTGAAAAATATATTTTCTACTTGTACTTAATTTTGTTTATAAGTTTTTCATTCCTTCATGTGTATTCACGATCACATTTCCTTAATATGATTATAGTTTTTATATTGTAATCATGTTAATGTGATTTATCAAATTTGTGAGATAAAATGGTGAAATTAGGTTGCTAGAACCTAGAAAAATAAACTAGCAAGTATTTAGATTCTTTTATTATAAAAATGACCAAGTGTTTTTTATCATTTTACTTGAAAAAAATAATTAAGGGTTTTAGAGTTTTTTACTATGGAGAAAAACTTGGATAGCTACTTGTAATAGGCTTTTAACTCTTGCCCGTAAATAGAGTCACATTAGAAAAAGAGAAACTCTTAAGACGGGTTGTTTTAAGGAGATGATGCAGGCGATGGCCGGACCTCTATAATTTGCAGTGTTAAATTCTCTATTACTTACTCACTTTTTATTTTGTGCTCTATAATTTTTATACTAAAATAGACTGTTCTGTATTTTATAGAACAGAGCCAGAAAATTATATTGTGTTCTAAAAAATGTTGAACTTGAATTTTCTAAATTATTTTAGCAAGTGAAAGTTTGATTTTTTCTCACTAATAGTTTCGTCCATATGTGTAGTTTTTAATGGAAAATGTTAATTAAAAATTAATTTAGGTTTAATGCATGAAATTGATTCATTATGAACTTGGTGTTTTTCTTTCAAAACTGTTTGTGTTCTAATTTATTCAGATCACGAAAATTTTGGTAATGATCTATTCACCCCCTTTAGATCATATATTTGAGACTCACAATATATACATATATATGCGCGCACACACACACATACATATACATATATATGTATGTGCATATTGAACAAAATAGTAAATATAAAGCATAATACATAATTTACACCCCAAGTTTGGCAAAAAAAAATAAAAACCTATTACACACTTAAAACTTTTCGAATGCCCTATTATACACTACAACTTGACAAAAGTGCACCCATTACTACCCTATATGGACATGCAAAGGTGTAGCCAGGAATTCACTCCAGTGAGGTAAAAAATTACAACAACTTATAAAAAATTCATTTACATAAAAATATGAATGAGTACAAAATTTTTCTTCAAAATATTGAAATCGGTACAATTTTGTTATTTAAATTTATTTTTTTAAATGTGTTAAATTATTAAAAATTATACATATTTACTTTTACGAAAGCAAATGTGGACATTTTTATTAATGACTAATATGAAAATATGGTTCGCATTTATCTCAAATTATTGAAATGCTCCACATTTACCCATTAAAGTATTGAATAAGAGCAAATTTGTACCATTTTAATATTTTGAGAGGCTTTTTTTTAAAAAAAAAGAAACTAATTTTAGAGGCAAATATGTACTATTTTTAATAATTTAAGGACAAATTTAGACTTTACCACTAAAAAATAAGAAACTTATTTAAACATTTTAGTGGCAAATATGTACTATTTTTAGAGGCAAATACGAAACTCATTTAAATATTTCTTATCACTAAAAAATAAGAAACTCATTTAAATATTTTAGAGGCAAGTATGTACTATTTTTAAAAATTTAAGAATAAATTTAGACTTTATCACTAAAAAATAAAAAACTCATTGAGCACTTCAATCAAATTGAGATGGACCCACCGGGACATGAAAACCTTTGATGAATGACCATTTAATTTAGTTGATTTTGTTCAATACATAGTGGCCTACATAGCAAGCACAATATTACGGTACATTTCACCTAGGAGAAGTATCTATTTGTCATTACATGAGCTTTAGTCAATGGTGATAATATTTTAGGGCTACCTAAGCATGGTTCCTGTCAATGGGTCAAGCTCATCAAGAGTATAACGATCAATTGGATCTTCATTTGATATACCAAAAGGTATTAGGCTTGGGTTGGTGATTATTCTTGACACTTTTCTATATTGAGTGAATGTAGATCGCACTTCAGGAACGCACCAGGCTAATAATAGGGACCATCTAGCATAGATTTAAGGTTATAGCATGGATGCAATGCAACTTTCGAAAAGAGATTGAATTTTAAATTGTAAAAACCCTATTATATTATTAATCAAGACACTTTCGAAGCAAAGTTTTAAAGTCCCTAGTGGAGTCGCCACTGTGACGCGCGGGGAACCCACTTATTTCCCAAGAGGCCCGCTTTTAGGGTTCGAGAGGGTTTGCGTCTAGATTTTAGATAACATGAGATATTTTGGAATCCTACCTAATAGAATATTGGAAAAGTTTGTCTAATCCCATGAAAATTTTAGGCACCTTTGAGGTATTTTGAAGTCGCCATCCAATTTAAAATTGGAAAAGTTCGTCTAACTTTTGGGGTTTAAACCAGAGAAATATTTGGAATTTCACTCTTATTAATGCCTTAGTTAATTTATAAATGAGTTTTTAATATTAAATTTTCATCTCTCTCTCATACGTCATGCAATTTTAATTAAGGTGCACACCAAGTATTGAGGAAAGCGGTAAAAAGCGATAAATAAATAAAATAAAAGACAAGCTATAAAATGAATTACAAGATGAAAATCTGGGACAAAAATAAAATCCCCCAAAATGTAAAATTAAAATAAAATAAATAAAACACATACATAAAATAGGGCATTATTTGAAATAGGAATATTAATTGTTTCATGCACACTTAAAAATATTAAAGAGTTATTTTCAGACATTATTGAGAAAATCGGGATGAGTGATCCCATTTTGAGGAAAATTAACTCTTCTTTTAAAAGTGAGATTTTATTGGTTGAAAATTAGGACATTGGTCCTATTTATTAGAAAAATTCGATTTATTAATAAAAATATTTTTGTGATTTTTTTTAACGTGCATAAAATAAAATAATATTATTATAAATTAAGCTAAAATAATAAAATAAAAGTCGAAATAAAGAAAAAATAACCGAAATAATAAAAAATGACTCTGTTATCTGGATCCTCTCATTTGCTCATAGGAATGCTTAAACAAGGAAAAAAAAAAGAGATTGTAGACAAAATAAAAACAAAATAAAATTAATGTTAGCAAATAAATCTAAAATATCAATTAAATAATATAAAATAATAAAAACAAATATTATCGCATAAAATAATAAAAATAAGTATTACATTGGCAAAATAATATTAAAATCATGTAAAAAAATGCATACCACGCAAATATGGATAGAAAATGATCGAAAACAGGACAAAACGGATCAAAATACACAAAATGGCAAAAATAGAGGTGAGGTGCAGCCCCCACCTCGAAGTGTGGGTTAGCCGCACCTCATCTCCTTCCCGCACCTCGTGGGGAAGGAGGTGGGAAAAATCCAGTAACGCTTTCCCTTTTTTTTGGGTCAAAAAAATAACGTTATTTCATATAATTTTATGTGGTTTTACATGATTTCATGCCATGTTAATACAAAAATTCCTAAATTAACTTGAATCATATGCAAAAAACAACAAATCAGTGGATTGATCACATAAAATTTCAAGCTTTAAGAACATGTAACAATGGTGAAAAAATAAAGCAAAAAATTATAAAAGAATGAAATTGAACCTAGAAATTTACCCTCAAATTTGTCCATCTGGAGGAGTTGAATCGTGGATTATTTTCTTTGTCAAAATCCACAAGAATCAAACTAAAAATAAGAAAAAAAAAACACAAGTTTCTCTCTCTAAAAACTCAAGAAATTATTTGAATAAAAGAAAGAAAATTTCACAAACTTAAGAAAAGAGAATTGATTTTTCCATCTCAAGTATTGTTTTCTCATAAAAAACAGGAGATTTTTAGAAGAATAATGAAGAAGAAAATCGTTTTTTTACTCTCAAAAACTCTCTAAAAATCACAAAATCCCCCCCCCCTCTCTCTCTAAAAATTCCATTTTTATGATTTATGGGTTAAACATAATTAATTTAGAAAGAGAATTTGTATTTTAATCAAATTCTTCCTTATTTAATTTTTTTTTAAAAAAAATCTTGAAAATCCCTGAAAAAATGGATTAAAAATAAAAAAAATTGCATAAAAAATCGATTTTTTGCCAAAATTAGTGCCTAGGGGATTGTTAGGGGTGAGGGGCTAGCAGGCGCACATGCCTAGACCTCGTACTACCCATAGGTGACGCGCGAGGGCCGATTTTTAAAATTTTTTTTTCTCTTTCTTCTTTCTTTTATTATTATTATTATTATTATATATACAAAATAAAAATAAAAATAATAACAAAAAAGCAATTTTAATAAGTAAACCATCACTTCCAGCCCTCTTGCCTGTACACAGGCATATAATTTTCATCATTAGATAACTCTGATCTGAACTAACTCGGGACACGGTGTCTAAAGACAGATATAGCAAATTTCAGTTTAGAATAGTGATGGAAATTATTGGTAGGTTGGGTTGTGGGTGTTAATGTTATTAGGTTCAGAATAGTGAATAATAGATAGGTTTGGGATAGCTGAATCCGGAATGGTAGGTTGTCTTCGACGTAGGATTTGGTAACTCGCCCTTAAGCTAATTAATGCGCTGAATTCGAAATGGCAGGCATATTAATTAGAATAGTTGAATGCAGAATAGTAGGCTTGAGTTTAGTTGGGTTGTCCAGAATTTTATGTTAGTATACATTTACCTATATCCAATTACATTTATGAGGATGGAATTTCCTAAGCATCCAATTCATCCTTGTTTAATTTCTTGATGACAATTTTATAGTTAATTGTCATTTTATAATTTTATTTTCTTGCTTAGCTTAGAATTTTCCACCAAACAATTTGGGGATATCTCGTATGCATTCAACCATAGATACTTAACATGACAATCTTTTTTCCTTTGGGTTTGATAATTGCGGGTCATTAATTAAACTCGCTATATTATTTATGGATTCAGTACACTTGCTGAGCACCGGCCAAGTTTTTGGCGCCGTTGCCGGGGAAAAATGGTGTTGTTTGTTTCATATCTTTAGTTGAGTTTGTTTGAGATTTTTATTTTTCTTTGTTTTAATTTGGTGTTTATATTTGTAGGAAAATTTTGAGGTATTTTCAAAATGATGCAAGAAAATATCCAAGACTTATGAGTTCTCCCTTTGCGAGCTGAAATGAATGATTTAATGAGGGAGATGCAAGAGTTACGACAATTGCATACACCTTCACCGGTCAATTATTCACCTCCTTTTGAATATCCTTACTCTCCATAGGAATCACAAGCGTCTAACTCTTCCAAAGTCAAAATTCTTTTAGACTACATAGATTGTAGAGAGAAGCAATTTCAAGCGCAGAAGGAACAGTGGAAGGCTACAATTAACTATCAAGAGGAGAATATCAGAACTCAAGAGAATCTATTGGGGAGTCAAGAATTGGGGATCTAAAATTTGAAATACAAGTTGGAGCTTTTAATTGTCTCTTCAGGTGATCAAAGAAATAGTGGTGAATTCAGTCATGCACCTATAAAGATTATAGAGAATTTGGAAGATTTTGAGGATGGGTTACATGAAGAAAAAAAGGAGTAAATCATTTTTGAAGACAAATCTTATGTCTGTTTAGAACCTGACTAAAATTTTTCTGTGTAGGATATTACACAAAAGGAGCAAAAGTTGTGCGATTCTCAAGTTGAAGCACTGAATTCAGTCCATTTGAAGGATTTATTTAGGCTAGAAGAGTCGATAGAGCTGGTTTTTAGGGAGCCCAAGGTGGAGTCGTACTTCACCAAAGACATGGAATTCCCTACCTTGGTAGCATTCGACGTGTTTCTCTTGCTGATGGGGGAAAACGAAGAGCAGAGGCCAAAATGACCATTGTTTGGATCACAAGCTCGTCCGTCTGAGAGTAACATGAGTAGAGCTGGGACTTAATAAACTAGAACTTTTCTATCTCTCTCTTTAATTTCTTGTTACCTATTTATGCTTTGAGTTTTGTGTTTTAACTTGTTAGTTGTTTAATTTTTGAAATAAGTGGCTACATGAGTTTTTGAGAGTCTAAATTTTATTTGGAATTGAGGTTTGCAAATGAGTTTAACAGTGCAATCGTGTGAATTTGCTTCTAGTGAGTATTTTTCTGGAATTACAAAATGACACGGTGGTTATAAATATGTGACCACCTTGTGATCGTATAAGTTTTAATTCCAGTAGTATTTCACACGGTGGTCATAATTTTGTGACCACCGTGTTATGTGCCAAGATTAATTCCAGTGGCATTTTACATGGTGGTCATGTTTTTGTGACCACCGTGTAAAATTGCCCAGTTTTATTCCAAAAGCCGTCGACGCGTCATAGTGGGAATTTTGAATTTAAACATATCTGAATCCTCATTTTGACTTATCCTATTCATATTTTTTCTGCGGTTTCTCTCAAATTTTCTTCATTTTCTTCCTTTTTTCTTTAAATTTTGAGTTTCTCTTCCTTCCTCTAAGCATCAATTCTCTCCTTCAGCAGGCCATGTAAGCATTTTACGCTGATTGTTTCTCTGTTGTAGTTATTTTAGTTTTTTCTTTATTTTTATTGGGTTATTTTTGCACTTTCAATTTTTTGATGTCCATGTCTGAATTTAATTCTTGTATGGGTGTTAAGGAGAGCAATTTCTGAACCCTTGATCTGTTGAATCACGTTTGGGAGGGTTTTATTGAATTTTTAGTTTGATTCTAGGTTAGATTCTATTTGGTTCTTTGCCCATTTCGTATTGTGCATAACCTATTTGTTAAAATGCCAACTCCAACTAATTATTTGTCCTTTGAATTGGGAGTTTTGCTCTGTCATTATAACTTGCTAAAAATTCAAGGCACTCTAAGCATGAATATCGATTTATGGATCATGTTAGAATCAACTGGTGTTATTGGCATTATTTTATTTCTGTTCATGAGTTTATGTGCATGTTGTGTTCTAGTTCCATCAGCCCTGTTCTTTCTCACAAGAATTAGTTTGATGATTAAAATTTGGACTTAATTTTTATTCAATGCGTCTTTGATATAATCTATGCTTGTTGAGATCTTGTGAACCTACTACATATGCTTTGAACTTAAGATTTTCATACTTGTACAGTGGCTCCAAAGAGATCAAGTGGTGACCAAGCCTCCTACTCTAGAGCTGCTGGCTCATCCCACCAGTCAAGAGAGGACTCTTTAAGAAGCACAGTATCATCTTGGGTACCTTCGGGGGCTCACAATTTATATACTTGCTTTTCATAAGTGACTTACACACCATCCATTTTCATTGATTTTGATTTGATAGATCGTTTGGGAATTAGAATGGAGATGGATGAATTGATAGCTCATATTAGATGGACTGAGTTTTTTGGGAAATCGGACAAAGTCCATCCCATGATTACGAGAGATTTTTTAGCCACTGTGAGTTACCGTATTGATAATGAGGATTTGGAAGATCTTGGGTCAGTAACCTTCATGCTGAATAAAAAGCCATACAAGTTGACTTTTAATTAGTTCAGCGAGATACTTGGTTTTCCTGTAGATAGAGCGAGGCATCTGCCTAGCCTCACTAGATACACATACTGGCCTACCATTTGTGACCATATCACCCCCACTTAGTATATTATAGGCCAATTTAAGGCCCACCACCTCAGGAGCCATATAGCTAGGATTTTACATAGGTTCTTTGCTCTCTCTTTCTATGGTCACACTGAATCACCGGAGCATGTTAATCAGGCTGAAGCTATTTTTCTCCACTGCATGTTTCAGTGAATACGGCTCAATGGAGCCTACTTTTTGTGGAAGAAGTTTAAGGACCTACAGGGCAATGCAGAGAAATTGAAAAAAAATTCTATTGGACGGATTGTAATAGTTTTCGCCAAAGCTGTGGGCCATTGCCCCCTTGCAGCTGATGAGGGTCCAATTTTGTACATGTTCAAGAATATGCATATTGCCATTGAGGATCACGACTCACCTTTTTGCATGTGTTTGACCACTAGAGACGAGTACTTGAAGTTGGTTGAGAGAGGAAGAATTGCATTACCTGCTGCCCCCAATGCACCAACAACTACAGATAAGGAGCAAGTTGCTGCTCCCATGCCTGCACAGAACATGTCCGAGCTTATCACCCACATGGATAACTTGTATGTGGGCCAGGCTCAGATACATTCCAGATTGGATCAGCTGATGACACACAGCTCAGACAGACCACATGCAGATTATAGGTAGGTTGTACATTCAAGAACAGCAGATGAATGCTTTTGAGCAGCGCATGGCATTTCATGAACAGTGGATGGAGCGCTTAGAGCATTCTATTGAGTTCATTAGGCAGGACATTGGAAGCATTTTGGGTAGAATTCCACCACCTCAGCCTCCACAGGAATGATTTCGGGCAGTTGTTCTATCAGAATTTTGTATTTTTGTCTCAGTTATCTTTTGCTCATTTTGATAAATTGAGTGATTGCTGGGGACAACAATATTTTAAGTGTGGGGTGGGGTGTTTTAATTGAGATATTGGGGGAAGATTGTGAAGATAATTTAGCCACTTTTAGTTAGTTTTAACTGATTTATTTAGTTGTTTTTACTTTTTCAGTAGTTTAAATTGTATGACTTTATTTTAGTTTTAATTGTAATTCTAATTTATTTAGTTATGCCTTTATTTTATTTTTATTGTTAGTTTTTGTTCTGCCTTTCTTTTGATTTAATTGTTTATTTTTGTTTGTGCTTATCAACAAAATTTATGCTTAGTTTAGTTAGCCCTTATTTTGTTATTCCGACTTGAATAACTTGCTAGATTTTTAATTTCAAATATGTTGTTTGGAGCATTTAGATACCAAGAGAGCAAGTTTCTGTTTAAGAGTTTTTCTCTCTAGTATTGTTCAAATTAGTAGCATACATTGAAATTTCTAATATTTTGCACATAGGCCAGTTTTTATAAGTTGATTAGAAAAACCAGTTCATGAAAGCTTTTGATTAGAAAATCTTTAGAGCACTAGAACCTTCCTCATTACCCTTTGAAATGATGTAACAATCGAGGCATGAATTTTGATATGATTTAGGCATTTTTTTTATAAGTCACGTTAAATAAACTTTTTCCTACCTATCGTATTAATTGCCCTTGATAACCAATTTTGAACTTAATTGAGTATGCTAAATGCGTATTCCGAGAATTTTCTTGTTTACACAACTTATTGTTACCTATAACCTTAAAATGCCTTTAGCTTACCCTTGCGGGAGAGCTGGCCACTCTAGGAAAGTGGGGTTTGCTGCTAAGGAATTTTGGGTGATTGAGTTTCAAGGGGTTGCGTGAATAAATTATACTTTAATTGTCAAGGGAGTAAGATAGACTGAATGTTTTAGTAAGTTTGAGTTTGAGGAAAGAAAATTTGGAGAAATTTCCCTTATAATTTTATTTGGAATTAGTAGCTTATAAAAATCAGTAATATTTATTTTGCAAATTTTAGGTAAGTAAGCTACGGAAATATTCAAGTGTGGGATAGTTCTTCTATTTCTCTTGTATTTACTCTTTATCTTAAAAATAAATAAATAATTTTATATATTCATATTTAGTTTATTGTGTGAATTCAATAAGATATTGTTTTTCTTGATCTCGACTTGGCTTTGTTCATCAAGTTCTAATGAAATTTCAGTCTGTCTTTTGAAGGGAAAGGGAGTAGGAGTTTTTAGTGTTGAGTAGAAGATGCGGTAAGTGGGTTGGGTAGTAGTGGTTGTTCTCTTTTTGTACTAATCTGTCTTTGGTAGCTATCACCCCTCTAACCTTGCATTAGAGCCTATTTAAGACCTAATGATCTTTTTCATGTCTTGATTTGTTTAGTGGAGATGACTTTCGGGTTTCGGTACTAGAGGAGAAGCCTATGGTGTTTCTAGAATTTCAAGCAAGAAACCAGAAGTGCATTTGTGCATTGATTTGTTTGGTCATTGGTTGATTGGTATTGGAAATTTTGGTTTTGAAATTCTTAATACTTTAGTTTTGGTCTTTGCACACACACACTAGGAAATTTATTTGTATTTTCTACTTTTGGATCTTGTTAATGTAGAATTTCCTTCAAGTGGAATTTGCTAAGTGTTTTTATTGTGTTCTGAACTTCTATATTCTTGGTTAAAAGTTGAGAAAGGTGGAATTGATATATTAATTATTTTGCTTGAGGGCGAGCAAAAGCTAAGTGTGGGGTTGTTGATAAGTCCCTTTTTGTGTTGTGTTTGTGTGATTTTTAGGTGAATTTTCATGTCTCAAAGTCTTGTTTATTGTTCATTTTGGTTTAAATATTTTTAGATCTATAGTCAGGTGACTTAATGTGATTTTCTGGCTATTTTCATAGGAAATTAGTGTTTCACACGGTGGTCAGAGTATTATAACCACCGTGTGATCATAAAAAGGTAGGAAAAGATTGTGGAAACACTTAACACAGTGGTCAGGCCTCTGTGACCACCGTGTGATAGAAGAACTGCATCTATTAAAGACTTCACACGGCAGTTAGGTTTATGTGACCACTGTGTGGGAATGGAAATCTTGACGAAATTGTGCCCAGTAGCATTTCACACGGCGGTCAAGTTTATGTGGTCGCCGTGTGGACTTTTGATTATAAATACCAGATTTTTCAGATCGAAAGGGGAGTTTTTAATTTTTTCACCAACAACACTGTTTTCTTTCATATTTTTAGTCTACATTTTAGTTTAATCTCAGTTTCGCTTGGAAATAACTTAGATTAATTTAGTTTAGATCTTTATATTTATGGGGATTCAAGAAAGATTTCAAGGTTGAAGAAGAAGAAACTTCAAGATCTATTTTCTCTCTCATCAATGGTGTATTCTAAACTTTAATTTTTATATTTAATGATTATATTCTTGATGTTAGAGTAGTTACTCATGCTTAGGAGTTCTTGAATCATATTTGTATTTTGGATATTTGGGTTTAATGAATATTTTCATGTTTTCTTCTATTTCTCTTAATCTTATTATATGATTTTAAGATGATGATTGGAGCTAAATCCAAAAATTGTTGTTTGTGTAAATGCTCTACTCTTTTAATATTGGCATTTATATTTCCAATTGAATACGGAATGGTAGGTTGGGTTTTAGGTGTTAATGTTATTAGGTTCAGAATAGTGAAGAATAGATAGGTTTGAGATAGCTGAATCCGGAATGGTAGGTTGTCTTAGACCTAGGATTTGGTAACCCGCGCTTAAACTAATTAATATGCTGAATCCGGGATGGTAGGCATATTAATTAGAATAGTTAAATCCGGAATAGTAGGCTTGGGTTTAGTTGGGTTGTCCAGAATTTCATGTTAGTATACATTTACTTGTATCCAATTACATTTATGAGGATGGAATTTTCTAAGCATCCAATTCATCCTTGTTTAATTTCTTGATGACAATTTTATAGTTAATTTTTATTTTATAATTTTATTTTCTTGCTTAGCTTAGAATTTCCCACCAAACAATTTGGGGATATCTCGTATTCACTCAACCATAGATATTTAACGTGACAATCCTTTTTCCCTTGGGTTCGATAATCGTGGGTCTTTAATTATATTCGCTAGATTACTTGTCAATCCAGTACACTTACTGAGCACCTACCAATCATCTTAGTATCTAATTCTTTTTAAAATTATCCAACAAATTCGTATTACAGCCCTCTTCTTAAGGGACCTGTGACTGAGAGAATGTAACACCCCCATATACCCTAGAGAGAAATAAGAGTGCTACCCAAAATATATAACTGAGCAATTAATAAAATCAACTACACAACAAATCATGTGTCAACAAATCATGTGTCAACAAACCAACTCTATAGCACATATTCATATATCCATCCACTTTATACACATTCTTGCATAAGGTAAATATTATATACTTATATACTTAACTATACCCTTATAACTTAATATACATTTTTGCCAAAAAAAATCTGGCAGAGTTTCCCTTAAATTTGTACTGAACCCCCTGTATAGATGTTTACCGAGCCCTCTGTATAGACGTTACAAAAACACTTCTATGTTCTACTTATTCTGCCATCTAACTCTGTTTCAAACTCCTTACACTATATTTTTTTCCCTACCTCCTTTATTTAATCGAACATAACAAGCACAACAATATAATATTTTTCAAATATAAATTTCTTCTGAACTCTATAGATCATCTGATAGTGCAGAGTTGCTAATTCAGTGGTCTTGACTTGATCGGCTCCAGTAATCTGGATCTGGACCTTGAGATTATCAAGGATATGAGAATCATCCAATCTCAGGTTGAAGTTTGGGTAAAAAGTGAACATAACGGTACTAGCATTCAAGGAAGTCTGTACTATTCCGATGACAGCTTGAGAATAGTTGAGATATCTGGTGTCAAGAAGAGCGATCCTCGCAAAGACAGGAAGACCTTTGCGTCCATGATATGTAACTGCAATCCCGACAGCTCCAAAGTGGAGATGAGTCAATCCCTGGTGAGTCCAATGAGGAATAAACTCAGAAGGAACATCAAGGGATATAAATTGCTCTTGTTCGATGACCTTGATTGGGTGTGGACAAAAGGAAGAAGATTGTACATATTCTTTGACAAGGGATTTAGGTTGTTTAATGAGGGTCCTAATATTGGAAAGGACATTTGATCTAGGTGACACCATATGGATTTAGGAATGGTAAATGGGAGTCTTGTATTTTCTGGTTATCATCAAGGAAATTTAATTCATAAAGATAATCAAGCTTCTGAACTGTAGAAGGTGAAAGGGTGAAAGAAGAACTAGAAGAAGAAGAAGATCTGGACAGGGATGAACTGAAAGATGAATTAAGGTATTTTGATGAGAGAGAACTGGCTGTAGACACCGGGTCCCGAGGCGGTCCGAGATCAGAATTACCCGATGATGAGAATGATACCGAGTTACGGGCAGAGGTGTCAAAAATGATGTTTCCCTTGTCGAGATCCTTTTTTTTTATCAAAAAAAAAAATTTAATTTATTTTAAAAATAATATTATTAGAAGGTGTTATTTTTGATATTTGAAAAAAAAAGGAAATTAAATTAGTTAATTAATTTCATTGAATTAAATTAAATTAATTGATTTAATTTGAAAAAAAGAGAAATTGAATTAACTAATTAATTTAATTGAGTTAAATTAAATTAATTAATTGATTTAAAGAAGAAATTTAAGTTGGATAATTAATTGGATTGAATTAAATTAGTTAATTAATTTTATTGGGTTAGTTAATTAGTCTAATTAGGAAAAATAAATAAAAATTTAAAAGATGAAAAAAAAAGATTTAAAAGGTTTTTGTAAAAAAAAAAAAAAAAATAATGTGTAAAAAACGTGGGAAAGTGGCTTTAAAGCCACTTTCCCAATTTGTGGTTGCGTGATGGCAATTGCCGTCACGCGACCCCTTTTATGTTTTTAGCAAGGTGGCCGCGCGGTGGCCACTTGGCCACCACGCGACCACCTGCTCTTTGCGTCCTTTTCGCCGGTTTTCTGCGATTTTCAGTCTGTTTTTTTCGATTTTCTTTCACGTTTTTATCCTATTTTCGATCAACTAAAATAAAACTCCTCTGTCTCTTCCTATTTTGAACGAAGACGAAAAATAAAATGGATTTTCAATCTTCAATTTTTGAGGACGGCAACATTTTTGGATTTTAAGCAATTTTTTGGCTTTTCTCTGTAGCTTCTTCTCTCCAAAAAATTGGTTTATTCCTCAAAAAAAAATTCTTCAAAAAAAATTCTTGAGTTTTATTTTCAAGCTTTAATCTTTTCTTCTCTAATAACATTTCATCTTGGGTTTGATTTGAGCTAGAAAAATTAATTTTCTTTGCTTATTCATCACACAAAAAATATTTTCTTGACTAATTTAATTAAAAACATAGATTTTTATTTTTTCGGGTGATTATCACTGTAAATTCGACAAGAGAGACGGATCAAGACACCGCTTTCTTCAATCTATGAAATTTCTGAGGGTAAACACTTGGACCAATTTCATTTATTTATTTATATATTATTTTTTCCTTTTTTATTATGAATATCTTTGCCCTTCTCGCTACAAATATTATGCTTTTGTCTAATATTTTCTCCATGTTTTTGTACACTGTTAATATTCTCCTTTTAATCATTAACTTGTTCTTTGTGTGTTTTCCTTTTGGTTTATTTGTCGCCAGTGCCCTTAAAATTCTATTATTATTATTATTATTATTATTATGAATATTAGTGTTATTTGAGCCACTGCCATGTTCATTGTGCTACCATTATTATTATTATTATTATTACTATGCCGTTGCCCTCATCAGTATTATTATATATGTTATTATTATTATTATTATTATTACTTGTTTATTTAACTTTTTGTTTTATTATTATTATTACTTGGTATTCTGAATCATTTTTATATTATTAAGTTGTGTATTATTATTATTATTATTATTATTATCATCAACATTAATATTGGCACTGTTATTTTTTACCTCTATTATTATTATTATTATTATTATTATTATTATTATTATTATTATTATTATTATTATTATCATTATTATCATTATAAAGTGACTTGCCTAATATTCATTTCGTTTTTACTTGATTAATCTTTAGAACGATTACTAATATTTTTGATGTTAATTTTGGTCTGAGATCTAACTTGAGTCGAGTTATTTGAGCATCCTCGCGACTCCCCGGTTGGGTCACGACACGTGAAGGGTCACATCGGTTCGGTGAGATCTCTCTAATTCCCTATCGTTTTGTTGTGTTTATCTGTAAATAATTATTTTATTTATGCACGCGTGAGATAAAAAGTCACAAAAATACTTTTACAATTAAATTGAGTTTTTCACTAATAAAATTGGGACCAATGTCCCTTGTTTTAGCCTAACAATAAAAATATCACAATTAAAACGAAGAGTCAATTTTCTCCAAAATGGGATCACTCATCCCGGTTTTCATTCAAACAATCAAAACGACTCTTCGAACCTTCTTCAAGTAAACGCGAAGGAATTAATGTTCCTAAACCTTAGAATAGGCACGAAGGAACCAATGTTCCTGAAGTAATGTCCCGATTTATGCATGTCTTTTATTTTGATCTTGCGTGAGTGTTTAAATTTATGTACGTTATTTTACTTTGGGCCCTATTAATTAATTTTTGGGGCAACTTTATTTATCTTTTGGGGATTGTATTCCGTCCCCGTCTACATCTTCAATCTTCTTTTATTGGGGTTGTATTCCACCCCTATTTCCTTTGTAATTGTGTGCTTGAGTGCTTACTGCTTTCGTTTATCGCTTTCTTTTACTGCTTTATTTATTGCCTTCCTTTATCGCTTTTTGAATGCTTGCAATGCGCTATTTAATTTAAAATGCATCGATCGCGTGAGATGAGAGGTATAATTTTAAGAAGTTAAAAACCCATTTATAATTAACCAAAGCATAAATAAAAGAGAAGTCCCGGACACCGTATCTCTTGTTTAGACCATTAGAGGTGAGAAACCCTTTCCCAATTTCTTGCAAATTGGGTGGCGACTCCAAATACCTCAAAGGTGCCTTTAGGCGTCAATAGGCTAGGTTGTTCTCCCCAATGTTCTATTGGGAGGAACATGCCGATGATGCCTCATGGCGCCCATGATCAAAAGACGCGAACCTTCATACCTCGAATCCTAAAGCGGATTCAAAGCGAGGGCCCTTGCTGGGTTCCGGCGCGCATCACAGTGGCGACTCCACTGGGGACTTTGTGTTTGAGATTTTGCTCCGAAAGTGCTTTGGTTAAAATATATAATTGGGTTTTTAAAACTTAAAATTCTATCTCTTTTCAAAAATTTGCATTACATCTTAGAGCCTTAGAATTAAGCTAGTTGGTCCCTTTTTACCTCGGTGCGTTCCCAAAGCACGACCCTACTTTCACTCATTGTAGGAAAGTGTTAGGGATAATCACCAGCCCAAGCCTTGTACTTTTTGGTATATCAAATGGAGACCCGATCGGTCGCTACGCTCGTGATGAGCTAGACCCGTTAGCAGGGACCATGCTTGGGTAGCCCTAAAGCTTCATCACCTGGACCAAAGCCCATGTAATGACAAATAAAAACTCCCCCCAGGTAGCATGCTCCTTGATACAATGCTTGCGATATGGGTCATCACGTATTAGACGAAATCAACCAATTTAAGTGGTCTTTTATCAAAGGCTTTCATGCCCCGGTAAGCCCACCTTAACTTGATTGAATTGTCCAAATACGTAATGGCCAAAACTCATACGCGTGTACATTAGACTAGGGCTGTTATGCTGCCGGCTTTTCGCCGTGCACTTCGCGCGTTCATAGGGTCCCCTGCTGACCCGTGAACTAAGCCCACCTAGGAAAGAGACCACACGACCTCGTGTGCGGGAGTGATAAGGTTGGAAGGATTTATTTGCTTGCATGTGGTTGTGAATATTGCACAACATGCTCATGCATCGCATGTCATTCATGCATGTCAATAATGTAAATATGTGTGTATATAAATAATAATATATTTTCTCTCATGCTATACGTGTATATACCTTCTCGTCTGCATATTATTTTTTTTACATGTACATACCATCCTGCATGTAATTTCCTCCATGCATCCCATCGTACTATGGTAGTCCATTAATCTAGCACTCATCAAAGAATATTTGCATGGCACGATCATGCATTGTATATGTCATCCATGCATCATTCTAACAATCTTGATCTTTCAGCCATCGTAGATTCATCCAAGTGGATTAGAGGTTCTGACGATCGACTAGTGACTACAAACTCGCCCTTTGGATTGCTAGAACTAGTGCCTGTCTGGGATTCTGAGTCACTCTCTACAGTTAGTGAATCATCTTCCATGGCAGAAGAAATTGGAGCTTTGACTACTCAAGATCTCGCTAGGAGACTAGAGAAATTTGAACAAAAGATATTGGATATGATGGGAGCAATGGCCAAAAGGATTGCTTAGCCCCCTGCTCCACAAGCACCTGTGTCTCCACAACCACCTATGGCTTCACCTTGGGGGCAAGCCGAACCGCCTGCTGGTGGGGAGGCTCCCCTCTCTGGAGTCGCTGCCCATCAATCTGTAAATCAGCCTAAAGCTGATTCTGTGCCAGTTGAGCCGAGAAGAGCAAGGATCCCAAACCCTGATGAGGATTTTATAATGCATAGAAGGTTTGAGGAGCTTGAAAGGAGGTTATTGGCCACAATTAAGGAAAGGATGGATGCCATGGCGCTAGTTCTTCAAACTCAACTCACGGTAACTCCCCGAACACCCCTCAATAGGACTATCACTAACCTCACAAGTCAGGGAGTTGGTGGCGGCGATACAAGAAGGACAGGGAAAACACCAGTGGCTAAAATAAGCTCAAAGGCACTATTTTGATCTGGGCGAACCTTTGTCATGGGTTTTCGAGAAACTAATGAAGGAGGGCAAGTTGCAGCCATTGCCTCCTAAGCCAACCTTAAGTCAAGGACAGCCCGGGTATAAAAGTGATCAATACTGCGCCTCTCATCAACACATCGGGCATCTAATAGACCGTTGCCGAATCTTGAGGGGCAAGATCCATTACCTCATCGATAGCGAGCAGATCTCTGACCCAAAAGAATGAAAGAAGGAGAAGAAGACGGGCTACAACGCTGTCCCCCCACCAGAGATGTGATCAGGTCAATCCACTTGAGCGGCATGCTCCTCCAAAGCCATAAGAAGAAGATAATGTTTTAGACGTTTTATTACTTTTCAATTCCAGAACTCTTTCATGACAATTCGGTTATTGTAATATGATGAACAATTTCTATTTGTTTATGTCGTATTTTTATGATTTCATTTCTCATGATCATGATGTATCCATTCATTTTGACATTAACCCAATTAATACGACTCCATCTAGTCTCAAAACTTTAGGGAATCCAAATAAAATCTTGATAGCATCTGATATAACTCTTGAAGAGAGGATAATTTTGAGAGAATAAAAAATAAAAAAGAGCCTTTGCCTGGACCTGGTATGACATGTCGAAGATTAACAAGGACGTTCGGAAGACCAGGCTACCTTCCCTTGCCAACGTGATGACAAACTAAATTTTAAAGTCCATCCCTTTACATCCACAACATCCAAGTTGCATATGGTGCCGATGAATAAAATCAAACTTCAAGAGCTACAACAGGAGTTAGACAAATAAAACTCAAAACCACTATGAGAAATATACAACCCATCAGAACCAAGCCATATGACCTTTTTCCTCTCGACCCCTTGAAATGTGCACCCTCAAAATCGATTATGATTGACCCTTGACCATCCAGAACCCTGGGTTAATTATTTTTATGGTCACTGAACTTTAAGCATTGTAACGATTTGGTCACTAAACTTCAATTTGTAACAATAAAATAATATATCTATTATTTTGTAACGAAAAAATCAAAATAATCGGAAATCCGATTTCGGGGGCAAACGGGAGCTGCTTGAAGACAGTGAAAATTGATTTTTTTTAACCATAAAGCCACGTCGGATCCATGTCAGATTCGACGTGGCAAAAAATCTAACGTTCATTATGCTAATAGGTCACGTGCCGGTTGACATTTTCGATCATTTTGATTTTTTCGTTACAAAATAATAGATGTATTATTTTATTGTTACAAATTGAAGTTCAGTGACCAAATCGTTACAACCCTTAAAGTTCAGTGACCACCGAAGTAATTAATCCCCAGAACCCTTAGAGCCAAGTTTCTTGCTAAAACCCAATGCCTGACTAGATTGAACCACAACGGTCCCAGTGGTTAAAATGAAAAGTGCACGTATGTGTAACTTCATGACTTGAACGAAGCTTGCCAAGAGAAGGAAAATTGGGGTGCAAAAAAAAATGAAGAAAAGAAAAGAAAAAAAAATTTAGAAGAGAAGAAAAGAAAAGAAAATATTTTAAAAGAAAAGAAAAGAAAAAATTTAATAAAAAAAAAGAGAGAGAAGAAAAGAGAGAATTGATCAGGGGGCAAGGGAATGCTATTTGGGGGCGAGTTTTGTTCAAATCCCGTTGATCTACACATGCCTGCACATTGCCATTCTTCTTCTGCCACTGAAAAGGACCTAAAAGGCTAATTCACAAACCATCCATCCAACCCCGGCCGTTGAAAGGCCAGTCCAGGGTTTAAACCACCAAAACCGATAAAAGTATCCCAGATCGTCCAAGCCCAACCTGTCACCCTATCCCAACCATTGAAGGGCCATTCCAAGGTTCGAGCCACCAAAGCCAATAAAGGCCAAACGTGAAACTTCATATTCAAGCCCCAAATAAAGAACCCATCACCTCAACCAGTCTGCACAAGGGCCAAAACCAAGACTTTGATACCAAGAAGAGCCACTCTCAGAAGTAGCAGTCTCTCCGGCTAACAAAGACGAAAGCAAATCCAATCTACACTGACGGACTGAAAGAGGGTCCACGGCAAAGGCTAAAAAAAAAAAGGGAGAGAAAATATTCAATCAAGAAAACCCGCGAGGGCTGATTGATAACAGGAGTTTGATGCTCTCAACATCTGTCCCGAGATTAGATGAGTTCTCATATTTGTCGAGTTAATGCCAAATAGTGATCATGTGTTATGAAATCAGATTGAAATATATGCATTTATGCAAAGATGTATGGGTGCAACCAGAGCAGCTCATCTTGCACACTCAAAGTTGTCTGAGTCCGGCATAAAACTAGCACATTGTTACCAACTACCCTCTGCCACTCTCGCCACTTCGGCACTTCAGTCAACTCACCTTGCTACCCACTGTGAAGCCAACCTTACAGCACATTCCTAATAAAAAAAAAAAGCCAAGCTCATACAACCAAAATTTGAGACATAAGCACATGCCAATCATACACGAAAGATCTTTCGCGACAACTCCAACTTCTCTCACAAAAAAAAAAAAAAAAAGAGACCGTTAGAGATGAAAACCGTGACTGACGCTCTAAGCAAAAGTTAGGCCGAAGGGCAGGGTGAAAACCTGGCGACAGGCAGTTTGCCCTACAAAAAAATGAAATAAATAAAAGCCGCTGGATTGGGTTGGGTCCATTCCAGGCAAAAAATAAGGCACAGGGCTATGTGAAAATCCGACAAGGACGCATCTCCCGCTAAGAAAAGCTAGTGTGAAAATCCACGAGGGACGCACTACCTTCAAATAATGACTACAGGTACCAGAGGAGAACCTCATAATCCCCCAGAGGCACGAAATTCAAAAGCAATTCCAGGGGACACCGATCCTGCTGCAAATCATCACCAAACCGGCTTTCGCCTCCCAAATCCACTCGGATGAGTCCTTATCCTGCATTATTGCATACATATGCATCTCACGGGCATGGCATTTGATGATGCCTCAATGTGCATTCACGCATGCATGAGCCTCTTATATATCTTGCATAAGCAATCCTTCGTACACATTTCGTGCACATAATCTCTGCATACTTGCAACACATAATTCTTTGCACATGTCTAGCGTGCATAGCACAAGCACTTATCACGTGCATATAATCTTCCCGCTATCCTTAAGTCCTTATCTAACAGGCATCCTCAATCTCTTTAAAACACTATCTTTAAGTCCTTCTTCAGAAGGCATCCTCAAAACTTTATCTTCAAGTCCTTATTCACAAGGCATTCTCAGTCTTTTCGGAGCATTATCTCTAAGTCCTTATCTAACAGGCATCCTCAATCTCTTTAAAACACTATCTTTAAGTCCTTCTTCAGAAGGCATCCTCAAAACTTTATCTTCAAGTCCTTATTCACAAGGCATTCTCAGTCTCTTCGGAGCATTATCTTTAAGTCCTTATCTAACAGGCATCCTCAATCTCTTTAAAACACTATCTTTAAGTCCTTCTTCAGAAGGCATCCTCAAAACTTTATCTTCAAGTCCTTATTCACAAGGCATTCTCAGTCTCTTCGGAGCATTATCTCTAAGTCCTTATCCAACAGGCATCCTCAAAATCTTCAAAATATTACCTTCAAAGTCCTTGTTCAAAAGGCATTCTCAGTCTTTTCGGAGCATTACCTCTAGATCCTTATCCAACAGGCATCCTTAATCTCTTCAAAATATTATCTTTAAGTCCTCCTTCACGGGGCATTCTCAGTCTTTTCGGAGCATTATTTTTAAGTCCTTCTTCACAAGGCATTCGTAGTCTCTTCGGAGCATTATCTTTAAGTCCTTTCTCAAGGCATTCTCAGTCTCTTCGGGGCATTATCTTTAAGTCCTCCTTCACGGGGCATTCTCAGTCTCTTCGGAGCATTATCTTTAAGTCCTTTCTCAAGGCATTCTCAGTCTCTTCGGAGCATTATCTTTAAGTCCTTCATTACAAGGCATTCTCGGTCTCTTCGAAGCATTATCTTTAAGTCCTTTCTCAAGGCATTCTCGGTCTCTTCGGAGCATTATCTTTAAGTCCTTTCTCAAGGCATTCTCAATCTCTTCGGAGCATTATCTTTAAGTCCTTTTTTCAAGGCATTCTCGGTCTTTTCGGAGCGTTATCCTTCGTAGCATTGAGCTTTTCCCAAAATATTCTAAATCCTTTCAATCCATGAGTATATCGGTATCAACAGGTCAGATCCACAACGGAAGAGGTTAGACACGACATTAAACTCAATTATAGACCACATTAACAAGGTTAGACACCGCATAGGTTAGATGCCAAGGCAACAGGGGTTAACACGTCGACGAACAGACGGTAACTACCCACAGCAATTTCAGCCAGTTCGGGAAGACAGCCGCCTCAGGTACGCGCCTCTTTCCTTTCTTTTCTGAATTTTGGCTCACTTAGGCACCTAGGTTCTAAGTTTCCCAAAATTGGGGGCAACTGTAGACACCGGGTCCCGAGGCGGTCCGAGATCAGAATTACCCGATGATGAGAATGATACCGAGTTACGGGTAGAGGTGTCAAAAATGATGTTTCCCTTGTCGAGATCCTTTTTTTTATCAAAAAAAAAAATTTAATTTATTTTAAAAATAATATTATTAGAAGGTGTTATTTTTGATATTTGAAAAAAAAAGAAATTAAATTAGTTAATTAATTTCATTGAATTAAATTAAATTAATTGATTTAATTTGAAAAAAGAGAAATTGAATTAACTAATTAATTTAATTGAGTTAAATTAAATTAATTAATTGATTTAAAGAAGAAATTTAAGTTGGATAATTAATTGGATTGAAGTAAATTAGTTAATTAATTTTATTGGGTTAGTTAATTAGTCTAATTAGGAAAAATAAATAAAAATTTAAAAGATGAAAAAAAAATATTTAAAAGGTTTTTGTAAAAAAAAAAAAAAAAAATAATGTGTAAAAAACGTGGGAAAGTGGCTTTAAAGCCACTTTCCCAATTTGTGGTCGCGTGATGGCAATTGCCATCACGCGACCCCTTTTATGTTTTTAGCAAGGTGGCCGCGCGGTGGCCACTTGGCCACCACGCGATCACCTGCTCTTTGCGTCCTTTTCGCCGGTTTTCTACGATTTTCAGTCTGTTTTCTTCGATTTTCTTTCACGTTTTTATCCTATTTTCGATCAACTAAAATAAAACTCCTCTGTCTCTTCCTATTTTGAGCGAAGACAAAAAATAAAATGGATTTTCAATCTTCAATTTTTGAGGACGGCAACATTTTTGGATTTCAAGCAATTTTTTGGCTTTTCTCTCCAAAAAATTGGTTTATTCCTCAAAAAAAAATTCTTCAAAAAAAATTCTTGAGTTTTATTTTCAAGCTTTAATCTTTTCTTCTCTAATAACATTTCATCTTGGATTTGATTTGAGCTAGAAAAATTAATTTTCTTTGCTTATTCATCCCACAAAAAATATTTTCTTGAACTAATTTAATTAAAAACATAGATTTTTATTTTTTCGGGTGATTATCACTGTAAATTCGACAAGGGAGACGGATCAAGACACCGCTTTCTTCAATCTATGAAATTTCTGAGGGTAAACACTTGGACCAATTTCATTTATTTATTTATATATTATTTTTTCCTTTTTTATTATGAATATCTTTGCCCTTCTCGCTACAAATATTATGCTTTTGTCTAATATCTTCTCCATGTTTTTGTACACTGTTAATATTCTCCGTTTAATCATTAACTTGTTCTTTGTGTGTTTTCCTTTTGGTTTATTTGTCGCCAGTGCCCTTAAAATTCTATTATTATTATTATTATTATTATTATTATGAATATTAGTGTTATTTGAGCCACTGCCATGTTCATTGTGCTACCATTATTATTATTATTATTATTATTACTATGCCGTTGCCCTCATCAGCATTATTATTATTATTATTATTATTATTATTATTATTATTATTATTATTATTACTTGTTTATTTAACTTTTTGTTTTATTATTATTATTACTTGGTATGCTGAATCATTTTTATATTATTAAGTTGTGTATTATTATTATTATTATTATTATTATTATTATTATTATTATTATTATTATTATCATCAACATTAATATTGGCACTGTTATTTTTTACCTCTATTATTATTATTATTATTATCATTATAAAGTGACTTGCCTAATATTCATTTTGTTTTTACTTGATTAATCTTTAGAACCATTACTAATATTTTTTATGTTAATTTTTGTCTGAGATCTAACTTGAGTCGAGTTATTTGAGCATCCCCGCGACTCCCCGGTTGGGTCACGACACGTGAAGGGTCACATCGGTTCGGTGAGATCTCTCTAATTCCCTATCGTTTTGTTGTGTTTATCTGTAAATAATTATTTTATTTATGCACGCGTGAGATAAAAAGTCACAAAAATACTTTTACAATTAAATTGAGTTTTTCACTAATAAAATTGAGACCAATGTCCCTTGTTTTAGCCTAACAATAAAAATATCACAATTAAAACGAAGAGTCAATTTTCTCCAAAATGGGATCACTCATCCCGGTTTTCATTCAAACAATCAAAACGACTCTTCGAACCTTCTTCAAGTAAACGCGAAGGAATTAATGTTCCTAAACCTTAGAATAGGCACGAAGGAACCAATGTTCCTGAAGTAATGTCCCGATTTATGCATGTCTTTTATTTTGATCTTGCGTGAGTGTTTAAATTTATGTACGTTATTTTACTTTGGGCCCTATTAATTAATTTTTGGGGCAACTTTATTTATCTTTTGGGGATTGTATTCCGTCCCCGTCTACATCTTCAATCTTCTTTTATTGGGGTTGTATTCCACCCCTATTTCCTTTGTAATTGTGTGCTTGAGTGTTTACTGCTTTCGTTTATCACTTTCTTTTACTGCTTTATTTATTGCCTTCCTTTATCGCTTTTTGAATGCTTGCAATGCGCTATTTAATTTAAAATGCATCGATCGCGTGAGATGAGAGGTATAATTTTAAGAAGTTAAAAACCCATTTATAATTAACCAAAGCATAAATAAGAAAGAAGTTCCGGACACCGTATCTCTGGTTTAGACCATTAGAGGTGAGAAACCCTTTCCCAATTTCTTGCAAATTGGGTGGCGACTCCAAATACCTCAAAGGTGCCTTTAGGCGTCAATAGGCTAGGTTGTTCTCCCCAATGTTCTATTGGGAGGAACATACCGATGATGCCTCATGGCGCCCATGATCAAAAGACGCGAACCTTCATACCTCGAATCCTAAAGCGGATTCAAAGCAAGGGCCCTTGCTGGGTTCCGGCGCGCGTCACACTGGCCCACTCATGATTACTCTTAATTCATCTTTCAGTTCATCCCTGTCCAGATCTTCTTCTTCTTCTTCTAGATTTTCTTTTACCCTTTCACCTTCTACAGTTCAGAAGCTTGATTATCTTTATGAATTAAATTTCCTTGATGATAACCAGAAAATACAAGACTCCCATTTACCATTCCTAAATCCATATGATGCCTTTACCAAATCACCTAGATCAAATGTCCTTTCCAATATTAGGACCCTCATTAAACAACCTAAATCCCTTGTCAAAGAATATGTACAATCTTCTTCCTTTCGTCAACACCCAATCAAGGCCACTGGACAAGAGCAATTTATATCCCTTGATGTTCCTTTTGAGTCTATTCCTCATTGGACTCACCAGGGATTGACTCATCTCCACTTTGGAGCTGTCAGGATTGCAGTTATATATCATGGATGCAAAGGTCTTCCTGTCTTTGCGAGGATCACTCTTTTTGACACCAGATATCTCCACTATTCTCAAGCTGTCATCGGAACAGTACAGACTTCCTTGAATGCCGGTACCGTTATGTTCACTTTTACCCAAACTTCAACATGACATTGGATGATTCTTATATCCTCGATAATCTCAAGGTCCAGATCCAGATTACTGGAACCGATCAAGTCAAGACCACTGAAGTAGCAACTCTGCACTATCAGATAATCTATAGAGTTCAGAACCATGCTATAGACATCTATCTCCCTTGCTCAAATGATGCTTTAATTATCAGTGCTAATTCAAATGAGGTTCCCACCTGTGTGCAAATTCCAAAGCAATTGACACAAGAACAGTTACTTGAGTACTTCCCAAAGTCTTGGCTTACCAGCTATGAAATACTTCATGAGCAAAAACGGCCAATCCAATCATCTACTCCCATTTTTGTTCGAAAACCAGATGGTATGGTAGAAACTCAGTTTGTCTCTCCAAAGGATGAAACAAATCTAACTGATTCGACTATAGCATCAGTCTTCTCAACACAGTTTATGCTATATCCTTGTCCTCCCTCCCAACAAGAACCAATCCCAGTTGTAGCTTTTGATAATGATGGAAATCCCATTTATCCTTATAAAAGGGATGGTCATTGCTACTGGGATGATTGTGATTGCGAGGATTGTTATCAAGCTATGCTAGAGGCAGAAATAGATGATGAAGATCTTAAGCGACAACGAAGAAAGGGAAAAAAGAAAAATTCTTCTGAAGCTCGCTTTCAGGACCATCTTGATGAAGATGATTATCCTATTATTGGAACTCTCGGCCAACCTTCTGGAAAATATGATTATGCAGTCAGTTACACACCCCCCTCTTGGTATAAGCCACCTATTTCACCAACTCCAATTCAAGAACCATGCAAGCCAACACCCAAACCATTACCAAAAAAACCTTGTTATCCTTAACATGGAGACCAAAAGCTGTTCAAACCCCTATTATCCCTACAGTCTGTATGTACTAACCTACTGGTGCATATACAGATGAATTTCCTACCCTCTCAGAAACCACAAATCCTACCACAAAGATACGCACAACACCTTTTGTCAAACCTCCTGGAATTTTAACTGAAGGCACTCCTAGATCCGTTCAACTGGCAGAAGCAATACTCAACTGGCAATCTGAGAATGCTATTGCTCAAAATAAACTTCTTCATCGCATAGAGACTAAAGTTGATCATGTCTCTACACAGGTCAATATTATCAACTCTCAACTGACAGGCTAGAATGCTGCTACTTATTAATTACTTGCCCGGTTACAAAATCAAGTTGCTGAACTTGATAAACAACTCATGGCTGCTATTTCACAACGAATTTACGATTTAATATTTAAAGAAAAAGCTTCCGAAGTTACCCGTTTAAAGGCTGAAATAGCAACAATCAAGAAGGATCTGGCAAAACCTTCACCACCTTCTATGTCCTTCCCATTCCATAGCACCTATCTTACTCCTTTTACCCATCAACCCTCCATCCAGGTACCACCTTACACTGAACCTTCTCAATCTGAGTTGGAAAGCTTATGATATTCTCATGAGTTGTTCATGAGAAAGCACTTTTATAATAAACAACCTAAAAGATCTTCTCCAGAACCACCCAGATCTACACCTTCTGAGCCATATGTTTCCTCTTCCCCAGATCTCAAACAAAAGGGAATAGTCACATCTGACCTTCCCGTATCCCCATCCTTAGATCTAAAACAAAAAGGAGTTGTTATCTCTGAGCCACCATCATCCCATATGATCCAGCCATCACCATCATTTAACCCACTTGTCCTGACTCTGAAGCAGAAGGCTATGCAAGCACTTCCTACTATCTCATCTGCTGGTGTTAAAGATGAAGACACCTCTTCTGAAAGTGAGTTTTGTTTTACAACTCAAGAAGAACTAGATTCCCAATCAGAGCACTTCCCAATTTTTATGGCAGATCCAGATCCACAAACTGCAGAGAGCACTACAACCCAGTACCAGGATGAAGCAATGGCTCATATACCTCTCCCTGATTCTAAACCATTAGGCGGACCATGGTTTCAGTTTGAAGATGTTCCTGCATACAAATGGAGAGATCAATTACAAGAATTTTTGCCTGGCTTGATCTTCAAGCAAAGAAATGACCTCCTGAAGAGACGATGTTAGAACCAATCTTTCATGAATTCACTTGTCAATTCACAGGAAGATTAAAGGATTGGTTTACCCATCTAGATGATTACTCAAAGCTCCAATTCATTGGGTCTGAATCCATTACCTATGTACTATAGAGAATTCACTCTGAATTCATAGGAAATGTGAATGATTATGAAGACACTTCAAGAGACGACTATTTTAAAATGAAATGTTGTTCTCTTCTTCGTAAGGATCTTGATAAGCATTATAAAAAGATGTCAAAGCTTTTTTATATGCTTAATGGAGCTAATGATCCAAATTTGAAGCAAGGATTTTTGTCCTCCATTCCCGAACAGCTAGCTGACAGTACGATGTTCTATCTACGAGAACAAGGGATCCAAATCAATACTCTCACTCTTGGATAAATTTACCAAAGAGTTCTGATGGCCCTTGACCTGTTGTGTTCATCTCAGAAAATTATTCAGGGCTCACTCAAAAGAGGAAAGGATCCTCAACTCAAGCTAGCCTGCAAAAGACCAGATTTGCAAATTAAATATTTTCCTAAGAAGGACAAAGATTGCTTGTGTTATCCCCGTAAATCCAAATCCAAATTCTCAAACAGGTCTCATCGACACTTTCCTACCCAGAAGCAGCGGAAAATTAGGTTCTTTCGATGGAAAAGATTTAAACTTAAGGGAGACAGGTGCTTTGTTTGTGGGAAAAAGGGGCATTTTGCCGAAACATGTCCTAATAAGAAAAGGTCTCAGAAGTTAATTCAACAGATACAACAAGACTCTCCTTTCAACATTCAAGACGATGGTGTCGAGTCTATTTTCTCTGTCGATGATGATGCATATCCGTATACCCTTTTTGCAGTCTAATATTCTAATTTTGATTTAGAATCTGATGATGAATCCATCACTGATATTGCTGCTCTAGAACCCTTTCCTTCTATACCAAAATGATTTCCTTCACTCACCCTATTCTATTAGTCCCTGCAAAAGTCTTCCCTGATAAATTTGCAAACCCCATCAGTATTATAGCTTTCATTGATACTGGAGCTCATAATACTATCCTCAACCCTAAAATCCTTCCTGATTCTTATTGGAAACCGTATACCCAACACTTCCAAGCAGCAAATCAAGGTGTTCTTACCATCAAGCAAAAAACCAAACAACCCATAAAAATTCAATTGTTTCCTGATTGCTTTTTTTGGATCCATGCTCTTGGATCAGATCTTCTATAAAAAGATCTTGTCTTTGGTTTTGATGCTTTTTACCAGTTACCACATCTTCGAATTCTTCCTAATGGACTCAAACACAGAAAGTATTTCCAGCCCTATACCACTACTCACTCACTCTTCACCATACATGACCCAGGCTCATTCCAAGCCATTCAAACGCAACTTGAAACTTCTTGTTGTGCCACCTCTCATATCGACTTCCTATCCAAACACCTAAAACCTCTATGGACCAAACCGGAATTCTTTATAACCTTACCCTTCAAAAAATCAGAAGATATAAACCCAACAAAAGCCTCATATATTGGAATGTCTCCTGATGATTATGCTCTGGCCCAAGAAGAATGCTCTCAGTTATTGGCCCAAAACTTAATTGAGCCCACTCAGTCTGATTGGGCTTGTCAAGCCTTTTATGTCAATAAGCATTCTAAATAAATTCGAGGGAAAAAATGCCTTGTCATAGATTACACCCCACTTAACCTATTCCTCAAAGATAACAAATATCCTTTGCCCAAGATATCTTCTCTTTTTCCCTTCCTTCACAATGCATAGGTTTTCTTTAAATTTGATCTCAAGGCTGGGTTTTGGCAATTAGGAATCCTTCCACAGGATCGTCCTAAGACAGCTTTTTGCATTCCCAATTTCCATTATCAATGGACTGTTATGCCCTTCGGCCCGAACACAGCGCCATCTATCTTTCAACAGACCATGATACGGATTTATAAATCAATTCTTTCTTTTGCTTTAATCTACATAGATGATGTTTTGATCTTCTCTCCAGATGTTCCTACTCATCAAGCTCATTTGCAGTCTTTTATTGAACTCACAAAGGAACATGGGATCATGCTTTCACCATATAAGATGATTATTGGACAAAAGGAAATTAATTTCCTTGGAATGCACTTTGCTAATGGCAATTATCAGCCACAACCACATTTGGCTAAGGAACTCCTTCACTTTCCTGATGATCACTTATCTCAAAAATAAGTCCAATAGTTCCTTGGAATTGTAAATTACATTCGTCAGTTCATTCCACATTTCAGCCACCTGTCCAAGCCACTTACTCAACTTTTGAAAAGGAAACCCCCACCTTGGTCGGCCATTCACACCCACTCAGTCCAAAAAATAAAGGAAATCACTCAATCATTGCCACTTCTCTATATTTCTTCTACAGGAAAAAGATATCTCCAAACAGATGCCAGCGATGAATACTGGGGAGCAGTCCTTTTAGAAGAAAAAGACAACAACTGACACATCTGTGGATATGCAAGCGGACAGTTCAAAGAATCTGAATGCTATTATCATTCCACCTTTAAAGAAATCTTAGCTGTTAAGAATGGCATAAAGAGATTCGAATTTCATTTGATTGGTCACAACTTTACAGTTGTCATGTAATGTTCATCTTTTCCAAAGAACCTTTCTTTCAAAGGCACGTCTGTCCCTCACCATCAGCTTTTAGATGGGCTGAATGGTTCAGCAAATACAATTTCCAAGTGGAGCATATAAAAGGGGATAAAAATCTTATTCCTGATTATCTTTCAAGACTCACTCACATACTACCTCCTCCACAACAATCTTTGATCACTCCTCTTTCATTGATTTTCCTATGGATAGATTTCGACCTGATCCCAGTCCTAGAAAAAATCAATCTGCAATATTGCATTTATCAGCCTCCAAAAAACAATCTCATCCTCCCTCCTGTCCTCTCAACTCTCCTGCCCAGATTAAGTTATTTACTACTCGCCATCTATTCTATTTTGTGCACCTTTTTTCTGTCAAGAAGAATCTTCCCCTCACAAAAAATTATTTTTAGATTGACAAACCATGGGCTATGCTTTATAAGATCTATCCAAACTCTCCCTTCTATGGAGAAGAGTTATGGTTTCTCTGGTGCTTGTCAGTCCTCTATACTCATTCTGTCATTTTCCCATTAGTGGAAGTTTATGAGCTCCTTACAGATGCAACCATACAAGGTTTATTTATTTGGCAATTCCTGCAGTGGTATGCGCCATTATCCTGGTGGTGCCATGAGCTTCTCAAGTAAATCCAATCCCGCAAGATATGGCAAAAACCAGTTGAAGAAGCTAAATAACTTTTTGCTGTATATTTCTTTCATCGCCCATACATGTGGAATCCGGCTCACAATGCTGTTTGGGCTCAACCTCAAGAATAGTGTTGGGAAATCATTAAAAATTATGAGGATGATCAACCTCCTACTCTCAAAAAGACTCTTCACAACACTCTGTGTGAACTTAATAATATTGAGCTTACTTCTTTGCAGCTACCAACATTTGACACTGCAGAATCTTCTCAAAGGCCAAACTCTCTGGATTCGCTGTTCCAAGACTCACAGGACCCCTTGCTGAATGATTCCCAGGATCCTTATCTTCCCAATGACGATGTCATAGCACAGAACTTCCTTTCTATCCCAGAATAAGGAGATAAAGCCAAAGATAATGTTGAAATTGACTGGACCCCATAAGTCCGCTTTCAAGATATAGATTCAGAAAATTTTAACATGTCTCCTTCCCATGAGCCCATCAAAAAATAAAGTCACTTTAATAAAATAGCTTTTGTAAAGGAATATATTCCTCTTTAGTTAAAGTAGTTTTAAGAAAAGTGTGTCTTTTATAAAGTTACTTTGTAAAAGGAGATTCTTCCTTATCCTTGAAAAAGGAGATTCCTCCTTATCCTTAGTTAGTGTTTGCTTATGTATTGTGTGATGTAAGCCTTCTTGAAAAAGGCCTATAAATATGTATTATTAGAAGAAAAAGAGGCAGACCTTCAAAGCCTTTGTAAAATCCTAAATAAAATCTTTCTTCTTCTCCAATGAATTTCTAAAGCTTTTCTCTCTCTCTCTCTCTCATTAGAATACTCTTATTTTTCTGTCTTGGATCCTGCTATCTACACTCCAAGGCCCGTGGAATGAATCATTCTATTTTATGTTGAGTAGCCTAAGAGGATAGTCCACCCGTTGGACAGGAGAGCTGTTTATTTGGATAGTCATACCTTGTATTCAACTGATTCAAACTGGTGTGTTCCACGGTCCCTGGGGCATTTGCTACTCGCCATCTGTTCTATTTTGTGCACCTTTTTTTTGTCAAGAAGAATCTTCCCCTCACAAAAAATTATTTTTAGATTGACAAACCATGGGCTATGCTTTATAAGATCTATCCAAACTCTCCCTTCTGTGAAGAAGAGTTATGGTTTCTCTGGTGCTTGTCAGTCCTCTATACTCATTCTGTCATTTTCCCATTAGGGGAAGTTTATGACCTCCTTACAGATGCAACCAGACATGGTTCATTTATTTGGCAATTCCTGGAGTGGTATGCGCCATTATCTTGGTGGCGCCATGTGTTTCTCAGGCAAATCCAATCCCGCAAGATATGGCAAAAAGCAGTTGAAGAAGCTAAAAAACTTTCTGCTGTATATTTCTTTCATCACCCATACATGTGGAATCCGGCTCACAATGCTGTTTGGGCTCAACCTCAAACATGGTGTTGGGAAATCATTGAAAATTATGAGGATGCTCGACCTCCTGCTCTCAAAAAGACTCTTCACAACACTCTGTGTGAACTTAATAAAATTGAGCTTACTTCTTTGCAGCTACCAATATTTGACACTACAGAATCTTCTCAAAGGCCAAACTATCTGGATTCTCTATTCCAAGACTCACAGGACCCCTTGCTAAATGATTCCCAGGATGCTTATCTTCCCAATGATGATGTCATAGTACAGAACTTCCTTTCTATCCCAGAACAAGGAGATAAAGCCAAAGATAATGTTGAAATTGACCGGGCCACACAACTCTGCTTTCAAGATATAGATCCAGAAGATTTCAACATGTCTTCTTCCCATGAGCCCATCAGAAAATAAAGTCACTTTAATAAAATAGCTTTTATAGAGGAATATATTCTTCTTTAGTTAAAGTAGCTTTAAGAAAAGTGTGTCTTTTATAAAAGTTACTTTGTAAAAGGAGATTCTTCCTTAGCCTTGAAAAAGGAGATTCCTCCTTATCCTTAGTTAGTGTTTGCTTATGTATTGTGTGATGTAAGCCTTCTTGAAAAAGGCCTATAAATATGTATTATTAGAAGAAGAAGAGGCAGACCTTCGAAGCCTTTGTAAAATCCTAAATAAAATCTTTCTTCTTCTCCAATGAATTTCTAAAGCTTTTCTCACTCTCTCATTAGAATACTCTTATTCTTCTGTCTTGGATCCTGCTATCTACATTCCAAGGCCCGTGGAATGAATCATTCTGTTTTATGTTGAGTAGCCTACGAGGATAGTCCACCCGTTGGCCAGGAGAGCCGTTTATTTGGACAGTCATACCTGGTATTCAACTGATTCGACTAATTCAAAATTAATTTATAAAATTTAAACATGTAAACAATTATACTAATTCATATTAAGTTACATAATGATTAATAAATCTTACAGTTTATCTAACTAATTACTAATTCCAATTGAATTCTTTAATTACCAATTATACATGTATTTGTTTTATTTTTCTTTTGTATTCATATTTGTACTTGTACTTGTATTTGCATTTGTATTTACATTTGTTCCAAGTAATATCTAGAGTAATTGTACTAAGTCGAATAAGCGGGGTATTAAACGTGGGACCGAGTTTTCGGAACCATTCGGTCCATTACAAATCTCATTTTATTACTGAATTTTCAATATTCGCCTATCAAAATTGAGTTCTCAGAGCCATTCAGTCCGGTAACACATATCAAATATCAAATATCGGAGCTGAGCTCTCAGAGCCATTCTATCCGATAACATAATTCAAATATCATACACTTGGACTGAGCTCTCGGAGCCATTCAGTCCGGTAACACATATCAAATATCAAACATCATAGTATTTAATCATCAAAATAACCACACTTATGTACCTTATAACATTACAATTCATGTGTATATTTACCATAGCTTATCTTATTAAATAACATTACAAATCATGTGTATATTTATCATAGCTTATGTTATTAACATATCTTCATAATATTATTCATTTCATAACTCTAAGTTCCCTCATATACATAATAATATTTTATTAAATTTCTTATATTTCCAATCCTTGCTTCAAAGTTTCATCTCTAATTATTGTAACCATAAAAACGAATTATTAAAACATTAGCATTTAACCAAGACTCACGTTTTATTCATATTTTATCAATCACATATATCAATTAACTTTTCATATTTCCAAGAACATACTAGTCATATCGATTTATCAACTAATCAAATCTTTAAAAAATTAGAACAAAAACATTTACAAATCTAAAACTCCAATTAATTCTATTTCACAACCCAGTTAATGCCTAGAATTTATAATTATAATTTTTATAATCTCAACTTAAAATCACACCTAAATTCCCCAATTTTAACAAATCGACTAAATAGATAAAGATTCAATTCAACATCACATTAGCAATCTAAACATCTATAGTCCTTTATTCTTTAACTGATTATTTTCTTTCTAGCCTAATTTCCAAGAATTCAATAACTTGCACCATAACTACACTTTATGTTTGTTTTACTTAACTAATTACTAATTAAATGTCATCAATTAACTAAATTCAGTTGGTATATACTCTATTGGAGTCGAGATTCGCCAAAATTTCAGTTTAATCTCGTTTGTCCCTTGGCTGGAGCCTCACCGGATCTCCACTGTCAATGACACCGCCATCACCGGATGGAGGCTGGGACCGTCAAAGGTCCACTAGTTGTGGTCACGCACCATTATTCCCCATCGTTTGGCTGGAATCTCCCTTAAAAGTCCTAATTTTCTCATCTCCGATCTCCCTTTTTCTAGCACTTGGGGGCCATTAATTGGCATCAGAATATTCACCTGATCACCGGGAGTTCAGCGGTGGTGTCAGTTTCGCCAACTGACATCGGAGGTGGCCAAAATTCATAAAAGAAGCTTTGGCCTCCTCTCTCCTAAAAATAGGGTAGAACAGCATGAACGGGGGGCTGATGCAGTGGCTAATCAGTGAGGTGGAGGGCATCGCTTTGTCACCATTATCCATCGCCGGAGCTGCCCGTCGCCGAGCTCTCTCTCTCTCTCTCTCTTTTCGAGTTCCCTATATTTCATTCTTACTTTCCCTTTTGCTTCCTATTTTTCCTTTTTATTTCATCCACTCAAACTTTTTTTTTCTTTCTACATTACCCTGGATAATTCTAAACTTCTGGGATTATTGTTATTATTATTATTATTATTATTATTATTATTATTATTATTATTATTATTTACTTGTCTATTTAAATACACACTTACATATTATCATTTATTTAACTAAAATTATCCAAATATTTAATTATATGACTTTTAAATAAAATTTCAGGTCTCGCAGGTTAAAAGTTAACTTTCAATGAATTTTTAGCTCCCCAAGTTATTATTAGCAACACTGAAAATTTTACAGAGAAAATATATTTTTTTTCAGCTTTCTTCTGCTATGGATTCAGAAATACCTTTTACTGCTTTGGCACCACCTGTCTTCAATAGTGATGGCTATCATGTTTGGGCAGCAACGATGGAAGTGCATCTCGAGGCAAATAATCTCTAGGAGGCTATTGAGGAGGACTACAAAGTTCCTCCATTACCAGGAAATCCAACCATGGCACAGATTAAGAATCACAAGGAGAAGAAATCAAAGAAGTACAAGGCAAGAGCTACACTATTTGCTGTTATCTCACTTAAAATCTTTATTAGGATTATGTTAATGAAATCAGCTTTAGAGGTCTGAAATTTTCTGAAGAAGGAATTTAAAGGAGATGAGAGGATCAAAGGAATGAAATTCTGAACTTCATTAGAGAATTTGAGCTTCAAAAGATGAAAGATTTAGAGATTGTCAAGGAGTATTCTGATAAATTGATTAAAATAGTCAACAAAGTAAGATTGCTTGGCTTTGAATTTCCTAATTCTAGATTAATTCAAAAAATTCTTATAACTATTTCTAAAAAGTTTGAAGCATCCATTTCCTTATTGAAAAATTCTAAAGATCCATCAAGGGTTAGCTTGGTAGAGTTGTTGAATGCCTTATAGGCACAGGAGCAGAGAAGACTTATGAGGTCTAAAGGATCTGTTGAGGGTGCATTAGCTGCAAGGGTTCAACCAAACCAAGGAGAAAAAGGAAATAGGTACAAGAAGAATAATTTTGATTATCCTGGAGAAGACTAGATCAGTAATGTGCAAAATGTTAGGAGATGGGACATCATTAGAGAATTTGCAAAAGCAACATTTAACAGAAGACAGTGACACAAGAAAATTTGCAGCAGAAAAATGTTGCTCAAGTTGCTGATCAGGAAGAGGAAGAGCAACTCTTTGTGGTCTCTTGTTTTGCTACTAGTAATTCAAGTGACAAATGGCTTGTTGACAGTGGATGTACAAATCACATGACATTTGATCGTGATTTATTCAAGGAGCTAGATACATCAGTGGCTTCTAAAGTGAGGATATGCAATGGAGTATACATTGCAGTCAAGAAAAAAGGCACAGTGGCTATTGAAAGTATCTCGGGTATAAAACTTATCAAATGTGTCTTATTTGTACCTAATATTAGCCAAAATCTTTGGAGTGTAGGCCAGATGCTTGAGAAAGGTTTCAAAGTTATATTTGAAGCAAATCAATGTCTAATTAAGGATGTAGAAGGCAAAGATATTTTCAAAGTCAAGATAAAAGGAAAGAGCTTTGCACTAGATCCATCAAAGGAGGAGCAATCAGTTTTTTCTGCAACAAAGATCAATAAAGAGAAACTTGGAGTTTGCAGCAACTAAAGCAATGAGGAGTGTTGAAGTTGTGATTCAGTTGCTGCAACTTGGTCCAAGCTAGAATTTTAGATTTTTGTCTTTTTTGTTATTTTAATTTCTCAATTGCTTGAATGTTTCAAAGATTTAGTCAGTAATAGTTGCTATTTTTTAGGAAGTTATTGATCATGGAAATGCATTCCATGTAGTGCCCTATTATTCTCTTTTTCGGTTACTATTTTTTGCTAGATTTAAACTTATTATCTGATAAATAATATAGTAAAACAAATACAACAAATTTCAGTGTTCCTTCTTGCTCTTATTACTGTCATTTTGATTATTTGATCATCTTAGTCTCGCATTCTTTTTAAAAATATCCAACACACCTGAACTTGACAAAATTGTATCTCATCACACCTCAAATAATTTCAATAGTGGCTTTGTGTAATGCTCTGCTAATTTGAAAGGTTTTATGCGAAAGTTTTGTTTTGTAAAATTTTATTTACTTTTTCATTTTTCAAAAATAACATAACTAAAATGAATTATTTTTAGTTGATATATTTAATTTATAAACACGTGTTGAATAAATTTTATTAAATATAAGTTTGTATATTTAGATTATATGTAGTTAGATCTGTCAAAGAGGTCGAGTAGGTCAAGTTCTCATTAGATCATATTAGTATTTGAGTTAAATTCATAACAATTTTTTCATCATAAAAAATTTTCAAATTATTAAGTTAAATTTTAATTTCATAATTGTTGTAAATAAATAAGTTTATGAATATCCATAAATCATGAGAACTACACAGGTATAGAAAAGGTTCCATACTAGGTCCTTTAATCCCTTAATTAAATGAATTAAATAAGAGAAGTTACATATTAATTTCTTAATTAAAAGTTATAACTGCCCATTTAATTCTCATTAATTTTGTAACTTTCATTTTTTATTAATTACATTAATTAATAGCTCTCCTAATTAAAAGTATAAACGCCTGTTCACTTACATAAAATTGCTCCAATTTTTCAGAAAATTTTTTCAAAAAAAATAGAAAACATAGATCATATTTATTTTAGTCAATTTTCTAAAATAGAAAATAGATTTTCCAATTTTCTAAAATAAAGAACAGATTGGAGAACTAATAAAAGATATTTTCTAAATTTTTTAAATCATTTTAAAACATATATACATATGTGTGTATATATTTACATACACATACATATACATACATATACATGTATGTGCATACATACATATGTATATGTATGCATAGACATGTATGTATGTATGTATGTATGTATGTACTTATATACATACATACATAGATAAATATACATATATATATGTATGTATTTATATATGTACATACATACATATACATATATGCATGTATGTACTTATATACATATGTATATATACAAATACATATACATATATATGCACATACATACATACACATAAACACACACACACACACACACATACACATATGTATGTATGTACATAAACATGCACATACACATACTTATACATACATACATACATACATACATATATCTATATATACACACACACACACACACACACACACACACACACACACACACACATGTGTATGTATGTATGTGTGTGTATGTGTGTGTGTATATATATATATACATATGCATGTGCATATATATATATATATATAATATAAATACTCTAATTTACCATTTATTGATATGCATGTGTATATGCATATGCATTTATATGTATGTATGTATATACATAAACATATATATAGAAAAGAATTACTCTAATTCTCCATTTATTGATATGCATATATATATGTATATGTACATACATACACATATATACAGAAAATAAATACTCTAATTTTTTATTTGTTGATAAATAAATGCGTTTTCTAAATTTTCTACAGAAAATAAATACTCCAATTTTCTAAGAAAATAGAATACAGAAAATAGAAAACTGTTTTCTGCAAGTAAACACACCCTTGGCTCTCTATAAATAGGGCAAAGGTAAAGATAATAGGAGATAACAAGAGAATACTTACTTTCTTCCCATTCCTCTCTAATACTCATTCTTTTGTCTTTATTCTTATAATATTCTATATAGTTCTCGTATTTTATAATAAGTTATCAGCACGAATTCGCTCCACGGTTCGTATTAAAATATTTTTCTTTATTTCTTTCCAATTTACATTATGTCAAATATTACTAAACTTGAGGTTGATGCTCTTGACATAACTGGCAAAAAATTATTTGCCATGGGTTCTCGATGCTGAAATTCATCTTGATGCTAAAGGGTTTGGAAATACAATTTTAATTGAAAATGAAGCATCCAACCAAAACAAAGCAAGGGCGATGATATTTCTTCGTTATCATCTACATGAAGCGTTAAAAGCTGAATATTTAACAGTAAAAGATCTACTTGAATTGTAGAATAATTTAAAAGAGCGATATGACCACCAATGAACGGTAATATTACCTAAAGTTCATTATAAATGGATGCACTTGCGATTTCAAGATTTTAAATCTGTAAGTGAATATAATTCTGCTATTTTTAGAATTAGTTCTCAGTTAAAGTTATATGGTGAAAAGATTACTGATGAGGACTTATTAGAGTAAATTTTTTCAACCTTTCATGCTTCAAATGTGCTCCTACAGCAGCAATATAGAGAAAAGGATTTTAAAAAGTATTCTGAATTAATCTCATGCTTACTGATAGCTGAACAAAATAATGAGCTATTAATGAAAAATCATGAAACTCGTCATACAGGATCTGCTCTATTCCCTAAAGTGAATGTATCAAAACACAACCATAGCCATGGCCACGGTCGTGGTAGAGAAAGAGGACGAGGACGAAACAATTACCGTTATTATAGTGGCAATAATGATAATAATTTTTCCCACCACCTGAAGTGAAACAATAATGGAGAAAAAGGGAAAAATAAGGTCGACCATAATAGCTCTTCAAAAACTAAAAAAAATTAATGTTATCGATGTGGAATGAAAGGGCATTGGTTTCGTACCTATCGTACGGCTGGCCATCTTATTAAAGTTTATCAAGCCTCCATTAAAAGAAAAGGAAAAAAATATGGAAACAAATTTAGTTGACCAAAATGATGATGTTGAGTCAAATTTGGCTTATAATGATGATGACGGTTTTGGAGACCTTGCGGATATTACTCATTTGGATGCTTCAAATTTTTTTCAAGAGTCATGAAGAATAATGAAGAAAATAAAAGATAAGAAAGTTTAAAATTATTATCTTATTTCTATATTTCAATGTTGTGTTTGTTTAAGTGTTTATTTAAGTTTTTTTTTCCTTGTTTGAGTGTGTGTGTTTGTATATATATATATATATATATATTTGCCATATTCTAATTATATATTATGTTTATTTTTTTCATTTATTTTCAATGAAGGAATGGATGTTTCACATTCTTTATTTGGGCCCATACTCAATAATGAAGATGTTTGCCTTGTTGATAGTGCTACAACACATACCATACTCAAAAATAAAAAATATTTCTATCATTTGATATTAAAAGATGCTAATGTTAATACTATATCGGGTAATACAAAGTTAATTGAAGGCTCTGGAAGAGCTACTATATTATTACCTGAAGGAACAAAACTTACCATAAATGATGTATTATTTTCTTCCAAATCTCGAAGAAATTTGTTAAGTTTTAAAGATATTCATTCCAATGGATATCATGTTGAGACTGGAAATGAGAATGATATTGAATATTTGTATATTACAAATAATGCATCAGGTAACAAACGTATTTTAGAAAGATTACCAACATTCTCTTCTGGCTTGTATTATACAAAAATTAGTACAATTGAGACATATGCTATAGTAAACCAGAATTTTACTGATCCAAAAATATTCACAATTTGGCATGATCGATTAGGCCATCTCGGTTCAATAATGATGCGTAAAATTATTGAGAATTCACATGGACATCCATTGAAGAACCAGAAGATTCTTCAATTCAAAGAATTATCATGTGCTGATTGTTTTTAAGGAAAATTGATTATTAGACCATCACCAGCTAAAATTGGAACTGAATCCCCTACATTCTTATAACGTATTTAGGGTGATATTTGTAGGCCCATTCATCCACCATGTCGACCATTTAAGTATTTTATGGTATTAATAGATGCATCTACAAGATGGTCACATGTGTGTTTATTATCAACTCGTAACCTGGCATTTGCAAGATTGCTTGCTCAAATAATTCGATTGAGAGCACAGTTTCCAGATTATACAATCAAGTCAATTCATCTTGATAATGCTGGCAATTTATGTCTTAGGCTTTTAATAATTATTGCATGTCAATTGAAAAAATAATTGAAAGGCCTATTACACATGTTCATACACAAAAATAATTTAGCAGAATCATTTATTAAACTCCTCCAGTTAATAGCTAAATCATTACTTATAAGAACAAAACTCTCTATTTCTGCTTGGGGCATGCTGTTTTACATGCAGCAGCACTTGTGCGCTTTAGGCCAACAAGTTATCATAAATTCTAACCTAATATTGCTCATCTTAGAATTTTTGGTTGTTCAGTATATGTGCCCATTACTCTACCACAACGCACAAAGATGGGTCCTCAAAGGAGGTTAGGAATATATGCTGGGTATGAATCTCTTTCAATAATTAAATATCTTGAACCACTAACTGGAGATTTATTTACGGCAAGATTTATCGATTGCCATTTTGACAAAACAATTTTCCCAACATTAGGGGGAGAGAATAAACAGCTGGAAAAAGAAGTTACTTGGAATGCATTTTCACTATCTCATTTAGATCCTCAAACAAAACAATGTGAACTGGAAGTTCAAAAGATAATACATTTGCAAAATATTGCAAATCAACTGCCAGATGCATTCACTGATTTAAGAAGAGTTACTAAATCTCATATACCAGATGAAAATGCTCCTATTCGAATTGATATCCCTGTAGGACAATCTAACACTACAAATACTAGCAACCCATTCCTGAAGCGTGGTAGACCAGTCGATTTCAAAGATAAAAAATTCTCGAAAAAGGAAAGGAGCAAATAACCAAGATGGTCATATTATAGAGGCGGACAATCCTGAAGAGAATCAAAGTATAACTAATCATAAAACCCCAAAAGAGGTCTAGGTACCTGAAAATAATAATAATGAAGAGATCTCCATAAGTTATGTCAACATAGGAAAAAGATGGAACTGAAAAGATATAGTTGTCGACAATATTTTTGCATATAATGTTGCTAATGATATTTTAAAAGAAAATGAGGATCTTGAGCCTACATTTGTTGAAGAATGTAAAAATAAAAATGATTGACCAAAATAGAAAGATGTAATTCAAGCAGAATTGAATTCACTTTCAAAACGTGAAGTATTTGGACCTGTAGTCCGAACACCTAAAGGTGTAATGCCAGTGGGGTACAAATGGGTATTTGTGAGAAAAAAATGAGAAAAATGAAATTGTAAGATATAAGGCGCGATTAGTTACACAAGGATTTTCGTAAATACCTGGCATTGATTATGAAGAAACATATTTTTCAGTAATGGATGCAATTACTTTTAGATATCTAATTAATCTGGCAGTTTGTGAAAAGCTTGACATGCGTCTAATGGATGTTGTTACAACCTATTTATATGGCTCACTTGATAGTAAAATTCATATGAAAATTCCTGAAGGATTTAAAATATCTAAAGCATATAAAGATTCTCGAGAAACTTGTTCAATAAAATTACAAAAATTATTATATGGATTAAAGCAATATGGACGAATGTGGTATAATTGTCTTAGTAAATATTTGTTAAAGGAAGGATATAATAATGATCCAATTTGTCCATGTATATTTATAAAATGATCAGAATCAGAATTCATCATAATCGCTGTATATGTTGATGATTTAAATATCATTGGAACTCCTAAAGAGCTTAAAAAAGCAGAAGATTATTTAAAAAAAGAATTCAAAATGAAAGATCTTGGAAAGACAAAATATTGTCTTGGCCTGCAAATCGAGCATTTAAAAGATGGAATTTTTATTTATCAATCAACTTATATGAAAAGGATCCTAAAACGATTTCATATGGACAAAGCACATTCATTGAGTACCCCAATGGTTGTAAGATCATTAGAAGTAAATAAAGACCCATTTCGTCTTTGAGAGAATGAAGAAGAATTTCTTGGTCCTGAAGTAGCATATTTAAGTGTTATAGGTGCATTAATATATCTTGCTAATAATACAAGACCAGATATAGAATTTACTATAAATCTATTAGCGAGATTTAGTTCTTCTCCGATAAGAAGACATTGGAATGGAATTAAGCATGTTTTTTGATATCTCCAGGAAACAATTGATATGGGTTTATTTTATTCTAATAAATTCAAATCACATTTAGTTGGTTTACTATACTAAGTAAAATTGCATGCACTAGTTTCGTTACTTATACATATAACTTAGTGCTTTATCATGCTGATACATGTGATTTCATCGTGACAAAACTCTATGTCAGAATCTAGAATCATATTTCTATCATTTCACATCATACATTTATTTATAACCACTATGGTGGAAGATACACTTATGTGTCAAATGTTAAAATCATATAGCAAGTTCTGCATCAAATCACATGTCCAATTCACATTTATCACTACAAAAAAGGCAATTAGCGACTGCACATTTAGTTACTAATCATTAAAATTCAGTCGCTAATTACATATAGCGACAAGATGACGAAATGTTGCAAATTCTGCCGTCGCAAGAGATTAGCGATTAAAGCGAAAAAAGAGTTGCTATTTTTAGCGACTAAATTTAGTCGCAAATATTAAATATGTCGTCGCTAATTAACCTCTAAAATTGGTCGCCAAATGTGTTATTATTATGTTAGCGACTGAAACTTTAATCCCTAAATTCTGTCTCAATTTACTTTAAAAATTTGTGACGGACAGTCGCCCAAGAATATATGTTGCTAAAAATTAGCGACTAATTGAGAGTCTGTCGCTAATTTGTCATAAAGTAAATTTTATTTTTAGCGATAGAATATTTCGTTGCAAATTCGTCGCTAAATTTCTGAATTTAATTTTTTTTATTTTTATATCATTAAACAATAAAATAATTTAATATGTACACTACTGAAAAATAAACATTCATATGAATATAAATGTAAATTATAATCAAATTTATAAACATATAATCTAAAACATATATAATTAATATTATTACATAGTGTATATATAATTAAAAGTACTTAAAAAGTAAATAAGGTTATCGTCCCACATAATATCCTAAATAATAAATTGTACTAATAATGATATCATACAAAATAAGATTAGCAAAATCATTTTGAGGTAGAGCCGCCACTACTAAAAGCAGAATCATCATGTGGGTCAAGACCTTGTGCACCTGAAAAGCCAACATCATCATGTGGTGTGTGTGATGTAGTAGTGGTATTGGGCTGATTGGCTGGTGGTTGAGTGGCAAAGTGAGGAAGCAATGAACGAATAGTCCGTGCAATAACCTCCTCAACATCTTCCTTTGTCAAGCAGGTACCACTAGAATGAGAGGCATTGTGTGTACCAGCAACATATGATGGTCCGGATAGATAAATACCAGGAGGCACATATGAGCCAGGTCCATATATTATTTTCCTTTTATTGTATCGTGCAACCTCAATAAATAACTCCGACTCATCAACGGATGACTCATCTTGGAATCTCTCAGATCGGAGTTGCTTATTCCTCTTCTATAAAATGACAGTAATTTTTAATAAACGTAAATATAAGGACAACATATATTTAAGAACCATTTACCATTTAAATAACTGAAAATATTATCAACTGATGAAGCACATGTTACTTACATGCACCTCTTTGCTACGATCTGTCACATAGGTCTTTCCATCATGATTTATGGTATGGGTGTGCAGATAGGCCTCGAAAATTGTTAGTGGCTGGTCTAACTCCTTCTCCTATATTATGTGCAATAGAAGATAGTTATTGAAAAAAAATGAAGATAGAGTAAAAAAGATAAACTTTTCCCTGTATTATTAAAACATGAACTTGCATTATTTTCCTTTTTTTATCCTTTTTTTTTGTAATTTATAAAATGAAAAATTTTCAAAAAATCAATGAAAATTTTGGCATAACATCCCCATATTATTGTCATCCTCCCGTAAAGAAAAATTCATTTTACACTTCTAAAAATCACAAATCTACTCCAAACTCCTCAACAAACTCCAACACAATTTTCTCATCCTCCTCAACATATATCAATTAATATATTGTCAAGCAATTCGCATGTCTAGCAATTGCAATAGTTGATTGGTTCTATATAAATACAAAAACTGCATGTGAGATATATATAATCCATACTAAAAAAGGAAACACGTTTCGAAGTACTGAAATGAATATGTCAATGGCCAAATATTATGGAAATTGGCAGTCACTAATATAAAAGTATAATTTCTCTTATAATTAAAGTACTTACCAATCTCGAGATATGCTCACTAATAGAAATTGTACCACTGGTGTATGATCCAAGAGCTTTATCTTCAAATCCTCCATAACGATTGATCTTTTTCTGATTGGAAACTTGAATGCATGGAGGTTGATTAAAAATATGATTCTATCTAATCCATATAGATTCTGGAAAGTCTTTAGGCTTTTGTTTGACCATCTTTATATGATACACATAATCCTTATACCTTTGTGCAGCCTTTGTTTCCCAACCCATCCTAATAAGACTATTAACTTTAGCATCCCAATGGCACATTTTCTACATTTATATTACAAGTAGTTTATTAATAATTATAATTATACATTAATTCAATATATTTAAAAACTGAAATTTTTAATGAGAAATTACCAATAATTTTGAAATAAATATATAGATGTACCTTGAATTCTCCCCAATTAAACTCCTTGATTTCTCTAAAAACCTCATTCTAATTAACTCCATTAGTTTCTGTCCGCTGATAAAAGTTGCTGGTTATAATCTTAGAGCATTGGGAGGAATGTTCCAACCTGTAAAATATATTATATAAAAGTAATGGGGTAAAACATGTTTTTATAACTTATTCATAATTTGTAAGGATGGATACTCACGTGCCCTTTTGGTTCATTGTCACGTGCAATCTACTAATATTTTCACTATTAACTTCACATGTAGTCGATGTACTGTTGTTAGCTGTGTGAGAACTAGGAGTTGATGCAGATGGCGTACATGTCACAGGAGGTAATGGTGCATCCGCGGGTGCAGGACTTCTAGGGATATCTGGCATATCTCTAAAAGGTGGAGTTGTTGAATCCACTCTAGATCGTCCTCCCCGATGTCCTCGACCAGTAAGTCCTTGTCCTCTACCACGACCCATACCTACACAATGGTAAACTATACATGTACGTGTTTAACATATATAACTTATAATTTCATAATTGCATTATATAAAACATCAATCTTTTTTCCAAATATAAAATATAATAAAAAAGTTTAACAAGTTAATACATGTTACTCTAAAAATTACACTTAATCAATTAGTCACTATCTGATGAATTTTGAAATTCTTCTTTGTCATCCTCATTGCTATTATAATCTATAAATTATTTTTCTTCATCATCCACTTCAAGTTCTTGATCAACTTCATCATTGTTATCAAGTTCAATGACCACTCCCGTAGGATCACGCAAGTCTATATCATTTTCATTACCAACATTCATTGTTATCTCATGCACAGTAACTTCAACAACTTGGAATGCATTATAATATATAGTAGCAGTGTTATCTCTAACATCTGATGCCACAATGAAGTCCCCTGGTTTAATCAAAAACACAACTAACCAGTTAGCTCTATCTAATCTCAAAGCAGGATATCTTACATAATACACTTGAGTTGCTTGCATTACTAGGATAAATGGTTCATATTTGTTGAACCGACGATATTGGTTTACATCAATAATTCTATATTGGCTATAAATCTTAAGACGAATGTCTAAAGTGGGATCAAACCAATGACACTTGAATAATACTATCTGCTTTATTGGTAACGATGGGTACTCTATCTCTATGATCTCTTCAATCCATCCATAGTAATCACCAATATTATCACCTGAGTTGGACCCTTTTACACAAATTTCACTGTTCATTGAACATCTCCTAGAACCATGACTTTTAGTGTGAAATTTGTATCCATTAAAAAAGTAAATCGAGTAGCACTTCACTCTCCGTAATGGATTTTGTGACAAATTATAGAGGTATTCATTGTCAATTCCATTGTAACGGACCTAATTTGAAATAAAACATAGTGAAGTTATCATCAATACCATCTTAAATGAAATTTATGTGTTATACATGCAAATTGTGATGGCCTTACATATAATTCGAACTAGTTTGCAAAGTAGTGGTCCATATTTGCATCAATTTGACTTGGTGTAAGATCAGGATGCTTCTCACGTAAGTTCTCGCAATATATACTTCATTACCAAAAAATTAAAAACAAATTAATCATTTTGAAAAATCCTTATATATCTCGCAACAGAATCAAATATATAATTATTCTATACCTCAAAAATGGAGAAACCTCCTCGTAATTTAGTAGAATATAAGTATGAGCTGCCTTATACTCCTCTGAGGTTAATGCTCTGTCATGAAGTTCTAAGCATGTTTGACCTAGGTAAGTGAAAATTATTAAATTTTCACTCATGTTTTCCCCACAATCTCCATCATCATTACGAGGAGGACGTCGGTGTCTAGTACTGACATGAGGTTCAAAGTAATGCAAGAAAAAATTTGATGATTCTGAGAGTAAGTATGCATTACAAATAGATGCCTCTACTGTTGATTTATTACCAATCTTTTTTTTAGAGTTCGAAGGAACCTGCAAATGGTTATAGATAATTAATTTAAACATGACTTTGTACATAAATATTTACTAACACAATATTTAGATTTATTATTATTTATCTCTCAAACGGATACATCCATTGATATTGTACAGGGCTAGCAACCCTTACTTCATATGATAAGTGTATCATTATGTGCTCCATTGAGTCAAAGAAAGACGAAAGAAATATCTTTTCGATCTTGTAAATGATTTGTTGGATATTTGATTCTAATGCCTCGATGTTTTCGATACAGAGAGTACTAGATGTCAAATCCTTAAAAAATAAGCTTAGCTCAGTAAGGACTTGCCACACATTTCCAGGAAGTAACTCACGGAAGGCAACATGAATCAATCGTTGCATAAATATATGGCAATCATGGCTTTTCATGCCAAATAATTTGAGCTTTATTATGTCAACACAATGACCCAAGTTTGAAACATATCCATCTGAACACTTAAGTTCTTTCAACCACTCAAACAATTCTTTTTTTGATTCCTTATCCAATGTGTAACATGCTTTTGGATATTTTCCACTGATTGGATCCATTGCCAACTCTGGACGGCAATAATATCTCTCTAAATCTGAACGTGCTTTCACACTATCTTTGATTTTTCTTTCAATATTTAAAACTGTGTTAATCACATTGTCGAACACATTTTTCTCAATGTGCATGACATCAAGATTATGTCGAATCATGTGTATTTTTCAATAAGGAAAATCCAAAAATATGCTTTGTTTCCTCCAACCACAAGACTGACATATGATCCCATTAATCTCGTCTGCATCAAACTCAGTTACTTTGACTAGACCCCAATGATCAATTTCTCGCAGAATTTCTTCCCTAGCTCTAATTAGTGGCGGTGGCATTATTTCAACATGCCCGATTCTAAAGTTCCTTCTGTTGCTCTTAAATGGGTAATCAGGAGGAAGAAATTTTCTATGATTGTCAAACCATGTTTGTTTTCTACCACTCTCTAATCTAAATGATTGTGTATATTCCATGCAATAAGGGCATGCATATTTCCCATATGTACTCCAACCTGACATCATTGAATATGCTGGAAAGTCATTGATTGTCCATATAAGTGCAGCTCGCATCATAAAGTTTTGTTTAGTTGACACATCATATGTTGACACCCCACTATTCTACAATTCGTTCAACTCATGAATCAAGGGTTGTAGATAGACATCAATTTTTCGCTTTGGATTCTTAGGCCCAGTTGCAATAATAGTTAGAAACATATAAGCCTCCTTTATACACATGCAAGGTGGTACGTTGTAAGGCGTGACAATTACAGGCCATGACGATTATTTCTTTCCATATTGTCCGAATGGCTGAAAACCGTCTGTGCATAACTCCAACCTGACATTTTTAGTCTTAGCAGCAAATGAAAGTTGAGTTTCATTGAAATGATTCCAAGCTAGAGAGTCAGAAGGATGCTGCATAACCCCATCATTTTTGACATGATTATGATGCCATCTTATATGTATTGCCGTCGCTTTTGATTGATACAATCGTTACAGCCTAGGTATTAGTGGAAAGTAATACATCTTTTTATATGCTTTCAATCTGTGCTTACAAGACCCGACACGCATTTTGAATCTTGGGTGATTACAAAACTTGCAATGTGTCAAGTTTTCATCTTAATGCCAATACAACATGCATCCCTCATTGCAACAATCGATTTTTTACACTGGCAATCCTAAGCTTCTAACAAGACTTTTTATTTGGTAAAAATTATCTGGCAATATGTTACCTTCAGGCAAAGTTTCCTTAAACAATTAGATGTTTGCATCATAAAACCTCTCCGGCAAATTAAATTCAAATTTGGCATACAACATGCTTGCTACTACAGAAAGCTAGGAATGGTTATCACAACCGGGATACAACTTTGCATTACCAGATTCAAGAAGATCATAAAATTCTTGATATTGTGGATTTGGTGCCTTATTCATAGAACTTGCATAAAAATTTGATGGTCTGGGTTCGTTAGGATTTGACATAGAGCCTTGTTCATGATTATAAGTAGTTTGATCTTCTGGAATAAATTGTTGCCAATGGGTGTCGGGATTAAAATTAGGCCCAGCTGCATCAAATACCATTTGCTGATATGGATTTCTTACCTTTACACCATCCACTCATTCATTGATTATTGATTCCAATTTGACTCGTTAGTGGTAATGTATGTCTCCCCATGGCAATTCCAAACAAAATAATCCCGAACAAATCTCTTACGGAAGAGGTGATTCATAACAGTTTCCACATCATGAAACTTTCGGTTCACACATTTTTTGCAGGGACACCTAATATGATCACCACTCATTTCTTCAGGATGAGAAGTGGCAAATTTAACAAAATTCTCTACTCCATATACGAATGAGGAATTAGTCATTCCACTTGCATCCCTTCGATTATACATCCAACTACGATTTAAGCATTCCATTTAACCTAATTTTTTTGATTTTAATAAAATAAGAAAAAAGCAAAAGTTTAGTATCCCCATTATATAGAAGAGCGTAGCCTAGTAGCAGTCGCTATTCTCATTAGGTCAAATTAAGCAAGATTTGAAACTTAAATACCAAATTATCATGTTAAGGAAGAAAAGAGCCTTTCCATTCTACATCTACTTTTCTGACCATCAAACAATCAAAAAATAATTTAAATTCTATTTACCCATTGCATTATTTCTTCCTAGAAAAGTCAACTTAGCTAGACTAACCAACATACAACTGCATGCTAATGTAGGAAATATGGTGGAAACTGGCAATCCTTGCTCAACTATTTATGTTTACAGGTTATTCTTTCAGGTAATTATATATATATATAGTTTTTTGCACAATATGAATATATTTCTTTACTATATATAACAAGATGAATTAAGTTGTATGTTGCAAAGGAACACAAGATCTACTTGTACTTGCACATGTAAATTACAAGATCTACTTGTATATTTGGTATAAATCATCATTTGTTTATAAAAAAAAATGAAATTAAAAAGTTTACTTGGATCAAACAAGAGTCACTCTTGGGGCGCTTTTCTTAGTGGCATGCAAAGTAAACAATTATGACTCTTTGTATCAACTATTAGTCTTATATATATTTAAATATAACATTTAATATTTTAAATCTATTAATTGCATTAATTTAAATTTATATCAAATAAATTTATAAAACAAGTGAGTAGAAACTCACAAAAAAGAGTGTATATATAGATTTATAATTGCTTAATTAGCCATTATTTAACAAAAGAAATAACAATTTAGCAGTAGCAGGCATTGAAAAAGGAATAAAGACAACATGTTTTAAACCAAAATTTCCATGGACATATACAGTTCGCAACCACTCTATCTCTATATATGTCACAATTAGCATAGTTTGTACGGGGCCAAAAATAAAATAATATACACTAACACAGTATTGCGCCAATAAGTTTTGTAAGATAAAACAATATATACAGATAATACTTTTGAATTTAATTCTAAGAAAATATATCCTTCAAAAAGAATAAATCTTTATTATTATATGATATTATATATGATTTCACATTCTCTTTACTGGCAATACATAGTCGTAGTGCCCGCTCCACTTTATTATTAATTTTATCTTTCTTTATCTTCTTTTTGTCATCTAAGGGTTTGTCTTCTTTATGAAATCACACTTCTATGATTTTATCAAATTAAATTTAAAAAAAAAATAGCTTTCATAATTTATGCCAAAAATATAAATATAAGAGGAGAATTATTTTTATTAGAATATAATAGGAGAATTGTTAGTATTCCTCTAAACTATACATTTCAGTATCAAAATTGATAACACAGCAAATATCATTTGCTATTAGACCCATCAAGCCGGCCCACTTAACTGGCAAGGCCCAAGGCCTATCAACCAAAGATAGCAGACACGAGCTCCTAGGCAGCGCACAAGCCCGATCGGCTGATGTGACCGCCAGTCCCATCAGCCGCCTGACACAAATCAGCGCCCATGCCTACCACCTGCTCCTTGTCATGTCGCCGAATACCTACTCTGACAGCCAGTAATCACACCCCAGGCACTCAAGTGTCCCTCAACTATCTCATATAAATAGCTCAGCTAACGATGGCTCCAGGTATTGAATCCAAGACTCTCTCTCTCTCTAAAAGCACATTCTCTCTTTAAGCTACTAACTTAAGCTTCGGAGTGCTCATGCCTGGTCCGACCGGGCTCTTCTTATTGTAGGTTTTCTCATCCGATCGGCTTGCCTTCTCTTCTACAGATAAAGATGTTTTTGACTTTATCATTTGGTGCTTTCGTTGAGAGATAGCAAACTCAAGATCCAACAAGAATACAACCCCCATGGACCTTGACCATGACGACAACGCTCGTGCCAGATCAGGCACCTCGAGAAGGAGGGAAGGGCCCGCCAGGTCCCCCATGAGGGCTAACCTCCTTCCCGAATTCGATAATGCCGCTACGAGGCAACCAGAGGACACCCCCATCACTGTGAGAGACATGCGCGCCATCCTTAGTGACTTTACCAAAAACATCGTTCAAACGCTGAAAAAAGGTAAGATGCCAGCTGTTTCTGAAAGAGCCCACGAGGATTGCGTCGCCGGCGAAGACTTCAGGAGAAATAGAAATAAGGGGATCATCATTAATGAGTCCCGAGCTCAAGGAACCCGAAAAAGCGCGGTCAGGACCCCAGGAAGGAATGATAGGGGAAAGCAGATAATGTCCACGAATAGGGCCTCCCCCTACAGCAGCAGGTCCGCCACCCCATCTATAAGGGACGACTTGTCCTATATGTGCACCCCAACACGCAGTCACATGCAAAAGCACAAAGACGAGTCCACTGCTACAACCCTGAGCAAGGAGGATCAATGGCTCAAGCAGAAGCTCAAGCAGTTTGGCTTCCTCGCGCCCAAGAAAGGCGCCTTTGAAGGAAACACATGCGGAAATGCTGCTTCCCCATTCTGTAGAGAAATCACTGATGCTGAGCTCCCTCCCAGGTGGAGAGATGTGGTTATGGAAAGATACACGGGTAAAACCGATCCTACCACACACTTGGCTGAGTACTTAACCAAGGTGCAGGTCTACACTTATAACGAAAGGATAGCCTGTAGGGTTTTCCGTACCACCCTGGGAGGAGACGCATTGACATGGTTCCACGAGCTGCTGCTGGGATCCATCACGTCATTCAGACAGTTAAAAGAGCTATTCACCACGAGGTTTATCGTACAAACACATGCGCCTAAGACGGTGAATGACCTGTGCAACCTTTACCAAAGGACTGATGAAAGTCTTCGAGACTACATCGACAGGTTCCAGGCTACCATGTCTGAGGTAAGGAATGTCAGTGTCGAGATGGCGACTACTGCCTTATCAGGGGGCATCACTGACCGACCACTCTTTGAGTCACTTATAACAAGACCCCCATCCAGCTTCGCCGAACTTATGGAGAGGGCCAGACAACACATCCAGCTGGATGATGCCCTTTGGTCCAACAGGGGAAGGACCAGCGTTTTGGACCGCCTGCAATACCCGGACAATCGCTCTACTCAGAGAGCCTCCACCACCGATCGGACGGTTAGAGGCCAAGACGGAGCTCCTAGTTCCAGAAATTCAGGCCAGGCCAGAGGATCGGGAAGAGATCAGAACGCGCGTCCAGACGATTAGGCAGAGGGGACGTACACCCCTCTCAATGCTACCCCAACGGCGGTGCTAATGTGGATCAAAGAGAAGCACCGCCAGGTCAACTGGCCCAGGGACCTCTCTGAAAGAACTAGGGTCGTGAGGGACCTGAAAAAATATTGCGAATTCCACAGAGACGTCGGTCATTTAACCGACGAGTGCACTTTGCTGAAAAAGGAGATAGAAAGGCTGATATGCCGTGGAGCCCTCAAGAGATTTGTAGGCCCGGCCAGAGGGGATGAACCCTGTAGACAGCCGAAGCCTCGAAGGGATGACCCTGACTCAGATGATGATGAACGCAGGAACCCCAGGAACGCCGACCCGAGCAGGCCCTATGCTGGGGTGATAAATGTGATCACTGGAGGGTCATCCTATGGAGAGGACCTCCCTAAAAAAGGGAAAGGAAAGGGCGTCTACCTTTCCCGCCAGGCCGAGCAGCCTGCCTCAGTCACCATTTCCAGCGAAGACGCACGAGAAGTCCTGTTTCCTCATGAGGATGCCCTCGTTGTCAGAGCTCGGATTAATAATTTCAATGTGAAAAGAATTCTGGTGGACAACGGCAGTGCTGTCAACGTCCTAACTCTGCAAGCTTAACGAGCCATGGGACTCCCGATCGGAGAGTTGAAGCCGAATGCCACACCTCTGATCGGGCTGGGCAATGCCACTATCCCGGTGGCGGGATCGGTAGAGCTCTTTGTCGAACTCGGCCAAAAGGCAATAGCTCACGTTTGTAAGGTAATTTTCATGGTTGTTGACATGACATTTGCCTACAATGCCATCTTCGGCAGGCCATTGCTTTTCCAGACCGGAGCTGTGACCTCCATCCGCTACATGGTGATGAAGATTCCAACCACAGGAGGCATCGCCGTCTTGAGAGGCGACCAGAAGGCATCCCGAGAAGCTTATATCACCATGATAAAGCAACAGCGAGAAGCAATGGTCGTAGAGCCCGGCCTCGAGCAGTCAGAGCAGCCGGCAAGGCCCAGAATGGACCCAGCAGAGGAGACAAAAACCAAGGCGTTAAATAAGGGGAAAAATATTCAGGTCGGGACCAGCATGAACAAGGAAACTGAAGAGGCCATCATGCAAGTCTTAACGATTAATCAAGCGACCTTCGCCTGGAAGCCAGAAGACATCCCTGGCGTCGACCCCAAGATAATCACCCACAAGTTAAATGTGGACCCGAACTTTCCTCCGGTCCGTCAAAAGCTAAGGAGGCATGCACCCAATCGGAGGAAGTTCATTTATGAGGAGGTGGATAGGCTACTCAAGACCGGAACAATCCGAGAGGTAGACTATTCAGAGTGGCTGGCTAACGTGGTTTTAGTCAAGAAAAAGTCTGGCAAGCTGCGGATGTGTGTGGATTTCACCGACCTCAATAAGGCATGTCCCAAAGACAGCTATCCCCTGCCCAGCATAGACCAGTTGGTGGACGCCACAGCAGGCCACGCCATCTACTCTCTTCTCGACGCATATGCTGGCTACCACCAAATCCTGATGTGGCTCCTTGATCAGGAGAAAACCAGCTTTATCACAGACGACGGGACATTTTGCTACAGGATGATGCCGTTCGGACTGAAGAATGTTGGGGCCACATATCAGCGTCTAATGAACAAGATTTTCAAAGACCAGATCGAACAGAATGTCGAGGTGTATGTCGACGACATGATCGTCAAGAGCCGAAGCCCCGAGGAACATCCAGCCGATCTGGCGAAAGTTTTTGACACTCTGAATAAATTCCAGATGAAGCTCAACCCCGAGAAATGCGTCTTCGGGGTACCATCAGGAAAATTTTTAGGATTCCTAGTGTCCCAACGAGGCATTGAGGCAAATCCAGAGAAAATAAAGGCTATCCTCGAGATGCAACCCCCCAGGAGCATAAAGGATGTCCAGAAGCTGAACGGAAGGATAACGGCCTTAGAACGATTCATTTTCTCCTCAGCCAAGCGCTGCACTCATTTCTTCAAGAAGCTGAGGAAGAGTGAAACTTTCATCTGGGGGGAAGACTGCCAGCAAGCCTTCGAAGAGTTGAAGGCATTCCTCACCAACCCACCGCTACTTAGCCGGCCAGTACCAGGTGAAAATCTGTACCTCTATTTAGCCACCTCTAAGGAAGCTGTTGCAGGTGCATTGGTCCGAGAAGAAGATACTCAACAGCTACCTGTGTACTACGTCAGTGAAGTACTCAGAGGTGCGGATCTAAGAAAGGGGCCGGTTGAGCAGCTCATTATTGCCCTTATGATGTGTGCAAGGAAGTTGAGACCTTACTTTGAGGCGCACACGATTATCATCCGATCGGGCCATCCTCTTAGGAAGATACTCCAGACGCCCGATCTGGAAGGCAAAATGGTGGGATGGGCAATTAAGCTACAGTTCTGGGACGTCAGGTACGAGCCCGGAAAAGCGATAAAGGCCCAAGCTTTAGCGGATTTCATAGCTGAATTTGCGGATGAGGAACCACAGAGTCAGCCCAGGCTACAAAACTGGGAAATGACAGTGGACGGCGCAGCAAATGACGCTCGAGGAGGCGTCGGCATAGTCATAAAAGGCCCTCTGGGCATCACTATAAGGTACGCAATAAAGCTTAACTTTAAAGCTTCCAATAATGTTGCAGAGTACGAGGCACTCCTTCAAGGTCTGAGACTGCTCCGCGCAATCCGACCGGAGTCAGTAACCATTAGGAGCGACTCCCAGCTCGTAACCAGTCACGTCTTGGGGACCTTCGAGGCCCGGGAAGCCACCATGATCCAGTACCTGGCCAAAGTTAAAGCAGCCTTCGCTAAACTTGAGGAAACTGGATCAGAATGGGTGCTCCAGAAAGTTCCGAGAGACCAAACGGCAAAAGCCGATCGGTTAGCAAAGTTGTCTGCTTCCAAACAAAATCCCATAGAGGAAAACATTGCCGTCATTGACCAGACTTCCTCTTCCCTAGACGAGCCGGAGATGATGGAGATCGACCAAGAGGGTGAAACCTGGATGAGCTCGATCAAGCAGTACCTCCAAACAGGTGGGCTGCCTGATGACAGAGACGAAGCTCGAAAGGTATCCCGAAAATCCCTTAATTATTCCATCATTAACGGTGATTTGTACAAAAAAGCTTTCAGCCACCCTTGGCTCAAGTGTGTGACGGAGGAAGAGGGAGATTATATCCTTCGGGAGCTCCATGAAGGCATATGCGGAGCACACGAGGCAAGCAGAGCTGTGGCCAAAAAGGCCCTCCAAATGGGATAATACTGGCCCAGCATGCTCAAGGATGCCCAAAAAAAAGTCAAAAAATGCCCGCAATGCCAGGTGCATGGGAGGATAATAAGGCAGTACGGAGCAGACCAACAACCGATAGGAATTGCTTGGCCTTTCGACCAGTGGGGCCTGGACATCCTAGGACCTTTTCCCCAAGGCAAAAGGCAGATGAAATTCCTTATAATAGCAGTTGACCACTTCTCTAAGTGGATCGAGGCTGAACCTGTTGCCACTATCACAGCTGAGAAGGTCAAGAGCTTCGCTTGGAAAAACATCATCTGCAGATATGGCTTACCCAATGTCTTTATTACAGATAATGGCAAGCAGTTCGACAGTTCCATTTTCAGAAATTTCTGCCAATGACTGAACATTAAACTAAAGTTCACATCCGTCGCTCATCCCCAAAGCAATGGAATGACTGAGGTCTCCAATCGGACCATCCTGGAAGGGTTGAAAAAGCAACTGGGCGAAGCAAAAGGCAATTGGACTGAAGAACTGCAGAGTGTCCTGTGGTCTTATAGAACTTCGCCAAGAACAGGCACTCATCAAACGCCATTCTCCCTCGTCTACGGCTCTGAAGCTATGATACCTGTAGAGGTTGGCCTACCCTCTTACCGATCGGCGCTCTACTCCGAACAGGAGAATTCTCAAGAAAGACGCCAAGATTTAGATCTAATAGAAGAGAGGAGGGAGGACGCCTACGCCAGGATTGCCGCCTATAAGCAAAGAGTTGCTAGGTACCACAATGCTAAAGTAAGGTCAAGAACTTTCAATGTTGGGGATCTGGTGCTCAGAAAGGCAGAGTTAGGCTCAGGGAATGCCGGAGTGGGAAAGCTAATGCCAAATTGGGAAGGGCCCTACGAGGTCTCTAAAGTCTTAAGCCCGAGCACTTATAGGCTCCGAACTGTGGAAAGGCAAGATGTCCCCAGAAGTTGGAATGTTGAAGTACTCAAGAAGTACCATATTTAGCAATGTATCAGAACCTGGCAATTGCCTGATTAATAAAGAGATTCTTTCTTTCATGACTGTCCGATTTATACACAATAAACTGTTGTACGCTAAGCTTGACGCCCATCCCAAGCTAAAAAAGCGAATCTGCCGTCATGGAGGATCTTACCTCCCAAAATATTCAAATTATGGAGAATCTGACCTCTCTAGCTCGGCCATGCAATTTTTATGCAGCCTTACGAGTATTATCTAGCTCGGCTATGCAATTTTTATGCAGTCTTACGAGTATTATTTAGCTCCGCTATGCAATTATTATGCAGTTTTATGAGTATTATCTAACCTAATTGTGCAATTTTATGCGATCCGAAAGCCAAAGTGATCCGATCGATCACAGGGCTCAGGAGTTATCCGAATTCAGGAAGTACTTGCAAATTTTACGCTATTTCACGAGTAATACCTAGCTCGATTATATGGCCAATTTTAATACAAAGTCATGTATACAACAACTTGCAGAAAAATGCAATTTTATTAAAGATTGTCTCCAATATACAATTTGTAAAGAATTGTTACAGAGATAGAAAATAAAAGAAAAAAGAAAAAAGCTAATCTAAGCTCCTAAGCTAACTGTCTATATTTACAATATCCACCTCGCCAGGAGGATCAACGGTTTGCTCAGCGTCCGGCTCGGCAGTGGCTTGAGAAGGGTCGGCAGTCGATGGTACAGATCCTGTCCCCCCTTCAGAGACAGGCCCCGTTGAAGAAGGCGCCACCAGCTCGGCTTCAGGCGCAGGAAGAACCTCCAACTCGGCTTCAGGGGCCAAAGGCGCCGCAGACTCCACTTCGAATGGAACCTCCTGAACAGTCTCCAGAAGTGAAGGACCTCCTCCTGAAGCTCTTTCGGTCGCTTCACCCTCGGGAGCGCCCTCTTCGTCATCGTCGTTTGGAGGAGCAGGCAATGATGCCGGATCGTCCATCCAAGTCAGATCCACTCCAGGAAAGCGCTTCCCAGCTTCATGAATTAGCCGAGACAACAGCTCCATCTGGGCGTCTGCTAACTCATCGACAAGGCGCTCCTTCTGATTGGCAAGCTCCACTTCAAGAATCTTCGTGAAGGAGGCCTCCTTTTCTTCCTCTGACGTCCTCAAAGACTCCGCTTCCTTGTGAAGCCGCTCACCTTCCGCCTTCCACCTGGCGTTCTTAGTAGCCAACTCTTTGCACTCGGCATCCAGTCGGGTCACGTCTGCCTCGAACCTCCTCAGCTGTGCATTCTCAGCGGAAAGCCGGGCGACCTCACCTTTCAGCTTGTCGGCCTCGCTCTACCGAGCCTTCAGATCCTGAGCCGTTTGGTGGGCCTCTTTCCTCAGGGCCACTGTCTCCGACTGGGAGGCAGAATACTGCTCCTCTAGTTTGGCCACCTAAGCGCAGAGGACGGAGGCTTCTTTCTTGGCAGCCTCATAACGGGCGTTTGCCTCCGCTTTGGCCGCGGCGCCTGACTCGGCCCTCCCTTTCCACACGCCGGCCATCAGGTGTAGCCGTTGTGTCCTCCTGGCAGCTTGCACAAAGAGAGCAAGAGTAGATAGGTCAGGCACACGAAGATGGAAACGAGCCCCGAGAACAAAGCAACAAGTCCTTACATCCATCAACTGCTGATTGATGGTATTGCATTCTCTGTTGAGCTGACTTGTGTCGCCGGCTTCCCTATGATCTTCGTCCCGGAGGAGACCCCGGCAGATGAAATTAGCCACCTGGCCCATCGACCAATCATTGCCGAAGTTCTCCCTCAAAATGTCCTTTAGAGAAACCGACCGCCGGTCAGAAGAGCATCGCGGAGACTCGCCATGATGAACAGCTTTGCCTCTAGCGATCACCCGAGCGTCCGACTCGGCTATCAGCTCAGCAGCCCTCCTCTTAGCCGCTTCCTCGGCTTTCTTCTGGGCAGCCTCCTCAGCCTTTCTCTTGGCAGCTTCCTCCGCCTCTCGGATCGTATGAGCGATGGGTGCGGTGTCATCATCCGATTCGTCCCGGAGCCTCGGAGGCCGAGTGTTCTTCAGGTGGGGATGAGCGGCTCCACTTTGAGGTCTGGGCACCACAGGTTTGACGGTGGACACAGTAGGGGCTGGAGGGGCAGAAGAGATTGGGACAGCGTCTATCACGGCAGCAGAAGAAGAAGTGCCAGCAGCTGCCCGAGAGGATTGCAGCTCCGCCGAGGACACCAATCTCCTCCTTTTCCTCTGCTCTTGGGCCCTCCGCTCGGCCTCACGCTTCTGTTTGATCTTCTCGCCGACCTGTTTAGACGCATCGCTCCTGCCAGCCATCTCAGCTGCAAACAGTCAATAGACAAGATAAGTCTCTCGGATTTGGTACTCACAATTAATAAAAATAACATGCAATGCATGACTGATGCATGGTGACAATGTTTTCTCCCGAATCCTAATGATCACGTTCTACGTTCTCAGCGTCTTTGGAGCCAGGAGAGCCAAACAGGGTGGTCAGGAGAAAACTGGACTGATAAGGCTCCCCATGCCTACTAACAGCATCCATTAACTTCATTATGTCGCCCTCGTACATAGGCTGACCGGCGGCTAGGTCCTTCAGAATCGCGACCTTAGCCGATCGTGTGAGGCGCACCCCAAATCCACCCTTCCTCCCCACCAAGAAATACCTTTATTTGTACCCTTTCATAGAGGTGGGGATGAACATCAACTTTCTCTTTGGGCGGCTTGTGAAGAAATACTCCGTCCCGTCGCTCCGACCCGAGATGTAGAAGAAGTGAGTGAAAAGCTCCAGGGTCGGTGCTACCGCCTCTATTTTGCAGAGAATTTTGAAGCACGCCACCGATCTCCAGCCATTCGGATGTAATTGGTTAGGGGCGAGACCATACCCCATCAATATCGCCATTTCAAAGGCGCCCAGCGGAAACCTCAGGCCTGCATTTAGGCTCTAGAGGTGGCAAATGAACCATTCCCTGTTATCTTGGCCAAAGGGCCCTTCTGTTACCGCCATTGAATCTGGGTAGGCCAACACCGATATGTCATCAGGAAGGCCGTACTTGGAGGGAATTTCAGCCACCTCCCCAGCGGTCAGTCGAGAGTGCAACTCGGCGGCTGGCTTGTTCTCATACCAATCCAAAAAGCTTGTGTCTAATGTTTCAGCACTACTGAAGGCCATCTTCAACAAAAAAAGAATGAAGAAAAGGTGCAACTCTCTAATTTCTAAATGAAATGGGTATGGGAAGAAAGCAAAAGACGAAATCACAAAGAAAGCAAAGGGGAAAAAGTTACTTACTTGATGAAAGAGACTTAAGAAGTTCGAAGAAGAAACAAAGGATAGTTGCAGAGATCTGGGAATTCAAGAAGAGATTTTGACAGAGCTTCGCTAGGGATTTCGAAAGTAAAGAGGAAATCCACCTAGAAACCCCCTATTTATAAGCCAAAAGCTTCTGGAACACGCCAAACGACGCGCCATTCAACGAGCGCCACGTGTCAAAAAGCATTATGCTTCTGCGAAGAACGAAGCGTCGCCCTCGGTACACGCCCAGCATTAAATGAAAACAGCTGTCCAGGCAGGCGCGTCTCTTCAGAAAAGCGCCTTTAAAATTCAAAAAGCGCTCATCTTCGGATCGAGAAATTTCAGAACTTATCTCACCCGAACGGACCTACAAAGGCAAGTCAATGCCCGATCGGACCTGTTGAGGGGGGACAAGTGATAACACAGCAAATATCATTTGCTATTAGGCCCATCAAGCCGGCCCACTTAACTGGCAAGGCCCAAGGCCTATCAACCAAAGGTAGCAGACACGAGCTCCTAGGCAGCGCACAAGCCCGATCGGCTGATATGACCGCCAGTCCCATCAGCCGCCTGACACAAGGCAGCGCCCATGCCTACCACCTGCTCCTTGTCATGTCGCCGAATACCTACTCTGACAGCCAGTAATCACATCCCAGGCACTCAAGTGTCCCTCAACTATCTCATATAAATTGCCCAGCCAACGATGGCTCCAGGTATTGAATCCAAAACTCTCTCTCTCTCTAAAAGCACATTCTCTCTCTAAGCTACTAACTTAAGTTTCGGAGTGCTCACGCCTGGTCCGACCGGGCTCTTCTTATTGTAGGTTTTTTCATCCGATCGGCTTGCCTTCTCTTTTACAGATAAAGACGTTTTTGACTTTATCAAAAATTATGAATCATATAAGAAATATGAGTGCCAAATGTGTCTATAAACCTAGAACAATAAACTTATTGTGAACATCTAAGCTTCAAAACCAACATAGCAAGCTTAAAATGTTTTAAATAGTAATCAAATTTTCAAACTCATCATTTAATGTAGGCAAACAACATAATAAACATAATAAGAGGTCTAGCCCAAAATAGATGGCACTATTTATTTAATGAAGCACAAATAAATGTTAATTAAACCAATACAGACTATAAATTAGTTGTTTTCAATAAACTTCTTAAAGTTAGTCATTCTCAAAGTTAGTAATTCTTAATAAGATTTTGAAAATAGTTGTTCCTGAAGTTCATCACTCTCAGTAAGATTTTGAAACTGCTCTCAAAAATTGCACAAACCAAAACATAAAAGCTAATTTTCACCGACTCCAATACAATCATTATTCATGATTTCATTACGTTCTTCATAATAAAAGCACAAGTAGAGCTAATTATTCAGTTACAGTCAATGGCATAATTGCAACTCAAAAGCCGTTTGAAACACTTCTTATTCAATAAACATTTAATATAAAATCTTAGTTAATTGAACATGTAAACATGTCAAAAACAAAAACCACTTCGTAGTTAATTAAACTGTCAATTATGAATCAAACCTAAACCCCAAAAATCAACAATTTTCCACATGATAGATTAAGCTCTCATAATCTCACCAGCATAATCATTCTCTATCTAAACAATATTTTCATGTCTCAAACATAATAAAAACAGAGGATCAACTGGAACATACCTTTTTTTATGTGTGGAGCTTCGCTGGATTTGGATCTGATGGCAGAAAATGGGATCCTTTCTCCTTCGTCCTCCTTTCAGCTATCCAATCTCGCCAAAAACCTCAACGAAGACAAAATTTTACATTAACAACACTCACCCAAATCCAGATCAACTTTCAAAAAAGACTCTGAAATGAATTCGAGGATTCCGTGTATTTAACTTACCTCTCACACAGTGGAAGCAACTGGAGTTGCTATCGCCGATTAGACCGCCGGCGATAATAGGGGGCGAGACCAGTCGGGGGATTGGAGAAATTTGGTGATTGGGGAAAATGCCTCTCTGCGTTTTTTAATTTGGGTGGGAAAGCAAATTTGGGGGTTTAGGTTTTCTTCAATCTACACATTTAATCGAAAATTAGCGACTAAATCGTATTAGTCGCTAAATACTTACAAATAATTCTATACCTTTACCGACACTTACATTCAGTCGCAAATACTGTCGCTAAAATACTTTTATAAATTGCGATAGCATTTTTAGTCGCAATTTTTTTAGTTCTGTCTAATGACTATAATTTAGTCGCTAATATATAGCGACTAATTTTTTTGTCGCTAAGTTAGTCGCCAAAAAAGGCACGCTTTTTTAGCGCCAATTTTTAGCGACTAATTTTCATATTCAGTCGCTATTTAGTCACTAAATTGCGATTCATACGAAAAAAAAAATATGATCTCACAACTGAATCCTAATTTAGTCGCACAAATTAGCGACTACATTTTGTCAATTGCTAAATCATTTTTTTTGTAGTGTATGTATATCTTATTCACGCTTGTCAAAATGGTTGTGCATAAAGCAGGAATTCATTTCATACTAAAGTGCTTTTATTAAGACCAAATAATCATATCATATAGTTCACGTATTCATGTACAGGATTCATATAATGTTACTTACCTGTTTTTCCATGTCACTTTTCTTATTTATAATAATTTATTTACTTTCTATAGTTAGCCTGCTCTTTCTTGTAGGTGTGGATAACGGATATTGTAGATAATTGAAGGTATCACATATAGATGCTCCTAGGTACCGCCTATAAATACCTATAAGTACCACTTATAGATACTCGTAGGTACCGCATATAGATACCCGAAAGGTACCAACCTATAGAGACAATTCGGTCTCAACTATAAACACCATAGGTGTCAAACTATAGCAACTGCACTGTAACCATTATAAACATGCCTATATAGCCAAAGATATTACATATACATATTCGTAGGTACCACATATAGATACCAAAGGTACCAAAATTATAGAGACAATTCAGTGTCGACTATAGACACCATAGGTGTCAAACTGTAGCAGTTGCACTGTAACTATATTAGGCATACCTATTTATCCACAACCAAGTCAAATAAACATGCAACTATAATCACATTTCCTTTACTATTATCTTATTTCATCTTCCAAATCTCTAACATATCAATTTTGTACATAAACATAAGCATATGGTCTATATATGTACTCATATATACTTAAACATTTACTTATAATCGATATTAACACATATATATCTAACATATACAAGAATTTACTTTTCATACATTTTATTCATATTAATATCTTCATATACTATTGCATGTTACAAACATATTTAATCATCATATTCCTTTAAACATATGGTAAACATGCATTATGTATCAAGGGGAAAGATTAGTTTAAGTTCAGAGTCAATTCAACAAGGCAAAATCAAGACAGCTTTCATAATCCAGATTGATCTGTACTTTTGACATAGAAAATGCAACATTTAGACCAAAGTGTCTCTTAAAAAAAATTTAATTTATGTATTAGCTTTCTAAATAATCAAGAATAAAGTGATTTGGACCTGTAAAATGAGATTTATGGCTAAAACACTACAGACTATTCCTAGATACCTGTTCAAGGATAAAATTATTGCTCTGTCTTTTAGAAAATTTTTGGGTGAGTTAGGGATAGAATTGGGCAACAATTTCTCATAAATGTTACTCTATTATGAGTTTAGGTTCCATAAAAATTGGATTTATCTCAATTAGAGTTCTATAGGGAGAGTTATACCCAGATGATTACAAATTGTTCCAGTGCAAGGGACAGATTCAGTTTCCTGACTTCAAATCTCATTTCGGGTACCATAATTAGAGACATAACTAGGTTTCGGTCTCTTCATATTAATTGTAGTTCTATGCAATTTGAATAACTTATTTTCAAGGTCTGTAGGTTGAGCTATAGCCAAAATAGCTACAACGGTCTAGAAAATCTATCACTTACCACCAAGGCAATTTCCCTAACAATTCAACTATAACCTTTACTACCAAAAACCCAGCATTTTAATGTCAATTCAACACTCAAACAACAATTTAACATCCTTAACAACTTATATATCAACTCATTTCATGCTAATTTTTCATACACATGCACGTAAATTGAAAGTTCCGATACATTGCTAAAGTACCCAAAGTAGTTTCCTTTAGCTTCTCCTTGCTCTTCTCTACCCCTCCTTCTCTATGGCCTCTTTGGAACAGTTGAGGAAAGAATTTTAGTGAGGGAAAGAGATGAAAATTCTGTATTTTCTTTCCCAAGTGGTTCGGCCACTCCTTGCTTTATTTCCATAGCATTTTTTTTTTCATAATTCTAGAAGTTCACACGTTGATTTTCCATTGGTTACAACTTTTTGACTTTGTATAATTATAATACCATCCCAAATCTTTCTCTAATTTCACATTAGCATGTAACTTCATCTCATTTACATATTAACCTTTGTCTTTTACTTATTTATGCATTTGCATCTCCATTTAACTTAATTACGAAATTGTCCCTAAACTTTTTAAACTAACCCATATACGTCCTTAGCTATTCTATAACTTGTTCAACTCTCATTATTCTTACTCCAATCCATCGAAACTATTGTAATGCTACTAGAGTTTATTTTTGTGGCGTTACATCAATGCTGTTAAGTGCCATGTGCTTTAATTTTTCAAATTCAATATAAATTTGTCTTTGGTATTTATAAATTGACAAATACGCGTGCTTAAAATGTAAATATTAAAGTTTAGGTATTCAAATAAATTATTAAGTAAAATTAATATAGATTTGTTGGTTACAGTTTAAAATATAATTTACCTTTTTATTTTTATACTTTTATTTTATTTTTGATTTTTTTTTTCTACTTTTTAGCTTTTTCAAACTAGTATACGTGTTTATTTATCTTTATTTTTATTGTAATAAGTCATATAATTAGATAAAATATTTACATGACCATTGTAATTATACAATTAAAGTAGATTAATTTGTATATAGGAATATATATTTATTATAAAATTAAAATTAATTAATTTTTTATTTTTTAAATTATTTTTTAATCAAAATAATTAATCATGCGCAATGCACGTGCATGGCAAACTAGTATCTGTGTGTGTGTATATATATATATATAACAACATAAAAGAAAAGTTGCTGCAAATGAAGTTGCTTAGATGCTACCCGCATGAACGAACAAAGATGGAGGTCACGTCACAAATAGTTCAAAGTTATACATATGAAATAACAAAGTCAATCCAAGGGCTAAGTTAAGATCCAATCTTCAAACAAAACGTTTTTTTTTCGTGGAAAACACGTAGGCTTATTACGAAATTTATTAATCAATGAAGTATGTTTCCTGACATAATATCGAAGGTAGAATCTTTATATATATATATATATATATATATATATATATATGTATTGATATTTCTCAACATATATGTATTGATATTTCTCAACATATCACATTCAAAGAAGACCGAGTGCAAAGTCCAAAGTCTTATAGAACTCGGCCCAAGGCTTGAAGTTCAATTGCATTCAGGTAGCTAAAAAGCCATTTTGGTGATGGATTAGCCCTAAGCCTTACACTTAATAATAATTGTACTTAATACTATAAATAGCTACTCATTTAAGACTTTCTCTTACTATACTTTATCTCACTAAGCTTTACTTAACTTAAAATTTGGAGTGCTCACCCCCTACAAGTCAAGGTTAAGCCTTCCTCTTGTTATCTTAATAGGCCTTTTGCCAATAGGACGTATTCGTGCTCTCCAATTTTGATCATCTAACTCTTATGTGTGGTTAACTCATCTTTCTTTAATTCTCTTGAGATTATTATTTGTTGATTTTATTGAAAGCCGAGAATATAAGATTCCCCAAGACGATCACAACATTCTAAGGGCGGAGGCAGGTGACGAATCCGATCAATAATCAACTGAGAAAGAATGCCAAAAAATCTTTTACTCGCTTCCAATGACAGGACCTTTTGGATGCTGATGATTGTGACGCATGACGAACCCGTGTGGTTTTCGGGTGCCCGCTTCTAGGATCCGAGAAAATTCACGTCTATCTTGAGAATCACGAGATATTTTGGAATTTCTATCTAATAGAATATTGAAAAAATTTATCTCATCTCATGAAAAGCTTTGGGCACCTTAAGATATCTTGAAATTGCCACCAAAAATATTGAAAAAGTTCATCTAACTTCATAGGTCTAAAACAAATAGTGTTTCAGAACATCACTCTTATTTATGTTTTGGTTAATTATAAGTGAGTTTTTAATTATTAAAATTACATCTCTTATCTCACACGATCATGCATTTAAAATAAAATGCACTTCAAGCAACGAAAAAAATGGTAAGAAAAGCGACAAATAGATAGAATAAATTACAAAATGAACGGGAAAAAAAATATAATCTCCCAAAAATAGAAAATTAAACACATAAAGTTCATACATGAAATGGGGCATTATTTCTTTTGAAACATTGGTTCCCCTATGCACATTTTAAAAAAAATGAAGAGTTATTTTTTATGTCATTTGAGGAAATTTGGGATGAGTGATCCAATTTTAATGAAAATTAAACCTTATTTTGAGGTGATATTTTATTAGCTGAAAATTAGAATATTGGTACTATTTTTATTAGAAAAAACTCCATTTTATTAAATACAAATATTTTTTGTGACTTTTTATTTTAACGTGCACAAAGAAAGTCATTTTATCATAAGTTAAGATAAAAATGATATACTAAACAAGTTAAAAGAAAAAAAAATGCAAAATGATAAATCAAACCGAAATCTCCAAATCTCCATAGCCTCCACATCTCCATTCATTAGCGAAACACTCAAATGAGAGTGGGTTCATTAAATCGACAAAATAAAAGGAGATAAATAGTTAGTAATACAATAAAAATAAATATGAAGAAATAACAAAATAAAATTAATGCAAGCGAAAAATAAAATGAGTTAAATTAAACACATTAATTTCACACATGAACAGCACACATGCAACATAAGACATAACTATGTAGATGACCAAAACCGTGCAAACTCAACAAAGCCATGCAAACTCACGTGAACCAAGAAAGAAGAAAGCCAACATCCAAAGTAACAGTATCCAAAAATAGAGAAATAACTATGTTAAAATAATAATATGAGAAAATAATAATCATGCAATAATAATAATAATAATAATTATAAAGTTAACAGTAATACCCACAATATTAGCAATAAATCAAATAAAACAATTAAATGAGTAATTAAATAAATAAAGAAGATAAAGAAATAATTATATAAGTATGTACGTGATAAATAAAAGACAAACACATTAAAATTCATGCAAAAGAAAGGCCAAAATATAAAGTGACAGTGGCCAAACTTGAGAAATAAACATGTTAAAATAATAATATGAGATAATAACAACCTAATAATAATAAGAAATATATTAATATAAAATCATAATAAAAATAAATAAATAATTAGATAAAGAAAAATAAATAAATAAATAAAATGAATGAGGAAAGCAAATATGCAAAAATGACGGTGGCTAAAAGTATTGAAAACCCATGCAAAATAGGATTTAACATATAATAATAATAATAATAATAATAATAATAATAATAGGAAATCAAATAAAAAGATCTAAAAAGCTACATAATATTTAATCAATTTTTAAACATAGAAAATATAGAGATTGGAGCCCAAAATATTTATCCTTAGAATATTTGGTTTTTTAGAGAATAAGATCGTGCTTCTTTTCTTTTTGGATTTCACAAATGATTTTTAAATCAATGAAAAACGAACCCTCTTTTTCTAGAAAAACAATGGAAGAAAAAGAAGATCTAAAATAAGAAATTGAGTTTTCTATCTTAGATTTATGTGTTTTTAGAAGAACAATGGAAGGAAAAGAAAATCTAAGATAAGAAATTAATTTTTCTCTCTTAAATTTCTGTTCTTGTTCTTCCTAGAAAATTTTTATCTAAGCAAATTCAGCCTCCTCCCCCTTTCTGTTCTTCTTTTTGATCCTTTTATATCTCCATCAAAGGAGGAAACCCCTTGATTTACTAGGTTTATCTCTTGATTTTAGGAAATAAATCAAATTCTAAGATCAAACTTCCTATTTTAAACTTAATATCTAGAAATCCCCTTAAAATATGCCTTTTGGATTGATTTCCCATGATTTTTGGGTGAAAAAACGAGATTTTGGCTGTCAGGTGTCGAGGGACAGGCACCCCAACGAGACAGACTCTCTAGTCACAAATGTATCCTTATTTTTGTCCTTGAAGAAAACGACATTTTTAGGCTAAGGCGTCTTCTTAACAAATGTTTCCTTGTGTCTTATCTTTCCCACAAATCAAGAATCAACTCATTTGAATTTGTGGAATAGGATTTATGGCCAAAATAATACACTGGGTATCCTTCAGGGGTAGAATTGATGCCCTATCTTTGAAAAATTTATGGAAACAATAAAGAGAGAATTAGGTCATACTTCCTTCATGGAAGTTACTCCAATATGAGTTTAGTTTCCAAAAAAAAAAATAGATTCACCCTAAAAGGAGTTCTATAGAGGAAATTATACCCAAATTAGTATGAAAAAGTCCGAAATAGGAGACAGATTCGGATCACTAATGTTCAACCCTAACTTTGGGTATCTTATGAATGTAATTAGATTTTGGTCCCTTCATCAAAGTTGGGTATCTAGGTCTTAAGTTTCCCTTGAACTTGGAATACCCAATTTGGAGGTTTATAGGCTAAGATATGGCTAAAACAACTAAGACTGTCCGGAATACCTAAACTCGTCACCCTTTCTTTTCGCGTTAAACCCTGAAATTCAACCATCTACACCCTTTTCAAAACTGTCAAAGATACAAAAAGCTTTAGTTAAAAAGAAACTTCAAAATTTGTGAAACTAAGGAAAGAAATCGGCACTTTTAATTTCCCACCTGTGGAATAGGCATTAATATCATCATCGGATAACTCTGATTTGGGCTGTCTCGGGACCCGGCGTCTACAATGATCAGCTAGATGACTCCATTGCCATAATTATAAAAGACTCGAAGGCCCTTCTGAAAGGCTGTAGTCCTAAGTTGTAAGGTAAGATCATGCATTCAGTTAGAAAGGAAAAGAGGCCTCATTCCATCGTGAGGGACTTTGAAGTAGAGAGCATGAGATGAAAAGAAGGAAGAATAAAACCTTAAGCTAGAGCCATAGTTATTGAAGAGGGAGGAATTCGCTCTAGTACTTGATTAGACATACACAAACATTCTTACAAAGGAAAAGGTAAAGAAACAGTAACTCTTTCTCGAATTCAAAGCAGTTCCTACAATGCATATGACAACCTACTTACCGTTGCGTTCACCTTTGCTTTCCTTGGGAGATGATTTGTCATTCTTGTGCACCTCAAGAATAAAGATATCAAAAATGAAGGAAAGGCCAATCGGGCCAGTTGCAAACAAAGATGAAAAATGGTTACAATCAAAAAGTTTGGATTGGGTCACCCCTAAGAAACTCATGTTTGATTGAAATACCTGACCGACGTTCAGCAAATGCATTGAATTAACAAGTCATATGGAGGTGTAAAATTGAGACCCACAAATTACCATACCCAAGGGATTAGGATATCAATTAATGCTAAAGAATTCCTAAATTTTGTTGAGTTTTTGGCTACTTAATTATATGATAAGTAAAATTAAATTCTAAAATTAAAGATTCGGCGTATTAAATTTAATTAAAAATGAAAACACAAATGCAATGGACAAATTGAAAAATTTAATAAGAACAACTAAACAAGTTTTCAAATAAGATTAAGATTGCTAAGGGACTACTCATCCTCCCAATACCATCATGCATTAAACTCTCTTTAAAACAATATAATCATGCGGTGGACAACTAAATCCAAATTTTCATTTCGGATAGACTATTCTAATAAGAAAACGTCCCTTTTCGAGCATATCTATTGACTAGCCTAAGCACGGTTACCAAATCCTAGATTTAAGATAGCCTTCATTCTGAAATCATTCATCTATAAATCTATCTACTCCTCACAATTCTAAACCAAATAAAACTAACATATAGGCATCAAGCCTCCATTTCGGAATCATCAAGATAACTAGATGCAGCAATACAATAACAGAGCATATATAACTTGAACAATCATAAAGATTCAATTGTCATTTTGATTAATATCAATGTAAAATCCATACAATTAATCAGATGTAGAGTCAAACAAAAGCAATAGAACCACTGATTATATATATATATATGAAAAACAAAGTTTAATACATTAAGTATCGGGATTCAAAGGTTACCCTAGCAAAAGGAAAACTACTCACTATTCATTTAAAAGAACAATAAAATAAATGAAGAAAGTTTCAGAATACTCATGACGATCTTCAAGTTCTTCAGATCTTCAAAGCTCCAAACTCTTCTTTAAGAACAAACCCAAAAATTTTAAGAAAATAATATAAGTTTCAAAAAACAGAACAAAATTTTAGATTTATTAAAAATTGCAATCTTAACAAAACTAAATTACAGAAGAAAAATAACTAAAAATAATCTTAGAAAATGAAAGATAATTCAGATCCCTGTAAAAATTGAACTGTAGAAATTTATACTGGGAAAGTTACCAGTCGTGAGGTGTTTGTTAGATCTATACTTTTCCATGTTATACAACTTTCAGGAATTCTTAACAATAGTGTGAAATTTCCTAACTATGACGCGCCCGAACCCCGCTCGCGATCCGAGTGGCCCTCGGGAGTCCGCTTTTAGGACCCGAGACCGGATGGAGGTTCGTTAAAACTCGTAAAAGCTGGTCGCTTTGCAATGGATAGGAATATATCCAAATCCATTGTTGGCAATCAACTTACGTGAGCGTCTATTGGGTTATCATAAGGCAGGATCATGGAGTCGCCACCCGATAAAATATCGGAAAATAAATCTAACCTCATGAGGCCCAAAACCAGAGAGAGTTCGGGACCTCACTCTTATTCATACCTTTGGTTAATATTATGTGAATGAATTTTTAGGATCAATTATTTTATCTCTTTTCTCACACGAGTTATGCAATAAATTAAAGCGCATTACAAGCATATATAGAAAGCAGTAAATAAAGCGATAAATGAAATATAATTACAATTAATTAAAAAATGATAAAATAAAAATACATACATAAATCGGGCTATTCATTTAAACGGGAACATTGGTTCCCGACTACTTGTTTAAAAGAATATAAAATTCTCAAATCGGTTTAAATCTTTTGGCTTGGGGTGAAAACCAGGACATTGGTCCAGTTTTATTAACAAATTTCGTTTAGTATAAAACATTTGTGTGGTGCTTCTTTTTAAGCGCGGTCGAAAAATAATTTATTATTACAAACCACAATCGAATAGAATAAAATAATAATAATTACATATTTACGAATAAATAAATAAATCCTAATCTACTAACCTCGACCGTGCTCCTTAGACGACCACATGTCCCTCACATTGTGGTCAATGTATAAAACAATATTAGGGAGTAATGAATGAATAAATAAATAAATAAGTGAATAAAACAAATTGAGAAAAATAATTAAGGTTGATAATGAATTAAATTAAATGACAATTAAATAAGTAAATGAATAAATAGATAGATAATTAAATAAACAATTGGAAGAAATAAACTGAGAATTAATTAGTATGAAAACACAAAATGACAATTAAAATGACCAATGAAAATAATGACGCTAATAAATAATATCATAAAATGATAATGATGATAAATAATGGGTAAACATAAAATGATAATAATATTAATATTAATAATAAAATAATCATAATAACAAGAATAATAATGATAACATAACGATAATAATAAACAAATAATAATAATAATAATAATAATAATAATAATACTATAGAATAAATAAACATAACATAAATAATAATAAAATGATCATAACATGATAACAACAATACTAACAATAAATTAATGGCATAATCATAATGATAAATATAATAATCTTAATAATACCACAATAATGATAATAGTAATAATAATCTACTAATAGCAATAATAATTATGATATAAAACAAATATAAAATAATAATATTAATAGTAATAATAAATAATAACAATAATATAACACAATAATTAATAATAACTAAATTTATACAATAATAATAATAAACACAATAATAATAACAATAAACATAATAATACCAAATAATGTAAAATAAACATAAATTGAATAATACTAATAACCATAAAATTAATGATAAACAAATCAAATAATAATTATAATAATAACATAAAAATAAATAATAAATAATAATACTAATAATAATGTAACAGAATATTAAATGATAATAATAAATAATAATAATAATAATAATAATAATAAGATTAATATTAATAATAATAATAATAATAATAATAATATATTAAAATAAATAAATAGAAAATGGGACTCACCTCACCGGAGCCTCGTCGGAGACTCGCCGGAGCAGCCGTTGAGGAAACCTCCACCACCGCCGGGTAGATCGCATCGTCGGGAGTCGAACGACGGCGGTCACGCGCCGGATCTGGCCGGAAACCACATGCGACGTTGCTGCCCCTCTCTTGCCGATCAGCTCCATGCCGGCAGTTGGGGATGGTCGGTCGGTGCTAGAGGCTTCGTCCGGCCGCCGGGAGCACGCCGATGGGGCGCGTGTGGCTGTGCGCCGCCGTGGCTGGTCGGCGCCACCTCTTCTTCTTCCTCCCTTTTTCTTTTTCTTTCCCTTTTTCGGCGTCGTGGCCTGCGTCTGGTCTCCCTCTTCCTTGTTTCTTTCTTCTTTTACTTGATTTCTATTCTTTGTTTTCTATTCACTGTCCCTTCTCTCTTTTTATTTCTTTTCCCTTTATTTTTCTTTGGCTTTTCTTTGGTTTCGGGGTCTCCTCTGTTCTTGCTCTCTCTCTTGTAATTTCTTTCTTTTTTTTTTCTATGTTTTTAGCTTCTCTGTTCTTGCTCTCTCCTCTTCTTTTTTTTTTCTTTTCTTACTATTTTTATTTCTTTCTCTTTTTGCTTCTTTTGTTTTTGGATTTTCTTGCTCTCTCTTATCTCTTTCCTTTTCTTTTTTCTTTTTCTTTCTTGGTTTTCCTGTGTTCTTTAGCCGAGAGAGCCCCCCCCCCCCCCCCCCCTCTACTTCTTCATCTCTTTCCTTTTATACTCCAAAATTAGGTTAGGTCAAGCCCTTAATAATTTTCTCTATTTTTCAACTCTTTTAATTTAATTAATTCACTTAAATTATTACACATTTTAACTAATTAAACATTCTATTAATTAAACACTCCATATTTAATTTAATTAGTCTACTTAAATTATCACCTATATTTTATCTAATTAAACCCTATATTTATTTTCTTTTTTCAACTTTAATTTATCTAACTAAATTAACCTAATTTTAATTTTTAATTTTACCTACATATTTTATATTTTTTTTCGGAGGAATTTATCAAGGACCCAAATTTGCCATTGCCATTTTTTTTAAAACCTGACTCGGGACCCGGTGTCTACAGTTGCCCCCAATTTTGAAGAAGCTAGTGCCTAGACACCTAGGTGAGCCAAAATTCAGAGAAGAAAGGCCAAAATTTAGAGATGCATAAAAAGAAAGGAGATGCAGAGGTTGGGTTGTTTTGCCCCCGGAGAGGACTTAGAAGTTGCCTCCTCAGAGGGCTTACAGATTTGCCTCCTCAGAGGGCTTACAAGTTTGCCTCCTCAGAGGGCTTAGGGATTTGCCTCCTCAGAGGGCTTACAGATTTGCCTCCTCAAAGGACTTAGGGATTTTGCCTCCTCAGAGGGCTTAGGGATTTGCCTCCTCAGAGGGCTTAGGGATTTTGCCTCCTCAGAGGGCTTACAAGTTTGCCTCCTCAGAGGGCTTAGGGATTTTGCCTCCTCAGAGGGCTTAGGAATTTTGCCTCCTCAGAGGGGTTAAGGGTTTGCCTCCTCAAAGGTCTTAGGGATTTTACCTCCTCAGAGGGCTTAGGGATTTGCCTCCTCAGAGGGCTTAGGGATTTGCCTCCTCAGAGGGCTTACAGATTTTGCCTCCTCAGAGAGCTTAGGGATTTGCCTCCTCAGAGGGCTTACAGATTTTGCCTCCTCAGAGGGTTTAGGGATTTTTCCTCCTCAGAGGGCTTAGGAATTTGCCTCCTCAGAGGGCTTACAGAGATTTTTTTTTTCTTTTTATGCTTCTTCAAAGGACTTTGAGAGGAGTGTCGAGCACCATGTATGCATGGAATGCATGTGAAAAGCTATGCATGCAAATGTTCAAGCATGAGAAATGTATGAAGAGGGATAAGAATCGCCTCTTGAGAGGACTTAGAGAACTGATTGCCCCCGGAGAGGACTTTGGTTGATTTGCCTTGCCTCTTGAGAGGACTTAGGTTGACTTGACCCAGAGAGAATTTTGGTTGATTAAGAACCGCCTCTTCAGAGGGCTTGAGAATTGCCTTTTCAGAAGGCTTTGGAAGTTCGCCTCTTGAGAGGGTTTAGAGATTTGCCTCTTAAGAGGGCTTTGGAAGCGTCAGTTTATCGACATGTGAAGTCTCGATTAAGACTGATGTACACCATCTAGTAGGCAAAGGGCATCATGTATGCATGGAAATTATATGGAAAGCTATGCATGTATGGTATGCATGTATGTTATGAATGTAGAATTTAAGCACAGAATTACCTGTATGAAATATTACACATATGCGAATGTGACATACAACAACTGCAAGGAGTTGTGAAATGAGTACTGTGCGTACTATTCATGGACTATGAACATGAATTGCATGCCAAGAATTACGCATATGACATATATGCCACGTACATGGCTTGTATGCATGTAAAAATATTTGCAAATGATGATCATGAATGAGAAGGATCATGCATGAGAGATATATTCAAGGAGGATTTATGTATGCAAAATATATGCAAATGATCATGCATGTGATGATCGGGCATGTGACAAATGTAGAGAGTCATTCATAGGCATAGATGTAAAGAATCATATGCAAAGACATGTGAAAGGTGTTATATACATGAGGCCATGTAAGAGATTGGGTGTGTGCGATGTATGCACATATAACTGTGTGTATGAAACATGTGCAGGGAAAATCATATACGTGTGTACTGAATGCCTGCGAAAAATGTGCATGTGAGATACAGGCCAAGGGTATGTCCAGTAAATGCATGAAAGTAATTGATTACAAAAATGAAGTTTAGAGAGCCATGAATGCCCAAAGGTGCCTATGAAATGTGCTCGCTAAAGATTTTATGCCAAAAGACATGTAAAACTATTCATGAGAATGTTTTCTATAGTTATGTGTAAAAACATTTGCAGAAAGTATATGTACAAAGAATTTGTTGGGAGTATGTGCAAAGTATCATTTTCATGGGTAGTGATAAGAAATACCCCAAGATCGTAAAATGAGTGCAACCTATTAGGTACCTCAAACTCGAGTTTCTATCTGACTTTAAGCATACTGAATGATCCATATTCTCAACTGATTCAATCTCAGCAAAAGAATTCGGGAGTCGTTCCCAATGAAGGGCAAGAAGATAAATATGTAGACATCAAGATTTACTAAACCAACAGGTAAATACATGGCATTACCATGCCGTCTCTATGTGTGTGTGTAAAAGGCCAAAACAGGATTTTTCATTTTTCAAAAGCAAATTCTAGATGCAATGTCGAGGACAAGACTCAACTCGAATGCATAAATGCACTCATAGCTTCCCGCTTGAAGCTCAAGAAACACCATATGCCTCTTCCTACGTACCAAATCTTATTAGAAGGTCATCTCCGCTAATTAGATAAGGCTGAACCAAGAATCAAGAGGTCTTACTTTGGTTGTAACGTTAGGCTTAGGTAATTGGCTATCAAAGGAGGATCAGGTCACTAGAGAAAAATGGCTGCAGTGTTCATTCGGATGAAGGAACCATTTTCAATCTAATTGCATACTGTCCAGACATTTTTGGATTTGAATTTGGTAATACTTGAACTCATCAAAATTAGCATAAAAATTAAAAAAAGATAACCACTGAAACTTATCAAGGGGTATTGTTCCAAACTCTACTTCTCTCTTTTATTTTTGTTTTATTTTTCTTTTTTTTCGTTGTTTTATTTTCTTTTTTTTCTTTTCGGAGATCTACGCCTTTAATTACATGAAGATAATGATCAACCCTCTTTCTGAAGTGCAGCCCATCCTTATCAGCGCGATTTTTGATAGCCCAAAAATTATCGAGAATTGAAATTCTTTTCCCAAAGTGCAGACCCATCCTTATCAGGGTGATTTTTGATAGTCTAAGGGATCATTAATGATTGAAATTCTCTTGTCGAAGTGTAGGCCCGTTCTTATCAGGATGATTTGATAGCCAAAAAATCGTCAATGATTGAAAATCTTTTCCCGAAGTGTAAATCCATTCTTATCAGGACGATTTTTTGACGACTCAAAGAATTGTCAAAGATTGAAGCTCTTTTCCCCAAAGTGTAAACCCATTTTTATCGGGGCGACTTTTGATGGTCTGAAGAAATGTCATAATGTACATCCATCCTTACTAGAGCGGCCATTCTTTTAAGGGGAAGCCAAAATCATTTTAGGCGAAGGGAGAAGTTTTAACGCGTGTAACAATAAAACTGGTACGCGTTTAGCATACCAAAATAAAGGCTCAAAGGGCTTGCAAGTGATTGTGAAATAAGGGTAGGAAATGGTCATTTAGAGAGCTCTACAAAGAAATGGTGCCTAAATTATTTTCTAGATTCAGCCTTATCCAGGGGTCACTTTGATGGGTAATCGGAAAGGTTCTAGTGCTCTTAGTGAGTTTTCATCCAATCCCCTAATTGCAACTAGTTTTTCAGTTTTATTTTCAAAACGGGCCAAATGTGCTCTGAACTTAGAAATGACATGGTATAGTCAAATATTTTCATGTGATCTAGCTCTTAAAGATCTAACATATCTAGCTCTTACTTAATTCAAAGTGGAATGAAACTCCGATTTCTAAGGTTAAGATCAAATCCATTCATAGTTGAGAACTAACTAGGCAAAGTCAAGCTTTGAATCAGAGGTACCTTAATGAGGTGCAAACATGTCATCATTTTAAGATATAACTTAACACAAAAAATTTTTATTCCATAAAAAAATGTATATGCACAAAAAATTGTTTAGGCAAACAAAAACTTTTTTTGTTTAAAAAAATATGTGCAAATTATACGTTAGAAATCATGTACATGGAATGGCATATGCAATAGTATCGTGTATGTGTGTAAGAATTATATGTGCGAAACATGTGTAAAGACATTTTGTATAAAAATGCGTACATGAAATATGTGCAAAGATGCGTGTGTATGAAACACCTACAAAAAATCATAAATGAGTAGGAATGTGTAAACAATACACGACAAATGATGTGTATGCATAAATTTGTAGTGTAAATGTAAGCAGTCTATAATGAAGATACAAGTACAGATTATGGCACAACATGAAAATAAATGTTTATGATAATGGTGCATGTACACATGGCATGATTTAGAGATGATAGGAATACATGTGTAATGTAAGATGAAGATGATCTATCATGATAATGTGTATTAATGAGATGTGAGGGATGGCGAAACTCATATACATAAAAGTGCAAAATATATACAAATAATGTACATGGCCATGGGACACAGTATAAGAATGATTGTGTACAGTGAGTGGCACGTGTGTACGATACAAGACATGTGATGAAAGTGATTGCAAGGAATGGACAACGTTTGCAAGGCATATGTACATGGCATGATGCATGATATATGTACAAGGTATATAGTGACTAACTTGTATGTTGCAGCATTCATATGTGCATGGCATAACGCATGTATGATAATGCATGTTCATGATAGGGCACGCAATGTGCAAGGTGCAAGATGTCTGTCATGCATGACATGTATAATGCCCGGCCTAATGACGTATGTTAATATGTGTACAATATGATATGTAGCAGCATGTGTATGCTATAGGACACAATGTTTATGTACATATGCAATGTGAGCATACTAATATATATATATGCTATGATACATGATGAATGTATTTTATTTTATTTTATTTTATTTTATTTTATTTTATTTTATTTTCATTTTTTTACTTTATTTTTTTTTTAAGGTGGTAGTATGCCCGTGTGTGCTATGATGCATGTAGATACGTACCTTCAGTAATGTATGCTATATGTGCTAGCCATGGTGCATGATGGATGTTATGGATGTCCTAACATTAGTACGTATATATTGCGACAAGCATCGCTATGTACACAAGTATATGTGTTGTGTTCATATCTACAAACTATGATATAAGCAATTCATATACAGAATGCACAGGTTCTATTATTGTATAGAAAGAATTATACATGAGATAAAATGTATGTGTTTTATTTACTACTATTGCTCATAAAAAAAAAAAATTTCTCCCAACTATATTTTTATCACACAGGTCGTGCGGTCTCTTTTCTAGGTGGGGTTAACGGGGAACCCAATAGGCACGTAAAGCGTGCTGCGAAGTACAAACTCTCATTAATACAAAGCGCATACGGATGAATTTTCGGCTATCATGTATTTAAACAAAACCTTTAGGGAGTGAGCATCTAAATTTATTCGAATTTATTCAATACACAATGACCCACTCCACAAGCAATGTATTATGGCACATGCCCCCTAGTGGAAGTATCTATGTCCATTACATGGGTTTTGGTCAAGGGTGATACTTTAGGGTTACCCAAGCATGATCCCTGCCGACGGGTCTAGCTCATCATGAGCATAGCAACCAATCGGGTCATCATTTAATATACCATTTTTGGTACGAGGCTTGGGCTGGTGATTATCCTGAAAATTTTTCTACAATGAGTGAAAGTAGAGTCGTGTTTTAGGAACGCACCGGGATATATAGGGGACCAACTAACATAATTCTAAGGCTCTAACATGATGCAATGTAATTTTTCGAAAAGAGATAAAATTTCTTGATCCTAAACCCATTTACATTAGATTAACCAAAAGTACTTCCGGAGCAAAATCTCATGATATCCACAGTGGAGTCGCCACTGTGATGCGCCCGAACCCCGCTCGCGATCCGAGTGGCCCTCAGGAGTCCGCTTTTAGAACCCGAGACCGGATGGAGGTTCGTTAAAACTCGTAAAAGCTGGTCGTTTCGCAATGGACAGGAATATATCCAAATCCATTGTTGACAATCAACTTACGAGAGCGTCTATTGGGTTATCATAAGGCAGGATCATGGAGTCGCCACCCGATAAAACATCGGAAAATAAATCTAACCTTATGAGGCCCAAAACCAGAGAGAGTTCGGGACCTCACTCTTATTCATACATTTGGTTAATATTATGTGAATGAATTTTTAGGATCAATTATTTTATCTCTTTTCTCACACGAGTTATGCAATAAATTAAAGCGCATTACAAGCATATATAGAAGCAGTAAATAAAGCGATAAATGAAATATAATTACAATTAATTAAAAAATGATAAAATAAAAATACATACATAAATCGGGCTATTCATTTTAATGGGAACATTGGTTCCCGACTACTTGTTTAAAAGAATATAAAATTCTCAAATCGGTTTAAATCTTTTGGCTTGGGGTGAAAACCAGGACATTGGTCCAGTTTTATTAACAAATTTCGTTTAGTATAAAACATTTGTGTGGTGCTTCTTTTTAAGCGCGGTCGAAAAATCATTTATTATTACAAACCACAATTGAATAGAATAAAATAATAATAATTACATATTTACGAATAAATAAATAAATCCTAATCTACTAACCTCAACTGTGCTCCTTAGACGACCACATGTCCCTCACATTGCGGTCAATGTATAAAACAATATTAGGTAGTAATGAATGAATAAATAAATAAATGAATAAAACAAATTGAGAAAAATAATTAAGGTTGATAATGAATTAAATTAAATGACAATTAAATAAGTAAATGAATAAATAGATAGATAATTAAATAAACAATTGGAAGAAATAAACTGAAAATTAATTAGTATGAAAACACAAAATGACAATTAAAATGACCAATGAAAATAATGACGCTAATAAATAATATCATAAAATGATAATGATGATAAATAATGGGTAAACATAAAATGATAATAATAATAATAATAATAATAATAATAATAATAATAATAATAATAATAAAATAATCATAATAACAAGAATAATAATGATAACATAACGATAATAATAAACAAATAATATAATAATAATACTAATACTATAGAATAAATAAACATAACATAAATAATAATAAAATGATCATAACATGATAACAACAATACTAACAATAAATTAATGGCATAATCATAATGATAAATATAATAATCTTAATAATACCACAATAATGATAATAGTAATAATAATCTAGTAATAGCAATAATAATTATGATATAAAACAAATATAAAATAATAATATTAATAGTAATAATAAATAATAACAATAATATAACACAATAATTAATAATAACTAAATTTATACAATAATAATAATAAACACAATAATAATAACAATAAACATAATAATACCAAATAATGTAAAATAAACATAAATTGAATAATACTAATAACCATAAAATTAATGATAAGCAAATCAAATAATAATAATAATAATAATAACATAAAAATAAATAATAAATAATAATACTAATAATAATGTAACAGAATATTAAATGATAATAATAAATAATAATAATAATAATAATAAGATTAATATTAATAATAATAATAATAATAATATATTAAAATAAATAAATAGAAAATGGGACTCACCTCACCGGAGCCTCGCCGGAGCAGCCGTTGAGGACACCTCCACCACCGCCGGGTAGATCGCATCGCCGGGAGTCGAACGCCGGCGGTCACGTGCCGGGATGTCGCCGGATCTGGCCGGAAACCGCATGCGACGTTGCTGCCCCTCTCTCGCTGATCAGCTCCACGCCGGCAGTTGGGGATGGTCAGTCGGTGCCGGAGGCTTCGTCCGGCCGCCGGGAGCACGCCGATGGGGCGCGTGTGGCTGTGCGCCGCCATGGCTGGCCGGCGCCACCTCTTCTTCTTTCTCCCTTTTTCTTTTTCTTTCCCTTTTCCGGCGTCGTGGCCTGCGTCTGGTCTCCATCTTCCTTGTTTCTTTCTTCTTTTACTTGATTTCTATTCTTTGTTTTCTATTCACTGTCCCTTCTCTCTTTTTATTTCTTTTCCCTTTGTTTTTCTTTGGCTTTTCTTTGGTTTCGGGGTCTCCTCTATTCTTGCTCTCTCTTTTAATTTCTTTCTTTTTTTTTTTTCTAAGTTTTTAGCTTCTCTGTTTTTGCTCTCTCCTCTTCTTTCTTTTTCTTTTCTTACTATTTTTATTTCTTACTCTTTTTGCTTCTTTTGTTTCTGGATTTTCTTGCTCTCTCTTCTCTCTTTCCTTTTCTTTTTTCTTTTTCTTTCTTGGTTTTCCTGTGTTCTTTAGCCGAGAGAGCCCCCCCCCCCCCCCCTACATCTCTTTCTTTTTATACTCCAAAATTAGGTTAGGTCAAGCCCTTAATAATTTCCTCTATTTTTCAACTCTTTTAATTTAATTAATTCACTTAAATTATTACACATTTTAACTAATTAAACATTCTATTAATTAAACACTCCATATTTAATTTAATTAGTCTACTTAAATTATCACCTATATTTTATCTAATTAAACCCTATATTTATTTTCTTTTTTCAACTTTAATTTATCTAACTAAATTAACCTAATTTTAATTTTTAATTTTACCTACATATTTTATATTTTTTTTTCGGAGGAATTTATCAAGGACCCAAATTTGCCATTGCCATTTTTTTTTAAAACCTGATTCGGGACTCGGTGTCTACACTGACCTCTATGTAAAATGCTTCTGGATTAAAACTCCAATTTCTAGGCAATCCACACGGCTATTAGCAAATCCTGATTGCCGTGTGGATAATCTGGAAATCTGATTTTTCTCGACCACACGGCTATCAAGAAATCTTAATAGCCTTGTAGACTATTCTAAATAAATTCAATTTTTCACCCGGTCGATCACACGACTGTCAAGAAATCCTAACAACCTTGTGAAATCATATTTTATTGCAAACGAAAAATACACTTCACATAATTCAGTCAAACAAAGAATTAAGATTTTATAAGTAAAATGAACAAAAACAAAAGACAAAAGATCGAAAAAACACATAAAAACAAAATAAAACAAAATAGTAATTTGAACTTATCAATAACCCGACACTTAACTTTTGCTTTCCCTTGAGCAACATGAATAAACCTCAATTCTAAAATCCTCAAATTTCAACCAAGAACTCAAAAATTTAAAGACAAGCAAACAACATTTAGCAAGTTCCACTTAAAAGAACTCCTACTCCAACAAGATTCAAAACAAGAATATACAATTAAGTTTCTAATTGTTTATGTGCAAGGCAAGGCCAAAACTTAAGCTCAACAATTATAAAATAAAACATCCAGCACAATTCAATAATTAAACCAAGAAATTAGTGCATGAATGCACTTTTAGTTTCACGTTCGAAACTCAAGAAACGGCATAAGCCTCTCCTTTAGTACTGGAACTGTAAAGGTCATCTACAATAATACGAATCAAGACATGATAAAAGATTAGAAGGTTTTATCATAAGGTTGTATCGTAAGGCTCAGGTTGTTGGCTAACAAAAAGAGATCAGGTTTACAAAAGAAGAATAGCCACAATTTACCCACCCTACTTCACAACTACAACCCTTTGCTCCAGCTAAACTTTTCCAAGCTCAAGCTAAAATTTCAGAAGTCAAACTTCCAAAGGATTTAATTGCACTTTCCCTAGTATAAAGTTTAAAACAACCTTTTGCCCACACAACTCATCCTAATGACAAATAATCCCAAATTCCCTTAAGCAATAAACCATCACTTCCTAAAGTGGTCAACTCTCCTGAAGGGGAAACCAAAGCATTTTAAGGCTATAAAGCAAAATATGAAATATGTAAACAAATAATTGAAAAATACACCTTTAGCATACTTAGTAAGGCTCAAACGGGCTAGCATTGGAAAAATATCATCAAAGGTAGGAAAAAAAGTCTTTTAAAAGTGACTAAACAAAGAAAAGTGCCTAAATCATTTTTGAAATGATGTCTTAACCGCTAAATCACTTTGAAAGACAATGAGAAAGGTTCTAGCGCTCTAAAAATTTCTGATTAATAGCCTACATGCACTAGTTTTTTCAATCAAAATTTAAAACAGGTCTGGGTGCAAAATAAATAGGAAACTTAGAGGTACACTTCTAATTTGAACACAAAATTAGATAGAATTTCTTCAAATAGCAACTCACTCTCTTGTTATCGAAAAACTCTAAACAAATAGTTCAAGATCAAATTTTGAAATATATTCACATCAAAAAAATAATCAAGAGCCAACTTAGCTAAGCATGAACTAATTAATAAATTCAAATAAGAGAAATAAAAACAAAAGCAAAAAAGTAAAGCAGAGAAAAACTAACTAAAAGATAACTAAGATTGCTCTAATGAAAACAAAACAAACTTAAAATTTAAAACATAACAAAAATAAAATAAAGAAAAACAAAGTGCTTAAAAAAAATACAACTAAACAAAAACTAAAACTAAATGTGAAATGTTGCTAAATTTTCAAATCCTAATTTTCTTCTTCCTAAAAATCAAATCCAAAAATAACTAAATTTTTCAATTATCCACCCCACACTTTGAAACTTGTTGTCACTAGTAATAAATATGTTTATCAACTATAAATAGTAGATAACTGAACAAAATTCTGATTAGAGAACTCCCGAAAATCATTACTGCAGTGGCGATGGTGGAAATCTCTCTAATAAAGTCTAGTGATACTAGCTAGCCTCTTACCTAGCCAAGTCGAATACTGACTCCAACCTCTCTAAATGTTGTTCCTGTTAGTGGTTATGTCCTAGGCCAAATGTTTGGATCATGATTTAATCATTACATTTTTCATTTATATAATAGTTTTTTTCACATTAATATTATTGGCATGTTACATTATTGTAATGTTTATGAATAACTATATTATTCATGATATCTCTAGTCATTTATCACTAAAGGGCATAAAGATAAATTAAGACTAGTATATATTTGAATTGATAATCATGGGATGATTATATATGATGATATAAATCAAATCTATAGGTACTTATTAGAGAACAAAGTACTGGATAGACCAACTGTGAGATCACTACATGATAAAGTGTTAGAAGTGATCTCATAATAGATATGTTATTGAATCTTTAGACCTGAGATTATCACAATTTCCTACATAAGGAACATTGTGTTTTGACATAATCAAACGTTGTCTTTAATCGGATAAACATAAAGGTTATGCTTGAACATGATGAGAATTATACAGAGGATAGTGAATAATGAAGATGGAATTTGTCCCTCTCTTATGAGAGAGATATCTGTAAGGCCCCTCGATAAGTAGGACTATAAAAATGCATGGCCATTCTCGAATGAATTGATAGTGTGATCAATGTCATTTGAATTTATCAATCTACTTAGTGATCGGGAAATTATATGTTTGAACAATATAAGTTTGACATGAACCATAACTTATGTTCAAACAAGATATTGTATGACAAAAGGATAATAGCATGTTCTGTTGTCAGGTTAAAATCGGACTAACGATATTTATATTATTTGGGTAGTCATAATGTCTTGTTAGAGACCAATTATGACTTGTGGACTTATTATGAGATTAGGCCCACTGCTAACTTAATATAAACCTATTGGGTCACACACCAAGACCAAAATGAACAAAATGAATTTTAATTAGGGTATTTTAAAATTATAATATGGATTTTATATTTAATTTCGAAACCATATATATATACACACACACACACACACACATATCTCTCTTATTTTGAAAATGAGATGATAATATTTAATGATATAATATTTCTTATTATTTCGAATAAGAAATAAATAAATAAATAAATACATACACACACACACACACACACACACACACACACACACATATATATATATATATATCTTAATTTTGAATAAGAGATAATATCCCTAATTTATCCTTTTAGGGTTTAAAATTTATACATATATATATGTGGATATATGATAATAAGTAATTAACCCTAATCTCGTTTTTCCTAAGAGAAAAAGGATAGTGAGTGGCTGTTATTCTTGTGAGAGAAAAGAAACCTAGCCGCCATATTTTCTTTGAGAAAGAAAACATAAAATCCAGTCGCAACGTAAGGAGCTAGCACCCTTGTAAATTTTGTTCGTCAGTTCGTGCGTGTGGATACCGGTAGAGGGCATTCGTGATTGAAGCAGTGCCTGTAGTCCATATTAAGGAGTTAATTTTGATTTTTCTTCATTAAAAGGTCGGTAAATCTTAATCCCTCCTTTTGAATCAATTGAAATACATGGATCCTGTTTGGGTTTCGATTTATATTCCGCTGCGCTTAATTTGAATAATTACGATGAAACTTAACAGTTCATGCAAGTCTAGCCTCATAAAAATCTGCACTTTATCTGTTCGAGCTCACACCAAATATGCTATGACCTGAACCATCTAGCAACACAACATAATAGTAATGCGATTTCTAAGAACCTTATAGAAACAAGGAATGAACAAAAGATGGTAAACTGAGAGCAAGAGAAACACAATAAAATGCACAATACGGAGTGAAAAATCAAAGTGGAATAATAGTGCATGCAATTTATATCAAAATGAGAAGTGAAATTTTTCGTAACAGTACTATAATCATTGCAAAAAAAGTATTTTCATTGTTTTAGGACTTTTATCGATCAGTTGGTATGCAAACATTTTTTAATAAATTATGGCTAGAATATGATCATGGAAACAACCAAAGGTGAGTACATTGTGCTAAAGGATTATGATAATCACAGAAAAGATCAAAATAACACAAAAATCCATGACACAAGCAGCATTTGGGAATCAAGGAGGAAAAATTTATAGAATAAAACCGAAAATACTTGTGATGCAGCGAAGAATGCAAAGGTAATGAGTGAAATCCAGGAGAAATAAAGCAAACCACAATGGAAAATGTTTTCTTTAGAGAAAAATGCTAAAAATTTGATAATGTGCAAAACAAATGAAGCGCAAATAGTTTTTTAAAGCACATAATCAGTCACACGGGTGTAACAAACCCTAACTATCGTGTAAAATGACTCTATTTTGAAAAATGCATGGGCACATGGCTATCAGGTAATCCCGACCGCCGTGTAAAATATCTAACCGTTGTGTAAATTGCTTCTAGACTAAAGAATGTCACTTCACACAATTGTCAAGGATTTCTACCTGCCATATAATACTCGTGTAAAATGCTACTGGATTGAAAATTGGATATTTACACAGTTATCAAGAAATACTGACTGCCGTGCAACACATAATTTGTAGAAAAAATTTACAAAAGCAAATTACACTAACTCTAGAAATCAATTCTAAATGAATGCACCACATCATAAATAAGATTTCAACATCATTAACTAATTCAGCCACTTATTGAAAACAAAAACAACACAAGAAATTTAATGTAAACTAAATTAAACTAAAAGTTGCATTAAAAAAAAAAAAGAATATGAGTAAGATTTAGTTCTAATTTTTAGAAGTCTCAGCTGGACTTTTAAAGATACGTCACTCATCATTCAAGGTTAAGACCACAACCATAGTCTCAAGTCGGTTCTCAAAGTATGATTTCAGCTGATGATCGTTTACTTTGAATTCTCGTCGGATGTGTCATGCTCACGACTTCATAAGGCCCTTTCCACCTTGATTTCAGCTTTCTCCGGAATAACTGCAGACGACTATCGTAGAGCAACACCTTTATTCCCAGGACAAATTCCTTTCTCACCAACTTCTTATCATGCCAAACTTTGGTCTTTTCCTTGTATTTCTCGGCTTGATGATAAAACCAAAATCGAATTTCATTTAGCTCATGAACCTGTAATAATCTTTTATCTAATGCACTTTTGATTTCAAAATTAAGGAATTTAGTGGCCTAATATGGCAAGCTTTTCCAAAAACTACTCTAAAAGTAGACCTGCTAATTGGTGTTTTAAAGGTTGTCTTATATGCCCACAAAGCTTCATCTAATTTTTTAGACCAATCTTTTCTAAAATAATTTACTATTTTCTCTAGAATGGCTTTATGTTCTCTATTTGACACTTCCACTTATTCATTAGCTTGAGCATGATAAGGTGTGGTTATTTTGTATTTGACACCAAATTTTCTAAGCAAAGACTTAAATTGATGGTTGACATAATGTTTGCCATCATCACTAATTGCAGCTATTGGGTATCCAGATCTTGTAAAAATATTCCTCCTAAGGAATTCAAGCACAATTTGGGAATCACATGCCCTAGTAATTATGGCCTCTACCCATTTATTGACATAATCTATAACTACCAAGATATACTCAAACACAAATTATATTGGGCATGGTCCCATGAAAACTATCCTCCAAACATCAGATAATTCCACCTTAAGCATGTTATTTAGTGGTATTTAATCCTTTTTGAAAATATTACCTATCTGCTGACATCTATCATAATACAACACAAAAGATTTAATATCATGGAATAAAGTTGGCTAAAAAAACCCTAATTGTAGAATTTTAGCCACCGTTTTATTCGGTCCATATTGACCTCCAGCCTTACCAGCATGATAACTTTTCATTATCTCACCTTGGTCCTCCTTTGCAACATAATGCCAAAGAATTTAATCTAGGCATGTAACACCCCCTACCCATACATAGGTGAACCCATCCGCAAGGGAGTGAGATGTCGTATGTGTAACACCACGAATATGCCCTAGTCGGATTAGGGTAAGTTTAGAGTGTAACGGAAACCGAATGCGGTTGATCTAGGGACGGAAGTGCTAAAAAGGACGCAACCGTCATTAATTTGAAAGTTTCGGCAAGTTTCGATAACTTGAACAGTTATATTGTCGTGCCTTAAATGACACGAAAATAATTATTTTAGTGACTAAAAATGTGTAATTGGATGATGGAAATGATTAATCATAAGAAAGAATGTGACTAGTTTTATTTGTGTAAGGTAAGGGCATTTCGGTCATTTGGTAATTAAGGATTAAATTAATTGAATTAATTAATTAAGTGGATCAATGTATGGAATAGAAAGGTGTTGTGCCAATGGGAGGAAAAGAAGTAAGATTAAGGACTAAAAGATAGATTAGACACATAAAAATCTTTTGGAGACTAATGAAAAGGTGACATGTGGCAAATGAGGATAAGGATGGACTTATGGCCTTAAGTCAGCCCTTTTGGCTGTCCCTAGGGCCATTCTTGGACGGGAAATGAAAGGGAAAAGAAAGCGAGAAAGCCTATCCTCCTCCTCTCTCACGCCAACTCAAGCAATTCAAGCCCAAAATGGATTTGTTCAAATTCTAAGAAATTAGATGCAAGATTTGGGTTAGGAAAGGTAAGTTGTGTAATTATATCTCTTCTTCTTCTTCTCTAATTGTAAGTTTCAAAATTTATACAGAAATTATGGTTATTAGATATGCTAACATGTAATTTTGTGGGTTTTGATGAGGAAATTTGATGATTGTGATCATGAAAGAGTATGGGAGTAGAGGAGTGCAACCAATTGAACTAGAAGGAGCAAAGGAAGTGAGGTTTGAAAACTAGTTTGATTCGATGTGTTTTAATGATAAATAATATGATTTGAGATATATTTGAATGATATGTGTTGAATCTATGATGATGATAGTGAGTGTTGTCTCTAGATTGTTAATATTGTGCATGTGAGTAGGATTTGATGAAAACTATGTTAGAGAGCGCTGGACCCTTCTTCGGTTATTAGGCTATATCCTGAATTTTGGAACTCCAAATGGTACCAAATTAGAACCATTTGAAAGCTAAGACATATTCCTACAAATGTCTTAGAAATACACTTGAGCTAATTTTAGTGCTAAGTGCCCCAAAAGTGGTCATGAAATTGAGATATTTTCTCTGGCCGGGTTCAGGGGAGCAGTATAGGTTGGTTTGATCATATCTGATGATCTAGGTGTCTAAAATACATGATACTTGTTTCATATTAAAGTTAACATCCTAAGGATCATTTGTTATGAAGACCATTTTGGCTAACAATGAGGTTTAGAGGTCGGTTAGGGCGTTTGAAGTTTGAGGTGGAAAGCAGTCTTGTGACCTGTCTGTATGGGGGACGTGAAGCGAGCTTCTATCGCGAGCGCGACAGAATCTATTGGACATGTGTTTTTCTCCTTCTTTTGAACCTTTTGGTTGGTAGGAACCCTTGCCTACCTTTACCCTCTTCTAGTTTGTATATTTTATGATGGTTTCTCTTTCGAAATACGCCCGAACTTCATCGGAACCTCATGAGATATATTTGTTATATGTTTAGTGTTTATAAAAGAGTAAATAAGTAGATATTACTTAGGAATATAAGAGACTAAGGTTATAAATAAGAATAATGACTAAGGTATTTCAAAGTCTAATGAGTCGAACACCTTTGAATTCATTCAACATTAACCTGATCTAAAGTCTGTTAAGAAATTGGAAGCGAAATTCTATAAACTGTACGTGATCTTGTGGAACTATGAGGTTCTGATTCCCAACACTTTGGGATACGTAGGAAGCTTAGGATATTTTTCCAAGTCCGAACCAAAGCACCGAACTTATTCAGACATAAAAGGTAGTGTTTCAACTGAATTCGGTTAGATACCTTGATATTTGTTACAAATAAATGTGATATGTGGGTGTCGATTAATAAAAGTTTGTGGAGTTATTAATGACTCAAGTCTTGAATAAGATGATGTATAGTTTAAAATTTGCATGCGATATTAACATGGAATTAAATGAATGTTTAGGTATGTCTTAACTTAAGTTGAACGGATATTTCGTATATCAAATATCAAACGATTTTATATGATCGGCTAAGTAATAATTAATCCTTAATAAATTGAATAGTACGAATTCCTTGTGTTGGAATTCTTGAGGTTAATGCATGTGGTTGAAGAAGTAATGTTTATAAATTTATTTATGGATAATATACGAATAAATATGTTTTATGTAAATTTCATGTAATTAAAAATAACAAGCATGGGATACTTGATTATGTCGCGAGCGCGACTGGTGTCGAGAACGCGACAGAGGCCATTTAGTTTTCTGTCGCGATCGCGACTAAGGTCGCGAGCGCGACTCTCCCTTATGTTATAAACACAAATTATTGAGCTTTTGAACATGAGTTTGGACTTGTGATTTACATATGACATAGTGTATAAATTAAGATATGTTATGCCATGCAAGTTATCGTTGAATTAAATTGTTGAGCATGCATTAAAATTAAAATGGGATCGTCATTAAAGGTTATGGGTTGATATATTTTATATGAACCATTGCTTTATTTTATGAATAAATTGTGCATAGGATTATAATGCGATTATAATAAGAGTATGTGCTTCTGGAAAAGATATTAAAGTATAGCATGGATATTATTAAAGGAAACAAGTATGTGTTAGCCTGCATTAGTCGAGTCGTGAATAGTTAGGTATGCCTAATAGAGTTAGTGTTGCTAGAGCTAGTGTATGATTTGGACCCCGATCAGGTTCCCCGTTTGGATCTTCGTGATCCCTGTGTACTGGAAAGATAGTGTTGATACCTTCGGGTATCTAAGTGTTATGAGAATAGTGCTAATACCTTTGGGTATCTATGTGTTACTCGTTATCCACCCCTTTGACTTAGCAGGCATTAAATGAACAAGAGTATGTGAATCAAACAGTAAATTATGAAGGGATGAATCTATGTGAAGACTTGTATGAAAGTGTGTATTTTATTATTGTAATCTAAATGCCTTGTTGATTGAATAAATTACCTGATAATGCAACTGCTAGGCAAGATGTGTGACATGAATTGTGGAAATCGAAAGGATAGTGAATAAGTGTTCAGGTGTCATGGACAAAATATGAAAAAGGTGTGTATGTGTATAATTGATTTGTTAACATTGATATGCAAAGTAAGTGACTATTTTGACACTCTCCTTGAAAATATCTAATTTGTTATTCTTGATATAATTATATTTTCTATATTATGCTTTTCTTTAAACTTAATTGACAGCCAGTCTTAGTGGTTGTCCATGTTTATATGTGTGTCCCACTAAGCTTTATGCTTAACACGGATTTTCTTTTAATTCGTGTAGGTACTATTACTCGGATCGTTCGAGAGTCTTTCCGCAACAGTCCAGGCCAATGCAAGCTTAAGAAGAGATATTAGAATAGGATTTATATAGTCTTCAGAATGTACGCAAGTTTTGTAATTTTAAACTATGAGTTTGTAAAAGTGACATTGGTTATGTAAATGATCTATCTATAGTGAATTCTGAAGAAGCTTATTTTATAATGTGAATGTGTAATGAATTTATAGTTAACCATAACATGTTTTGAAAATGAACGAAATTTTATAACTCATATTTCAGCTTAAAGGTTTATAAGTTTTACATGTTTGTTCAGTAATGCTCTTGACCGTCATCGTGAACCACCGGTTCACGGTATGGTTTACTACGTACGGGTAAGGGGTGTTACAGTATGATCATTCATTAATATAACAACATTCATTACAATAATGTTCTGATCAAAATAGCCAATACAATAAAATTACAACTGTCTGAGATATATAGCGGAAGCTTACAAAAACGATATACAAAAGAGAGTTCTATTACAAAAGAATCATGCTACAAAAATAAAGCCCTAACACTAATCCCTCTGTGTTGGCTTGACTGGCGGCGACTCACCCAAAAGCTACACATCTTTCGCACCTACACTGGTGAAAACACCGTGCTAAACAATAACGCTTAGTGGGGAAAAAAACAATAATATATGGACGGCCATTCACAATGGTCGTTAAGGCAAATCATATACATAATGGCATACTGAAAATCATCAGATATAATCACAATTGAATTCCATTCATCACCATTCAAAGGTTCAATAAACACATTCATATGCCAACAGATTCATAAGCTCATAGAAGAGTCATTCAAATTCAAATACTTATAATCATACTCATTCGGATTCACATACTCTTAGTCATATCAGAACAAATCATAACACCTGCTGACTCATAGTAGTGCATAACGAGTAAACACGTAGAGGTACCTTACACTAGACTGACTCTCGCAAGTCATGCATAATCCATTAATTCACATTTATAGAATTTATATAACTATACATGCATAATACACCCAATTCTACTCATACGTTTCATAAAATAGTCCAAGAATAATTCTAATAGCATCACAAGTTCGGAAAATAAACATTGGAAGCCCTAAAAGAAAACACCATTATGAAACCAGGGGTATCGCGCTCGCGATAGAGGCATAACTTGCCCCCTATCACGATCGCGGCAGTCCTCGCGCTCGCGCAGAAACAGAAACACACCTCACTATCACACTCACGATGATCATCGCGCTCGCGACAGTGAGCTACCAACAAAAGCTATCGCGCCCATGCGCAGGCGCACCGCGACAGGGGATTGCCCCGAACTGACTGGCAACTGAGCGCTCTGTCGCGCTCACGACAGAGAGCTCTCACTGCGAGCGTTCGACAGCCCAGCCGCTCAGCCACGTAAATCCATTCGGCCTCGCGCAAGGGCTGAAATTACCGAGCCCTATCGTGACCTCGCGACAGCGTCATGATTTCCAGCTCTTGCGTGAATTTCTGCAGATTTCTTCACTTTCAAAACACCCAAATTTTCAAACTCAAATATACATCAATCCAACTTTACCTTACCTTCAAATCAACCTTTCCAACACCACAATTAACATAAATCACAACCTAAATCCACATTTAACACAATCAAAACATGCATTATCAAAATCAAACTCCTCAAGAACACAAACCCAGAAATTTACAGCAATTATTCATCAAACTTCAATATTTGCTCAAAAATTCAACATTCATGCTTCATAACTCAAATCAATTAATTACTCACAACATTAACACTATAATATGCCTCATCAAATATCAATTTTCTAGAAATCACATACAAAAGCATAAATCACCATATGAACATCAAACATTCACATTCCAAATAAAAATCCCAAACCTGCAATTCCTATGCTCCAAATCACTTAGTACTACTTCCACATGCCTTCTCCTTCCCCTTGGGATTGCGAGGAGGCTCAACTAGAAACGATACCCATAAATCACACAAAACACCAACCCTAGATTAAAAATCCCAAACTAGAAATGAAGAAGAAAAGAAGATGAAGAAGAAGAAATGCTACAAAACTTACCAATTGAGGTCAAGAGATGATCAATTTCCACCACTCTTCCTTGGATCCAAGCTAGGGCACTCTATGAGAAGAGAAAAGGAAGAAAAAGGGTAGAGAGAAGAAAAAAATGGGAAATGAAGAACAAATTCTACTTTTTCCCTTTTTTTCTCTTTCTTCCTTTATTTCTTTTCCTAACCCTAGACACATGTCATTTCCTCATTGGTGGAGATTAACCACTCATACCCAACAAGCATGCACTACACACACACAAGGCTATCCTCACTAATGCACACCCTACCAACATGTGAGTATGCACACACTAATGCCACCCACTCACTCACATCCTACAACTCTACATGCTCTCACACTATAATAAAACCCACAAAACATGCATTTCACCCAAAATACCCTTATCACATATCAAAACACACCCAATGCGCACATGCACAAATGGCTCCAACTTCTAGGCGGCAAATAGGGTGTTATAAGGCACATCTTGAAAATCTTATGCCCAAGAACAATGCCTTCTTTTACCATAAAATGATATTTTTTCCAATTTAGCACTAGGTTTGTAACAATCCGATTTGGACCTTAGTAGGATCTGCAGTGTATTGGTTGAATCATTAGGAGTTTATAAGTAAGAGAGGACAAATCTAAAGAGTATATAAGATAATTAAGGAAAGAAATTTTTTTGTGTGAGTTTGGCCAAGTTGATGAGTAAGTGGACTAAGCAAGGTTCTATTGCGAGCGTGACAGAGCACTCTAACGAAAATCCAACAAAAGCTGAAGTCAAGTGGGATCTTAATTAGAGTTTTACATGTGGCGGCATGGGGGAGTAACACTTAGGCAAGAGCAAATTTATAGAGGGGATTTATGAAAAGTTGTTAGCTTTTAATGTGAGTTGGTGACCTTTATGTGGGTGGTTGGTCAACTTTCTTTCCTTCTCTCTTTCCCCCGTTTACTCTTTAATTTTTGCATTTTGCTTCCTGGTTATTCTTTTTTTCTTTTTCCTCTTGTGTTTCTTCTTTTCTCGTTTGACCTTTAAGTTGTTCACTTGGATTGGTTTGAAGAGAGTTGCTAGGGTTTTGTGAAGGTAAGTGTGGTTAGATGAGTTTTGTGTCTTTCTCCTTTGCCTTTATTTCTGTTTTTTGATTTAAAGTAAATTAAGTGTTGGATTAAGTGTTTGTGTTGGATGATTTGTGTAAGAAGCTATTGACAAGAGGAAATATAAAGGCAAGGATAAGGATTTGAGCTGAAGAAGAGAAGTGATTCAAGCTGCTTTTTGAGGTTCGAATTAGGGATGATCATCGGGCAGGGATTCCCCATCCCCGGCAGGGACTCGACTCGAACGGGGCGGGGAATCCCTGAATTTTTTCCCGCCCCCGGGGAAAAAAAATTTCCGCCCTTGAATTCGTTTATTTTATTATTTTATAAATAAATAAATAAATAAATATATATATATATATATATATATATATATATTAAATTCGGCGTACAAATTATTCAAGTGATATTGTTAATATTTGAATTGTGTGGAATATTTACAAATATTTGTATTTTAATTGTATGAAATGTTTATAAATATTTATATTTAAATTGTATGAGATATTTTTAATTTTAAGTCATGAATTATTAAATCTTGCAAGGTAAATATTGTGAAATATTTTTTATTCGGGTCAGAAATTTATATTAGAGTCAAAAATTTCCATTAAAATTGGATAGTTTTATTGGGGACGGGGATCCCCGCGGGAGCGGGGACAGGGGAGATTTTTCCCCTGCATCCCCAGTGGAGACGGGGATGGGGAATCCCCGCCCCTGGGTGGGGCAGTAGGTGGGGAGCCACTCCCCGCCCCCGGTCCGCCCCGTGATTATCCCTAGTTCGAATCATGTGTGGTTTATTTGATGCATGTTATTGATCTGTTATTATACTTGATTGGTTTCTAGATGTATGATAAATGATTAGAAAATTGAGAGCTTTGATATAGTTCAACAGCTCTCTTAGTTGTTAAATTGAATATGATTTGTTATTGATGAGTAATTTGAAGTGATTATGTGATATGATGATTATGTGCATGTTGTTATGCATGTGATTAAAGTATGGTATGTGAAAAGTTGGGTTGTATAGAGTTGTGTTGATCAGCAAGTGTTTGAGAAGATCGATTTTGTCGCGGGCGTGACAAAGCTCAATCATTCGAGCTTTCGCAGAGGAGTTCTCTATCGCGAGCGCGACAGAGAGTTCGGTAGCCGAGCTGTGGCCGAACTAATTATCTGTCACAGGCTCTTCCGCATGCGCGAGTGTGATCGAGGTCCTTTTGACTTCTGTCGCGAGTGCGACCATAAATGCGGGTGGTGCGACAGAAGCAACCCAGCACTCTGTCCCAGACGTGCTGAGCTATCGCGAGCGCGACTCAGGAGACTTTTGTCTCTATCGCGAGCACGACTCTGGTCGTGAGCTCGACCCTTCTTGATGCTTTGAATAATCTTGGTTTATGATGCTATGCATGAATTTTCAGCTATGCTTTGCATGGTTTACTTAGTTAATACTTGAATTGAGCTGATGAATAGTGATTTAATAGATATTTGAATACAAGTAAAGTATTTGGTCTATTGCATAGACTTAATATGTATAAGCCTGAATGTTTATAGTAGTGGATAGATAAACATACTTATAAAGGGTTAAAGTGCAGCTGCTAAAGTGCACCGTGTGTTCCTAATTGTTGAATACCTTGTGTATTCAGTTACTTGAGTTAGGTCTCCATATGTTTTGATACTGTTAATCAGTATCCAGCATACCCGTATCCACCATTGATGTGAATTCAGGCTGCTAGATGTTCTGTATTGTATATGAGATGTAGTGGAGGCTTTTATATGTTTATGCCTTTATGTGAAATGATAATAACATGTTAAATGTACAAGTATATGAACATAAGTATGAGTTAGTAAAATGTGTCACTTATTGTATATGATATTTGCATGGCTATTGATATACATTGTGTTATGTTTGTGACTTCGGTAGAAGTCCTTTGTTCTGTTTATCCCTACTAAACGTTATCGCTTAGCACGGATATTTTTTCGTGTAGGTTACAGATTTGGTACAGAGTTTTGAGTATTTGTTGGCCACTAGGAGATTAAGTGGAGTTTCTTTTTGTTTGTGATAGAGTTTCTTTTGTATTGTATAGCGTAGTGTTTTATAAATAGATTTATAGTATATGAAGTGTAAATTTCAACTATAATTATATGACCATGTAATTTGGATAACAATATTTTGTAATAGATGAACAATGATGTTTTATTATATGTATAATTTTAGAATTCTTTAATGCAAGTATGTTTTTGTTTAATGAATTTATATTCCGCTTTAATGCATGATTATATGTGTTTATACGTTTAAGCATGGGTGATGCCCCAGTATCTTTGCTGGGGGTATTGGGGTGTTACAAGGTTAGTCTCCTCACACCTTTTCAACACTAAAGCAAGGTTAGCTAAATAGATTTCAAATTTGTGCCCAAATAAAGTGAAATCATCCATGAAAACTTTCATGAATTTTTTAATAAAATCATGAAAATGACCATTATACATCTTTAAAATGTGGCTGGCGCATTACAAAGCCCAAAAGGCATTTGCCTCTATGCAAAAATACTATACGAACAACTGAAAGTAGTTTTCTATTTATCATCGGGTGTTATGGGTATTTGGAGATAATCTGAATACTCATTCAAAAAGTAATAAAACCTATTTCCTGCTAACCTTTCTAACATCTGATCAATGAAAGGTAAAGGAAAGTGATCCTTCCTAGTAGCATTGTTCAACCTCCTATAGTTAATACACACCCTCCAACCCATGACTATTCGAGTAAAGATTAATTCATTATTTTCATTATTTATCACTGCCATTTCACCTTTCTTAGGCACACATTGCATAGGACTAACCCACTTACTATTTGAGATAGGATAGATTATATCTGCATCTAATAGTCGGAGTACCTCCTTCCTCACTACCTCTTGCATCGTTGGATTCAACCGTTTTTAGGGTTACACTACAGATTTGAAGTCTTCCTCCATGGGAATTTGATGCATGCAAATGCTGGGACTGATACCCTTTGAATCTGAAGTTTCCCAGCCAATAGCCTTTTGGTGCCTCTTTAACAACAAAATTAGCATCTCTTTCACCGAATTTGTCAAAACAGAAGATATAATCACAGGTTTAGCTTTTTTCTCTAAAAATACATACTTTAAATTTGAGGATAATGGTTTAAGTTTAGAATATTTCTCCTCTTTAAGAGGGGAAGTATCTTCCTCCTTAACATCCTTATCTTCATGCTTTATGTTAAGTTCTTCCAACAACCTTTTATGCTCTAAACTTACATTATCCTTCTCTTCCGAGTGCATCAAATAGCTTTTGAAAGAATCATCTAAGATGATTTCTTCTTGTTTCTCATCCATACACTCTTGCACACAATCCACGAAGTAGATTGATTCTTCAAAAACACATGTGGGATGCTTCATCACCCTATTTACATCGAAACTCATCTACTTATCATTAAAGCAAAGAGTCACCTTCTGCTCATGAACATCCATCAATGCTTTAGCCATATTTAAAAATGGCATCCCTATAATCAAAGGCACCTTGCGATCCTCTTCCATGTCCATGACTATGAAGTAAATTGGGAAAAGAAAACTTCTCACTTTGACCAATAAATCCTCAATAATTCCCCTCGATTGCTTCATGGATAGATCTACAAGTTGCTGGGTCATTCTCGTTTTCTTGATTTCTCTAAGGCATTAGATTAATACTAGCTCCTATGTCACATAAAGCTTGACCAAAAAAATTTCTTCCAAGTTCACAAGCTAATGTAAAACGACCTAAGTCTTCAATTTTTGCTAGAATTTTGCTCAATAAGATAGCCCTACAATTTTTAAAAAGTTGAATAGTCTTAAATCCCTCCAATTTCTTTTTATTAGAACAAAGTTCTTTCATAAAATTAGCATATTTGGGCATATAGAGTAAGGTTTCAGCAAATGGCAAATTCATATGCAGCTTTTTAAACATATCTAAAAATTTAAAATATTGTTCATTTTTCTTTTCTTTCCTAATAAGAGACAGACAAGGAAATATATATTCATCAATATCATTCACAATTTTCTTACCTGTATCAACTGCTTTAGGTACATCATCAACCAAAATAGGTTTAGAAATTATTATCTTAGGTGTCGGTTACACCTCTTTAGAAGACGATGGTTTATATTGAGTACTCTCGAACTCCTTACCACTTTTTAGAATAATTGCCTTAACTTCCTTCTTCGAATTTCTATCCACATTTAAGGGGAATGTCTTATGAGCTCTAGTAAAGATGGAGTTGGCAAGTTGCCCAACTTGAGTCTCTTAATTCTTAATAAATCCATCTTGATTCCTCATCCACACATCTTGAGATTTCTATCTAGCATCTTGATTTGCCATAAATGTAGATTGGGTGGACATAAAACTAGTAAACATCTTCTCAAGATTTGATTTCTTTTCTTATTGAGGTAGGGGTATTAGTTGGAAACCTGGTGGTTGATAAGATTGATTTGAGTTGGATGATGGGTATGGTAGTTGATAGTGTGTTTGTGTTTGAGAATGATGTCCTTGGTGTTGGTTTGCATTATGGGATGGAGGTTGGGAATATGGAGCTGGAGTTCTAGTTGCATTGGAGAAAGTTGATGATCCTTGGTTTCCATCTCTCCATGAAAAATTTGGGTAATTTCTCTAACTCGAATTGTAGTTGTTGCTATAAGGTGACCTTCTAAAGTCATGCACTGTATTTACATCTACTACCCCTTGATTGTAGGGTTCCCTAATTCAACTTTCATTTGTATTAAAACTTCCCTCATAAGATTCATACCCTTGAGATAAGGATGACATATTCTGAACCTTCAACACACTCAACTCATTTTTTAAAAGCTCTATTTGTGCTTTCAATATGTACACTTTATCCACACTATGCATACCCTACTTCTTATGCGTTACTCTTGTGCTGGCCTCTTGTGCATCATTCATTACCATATCATCTAAGAGCAAAAATACTTCATCCTGCAAGTTGTTCATGAAACTCCCTCCTGAGGCAGCATCTAACAATCACATTGTAGTCGAATTAACTCTAACATAAATGTAGACATGAGCTAATGTATAGCTATCTTATGATGAAATAACTTTTCAACATCCTGCAAAATCTTTCCCATGCCTCATGAAAGATTCTTCATAAAACTGGTGAAAATTGTAGATATTGTTCCAAATGTTAGCTGTTTTAGTAGAATGAAAGAATTTTATCAAAACAATTTCTTACATTTGCTCACATGGTTGTATTGATTGGCTTGGAATCATTTAAAGCCGATCTCGAGCCTTGCCTATCAATATGAAGGGAAAAAGCTTTAATCAAATTCCATCTATGGTCACACCCAAAATTTGCACCGTATCGCTTATTTCTAAAAAATCTTCTATCTCTATGCCTAAAAACTAATTTTGCTGCAACATGGTAATTATTGCTAGTTTAAGCTCAAAGTGATTCACATGAGGCAACAAAATCTTAAAAATGAGGCTATCTCCTTTTTCAAGAAACTCCATATGAATGATATGTTGATTAGGGCTCCTTACTCTATCCATAGTAAATTTTCAATTTGTAAGAGTGGTTTTCTATCTTCTCTTTCTATAGTTATTACTAGTGATGAAATTCAAAAAGTGTTTGAGATGCATTCCTAGAAGCCTCCTAGAATTGATAGTATACATATTGGATTTTATCAAAGACATTAGCGTTTGGTGGGTAACAAAATTTGCAATTTGTTAAGGGGATCTTTAATGAAGAACCTTAGGGTGATGTTTTTAATAAAACAATGCTTGTTCTTATTCTAAATATTTATCATCCTGAATCCTTTTCCCCATTAAGGCTATTAGTCTTCGCATAGTCTTTTACAAGATTGTTACAAAAGTTCCAACCAATTGAATTAAGCCATCCTTCCTTCCTTAAACTATATGAATCAAGCTAGTTTTGTAGTAGGCAGGAACATCACGAATAATATTATTGTGGACTAGGAAATAATCCATTCAATGAGAAAGAAATCAGGTTGTAAGGGTTCAATGGCGGTCAAGATTGATTTAGAAAAGGCATATGATAAATTCAATTCGGACTTCATGGAGGATACTTTTCTTGATGTCGGATTTCATATCTCCTTTATTTCAGTGTTTATGAATTGTCTCAAAAGATCTTCTATGCATATCTTATGGAATAGTAACTTGATAGATTCTTTCTCTCCCATAAGAGGAGTTCGATAGCATGATCCGCTATCTCCATACATTTTTGTTCTATGTATGGAGAGGCTTGGGTAGGGTATCTCGGCAGAGGTTAGTTTAGGAAATTTGAAACTTTTTTTCTTTTAGGAGAAGGTTCGCATATTAGCCATATTTTTTTTGATGATTTACTTCCATTTGTTGAAGCTTCGGTTGAGCATATGAGAGTTATTAAGCAAACCCTTGACTCCTTTTACGCTAGTTCTAGCTAGCGAGTTAATGCCAACAATACTGGAATTTTTTTCTTTAATAATGTGGATGATCAAGTTGCCAATTCCATTAGTGGTGGCTGGGTTTCAGTAAAGTGATGAAACTGAGTAATTATTTGGGGGTTTCGCTTTTGCACTTCATAGTGAAAAAGGCTACTTTCCAGTATATAATTAATCATATTTGCCAGAAATTGTAAGGCTGGAAGGCTAAGACTTTATCTTTAGCTGGGTAAGTGACCTTGGCCAAATCAATCTTATCCTCTATACCTATGTATGCAATGCAAATTGTGCTTATGGCTAAATCTCTACTCCTAGAGAAAGAAAAGATCATTCATAGCTTCATTTGGGGATCAAAGGATGGTAGCAAAAAAATTAGCTTGGTGTGTTGGGATGATGTTTTTCCAGCCGACCAATAATGGTGGTTTGGGTGTTTGTAAGATGAATTGGCAAAATAGAGCTTTTTTCATGAAATTGGCTATCAGTTTAATGTTGAAATCGCATTTGTTGTGGGTTCAGGTTTTGCGCTACAAGTATAAATGGAAGACTTGGGGTGGATTTGATAATTTAGTGAAGAATGAGCCTCATATTGGGAGATATATTAAAAGTGTTTGGGGGAAACCTGTTTTATTGTCTTGTGGTAGATTGGTGATGGAACCTGATAGGTCCCAATCAAAGCTATGAACTTATTAGTAAAACTAGTATTCTACTGAGGGTAAGAATAAACCACATGAGTTTTAATTGGAATAAGCTACTTTATTACTATTTTGAAAGTGTTTTAATACAAATGGAAAAATAACTACTCCTGATTCTTAGACCACATCCCTAAGAATTAGGCACTAACGACTAATGACAATAAATCATTCGTCATTTATTGAATTCAAATAAAAACTTATCCTATTTTTAAACAGGTAAATGCATGGACAATCAACTGCTTAATCCAGACATGTTAAACCCAAAAACTTCTTCTATGTGGCCTATATTTACGTGAAATGCATGGTAGTATGCATATCAGCTTTTATTCAATATACTTTGGGTTTTTTATAGGCACTCTTTAGGATCTTCTTAGCTTATCAATGCTTGCCCCTAAAATGAAACTTATCCTCAAGGTTTAGGTTAATGAATTTGTCCTATAAATCTCGGGTGTTCTCCTATATAGAATCTTCCATTTGACCAACCTTTTTTCAATGAAACTGGAAACTCTTTTAAACTAGTGGTGATCCAATTTAGCTTCTAGCTCCATAATAAATTCGACATCGTCATCTACTGGAGGTAAATCATCACTAGCAGCAACCGTGTCACCTAACTTCTTTTTTAGAAGGGACACATGAAAGACCAGGTGAATGTCCGAGCCTTAGGGAAGATTTAGCTTATAGGCAACTTTTTTAATTCTTTCCTCAATCTGATATGGCCCATAGAATCTACTTGCAAGCTTTTGATTGTCTCTCGTGAACACATACTGCTGGAGGTAAGGATAAAGTTTCAAAAACACCAAGTCCCCAACTTGAAATTCCACATCCCGACGCTTAGATTCTACTTACTATTTCATTCAATTATTTGCAGCAGATAAATTGTTCTGGAGTTTTCGTAGCAATGCATCTCAACAGGCTAAGTCAACTAGACTGCAACCTTCTTTGTAATGTGAAATCATAGGTGGAGGTTTGACATATAAAGCTTGGAAGGGAGTCATTCCTTTAGATGCATGATAGGTAGTATTATACCAAAACTCAGCCTATGGAATGAAGGAATGCCACTTGCGAGGCTGCTGATAAACAAAGCAACAGAGATATTATTAAATGCAACGATTGACCACTTCTGTTTGTCCAATAGTTTGAGGATGGTGAGTGGAGCTCATCTTTAATTTGGTGCCATAAATTTTCAATAACTCTTGCAAAAAATGTCTAATGAACACCAGGTCTCGATCACCGATGATGGTTAACGACATGCTGTGAAGCTTTACTATCCCTTCAACGAATTTGTCAGCTATAACTTTAACTGTATACGGATGTGAAAGAGCCATGAAATAAGCTTATTTGCTCAACCCATCAACAACAACAATAATTGAGGTCTTGCCATTCGATGGAGGAAGAACTTCAATGAAGTCTATAGTAATATCATCCCAAACTTGACATGGAATAGAAAGTGGCTACAAAAGCCTAGCTGGTGACAAAGTTTCAGTTTTAGTGCGCTGGCACACAACACAAGAAGCAACATACTCTTTCACTGTGTGGAGCATGGATGGCCAATAAAATTGTTGTGAGAGTCTCTTGTATGTCCACAATACACTAGAATTCCCACCACTTAGTGAATCATGAAATTCATGTAATAGTTGTTGAATTATGGTATAGTGTAAAGGCACCACCATGCGGCTCTTGTAACAAATCAACTCATTGTGCCAGTTGTAAGGAATGCCTAGATTTTCAATAGCTTATTTGCTAATTTTTTTCATGTAGGGATAGTCACCAGCTTCTGCTTTGATAGTATCCCATAGTTGAGTGTGAGAGATAAATAAGGCATCAAGACAAGAACTACCCACCACTTGTGATAGTGCATCAGTTGTATTATTCTTACGGTCTGGCTTGTATATGATCTCATAATCATAGCCCAGTAATTTAATCACCCATTTTTACTGCTTAAACATTGTTATGTGTTGCTTCGGCTAGTATTTGAGACTACATTGGTTAGTTTGGATGTAAAACTTCTAAGCACAAATGGCCTCTATGTTTGAATGGCATGAATGAGTGCTAACATTTCTTTGGCATAAATGGACCATGACCGTTTGGTGATTCCCAATGCCCTACTCATAAATGCAATTAGTTGTCCATGTTGACTTAAAATGGCTCCTATGTCATCACCAAAGCATCTGTTTCAATGGTAAATGGTTCCTTGAAATTTGGCATTGCAAATGTTAGTGTAATATTCTTGACTTTTTTGAGTTCTTGGAAAGTAGTTTCCACTTCTTCTGGCCATCCAAAATTTCCCTTTTTCAAAAGGTTGGTAAGGGATTTTTGATAATAACCTGTAAGTCCTAAAAATCCACGTAACTCAGAGACATTAGTAGGCCAAGGCCAATTCAACATAGTTATAAATTTTCCCTAATCCACTTTAACTTCTTAGGATGTTATGATATTCCCTAAGTACTTCAATTCTTGCAGATCGAAGGCACATTTGGTGAATTTGACGAAAAACTGATGTTGCCATAAAATTTCAAAAGCCTCTTTAACATGTTCAAGGTACATGGTTCAATTTGGGCTATAAAGTAGAATGTCATCCAAGAAAACCAGTATAAATTCACGGAGGTAAGGGTAAAATATTGAATTCATAATTGCTTGAAAGGTAGATGGAGCATTACAAAGACCAAATGGCATAACTAAGTATTCGTAATGACCATTATGAGTAGGAAAGGCTATTTTATGGATATCCGTGGGATACACTCGTACTTGGTGGTATTTGGCCCGTAGGTTAAGTCTGGTGAAATAAAAGGCTCCATGGAGCTCATCGAGCATGGCATGAACTGTAGGAATTAGAAATCTATCCTTAATGGCCAACATATTAAATGCTCGATAGTTAGTGTAAAATCGCCATAAACCATCTTTCTTTTTTACTAATAAAATAAGAGATGAAAAAGGACTAGTATTAGGTTTTACTAGCCCTAATTTTAACATATCATGAACTTGTTTTTCAATTTCAGTTTTTTGAAAATAGGCATACTTGTAGGGTCGCACATTAACTCGCTTGATTCCCTCATTCACTTGATATGATGATCGAATTCTCACGTGGGAGGTAGTTGTGTTGGCTGCTGGAATAATTTTTCAAATTTTGCTAGTAATTATTTCATCTTAGGATTAACATTATGTGATGTAGGATCAGCTGAGGATTGAAGACACATAGCAAACATGGAACTCCCTTGTCATAGATCATTGGAAATAGCTTTCGTTAATGTAGGTTGAATTGATTGAGTATCGATCCCTTGCAATTTGTGAGTTTGGTTGTGCCATTGGAACTCTATGGTTAAATTCTTCAAGTTACATACAATCGTTGCCAATTGCTCCAGCCAATGGACACCTAAGACCACATCTAGCCCAACGAATGGTAAGACATATATAGTGAGAACAAAGGGAATACCTTAAAGTGTAATATGGACATTTTTAAATCTTCCTTGGCATTGTAAAGGTCTTCCATTTGCAACCTTGACATTGAACAGTTTGGTTGGGATTACCGATAATTAAAACATGTTGACCACCTTCTCACTGATGAAATTATGAGTAGATTTGCTGTCAATTAGAACCACCACCTTATAGGATCCAATCTTTGCCATCATTGCATCATTTTAGAGGTTGCCCATCCGAAGAGTGCATAAATTGATATCTCGGGTTGGACTTCTAATAAGGCTATGGTTTCTTCTTCATCTGAATCTTCATTGCAGCCTTCTAATAGTAGGAGTTGTAGCCCCTTACACCTATGTCCAGGTGTGAATTTCTCATCACAATTAAAGCACAACCCTTATGCTCTTCTCTTCTGCATCTTGTCCCAAGTGAGTTTCTTCATGGATGATGCTGCCTTGAATTTTGTTAGTGAAGGTGAGCCAGTAATGGGTCGGTTGAAAAACCTTGTGGCTTTCCTTTGGTGATTCAACTGCTCATGTTCATCCATGCAAGACTAATAGCTTCCTTTAAGGATTTTAGCTTGAACAATCTTATACCATCAGTTATTTCTAGGTTGAAGCCTCCTATGAATGTTCTTACTAGAGCCTTTTATGTCCAACCCTGTACTCGATTACCTAGCCATTCAAACTCCTACTTATATTCACACAATGAGTCCACCTGCTTTACTTTTGATAATGCTTCATCAAAGTCCTCGCATTCAATAGGTCCAAATCTCGCCTATAATTCTTCTTGAAAAATTCTCCATGTCACCTCCTTGCCTTATTCCTTATATGTTTTTCTCATCCACTACCAGCATTGATTAGCCTCGCCTTCCAGGTGAAAATAGGATAAAGGCACCTGTTACGATTCAATAATGCCTTAATACTCAAAGAATTGATCCACTCTTGTGAACCATTCAGTGGGGTCATCTTCAGAAAATCGAGGGAAATCCAGCATGGTTAATTTGGAAGAAAATAATTGTCGTCCTCCTTTTGAGCTATCTCTAGTTTCCTCCCTTACGTTGCGAGAATACCCATTCGAAGAGTTTACCTTAGGTTCGAAATTGTTTCTAGCAAATGCTGCTGGATTGGAGATTAGGAGTGCGAACATCTTGCTGATAGCCTCCTCTAATTGGTGCAACTTATCAGAGATACCAATCTCCATTTGGTTGAAGCTATTTTGGAGTCCTCCAAGCTTAGCCTCTAAACTCTCAATTCTTTACTTATTTGTTCCCATAACAACCATGCTTTGATACCAATGATAGGTCCCAATCAAAGATATGAACTGATTAGTAAAACTAGTATTCTACTCAGGGTGAGAATAAAGCAGATGAGTTTTAATTGGAATAAGCTACTTTATCGCCATTCTGAAAGAGTTTAAATACAAATGGAAAAATAAAAACTACTCCTGATTCTTGGAACACATCCTTAAGAATTAGGCACTAACGGCTAATGACAACAAATTATCCGTTACTTATTGAATTTAAATAACAACTTATCCTATTTTTAAACAAGTAAACACGTGACAAATCAATAGCTTAAACTAGACATGTTAAACCTAAAAACTTCTTCTGTATGGCCCCCGTTTACGTGAAATGCATGGCAGTGTGCATGGCAGCATTTATTCAAAATACTTTTGAGTTTTTTATGGGCACTCTTCAGGATCTTCTTGGCTTATCAGAACCATTGTGAATTTCTGGTATGATAATTGGGTTCCTGCATTGGGTCCTTTGTATTTTCATAGGATCACTATTCAGTTAGTATACTAGATGGTGCTTATATGGCCGATGTGTGTAATTCAGATGGGTCGTGAAATTGGGAGGGATTGTCTAATAATCTTAGCAATGTTGCCTCTCTTCACTCACTTCAGTGAAGGCCCCAAGATGTGATACTAGAAATTATTTCTTGATTTGGCGTCATAGTAAAAATGGTGATTTTTAGTGAAGTGTGAAGTTGACCTACAATCTCCTTGCTGAAAGAAGTTGGAATCTTCCGAAGAAGGTATGGATACAGGTCTGGAGTTTTGAGGGTCCTCAACGCCTCTATATGATGCTTTGGTTGGCTATTAAAGGTTGGCTTTTTACTAATTGTGAGAGGGAGAGAAGGCATCTTATATCTAATGCTATCTGTAGTTTGTGCAATAATGAAGATGAGTCAATTGATCATATTCTCCATTACTGTTTTAGTGCCATTTCTATTTGGTCGAAGTTGATTGATCGTACTGCCCTCCAAGATTTCATGTCCATGCCTTTCTTGGATTGGTTTCATAATAACTTGAAGAGTAACTCGATTTTTCCCAGAGGTAGAGATCATTGACCGACTCTTTTTAGTGTGGTTTGCTGGAAACTTTGGAATAAAAGATGTAGTCGGTTGTTCAATGAGAATTACGTGGAACATAATGATTTTTTAGAAAAATGCTTGAGTTGGTGGAAGGATATTCTTATTGCTACGAATATGAAGATCTTGGCACATTTCCTTGTTAAAAGGATTAGCAACTTTTTGATTGGGAGGCACCTATTGAAGACTGGTTCAAACTCAATTGTGATGGTGCCTTTAAAGGATCGACTGGTTATGATTCTGGTGGTGGCCTTATCCGAAATAAAGATGAGTGCTTGGTCTCAATTTACTCAAAGAATCTTGGGTATTGTTCAATCACAATTGCCGAGCTATAGGGCATTGTTGATGGTTTAAAGCTAGCATGGGAGTTAGGTATTAGAAGATTGAATGTTGAAGTGGACAATGTGGCTTACATGGCTTACCATCAGCTTATTCAAAAGGCAGAGAGTGCTGGCATCACTACAGCTATTGTTAAGAATATTAGGGAGCTGATCAATAAGAATTGGGATTTATAACTTCGACATGTTTACCTTGAAGGAAATAGGGCAGCTGATTGTCTTACTAATATAGCTATGCATCTTTAGTTGGGTTTTACAAAGTTCAATTCTCCTCTTGATGAAATGATTCACATTCTCAAGGATGATGCTATTGGGGTCTCGCTCCCCAGGTTTGCTTGTAAGCGTGTTTTTGCCCCCTCTTTATAATAATTGATAACCAGACTATCTATACAAGAGTTCGGTATCCAACCGGACTCCCAATCCATGAGTTCGGTAACCAGGCTCTCTTGGATATCCACCATATCAGTAGCTCGATTGCCTAAACAGGTCAAAATCAGCATATAAAAAGTCATCATTCACGAATATCTTCCAGATATTAGGCAGATCCTGATCACATAATAATGGAACGAACCTAGAATCACTCAATAAATCCTCACAAATTAGGAATCGAGCATCAATGAAGGAGTCAGAGTGATTTTCTCCTAATAGGGATCCTATTTTCTATTCTGCCTAGGGAAGAGCTCTATATAAAGGAAATGAACAGGTATGTTCTTCTCTCTCTGGATTTTTTACACAGAAAATACACTTTACTCAATCTACTAACTTGATCGTCGGAGCTTCCATCGTCGAAACCCTGTCGATTTTCTTGAGTTTTTCAGGTGATTTACTTAAGAGGACGCTCCAAAGAAATCTCATTGTCATCATTTGGTGTGGTGAGCATGGAACACTCCAAAGATTTTCAGTCAATAATAGATCTTTTTCCCGACTTGACTATCTCTGCTGCCCCATCAGCAAACCAGCCCAATACTGCGGCCCAACCTTCGATCAATCTTCTTGGCCAAAACCTCCATCACTTGCAGCCAGCTCAATTAGAGCAAATCTCCCCACTACCAGCACGACAGCTATTCCCACAAACACAAATCCATACACCAGTAACACCCCAAACTGGCAATCCCCGGCCTAACTCCTCAGACCACCCAAACACTCCCGACCGCCTTGTCAGCTATGGCGGCTCAAGCACCACCTATAGCACCTACACCCATCCCTCTGGCACAACCCGCAATTCAAACACCCATAGCTACTCAAATCCTTGGACAAACACCATCACCCTTACCGAACACACTGGCCCCTGGCGCCGCAATAATAATGACAACCGAGCAGTTTGAAAAGCTGTTTGAAGAGATAATGCATAAATATCAGAACTACAGTACTTTACAGTATCAAGGAGGTTTCTGATCCTCCCTGTCTAGGGAAATATTGGCTGCCCCTTTCCCCTAGATAAGACTACCAAACCTGCTAAAGTACAACGCTGGTTCATACAACCGAAGATGCTGCCTTGTGCAAAATCTTCCCCTAAACCCTCATAGAATTCGCGCAGATCTGGTTTCACAATGTACCCGAACACTCCGTGTATAGCTTCGAGCAATTCAACGACATGTTCATTGCTAAGTTCGTTGCAGCTATCAAACCAGCAAAAGTTTCGGCCGACCTCACTTTGGTTCATTAGGAGAAGGGAGAATCACTTCGAAGCTATGAAGAACGGTTTAATGTGCTGGCTATGGACATTCAAAATTTGAACCTAGAGGTGGCCATCAATGCTCTCATTCACAATACTACGTGTCAAGACTTTAGTGACTCACTCAGCAAAAAGCCACCGAGCGACTTCACTGAGCTCATGTCCCGAGCTCATAAATATATCCAAATGGCTAAAGCTTGCCGACTCAGATACAGCTCTTAGCTCAGAGAATCAGATGGAGGTTTTCGAGTAGGTTGGGACAGGAATAACGAAGGGTGAGACGATGCTAGAAATAGAGGATCAAATAACTCGAACCGAGCTTATGTAGTCACAAAACTGAGCTTATGTAGTCACAAAACTGAGCTCTAGCGATAAATCCGATGAGACGCTAACGCCCTTGATGGTTCAAGGTCCCAAATCTTGGCATAGATGATGGAGAATGAGCGGGTTAACTGGCCGCGCCCCATGAGGGAGGATCCTAACAAGGACCAAAGCCTGTACTGCTCTTTTCACAGGCATAAAGGCCATCAAATGAACGATTGTCGATAGCTAAAGCGAGAGATTGAGTCTTTAGTTCGGAAGGGTAAGCTCAGTCAGTTTGTGAAAGGCAAACAAAGGAATGGGCGAGATTGGTCCCCATCACTGCGAAGACAAGACAACAGAGCTAGCTCAAGTAAAAAAGCTCTAGCTGGGGTTATCCATGTCATTGCAGGGGGTAAACACTACGATATCTTCGAGGACTCCAAAAAGTGAAAGGCAAAGGAAGTATTTTCCATGGGGGCTGGTCCGAGAGCAGGAGGTTACGAAGTAAAGTTCTTTGAGGAAGATGGAGCACATATCCAGACACCTCATACAGATTCACTGGTAGTAGAAGCAGTGATACTTAGTTCAGAGAATCCTAGTAGATACTGGGAGCGCGGTGAACCTTATCACCCTCTAGGCATACAGGGCACTGGGAATGTCTACCAACATGCTGAAAGCTGTGTTAGCCCAACTCATCGGTATATCCGGACAACCGGTCAAGGTAGAGGGATCGGTCACTTTAGCACTACAGCTCGAGGATGATGAGACTATTTGCCATTGCAAGAGCTATTTTATGGTGGTGGACATACTGCTTGCATACAATGTGATTTTCGGGCGATTGCTTTTGGTGGGGGTAGATGCTTACATTTCCATGCGCAAGCTGCTGATGAAGATCCCAGTTTTAGGAGGTGAAGCGGTACTCCGAGGAAACTAGAAAACAGCACGGGAAACGTATATCACAATGCTGAAAGAGGTTGATCAGGCTTTGCTATTGGATGCACTAGATGTTCCAATAGTCCGGAATGCTAAGCCCTTAGATTCACTTCAGGATGTGGAGCTCTCACCGGGAAAAGTGGTCAAGGTCACTGCCAACAAGACAGGCAAGGAAAAAGAGGCACTGGTAGCAGTACTCTCAGAGTTCACAGATGTGTTCGCCTAGCAACCTTCGGATATCAAGGGTGTATCTTCCGAGGTAATGTGCCACTCACTTAATGTGCAACCTAACTGCAAGCCTATTAAATAGAGGAAGAGGAACCATGCTCACGAGCGGCAGTTGGAGATGTCAGAAGAAATTGACACACTGTTGAAGAATGGGTTCATAAGGGAAGTGTTATATCAAGACTGGCTGTCAAATGTGGTGCTGGTTGAAAAATCCAATGGAAAGTGGAGGATGTGTGTTGACTTCACGAATCTTAACAAGGCTTTCCCCAAGGATAGATAGCCTCTTCCCAACATAGATCTCCTGGTCGACTCCACTTCGGGATTTGAAGAACACGCATTTTTGGATGCCTCTGCGGGATATCACCAGATCCCCATGAACAAAACTGATGAGGAAAAAACTGATTTTGTCAGGCACCGGGCTACTTATTGTTACCGGGTTATGCCATTTGGACTAAAGAATGCCGGTGCCACTTATCAGAGATTAATGGACAGGATGTTTGCACATCAGCTCAGGAGAAATGTGGAAGTCTACATAGATGACATGATTGTCAAGAAAAAGACGGCAGAGAGCTTACCAACCGAGCTAGCTGAGACTTTCACAATCTTGAGGAAGTTTGATTTGAAGCTCAACCCAGAGAAGTGTGCTTTCGGGGTGCAGTCCGAAAAATTCTTAGGTTTCATGATCTCGAAAAGGGGAATAGAGGCTAACCGGTGAAAATCCAAGCTATTCTGGAGGTGGAACCACCAAAGTCAATTAGGGAGGTACAGAAATTCAATGGAAAGGTAACAGATCTGGGCAGATTCATTTCTTGTTTAGCTAAACGATGTCTACCCTTTTACAGCGCTCTAGAAAGGATAAAGAATTTTGAATGGACTCCGAACTGCCAGAAAGTATTTGAAGAGTTGAAGCTTTTTCTTAGTACCCCACCTTTGTTAAGTTGGCCTCATTCGGCAGAAACCCTATACATGTATCTAGCAGTTTTATCCGGAGCAGTGGGTTCGATTTTGATAAGAGAAGAGGGTAGCCAACAGTTCCCCATCTATTACACTAGTAAAGTTCTAAGAGGCACCGAACTGAGATACCCCATACTGGAATAGCTCGCGTTCACATTAGTTACATCAGCCATCAAACTGCGGCCTTACTTCCAGGCACACACCATGGCGGTTTGGACAAATTCAAATCTCAGAAAGGTGCTACAAAAGCCGGAAGCATCTGGGAGAATTACTGAATGGGTAGCTCGGTTGGGAGAGTTTGATGTCTGATATGAGGTGCGCCCATCAATGAAGGATCAGGTCTTAGCTGATTTTGTAGCAAAGTTACATGCACCGCCACCGGAGCCAAGCCCATTTTCTTGGAAGTTGTATGTAGATGGAGCATCTTCATCCACAGGTGCTGGAGCCGGGGTGATCCTAATCAGACCTAGAAAGATAATAATTCAAGGAATGGCTCACATAGCATTTCAGGCACCCAATAATGTTGCGGAGTATAAAGCTCTCAGCTTTGGCTACAGCTCGCCATCGAGGTAAAATTGGACTCACTGACTATTTGCTCTGACTCACAGCTGGTTGTTAGCCAGATGCTCGAAAAATTTGAAGCAAAGGACCAGACGATGATCAGATATAAAGAATTAATAGCTGCACTCCTCTCCCAACTAGAGAAACTAGGATGTGTGTGGTCCATCGAGCAAATACCTTGGACAGATAATGAGGAGGCAGATGCTTTGGCCAAGTAGGCTTGCCTCCAGAACCAAACATCTGCTTCAAACATCATTTAGTCAATTCTATCGGCCCCAACCCATAAAACATATAAGGTTCACCTGTAGGAAGCGATGGATGGATGGCGGCTTTTGATTTATCAATATTTGAGCACCGAAGGTCTTCTAGAGGATCAGGTTCAAGCTCGGAAGGTAGTTTGGTAATCCAGTCGCTATGCTATTCTAGATGATCAATTGTATAGGTGATCTTTTACAGCTCCATGGGCAAGATGCTTGAGCACAGAAGAGGGCAATTATGTACTGAGAGAGATCCATGAAGGCATCTGTGGGGCACATGAGGGGGTACAAGCTATAGCTCGAAAAGCCTTGCTACAAGGGTATTATTGGCCAAGCATGGAGAAAGATGTTAAAGAGCTCGTCCAAAAATGTGATAAATGCCAAAGGTTCGGTAATTTGAAACATCAGAATCCTACCTCTCAAGTTCCAATCCACAGTCCTTGGCCATTCGTTCAGTGGGGTATCGACATTCTGGGCCCTTTTTCCTTGGCAACTGGACAGCAGAAGTGCTTGGTTGTGGCAGTTGACCCCTTTACCAAGTGGGTAGAAGCAGAACCCCTAACTACAATCACACCAGCGAACATTATCAAGTTTGTTTAGAAGTCCATCATAACAAGGTTTGGGATCCCACACTCCATTATCACTAACAATAGCAAGCAGTTTGCTTGTACGACATTCAGAGGATATTGCTCAGAATTGAAGATCCAGCTTTGCTTTACTTCTATGTACCACCCACAGTCAAATGGCATAATCGAGGTAACTAACCGAATCATTCTTGCAGGATTGAAGAAAAGACTTGATTCATCAAAAGGCCTCTAGGTAAACGAACTATACAACGTCCTGTGGGCCTACCAAACATCACCAAGATTGACAATGGGAGAAACCCCTTTCTCGCTCACATATGGGACAGAGGCAGTTATTCCTTGTGAGATCGGTATACCAAATATCCGGACTTCGAGTTTTGATGCTGAGAAAAATGATACAAGTTTACTATGTTAACTAGATAGGCTAAAGGAACAGAGAGAATTTGCTCAAATACAATATGCTGCCTACAAGTAAAGAATGTCATCCTACCACGATCGGAATATAAAACCAAGGTCATTCAGAATTGGACAGCTTGTTCTCAAGAAGGTAGTTGCATCCCAGACAATTGCGGGAGTTGGAAAGTTAAATCCTAACTGGGAAGGTCCTTACATGATATATGAAGTTAGAGGGGGAGCATACAGGTTAAAGGATTTCTCTGGGAAGATACTTTCTCATTCATGGAACATCTCAAACTTGAAGATCTATTATCAGTAATCTCGGATTTACAGCTCGACATTTTGTCTTAAGCACTAATTTTCATTATCAGTTCGACTTTACATTCTTATTGCTCACTCGGCTATATCGCTATCGAGCATTTTTGGCTAGGATTTTATTTCGCTTAACTCGGCTATATCGCCATAAAAGCAATTGTACTAGCTAAATTATCAATAAAATAGGTATATTTATGGAAAAACGATCTTTTCTATTATGTTATCTGCAAAAAAGTTGCTCTAACTCGGCAATTTCGCCATTGAGCAACCAAACGTTATGACAACAACATAGTTCGGCTATACCACCATCAGGCCATGCATTCTCATAATCAATGATAAGATCGGCTATATCGCCATCCAAGCACTTATTTTCTATTACTTATTACTCAGCTCGACTATATCGACATTAGAGTATTTGTTCTATTATTTACCGTAAAGCTCGCTCGGCAATATCACCACTAGAGCATCGATTCTATTGATTACTACTCAATGCGGCTACACAGCCATTCGAGCATTATCCTATAGCTCCTCAATCAATTCGGCTATATCGCCACTTAAGTCGCAGTTTCATCAATTACATTATTAAAAATGAAAACATTATCAAAACTAAATATGTTATACTACTCAGCTTTGATCGCCATTCAATCTGCGTTATCGTTCGGATAAACATTCAGATTATTATCTCATTCGCGCATGGATGTTAAATTGATTGGATAGTGTGGTTATTTACGATAACAGTTCAAAGCACTCGGTAATCAAATAATTCTCAATTTCATTAAGTCAAAAATAATACAAAGGGGTCTATTCATCTAGGTACACTTCGTCCAATCACGACCAGTCCATATCGGGACATTGCCCTTTGACTGCGTTAAAAAGTTTCTGACTGTACACAAAACACTTGTCAACAGCTAACTCCAGGGAATTATAATTCAGCTCGAAATATTTCTCCTCCAGTTCGGCTTTCGCCTTGTTAGCCTCCTTGAGCTCGGTCTGAATTTTCTTTAGCTCAGCCTCCACCTCAGCTTTTCCCCTCTCGTTCACAGTCACTTTTTCCTCGGCTTCTGCAACCTTTTTTAGCTCATTGGTGGCTTTGACCTCGACCTCCAGAGCCCTCTTCTCACTATCCTTCAGCTTGGCCTCCGCGGCATTAGCTCGAAGTCGCTTCCCGGCCATCAATTGTATCTCCTTCTTCCAGACCATAATCAACCTATTCATTTTCGCAATGACAGCTCTGCCCAGAATTGACCCCTAAAACGGAATAGGTGGGGACTCAAAATATATAGTATAATAATAAAAACAGGGCAAAGCAAAAATCGAGCAAGGGAGCCTACCTCTATCTGATGCCCCTTGATGGCAGTGCTCAACTCCTCAGCACTACTACGCATCAAAGGTGCAATCCCCTTCGAAAATAGGCCAATTGATGCATAAAATCATTGAAGATGGGGTTATCTTGGGAGTAGTCGTCCCCTTCCTCCATCGAGATGTCACAAAGCTCATCAGTGTGGGCTCTCATATCTCTTTTTTCAGGCTTGGGGTTTGAGGTCCCCACTCTTGCATGGTTCTCGGGAGATAGAGACCCGGACGTTGTCTAATGTTCGGCTAAAGGAGCATCAGTTGCTTGGTTCAGGGGCGGAATACCACCCGGCACCTCAATAAGTGCCGAGCTAGTGGTCGGAGCTGATGTGATTGGGCTACGGGAGGAGGCTGCAGTGGGGGTCTCCTGCGAAGTCTCAACAGGCGCTAGGCGAGCGTGCGTTTTCTACCTCTTGGCCCTGATCATCTCAGCCATGCTCAGTGTGTCAATCCTCTTCATCACTGTAAAAAAAAAAAAAAAGCAATGAGAGTATTAGAACAGAGGAATATCTAAAAGAGTATACTTTTTTAGCACGCCAAGATGATTCTGTTGGGGTCAAACCGAACATGAGCTGCTCCCTAATGTCTATTTTATTCCTGGCTAGAGCTCTCCAGCAGGCCGGAGTCCGTTCCTCTTTATCAAAAAGGTAGAGAGGGTTGTAATTTTTATTGATATACCGACCCCAGGTTATTTAAAAACTGAACTTATTATCGCTCTCAACAATAAAGAATAGGTTCTTCCAATTCTTTAGGGATTCTAGGTTCCCCATGAAGATCCCATAATCGGATCGGGCCTAGACATAGTTGTGATCCTCGATAGTTACGCTGAGCCTGATCACGTGAGTAGCCTGGAAAAGCCAAAGTGTCAAGTTGATGTCATTGTCAGCTGCCCACATCTGCAAAGCCGAGATAATTCGCCAGGCGTTCGGATGGATTTGGCACATGGTTAAACCATAGTAATTCATCAGCTCCACCGCAAAAGGCGTCGGACGAAGGCTCATTCCAGCCTCAAAATCTGCCTCATAGATAATTATGGTTTTCTTGCTTGAAAATTTGGCATTAGCTCGAATACTAACCCCGGGGACTCGGATCCTATAGCTTTCAGAAATGCCCAAACGCTTATCCAATTCTACCATTTCACTCATCTTTACAATCGAGCTAATACTGCCTACTTCGGGAAGCCTCCTGGGCTCCTTCTTTCTCGACGGATCTGGCTGACTGGTACCAGGAGACTCTAGAATATCATCATGCAAAAGGCCCTCTTTTACTCTAACTCTCTCATTGGAACTCTCAGAAACACTCATGGTAAAAGGAAAGAGAAGCAGTACGAACCTAAAAAGACAGAAATTTGTGGAAGAAATCCTCAACAGTGACAAACAATAAGACTTACGGACGAAAATCCATTAATGAAGCAAGGAGATCTGCAAAGATTCACAACAAGAGAGCCAAGAGTAAACGGAGGATAAAGGAAGAGAAATCTGGGAAAAGAATTGCAAAGAAACAGTAGTTTGCGTTAATGGAGCAAAAAAGAAATTGGGAGAGGGAGAAAGAAAGAAAATATATAGGCATGGTGAACCACTGACCTTTCGATAGGTGGCAAGAGTCCATTGGGGATCATGTGATAATTGTTCCCCACGCAACAACCAAAGAGACACCATCATGTCAATCTCTGGTGTAGCCATCGGATCCTGTTGTACGAGGCATCAGTAACCACCTTTCAAGGCACCACGAGCCCAACTGTCTTTAATGCGTCGTAGATTGGCATTCACGCGCTTGACAGGTATCCCCTTCGAGTGTCAGTCATCTTCCCTAATAACATAAATGTCATCTGCTAGGGGGAGGGGACTTATGATAACCGGACTCTCTATCCAAGAGTTTGGTATCTAACCGGACTCCCAATCCATGAGTTCGGTAATCAGGCTCTCTCGGATATCCACCATATCAGTAGCTCGATTACCTAAATAGCTCGGAATTAGCATATGAAAAGTCATCATTCACTGATATCTTCCAGATATTAGGCAGATCCTGATCACATAATAATGAAAAAAACCTAAAATCACTTAACAAATCCTTACAAATTATGAATCGAGCACCAATCAAGGAGTCAGAGTAATTTCTTCCTAATAAGGATCCTATTTCCTATTCTGCCTAGGGAAGAACTCTAAATAAAAGAAAGGAACAGGTATGTTCTCCTCTCTCTAGATTTTTTACACAGAAAATACAATTTACTCAATCTACTGACTTGATCGTCGGAACTTTTATCGTCGGAGCCCCGTCGGTTTTCTTGAGCTTTTCAGGTGATTTACTTAAGAGAACGCTCCAAATAAATATCATTGCCATCAATAATAATAATAATAATAATAATAATAATAATAATAATAATAATAATAATAATAATAATAATAATAATAATTGCCTAAATTCGAGTGTTCATGCGGTGCTCATTGATGCACCATTCAGTGTGGAGCACACCGTTGGATGGTTTTTAGATTAATCACCTCTTCTGGTTAAGAAATATTATTCTATTGGCTACCAATTCTACCTGTAACTATTCAAACATTATAAAATTATAAGAAAGATGGACAACATAAATTTTTATACAGAAGACAGATGGCGACAGAAATGCATAAAGCCACGTGTCTACCAAACACAAATTAGGAAAAAGAAAACACAAATTGGTATCCAAGAACAATGAGTTTTTACTCACGAAAAGAATGATTTCACTATTAGAAAATATACCAGGTAGACAAATCAGAAGAGAGAACAATAGAAAATCAAAAGCGTGCTGTTTAGTTTTAGAAAATATTTTTTATTTTTCTTTTTCAGTTTTCATTTTCATTTCTTAATTTTCAATTTTTTTATTTTTCAAAATAAAAAAACTAAAAAATGAAAATTATATTTGCTTTTTTCCTTTTATCAGTATATTCATTCACAATCTCCTACAATTTTTTTTTTTACATTCTATATATTCTATCAATATAATTAAAATAATTGTTGTTTATATTAATAATATTTTTCTTTTTCAGTTTTCGTTTTCATTTTCATTTTCATTTTTTATAAAACTATTTTATATATTTAAAAAATTTATCAATATTCATGTATATTTTTTAATTATTCACGTATATTATAATAATGATTTTAGTGGCGGAGGCGGCGTCATGTATATTTTTTAATTATTCATGTACATTATAATAATGATTTTGATGGTGGCAGTGAAGGCGGTGGAAGGCAGCGGCGAAGGCGGCAGCGGTATGGTTGTGGTGGCGGTGGCGGCGGCGGCGACAACGTGGTGGTGGTAGTGGTAGTGGTGGTGAAGGCGGCGGCGGTGTAATAGTGGTGGGGACGGCGGTGCGGTTGTGGTGGTGGTAGTGGCGGCGGAGGCGATGTAGTGGTAGTAGCGACGGAGGCGTGGTGGTGGCGGCGACGGTCGAGGCGGTGGAGGCGGCTGTGTAGTTATGGTGGTGGCGGTGGTATAGTTATGGTGGTGGCGGCGGCGGCGGCGGCGGCAGCGATGTGGTAGCAATTGGTGAAAATCCCGTGTTTTCTATTTTGAAAATTACATTCCTCTAATAAAGGAAAAATGAGAAAATATATTTTTTGTATTTTTTATATAATAGTTTAATTTTAGAAAATCTTGAAAATAAATTCTTAATTTTTTAAATTGAAAAATATTACAAGTAAATAGCTAGTTTCACTTTTTAATTTTTTTTTGAAATAATTTTTTAAAAAACTGAATTTATTTTTTAAAACTAAATTGCACTTAACCTACTCTAAACACTAGACAACTAGCAAAGAAAATGCAATAAGCTTATTCACTTATAGAATCTACATATACATACAGTAGAACAAAATGATTCCAAAATATTGATATTATATAAGCTTATTCAGCCCTTCTCCCAACATGCTGATTAATTGCGCAGCAATTCTGAAATGCAACCAAAATACACCTCTTCAGTCTTCTTTAGAGTGGTACAAGTTGTATGTCTTCCCCGAGTAAAAATACATGGAAAGCTCAATCAATAAGCATAAGCGAATAATCGGCTTCGTTCCTTTTCTAGTTTTTCTCTGAATCCAAACAGAAAGTTACAAAATTTTTAGCAGCAACAAATTAAGAGTTATCTGGAAGAATTAAAATATATATATATATATATATATATATATATATATATATATATATATATATATACAAATTAGTGACCATGTTTTCGAGCAAGAAAGCAGAGAAGGAGATGACCTATAATTTTCATTTGCACATTTAGTGCTCATGCTCTTGCTAAAAAATGACATCAGAATCATTCTTTTCTCTATCTAATCTCTCAATCTAAATCCAATAAAATCTGCTATTAAAGCTCATTAATTGCACACAAACATGGATCTTATACTTTCTCCGGCGAAGAAAATCCCATCAACACCCTTAACTTTCTTTGTCAAATCCTCCAAAAATTCTCTTCGTTTGCACCATGCCTCCTCATTCTCTGTCCATCTCCAGCAAGAAAATCAAGAACCCGCCTTGTTTGATAAAGTTTTTCAACCAAAAGAAAAAGCAAAAGGAAAAGTCAAAGAAAATGGCAAAACAAAGAAAAATGGGTCAAAGAAAATGGCTACTGTTTCGTCAAATAAAATGGCTACTATTCGTCAAAGAAAATGGCTTCAAACAATTCAGCAAAAAATGTCAAGAATTTCTGCTTGCTCTGCCTATAAAAGGCAGAGTAATTTAGCATTGTAAACAATCGGAAATAATCTCAATTTTCTTTGTATTCCTTCAATTGAGAGAGAGAGCTGAAGAGTGAGTATAAGTGTTCCACAAAATTGTGAGGGTGTAATTTTGTGAGAGTATTCCTCAAGTTATTACTAAAACTTGAGAGATTGTTTGTAATCTCATTATTTCATAGTGAAGATTTCTCGGAGTTTGTCCCGTGGTTTTTCCCTCTATAATCACAAGAGGGTTTTCCACGTAAATTTTTTGTGTCGTTTTTATCTTGGCAGTTATTTATTTACTCACCTTTTTCTCAACAAGTGGTATCAGAGTCTTGGTTCGGCTATTTTTCACACTGCATCAGAACTGCTGTCTGGTGGAGTAGCAAATTTTGAAGAAATAAATATACTGCCAGGAAGAGAAAAATATAAGAAATTTTTCGGTACGATTCGTTTCGAAAACGGGTGTAAAACGAGAAATTTGATGAATAGTGATACTATTCAAAGTGCAAAATTTTCATTCAAAATTTGCATGGAGCTGTAGCTTTTTTGTTCGAAGTTACTGTTCAGTGGGCCAAAAGTACTGTAGTTGGTTACTATTCAAGGTACTATTCATACGGTACTATTTAAGGTACTATTCATACGGTACTATTCATACAGCACTATTCACAGCAGCAACATAACAGGACAGAAAATTGAGATCGAAAAGTTTAACGGCATCGGCAATTTTTCCCTATGGCAAAGAAGGATGAAGGATCTTCTTATTCAGCAAAAAGTTCACAAGACTCTATTAGGTAAAGAAAATAAGCCTAGTACAATCAAGGATGAAGATTGGGAGGAGATGGATGAAATTGCAGCAAGCACTATTCGTCTAAATTTATCAGATACCGTTTTGCAAAATATCGAATCTAAAGATTGCAAGACTGCCAAAGATACTTGGGGGACTTTAGAAAAATTGTACATGTCAAAGAATCTTTCCAACAAGTTCCATTTATGGAAAGAGCTGTATCGGATGCGGATGCCGGACAATGTGGATATGTTGCAACATTTGAGTAACTTTAATGGCATGATCTCTCAATTATTAAAGTTTGATGTCAAGTTCAACGATGAAGAGAAAGCCGTACTCATTATGGCTACACTCCCCTCTACATATGATCACCTCATCACTACTCTTACTTATGGCAAAGATAAGTTAGAGTATGAAGTTATAGCAGAATCCTTGGTGTCTTTTGAGAAACAAAATAAGGAACGAGGTTTAGAGTCTCAAGCTCTTATTACAGAGAATAGAGGAAGAGCTCAAAATCGAGGAGGGAGGAACAGAAACGACAAGTCCAGAGGAAGATCAAAATCCAAAATCAGAAATGATGGTTGTTATCATTGTGGAAATCTAAGCCACATAAAGAAAAATTGTCGAATCTGGAAACGTGAACAGATGGAATCTAGCCAAAAGAAAAATGGTAGCGATAACAACACAACTACAGCAGCAGCCGTAGAAGAAGAAGTAACCACAGTAATTGCTAAAGATTGCTTACATGTCAGCAATAACATGAACGAGTGGGTGGTAGATTCGGGAGCTTCTTACCATATTACTCCCAACAGAGAAATATTTACCACATACAAAGCAAGTGACTTTGGTAATGTGAAGATGGGAAATTCTGCATACTCCAGAATTGTTGGCATTAGAGATGTAAGTATCCAAACAAATGTTGGCTTCCAAATGACATTGAAAAATGTGAGGCATGTTCCAGAGTTACGCCTCAATTTGATTTCCGTGAATGTCTTAGATGAGCAAGGATACGAAAGCTATTTTGGAAATAAGCAGTGGAGACTTCGCAAAGGATCGATGATTATTGCAAAGGGAAAACTTTGTTGCAAGCTGTACAAGACTAGTGGAAAGGCTTGCATGGACAGTGCAAATGTAGCAATAGATGTTTCACCAAATTTATGGCATAAACGGCTTGGCCATATGAGTGAAAAAGGGCTGCAACTACTTGTAAAGAAAAAGTATATTCCTTTAGAGAAAGGTATGCTGTCAGATCCTTGTGATTATTGCCTGTTTGGAAAGCAACATAGAGTATCATTTAAAAGTAACTCTGCAAAAAGAAAAGAAGCATTAGAACGTGTATATTCTGATGTTTGCAGCCCCATGGAAGTTGAATCTCTAGGAGGAGCTAGATATTTTGTAACCTTTATTGATGATGCTTCTAGAAAAGTTTGGGTTTATTTGTTAAAAACAAAAGATCAAGTCCTTGGAGTTTTCAAACAATTCCATGCCATGGTGGAAAGAGAAACAGGGAAGCAGCTAAAATGTCTCCGATCAGACAATGGAGGCGAGTACACTTCCTATGATTTTAGAGATTATTGCTCTAAATGTGGGATTCGGCATGAGAAGACAGTTCCTGGCACTCCTCAACACAATGGTGTAGCAGAACGAATGAATCGCACCATCATAGAGAGGGTTAGATGCATGTTGAGATCATCAAAACTGGCAAAGTCTTTTTGGGGAGCAGCAGTGCAAACCGCATGCTACTTGATCAATAGATCTCCATCAGTTCCTTTAGAATTTGACATTCCTGAAAGAGTATGGATAGAAAAAAATATTTCATACTCTCATTTGAAGGTGTTTGGATGCAAAGCTTTTGTGCATATACCAAAGGAGCAAAGATCAAAACTTGATGATAAGGCACTTCCATGTATCTTTATTGGCTACGGAGATGAAGATTTTGGCTACAGGTTCTGGGATCCAATAAAGAAAAAGGTCATAAGAAGCAGAGATGTGGTCTTCCATGAGGACCAAACAATTGAAAGTTTGGATGACAAAGAGAAAGAACTCGAAAAATCCATTGTTGAGCTAAACTCTCCACAGCAACAGTTATTCGATGGAGAAGAAGCACAAGAAGCAAATGAAGATGTTGAGCTGCATCCTACTGATGATGACATTGAAGAAGATGTACCAGCACAGGAGGGTCATTACGAACAGCAGGAGAATGATGAACAACAGTTGAGACGGTCAACCAGAAATCGAATGTCATCCACAAAATGCCCAGCATCAGATTATATCCTTCTTACTGAGAAAGGAGAGCCAGAAAGCTTTCAAGAAGTAATGGCTCATAAAGACAAAGACAAGTGGATGGAATCCATGCAAGAGGAGATGAATTCTCTCGTGAAAAACATCACCTATGAGTTGATGAAACTTCCAAAAGGCAAAAAAGCCTTGAGAAACAAATGGGTGTACCGAATAAAAGATGATGGACGAGAAAATCTAATGAAATACAAAGCTCGATTGGTCGTCAAAGGTTTTGGTCAAAAGAAAGGAATATATTTTGATGAAATCTTTTCTCCGGTGGTGAAGATGTCATCGATCAGAGTAATCTTGGGACTAGCAGCCAGTCTAGATCTTGAGATTGAGCAGATGGACGTAAAGACTGCATTTCTTCATGGAGATCTAGAAGAAGAAATTTATATGCAGCAGCCTGAAGGGTTCGAGGTCAAAGGAAAAGAGAATCTAGTATGCAGATTGAGAAAAAGCTTGTGCGGACTAAAGCAAGCTCCTCGACAATGGTACAAGAAGTTCGATTCATTTATGATGGATCGAAAGTGCAAGAGAACAACAGCAGACTCCTGTGTTTACATCAAGCAATTTCCTGGTGAGAAATTTGTCATCCTACTATTATATGTTGATGATATATTAATTATTGGTCAAGATGCTAGAATGATCAATCAGTTAAAGAAAGAACTTTCTGAAGTCTTTGATATGAAAGACTTGGGTCCAGCAAAGCAAATTTTGAGGATGGAAATTACCCGAGATAGGAGGTCTCGAAGGCTATGGCTGTCACAAGAAAAATATATTGAACGAATTCTTGAAAGGTTCAATATGAAAGGAGCAAAGCCAGTTTCTTCACCTCTTGGTGGGCAATTCAAACTTACCAAGGAGATGTGTCCTTCTTCAGAAAAAGAGAAGAAGAAAATGACGATTACTCTATATTCTTCAGCTGTTAGTAGCTTAATGTACGCGATGGTATGCACAAGGCCAGATATCGCTCATGCAGTAGGAGTTGTGAGCCGTTTCCTAGCAAATCCAAGAAAGGAGCATTAGGAAGCTGTCAAATGGATATTCAGATATCTAAGGGGAACATCAGAAATGTGCCTAAGTTTTGGAAGAGAAAAACCAGTCTTGGAAGGATTTACAGATGCAGACATGGCCGGTGATCTTAATGATAGAAAGTCTACATCTGGATACTTGTTTACTTTTGCAGGGGGAGCTGTGTCATGGCAGTCCAAGTTGCAAAAATGTGTTGCTCTATCTACAACCGAAGCTGAGTATATAGCACTCACTGAAGCAGGAAAAGAAATGATATGGATGAAAAATTTTCTCCAAGATTTGGGTTTAAAGCAAGAAGGGTACGTAATTGATTGTGATAGTCAGAGTGCAATTGATTTGAGCAAAAATGCTACTTACCACTACAGAACAAAGCATATCAATGTCAGATATCACTGGATTCGTGAAGCACTTGAGAGGAAGTTATTTCAGGTTCAGAAGATTCACACAGACAAAAATGGAGCAGACATGTTGACAAAAGTGATTTCTAATCAGAAACTTGAGTTGTGTTCCAAGCTTGCTGGAATGAGTTTGCAATAACAGTTTTGCAGTACTATTCTTCCCTGATTGGTTGAAAAGAGGGAGAATTGATAAAGTTTTTCAACCAAAAGAAAAAGGAAAAGGAAAAGTCAAAGAAAATGGCAAAACAAAGAAAAAATGGGTCAAAGAAAATGGCTACTATTTCGTCAAATAAAATGGCTACTGTTCGTCAAATAAAATGGCTTCAAACAATTCGGCGAAAAATGTCAAGAATTTCTGCTTGCTCTGCCTATAAAAGGCAGAGTAATTTAGCATTGTAAATAATCGGAAATAATCTCAATTTTCTTTGTATTCCTTCAGTTGAGAGAGAGAGCTGAAGAGTGAGTATAAGTGTTCCACAAAATTGTGATGGTGTAATTTTGTTAGAGTATTCCTCAAGTTATTACTAAAACTTGAGAGATTGTTTGTAATCTCATTATTTAATAGTGAATATTTCTCGGAGTTTGTCCCGTGGTTTTTCCCTCTATAATCACAAAAAGGTTTTCCACGTAAATTTTTTGTGTCGTTTTTATCTTGGCAGTTATTTATTTATTCACCTTTTTCTCAACATTGTTGACCAGCTCGAGATGGCAGAGGAGGCAGCTATGGAGCTTACTAGGTCTCACAATTCCGGTATTGATCGCCACCCTAGAGTTTTCTTCACCAATGCCTAAACAATTCCGGTGTCGATCGCACCCTAGAGTTTGCCTCTCCGAAGCCTGAACAATTTCGGTGTCGATTGCCACCTCAGAGTTTCTAGAGCAAAACGAAATAACTTTTTCGTTTTTTTTCATGAGAGAGACAAAGAATCGGTTTAGTTTGTCTAACGGGTGACTGGTAATCAGATGTTGCGTATCACACCATCAAGTGGACCGGGAGTACTGAATAACATGTCCCTAAGTTCCATTTCTTTGAAAAAATAAAAGAAATTCCATATTCTCTATTTCGAAATGCTTTTGCTTTACTTATACAATAGGCTTCAGGCCTTACAAATTACCAGGCAATCGGGTCGGCTCAGTTGGGTTGGAATAACTTTGAATCAATTTTTTTTGTTTTGGATTTTTGGAGTCGGATCGCTTTGTTTAGATAGGACTAAAAAACTAAAATCAAAAATCGGATTGAGCCAAATCGATATGTTTAATTCAGTTTAATTAGTTTACTTTTAAAATAAAAATTTAATTATACCTATTCGTTTTTAATAATCAAAAACTGGCAAAAAGTTAGTTTACATGTCGATATATTTTACATGTCGGATCGATTCTTGAATCCGTCTTAGATATAGATCCAATTGAATTTGAACATTGTAAAAAAAAACTCACTTAACATGAATTTGGACATAACATAAAGGTTCACATTTGGTCCACACATGACATAATAAAAAATTTTAAACAAATATGTTTTGTTTAACAAATTAAATAAAAACAGAAAAAAATATTAAATAGAAATTATAATGTATAAATAAATAGGATGTAAAATAAAATTTAATTGAAAAGGAAATTAGATAATTTTAGATAATTTTTTAAAATTTTAAGTTCAAATCGAATTCAAATTTAAATTTTTTAACTCATTGGAATTCAATCTTAATTGAATTTTTGTATCCGCTAGAAAAAAAATGCCATGTCTGCTACAAATAAAAATATATATATATATAAAAAGCAAGTGACGGAGACGTGCAACCTTTATGTATACTATAGGAAGATTTTATTTGGTTTAGTACAAGTCTAGATGTGAAACTTAGCTAGCATTCACATAAAGAACAGAATCCAATTCCATTCTCCCCTCCTATATTTTCTTTTAAGTTCTAGACTAAATGCATGTCCCACTCTAAATAAATATATAATAAATAGAATCCATTACATTCTTTTTCTCTTAGCATATCCATAATATCATTCCATACCTAATCATATTTATTAAAGAAAATGTGTGATTAAGGTGACTTATTAATCTATTAATCATGTGAGTGACATTGAAATATATTGTTTGGGGTAAGTCTATGCCAGAAGACAACATCTGAATATTGACTTTAAAGTAATTACGTCAATACTCAGAGAAAATGTTATCAATTTTCCTTATGGTTTTGTAGTTTGAGCTTATTTACCCCTTATTTTTTTAAATAAAAAGAAAAATTACTTAAAATAAGAAATCGATACTGATTTGTCATTTTCTTATAATGCAGTGTGAGATTTTAAAAAATTACTTAAAATAAGAAATCAATTATGATTTGTCATTTTCTTATAATGCAGTTTGAGAGAGATGACGGTATTGATAAATTCGTTAATGTGCACACGTAGTTTACAAAAAATATTAAGAGACAAATAAACTCCTTATATAAAATTATAAGGAAAAATCAATACATTTTCTCTTAATATTGACTTTTAAGGATTAAAAATTTTAGAATTTAGTATTTATGATTTATAATTTAGGATTTAAATTTAAAAAAATTAAAATTAATATATAAAGGATATTTTTAAAAAATAATTGTATGCATATATTCTTATAAAATAGAGATTATGTCTTTTTTAAAAAATTAGAAGTTAATAAAAGTTTTATACTATAATTTAAAAAAAATAATAATAAATGTTCTAAATTAATGGATTTTTTTATTTAAATAATCATTTTTAACATGTGCCAAAACTTAGGGGATATAACGGGAGACTTATTTATGTCTTATTATTTAACATTGAGAATGGATATAACAGGAGACTTGCGCTTATCTTTTGGTAGTACTCCATAGTTAGTGCAGATAACGCGTGTTGCATTAAAAGGTCAAATTAGTCAAACAGATCAAAGTCGGCTTCCACGTGTCATCCTCCGCTCTGAGTTAGTGTCACTACTTAGGTTCTTCTGTTTGGTTTTGTTCGCACATGGTCTCTCTAATGTCTACAAGCCATTGCAATTATCTGTTACCATTTTATTTTTTTCCATAAACATTATTAAAATTCTATGTAACCAAAATTTTCAAATTGAGATAAAGTTTTGATTTGCTATTAGCATATTTTTTGCCTTTAATATTTTGATATTGTGCATAAAAATATATCTCTTTTTTTCTTTAATTTTTTAATTGGATTAATTATAAAAATCTCTTAACCTATAACACTATTTGATTTTAGCCTCTATATTAAAATAATTGACCAAATTGATTCGAGTTCTTTTAATTTTTTTCAAATTCAGCCATCCATTGAGTTTTTTATTCAAAATCATATGACATTTAGCCATTAAATTTTTGTGACGAAATATAATCTGTCACTAAATTTAAAATATAGCGATGAATTAGCATCAGATTTCATTATTTATCGCTAAAAATAGTCAAAAGAATTCAAATTAAAAATAAAAATGTATCATTAAATAATAAATTAAAAAATATTAAAAATAATACTTTTCTTTATGAGACTTATATTATGATCATTTAGTTCATAATTCATATAGAATTAATATTCCAAATAAATATATAGTTTTTACTTTTTTAGTGATATATATTATAATTAGTAATATACTTCTCTTTGTATTTTTCGTGTTAGTTGTAAAAATCGCGTGAAACAATAAAATTGAAAATATTATATCAATAAAAATATTGTAAGAATATATATTTGATAAAAATATTTGGTTTTTTGTTCCTATGTTTTTAATTTTTTAATTTAAAAAATTATTTTTATTTTCTAATTTGAAAAAATATTTTTAATATTTTTTATTTTTAATTTAAAAATTATTTCTTAAAATTTTTTATTTTTTAAATATTTTTAGCAGTGGATTTTGGATATCATTGTTAAAAATCTATCACTAAATGCAATTCTACTTAACAAAGTGATAGACTTAAAAAATTCTAAAAGATTGAGAATATATTTGATATTTTTTTAGTTCAGAGACTAAAATGAAAATATGGTTACAGGTTGGTTGAATTTTTTTTATAAATAACCCTAAAAAATAATTACCTCATCAATAAAGCTCAAAAAAAGTATACACTTGCTGTTAAAGTGGCAAAAGTTAATACATATGCGTAGTATGTGACAACAAATTGGATAATCAATCTTCTATCTCACTCCCCTTCAACAAACCTACAACTTCCTTCCAAGGAAATCAAAGCACTTCACTTTCTTTCTCTGGTTCTGTTTGATATAGTGCTATAATTTTGTTATATTTTAGTGTAAATTTAGTGTGTTTTCTAGTTATTTTTAATTAGTTGCTTACGTTACTTTAATTCTTGTTTTAGTCAAGAATTTATTGATTTGTGTGCTTTTCTATGTTTTCTAGATGCATTTTGATGATTTTGAAATTAAAAGAATTTTTGGAGCTGATTTCTAAAGCAATTTATTCTAAGTTTTTTATTTTGACATGTCATGGCCGTGATGAAAAGTTGGCCATGGCCGTGGGAGATTATCTTTTCAAAATCGAAGGTTTTCAAGATGCTAGTCACGCCCATGGTGAAGTTTTGGTAACGGCTGTGATCAAACGAACACCCCAAAGTTCTAGAATACATTTTAATAGTGAAACCTGTTAGAAATTTTAACTTCTAATGTTGATTCAGTAATTGATAATTACTATTGTTGTACACACGGTGATGATTAGTGTAGTATTGAAGAGGTAATTATCGGGTGTAAATCTCTCCGTCCCATATCGTGAAAATAAAAGTTTGAGTGGTATTTTGTATAATGGTAAAAGTATAAGGGTCTTTTGGTATTTTGTGAATTAAAATGTATTTTTTTAATTCATAACAGACAGTTTTTCTTAATATACGTTTTTTTTTTTACTTCCTTCCTTCAAAAAAAAAAATACTCTGCTCTAAGGGTTTAATTCAATAATCAAGAATTAAACAAGTACTTGTATCATCAAAGGGCGAATTGAATATTATTCGATATTGGGATTGGAAAACATTAATTATTATCTGCGTTTAGGATATTTTATTAGCATAATGGAATCATCAAGTAAGTTTTCTATTCCTGTAATTTTATAATTATGTCATATGATTTATGTTTTTTATTGATTTAATTATTCTATTAGGATCATTTGTTAATTGCTTCTGCATATTAGTTAATTTAACATTTGGTATCAGAGTACCTAATAGAAATTAAATTACCAATTTAGGGTTTATGAGAATTTGGGGATTTTCTCAATTAAAGTTAATTAATATTTTAAATTAATTATTTATGGCATAATTATAATGGGTATTTAATTTTGGATTGAAATTTTCGTTCAAATGGTTAAAATATTGCTATCGGCATTAAAATTTGATTTTAATGGTTTTTTATAAAAGTCTTAGTTTAATAATTCATTAATTTAAGTATTATAATGATATTATTAAACTTAATAATTTAAGTTTACATTATTTAAATCTTTAATATTTTAGTTAGTGCGTTAGTCACCAAAATAGCCCATTCGGAGTTCGTTAAATGATTTGAATTATGTTTATAAATGCTTATTTGATATAGAATCATGAATGACATTTAAGAATAATAAACATTTATAGTTATTAACATGTAGTTATACGGTTACCCAAAGGTAGATCTTACTCATGTTCAATAACAATTGAAGTAGGTTACAAATTTTGTTTGATTAATATATAATGTACATCCAAAGATGACTTATATGTTAATGTAAACTTAATGATTCACCTTATATATGTTATATGAATGATGCATGTTTGATGATTGTTAGTTGTGTTTAGATTTAGCCCAAAGGTGAATTTAAATACAATGTTTTGGTACGTTATAGTCTGAATTGTTGTTTAAATTCAAAGCAATTGATTTGTGAGATGTAAATGTTTGCAGTGATCTCTACTATGTCAAATATGGCTGCCAATGGTATCAAGTTTAATGGGCAGAACTATAATGATTGGATCAAATATGTCAAGCTAAATGCTGGCCTTTTGGGACTCGATTCAGCTCTAGTTATGGATGAGCCCACTAAACCGACCGATACTAGTTCGGAGGCAGACAAGAAACCGTGGGAGAACTGGGAGAGGTCAAATAGGCTTATGATGAGTTTTCTTAAGCTTAGCATAGTGCCTAATGTTAAGCCTTCCCAGCCCAAGACTGAAAATGTGAGGGAATTTATGGCTGAGATTAAGAAGTGTACTATGACAGACATTGTGGATAAGTCTGTTATTGCTGCTCTAATTAATGATTTATCTAATAGAGAGTACACTATAGCTCAGTCAATGGATGAACACATTACTCACATGGTGAATACCTACAATCGGCTCAAAAGTTTGGATGTGGATCTTGGTGAGAGGGTGTTGGTTGAGTTCATGCTGAAATCATGTAAGGGTGATGATTTTAAGCAATTTCGGAGAACTTACAATCAACTTAAGGAAAAATGGTCTCTTTCGGATACTAAGGCCATGCTCATGCAAGAGGAGGCAAGGCAAAGGGAAGATCTTAAGGTCAAACTTCCCCAAGCCAACTTTGCCTATCATGGTAATTCAAACGCTGGTTCTAGTGGCGGCAAAGCTCCAAGTAAGAAATGGAAGAACAAGGGAAAGCAGCCATTTAAGGTGCAGCCTGGTAAAGGGCAGGGAGAGGTTGAAAAGATTCTGAAATGTTTCTTTTGCAACAAACCTGGGCACAAGAAGGCTGATTGCCTAAAGAAGAAAGCATGGTTTGAGAAAAGAGGTATACATTTTGTTTCAGTATGCTTTGAATCAAATCTGATTGAAGTACCTTCTAATACTTGGTGGCTTGATACTGGTGCAACCACTCATGTTTCTAATATTATGCAGGGTTACCTAAATCTCCACCGAATGCCGGAAAGTGAAAGCTTTATATTTATGGGAAACAGGATGAAAGCTAGAATTGAAGCTGTAGGTACATATAGAATTGTGTTAGATACGGGCTATTGCCTTGATCTAGAGAAGTGTCTATATGTTCCTGATTGCTCTAGAAATCTTGTTTCTGTTTCTAGGTTGGATGTTTTAGGATTTGATTTTAGGATTGGACATGGTTGTTTTTCATTGTATCGTGGAACAAACCTTTGTGGTACTAGTTTATTGTCAGATACTTTGTATTGTTTCAATCTAAATTCTATTTTTGTTAATTCCCTGTTTAATGTTGATGTTGAATGTGATATTGGTATGAAAAAGAATGCACTCAATGAGTCTTCTGCTGACGTGTGGCATAAAAGACTCAGTCATATATCCAAAGAGAGGATTTTGAGACTAATTAAAAGTGAAGTTTTGTCTCAATTGGATTTTACCGATTGGAATGATACTTGTGTGGATTGCATTAAGGGTAAGCAAACCAAACATGTATCAAAACAGGCTACCACAAGGAGTAGTGGATTACTCGATTTAATACATACAGATATTTGTGGTCCTTTCGATGTACTGTCTTGGGGCGGTGAGAGGTATTTTATCACCTTCATTGATGATTACTCTAGGTACTGTTACCTATATTTACTGCATGAAAGAACTCAATCGGTTGATGTCCTTGAGACATTCATTACGGAGGTTGAGAGGCAGTTAAATAGAAAGGTTAAGGTAATACGTTCCGATAGAGGTGGTGAATATTATGGAAAGACATCAGAAGTTGGACAAATTCTAGGTCCATTTAAGAAACTCCTTGAGGCTAAGGGCATTTGTGCACAGTATACAATGCCCGGATCGCCACATCAAAATGGTGTAGCTGAAAGGCGTAATCGTACATTGATGGAAATGGTAAGGAGTATGGTGAACAATAGTTCTGTACCTGTTTCATTGTGGATGTATGCATTGAGGACAGCCGCATACATATTGAATAAGGTACCTAGTAAAGCAGTTCCTAAGACACCTTATGAACTGTGGACATCTAGGAAGCCTAGTTTAAGACATCTTCACGTGTGGGGATGTCAAGCCGAAGTGAGGATATATAATCCACATGAAAAGAAGTTGGATTCCAGGACCATTAGTGGTTATTTCATTGGATATCCGGAGAGGTCAAAAGGGTATAGATTCTATTATCCTAACCATAGTACGAGAATTGTAGAGTCTGGGAATGCTCGCTTCATTGAAAATGGCAGAGTCCGTGGGAGTGTGGGAGCACGTAATGTAGAGATAAGAGAGTCATTGATGGACCGAATATCAAGTGATCCATCTCAAGTTGATGTTCCTATTATTGTAGCATTGCCACAAGGCATTAATATGGAACAACAACAAATGGATGCTCCAAACCCAATTGTGGATGCCATTGTTCAAGAAGAGGAAGAAAATGCCAAAGTTAATGAGCAAGTGCAACCTCAAGAAGAAATAGCATAGAGGAGGTCTACTCGAGAGAAAAGATCAGCTATTTCAAATGAGTATATAGTTTATGCACTTGAGCATGAGAGTGACTTTAGCATTGACAATGACCCAGTCTCTTTTGACCAAGCCATGAGCAGTGAAAATTCTGACAAGTGGTTGATGGCCATGAAGGAAGAGTTGAAATCTATGGCTTACAACAATGTCTGGGAAATGACGAAATTGCCGAAGGATTCTAAAAGAGTCGGCTGTAAGTGGGTCTTTAAGACCAAGCGAGACTCTAAGGGCAATGTCGAGAGGTATAAAGCCAGACTTGTTGCCAAAAGTTACACTCAAAAGGATAGCATTGACTACAAATAGACTTTCTCTCCTATTTCTAGAAAGGACTCTTTAAGGATTGTAATGGCTTTGGTGGCTCATTTTGATCTTGAGCTTCACCAGATGGATGTTAAAACAGCCTTTCTCAATGGAGATTTGGAAGAAGAGGTATATATGGATCAACCTCAAGGTTTTGAGACCACAAATGAAGGATATCTGGTATGTAGGTTGAAGAAATCAATCTATGGATTAAAACAAGCTTCTTGACAATGGTACTTGAAGTTTAATGATATTGTATTGTCATATGGGTTTGTAGAAATGACCGTTGACCGGTGTATCTACATGAAGGTTGAGGGAAGCAAGTTTGTAATCCTTGTGTTGTATGTAGATGATATTCTTCTTGCCGCTAATGATCGTGGGTTATTGGATGATGTTAAGGATCACTTTTCTAGCAACTTTGAGATGAAGGATATGGGTGAGGCTTCTTATGTGATCGGAATAAAAATATTTCGGGATAGATCACAAGGAATTTTGGGACTGTCTCAAAAGGCTTACATCAACAAAGTTCTAGAAAGATTTAAGATGGAATCATGCACAACTAGTCCAGTTCCCATCCAGAAAGGGGATAATTTCAGTCTATCTCAATGTCCCAAGAACGACATGGAGTGTAAAGAAATGGATAATAACCCTTATGCTTCTTTAATCGGGAGTTTGATGTATGCTCAGACCTGTACTAGATCGGATATAAGCTTTGCGGTTGGTATGTTGGGTCGTTATCAATCAAATCCCAAAATATTACATTGGAGAGCTGCAAAGAAAGTTTTGAGGTACTTGCAAGGCACTAAAGATCACATGCTCACATATAGAAGAACTAATAACCTTGAGGTTGATGGTTACTCGGACTCAGACTATGCCGGATGTTCGGATACCCGAAAGTCCACATTTGGCTATTTGTTCCTTCTAGCTGATGGAGCTGTCTCATGGAAGAGTGGTAAGCAGTCCGTCATTGCTACTTCCACTATGGAGGCTGAATTTGTAGCATGCTTTGAAACTACGGTTCAATCGTTATGGCTGTGCAATTTTGTGGGTGGTTTAGGCATCGTTGGTACCATTGTTAAACCATTGAGGATTTATTGTGATAATGCGGCAGCAGTGTTCTTCTGTAAGAATGATAGATACTCCAAGGGTGCCAAGCATATGGATTGAAAGTATCTATCTGTCAAAGAAGAGGTGCAAAATCAAAGAGTTCAAATAGTGCACATTGGCACCAATGATATGATTGCGGATCCGTTGACTAAAGGGCTAGCTCCTAAGATATTTATTGGCCATGTTAGTGAAATGGGAGTAGTTGCGAAGTCCTTATATAGCGGATGATTGGTCATACATGTATGAATTTATGGATTGCACATTTATGTTTATTTGATACTCTAGATATCGATGTTTGTTTAGATTTTGCTTATCTATGAATCATATTTCAGCTATGCATAATTTGTTATGATTATAGATGTTGGGTCTTATTTTAAGACATTGTGGGATAAGATATTTTCGGGTGTTTATCTTATCAAATTATGACTGTTTGAATTGGATTGACTTGTGATACATGGAAGGAATCGGGACGTTTGTCAGGCCCGTGACCGCCATGATTCGGTCGGTTTAGTTCTTACGAAGTTGTGACTTGTATATTGCATTATTTAAGTGAGCTCAAATTTATGTTAATATGTCATATACTTGTCATATATGAATCAAGTGGGAGAATGTTAGAAATTTTAATTTCTAATGTTGATTCATATATTTTAAGTAATTGACAATTGCTATTGTTGTACACACGGTGATGATTAGTGTAGTATTGAAGAGGCAATTATCGGGTGTAAATCCCTCCGTCCCATATCGTGAAAATAAAAGTTTGAGTGGTATTTTGTATAATGGTAAAAATATAAGGGTCTTTTGGTATTTTGTGAATTAAAATGTATTTTTTTAATTCATCAACAGACAGTTTTTCTTAATATACGTTTTTTTTTACTTCCTTCCTTCAAACAAAAAAAAAACAAAATACTCTGCTCTAAGGGTTTAATTCAATAATCAAGAATTAAACAAGTCCTTATATCATCAAAGGGCGAATTGAAGATTATTCGTTATTGGGATTGGAAAATATTAATTATTATTTGCGTTTGAGAGCATAATGGAATCATCAAGTAAGTTTTATATTCCTGTAATTTTATAATTATGCCATATGATTTATGTTTTTGGTTGATTTAATTATTCTATTAGGATCCTTTGTTAATTGTTTCCGCATATTAGTTAATTTAACAAAACCCTACTCATGGCCGTGAGGAAGTATTCGTCATGGCCATGAGTGACATTGCGCCTAGAATTCTAGAATGGCGAGTTTCACTGAAAAAGTTTCCTCCTTCAATTGAAAAGTCATTTTTTAACCTAAAAATGAGGAGAAAACACTCCATTGTACTAGTTTTCTTCCAAATTAGCAGTCTTTAAGTTAGATCATTTAGTTCTTTCATTATTTGATTGGATTTTTTTATCAATTTTGGAGGAGACCAAGCCTAAAATGTTGCAATCTTTCTTGTTTTAGTGTTCATACTCAAAAGTTGTTACATGCTTTCTCTATGCTCTTTTTGGTTTAATTTCAATGTTTAGTTACTAGATCTGTTTTTTTTATTAAGGGATTCTTGAATGCCTAATTTCTTTTTTTGGATGACTGATTAAATTTATATAATTTTCAGTTTAAATTTTTTGATCTACTCTGATTCTTAATGCTTGAATAATTGAATGATTTATTTTATATTCTTGACTGTGTCTAGTGGAGAATTAAGTTTATGAATCTTATTTTGGATTTTATTCATGATTTTTTGGGAGATTAGGGTTTGATTTTAGCTCTTTGTAGTGTCATGTTGAGCACTTGAGTTAAAAATAGAGATTTGAATTATGCCTTATAGGAAATCCACTAAAACTCATCTTTATCAGGTTAATTTCTAATTGTATGTAATAAAGTTAGAATTAATATGAATATCAATGCCGGAGTAGAGTGGTTGAATTTATTTATGAGTTTTTCAAGTTGACTAAAGATTATTTTTAATTAATATCCGTAATTATCTAAAAAGGACAGATGACCTTAGCAGCACCTTAACCCTTCATTAGTCTCTTTGAATTGTGTTTTCTTTTCTTTATTAGTTATATTGTTTAAATTTTTTATTTAATTAATTTTAAATTTAGTTAGATTAAGTAAAAAAAACTAGCGCAACGTTAATTTCTCAAATAACAAAAACAATTTTTCCTATAAAAAAGAAACATTAATAATTTTGGGAGAATTATTGGTTAATTTTTTTATTTATGTGAAAATGATATTTGGATATTTCTGTATCCAGTGGCAGAGCTTGGACCCTGCACCTAGTGGAGAATCTTTTTTTTTTTTTTTGAAGTATGAGAACATTTTACATAAACTATTATTACATTCCATATAATTGAAAAAATTCGAGTGGGGACAAAATTTTTAAAAGTGTGGGAATATTTTACATAAATTATTACTGCATATCATGTAATTAAAAAAAAAATTGTGTGGAAGCATTTGTCCACACTTAATTGTACGTGGCTCTGCTATTGTCTATATCTACTTTACTACTTGATTGGTATGCTTGAATAAGTCTCATCCATTGTTCTCTCTTTTCCCAATCCATCTTATAAACTAAAAGTCTAAGAAAAAAATTAGCCACAAAGGCATCCTCCCTTTAATATTCATCCTCCCAAGGATTGAACCTGCCAATCAGGGAGAGCTGCTAATTTTAGTCTACCGGTCAAATCCCTTCCACCATGTAAGGCTATGGATACTAACCTCTTACGTCCGAATTCTGTCCCATGATGAATCTATTTTCTACGTACTAGTTTCGTACACTACAAAAAAAAAAAATAGACAATTAGCGACGATAATTTTCGTCATGAATTCAATCGCTAATAATTTTTAGCGACAAGACTATTAATTGTTGCTAATCCGGCCGTCGCAAAAAACTTTGCGGCTAAGAAAACAACCTTTAACAATTGCAACAGCACATCCCGTCGCTAAAAATAAAATATTCCGTCGCTAAATAATCCATAAAGTAATCGCCAGAGAAATTAAAAAAATATTAGCAGCGAAAAACTACATCGCTACTCCGTTGCAAAAACTATTAAATTTTATTATTATTATTATTATTATTATTAAATCAAAATTTTAATTTACATAAATAATAATTATGTGATATTATTAATTTAAAAAATATATTAAATTGTACAATGCTTAAAAAACACTAATTTAAATAAAATTGTGCTACTATAATACTATTAATTTAAAAAATATAAAATCATAAAATTACATTAAATTAAATAATACTTAAAAGGCAATAATTCAAACTAAATAGTGCAGTTAGAATTACAGCTAACAAGGTTTTTTACAATACGCGCAAAAAAAAAAAACAAAACAAACTTTACACTGTCCATGGACAATGAACCCAAAAGACAATTAGTAAAATTGCAAAAATTATATATTAGCAGTAAGCCAGCTTTCTACATGTATTGTCCCTAAATTGAGCTGATTAAAGTAAAATACAGAGAAAGACAATGTCCAAACTTTGAGAAATATTTTCTCAATAGAAAAGCAGAAAAACTAAAAAAGGTTCCGAAACCAGCAATTTTTTTCTGTATTCTCACTTTAACTTCAGCTAACGTCTCACCCTCGTGAATGACTAGAAAAAAGGGTTCCCCAGAATTCTGGACCTGCTGTTAAATAACACAAGTAGTGAAAGGATAATGAGCACATATAAGTTAGTTTCAATAATTAACAACAAATTGAAGTTGCTTTAAGTAACAGTTAAGAGAATACAGATAAAAGTTTAAAAAATTCAAAGGTAAAGAGCTCAAAATTGCTTTAAGCTTTGAATTTAATCCTACTTTAGAAGTTTAAGAAATTCAAAGGTAAACAGATTAAAATTGCATTAAGAGTTAAATTCAACCCTAAATTAATTTTAACCTCCTTTTTGAGATTTTCTAGCATTAGCCCCCCTTAAAATTCCAGCTCCTCGCCAAGTTAAACTATCACTGACAATTAAACTCAAAATCAAACCCACCTGATTTTGCGTTGAATCTTTCATAAAATGGTAAACATGAATCAAACGATCATTAGAATCAAAACATGAATGTTCTGTACATATTAATCTATAAAAACAAGGGAGATGCAAGCTTGAACGATTTTTAATCATCAACCTCAACAATCAAATATTTAGAAGGGGTTTTTATGATTATCTTAACAGTTTGCAGCAATTCTTTGCAGCTTGCAGCATTGACTGACCCTGAAACATGCACCCACTTAAAATTATCACACACCAAAGGAAAATAATTCAATAACTAAACATCAATCCTCTCATTTTCTCACCATCCTTAATTCATTGAAGGAAAAGGCAAATACCAGTCACGTATAGCTTACTTAATTCTCTCTTTAAGTGAATAATTAAATAAATTAATTGATATTAGAAAGAAAAACAGAGATCAGCATTCTATATTCTTAATATTTTACCAACAATAGACAGGATAATAAGAAAACATGAAGCTGATGTAAGACTAATTTATGAACATACCTCCATAAATAATCCTGGTCGTAGCAGTAACTTCTAGACTGGTGTTGGCTTTAAGCCATTTCCTCAGTTCAAAGTGTACCTTTTACATAAGCAAAATGGTTGCATAAAAAACCAGATAAAGTGAAAATTGCACAACTTGATATATATGGCATCCTCAGGTAATAACCAAGATGTCAATCAGATAGGGATACAAAAAACTGAGCAGAAATCAAACAGCAACCAAACAAGAATTGGCACCACTAGGCAAACGTGATTTTAACCTTTAGAAGGAAAGTCATTTTAGCTAAGAACAAAGTTCAGAATTTGATTTCATCTGCATGATTCAAAAGCTAGTTTATTTGTTTCAATGTTCATGACAGCAAAACAAGTATTACATTTATGTTAATTGCCCCTCAAGCTTTCCAAGTCAAATCAATGAAACACTAACAAGTATAATATCTAAAAATATCTTAGTGAATTCAATTCAAATAATTACTAACTTTACACAATTATACACACTCATCTTATTTGATTTTTAGCATTTTATAAGTTTAACTCTATAATCATTTTCAATGCAAATTTGTTTCTAGTTATTACATCCAATACCAATCAAATAAGCCAACAAAAAAATACCCTTATTAAGCATGAAGAGATTCTGTTAACAATTCAAAACACCAAACCACGCTCTTTTCAACTTAATTTTAATTAATTTATCTCATTTTCAAATAAATTTGACATTTGCTAAAACTAATTTAATCATTATTCGTGCTTATAATCATTCTAACACAACATAAAACGTTAAATTAGGCAAAAGTAAATTTTGGTTATCACTTACAAAACTGAAATCGATCCTTTTTCCTGAAATTTGCTCGATTCTGTCTAAATTGTGGTCGAATTCGCCAGTCGCCGGAGACTCGATGGAGTTCAACCGGAACGCACCGCAATCACCGGAAGGAAGCTCCAGACGTTATGACTCCTTTGCTGGTGGTCACATGCCCTAAAGTAACGCCATTTGATCGGAATCGGCATCGGAAGGTCACAGAATACCCATTTCCGATCTCCTTGTTGCCGGCATGTGAGGATACGGTGGGTACCAACAGGTGCGCCTCACCTTTAGGACTTAGTGGTGTGGCTCGTGTCGCCGTCCGATGTCGGAGCTAGCCGGAAAGTGGAGGAAAGCATTTGGTTTTGTGGAGAGAGAAATTGCGAGGGGAAAGACACCGACGTCGCAACAAAAACGGTGGGGGAGGCCAGGGTTGGTGGCCGGCCGCTGGACCCGACGGGGCGACCCTCGCTCCGATCTCCCTCACCGGTCTCCCTCTTCGATCTGCCCTTCCCCCTGCGTTTTGTTCTCCTCTGATTTCCCGTTTCTTTCTTTCTTGTCTTATAACTCTTCTTCGTTAAGTTTCTTTCTTTCTTAAGTTATTTTTATTATTTATATTATTATTATTTTTGTTATTTAGCTCTTTATATATATATATATACACACTCATATTTAGTTATTTATTCGGCTATAAATAAATATATTTAATTTTATAGATTCCAAAAAAAATTTCGGATCATTTAAGTCAAAATTGACTTTTGTTAAATTTTTTTTTTAATGTAAATTAAAATTTCATTAATATAATAAGAAATACATTTGAAAAATACAAATAAACTTATCAAAGTTAAAAGTATATAAGATGTATAAAATAAACGAAGTTATTAGATTATATTTCCAAACTTATTCGGTAAAAACAGTGGATAATGGTAACATGCGGTGCGCAATCTGGCTTAAAGCGAGAAACTCCAACTTTTGTTAAATTTTTAACCTATCAAATTACTATTTACAGCATCGAAAATTTTTAAAAAATTCTTAATTTTTCAAAAATTTACAAAATTAACCTATAATTTAATTAATTAATTTGTATAATTATTTATTTGTCGGAGCGTTGTAATATATACATACATATATTAATTTATGTATTTTAATTTAATCATTTAGTTAAAGTTATTAATTCAAAAACCAAAAATAATATCAACAAATATTCTTTAATAAATTTTTTTATTAATATTAATTTTAGTTCACCCATCTAATACTTTTTATTAAATTTTTAAATAATTAAATAATAAAAAATTTATTTTAGACAAATTAAAATTCATGTGTAAAGCAAAATTATTAAAAATAAATAATAACTATAAGCATACTTTTTTACCGACGAAATAGCGACGGAATAGGTAAGCATACTTTTTTACCGACGAAATAGCGACGGATTATTCCGTTGCTAAAGTATCACTTTTTTCTCTCCCGCAATTAAGAACAATTTGAAAATATTTTAGCGACTAATATTTCAGTCGCTAATTTAAGTGTGTCTAGCGACAACAATTTTGGTCGCTAAATCCGTCGCAAATAAAATCGTTAAAATTGCCTTCAAATTTAGCGACAGATGTTGCCGTCGCTATTTTAGCGACTAAATTTTTTAGCCGCTAAATTAGGCGCAAAAATTAGCGACGAATCTTTTATTTTCGATGCTAAAATTAAAAAAAAAATAGTTTTTTACGACTAATTCTGAATTTAGTCGCTAATTAGCGACTAAAAAGTATCGGTTGCTAATTTGGGTTTTTTTTGTAGTTGTATCCTTGGGCAAAAGAGATATGGCTACGGTCTAATGTTATGTATTGGGAGGTTCTTTTACTGAGTTTAATGCCTTGCTATCATTTTTACTGTCTAATTTGTCCACTGTGGATTGTGGTTTTGCCTTCTCTATGTGCTGGGGTATTTGGAAGAGTGGGAATGACAGAGTTTGGCATAATTTGCAGCATTCTCCCTTTGCCATTCTTTCCATGGCATCAAATGTCTTGCTATCTTGGAAATATGCTAAATGCAATATGACTTCTACGGGTCATCATTCATCTCATAGGTCTATTGATTCTTGTTCTACATCAGATTTTTATTTATAGGATTTGTCTCTCCCTAGTTTTGTAACTGCAGCTTTATTAGCTGATATTTCTTTTTAATGAAATTCTTTGTTTTGCTTAAAAAAATAAAAAGAAATTTTTATGATAAAAGACATATATAGTAAATACATTATTTTTTCCAAATAGTAATTTACAAGACTTACATAGTAATTATTAATGTTTTCAAAATCGGATCGGACATAAACTCAGCATGCCAATTGAGTTATGAGTTAATTGATTGGATCGGATTGATTCAGAATTTTTATATTTTTTTAAAATATAATTATTTATAAAAAATTAAAAATATGGTATATAAAAAATACATTCAAACAACCTATTAATTATCAAAAATTAATATAAAAATAGTAATTTTAAATCCAACAAAGTTTACAAATATAAAAAACAAATAAATTATTCAAATATATAAAAAAAACATCTGCTCGTACAAATTCAAATAAAAAAATAAAATTTTTGAATTCAAAGAAACAAGCGATAAATTTAAGCAAAATAAATGCAATTATTGAACTTGTATCAAATTGAACATTGACAAATGAAAGGAAATTAATAAAGGTAGATGAATCCCATATCGAAAGAAAGAAATTATGGAGACAAAGGATTAAGGAGTGCGCTATCCTGACAGGTATAGTTTTTTGGTCAAGTGGTGCCTTGTCTTTTAAGTAATATCAGAGCCTCCAAGTTTAAATTCTGACAGACGCAAGGGATTGTGAATGATAAGCGCCTTAAGACAGCGAAAGATAAGCTCTCCGTCAGAGTCTGTATGGGATTGCGCTTGCAGAGCGTGATGGACTTAAGAATTAAGGAGTATGCTCACTTGTCAGGTATATTTTTTGGGTCAAGTGGTTCTTTGTCCTTTAAAAAAGAAACAAGGAAGGTAAAGCAATTATTTATAAATAAAAAGATGGACTAATAAAAGGATGTGAATCCCACATCGAAAAAAAGAAACAATAGACAAAACAATTGTCTATAGATGGTTTTTTGTAATTGAAAATCGAAATTGGAACCGGAAATTTTAAAAATTATTAACCATGAACTAAAAAAATAGGTTTAATTAATTGAAAAATTGGTTTGGTTAATTTTTAGTTTTTTTTTCACCAAAATGACAACATTTTGGTGTTTTGAGACAAAAATCCGATTTAATGGTTCACCGATTTTTTCGGTTTTATCTGGCTCAATCCGATTTTTTGCTCGTCCGGTTTTTATATGTTACTAAAATCGGATCAGCTGTCGGTCCCCAGTTAAATCGGTTCGACCAAACGGTTCGATTTTAAAACATTGGTAATTACAATTAAATTGAAGGATTTTATAAGATGATTATTCACTATCAACATGAAAACTGACTGAAATTGCAAGACATGGTCGGTCAATGTGTGGGACCCAAATTAAATACTTGAAGCACATTCAAGGATATAGTCATGAGGGTGAATTTTGAGTCGTTGTCCTCCTAGGAGGGAATTTTGAGGTATCAGACAAGAATGTGTCTTGAGGAAAGAAAAGGAGGAGTCTTGAGGAAAGAAAACTGCTAAATTTTGCAAATTCTCCAGATTGAATAAAATAATGGCTTTTGGAAAACGAAAGGAGAAAAAAAAAAAGAAATATGGGTTTGAAAATATTTCTTTTTTATAAATTTTTTTAATTTGATATTTATAATTTGGAAAATGATTTGTGTAAAAAAAAAGTTGTACAAATTATTGGAAGAATATTTCAAAAAAATATGTGGTAAAAAATACCTATAATAAAAGTTTATCATTTTTATATATTTATTGTAAACTAATAAGAGTGTTCAAAAATAAGTTGGATAGATTACGATAAAATTTGAATCAAATTTATATTATATATAATTCAATTTTATTTTTCTCAAAAAAAGTTAATCAAAATTCGTCAATCATCTAATTCATTTTTTAACGCGCCTACCATTTCCAACCACTTTGTTAACCGGCAGCTCACCAGCCACCTTTTTATTCATTTATTTATTTTTTAAGAGTTGCTGATTTGCTATGTACAAATGAAATTGAAAAGCCAAGTAATTTCAACCAATAGTACACTAAAATATCCGTCCATATCTCTTGACTTTAATCCATTTTGAATTGTCAAATTGTTAAATTCAATTTATGCAAACTAATAAACCCATTAATGCATATATTTTCTAATTTAAATAATGCTGTTTATATAATTTTCCAGAAAAATTAAGAAGTTCACAATATATAAATATGACAAACCACTGAATCCCTATAAAATAATAATATATTATATTATTAATATTAAGATCTATATAATTGGGTAATTATCTCGCAATACACAAATTGAAAAATAAATTGTATTTTATTTTACATAGTATAGGTCGAATAATCAGACTTATAGTGTATTATATTATTTCATTAATTTTTTAAAAAAAAAAAAATCTAAACACCGTATCTATATTAATCTATACTGTATTATTATATATCATGTGTAATACAGTGAACCTAATCATGGGGTGTATTGCCATAATTCTAAAGCAAACTAAAACTAAGTTGGGGCGATGAATATCTAAAAGACGTATTATGCCTTCAAGCCTAACATTATATAGCTACTGTAGTAACAATCGTAATATTCGTATGATTTGAATCCTAAAATAGGAGCCAAAAATACAAGAGAACAAGCATCACTATAGGAGCCTTTTTATTTATTTATTTTTTAATTTTTGTGTCAAATCTTATAAATCTATTTAATGAATTAATTCGTGCACTCGTTCAAATAAGCAAGCCTACGGTCCTCCATCGTGGACCATAGCCATTATTTTTTATTAGGACGGAAGCTTCCACCCAAATCCAGTTTTATTTAAGTTTTTGCTTAACATTTTACAATTTCTTTTTTTTACATTAAATTTTTATATTTTTTTAAATTACTCATATTAAATTTAAATTAAATAAAATTGATAAATATTTTTGCATAAATTCAATTTAAAATTATCATAAAATTAATTAAAATATAAAAAAATTAAAAATTTATAATAATTTCAGACATATATAAAATAATAAATTAACTTTTTTAATTTATATTTAAATTGTAATTAATATAAGCGATTCAAAAAAATATATAAATTTAATGTAAATTTTTAAAAATAAAGATATTTAATGTAAAAAAAATTCGAAGTGTGTATTTAAAAAAAAAAAATAAATTAAACAAATAAGAAGGAAAAGGAAAAGAAACAGAGTGAGAGTGGAGAAAATGACGGCACGTTTGACATATGTAATTATGTCATATTAAATAATAGTGCAACATTTATCACCACATTTTTACTATAAGCGCGTGGCACGTATGCGATTCTCCCAATCTAATGAAAACCTCGAAAGAGCCAAGACTGTTCAATTTCAACACTCTTCTTGCAATATTGGTCGGCGTTTTTCTCCGTTTACGTCGTTAGTTAAGCTGTACAATAACGACCCTCGTCTTTCTACTTCATTTACTCGTTTCCGTTACATTCCCTATCCGTTCCCCGTCAGCTCCCACCTTTCTATCCTCTATCTATATATAAGCTTCATCCTCGCCTTCTTCTTCTTTCGAATTTGTTCCACCAACTAAAAATACTATACGTATATAATTCTCAAACAAAAAAGCTGAAAATTTTAGGACTGCAATTTTGACCCAAGATTACATACTTCTGAAACTTTTGCCCCAGAAAGTCTAAGGTAAGTGTGTATCATTTACTGCTATTTTTTGTTTGTTTCATTTATAAATCGAGCCCTACAAGTATAAGATTCGGATTTTGTTGGGTTTTGTTTATTTGGAATTTTTGTGTGTGGGTTTGTTCGCTTTCTGTTTTATTGGTTATAAGCATAAGCTCTGGAGCTTGGATAGGACAGGAAAATATTATAGAAGATAATATGAATTGTTTAGTAATGGTATTGAAGCTTTATTTAGGAGTTCTTAGCTTTTTTGGTAACTGGGTAGTTGAATTGTGTGCTATTATTGAATAATTTTGCTTGTTTCGAGCTTAGGCTATTTTATCCGGTTACAATGATTCCACAAAAGTTCCATTCGATTTATGTTGATAATATTTTGTATACTTGTTATGTGGATGCTCAACTTTCATCCAATTTCAAGAAAAGCTACAATTTTTATTCTCATTGAGCATACCCTTTCTCTGTTAATTTCTGTGTGTTTCTGGAAAATATTGTTTTCTTTTGCCTTCATGAAGATTTTATCCAAGTTTTGCAAATTCGCTCTTCTTTTTTCTTTTTTTTTTTTTTTTTGTTTTTTCAATTACTATAGGTTGAAATTTAGCATGGTTCTGCTTTGTTAATTAGTGGATTTTTGGTTCAGTTTAATGGACTTGATCAATTGTTAAGCAGCACATTTATTTCATTCCAGATATGTATTTATAAGAAAAGCTTAAAATGTTTGGAAGTTACATAGAATGGTAAATGTTTCCTTTATATACAAATAATTCATGTCATTATTGAGATTGCTAATTTTTATATTTATGGTGGCAATTTTATTCATCATATATTCAGCAGAATTTGTGTATTAAGGACTTGAATAGATTAAATACCTAAAGGTGGTGCTTTTACTTGAAATTTAATACTTATGGTTTAATTAGGTTCCTTTGTTTTCATTTAACATAAAGCTGCAAATGGTTTAATTTTACAGTAGGAAACAGCAGGTTTGCAGAAGTAATTAGTCATGGTACAAGATTGAAGATTGTTTGTAATTATTCCTGTATATGTACTTGTTATCACTAGCACTTTTCTACTTTGTGTCTATGTTATGGTGGAGCATCTGCAAAGGAACCTCTATACACAGAACCAGTTGACAGTGCTAAATTCTACTTTCAACCTTGAGAACTTGGCCTAAATATATACTTTAATATCGGCTCAATTTGTGCTGTCTTGCTTGAAATGTTTGTTATCTGTAGTAGTATGAGCCAAAGTACTTTTATTTGATAAACAATGCAATGCTTTAAGTTAATTAAACAGTGACTTATCTCTTTCTTTGTTGTTTTTTGTTTTGCAGGTTAAGATTTCTTTTTTCTATTATAGATAAGTTTGGTTCTATACCAGGTTAGTTAACCTGCAGGTAATTGGTCACAACACTAGGCACTGCTGACCTCTTTCTGAATCACTAGTGGAACAGCTGATGCAACACTTGTAATATGGAGTCGCACCATCTTTTCAGTTACAGTGCTACTGGTGTGGGCTTATCTTCTTCTTACCCTATTTCTCCTTCAATGCCTAATAGGCTCTTTGGGTCCTTGAAATTTACTATAGGAAACTCACCTAGCTCACCTTTCTCTAATCAGTTTGATTGCGATACACTTACCCCATTGAGTGATAGCCAGGAGCAGTATAGTTCTACTGAGAATCTTTCAGGAGCCAGCCCTTCTTGTAATTCGTCACTCGAGTCAAATGGTCATTTTCAACATTTAAGCCCTTCAGTGTTGCAAGATGTGAATTCGAGCCAGAACATAAAACATGCATTGCTGCAATTGGAGACAGCACTAATGGGACCTGATGATGCTGATGAAGAGATACGTTTGCCTGATAATTCTGCAGGGGAAAGCAGTAGGACACAGACACCGGGTCAGAGAACTAGGGCTTGGAGCCAGGAGCACCAGGGTACTCGTGTTATTCAGCCTCAGACATCCTTTCTCTCTAGGCATCGGCAATCTGGTGATGGTGATCATGTTGAAAAACATCGAAAAGCAATGGAAGAACCAGCTTTACAAAGTATTCCACCAGGTAATCTGAAGCAGTTGCTCATTGCATGTGCTAAAGCTCTTTCCGAGAACAACATGAATGATTTTGATAGGTTGATTGAAAAGGCTAGAGGTGCAGTGTCTATCAGTGGAGATCCAATCCAGCGCCTTGGTGCATATCTGGTAGAAGGCCTGGTAGCTAGGAAGGAGTCATCTGGGAATAACATTTACCGTGCACTTAGGTGTAGAGAGCCTGAAAGCAAGGACTTGCTTTCATACATGCAGATATTGTATGAAATCTGTCCTTATGTGAAGTTTGGCTACATGGCAGCCAATGGAGCAATTGCTGAAGCATGCAAGAATGAGGATCACATCCACATCATAGACTTCCAAATTGCTCAGGGAACCCAGTGGATAACTCTTCTTCAAGCTCTTGCAGCAAAGCCAGGCGGAGCTCCACACGTGCGCATTACAGGTATCGACGACCCTGTTAATAAACATGCCCGGGGTGATGGATTAGGAGCAGTTCATCTTCGATTAGCTGCAATCTCTGAGAAATTTAATATCCCTATAGAATTTAATGGGGTGCCAGTTTTTGCTCCAGATGTTACACCGGACATGCTTGATGTGAGGCCAGGGGAGGCCCTGGCTGTAAACTTCCCCTTGCAGCTTCACCATACTCCAGATGAGAGTGTTGATGTGAGCAATCCAAGGGATGGACTACTCCGAATGGTAAAGGCACTTAACCCTAAGGTGGTGACTCTTGTTGAGCAAGAATCAAACACAAACACAACCCCTTTCTTCACCAGGTTTATAGAAACTCTAGACTACTACTTGGCAATGTTTGAGTCTATAGACGTGACACTGCCAAGGGACCGCAAAGACCGAATTGGTGTGGAGCAACACTGTTTGGCCAAGGATATTGTAAATGTTATTGCTTGCGAGGGGAAGGAAAGGGTCGAGCGTCATGAACTCTTCGGCAAGTGGAAGTCTCGGCTCACTATGGCAGGTTTCAGGCAATACCCTTTGAGTTCATATGTCAACTCCGTAATAAGGAGCTTGCTGAGGTGTTACTCAGAACACTATACACTCCTGGAGAAGGACGGAGCCATGCTATTGGGGTGGAAGAACAGGAACTTGGTATCTGCCTCTGCCTGGCACTGATGGACACAGTTAGACAAGTAACATGTAGGATAATCATAAAACCGTGTTATGTAGGATGTTTGATTGATATTGTATTTGAAGTCATGTATTCCACTGCAAAAAATTAAATTTAATTAATTTTCTTTCTGTAAAGAGTCGCAGTCCACCATTTTTTTTATTTTGTATAGAGGATACATCTGTTTTGCAATTTCTGTTAAGACTTGTTCGTAATTTAAAATCTTTTGTTGCTGTTAACAGATAGAGGATATGTACTCTTTCTTTTGCTCTGATGTATAAATATTGCAGGGGTCCTGGGAAAAACGCATCATGTTTATATATTGTCGGGCTGAACCAAATGCAATCTTTGGTGTTGACATGACAAGTATTTAAGTGGATTTAAGTGGAAACCCGATCCAATCCAAACTTGAAGTGATCTAAAATTGACCTAACACTTTGATTCTAGGGATCGAGGATAGGATGTTTTGGGGGAGGTGATGACCCCATCAATCCTTTTGCTCTGATGTATAAATAAAGGCTTTGTGCTCTTCGGTGGAAAGAGCAGTTTCAAACGAATGTTCAACCAAGAACTGCCCATAAGCTCAGATGCTTGAAAATCTGCTGACAGCATGACTTGGTTGACATTTTGGTTAGCACCGACCTCAGCTCCATCACAAGGAAGGTTCGAAAGGATTGCTAGATCATACAATGCATATAACAGTCATACGTGACATTCTAAAAACACAGGATTCTCAACTTTGGACCAAAAGAGCGAAGAGAATGGTGTAGCCCGGTTTTTGGAGTCATACAATCATTGGCCCAAAAGGCTTTTACATTAGCTCCTTTAAAATGTTCATAAACAACAATAAAATATTGTGACCCTAGGTAATTCTTCTAAAAGAAGCAGGTTAATTGGATCGGTAACATCATTCGTGAGCACATTTTACCACTTACTTTAGATTAAAGACGTGTCTATACAAACGCACAAATTAACAGTTTGATTTGTGTACACAAATATGAATTTTTAAGTAGACCAATTTGATTTTTAAAACTTAAAAACAAATTTACAATTTTAAAAGTCCATATTATATCCATCAGACTGACTACCCTGAAGCAAATTAAAATGGGGAAAATACCAAACAGAAGTCCTACAGAATAAGCCAACCTAAACTAGACACCTGCATACAAGTAGCAAGAAGCCTCAAGTACCACAGCCATGATGTCAATCACAAAGAGCCAACTCAATACACTGAACATGGTATCAAACAAGTAGACACCACCTAAAAACTTAATAGTTTCTTAGAATATAAGCTATGATGGGCATAACAAATTATAATTAAGCATAGATAGTTATTACAGACCCACATAACATGAATGATCCAAACAGGGCATTAAGTGCTGACAGTGTATAGTCGGCAAATTTACAGGTTGATATCCAACAAGACGAGCTCTAACCTCTCTTTAGGACCACCATTATGATTACCATAATTGCCATTCCCATAAAAGATGCTCCAAGGGTGTTGTTAAAAAAAGATTGTTGGGAATTTTTCTCAGCAGCTGCAGAACTGTTCTCCGCAGAAAAGCTAAAAATGTGCTGCACAAAGTTGGAGACATTGTTCGCCATTTCAACAACAGTATCCTTAATGTTCTCCAATATATCCATTCGACTCTTTTGAGTATTTCCATCTTGGCTTGTATCATCAGATGATTTAGTAAACCTTGGGGATACATTTTTCACCATTTTAAAAACAGTGTGCTTAATGTTCTCCAACATATCCATTGGACTGTTTTTAGTATTTCCATCTTGGCTTGTATCATCAGATGTTTCAGTAAACCTTGGGGATTTCAGATCCTGGAAATCAGCATCTACACCTGATTCTGTATTCCCAGAGAAAATATTAGCCACCAAACAGGAACAGGTACACAGTTTTTGAATAAGAATAAGAGCTATTCTTACTAGTCTTCTGAGACTCGATGAACCCCTGAAGTGCTTCATTTTGGAGAACAGCACTCCAGACTTGTGGGTCTGAGGCAATACAAGCAACAACATTCTGGAACAAATTAACATCAGTAATTAGAGCACCATAGTTAATTTGATATTGTTCAAAACAATCAGCTATTAAAATATCTTGTTTAACAGTCGCAATCTCTACACAATCTAATTAGAACAAAATTAGTTCCCACAACTGAATTAGATTCTCCAAAACGACTGTTAGGTGCGAACTTACCTGTTACAATATTAAAATTAATAACAAAAGATGAACCTCCAAATCAAAAAGTCAATGAACAGCTAATAGTGGATCAAATTCAAGGATGAACAATCTTAAGGATAGAAGGAACAAAAATCAGAATATATAACTAGCTGAAACTCAAAATCCAGCATCAGGTAAGCTGAAAACCACCCATTGCATAGAGACTGACACACACAAGTTTGATTCTCTACAACGCAAGTTAGAACCATCACTAAGGCATTATTGTACACTAACGTATCATAAATATATAGATCTATTATAATATGAAACGGTCCAAGGAAAAAAAAACAAAATTAGGGAAGACATATTTATCAGAACCTGTACTTCAGGACTTTTATTGAGCAATTCGAATGCCTTGACTGCATATTTCGGTTTAGAAAGTGCCCTTGCATCATAAGTTATGCAACTTTTAGTCTCTAAATGATCTGAATTCGCAAGCAAAGATAAGGCAGACAGCTGATCACCACCAAATGGCCCACCAGGTTCTGTATGTTCAGAAGGTGATAGATAGACTCTGTAAAATATCACGCGAAGAACTATTAGAGAGAGGGAATATATGATGTCATAGATGCAAACAAAAAGGAAGAAGCACAAACATAAAAATAACATGCACTTAATCAACATATCTATCAAAGCTTCCATGTTTAGAGAACAAAACTTCAGTAAGATTTCTTTTTTTCCTTTTCAGAAAACAAGTGCACAATGACTTGAGCCATAGCCCCTCTCCAAACTCATAAAAGTACATATTCAATGGATATTTTTACTACAGCAAATTAACATGGTTGTACAAATGAAGGTGATAAGAATGTTCATGGAATTACAAAAATCTGCAAAAGCTCTATTTGCCTCTGCCAATCCATGAGTTTCTTCCTAGCAAGAAGGTGCAGTATCCACAGATGTGATCTAAAAATAATTTCACAAAGCTCCATAGACCATTCTCTAGAAGGACTACCAAATCTAGATGTCACAGTCATTTTAGCTGAGTACTTCCACAGCCTTCCAACTGAAAATATGACTTGAAAGATGCAGTAAGCTTAAAAGCTTCCTACACGGAATGGTAAAATAATTGGCCCTTGTCGACATGTGCCAGGAAATTTCAGGTGGCTGTGTCAGTCTTCAGAGCAAACAAGATCTAAAATAAATTGTCTATTTAGCTTGAAGAGGAATATCTCAAAGAAGTACAGGTTTTTTTTTCTTTTTTCTGTTTTCTTTTTTATCTTAACAAAAAAAAAAAAAAAGAGCTGATGAATATCATTTTAGCTTAGTGCTTGCAGGAGTAGATACAAAGATTGATGAAAAACAAATGAAGAGGAGTAAATCTTGTATATGAGAAATCTATCAAATTCCGGACCATTTCCATTATGCAAAAGCAGGCACAGGTCAATCAACAAAAGTAAAAGAAAAAAACTCAATACTTCACAAATTGCAGGTCACTTAGTCATGACGAGCAAAAACACCATTATCTTTCCGGCTACAGGGGAAAAAACATGGTCACATCTTTATTAGCAAGAAAATAGCTGATAAGAATCATAACAAAGCTACCAAGTATTTGAAAAATGAGTTTGAAAGAAAACAAGTAACAATAAAATGCTGAAGACTGTAAAAAATCACAATTAAAATGTTATCTTCCAATTATATCAAAATCAGAATCACCAAGAAAAGGAACTATTTCAGAGTACAAAATGCTATAGATCCAAACAAAAAGGATTTCGATTTCAAGTTGTTGAAAACAATATAAGAAAATTGATTTTAAAACCAAATTAGTTCATTTAATTAGAATTTCACATATACGCGAGAAAGTTTCTTATTGTAAACAGATGTAAGTCTAGCATATATATATATATATATATATATATATATATATATATATATAAAGAAAATTCCTTTTCCTTAATAATAATAATAATAATAATACTTAAAAAAAAAAAAAAAAAGAGAAGAGCTACGATTCTTTTCCAGAGCATCCTTCAAGTCGGAAGTGGCATCTTTGGCCTCCTGCAAGGTCGGTGCAGGTCCAAAAACCACTCTCGGCTTAGGTTCGATGGATTCAAGAAACTGTTGGTCCTCTTCAAAGCCAGCGAATTCCCAATCGTCAATCTCCCAAGCTGGCCGCTGTACTCCCTCCATGTCGACTGCACCGGCCTTCCCGTTCAGCGACGAAGAGAGGATAGCCGACACCGGCCTTGAGGCGTTGCGCATAGTTTGTTCGGCCGGAGACGGGATGGCAGAGGACCCGCCTCTAATGCCGGTATTAACGACGCCCACACCGGCGACCTTGGCTGCGGCTCTCATAGCTGCTCCTCCACCCATGGCAATGATTCCTTTAACCTAAAGATAGAGAGAGCAATTTTATAGTTGATTTACTCTATGTTTGGATTGGGGTATGAAAGGGTAAAGCAAGGGTTGACGCCTTGACGAGGAAGGTTCAGTGTTTGCTTAGAGGATAACTTAATGGACAGGACTCGTAGTCGTAGATGCATACCCCTCATTTTTTAACGTAAATTTCAACCCCTCTAATTGGGGTGTTAATTTTTAATTTCCAATTTCACCCTCATCTGAACATTTCAACTTAATTAAATTATTTTGGCAAAAGGCACTTGCAAACTCCTGCAATTACGTTTTTAACAGGAGTGAGCTAAGACAGAAAAAAGAAAAAAGAAAAAAAGAGTACATTAATATCAATTTTTAAAAATTCAGTTTATTAATCAGTCAATTATTATCGATTAATTGGTCTATTGATTTCGAAATAATAAATTAATTAATTAATATTTTTTCGAAATTCAGTTTATTAATCAATTCATTGTTATCGATTAATCAATTTATCGGTTTCGAATTTTTGAACTGAATAACCAATATTTTCTCGATTAACTATTACGATTATAAAATATATTCATAAAAAAAATTAAATTATTGAAAATATTTAAAAATTAAAATTAAAAAACAAATATAATTCAACATAATAATTAAATGTAATATTTAAACTACAAATATAAACTTAAAAATGTTAAAAGTATTTGAAAATTAAAATTATAAACCGAATATTTAATGATCAAACTAGTTCAACAAATAAAATTCATATAAAAATATAGTTCAACATAAAACTGCAACATCTATGATTTAGTCATCAACTTGAAGTCTTGAATCACATTATTATCAACTTATCACAAGTTGACTCTACAATTCAAAGAAAAAACCAACAAAAAAAATTACAAATTAATTAGTGTTGAAACCATTAGTGAAAATGTAAGTAGAAAAATCAAAATAAGAAAGAATAATACCTATCTCCAAGCTTTCAAGTTCTAACTTATTCAATAAAAATTGGTTTACTACTTGATCTAAACCAATCTTAAAAGCATTTTCAAACTTGATAGCGGATTTTGAGCGATCATACTTCACTGTAATTTGAATTTTCTCAATTGAATTATCAATTTCTTTCAAACCTTATTTCACAATAAGGCCCAAAATATGGGCAGCACATCTTATATGCAAGTATTGACCATTCAAAACACTACCTCCCAACTATTTAGCCTTCTTTTTAAGTACTAAATACCCAAGTCATTTGAGGTTACATTATTAACTGTTACATTAAAAACTCTACAGGTACCCCAATCAAGTAAGCACTTTTCAATTGATTGACCCATGACCTCACTAGAATGACAAGAAAGTGGACAAAAAGAAATAATCTTTTTATACAAAGTCCAATCCTCATCAATGAAATGACATGTGATATACATATAACTCAAATTCTAAATAGAAGTCCATGTATCAGTTGTAAGGCAAATTCTAAAAGATAACTTCTTTAAACAATTCATCAAATTCAATTTCTCTTATTTATAGAGATCACAACAACCCCTAGCAATTGTAAAACTTGAAGGCATAACAAACAAAGGTTGCATAACACGACAAAAGTCACAAAATCTTTAATGTTCCACAAATCTAAAAGGTATTTCATCATAAATTGTCATTCTAGCTAGATATCTCCTACACTCTTATTGATCAAAATTCCAATGTAAAAGTGTATGTGTAGTGCCCGTTGAACTACCACTTGGTAAAGGTTTAAATGTCAATGTTCTTTGGCTTTTGCTTTCTACATTTGCAGGATAGTTTTTACACCTACTCAAGTGGCTACTCAAACAACTTGTGACAAGTTTTTACACCTATTCAAGTGGTTATTCAAACAACTTGTGCCACTAGTTGATGGACATGCAAGAGATTTCTTAAAATATTTGCAATTAGCCCTTTGATCACTATTATTATTACTTGCAATTTTATCAAAATGATCCCAAACCCATGAGTTTTGTTTACCATTCTTCTTTGATTTTGGAAGTGGTGGTTTTGCTTGATTCCTAATTTGAGTTACTGTCTCCCTTTGTACTGGTTTAGTACACTTTTCATTTGTTGCATGTCCTTGCTACTCTTGTTCTTGGGGGATGGTACTTTTAGTATTGGCCGTGGAATTTTCAGCAGTACTTGACAAATTCTCCATAGATTCTAAACAATGCAAAAACATGAAGTGTTACTTTTGATATTAAAACGTAATTAAATCTCAATTCAATTGTACAAATAATACTACATCAGCGTAGTCATCTTGTAAAAACATGCTCTTCAAAATTTATGTAAATTAATTTTCACTGAATTAAGATCATAAAATGGATTAAGATAGATCAATACTCAGCTGAACTATAGTTATTTGAAAATAATAATACTGCACAAATGCTGTGAATGAAATGAAATAAATTTTAGAATTGGACCAAATATTAAATGGAATATGAGGAATGTTGAACCATTTATTGCTTTTCCTGTTGAATATGCATTAAACAATAAAGATAAAAAAAAAAAGACCGTTGATTGAGAAGATATAGTCCGATGGTCTAAAGTTTGAACTAAGGAATTCCAACATAAGGGTCACTTAATCAAAGCATAACTAGCATCTTGATTTATAAAAATATACACATAAAATATACATGCACAGTGTAAATAATTATGTATAAACTACTAAATTTCATGTCAAGTGTACTACACTTAAAAACTACCATTTTTGAATATTAAATGTTTATCGGATTTCTTTAAGACTAATTATCCAAATAATTGGACATATTGTACTATTAGATGTAATGCATCACATTTATCGTTAAATATTTAATGAACACAAAGCAAAAATAGAAACCAAAGCACAAGCTTGAAAATCAGTGAACACATAGCAAAAATAGGCAACAAAAACACAAAGCAAAAATAGAAACCAAAGTACAAGCTTGAAAATCAATAAACACAAAGCAAAAATGGACAACAAAAACACAGAGCAAAAATAGAAACCAAATCACAAGCTTGAAAATCAATGCTCAGAAAAGAAAGAAAGAAAGAAAGAACACTATAAGTAAAGAAAACTAATGCTCAGAAAATGAAAACAATGGTTTCAACAGAGAAGGAGAGGAAGACTTAATTCTACTCTGACCGAAATCGCCGAGAGGCAGAAGAGGAATGGCTGGCACAGGCGACTGCCAAGACAATGAACGGCTGCCAATTTCTGGGTTTTGATTTTATTATATATATATATATATATATATATATATATATATATATATATTATATAAAATCGTTCGGTTAACCAAAACCGATAGTTTTTTGAGACCAAAAATCGAAAATTCTATAAAATAGTAACCATAAATCGAAAAATTCAATTTAATTAACCTATTTTCAGTTCGATTTCAGTTCGGTTTTTCGGTTAACTAGATCCAATGGTTGGCGAAACTAGTACACTAGTGTCTAGATGAGCCAAAATTCAGAGAAGAAGAAAAGAGATGCGTACCTGAGGTAGTCCTTTACCTTCCATGGTGTGTTCGAGCTGGTGCTGCAGAGTTATAGTGTATTTTACCGCGACCCTTTAACGATTTGTTCTACTGCCTTCATCCTGCTGGCCTCCTCTTGGCCTGTACGATATCTGACTGTCGTGAGATGTAATGTTATCTAACTACAACTCAATCGTGATTTGTCTCATCGCATTTGTCCCATTGGCCTCTTCTCGGCTTGCATGGTGTCTGATTATCGCGAGATGTAGTGTTATCTAACTACAACCCAATTGCGATTTGTTCTATCGCATATATCCCGCTGGCCTTTTCTTGGCTTGTACAGTGTATGATTGTCGTTAGATGTAGTGTTATCTAACTACAATCCAACTGCGATTTGTTCTATCATATGTGTCCCGCTGGCCTCTTCTCGGCTTACACGATCTCTGATTGTCGTGAGATGTAGTGTTATCTAACTACAACCCAACTGTAATTTATTCTATCGCATGTGTCCCACTGGCCTCTTCTCGGCTTGGATGGTATCCTTACTAATCCCTATCCAGTCTGCAAGACATGATTTTTGATTTGCTGACCTCCATCCGGTCTGCTTGATTTCTACCTGTTAACGACTATTTGAATGATGTAGTGTTTAATTTGCTAACCACTATCCTGGTAGCCTCATGCTTGATTGTTGACCATCCTCGGGTCGGCATGGCGTCATGTCCTTGTGGTTATAGAAGACTTTATTAATTCATTGCAGATTGATTCTTTCTAAAATGGAAATCTGATACATTTTTTATGCTGTCATTTATTTCCATCTTTCTTACTTATTGTGTTATTAAACATTTTAAAAGCATAAGTAAGATGTTAGCAATAATGTAAATATACAAGATGGAACATAAATTTAACAAAATGTAAGTGTCAATAATAAAATGTGAATTTTGTATAAGAAATATACAAGTACAATGATATCAACTCCCTGAATACACTAGAGAGGGCAATAATTTGAGGGCTCCTCCGGGTCCTCCTCATCGTCTAACACATGTACCGGCTGATCACGAGATGAAGATGCGGACGGCCCGGCTCCAGAGGTAGAGGGACGGCTGCTAGGTACCGAGGGCTCTGCCCCTGGGTCTAAACGCGGTGGGATAATGACTGGTATGGACGCTGGCTTTCCCATCGCGAGGGTAGCCTGCTGAAACTGAACCTGAGTGTACCCATCCAAGAAAGGCTGAGCACAAACCCCGATGAACTCCAAAGTGTCTCTGATTACACCGCTCAGCTCTCTGAAGGCCCTTAATAGTCTCGTGGTCTGGTCTTTGGCGCCGTCCCTGATGTTCGTGAGCCTTGTCTTCGTCTGTTCCCTGAATTCCCTAATGGATGCAAATATGGTCGGTATAGCACCCTCCAAAATCTCTATCCAGAATCTAAGAGCAGTGATAGACTCATCAACCATCTGGACAGTCTCATCTACCCTCTGGGCCGCCGCAGCCTAAGAGGCACTCAAGCTACGTCTCAAATCCTCTATGAGCCTCCCCTGCTCCTCTATAAGCCTCTCTTACTGGCCCAACCGCTCGAGCATAGCCCGGTCTCTCTCCTCATACCGATCAAGATGCTCAAAGAGGGCTCGATCTCTCTCCTCCTGTCAACGCTCCATGGCAGTGAGGATGGCAGTTATAGCAGCAATAACATATGGCTGGGCCGATCGCAGAGGTGGCGATGGGCTGGGATATGCTGGCTCTGCCTGGCGCTCTAATGGTGGAGGTGTTGTGGAGGTGGATGCCCCCGGGTGTCCCGGCCTGCTGTAAAGATGGAACCTCTCGGTCTCCCAAAGCACGGAACGCTGGACCGGCGATGGTGGTAGTGGAGTGGGACTCCGTGCTCTCTGCGACGGAGGGATGATCAGCAGCTCATCCATGCTGAACTCAATGCCCATATCAAATGGAGACTGAGGCGGCTCCTCCTCCGATTGAGGCTACTGTGGAGGCATCTGTGTGGGCTGCGGCTACTGAGGCTGGGGGTACTACGGAGGCTAATCCTCCATCTGGGGCCTCCTCTGCTAACTGAAGTGGAGGGAGACCGAACACGCGCCTAGTCTCAGCCATCGTAAGTAAACGGTACTCCTCTGGATGACCGATCACATGTGCGATCATACCTATGGTCAGAGCTGTCGATGCGTCCACATAAATACTCTCATCAAGCGGAGGCCCATAACTGTCAGGATCAACAACCATGTGTAAGAGTAGCCTGGTAACCACTCCCCCAGCCCATACTATAGAGGCTGCCCCCACGATCTCGTGACTAATGTTGAGGCGCCGGCCAGCTACCATCACCCACATGCTCCGAATCTCAACTCCATTCACAGACCCTGGGTTACCTACCCGACCCAGATACGAACTGGAGAGAACTCTATGTATATACTGCAGCGCCTGAGATGAGAGTACCATACTCTTTGCCGTATCATGGTCATACGGTACCCCCGGCATGGCAATCACCTCCCAATGCTGCCTCCTGATAGCTCTCTGAGGGATCATCACATCATCCTGATAAGGAAGCCCCATGGCCTCTGTAAAGGTCCGGCGTGTGATGTTGTGATGGTGACCTCTAACCTAAAACTGGATGACCCCCTCCTCCGTGTTCGACCTCTGGAATCTCCCATAGTGAAGAGTGGCCAAGAACTCCCTAACAACCTCGGGATGAGTCCAAAAAGAAGGCCACAGAAACTCTGTCCACCCTGCCTGCCTATGAGCACATCAATCTCCTCAAGCATCCCCATGCTCTGCAGGAATGGTCTAGAAATAAACCGACTGGCGCAGAACTGCACGTGTGCCAAGGCTTAGAATCTCGTCCTAGCCTCATCACTCATCCATATGGGAGCCTGAGCATCGGCCTGATCGTGAGGGGCGTTGCATCGTGGAGGCATCTTGAAAAGAATAAAAGTTAGTTTCACATTATCATCACAAGCTAGCTAATCAAAAGATTAAAAATTTTGTAAATTTTGGCCGCATTTCCGCTGAAATGTGCCCACTAAAAAGAAAAAAAATTCGGTAGCATCCCGATAAGGAAATGCCTACCCAGAAAATTAAAAAAAATTGGGCAGCATCTCGGCAAGGATGTGCCCAACCCCCTGCAATAAAAGACAAGATAATGGGACAGGTCTCAGGCTCCAAGCAACAATTGCACTATTTTATTATGCGTTTCATTTAGTCTAATGGGGTCAGGCTTGCAAGTCCATAGTTCTATTTTTATTTGATCATTATTTACTTTTATTATCATAGTAAACATGGTCTACATTTCATGATTTACATTTAGTAGCCAGTGCATACAGAAAAAAAAATACCAAAAATAAACAGGTAGAATTTAGTCCTACATTTTGACAATATACACTAGTCATGCATGCAAATTTACTCAAAGAGAAATAGAACAGAGTAGAAAAAGATAACAAACTAACCTAGTAGGTGATGAAATGCATTGAAAAAAACTTGACGAATTTGCGAAAAAGTTAGTCCTAAATGTGCGTGACGGTGTAAGGATCGTTTTGGCACAAGTGGTGCGCAAAACGGATAAAAAATGAGTGAGAAATGGACAAAAAATGCAGGGGTGGCATCGGTTCATGAGAGAGGGAAAGAAGAAGAAGACAAAGGAAATTGAAGTGGCATTGCTCACTGCGCCTTTTATAGTTTTTCATGACCGATGGGCTACCCATCTGAACACTGAGCGACGGGAACCCTGTCAGTCTTTACAAATTTCATTTTTTATCCGTTTTCTTCTTTCTCACCCGCTTCACCAATTTGTCAAAAATATAAATACTCCCTGGATATTTTACCCCCCGATTTTCGTGCCCGATAAATGCTTCTATCAAATTTCTTTCACTGCAAAAACAAAAGGTGACGGAAACATGCGAAAATTATTTTATTTGCGTGACATGCATGGAATATGCAAGGGAACAGATCACCCAAGGGTCAACCAAGTTGACCGACAGGCATCCTGTTTGAAGACCGAGAGACGGGCATCCAGTCCCTCGTGATTTGCTTTAAATTCTCATCTTTTCCTTTTGATTTATGCACTCTCCATTCTGAACTTCAAACGACGCTTCCTTTTTTAGGTTTTTCTCTCTTTTCTTTATTATCTTTCTTGTTAGTTCTTTTTAATTCTTACTCGCAATACTTAGAGAATGTCTTCATCTGTCCTCACTAAGATGTACCGAGTTCTGGATAACCCCCAAACTTGGGAAAACACCACCCTAGCCCCATTCTCTGGCTTGAAATTTTTGAGAAGAGTTAAGATGGACCAGAATCTTCTACTGGTTGCGGCTCGCTTCTGGGACCCATATTTTTACGTCTTCAGATTCACTTACTAGGAATTACGCCCCTTGCTTGAAGAGTTTGCCGCTATCATTGGATCATGGTTTCTCCCGGTGCCTTACCCTGCATTCCATGCTATGGTTTGATTCATACCAGGGATATTGCATTGGCCTTGAGCATCCCTCCTTCCGATGCTACCCGATTGGTCACTCAGGGATCTACTTTTGCCTTGGGGCCACTAATTGAGGCGCTGAAGGACTTCTCCGATGCTCTCCCATACTGTACGGATGTCATTTTTCTGTTTTGTCTCATGAGGTATTTGACCTTGACTTTGGAGGAGCTGATTGGTGATCCTCTTTTATTCGGGATTATGGTTGACCTTCACCATAGACTATCCCCTTTCCCATTGATCCTCGCCGAGACCATCCTAGGCTTGGATTCCATCCGTGTTGATTCCTCTGCTGCCTTCTCTGGGAGCCCCTTATTGCTCCAGGTATGTCGTTATTTTGAAAAGCAGTGTGTCCCTTATGGATTTTCACACTAGCTTATCTTAGCGAAAAATGCGTTCTTTTCGAATTTTCACACAATCTTATGTCTTATTTTTGCCTGGGATAAATCCAACTCACTCCATCAGCTTTTATAATTAACTTATTTATTATTATTATTATTATTATTATTATTTTATTTTTTATCATTATTATTTTTTTTCAGATATGGCTACAAGAGAAGCTGAGGCTGCAGTCAGATCCTCCTCCCAAGTTATCAGTCAATATTCCTTGAGGCACTTCCTCCCCTGCCAGCGACTGTACTCATTCACGACTCTTGACGAGGGCATCACCCGACTTGGTGAAGTAACAGATGAGGATATCAGTTTCATGAATGCCTGGCTTCCTCTTTCTGTTGCGATAGTTGACGGCTCTTCGAGGTATATTCCCCTATGCGGGTTTCGCGAAGCCACTTTTTATATCATAGCCCGCTGTGCTCAACAGCTCGGGATGATCCAGGATGTGGTGAGACTCCTTTTATCCTTTCGGGGTGGAGTTATGTCTTTGGCTTTTGCCTCTAGATATCATGATCTCTAGGCTGAGCTATCGGTGAAGACTGTCATACCCTCTTTTAGGGATCATTCTGTCACTTCTACCAGTGCATATAAGAGATGGGTGCTTAGCCCTGCAGCTGATAACAGAACTCATCGACTTAGGCATCTGGCCAGCGAGAGCAGTAATAGAGCGTAGTTCAGATTTGCACGTATTTTGAACAATGTGTTTCTTTTTAAAATAGTACTAGAAAATAATGTGAATGAATAAATTCAGTTTTATTTCCTTTTGCGAAATTGTATACATTTCAGTATGATTTCACTATCCATGATCATCATTTAGCACCAATTCAAAATGCAAAACTACATTCATTCCTAGAATAGATCTTGATAGCATCAAACTCCTGTTACCAATCAGCCTTCTCGGGTTTTTTTGATTGGACATTTTCTCTCAAACCTCTAATTTTTGCCTAAGATGCCTTTTTTCGGTTTTCACCCTGGTGAGGCACCCAATTTTAGCAAGGCCGCATTTTTTTTCGATTTTCGACACGCGGGGCTTTTATTCTTTTCTTTTAATTTTAGCCTTTAGCCATGGAACCTCTTGAGTCTATCAATATTGATCGGCTCCCTGAACTCATTACCATCGCTATCTGCTAGGATTGCCGCTCCTTTTGACAACAACTTTTTGAGGATGAAGGGACCTTCCCACGTTGGTTCTGAACTTACCCCTTACATTCGGCGCACTTGGTCTCATTTGCTTGAAGACCAAATCTCCTTCCTTCAGCGGGTGTTTCTTGACCTTCTTTTCGAACGACCTAGCAAGCCTTTTCTGATAAACCTGATTGTTACAATAGGCTCTCAACCTGCACTCATCCAGTATATTCAGATGTTGTAACCGCTATTGTGCTTACTCAGCTTATGGAATTTGAGCCTTCATGACTACCCTCAATGATCTGAGCTCCATTTCAACCGGTAATACCACTTCCATCCCATACACTAAAGCATACGACGTGGCTCCCGTAGAAGTTCTAACGGTAGTTCTATAACCCCAAAGTGCAAAAGATAACTTTTCTGCCCAATCTTTATAGTTCTGAACCATTTTGGCTAGGATTTTCTTAACATTCTTATTGGCAGCTTCCACCACCCCATTGGCTTGTGGGCAATACGAGGATGGATTGTGATGCTCGATGCCATATTTTTGAAGCAACTTCTTAGTTTCAGCCATGAATTGCACCCCATTGTCAGACACCACATGTTGTGGGAGGCCATATCTACAAATCAGGTTCTTTTCGATGAACTTAGCCATATCCCGAGCATCAACCTTTTTAAAAGACTCAGCCTCCACCCATTTAGTAAAATAGTCGATAGCGACTATGATGAATCTATGTCCATTAGAAGCTGTGGGGCGTATCTCTCCGATGATGTCGATCCCCCAAGCTACGAAAGGCCAAGGCGACGTCAAACTATGTAACTCTGAAACTGGCAAGTGCCTCAAATCTGCATACTACTGACATAACTGATATTATTTCATGTACTTGGAGCAATCTGTATCCATGGTAAGCCAGTAGAACCCTTGTCTCATGATTTTCTTGGCCAGCATCAAACCATTCATGTGGGCCCTGCAAACTCCAGCATGAGTTTCCTCTATTACTCTTTCAGCCTCTTTCTCATCTAAACACCTTAATTGAATACCATCGACTTGTCATTTATATAGCACCCCATCTATGCAGATAAACTGAGTAGATAACTTGCATATCAACCTCTGGTCTTTTTCGGTAGCCTCTTCTGAGAACGTTGTGGTTTCTAAGTAATTCTTGATATCGAGGTACCATGGCTTTCCATCCACAACTTCCATTTCCATGACAGGATTGGACTCAAAACTAGGCCTCTCAAAACTAGAAATCAACACCGGCTTCATAACTATCCTCTCCAGGTTATCCCATGTCGATACTAAAGTTGCAAGCGCATCGGCTAACTAATTTTCGTCCCTCGGAACAAAGTGGAAGGTGCATACTTCAAACTGATTACTCAAATCCCTTAAGTGCTTCACATATGGTATCAACAGCCCATTCACCTCGAATCTGATTGATGACCAGTGATGAATCTCCAAATACCTCTATGCTTTTTGCGCCCAAGGCTATCAAGGCTTCTAACCCAAAAGTGCAGGCTTTGTACTCGGCTTCATTGTTAGTGGCCTTATATCTTAATATCTTAGCCAGCTATAATTTTTCACTATTTGGGGTCGTTAGAATGATTCCTACTCCTGCCTCCTTCCTATTCACTGCCCCGTCAAAGTGTAATTGCCAACCTTGTAGCGTGATAGCTGGGACATCTTCATCTGGGAAGTTAAATTCATACAAATCCCCCTCTATCGGATGCTCTGCCAAAAATTCTGCTACTACTTGCCCCTTAATAGTCTTTCAGGTGATGTATTCGACATCAAATTCTTGTAAGAGCAACAACCATCTTCCCATTTTCCCTAATAATGAAGGAGCTTCCTATAAATATCTCAGAGGATTTTGTTTCGCAACTGCTTGTACCTTGTAAGAATGGAAATAGTATCTCAACTTTTTAGAGGCTAAGATTACTGCAAGGCAAATCTTTTCCACTTCCGCATACTTAACCTCATAGCAAATGAACTTCTTACTAAGGTAATAGACTGCAAACTCTACTCCGAAATCGTCCTTCTGTGCCATTATGACACCTACAAAGCTATCTTCTATAGCTAAATACAGAATGAGTGGCTTAATTGGTTGAGGTGGCCTCAGAACTGGGGGGTTTAGCAAATATTCCCTAACAGTGTCGAAAGCTTTTTGGAAATCTTCATTCCATACTACAAGTTGGTCTTTTCTGAGCAGCTTAAAGATTGGCTCACAAATTGAAGTAAGCTTGGCGATGAACCTGTAATATACTGCAACTTACCCAAAAAGCTTCTGAAGTCTTTTTTCCTTCTGAGGCACTGGCATTTCTCTAAAAGCCTTGACCTTGTTCGGGTCGATCTCAATCCTTCTCTGGCTGACTACATGTCCTAATAATTTCCTTGAAGTGACACCGAAAATGCATTTCTTGGGGTTCAATCGCAAATCATACTTATTGATCCTCTAGAAGAACTTCTCTAAAGCCTCAAAGTGACCTTCTCTGGTGGCTGACTTGATCATCATGTCATCCACGTATACTTCCACTTCCTTATGGATCAAGTCATCGAGGATCCTTGTTGCCATCCTCTGATAGGATACTTATTGATCCTCTAGAAGAACTTCTCTAAAGCCTCAAAGTGACCTTCTCTGGTGGCTGACTTGATCATCATGTCATCCACGTATACTTCCACTTCCTTATGGATCAAGTTATCGAGGATCCTTGTTACCATCCTTTGATAGGTTACTCTTGCATTTTCAAGCCGAATGGCATTACTGTAGACACCGGGTCCTGAGTCAGCTTAGATCGGAGTTACCCAATGATGAAAAATTGCCTTCTCAGGCAAAAAGATTAAAAATGATGATTTCCTTGTCAAATTTGCATTTTAAAATAAAAATAGAAAATAAAAAAATTAAAAAATTAAAAAATTAAAAAAATAATAATAAAAAATAATAAAAAATAAAATAATTTAGAAATTAATTTTTGAGAATAAATTTAGTATTTTTTTAGTCATATTTAAAAATTTAAAAAAAAAAGAAAGAAAGAAAAAAGAAGAAAAAAAAAAGAAAAGAAAAGAAAGAAGAGAGGGTGTGCTTTTGGATGGAGAGTGTGCTTTTAAAAGCACGGCTGTGCTTTTGAAAGCACGGCTGCGCTTTGAAAGCACGGCTGTGCTTTTGCACAGTGTGCATTACGCGTAAAAGCACAGCTGTGCTTTTAAAAAAGCACAGCTGTGCTTTCGCCTCAGTCTCCCAAAATCACCGAAATTGACATTTTTTCACCCAAAAATCTTTTGTTTTCAATTTTCTTGACTTTTTTGAAGATTTTTCCGAAATTTGGTTGATTTTTTCTCCTTTTTCACACTTAAATTAAGAAAAATTTAATAAAAATAATTTTATTTCTTAATTAATTAATTGTTTTTTTTAGTTTTTTTTGTAATAAAAAGAAAGAGATGAGGGACATTAAGGGGTTGGCCATTTTCTCTCTAGAAAGAATTTTTAATTTTTCTGGTTTTCCTCATCTTCTCACTTCCTCTCTCTAAAAAATCCTCTCTACATCATTTGAGTTTTCTTCATCAAAAAATAAAATCTTCAAAGCCAAAAAAAATCAATTTTCAAGCTAAAATTGGTCTTGAAGCAAAGAAATCAATTCTTTGTTCTTGAGTTTGGTTTTTCTATCAATTACAATTTCTTGAGATAAAGAAAATAATTCTTTGTTCTTGGAAATTAATTTTGTTTTCATCAATTTCTTCTCTTTAATTTTAATTAACAATTGTTCTTGAGACAAAGAAAATCAATTCTTTGTTCTTGGGAATCAATTTAATTTTTCTTCAATTATTTTTCAAGAAATTTTTCTTTTAAATCAAAATCTCAAACTTTATCATTTCAAAACCATATTTTGCAAATCAAAACAAGGAAAATCCATCATATTTTTCCATTGAATCCGAAATCTGAAGGTAAATATTCTAGACTCGATCTCTTGATTTAACTTTTGTTTTCGTCATTTTTGCTAACATTTAAATTAGTAAACATGTAGATCTATATATTTGTTGTTGATTTATTTATTTTATGTCATTTTAGATGTAGATCTAACTTTTAATATTGTTCTTAGATGTAGATCTAACTTTTAATTTCATTATTTGTTCCCATTTTCTTTTAATTGTTCATCCTTATTATTATTATTATTATTATTATTATTATTATTATTATTATTATTATTATTATTTACTTATTTACTTATCTTTTGCTATTATCATCATTATATATGCCATTAGTATATTGTTATTAGTGTTATTTATTGTTACTATCATCGTTTATCGTTATTATTATCCTTATTATTGTTATTATTATTTTTGTTGTTGTTATTGTTATTGTTATTATTATTGTTTTATGTTTTAAATAGTGATCTATTAATTTGTTAATTTATTTTAATATGTCATTTAATTTATTTATCATATAATATACATGTTTTATTTAATTTATGTATTGTTATAAATGTTTAGTTGATTTTCTTACTTCGATTACTAACATCAATTTTATTTGTGTTTGTTGTCGGTGTTAAATTTTTGTGCTCCCCCGTTTGAGCACCCGTGCGAATGAAGGAGGAGATGCGAGGAGTTGTTATTTTTTTTTTTGTATTTGTTACCTTTCCTTTGTTTGTTTTATTGAGTTATTTGGCATGTAATAATTAATTAAACCATTTATTTTATGCACGCTTAATCAAAAATCACACAAAAATATTTCTACAAATAAAATTGGGTTTTCTAATAAAATGGGACCAATGTCCTAGTTTTCCATCCAAAATAAATTGTCACTTTAAAATGATTTTTTTTAATTGTGCATGAGAGGACCAACGTCCTCAACATTAATAAATACCCCGTTTTATATATGATTTATATTTTATTTACAATGGGGGTTGTATTCCGCCCCTAGTTTTGTTGTAATTTAATTTTGTCTTTATTTTCATTTTTATTTATCGTTTCATATGTGATTGATATGCGCTTTAATAAATTACATTAATTGTGTGAGATGAAAAATGAAATTTTATAATTTAAAAAACTCATTTATAATTAACCAAGGCACCAATAAGTGTGAAGTTCCGGACACCATATCTGGTTTAGACCGATAAGAGGTTAAACTTTCCCAATTTCTTATAAATTGGGTGACGATTCCAAAATATCTCAAAAGTGCCTAAAGGTGTTATGGCAATAGATGGTCCTTTTCAATGTTTGATTGTGAAAGGAGGTGTCGAAAATATCTCATAACACCTAAGATCGAAAAAGATGCGAACCAATCCCTCGAATCCTAAAAGCGGATTCCCGGAGAGGGCCTTGCTGGTTCTGGCGCGCGTCACAATGGCGACTCCACTGGGGACTGTTTGTGACTTTGCTCTGAAAATGTCTTGGTTAAAATATATAATTGGGTTTTTAAAACTAAAATTTCATCTCTCATCTAAATTGCATTGCATCCATGCTAGAGCCTTAGAATTATGCTAGTTTGGTCCCTCTATTAGCCCCGGTGCGTTCTTGAAGCACGACCCCATTTTCACTCAATTTGGGGAAGTGTTAAGGATAATCACCAGCCCAAATCTCATACCATCGTGGTATATAAAATTGTGACCCGATCGGTCGTTACGCTCGTGATGAGCTAGACCCGTCGGCAGGGATCATGCTTGGGTAGCTCTAAAATAACACCACCCATGACCAAAGCTCATGTAATGGCAATAGATACTTCCCCTAGGTTACATGTACCTTAATACAATGCTTGTTATATGGGCCCTTGTATATCAAACCAATTCAAACATATTAATCTGGCACTCATCAAAGGCTTTCATGCCCCGGTGGGCTCATTTTAGTCTGTTTGAAAGGTCCAAATATATAATGGCCAAAATTCATGCGCATGTGATTTAAATTAAGAGTGTTATGCTGCCGGTTTTCCACCGCGCACCATACGCGCCCATTGGGTTCCCCGTTAACCCATGGGTCAAACCCACCTAGGAAGAGACTATTTGACCTCGTGTGCGGGAGTTAAAAGGTTGGAAGGATCCACTTGCTTGCGTGTGGTTGTAAATGCTGCATAGCTCATGATCATGCATTGTACATATCATCCATGCATCATTCTAACAATTTAAAATTTTCAGCCATCATAGATTCATCTAAGTGGATTAGAGGTCTTGACGGTCGGCTAGTAAGTACGGACTCGCCCTTTGGATCGCTAGAATTAGTGCTTAATTGGGATTCTGAGTCACTCTCCACAACAAGTGAATCATCCTCGATGGCAGAAGAGACTGGAACTTTGACCACTCAAGACCTTGCTAGGAGGTTAAAAGATTTTGAGCGAAGAATGTTAGAAATGATGGGAGCTATGGCCGAAAGAATTGCTCACCCTCCTGTTCCATAAGCACCCATTGCTCCGCAGCCGCCTGTTGCTCCACAAGCGCCGATAGCCCCTCCTCGAGAGCAAGGCGAACCACTTATTGGTGGGGAGGCTCCTCTCGTTGGAGTTGCTGCCCATCAACCTGTCAATGAGCATAGAGCTGCCGCACCCATCGAACCAAGAGGGGAAAGGATCCCCAATCCTAATGATGACTTTGTTATAAAGGAGGAAGATGAAGAGCTAATGGTCCAACAAGCTGTGAGGGGCAGAGCACCCAGGTTAGAGGATGAGACTCTGAGGGGGATGAGACAGCAGATTGAAACTATCACCCGCATGTTATCAGCTGGAAAAGGGATCAACCCTGGGGATAGAGATTTGGGGGACGAAGAGCTGCTACCCCAAAGGTTCAAGATGCCTGAGCTGCCGAAATTCGATGGTACTTCTGACCCATCTGCACACATCAAGCAGTATACCCTGGTAATAAAAGGCACCGGGTTGAGTAAAAAATAAAAGGTGGAATATTTTTGCCTTAGTCTGGTAGGTCCGGCAGTAGACTGGTACCACGGGCTGGATAGGAGATCCAAAGAGGACTGGGGCCTTCTAACTGATAAATTCATGAAGCAATACGACTGCAGCACTAAGATGGAGGTCACCCTAAAGGACCTTGAGCTTTTACAACAGAGGAGTGATGAGTCATTTCACGAATACCTCACCAGATGGAGGAACAGGGTCATGGAGATGAAGCGAAAGCCTAACACTGCTGACCAAATTAGGCTATTTATCAGGAACTCCTGCCCTTACCTAAAAGATTTGCTCAGTTTTAAGGGGCTCAAAGACTGGGAATCGCTTAAGGATATTGCTGTAGAGGCTGAAGCTGCTTACCTAGCAAAGAAAGCAAGCCAAAATAACTTTGTTGGGAGGAACTTTGGGAACCAATCAGGGTACAGATCAAATGGCACCGGGAGCAGTAACGGCAGAAATGGCAAGTCAGTAGAAGTTGTAGCAACTTTAGTTGGGCAAGGCCAGAGGCACTACTCCAATTTAGGCCGCTCTTTATCATGGGTATTGGAGAGATTGATGAAATTGGGCAAGCTACAGCCACTAGCACCCAGACCAGCCATGAATCAAGGACAGCTAGGGCATAGAGATGATCAGTACTGCGCCTACCATCAACATACTAGGCACTCGACTGATTACTGCCGAACTTTGAGGAATAAGATCCAAGATCTTATTGACACCAAACAGATCTCGGACCCTAAGAAGAGCGAGAAGAAGAACAAGCCAGCCTACAATGCAGTCCCTCCACCAAATATGTGATCGGATCCGGTCCACTAGAATGGCATATCTTGCGGGAGCTACATGGATATGAATAAGTCGCTGACACTCGTCGGGAGAGTGGGAAAGAAGATCATGTTTTTTTTAGATGCCTTAATTCTCTTCATTTCAAGAACTACTTATGACCGTTTGGTTATTTTCAATAAATTGAACAAGTTTGCTTATTTATATGGTATTCCTAATGATTTTATTTCACATGGTCATGATGCATTCATTTTGACACTAATTCAATTAATACGACTCCATCTAGTCTCGGAACTTTGGGGAATCCAAACAAAATCTTGATAGCATCTGATACAACTCTTGAGGAGAGGATAATTTTGAGAGATAAAAAATAAAAAAAAAAGCCTCTGCCTGGACCTGGTGTGACATGCTGAAAATTGACAAGGACGTTCTTACTACTCCCACGTGCCAACATGACGACGAACCGAATTTTGAAAGCCATTTCTTTGCATCCACAACATCTAAGTTGCGTATGGTGCTACCAAATAAGATCAAACCCAGAAATCTACATCAAAAGTTGGACGAATAAAACTCAGGACCTCCACGAGAAATATATGACCCATCAGGACCAAACCATATGACCTCTTTCGTCCTGACCCCTTTTGAAATGTGCACCCTCAAAATCAATTATGATTGACCCTTGACCATCCAGAACCCTTATCGCCAAGTTTCTTGTTAAAACCTAATGCTTGACTAGATTGAACCACAACGGTCCCATTGGTTAAGATGAAAAGTGCACGTATGTGTAACTTCATGACTTGAACGAAGCTTGCAAGGGAATGCTATTTGGGGGCAAGTTTTGTTCAAATCCCGTTTGGATTTGTCAACTTTGAGAATGCAGATGATGCTGCTAGAGCTGTTGATGCGCTTAATAGAAAGAAAATTAATGATAAGGAGTGGTTTATTGGGAAAGCCCAAAAGAAATCTGAAAGGGACCTAGAAGACTAATTCACAAACCATCCATCCAACCCCGACCGTTGAAAGGCCATTCCAGGGTTTAAACCACAAAAACCGATAAAAGTATCCCAGATCATCCAAGCCCAACCTGTCACCCTATCCCAACCATTGAAAGGCCATCCCAGGGTTTGAACCGCCAAAGCCAATAAAGGCCAAATGTGAAACATCATATTCAAGCCCCAAATAAGGAACCCATCACCTCAACCAGTCTGCACAAGGGCTAAGACCAAGACTTTGATACCAAGAGGAGCCACTCTCAGAAGCAGCAGTCCCCCCGGCTGACGAAGATGAAAACAAATTCAACCAATACTGACAAACTGAAGGAGGGTTCATGGCAGAGGCTAAATAAATAAAAAAATAGAGAAAATATTCAATCAAGAAAATCCGCGAGGGCTGATTGATAACAGGAGTTTGATGCTCTCAAGATCTATCCCGAGATTAAATGAGGTCTCATATTTTTCGAGTTAATGCCAAATAGTGATCATGTGTTATAAAATCAGATTGAAATATATGCATTTATGCAAAGATGTATTGGCATAACCAGGGCAGTTCATCTTGCACACTCAAAGTTGTCTGAGTCCGATATAAAACCAGCACATTATTATCATCTACCCTCTACCATTCTCGCTACTCAGGCACTTCGGCCAACTCATCTTGCTACCTACTGTGAAGCCAATCCTACAGCACCTTCCCAATAAAGAACCAAGCTCATACAACCAATATCGGAGACATAAGCACATGCCAATCATACCCGAAAGACCTTTCGCAATAACTCCAACTTCTCTCGCACAAAAAAAAAGGGGGCCGTTAGAGATGAAAACCGTGACTGGCTCTCTAAGCAAAAGTTAGGCCAAAGGGCAGGGTGAAAACCTGGCAACAGGCAGTCTACCCTACAAAAAAATGAAATAAATAAAAGCTGCTGGATTGGGTTGGGTCCATTCCAGGCAAAAAAAAAAAAAAAATAAAATAAGGCATAGGGTTATGTGAAAATCTGACGAGGACGCATCTCCCGCTAAGAAAAGCTAGTGTAAAAATCCACAAGGGACGCACTACCTTCAAATAATGACTACAGGTATCAGAAGAGAACCTTAAAATCCCCAAAAAGCATGAAATTCAAAAGCAATTCCAGGGGGCATTGATCCCACCTCAAATTACGACCAAACCGGCCGTCATCTCCAAATCCACATAGATGAATCCTCGTCATGCATTGTTGCATACATATACATTTCACGTGCATGCTCACCATTTTTCCTGCATAGTTGGTTTTCTAAGTTTTGCAGTGAGAGAAACTCGATGCGGACACCGTCAAAAGGCAAGTGACAACATCAGTACAAACATCAATCCAAACAAGCCACCAAAACAATGATAATCCAGACATCAGTTCAATCATCAATCCAAGCATTAATCAAAGCCCTCTCAAGAGGCAAATCTCTAAATCCTCTTAAGAGGCAATTCTCAAGTCCTCTGAAGAGGCAATTCACCAACCATCTCAAGACCTCTCAGGGGGCACCACTTCAAATCTCAAAAGGGTTAGCACGATGGCGGCACTACCATTCCACGGAAGGTTAGCACGACCATGGCACTACCACTTCAAATCACAGAAGGGTTAGCACGATGGCGGCACTACCATTCTACGGAAGGTTAGCACGATCACGGCACTGCCACTTCAAATCTCAGAAGGGTTAGCACGATGGCGGCACTACCATTCTACGGAAGGTTAGCACGACCACGGCACTACCACTTCAAATCACAGAAGGGTTAGCACGATGGCGGCACTACTACTCTACAGAGGGTTAACACGACCACGGCACTACCACTTCAGCAAATCGCAGGGTTAGCACGATGGCGGCACTACTACTCTACGGAGGGTTAGCACGACCACGGCACTACCACTTCAGCAAATCCAAGGGTTAGCACGATGGCGGCACTACTACTCTACGGAGGGTTAGCACGACCACGGCACTACCACTTCAGCAAATAGAAGGGTTAGCACGATGGCGGCACTACTACTCTATGGAGGGTTAGCACGACCACGACACTACCATTTCATCATCTCAGAAGGGTTAGCACGATGGCGGCACTACCACTCTAAGGAGGGTTAGCACGACCACGGCACTACCACTTCAAATCAAAGAAGGGTTAGCACGATGACGGCACTACCGCTTTACGTAGGGTTAGCACGATCACGACACTACCGATTCAACTAAAAACAACACGCCGACAACATGACAATAACCACCACAACAGCATCACTCGCTTCGGAAAGGAGGCTGCCTCAGGTACGAGTCTCTTTCCTTCTTCTCCTTGAGTTTAGGCTCACCTAGACACTAGTGTACTAGCTTCCCCTAAACTGGGGGCAACTGTAGACACCGGATCCTGAGTCAGCCTAGATCGGAGTTACCCAATGATGAAAAATTGCCTTCTCAGGCAAAAAGATTAAAAATGATGATTTCCTTGTCAAATTTGCATTTTAAAATAAAAATAGAAAATAATAAAAAAATAAAAAAATAATAGAATAATAAAAAATAAAATAATTTAGAAATTAATTTTTGAGAATAAATTTAGTATTTTTTTAGTCATATTTAAAAATTTTAAAAAAAAAGAAAGAAAGAAAAAAGAAGAAAAAAAAAAAGAAAAGAAAAGAAAGAAGAGAGGGTGTGCTTTTGGATGGAGAGTGTGCTTTTAAAAGCACGGCTGTGCTTTTGCACAGTGTGCATTACGCGCAAAAGTACAGCTGTGCTTTCGCCTCAGTCTCCCAAAATCACCGAAATTGACATTTTTTCACCCAAAAATATTTTGTTTTCAATTTTCTTGACTTTTTTGAAGATTTTTCCGAGATTTGGTTGATTTTTTCTCCTTTTTCACACTTAAATTAAGGAAAATTTAATAAAAATAATTTTATTTCTTAATTAATTAATTGTTTTTTTTAGTTTTTTTGGTAATAAAAAGAAAGAGATGAGGGACATTAAGGGGTTGGCCATTTTCTCTCTAGAAAGAATTTTTAATTTTTTTGGTTTTCCTCATCTTCTCACTTCCTCTCTCTAAAAAATCCTCTCTACATCATTTGAGTTTTCTTCATCAAAAAATAAAATCTTCAAAGCCAAAAAAAATCAATTTTCAAGCTAAAATTGGTCTTGAAGCAAAGAAATCAATTCTTTGTTCTTGAGTTTGGTTTTTCTATCAATTACAATTTCTTGAGATAAAGAAAATAATTCTTTGTTCTTGGAAATTAATTTTGTTTTCATCAATTTCTTCTCTTTAATTTTAATTAACAATTGTTCTTGAGACAAAGAAAATCAATTCTTTGTTCTTGGGAATCAATTTAATTTTTCTTCAATTATTTTTCAAGAAATTTTTCTTTTAAATCAAAATCTCAAACTTTATCATTTCAAAACCATATTTTGCAAATCAAAACAAGGAAAATCCATCATATTTTTCCATTGAATCCAAAATCTGAAGGTAAATATTCTAGACTCGATCTCTTGATTTAACTTTTGTTTTCGTCATTTTTGCTAACATTTAAATTAGTAAACATGTAGATCTATATATTTGTTGTTGATTTATTTATTTTATGTCATTTTAGATGTAGATCTAACTTTTAATATTGTTCTTAGATGTAGATCTAACTTTTAATTTCATTATTTGTTCCCATTTTCTTTTAATTCTTCATCCTTATTATTATTATTATTATTATTATTATTATTTACTTATTTACTTATCTTTTGCTATTATCATCATTATATATGCCATTAGTATATTGTTATTAGTGTTATTTATTGTTACTATCATCGTTTATCGTTATTATTATCGTTATTATTGTTATTATTATTTTTGTTGTTGTTGTTGTTATTGTTATTATTATTGCTTTATGTTTTAAATAGTGATCTATTAATTTGTTAATTTATTTTAATATGTCATTTAATTTATTTATCATATAATATACATGTTTTATTTAATTTATGTATTGTTATAAATGTTTAGTTGATTTTCTTACTTCGATTACTAACATCAATTTTATTTGTGTTTGTTGTCGGTGTTAAATTTTTGTGCTCCCCCGTTTGAGCACCCGTGCGAATGAAGGAGGAGATGCGAGGAGTTGTTATTTTTTTATTGTATTTGTTACCTTTCCTTTGTTTGTTTTATTGAGTTATTTGGCATGTAATAATTAATTAAACCATTTATTTTATGCACGCTTAATCAAAAATCACACAAAAATATTTCTACAAATAAAATTGGGTTTTCTAATAAAATGGGACCAATGTCCTAGTTTTCCATCCAAAATAAATTGTCACTTTAAAATGATTTTTTTTAATTGTGCATGAGAGGACCAACGTCCTCAACATTAATAAATACCCCGTTTTATATATGATTTATATTTTATTTACAATGGGGGTTGTATTCCGCCCCTAGTTTTGTTGTAATTTAATTTTGTCTTTATTTTCATTTTTATTTATCGTTTCATATGTGATTGATATACGCTTTAATAAATTACATTAATTGTGTGAGATGAAAAATGAAATTTTATAATTTAAAAACTCATTTATAATTAACCAAGGCACCAATAAGTGTGAAGTTCCGGACACCATCTCTGGTTTAGACCGATAAGAGGTTAAACTTTCCCAATTTCTTGTAAATTGGGTGGCGACTCCAAAATACCTCAAAAGTGCCTAAAGGTGTTATGGCAATAGATGGTCCTTTTCAATGTTTGATTGTGAAAGGAGGTGCCGAAAATATCTCATAACACCTAAGATCGGAAAAGACGCGAACCAATCCCTCGAATCCTAAAAGCGGATTCCCGGAGAGGGCCTTGCTGGTTCTGGCGCGCGTCATAATTACCCTATAAGCAAACGTCCCCCACTCAGTGATAAAGGCCGTCTTGATTCGATCGACTATTCTATTAAGAATCTAATTATAGCCTGCGTGACCATCTACAAAGCTGTACATCATGCAAGCCGCTGCACTATCTACTAATACGTCGATGTGAGGCAGTGCAAAGTCATCATTTGGACAAGCTTTGTTCAAATCTCGATAATCTACACACACATGTTCTTTGCCATTCTTCTTAGCTGCCGGGATGACATTAGCCAACCAGGTCGGATGTTGCACTTCGATCAAGAACTTGGCCTCAATCTGTTTATGGATCTCTTCTTTCACTTTCTCTATCCATTCTGGCCTGAGCGTTCTAAGCTTCTGTTTGACTGGCTTATAGTTAGGGTATGTTGGGATGATGTGATTTCACGATTTACTCCCGGCATATCTTCATAGGTTCATGCAAACACTTTTTCATGTTTTCTTAAAATTCTCTCAAATTCTGACCTCTCATTAGGAGTTACATTAGATACTATTAAGATTTCTTTTAGGTTTTCTGAAGTTCTATGATTAAATGGAGTGGTATCAGTTGAATCAATGTCAAATATGAATGAATTATGATCATGATTATGCATAATGAAATCATTGAAAACATTGCACAAGTAAGCAAAATCGTTCATATTATTAATAGAGCTGAAAATGTCATCAACATTATTGAAAAGTTCAGGTATAAAAAAGAAAATCTAAACTATCTTCTTATACTTTCTCTGCCAACGCAGATGTTATAGCCGATAGCTTTAAATCACACTGGCATTCTGGGGGCACTGTAGCAACCCCCTGTATGGCTATACTATGTTTCCCTACAGCTTTATCTTCCATCTTTCCCTTCGCCTTCAAACAGGCAGTTATCAGTTTCTCAGTTATAACTTCCTCGAGTGCTTCGTGGTCCCAAACTATCTCCTTGGTCATGATTTTCTCATCCCAAAAACCCTCTGCTGGCTTGATTAATCCAATGTCCCAATCAAAGACATCATTGAAGACCTCGAAACCCAGCACAATTCTTCCATCCACCCACTGAGGTTTTGCTTCCCCCGTATAGGCACATGCTGAAGCTGCTGGCACAAACCTTTCCTTGATATGGGGGATCTCATCTACTGACTTCCTGCCCTTCTTCACAACACCTTTATACCCAAGGCCCCTCTTATCCTTCTGGCCTCTTGTAGCAATGGCTATCGGCAGTCCCTGCGAATTCTTACCCAAACCTGCACCAGGGAGGAAAGACATTCTCTTCGTCATGTTTACTACTTGAGGACTCCCTTCGATGTGTTCTTCCCCATCTATTATGGCGACATGAAACCCGTTGGAGAGCTGTCTAGCAATTTTTAGCATTGAGACCTGATTCTCCCTTGCGACTACTTGTCCTTCGTGGGGAATCTTAACCATTTGGTGTAAAGTGGAAGGCACCCCTCCTAGCTTATGGAACCAAGGCCTACCTAAGAAGGCTGAGAAATTGGTAGCAATAGGAAGGACCACAAATTCCACTTTAGTCTCAATTGGCCCCGTCTTGACTACCACCTTACATGTCCCCGATACCTGCCTTCTAGAATTGTCATAAGCCGTGATCATAAGATCGGACTTAGTTAGCATAATCCTCCGATAATCAAAAAGCTGCCATTGCCACCAGCATGCAAATATTGATTGATGAACCATCATCCACCATGACACACGTCGTGTGTTTCTGATTAATCTGAGCCTTTATGTACAGGGGGCGATTATGATTGTGGCCTTCTACTGGCAAGTCAGCACTCAAAAACACCACATCTTCTCCAGCACCTCCCTTGACTATATCTAGCAACTCTGTAGGCGAGATGGTTGTGGCCATTGTAGTCTCGCATAAAGCCTCCACCAACTTCTGCCTATGCGAGGGAGACTGTCTTAATAAATCCCAGATGGAAATTTGAGCCGGCATCTTTTTCAACTGCCTTATAATCGAATTCTCCTCTGGCTTTTTTTCTTTTTGGATCGCCACGGGACCTTGTGGCCTTTCAACTTTTGGAACTACCCTTCCACTTTGGGTCACGGCTTTGAACTTCTTCTTCCCTCTCTTCTCCTCTTCCTCCTCTGAATCCCACGGGTCGAAAAATCCTTCAACATCAGAATTCTGCTTTTCATCTCTACTTTCATCAGTAGACTAGCAATCGATCGTTGCCATGGGAATCCCTTTTTCACTTGCCTCATAAAGGCGTATGATAGCAACGTAGACACCAATGCTGTATAACTCTTATAATACAAACCATTCGGGCAAACTGGACCCGATCATAAACACTGGTGGGAGCACACTATTATACTCGGGCTTCCTTTGGTTCCCTCTTTTCTCTGGATCTGTGATCTACTTAGAGTTGGTCAGATCCTGAATTGCATGCTGTAGCGCCTTGCAATTATCAGTTACATGCCCGGTATGTTAATAACAAGCATAATACTCATCGTCCTTGTGCCCTGGCTGTCCTTGGGTCTTAGCTGGTCAGGGTGGCAAAGGCTATAATTTCCCCTCCTTCATCAACCTCCTAAGTACCCATGAGAGAGACCTCCCCAAATTAGAGAAATGCCTTAAAGCAGTATTTGTAGCTGAGACCTCAACCGTCTTTCTTGTGCCACTGCTGGAGCTTATTGACCTATTTGCCCCTTGGCTACTTCCGCCTTTCTTGGCATAACCCTCATTACTTACCCTTCTCACGAGGTATTCTCCCTCAGCCTCGATGGAAATATCCTTCAGCGATTCCCAATCCTTCAACCCCTTCATCTTCAGTCCATTCCTCAGGTACGGGCTAGCATTTTTAATAAAAACCCGGATCTGATCTTGAGTATCTGGCTTTCTCTTCATCTCTATCACCCGGTTTCTCCATCGGGTCAGATACTCGTGAAATGACTCATCGGACTTCTATTGCAGCAACTCCAAATCCTTCAGTGTCACCTCCATCCTCGTGCTGCAGTCATATTGCCTGTGGAATTCTTCTGTTAACATATCCTAATCCTCCTTAGTCCTTCGATTTTAATCGTGGTACCAATCCACCGCCGGGCCAGTTAAGCTCAAGCAAAAGTACTCTAGCTTCTACCTCTTTATCAAAGTAGTACCCTTCATCACCAACGAGTACTGCTTTATGTGGGCAGTAGGATTAGAAGTGCCGTTGAACTTCGAGACATCTGGCGTTTTGAAGTTCATAGGGATCAGATCCTCTCCCTCTAACTCTTTATCCTCAGGGTTCATCCCTCGTCCCCGAGTCAACATTCTCGACATTGCATTGAATTTTTCCTCCATCTTCTTTCTGATGGCCTCTTCTGTCTGAGGTGCCTTTCCCCTTACCGATGCTAGCTCCTCGTATTCATCTTGTTCCCAATCCTCGTCTACCCTATGGACATGCCTTTTTCTTTGTCTTGCCAATATATTTTCCCTTAAATCCACTAGTGATGGGAAAATTTCTTCTTATGGGTCCTCTCTGACCTCCTCCTATTCATTTTATCTCATAAGAGGAGGAGCTGGGTTCTGTGGTGCGGCAGGTTGGGCCATCATTGCCATCATGGCCATTATTCTATTCTCGAACTCCTCAAATTGTCTACCCACTTCTTCGGCTATCATGGCCCTGGTGGCATTTGTCCCTCTTGGTGAGTTAGCCATTTCACTGTATGTAAAAAATTGAGAAGAGGTAGTGTGATTGCTTTTCGAAATTGTGTCCGAGTACTCTACCCTTTCTGGCAGTTCAAAGAACAGATTTCTGCGCAGCCGCCCACGAGGACCTCTTGACCACCTGGGTAGATCTATAATAGCTACAAAATATATCAGGTTAGGATGATGGATAAATGTCATAAGATGCATGATCGTTCTATGTAGCATCCACAATCACATGCAAGCACATAGATCCCTCAAACTTTATCACTCCCGCACATGAGGTCATAGTCTCTTTCCTAGGTGGGCTTGGTCCATAGGTTAATAAGGAACTCGATGGATGCGTGTGGTGCATGGTGGAGAACCGACAGCATAATCTCTCTTATCCAATGTACATACGCATGGGTTATGATCATTGTGTATTTAGGCTGTCCGAATAAAACGATTTAGGTTTATCGGGGCATGAAAGCCTTTGATTCGGTGCCCAATCAAATTATCTATACAAAATGATCCGTACAGCAAGTATAGTATTATGGTTCATACCATCTAGAAAAAGTATCTATTTTCATTACATGAGCTTTGGTCAGGCTGATGATACTTTCAGGCCATCCAAGCATGGTCCTTGCTAACGGCTCTAGCTCATCACGAGCATAACGATCGGTCGGGTCTCCATTTAATATACCAAATAGTACGAAGCTTGGGCTGGTGATTATGCTTAACACTTTCCTACATTGAGTGAACGTACGGTCGTGCTTTGGGAATGTACTGGGGTTAAAAGAGGGACCAAACTAGCATAGATCTAAGGCTATAATGATATGCAATGCAATTTTGAAAAAAGGGTGAATTTTTAAATTAAAACTCAATTATATGTTCTAATCAGGGTACTTGCGAAGTGAAGTCTCATTTAAGTCCTCAGCGGAGTCGCCACTATGACGGTTCTTATAACTTGTAAGGAATTATAAGGGCATCTATTTTGGGCAACAAGGAGATGTTTTGGAGTCGCCACCCAATAAAATATTGGGAAAGGCTGTCTAGCCTCACTGAGTCTAAGACAGCATATGTGTGTCTATTTTGGGCAATTAGAGATATTTTGGACACCTCCTTCCAATAGGACATTGGAAGGATCATCTAATCTCGTAAAGCCTAAGAAGATGCATGTACATCTAGTTTGGGCAAGCCAGAGATATTTTGGACACCTCCTTCCAATAGAACACTGGAAGGATCATCTAATCTCGCGGGGCCTAAGACCATGCAAATTGGGCCTATTGGCAACAAGAGATATTTTGGAGACCCCACCCCAATAGAACATTAAGATAGTCTTTTAACCTCGTTGAGCTTAGGACTAGAGAAGGCTCGAGACTTTCCATTTATTCATACCTTAATTAAATTATGATTGAGTTTTAGAGATAAAATTTCGTTATGTTTTCTCATTCATTTCAATGCAATTAATTAAAGCGCAAGTTATCATGTAATGGAAGCAATAAATGAAAGCAAGATAAACATAAGGTAAATGAAAAATAAATTATAATAAAATTAGGGGCGGAATACAACCCCATTATAAATAAAAATGTAAACCATACATAAAATGAGGTGTTTATTAAGGATGAGGACATTGGTCCTCACATACATATTTAAAGAAAAATAATATTAAAATGTCCGTTTTGTTTGGACAAAAAATTTCAGGACATTGGTCCCATTTTTATTAGGAAAAAATCCAAAATTAATTTATATAAACATTTAACCATTTTCATATTAGTGGAATAAAGACAATATTTGCAATAAATGATATATGGAAATTGAAATGAAAAGAAACGAGATGAAGAAATAAACCCGAATGATGTCCTCGGACTATCGCGGTGTCCTCCATTTTTAATACCCCAAATCTGAGAAAAATAATTAAACTCACAAAAGCAAAAATCACGTTAGCGCAATAATCGACAATAAAATAAACATGAAAAATGAATAAAGGCAAAGAATCTATAAAAATTTATCACGGGAAAATAAAAGGAAAATAAGAATAAAGAATAAGAGAAAAGAAAGCAAGGAAAGAAGAAGGAAGGCCCAGGGACGGCCTACATCACGCAAACGACAGCTGTCCCTAGGCCAACCGACGGGTGGAGTCGGAACTCCTTTATGGCCTATCGCTCGTCTGAGCGATAGACATCGATGGACCCTCTGCCCATCGATCATCCCTGATAAAAAAAATAAAGAAATTTAGCAAAAAACCTTTTTATTTTATCGAATAAAATTGAATTTCACGTTTAAAATCATCCTTTAAAACAAATTAGTATAGAATAATTTAATATGAAAGGATGAAGTACGAGAGAGATTAATCCAGAATATTTATCCTCGGAATATTACCTTTGAAGGTGAATGTCACACGATTTTTGCTTCTCGAATTCAACAAGGATTAATTCGTAATGTGTAATTTCGAGACATTTTTACCACAAAAATCGTATTTTTAAATCAGATCGAGAAAAGAATATTGTATTTTTCTTTCTCAATGTTTTCAGTAGCAATTATGAATGGTAAAAAGGCTAGATCGAATAAAAATGAATTAATTTTATTTTCTCGAATTCGCCTGAATTTGAAAAAGATTTGATGAAAATTTTTTATAAACTGAAACAAAAAAGGTTTTCGGGATTTTTTATAACCTTCAATAATGATTCCTACCCCCCTATTTATAGGTTAAGGAAAATAATTCAAACAAATTTAAATTTTAAATTTGAATTTAAAAAATATTTATGAAATCGGAATCAAAACCGAACGATTCATAGAATATTTCAAAAATCAAATCCAAAATTTGAAAATATTTGAAAAGATTTGGAAGATATTGAAAAATCTTGAAAATATATTTAGAAAATCCTAGAAAATTCTGAAAAATCCAGTGAAATAGTGCCTCAGATCCCTGACTGATGGGCATTGATCAGAGTCCGACAGGCGTCGATCACAGACCTCCCCTTTCGAGCGGCGGGCCACCACGCGAGAGACGGATGACAAGGGACAGCCGTTTCTCACGAGGGACAGGCGCTTTTCGCACGAGCAATGCGCATTGCTCAGTGCGAGAGACGGTGCCTTACCCACGGACGATAGCCGTCGTTTGCTGCGAGAGATGGGCCCTCATACTCGAGCAGCGGGCGTCGTTCCTGGGAGAGACGGGTCCGTCGTGAGTGAACAACAGGCACCGCTTGTGAGAGGAAGGCCGTCTTTTGAAGCGAGCGATGGGCGTCGCTCCTGACAGACGGGTATCCCGTCAGTCACGCAAGATCAAGATTTTCATTCCCAAACTCCTCCCAACATACGAACATCTCCCATTATCAAAAGAAATCTTCAATCCTTGCAAATTCGAAGAGCGAAAGCTCACAACTTTCATCTGTTTGTCCCGAAATGGGCATTGATATCGTCATCGGGTAACTCTGATTTGGACTGCCTCAGAACCCGGTATCTGTACCTGTGCTTGGATATTGCATTGTATTGGTGGATTATTATGTCCGTCGTAATCTAATAATTACATTCACTTAATGTAGCTCCCGCTATTGGAGGTTTTAGATAAAACGGAAATTTATAGTTGAGGATCAGCCTGCTTGGCATGGTTATATAGGAAGTTATGTCGTGCAACCTGTCCACATAAAAATGGACTTAGAGGTTATCATAAATTAATACAAATGTGTGCATGGGAAAGATTGCCTCAATTTTGGCTGCCTTTTGTGCATACTTTTGTTCTAAATTAAACAATGCACTACGATTATAGGTAAATTTTATTTATCATACAATATGCTGACATATCCATTAATTTTTTTGTACTAGGTTGTGATCCCCTATTGATTTAACAAATAATAATAACAAAGATATTAATGATTATTGTCTGGAGTTAGACATGTAGCATCTTGATCAGGTTTAGATTTATTTTTTAGCCATGATAAATTATTCAATCTCGTTCATTAGAAAAAAAAATTCTAACAACATTTCAATCACTTGTGCAAAAATTTTTTTAGATGAAATGAGAGCCGTACAATAATGTCATGCACTTACTGCTAGATTTTTATACGAATGGACTTGGCTGTTGGACATCAGTTGTGCCATTAGTATGTTTCCATATTATTGAGTGGCACTGTAAAACCCTATACCCAATCCATTGGGTGAATCGGATGAGAATGTTATAACCTCATTTTAATTTTCATAGTATAAAACATAATAAAATTTCTTTTCAAAATTATAAAATACTCCAAAATGTACTATCCATTCTCTATAATATTGCCTGTCCCTCTGTAAAGAAAAATTATTTACTCTACTAAATCACACACCCATTCCTTATACTCCAAAATCAAACTTCAACACAAGTTTTCCCCATCATCCTTTATATATCAATCACACATATCATGCAATTCATATATATTCTATCAACATTCGATGCTTAATTCATTTACACAAAAATGCATAAACAATAATATCATTTATGTCCACAGTATAATAAACTTATTTCTAAATTAATTACATATAATACAAAGATCTCCTGCATTAGTAGTATCAAAACATTATAAACTAATATCTTAAATACAACTTTACGATAAAAGACTTTTTTTTCCAAATAATGCTTCGACTATCTATCTAGCTATCTAGTGTGCATGCCAAACTAAGAATGAACACCCAAAGTTCATCATAAATATCCTTCTTAATACATCCACTCTTTTGACTTGATATGACTCCGACTTAGTGCAGATCTATTGGATTAATCCCTTCTATCTTTTGATCACTGCCTTTTACCTACGCGAGGAAAGAAACCACGCACTAAGCTAAAAGTTTAGTGGTGACCACCAAATTTACTTTTCCATTTATATAGTATAAAAAATTCACTTAACATATAAATACGAAATCATTAAATCACACACATATCTCCAATTCTTATCTCAAAGTGCACACGCACAACATGTAATAAAGTTATATATACTAACACATTCATTTTGCATGCATATTTATTCAATTACAGCCATTTCAGATTAAACAACTCAAAAATAATAATATCTTTCACAATCAGTATACTACTTATTTTTCATCTACTTAAATTCCATATAAATCATAAGCAACTCAACGTAGTTATAAGATGCATATAAATTTCTATTTTACATTTCATAAATTATTTAATGCCATACCATATGTTATGTTTAAGTTACCGACATATATGCATATACATTACATACAATTGTAACATTTAGTTCATGCATATACATAAACTCATTTGTATTTAACCATTAATTTTGAAAGAGACTTTACTGTTATCATTTTATTTATTTTTGACAATTATTGCCCAAAGTATTTCGGAGCAATTCACCGAATCAGATATGCGGGACTGAGGATTGAAGTGGCCTATACTTGGCACTGCAATTCAATCCCTTTCTGCAGGTTTTTGATAACCTATAGTACAAATCGACGTTAACCCAACACTTCATCCAATACATTGATCAAATCTCCATCCAACACACTAAACACAATTTCATAATCCATCCAACACACCAAATTCATTTTCATCATCCATCCAACATATTGATTAAATCACATCCCTATGACCGACAAATTATATCCTACCTATGATTCCTACCGTTTAGTAAGGGCAGCAATTTTTTTCCAATCATACTATAATATTTATAATAATTTACACACACATATAATCACATAAAACTTACCCAAAATAATCTCTTTGAGTTGATCAATTTCCACCAAACTCAGCCAAAGGAAGAGGGATCAAGATGGAGCAAATAGGTAGGGAAGAAGAGAAGGAGAAGAAGGCGTGAGGGAGAAAGAACGGGAGAGCTAGGGTAAAAATTCTGCTCTTCCTTTCTCTTTCCTTGCCTTTTATACCCCTCTCTAAATCCTTGCCACATGTTTTCTTATAATTGGTGGAACTTGACCACTCACACCCTAAACCCATGCATAACACTACACACAAGACTAACTCCACTAACACATACACTACTTCCCTCTATGCATGAACACTCTATCAAAACCCACAAATCATGCATATAACCCACAAATAGATATTTATGTCAAATTCTCTTTTTAATCCTCAAACTCTTATAACCTCAAACATTGATATTCATAATTTATTAATCCTTCACATTGGCCCACTAATTAATTCTTTATCCATTCAATCAACTCCTAATTCCATTTTCACAATTTACTATTGGTCGCACTTGTCGAAACTTTGACATTAATTATTAAATTGTCCATTTAGCATACCATCACTTCAACTTGCACAACTTTGGTCACTACTCATCCTCAATACTCCCAATCCTTTTAGGGTATATTTCGGGTTGTTATAATATCGTAGGCAATTTGGAATGGACCAACCAACTCCATTTATACCATAAAATAATTATTTAATGCATTCAATTGACTTGAGAAGGCACACTGATGTAAACTGGCAAGACAAATTTTCAAGTTTCATTTATGAGTGGGTTAGCCGATGGAATCGAGTTATGTCTACTCCATTGCTCAATGTTCCCATACATCCCAGGTCCCAATACATGCAGTAGTATATTTCACGGATCAAATGCTTGATGACCAAAATTGGAACTTCAATGGGGGCAATGGAATGAATTAATATTGTAATATACTTTGTATAAATGTTATTGTTGTTTTCTAAAAATGTTACTTATTAGCATGCAGCTCGATGCTGCTAAAAGAATTTACCACGCTGACATTGCTTCATCATTAAATGAGCCGATAATATTCATTTGACATCGAAAAGTATTTTAAGTGTTGTTGGTGCAATTAGAAGGATGTCAACTGATTATCCCCATCAGTTAGTAGAGATTTCATCGCTCTTAACTCCGCGCGAAGACTTTCGTTGGTCTAGACATAACAGGAAAGGAATGAAAAAAAGATGGATGACTGTTGCATCAATTCCTATTCATCCTAGAGTGCACCAAGTCCCCCAACCTTTTTCTGCAAGATACCTCTATTTCATTTAGTATTCTTTTAGTTGGTCAGCAACATTTTGATCAGCAATATTTTTATGAGACTCAAGTTAGTCCATCAATATTTTATGAGTCTGAAGCTGGGCCATCTAGATTAAATATTGATTTAAATGTAAGTATATTTGAAGGAGATCATCCACCGTACAACATATATGGACAAATGGGCCACAATGGGCAACATGATAATTTTTTCAATTAACTTTTAAAAGTTCTAATACTATCACCACAGTGGGTTTAACGGATTAACCATTATACAATGGAGGCTACAATGATGTAATGCTACTATCCTAAGATCTAAACCTATGCGAGATGGATCCTTAAATCCTTACACAAAGTAGCTCATCTCATAGTAGGGTAGAGGATATTAATTATGTTATATTGGTGGATATTTTGAATTTATGGCCATATAAGATTTAATCTAACCTTAATTTTATTTATTGATTGCGTACTTATATTTCATAATAATATAATACACAATATTAATAAACATATTATTGCACATGATATATTATATAATATTATTACATATATACACTCTTAAGTTACATAATATTATTACACATTATTCCATACAACAGCTTAAATTGCACAAGATTCATATTGTTCAAATATCTCAACCTCCGAATGTTTGATTAGAAGGTCCAACAACACTTGTACATTTTTTTTGTGTCCAATATTTTTACACTTATTACAATGCATTACATTACCCATTCACACGTATCAATCTCATTGTAAATTCGAGTTATCTTAGGCTGACCTTTCTTCCTTTGTAGCCCTATATCAGGTATAAATTTAGGACTATAATACTCGAGCCAATATAAAATTCCTTTTCATAGCATTTAAATGCCTCTGTAATGTTATAACACTTATCAACAAATGTATACATGTCAATGTGTTTGCGCATACATGCAGTAATGGCGTGTAAACAAGGAAGTTTTGTACCTTGAAACTTGCCAAACTCACATTCAAGCTTATTGAGACTCAATACATAAATGTCTATTTCGAGGTTGTCCTTAAGTGCACTGCATACTATTACCTTGAATAATTGGTACTGACTGTCATAATCAATGATCATATAACATCTCAAATTTTGGTTTTCGTGAATAGTAATTTTTGGATCGCGAATAGTGATACCCGAGGTGAATAGTACCATTCGGGGGCAAAAATTATTTTATTTGATTATTAAAAAGTACAATTCATGGGAAGTACGAAAATATAATTTAAGGTGAATTTGAGTTTAAATAGGCCATATATATACTCATTCCACATATTATGAGGAAATTTTTGATAGTGAAAATTGAATTTTCGGATGACACAGAAAAATAAGTTATTAGACCGATAAAATTCTCACTTGATAGAAAAATTTACCGAAACGATATCATTTTTACCCAAAATTTTTTGTACATCCTATGAAATATTTTTTGATATTTATGGACATATTTTTATAAGTTTAAGGCCCAATTTTGGCCCAATTAGGATTGAACCCATTTGACTCGATTGGAGAGAATATTTATAGCCATAAAAATCTGGAATATCCAGAATTTTCAGCCATCTTCCTCTCTCTTTTGGCTGACCACCATTCCACCATAGCCACCGCCATTTTTTTTTCCATTTTCTCCACCAAATTCTTATGAATTAAGCCCCAATCACTTCCTAAGCATAGATTAAGCCTCCTAAGAACAAGGTTAAGTGAAGTATTTGAGTAGAATTTGGAAGATTGGCATTTAAGTATTTTCATCAAGTAATTGAATTAGGTGTAGTGAGCATGAATATATGTCAATTTTAGTGAAATATCAAAGAAATTTGATGGGATTTTTCTATGCAATTTTTGGCCTAGGTGGTGAGAAATAAGAAGAAATGAGAAAAAAAAAAGGAAAAGGAATAGACACTTGAGTAAGAAAGGAAGAAAATGAGGTTAGTGGATACAATTTCTCTTATTTTCCATTATTTTGGATGAATTTTTCAAGTGTATGTTCATGTAATTAAATTATATTTAATTAGAATTAGGTATATAAATATGAAATTAAGGCTAGAGTAATGTATTAAGAAAAATAAAATTGATGAAATAAATTCAGATAAAAATTTGACCATGGAACCGAATTATGTACCTAAGGGAATTAAGCTGATTATATGGAATTTTAATGAATTAAAATCAAGAAAATGATATTGGAATTAAGACAAGGTAATTGGGAATTTAAAACAAATTATAGGAAATTTAATTTGATATGATGTACTTTAGACCTACATTATGTAAGTAAAGTAATAATTTAGGTATGCATGTTTTTGATAAGCTAATAGTAGAAATAAGTAAAGAATAACTTAAGAACATGATGGAAAACAAATGAAGAGTAGAAAAGTGTTTAGCTAAAGAAATTGACATAAGACCTTATTATGAACCTAAAGAATATAAGTTGAATATATGGAATTTTAATGAACATAAAATTAAATATTTAGATGAAGAATTAGTTGACTTGTATAAAAATACCTATTATATAACTCGTAGGAAAAGAGAATTCTTGTATGAAAAAAATTAAATTGAAGTGAATATTGAATAATTGGTTGATAATTAAGTAAAATAATGGCATAAAAATGAAAAGAATGCATGAACTTATCAATGATGCAATTCGGCCATCATGTAGAAATTAAGGGAAAAATTTGTATAGTAATGAATTTAAGTTGGAAATGGGTATATCATGCTTAAATGATGAAAATAATATGTATGGAATTAAAAGCAAGTAAAAAATCACATTGGCCGAATAGTATACTAATGAATTTATGGTGATAATTGATAAGATATGTGAATATGTTATATAGAGATGATGTATGATAAATAATGTAGTGGAATTATGGGTTTGATATAGTACATAATATGGAAATCGTTAAAATAATAGAAATTATGGCTAAAAATGATATTTTGAAATGAAATGTATAGTTTTTGCCCTTAGTATACTGGTAATAAATCAGAAGTATAGGATATATTTGGCTAGCCATAGGGACACTTACCGCGGTTCGAGTCATGGCGACTCGTATATGTGTAGACCAATGGCGGTCTACAACCTTATATGGCTTTTTACGGGATATGTGGTATATTTACATGGCATTGGTGGTCCCTCGGGATCACCCTTAGATGTTTTGAGCCAATGGGATCCCCGTTCCGCATATCCGGTTCGGGATTTTTACCAGATACTACTAGGGGCAAAGATGTAAAATTAATGAAAAAGAATGAATTAAGGAATAAATAATAATGAAAATAACTAATATGGATTAATTTAAAAGTTTAGGGACCAAAATATAATTTTATGTAAAATAGGGTAAATTGGTAATTTTAGCGATATAAAAATAAATATAAGTTTAACGGAGATATTAGAGATAAAATAATAAACTTAGAGAATAATGAGGATAAAATGTAAAAAGTTAAAGATTTGGAGTTAAAAGATAAAATGAGAAGTAAAAATAAATAATTTATGAATAATTGAAAAATTTGGTATGCGGGGATATTAAGAACAAAATGGTAAATTTGGAAAATTATAGGGACTAAAACATAATTTACCAATTATAGACAAATTGGATACTGAGATTGTAATTTGATCATGTTATAGTAGAAATTTTTTGAAAATTAATATTAGTAATAAGAATAAAAAGGACAAAATAATAAATTTAAGAAATAAATGGGTGTTTGTAGGATAAATGTGTAAGTAAAGAATAAAATGATAATTATGTAAGGAAATAAGAATAGAAGGGTAAAGTGGTAAATAAAGGTAACAAATTGATAAGTATGAGATAAATGTATAAATTAAGAGACCAAATGATAACTATGCAAAGTTAGAGGCCATTTAATGATAAAAAGTAAGGTTTAATAGTAAAATGGTAAAATTATGAAATAGAGTGGTAAATGGGAAGTAAACGTGCAAAATGGAGGACTAAACAGTATTTAAGTGAGAAAGTAAGAATATAGGGGCAAAATGGTAATTTAGCAATGGAAAGCAAAGGCTAGTAGCAAATAGTAATTATAAATTAAGGTGAAAAATAAAAGAGTATAATCATAAATTTGATAAGTAAGAATAATAGGAATAAAATGTAATTATGTGATTTTAATGGACTAGTAACAATATATGAAGAAATTAGGATGTTATGGGTGAAAATAGAGACATAAAAATAAAATAGTGACTATGAAGAGAAAATAATATGAGTAATTAAACAAATGAAATATTTAAGTTAATATATGTATTAATAAGGAATTAATTAAGAATAAATCTGTATAAGTAGATGTTAAGTTTAAGATAAATGGATGGAATACATATAAGTATGCATATGTCATGTAATGCATGTGTGTACGGTATGGAAAATATTAGAAATGTATCCACCATGCTTAGTGCGTAGTATTGTTGCGCATAAGTTTAAGTCAGTTGAATGAAAGAGCAGGGACAGAGTTGGGGCGATTGAGGTTTGAATGCAGTATGGAAAGTAAAGTAAAGATGCAAGCTTAGGAATATTTATGAACGTGGCATGTACATGGTTGGATTGATGTAGTAAGTTATAGTTATATATTAGACAGATATATATGTATGTATGGGAATATGGATATTGTGATGAGAATGGAAAAAAAATTGCACATCGATTTAAAGAGTTATTTTATTTAGACTGCAAAAAAGGTAAGAAGATGTTTAATAAGTTTTATTGTGGTATCCATTACTTGTATAAACTATTGGTGTTGGATGTCACAGACCATGTGTCCTTGTGCCTTAATAGCACGCTTGGACATAATTTGAATGCATTTTAGCGTGAACCTTAACCTTTCGGCCATTTTAGTCATGTATATGCCCCTTCTTTGATCGTAAAATTTTACCAACCAGCCAAAAACATGTTCAATGATCGCGGTAATAGGCATCATACGAACACCTTTAAGAGCACTATTTACATTCTCTACAATATTTGTCACGGCATGGCTATATCGATGCCCATCATCCTCGGATAATGTCTAATGCTCTAATGGTACCATCATCGCCCTGTTGTATGAATTTTGGTTAAACTATTTTATCTCATTCATGTACTGCGTGAACTTATGCCTTTAAAATTGTGTACTACACCAGTATGGATTGACATTACATTATAATAAATGAAACTCCCAACAACACGACATAATAAATAATACATATGAAAAAATAATAGTAAAGATATGTTTACTTACCAGCCTTATAAAACAAATCTTTTATTGTCAATTTTCCATAATGCATATTGTAGTCACTGATGAAGTGCTGCAAACATTTCCTGTGAGAGGATAAAGGTTCCTTCTAACCACTTTTTTCATCTCGAAATACTACTAACATACCAATGTGTCTGTCTGATATAACTGTAATGTCGACAAATTGAGTCACATGCTTCCTAATTAAAGTTATGAACCAAGCCCAACTGGATTTATTCTTAGACTCAATAATAGAAAATGCAACTGGAAACAACATGCTATTATGATCGATAGAGCTGGCTACCAGAAGTATTTGTTGGAATTTTTCCATCAAGAATATTCCATCGATTAACAAAATTGGATTACAGTGAGGCAACCCATCAATGGCGGGTTTAAAACTCCACTTTAAAATTGTTTCATAGTTGGGACGTGAGTAACGCCCCAAAATCTCGAACTATGTGAATAGTATTTTCTGATCGGTAAATAGTGCCACCGAGGTGAATAGTGATACGTAGGGCCCATAGGTATTTTTCTGGACCATCGAAAAGTACAATTCATGGGAAGTGAGGGGATAAAATTTGAGGTGAAAACGAAGTCAAATAGGGCCTTAAAAGTCGAAAATAAAATCAGGTAGCAGATCAATGTGAATAGTAACTTAGTTTGACCTGACTTTGATCAGCCTAAAAAAATTGTTCTGGACCTCAGAAAATTATTCTGAGCTTGGAAACCCATTGGAAATATTTAATATAAATATTTGAAAGTTTTGGATTGAAATAAAGTGGACATAAAAAAAATAAATTTTTAGACCTAAAAAGGCACCATCGGACCGAAAATTTATTGAAACGACCTCATTTCAACCCAAAATTTTAGATGCATCTTAATAAATATTTTTCCATATTTTTGGACTAATTCTGGTGGAAATTTAATAAGAAAATATTGGAGCCAATGGAAAAGTGACATTTGGCTAAATATTAGCTATTAGATTGAATAGTAGTAAGAGTTGATCATGGCCATTCGTTAAGGAGTATAAATAAGCTCTAAAAATCTGCATTTGCTAGAATTTTGCATAGTTTCTCCTCTCCTTTATGGCGGCTAAAATCCTTTTCCGTTCTTTTCTCATATTTTTCTCATTTCTCACTTAAAAATTCCATCAACTTCTACCTAGATTTCCACCTTTAATTAGATGATTGGCCTCCTTTCCATCAAGTTTAAGTGATTAGTGATGTTAAGAGCTTGAATTTTTGGAGAAATCGTGAACGGAAAAATACATAAAGTAAGTGAATTTTTAACTTATGCTTTAAATTAGTCAGATTTGGGTAGGATTAGTTAAATTAATGTGTAATTAAATGGAAGCATGAAATAAATTGATGAATTGTTTACTTGATGGTTTCAGTTAGAACAAGAAAAATGAGAAGAGGAGAAGACAAGGCAAGGGAAAGGCAAATAAAAGGGTGGAGTAATAAAGTAAGAGAAGAAAGAAAAAGCGGTTAGTGGGAATTCTACTAATTTATTTCATTTAAATAGGTTATGTGACTTAAGAATTTGCATGGTTTGTGTGGATAAAATGTTGAATTGATGATTAAATAATGGAATTCAATAATATATAAGTGAAATAATGGGTTTTAAATGAAGAAAATTTATTGGAAAATGAAGGAGACAATTCGGCCACTTAGGGTAAAATGAAGAAAAATAAGCATGTTTTGAATTTAATTGAATAAATGGTTTAAATATGACTAAATGATAATGTAAGTTAGTAAAGAACCAAATATAGGAATAAAAAGGCTTAGGAAAGGTACAAACCTTTATTGGCTAAATGGTAGGATAGGCTAAATTGGAGAAACTTTAATGGGTAGTTAATTAAAATACTTGAAACATTTATTTAAGCATGTCGAATGGTATATTAAGTATACACCTAGGTAATTGAATGAAGTATAAGTAAAATTTTATGAGATATGTTAATGGCATAATTAAAATTAATGTTGGATGATAAAAGAGTTAAGGATGAATTATGAACATGACATGGCCAAATGGAATGGGTGTAATTATATAAATATATGTGATAAGAATTGTTAAAGTATGATATAGTATTGATATATCATGAATATTGCATGAAATTGTGAAGAACATGCAAGTATATGGCTTGGCATGTACATACGGCATTTGCTCTTGGGGGAAATATTTTGGCATATATCTTTTTGAATGTAAATAAAAATGTTTATATTTTGTAAATTTTAAATTTCTCTGATAATATATGTAAATTATAAGTGACTTGAATTTATGACGTGTGAATGGGTGTGATGATTTGTATGGTTGATGGATGTGGTTGCACTTATAGCACGAATAATTCTAGAGGTGTTTATGATTGTGTTGGAAGTTTTGGAAATTTCTATAAACTACTGATAAATTGACCAACTCATAGAACATATGCCATAAATTGAATATAAATTGACTTAAAGAATATGAGCTAGTGTATGAAGTTTATAAGGGATATGTGGTGTTTAATTAAACGAGGATCATTGCCTAAAAATTATTTAAGATATGCAACTATCCAAAAGGATATTTCGGTATTCAGACCAATGTCCAGGTATTGGATGTTACAATGTGGGTTTTTTGTAGCATAAACTCAAATAGTTCCAGGATTGTAAATTTGCAAAGCATATAAAAAACTGGTAATTTCTCAAAGGACTTAATGTAATTTCCAAATATAGAATCTATTGCCCTCATCTTAGCTTACCAAGGCTTAGGTATGATACCTCAGATATAAATTGCTCCTTAACAATTGCAATAATAACATCAATAGGCAGGATTGGATTTTTACTTATCATCCCTATGATGCAATTGCGAATAATTTACGAGCCCAATTATTTGTGATTATAATGGTCCAAAATACACCCTAGTTAGATTAAGGTATAATTGGGATTAACTGTAGTTGAAAATATTTTGTTTAGTTATGGTTTTGTCAAAAAAGGACGTGATTGACATAAGACATTGTTATAAAAGTTTTGATAGGTGTGGCAAGTTGAAATTTGATAGTTGTGACTTGATTGGCATTAAGATAATTACTTTTGTGGGCCAATGCCTTAGATTAATTAAGTTAAAGAGGCAAGTGTAAGAACTAAAAGAAAAGAAAGGATTAAAATGTAATTTGTGTTGGCCAATCATAAACCTTCACCTAGCAAGGGGAAATTAGATGGTATAAATAAGAGGCTGAGGTCGGTTTGAAGGGAGGAACCCAAAAATTTCAAGTGCTCTCCTCTTCTTCTTCCCATTTCTGCCTTCATCCAATTCCTTAAACTTGCTCAAGCAGATTAGTAGAAAAGTGGGCTTGCGAGTGTGAAGTGAATCGTGAAATTGGTAAGTGATACTCTCTTTCTTCTTCTTCTTGCCTCTCTTTCACATGATTATGATAAAGAGTAAAGAAATAAGGGTTTTTAACACTAGAGGTTTTTTTAATGTTTATGAGCTGTGATTTGTCAACTAAGAGAAAGAAAAAGAGAAAGTGGAAATTAACAGAGCTTGAAGAAGGGAATTTGATAAATAAAAGAGAAGTGAAGCTCAAAATAGGTTTGGGAACTTTTTGTCTCATGTGTATGTGTTTTCTATAAAAATATGTTATATGTTTTAATTGATGTGAGTTAGATGTTCAATAAGGTGTAGATATCGTTTTGGGTGAGTTTGATGAGAGTTTTGCATATGGATTGACTTGGTGTGGTTTGGATAATTGGAAGTGAACTTTGATGATTTTATAGTGTGTTGAATGTGAATTAAGATCAGTTTTGATTGTATAATTGATAGAGTTATATGATTTAGAATTATGGTTTAAAAAGGATTTTGTGGTTTGAGGTAATTATTAGATCTTAATAATGGTCTGAGAATTTGAAAATAAGACATGGCTGTGTTTTCCAGAAATGCATAGCTGTGGTCCAGAAAACACTTTGTTTTAGTGTAATTTCAAGAACATAATAGAGTCACACGGTGGTTAGGAAATTCTGATCGCCGTGTGAATGCGCCCAAACTTGATGATTTTCGCTGTCCGGTGATCCACACGGTGGTTAGGTTTATCTGCCCACTGTGTGATGCTGCTCACGGTGGGCAAGATTTCCCTGACCATTGTGTAAAATGCTTCTGTTTGATAATGACTCAAGTTTTTCTCTCTCACATGGTGGTCAAGATTTTGTGATTACCGTGTGACCCCGATTTTTCATAATATCAGTTATGGATTTTGCTATTGAATGAACTCTGACTTTTACCAAATTAATTATGATGATTATTTGACAATATTAAAAGATATTCGTTTAGACTTTATAATGTTAAGCTATGAATTGTTTAGAAAGGATAATATTATTTGTTTAATTTTGTTAAGTGATTATGAGTGTGTTCGTTGATATGTAGTATAATGAAGTGTAATTGACATAATTGATTATATGAATGAAGTGTATAGTATATAATGCATATATGAGTCATTAGTATAATGTAGTGATGTAGTGAGTGAAATCTTTTATTTGAATCTGAATTTGATATAGATGTGGACATATATAGGATAGTGATTCGATACCTTTAGGTATCTAGTGTTGGCACCTTCAAGGTGTCTAGTGATTCGATACCTTCGAGTATCTAGTGTTAGTACCTTCACGGTGTTTAGTGATTCGATACCTTCGAGTATCTAGTCTTGGCACCTGTACGGTGTCTAGTGATTCGATACCTTCGGGTATCTAGTGTTCCCGATTATCCATACCTATATTGAGTTCAAGCTACAAAGTGACTATAATGCAATTAAAGTGGTGTTAGAGATGATATGATTTAAGAGATTATTTACGAATATTATTGATAACGTGATAATTATTTATGACTAAAGTATATGTATTATGATTAATGTATATGTGAATGAGATAAGTATTGATGATAATGCAAGATATACGTGCTGTGGAGAAGAGGATGGGCATAGTTATAAGTTATAAGTCCATTAAAGTTAAATGTTAGTTATAATTAGAACTACATGATTTTGATTTCCACCTTCGGGATACATAGGAAACTTGGAATACTAATTCCAGGTTTGAACCAAATACTAGATGTATTGTTAAATATCTTAGCTCTAGTGGCAATTTTAGAGAAGTAACTCAATATGGAGTTTTCAAGTGATCTTGCCTAGAATAGAGTGAAATAAGTGTCTAGTGAGAAATATAAACATGTGTGAGTAGTCGATATGTTAATATAATAAAAGGTAATTAGTAAAGGATAGTGCCAAATAAGTCTTATGAGAAATAAGGAAAATGTTAGTGGTTTGTGTAACGTATTTAAAGACTAAAATTTTCGAGTAATTAAGTGAGTCCTTAGCTGTACTTAGTATTTCATTATTTGGTGTGACTGAGTCTAAATTATTACTTGAATAGGTTCCACATTGAAGACATGAATAAGGGGTGATTGAGAAGTCTCAAGAAGAGTTCTCAGAAGATAAAGGTCATGTGAATGTTATATGTATATTAGATAACGTTGTAAAGATTTTTTTTATATAATTATATATTTGAAGCTGTATTTATTGTACCAACTTATCAATAATGTAATGTAACAAAAGAGTTAATGAAATTTTAAGACTTATATTTTTTTAAGTAATATTTGGTTACCTTATGACCTGTGTCAAACATAAAAGGAGGGGTACCACATTTTTTAGTGAAAGGGGTCTTTTATTATCAATTCTCATGGAAGTTGATCGCTTCATAATGGATAGGGAATTGCCTTTAACCATTGTTGATAATCAATCCACGTGGTCCCCTTTTAATGGATTTTTGTAAAAGTTGGTCGCTTCACAATGGATAGGGAACTGCCTCTAACCATTGTTGACAATCAACCTACACAGTTCCTTTTAATGAATTCTCACAAAGGTCAGTTGTTTCACAATGGATAGGGAATTGCCTCTAACTATTGTTGACAATCAATCTGCAAGAGCATCTGATGGGCATCAAAAGGTAAGTATCATGGAGTCGCCATCCAATGGAACATTGGAAAAAATGATTCTAACCTCATGAGGCTAGAACCAGATAAGGTTTGGGACCTCACTCTTACTTATGCTTTGGTTTAGGCATTTATAATTAAGTTTTTACGAACAAATTAATCTCTTTTCTCAAGTGATTTATGCAATAGAATAAAAAGCGCATTCCAAGAACCCAAAAGACGATAAATAAAATAGTAAAAAGCGATAAAGTAACATAAAATATTATTACAGTCATCCTCAAATATCAGAAAAGCCTAAAGAATACATACATAAATCAGGATATTCTATTTGAAATGAGAACATTGGTTCCCGCATGCACATCTATGAAAATCAAAGAGTTCCTTAGACAATCTTAAAAAGCTGGGATGAATGATCCCGATTTGATAAAAGAAAAGAAAACTCTCCATTTGTAAACAATATTTTCTTGGTTGAAGACAAGGACATTAGTCCCATTAAAAATAATCCCAATTTATTATAAGTAAAAGACCTTAAGTGCTTTTCTTAATTAACGCACATAGATGAAAGTTTGAATACCACAACATTATATTATAACACACGAAATAAAATAACAAAATAAAAGAGGGAGTGAGATAGAGGTAATAACCAGCCCGACGTGTCTACGCTCCTTCAACTCCCATAAACTTTGCAGGTGAGAGACACTAACAAAGGAACAGTTAAATAATAAAAAATAAATTAAAAAAAATAAATCATTAGTAAAATGGAGTACTAAATTAAGTAAACAAAATTAACAAAACAAATTCATTTAAACGACATATATATAAAAAAACACAAAAGTTAAATAGTAGGAAATAGATATATTACAAAGCAAATTTAAACGAAAAGGCATTAAAAACCAATTAAAACCAACAAAATAAGGCCACAGATGGCCACGGGAAGACAACGAACAAGAAGGAATAAAAGAAGGGGTCAAAGTCAACCCTGAAGGACCACGTACGGTCAACTAGAGTGATGAGACGGGCGAAAAAAGGATATGGACGGGACTGAAATAGACTTTCGTTATGTCCCGTCCATCTCGACGATAGACAGTCGTCCATAAGGCCATCTTCTTGTCTATCACGCCCAGAAATGAAATCAAACACAGAAAATAACACAAGGCATGCCAAAACTCATTTCTACTTTATTTTAAGCCAATTTTCACACATTCACGACACATTAAATTTAAAACATATATTAAAATACATAAAGAATTATGAGAGAATAAGAAAGTAAGAAATCATGTTTCACATTTTCAAGAAACTCAAAATACAGTAAACATAAAACCTGAATACAAAATAGAAAACATAAGGTTTGGGCTCAAAATATTTACCCTCAGATCGTTTATCTTAAGAAAATGAAGATGTTTTTCTCTTTCTCATTGGATTCCACGAATTTCAAAGATAAATGAAAGCTTTCTCTTTCTAAAAAATCCAAACTATTTCTTATAGAAATAATGGAAATGTAAGGGATTTAAGACAAAGAAATTGATTTCTTTGGTCTTAGATCTCCTTTGCTCTGTATTTCCATGAGAACAGTAGGAGAAAAACTAAGAAATATGAACTTTCTCTCTCCTATTCTTGCTCTTTCTCTCTTAAAAAACCTATGTATTTTTTTTTACTCTCTGATTTTAAAAGCCAATCCACTTCCTTCCCTTTTTTCCTTATATACCATCTTCCCAAAACACTATGTTTTCCCCTTGTTTTAGGAAAAACCCATGCTTTCCCACTGCTTGTCCTCAAGCAAGAGAAAATAGTAAGAAAATTTTCAAGCCAATATACACTAAGTAAATCTTATTATACAACATTGTTCATAAGGCATATCACAAAAGAAATCAAATACCTCACATACTCAAAATATCAGTTAATCAAATTTTAAAACATGTATTGAAAATTTAACAAGTCACCAAACTTTACTCATTCCAACATCAAGATTATAGAGTCCCAAAACTAAACATGCTTCAAAAAGAGAATATTGATCATAAACTTTAAAATTCTAAAGTTACTAGCTACCTTGTAGGATAATTTGTAAGCACACTTACCCTTAATCCAATCTCATGGCATTTTTGGATTTTTCTTTTCTTTTGATTCTTCCTTTTGTTTTAAACATGGGTATACTTTTTATTTTTATCCCATGAATAGCAAGAGAATGTTGTATGGGTGCGTTTTACGCTCCATCCCATACTTTTTAATTTTGGATGTACATCTTGCTTTTTTTTTTTATGAATTTATTGGGTGCATTTTATGCTCCATCCCACTTTATTTTTTCTTTTATTTTTTCTAAGTCCTCATCCATTATTGAAAAGACATAAGTGTAAGTATTATGGCTATAGTTTTCATAGGCAACTAGAACCCTAAAATTTAAACGAAATGAGCAATTTCTAACTTTAAAACATGGTTAGTAAAGAAACTAAATAATCTAAAATGTTGCAAGAAGCAAAAAAAAATAACTTGAAAAACTTAAAACACATGCTAAAAATTTTGAAAAACTAATAAAATGAGTATAAAAGTTAAATATACTTAACAACCTATATAATATACCATTTTAATAATGCCTTATAATAAAACTCACTAAAAAAACTAATTGAAAAATAAAATCACACAAACAACTAACATATAAAACATACTAACAAAAACTCATCAAACACAAACAAACTTATAAACATACTCACTCCCCCACATTTAGAACCAACATTGTCCTCAATGTGGAGAAATGAGATAAAAGTAAACAAGAAAAACAAAGATAAAATAAAAGCAAGAAAAGTCAAGAAAAACTCCCCTAATTATGGTGAAGGTGGAGGTGAGAGAACCACATAACCAGCTTGAGCAATGAATGTATCCACCTTATGCTCAAGCCGCCTTTGTCGTCTAGCCATTGAAGAAAGTTGATCTTGCATAGAGGATTGGTTCTGTAAAATCTGCTCAAGCATTGCTGGCACATTAGAGGAAGAAGACCCCACAGCATGTGCAATAGGCACATCTGGCATAGCTCCATTTCCACTAGACTCATCATCACTAGCTTCCTCTTGTTGAGCAGAGGACCCTGCAAGATCCCTCCAACAAGACCTTAAGTGTGGTGGAATTTCCTGAAAATTACTATTGACAACCTCTCCACGCACAAATAAATGTTTAGTAAAATAAACACAAGGACGATCTCTATGATAGGCACTAAGATCAATATCTAAATTCCTTGCAATAGTAGAAATTATGTGCCCATGTGTGATAGGTGAATCATGTTTATTAGCACAATTCAACAACTGATTAACAACCTAATAAGACTAACATACATCCTTACCCTTATGCATACACCATATCAAAAATAATTCATTTGAAGAAACTCTGTTAAACTCAGACCTATTAAAAATCAAAGAAGCAAAAATCTTATGCAAAATCCAATATTTTAAATCTTTTATAAACATGGATTTAGCATCTCTAGCTCTATATCATGTTTGCAAACCAGTTAAAAATGACCAAAATGCATTAGGTTTAAAGGATTGAAGTGGGTCAAATAAACCAGGTTGTGAAAACCCAAACATTTGATTCATCATAAAATATGTCAAAGTATGTTCCTTTCCATCCAATCTAAAATCTAACTAGTGTTTATTATCCTCATTCTTTTGCAAAGTAGTGTAAAATTCTAGCATTGAATCAGGATAAATATTGTCATGCATATTTGGAATCCTTAATAAGCCACAATTTGACAACATCTCATTAATAGAATCTAACAATCCTACTTGCTTAAGAAGAGAGGATGGAAAATACTTACATTGCAAAAAAGGTCTATCATGAAGAGTAAGAAATCTGCTACCTTCATCCACAGAGAAGATAAGAAAACTGGCACCAAATGTGGAAGATATATCTCCCTCTTTAGCCTCCTATTGTGCTTGTTCAATTCTTGAAGATGATGGGTTCTTGGTTCTTACCATTGTGTATAAATAAAACAGAGATTGCACGAAGACAGAAAGTAAAAGGAAAATATTCAAGAGACGAAACTACTGTCGAAGGTATTGGATTTCTTTTGTGGGAGAATGTTAAAGGAAACTAGGAAAAATGAAAATGAAATGAAATTAAAAGAAACAGAATACTGGCTTCGAAGGGAACTTACTACGAAGAGAAATGACAGTGGCTAAAACGTGAGGGAGAACTCGAGAAAAAGGAAGAAAGAAAGAAGATGAAGGGTTGAAAAATGTGTACGACTCGTGAACTATAATGCGAGAAAGGAAAGAATACAAATGAGAGGGAAACGTGAAAAGTTAAGTGAAATAAAAAGAAGAGGGAAGAATACGAAAGGTCACGACTTTTAGGGTTTTGAAATAAAATTATCCCTCTTTTAATTTCTGATTTTGTGTTTTTAGGGGTTACGGTTAATCTAAATTAAGTTAATTGAAAGTAAGGCAGATTAATCCGAGGAGAAAGAAAATTAATCAAATTAATAGAAAAATAATAAGAAAAGAAAACAAATTAACTTACCGTAAAATCAACTTAGGCTACCCTCTCTACGCTGCATGCTACACGAGTCGTGAATCATCAGCATGACTCGTGCAGCTGCCTTGCTTACCTAGGCCAATTCTGCACAACTCGTGAACTACAGCACGAGTCGGACGAAACTGGGAGGCAGCACCTTCTATCACGAACGTGATGCACGTCGCGCTCGCAACATAATGCATCTCATCGTTCCCTCGTGAAGCATTGCCCGCTGTCGCGATCGTGATGTTTATTGCGCTCACGACAACGACATCCTGTTTGACATACATTTTATTTTTATTTATTATTATTATTATTATTATTATTATTATTATTATTATTACAATAAATAACACTACATATAATTTTACTAATTTTACCTATAGAACAAACACCAATTGTGTTAATAATATTAAAAACCAAAATATAAAAATTAATTAACAAATTAACATAAAATAACTTAACACAACATAAAGATTATATAAAAAGAAAATCTAAGTTAGCAACCGAAATAAAAGACTAGGATTTAATATGCTCTCTAGGTTGTTCTTCTGTATTACTCGGAAGACAACCTAAACTTCTTGATGGTAATGAACTTGCTATTTGTCCCAATTGAACCTCAAGATTATGAATGGATGAAGCATGATTTTTAGTAATTTGATCAATTTTTGCCTCAAGCTTCTTTTGGTTCTCATCTTGAGAGCTAATCTTAAAATTAATCTCCTCAATAAATTTACCAATTTTCCCTTCAAATACTCCAAATCTATCTTGTGGTTGTTGGAAACCTACACTTCTATTTTGGTTATTACTATTATTTCCCCATGAAAGATTAGGATGGCTTCTCCAACTAGGGTCATAAGTATTAGAATATGGATTACCACGTCCTTGGCCTTGAATAAAATTCACTTGTTCCGCTTTACTAGCCAATCCTAGATTGCAATTTTTACTAATATGACCTTGTTGACCACATATAGTGCATCCATTTGATGGGCTTCCCCCCATTCCTATGCTATTAACCTTATGTGTCAATTCCTCCACTTGGGCTTGCAATGCTACAATAGAATCTATTGAATGGACCCCCTTAGCATTAGAATTATTAGACTCTCTTACTCGTTCGGTGGGCCACATACAATTGTTCATGGCCATCTCTTCTAACAATTCAAAGATAGCTTCTGTTGTTTGCCTCATAAGAGAGCCACCAGCTGCAGCATCTATGGTACCCCTAGTTATAGGGTGCATTCCATTATAGAAAGTTTGCATGAGCAACTCCCTTGGAAGGTTATGGTGAGGACACATTCTCTGCAATTCTTTAAACCTCTCCCATGCTTCATACAAAGACCCATTGTCATGTTGAACAAAAGTTGTGATATCTTTTATAATTTTTGCAGTTTTGGCTAGAGGAAAGTATTTAGATAAAAATGCTTAGGCCAATTGGTCCCAAGTGGTAATAGATCCTCTAGTTAGGGAATTCAACCAAGCCTTGGCTTTATCCTTCAAAGTAAAAGGAAAAAGCTTAAGCTTAATTGCATCAGCTGAAACTCCAATAATTTTAAAAGTATCACAAATTTTCAAGAAATTTGCCAAATGAGCATTAGGATCCTCATTTGCCAAACCATAAAATTGAATGCTATTTTGAATCATTTGCAAAAGAGATGGTTTTATTTCAAATTGGTTAGCATTTACTATAGGCCTTACCACACCTTGTTGAGCACCACTCAATGCAGGTGTAGCAAAATCCATCAATCTTGGTGGATTTTCCTCTTCAGCCATGATAGGTCTTTTATTCTTATTTTTCTTTTTGTTGGATTTCCGGTTACTTGACAAAAATCTCTCTATTTCAGGATTCAAAGGTTCAAGCTCTTCTTTAGAACTCCTTGTACTAGGCATAAACTTGAACTACCAAATCCTATAAAAACAACACAAAACAAAACTAATTAACTATTGTAATCCAAAATCATAAATCAAGATTCATAATGTCAATAAGTAATCATTCATTCCCCGGCAACGGCGCCAAAAACTTGTTAGCTTATTTCTAAGTGCTAATTCCGCAAGTATACGGTGTACCGGTTATAGTACAAAACATGTCGATCCCACGAGGAATGTGATTAATATTATACACTATTACTACTCAATTTTAATCTTGTTTACAATGATCATAAATTTGTGAGTTAAATCTAAACTACTCTATCATATATACTAATTAAACCTTGTTCATGTTAATCAAAGAAGACAAAACATATAATGAAGAATTAACAATTATAAAACTTAATTTCATCATTATAATATATATTTAATCTCTTAAGCAAGCCAAGTTGGAATATAGTTCCAATTTACTCTCTCGACATAAATTAGAGTGCCTAAAATATGCTTTTATAATTCTAACTCACAATTTTCATTAATGAATTAGAGGGTTATACATGCAAATTTAAGGACTAAAAAGCAACCTATAACAATCATCTAACATTACGATCTCTCAAATAATGCTTTAATGATGAACTTCTATTAGATTTAAGTAATGATTTATCTTTCGACTAAACTCTTACTTATAATGATCATGCATCAAATATTAATAAAAAATTCTACAATCGAGAATATCAAATTGATATGAATAACAAAATATAACATTAAAGATTCAAGTTCATAATTTGCATCATTCAATAATTACAAAGAAGAAGTAAAAGATAAGAAATGAAGAAGGAGATTCCTCAACCTTTTTCCCTTTCTCAAAGAATTTCTTCTTCCTTGCAAGCAATCTTCTCTTCAAAACATGAAAACAAACTAAGAACTTTTAACTACAGAGCTTACAGAAAATAAACAATATTTAACTTGTAATCAATCCTCCCTAAAATTATAGTTGAGATACAAATTTATAGAATTCCAAAAGTTGTGTTCCCTCCTTCAAATAGTTGCAAATATTGGTGAAGAGATATGCCCTTTCTGATGACTTTTGAAGAAAAACTGTCCCAACGGATAGTTCTGTCGCGCTCGCGACAGAACACGGATTCCTTTTCCTTCTTTTCTTTCTTTCTTCTTTTCTCTTCCTTCTCTGGTCTCTCTTTGGCCATTCACAACTGGTGATCCCCTTTCACGAGTCATCAACTCTTGCGTGAGTTGTGCGTTTGGTTCACATCTCGGTCTCTTCTTCCTTTTCTTCTTCACTCTTTCTTTCCTTGCTGCTCACTGGTTTCTCTGCATCTTCACGAGTCGTGATCTCTTTTCATGACTCATGCTCTGCTACTTCTTTTCTTCGGTAGCTCTTCTGTCTGTTTACACACATTCACGAGTCGTGTTCCTCTTTCAAGACTCGTGCTTGCCCAGTTTCTCTCCTTCACGAGTCGGACATTTATTCACGACTTGTGAACTTGCTGCCCAATCTTCATGAGTCGGACAGTAATTCAGGATTCACGCCTCTTTTCATCTTCTTTACTCCAATCAGCCTACGAAGCACAAAAATAAGTAAACTAAACAAATAACATGAAAAATACATATATTTACATAATTAACTTCTTAAACTCACATAAAATATATACTAAATAATGCATCAATTTGGCACCTATCACCCACTTGATAATAGGGATTAGGTAGAGGAAATCCAAAATTTTAGATCAAAACCCATCCCGCAGAGGTGCAGAGAAAAACCAAAAAAAAGCCCTTGCCTACTGACTCAGCCATGATAGACGGGCGTCCGTATAGCTAGGGAAGTTAGTCTATCAAGCATTTTGGAAAAACTCGAAAATGCCCTCACTACAATCGTCCCAAGAGGGACGACCGAGAGAGGGTGGCCGATAGATGGGCATCTCTCATACAAGAGATGGCCGTTTGTTACCAAAATTTCAAAATTTTTCCAGAAGTGTACTCTCTCAGCCCTATAAAAGACACAAAAAAAAATCATAAAAGGTGTTCTAAAACATGAAAACCAAGGATAAGAACTTATCATTTTCCACTCTCTGTCTACAATACAGTTACTGATATCATCACTAGGTAACTCCGATCTGAGCTACCTCGAGATCCGGTGTCTACACAGTTATGTATACTCCTAGAGGGTATTAGGGTGTTACAGTAATCCTTTGAAAGATTACTAGAAAGGCATGAGTGTGGTCCAACATATCTTGTGAATGTCCAAAAAAGACTCATTCATTTTGTTGCTGCTCTTAACCTCCATTTGCAGCCATTTTCAGCATTTGTGCATCTCACTACTAGTATTTTGGCTTGGATTCAATAACTCTGAAGTCAACATTTCTCATAATTGAGAACTTTTTCACATAATATTTAACTTCATCCTTGCTATTGAAAATTAAACTCGTTGCTAACTTAGAGATACCATCCCAAGTGTTAAAGTGAATACCTTTCGAAAGATCAACTTGTGATGCATCGAAGTTTGCCTCGCCTGTCTCTTTAAATGGATGCGCTGATGCCAATGGACTAACATATTATGTATCATAAGACGTATAACCATCTTCAAATTCAAAATCATCACTTTCTGCACTCATGTTTACAGTCTCAGTATCCACATCATCATTAGGTGAAAGATAATCATTATTCACTGCCACATCTTCTTAATCATCCATGCCTCCTAAATTAAATGACAGTACATTTCCATAATCTGGACTAGTTGAATTGAAAAAAGGTCCCTCATTTACATGAGTACTTTAAGTGTTGTTGGATATGGAATCACTAAGTAAATCACCATCTCGTTGACAAATAAACTGCCTTGGCTGAATAGGAGCTGCATCTAGCATCAGAGAAATAGATCATCGTTGACTCATATCTGGCATCACAAAAATAAACCATTGTTGACTGACATCTGGCATCTGTGAAATAGAACGTCATTGATGGCTAAGTTCTATACTATGACTTCCCTCTGCACCTTATCCCTCAACAAAATTCATGTCATTTGAACGAATACCTAATTTGATGCCAAATATGGATTTACTAAGAAAATCACCAACTCTTCGACTAAATGACTGCATAGGTTGACTCACACAAGCAGTAGGTATCTGGCTAACTGATCGATATAGATGACCATGTCTTGAGTTGTAACTTGCCTCTGTTCTAAGCAAGTCACCATTCCATTAACTGATAGACTGCCTAGGCCGATTAGGACCAACATCTCCTTAGTGGTTAACTGATCGTTTTTGTCGACTTTGATCCACATTTTGTACCACTTCTCCACTCAACTGACAATATGTATTCCCAGTACTAGCAAGTATATATTGTTCTCCACAAAAATTTAATTGAGAGAACATTTCAATATCTTATCAACTTACAAACTACCTAGGCTTACTAGGACCAATATCATTTACACATAATTGTTGACTTCCATCATTATTTTCCATGTGAAATTCATCATTTTATGGTTGCATACATAGGTAGATTAGCTCTTGCACCCCCCTTAGCCACTACCATAATTAATTCCACCAAGCTATAATCATCATATCTCCTTAAATTTTTCATATATCATCTCAATGTCATTGTCATCTACCAAATCCACTGACATCCAACATAATGATATTTTGTTGTACATTAAACTCTTGTATATAATTTTGAAAATCACGTCGTTGATACCTAAACCTAATTTAACTTAGATTTTATGGACCAATTCAAGAAAAGTTGGCTTATTTTTAATTCTCAGTTTCCTTGTTATGGTATTTGGACCAGATATGTCATATTGAAATCTGCTACTTTATAACTTATTTGCCTTCTAGTGTGCAAATAAAAGTCAGTATATTTTGACATCTTCGAATTATCTGTAAGTCAAAATATGTAATTAACACACAGTTAAGCATTAATAATAACTTAATATAAATTTTTCACTACATTCAAATATTATTAATACACCTTACATCCCACCAAATTGTCACTTATTACATAAATAGCCAACATTATTACACAATATTGGTACATAATAAATTTACATTTTCATTGACATAGACTCGTAATTATTTTTTTGTTATGTTTTAATGAACATAACATTTAGGCTATTTATTATAATTGTATCACTTGCAATAAATTTTTATGTTCTACTGACATTGTATCTCTATTTTTTTATAAAAAAAAATCTATTAATTTTTATTACATTTTTCACAAATATCATAACTAATTGCTCATATTTTGTTACATGCTCACTATTCCTAATTTTTATTAAATATTTTAAATAAAATATTGGTAGTGTCATGCAAAAAGTTTTAACTATCTTTGCTTCCGTCGTTAGATATCCTCTCATTATAATTTCTTGTAAGCTTTTATTACTCGTAAAAATATGATCAAATATTGTTTTGCCATTTTCAATTCAACAGATGTATAGATCATCCCATTTTTGGATGACGATTTTTCCTGCAATATCACTCATCACAGCCCTTAGAGTTAAGTATGTGCACACCATCTATAATATAAAATTAATAAAAATAAATTTTATATTAAAATTAAATTTGTACATTTCTTTTATTTATCACGTTATTTTATCAAATTAAAATTTACCATATTGTTTTATCAAATTAAAATTAAATAATATTATTTTTTAAGTTTTATATAAATATTTTGAAAATATCACTATATCAAAAAATAAAAAATACTTTGAAAAAATAAAATTATTATCAAACTTTAATAATAAGACAATATTTTCAGTCATTTAACGTTTTAAAAAAAATTAAAATACATATATAAAAATTTGCAAATATTCAAAAAAAATCATCAAGTATAAGTTACAGTTTTTATTTTATTCATAAAAAATTCATCAAATTTGTCTAGATTTCAATTATTCCAATTACTTTGTATTTATATTTATATTTTATTTTTTTCATCAAAAAACAATGTTGTATGGATATTTTTGATAAAAACTGGTTTTACTTGGTTCAAACCGATTTTTCCTGGTTTAATCCAATTTTTTTCAGTACAGTCCTATTTTTTTCCCAATTCAACCTATTTTTTCTCGTTTGATCTTGTTTTAATAACATTGATAATAATTAAAATTTTAATATTATATAAAAAATAAGTAATAAAAATTAAAAAAATAAACATTAATAATATTCGTACATTATAATAATATAACATATCTATTCATATTTTTCAATAATTACCTAAATCTATATGATAATAAATAAATATAACAAAATTGATAAAATATCATACTTCAATAGCTAGTATTCTTGCAATTTCCTTCACTTGCAGATTTAAATATAAACCGATTTCTAACAATGATACTAAAAAAAATCGATAACTGTATATTATGCAGTCTACATGAAATGGTTCAAATGGGCTTAGAAAAGAAGGAACCCAAATGTTTAAGAGTACATGGCCTGACCAAACTTGTTCAATGTGCATCTATTGCATAACAAGCCCAGCATACACATATATGTGATTATGTTTTTATGAATGCAAGCCTTGTAATATTTGTAAGGGTGTGTGGGATTGAAATATTGATGTAAATCTATAATAATCTGATTATGGTGTGTAAGGGATAAAAAAAATTTGTAGTAGTTAAGAGTTATTTTTGCATGTATGGCAGTTATCCCTAAACAAAAACATTGAAAGGTCAATTCTTCTAAGGCTTTAGAAGATTAGGCACTATTATCTTTACAAATAATGTTCTAGAGCTCAATAAAATTATTTTCTTTCGGGATAATACATAAGAGCCCTTTGAATTTGACATTAAAAATCAGTTGAACACCTGAACTTTAAGTTTGACCAGATAGACACCTATAGTTGGCAAATGTGCATATAATAAACACAAAATGTGACATGTAACACCCCCAACTTCCACACGTAGCATAACGAAGGATGAAGAGCTACGGTGAGTGGAGTGTGCTACCAGACAAAGACACTCATGGCAAAACAGAAGACGAAATAATAAAATTTCTAACATCTAGAACCTCAACCACATACACATCCTAAACTTATCTCACACACACCATCATTCGCACTAAAGATTATTATATCTCATTACAAATGCTAAATAAATAAAATTTAATTACATGCCAAAATCAAAATCACTTCCTATGAAAATCTAGCGACTCGTTGGCCAAAACTCAGTGGACCGCTGTGCTACTCTGATCTCCTAACCTGCATGGACAAACAACCGTGCTAAGCGATAACGTTTAGTCGGGTGAAACAAATAATGGGCAGCCACTCATAGTGGTTGCCGAGGCAAACACATGCAAATATATATATATATAAACATAAAGTACACCGGTTAAAGCTATCATAAATTCATATTCTTATTCTCATATGAAAACCTAAACAATTTCGTAAACACACTCGTTTATATACCATAACTAGAAATAACTTTATTGTCTTTATATCACAATAACATTCTACTTACTAATTGTTTACCTAATTCACTCAATTAACCATATTAATAGTTAAACCTCATAGGTTACAAAAAATACATTTTGCTAGTCAGAAATATAAAGCCTTACCAATTCCCATACTTACTAGTAGTTCCGAAATCATGCAAATAATAGTATTACTACTTAAGTCAAAACCTTTCATTTGTTCAAACCATTACGTATTCAAAACTAAACAAAACATTTTGATTCTCAAATTTGGTTCGGGCTTGAAATAAATATTCCAAGCTTCCTACGTATCCCTATAGTAGAGAATCAGAACCACATAATTCTACAGAAAACTTATGAACACAAATTCCAAATTTAATCTTAACTGATTTCCTAAATTCAGTTATCTTTAACATGCTTAACACTTTATTATTCCTTACTTACCAATCAATATATAATTTACCGTATTCATTAAAATAAACAACAAGGTACATGAATTCCTTACCAAAATACTTATAATAACTATCCAGGCTAAGGTCCAGAAGGTAGATAACATAATATATACCTGTATTCTCAATTTAAACATATAAACGGATATATTCATAGGGTTCATTTACTGAGTACTTAACTATAGCAAATATGTATATCAATCATTTCAAATTTTCTTACACAGACTTTACATAGACAATCATACTCATAACTTATGAACAGACTAATAACAGGCATTTCTCACATACGAATTCTTATACAAACAGTATTCATTCATACACACTTATCAGAACAACATTATCGGTTACATCTCTTTTTGATTAACTGATATTAGATTCAGATACAAAACCATTTAGGTATCCGAAAATACCACACAATTCCACATTCGAGTCCATAAAGGATCCAAAACACTTTAATGCGTGAAGCACAAGCTTATCATTTCAACAAACCCTTTCAAATACTTAATTCACATAACTTATCAATTCGTTCACATTATGTTATTCTTTTAATTGCCTACTAAGTCCAAGGGGTGGATAAGTGAGTAAACAGAACACATTGGGGGTACCCGAGGGTATAATCGAAAAGCAACATCGAATTTTCTCATTCAAAACATTTTCACATTGTGGATCTTAAATAAGATCCGTACACATCGATATAATTGCATTAATCATTAAGCTAACTTTAAATTGTCTTTCATATAAAAAAAAATTAAACAATTAGGAATAATTGCAATATTATTCATTAAAACGATTACATAATTTATTCATGTGGTTTCATAACATTATCCATGCATAATACAAATCGCATTCAAAGCATAACATATTATTTATAATAAAGAACTGTAAAAATTTAGACATGCATGAACAAAGTCATATATATATAAAATAATAGTGAAAACTCATGAAAAGGAGACATAAAATTCATTTTCAAAAAACAGGACAGGCAGGGGGGTCACTGTCACGATCACGACAAGAATCGCGCTTGCGACATTGGCCAGAAGGCCATGCGCGAGGGGAAGGGCAAGGGACACGAGTCATGCAGGTCGACACGACTCGTGTCGACGCCCCTACAGCCCTGTCACGAGTCGTGAGCATCCTTCACGACTCGAAACCTTGCCTTCTAGCTAGTACAAGATTGAAATATGCGATTCTGTCGCGCTCGCGATAGCATCGTATCTTCTAAATCTCAGCCAAAGCGCAGAAAAACCCTGAATTTCAAAATCAAACTCAAACTTACCCCAAATCAACCCAACTTCATTTTACCTCAAAACCAACCTCCCATTCATCAAAAATAACATAAAACACAACTTTTACAACAATTAACACAATCAAATCATGAATTAGCAAAATCAAAATTCTAACAATAGCAACCTAGAAAATTGCAGCAAAAACTCATCAAGCCTAAACTTTTGCTTCAATAATGCCTCAATCAAGTATCACAACTTAAATCAAACTAAACCCATAACATTTATACTAACATGAACCTCATTAATCATAAAATTTCCAGAAAAATCAACCCAAGATACAAACCATGAAAATGCATCAAAACACATAAATTCCCAAACCTGAAATCCTAAGCTCCGGAATCAATGAGTACCACTCCCACTTGCCTTCTCTTTTCACTTGGGATCACGAGGAGGCACCTCAAACAAAAACACCCAGAGATCACACAACCACAAAAACCCTAGATCAAAATACATTCTAACCAAGATCAAGAGGAAAGATGAAAAATGAGAAATAGACTCAACAAAACTTACCAAAAGACCTTTAGAGTAGATCAATCCCCACCAACTACAGCCAAAGAGGAGAAATCAAGATAGAGCAAAGAGGAAAGAAGAAGAGAATGAGAGAAAGAGGCGTGAGGAGAACGGGAGAGATAGGACAGAAATTTCTGCTATCTCTCTCTTTCCTTACCTTATATACCCCTCTCTAAATCCTTGCCACATATCATCTTGTAATTGGTGGAACTTGACCACTCAGACCCTACAAACACACTCTACAACACACTGGACTAACTCTACTAACACATACACTAACTCCCTATATGCATGCAAACCCTAACAAAACCCACAAATCATGCATATAACCCACAAATAGATATTTATGTCAAATTCTCTTTTTAATCCTCAAACTCTTATAACCTCAAACATTGACACTCATAACTTATTAATTTACCACATTGGCCTACTTAATAAATTTTACTCCTTCAATTAAATACTAAACTCACACTTCACAATTTTACCCTTGACTGTACTTGCCGAAACCTTTACTTAAATTCTTGAATTTGTCTAATTGGCATACCAAACACTTCAAATTGCACGATCTCGGTCACTACTCATCCTCAATATGTACAAATTCTTCTAGTGTACTTTTCGAGTTGTTACATGACATGTCAAAACGCATGAAACATATATAAACATACACGCGTTAAGCTAATTTTGTCTATGGGCTTCTTGAAACATGTCTTCTTCTTCTCCCGTTGTATGCTCTGGAATCAAGAGGAAGGTCTAAATTTTATCAAATTTGTCAGTGAGAAGAGAAAGCATTTAGGCTCAACTTTCCTTACACTAGAAAACCATTTTCCTTTTCTACCTATCTTCTTGTTATCATTCCCTAGCACTCAAAGCTTTGCAACAAATAAATTAAATTCAGAACTTCAATTGCAATTCATGGACATATAAGCAAATTCAACAAGCATCAGTCTCAATCAAAACTGCTAGATTAATACATTGAGGAATAGTTATGGCACAAGTAAGACTATATTTCTAGAAAATCCAAGAAAAAAATTAAAAAAAAAATTAAGAAACACAATTTAGAAGGAAAGAGAAGCTTAAATTACGAATTATTGTAGGACAAACCAAAAAAGGAAAAATAATCTAGTTGTCTTAGCTCAATTTTAATTTTCCTCAATTCTTTTGGCCATTATCCAAGCATAATATGAAGTGACGAATTTTCCATTTCTACAATTTTTCCTGCACTTTCCCAGTAAACAAACACGGAATTCCAAAAAAAAGAAATCACCACCGACAAAAAGCCAATTCCTAGCAATGTTGAACTAAGAAAGAACCCATTTTGACTAAAGCCATTAACACCCAAAAAGAAAAGGAAACAAGTAACTTAATTGCACAGAAAAACATAAAAAGCTAATCTTCAAATTGGCTTGAAATTGGGGTCCATAGACTTGAAAAAGAAAAGAAGAAAGTACTAGCCACAAGTAGATCTCAAAGAGCTAACTAAAAGATGAGCCTCTATGTATCATCTTCTTTTTTTACAAAAGCAAAAAAAAAAAAAAAGACAATCAAAGTGAAGCTTAAGAAGAAGCTAAAAATTTCCTAACTGAAATGATTTTAGGGTTCCCGTTGTTTTCCCATTTTAGATTGTCAAAATTAATGAGATGGTCAAAATTAATGACATGTGTCAGTCATTCATATGGTCAAAATCCATGTAAGTGCATCTACTACTCACATGCATTCATTATCTAGAGAATCACATTTTTTGTATTTATTACATGCATATTTGCAAACTTTAGTTGTCTATCTGATCAACTAATTTTTAATGTCAAGTTCAAGGGGCTCCTTATGTATTATCCCTTTTCTTTTTATATTTCATTGTTAAAGCAAATAATTTTGCAATTAATGTGTAAAAAACATATTAATAAGCAATGTTAAGTCTATGTTTTGAAAATGAGGGTTTGTAAAAATGGGTTTCTTTGGTGTAGAACATTTTTATAAATAAATATAGATAATTCAAAGCCCTTTACGTGCACAATTTTAAAAAAAAAAACACTCATGTCATGAAAATAAAACATATGAATGGTGTATGACCAAATGTAAATCAATTTGGATATAAAAGACATGTTAAAGCAAACATGGGCAAAGGCCAATAACATGGCAAAATATAAGGCAACATCAAACTTTTCAATGTAGCAAAAAAGGGACATGGCAAAATATACAACATAATCGTTGTTTGAAACAAAAATATTCTAATTTAATGTAAGTTACAATGGTTCAGAATGTTGTTAAAGGCGAAGATGGTTGCGTTTCAGTCTCAACTTGAGCTTAAATGTATGTGATTTTGAATTCTTCTCTAGTTCTATTTTTTCAGCTTGAAAGTGTATTTAATATTTTCATTCCTTACATAATGTTTCCAACTCCCTTCGAGACAAGCCTTGTACATTTGCCCTTATTATAAAATCATAGAACATATTTGACAGTGTAAAAGAAGCCCACATTTGGAGGCCTTAACTTCAGGTGCATTATAGGTCATGTGCCAAAGAAATTGAGTGCAATTGCAAAGGGAATTTTCTATGTAATGTATGTAATCGTTAGTTAAATAGTTAATCTAAAATTAAAATATGTAGTTTGTTAAAATAATTTAAAAGTGATTTACCATCAGGTATTTATAGTCATAGTTTGAAACTATAACAGAAAAAGTTCCTGCAATACTGTCCGCACAATTATGAGTTATGATAAAATCAAACAATAAAATGCATTAAAAAATGTTGGATAATAAAATTTCTAGCTAGTGGATTAAATGTAAAGCTAAATAGCAAAATAGTTATTGGTTGATTATAAAAAAAAAATTATTATTTAATGATAACTGGACACCTCTCCTATGAGTTCGGTTGCGCCTTACTCCTGAGTCCGAATAGCCAAGCTGATCTGAATAAACTCTTAATAACAGCTTAATCTCTCCTAATAGCTCGAAAAGAGCTTATCTCCATGGGTTATCAGGATTGTTAGAATCCTTCGAAGACTTTCATTCCATTACAACGCGAGTTCTTCGTAATTAACCTTCTCTAATCAGGAATCAACCTTATTTAATTAGGAATTAACCTTATCTAATTAGGGATTAACCTTATGTGATCAAGGACTTTGAGTTCTATCCCATTTAGGACTTCAAGTCCTGTCCTATTGAGATTACTTATTCTACTCAGAAGTGGACTCCTATTCTAACACTGATTACTAACTCTATAAAAGAAGAAATCCAAGTATGTTTCTGTTCTTGATTCTTTTCCAATTGCAATACACTTACCTTCGTCAATTTTCCTCACTTGATGGAGTATCCCTTGTTGGAAAACCCACCAAAGTTTTATGTTTTAAGGTGAGCTCTCCTAGCCGCCAACCCAAAAATTTCAAACTGTCATCATTCGGTGCGGTAAGCGTGGAACTTTCAGATTCTCTCAACAATAGATCTCTTTCCTGACTGGCCCTTTACTGCTGTCCCTCCGACAACCAACCTCCATTATTTTAACCACCTCCAGTTCAGCTATTTGGACAAATAATACAACCTCCACCGATTCAGTATGAACCAGTTTCATTGTTACCAGCTCAACAACCTTTCCATCAAGCATAAAATCCAGCTCCTCCTCGACCTATCCCCATCCCAGCTATCCCTGGCGTTACCCCATAAACAGTTCAAGCCCTATTAGTAACTTTAATCGCTGTGGCAGCACAAGCACCTGCCCCTCAAGCACCTCTTCCTCCAGCTCCCACACAGCTTTTTCCACCAGCTCTATTGGCCTCCACACCTGTCCCACTAGCTTGCCCTACCTAACTGGCCCCAGGTACCACTATAACCCTCACCTCAGATCAGTTATAAAGGATTTTTGAGGAACGGATGCAAAAGTATTAAAACCAAAACACGTTGCAGTATCAAAGCAATTTCAGATCGCCACTAGCCAAGGAAATTTTGGCTACTCCATTTTCCAAGATCAGGTTACCAAATCTGCCAAAGTATAATGGCATTACCAATCCCCAAGCTCGCCTGGATCAATTTCATCACACTATGCTTGTCCATACCTCTGATGATGCTGCCTTGTGTAAAATCTTTTCCCAAACACTTATAGAGTCTGCCCAAATTTGGTTCCAAAATTTTCCCGAGCACTCTGTTGCAAGCATCGAACAATTCAATGATATGTTTATTGCAAAGCTTGTGGCAGCTATTCGACCAACAAAAGTCCCAGCTGACTTCAACTTAGTTCGGTAGGATAAGGGCAAGTGTGACGCACGTCGAATCCGATCATGTCCCGGAGGGCCGCTTTTAAGGTCCGAGAGGGGTCACGTCTTTAGATCTTGGGTAACATGAGATATTTTGGAATTTCTTTCCAATAAAATATTGGAGAAGTTCATCTAATCCCATGAAACTTATAGGCAACTTTGAGGTATTTTGGAGTCGCCACCCAATTTACAAGAAATTGAAAAAGTTCATTTAACCTTGCGGTCTAAACCACAGAGTAGTTCGGAACTTTACTCTTATTAATGTCTTGGTTAATTATAAATGAGTTTTTTAATTATTAAATTTTCATCTCTCATCTCACACGATCATGCACTAAAATTAAAACGCAAATTCAAGCATTGTAGGAAATCAAGTAAAGAAAAAAGATAAAATACAAAACAGATTGCAAAATGAAATTGGGACAAAAATACAATCTCCCAAATTAAAACAAACAAAAATAAATAAATTGGGACAAAACATACAATCCCTCAAAATAAAAATTAAATAAACAAAATCAACTAAATAAATAACATTCATAAATCGGGATATTTAATTAAAATAGGAACATCGGTTCCTTCATGTTTACTAAAACACAAAGAGTTATTTTTAGTCACTTTAAAAAAATCAGGATGAATGATCCCACTTTGATAAAATTAACTTTTCCTTTTAAAATGAGATTTATTGGTTAAAAATTAGGACATTGATCTTATTTTATTAAGAAAAGCCCAATTTATTAATAAAAATATTTTAATGATTTTCTTTTTAACGTATATAAAATAAACTAAATGTATTACAAATTACATAGTAAAATAAATAAAAATAAAATAATGAAAAATAATAAAAATGCTAAAAAAATCAAACCAAAAGGTGTCTCCAAATCTCCATGGATCCCCATTTGCCATTGAAAATGCTCACAAAAGAAAACATAAGAATTGTAGACAATAAAAACATAATAATAATAATAATAATAATAATAATAATAATAATAATAATAATAATAATAATAATAATAAAATAATGTTAGCAAATAAATCTAAAGAAAATAATTAATCAACAAAATAATAATTAAAAATAAATATTATCACATAAAATAATCAAAATAAATATTGCATGATAAAATAAAATTAAAATCACACACAAAAATACATAACACGCAAATTATGGGTTGAAAAGCATAAAAATGGAGTAAAATAAATTAAAGGAAAGGAAAGAAGATAAAAAAAGGACAAAAAATAGGGTGAGGGGCGGCCTAGCCACGAGGGGCAGGCTGGCTGCCCCTCACCTTTTTCCTGCCCCTCGCTGGCAGGAGCAAAACCCTCCTCCACTTAGGCACTCAAACAAATTTCCACAAAAATGATGCTATTTCAAGATGATTTTACATGTTATAATATGATTTTTATGCAAGAAAAATGAAAATAACATCTAAATACGCCAAATCAAAACACAAAAATAATAATAATAAAACACATAATAAAGCTTATAATCAACCAATAATGGTGGAAAAACAAGAGAAAATACAAAATAATGAAAATGTTTTCCTTGTCAACAATCAAATATTTGAAAAAGAAAAATTAAGAAAAAATCGTTTTCCTTTTTCCCAAAAAACACAGAAAATTCCTCTTTTTCTCTCTCTAAAAAACTCTTTATATCCCCCAAAAATAGCTTTTAGGAAGCCATTAAATAAATTAAATTCCCATTAAAACGAAAAAAAAAACTAATGTAGCCTTCAAAATTCCAGGAAAAAATCAAAAAAATAAAAAAAAGGGACAAAAAATCGTTTTCGGTCGAAAACAGCACCTAGGGAGCTATTAGAGGCAAGGGGCACCGACCCCTGGTGAGGCCCCCTCAGCATGCGCCTACCCTGGCGAGGGGCGAAAGCTGCACAAGGGGCTGCCTGGCCGCCCCTCAGCACGCTCGTAGCGCAGGCGCTGAGCGCTCGGGCCTCTCCTTGGGCATACTCGAGGCTGGCCTACTCATGAGGGGCGCCTACCCTTGCACGCCGACAGCCGCAAGCTACCGAAAATAATTTTTTTTTTAAGAAAAGGAATTTTAACAAAAACACAATCACTTCAAACCTTATTTTTTATTTTTATTTTTTTAATATATTTTTTATTTCTAAAAAGCATATTTGATAAGTAAACCATCACTTCCAACATGTTTTCTTGTGAACAAGCACTTAATTTCATTATTGAGTAATCCTGATATAGGCTGTCTCGGGACCTGGTGTCTATAGTGAGCCTTACGAGTTTATGTGGAAAGGTTTAATATTGTAGCAATGGATATCCAAAACCTGAATTCTGAGATGGCCAATAATGCCCTCATACGTAACACCCAGTGCCAGTACTTCAATGACTCACTGAGCAAAAAGCCACCCAGTGATTGTACCTAACTTATGTTCCGAGCTCATAAGTACATCAAGATGGATGAGGCACATCACCTTCATAATAGTTCTCAGTATGAAGATACGAGTAGAGACTTATATAGATCGAGCCATGAAAGAAGTAATGGGAGGAATCGGGGTGGCTTGAACCAAGCTTTTGTAGTTTCAACTTTGCGATCTAAAGATTAAAATAATGATAGGTGGACACCCTTGAAGGCCACAAGGTCTCAAATCTTGATGTGGATAAAGGAGAATGATAGAGTAAATTGGCCTAGACCTATGAGGGAAAGCTCTAATAGAGATCAGAGCCTCTATTGCTCTTTTTATAGAGACAAAGGTCATGAGATAAATGACTGTAATCAGCTCAAAAGGGAGATTGAATTTCTAGTTTGGAAAGGCAAGCTTGCCCAATTTGTCAAGACGGGTGATAAGGGCAGAGATCGATCTCATTCACCTCGGAGAAAGGATAGTAGAGCCAGCATAAGCAAGAAGGCTCCAGCGAGCATTATTCATGTCATTGTGAGTAGCAAGCATTATGATGTTTTTTATAAATCTAGAAAACCAAAGGCCAAAGAGGTGTTCTCCTTAGACTCTAGTTCCCCAGTAATAAGTTACGAATAAGATTCTCAGATGTGGATGGCGATCATGTTAAACAACTACACATAGACTTTTTAGTGGTGGAAGCCTTGATTCAGGACTATTTAGTCCAGTGGATTTTGATAGACACGGGTAGTGCAGTCAACCTCATCACCATGCAGGCATACAAGGCATTAAAAATGTCTACCAACATCTTAGAGCCAGTGTTTGCCCCACTCATTGGGATATTTGGACAACCGTTCAAGGTAGAGGGATCGGTGAAATTATCTCTACAGCTCGAGGATGATGAGGTAGTTTGTACTTGTACTAGTTGCTTTATGGTAGTGGACATTCCTCTAGCTTACTATGTTATTTTTGGAAGGCCGTTACTAGCTGAGGTGAATGCATACATTTCTATGCAAAAACTATTGTTAAAAGTTTTCGCCTCAGGAGGCATTGCGGTGCTTCGGGGAAATCAGAAAGTAGCTCAGAAATGTACGTTACAATGTTGAAGGAAGCAAACTAAGCACTTTTATTGGATGTCTTGGATGTTTTCATTGATGATGCTCAAAAAGCTGAGCTATTGGACTCCCTGTAGGAAGTTGAGCTCGCACTAGGCAAGGCAGTTAAAGTTGGGACAGGCAAGAAAGGGGAAGAAAAGGCAGCACTCATTATAGTATTGGCAGAATTTGTGGATGTGTTTGCCTGGTAGCCTTCAAATATCAAGGGAATTTCTCCTAGAGTAATATGCCATTGACTGAATATCAGATCCAATTATAAGCCTGTCAAATAGAAAAGACGTAACCATACTCCCGAATGGCAGATAGAAATGACGAAGGAAATAGATACTCTACTGAAAATTGGATTTATATGTGAAGTCTTATATCCGGACTGGTTGTCCAATGTGGTTCTAGTCAAAAAGGCTAATAAAAAATTGAGAATGTGTGTCGACTTCACTGACTTGAACAAGGCTTGCCCTAAAGACAGCTACCCATCCTAACATTGACCTTTTAGTTGATTGAACAACTGGGTTCGAAGCCTTTCTGGATGCCTCAGCTGGTTATCACCAAATTCTAATGAACCCAACAGATGAAGAGATGATGGCATTCATTACGCATCAAGCTCAATACCGCTACCGAGTTATGCCTTTTAGGCTAAAAAAATGCAGGGTTTACTTATCAAAAATTGATGAACAAGTTGTTTGCTCCTTAGCTCGGAAGGAATATGGAGGTGTCTGTGGATGATATGATAGTCAAGAGTAAGGCATCTACTAATTTGCCCACTGAATTCATAGAGACTTTATCAACCTTTAGAAAGTTTGATTTGAAGCTCAACCCAGAAAAGTGTGCTTTTGGGGTACAATTCGGGAAATTCTTGGGTTTTATGATCTCGAGAAAGGGAATAGCGGCCAATCCGGCAAAGATTCAAGCCATCTTAGAGATGGAACTGCCGAAGTCCATCGGCGAAGTGCAGAAGCTTAATGGAAAGGTAACAGCCCTGGGTAGGTTTATCTCTTGTTCAGCTAAGCACTGCCTCCCATTTTATAGGGCACTCAAAAGTTTAAAGAAGTTCGAATGGATTCCAAAATGTCAACAAGCTTTCGATGAGCTAAAGCAATTTCTCAGTACACCGCCATTGCTGAGCAGGCCTCAATTGAGGTAAAGCCTGATTCATTAGCCATCTTTTCTGATTCACAGTTGGTTTTAAGTCAGTTTCTCGACAAATTTGAAGCAAAGGAGAACACAATGGTTTGGTACAAAGAGTTGGTAGCTGTTTTACTGTTTCAATTGGAGAAAATGGGGTGTGCATGGTCGATTGAGCAAATACCTCGAGCAAAAAATTAGGGAGTAGATGTTCTGGCCAAATAGGCTTCCAATCAGAACAAAATATCCACGACAGACATAGTATGGTAAGTCCTAACGGTACCAACTTATGAAACATACAGGATTCAAATGCAAGAGCCAATGTATGGTTGGTGTCTACCTATATATCAATATCTTAGTGCGAGAGTTCTCCCCGATGACCAAATGGAAGCTCGAAAGATTGTTTGGTGGTCCTGCCGGTATGCCATCCTGGATGATAAGTTATATAGGAGATCATTCTCACATCCTTGGACGCTCTATCAGTACACCAAAGAGGGTGATTATAAACTCAAAAAAATTCATGAAGACATCTATGGTGAGCACGAGGGTGCACAGGCAATAGCTCGAAAAGCCTTATTACAGGGGTATAATTGGCCCAAGATGGAGAAAAATGCTAAAGAGCTCATTTAGAAGTGTGATAAATGCCAGCGATTCAGTAACACACTGCATCAAAAATCCACCCCTCAGGTGCCTATTCATAGCCCTTGGCTATTTGATCAGTGGAGAATTGATATTCTTGGACCTTTTCTATTGGCCACTGGACAGCAGAAGTTCTTAGTAGTTGCAGTTGATCATTTCACAAAGTGGATGGAAATAGAGCCACTGGCCACAATTACCCCCACAAATATAATCAAGTTCGTTCAGAAGTCAGTAATTACAAGGTTCAGAATCTAGCCACAATCATTACTGACAATGGTAAGTCGTTCGATTGCTCTTCCTTTTAAAATTACTGTGCGGATCTAAAAATCGAACTGTTTTTTACCTCGGTATACCACCCACAATCAAACAGTATGACTGAGATAACGAATCGAACTATACTATTCGGGCTAAAGAAGAGGCTTGATAATACGAATGGTCTCTAGGTTGACGAGCTCAATAACGTGCTATTAGCATACTGAACTTCCCCACGAGCGGCAGCTGGGGTCATACCTTTTTCCCTTACATATGGAGCTAAAGTAGTCATCCCATGTGAGATTGGCATCCCTAGCATCCTGACTTCATCATACGATGCTGAGGAAAATAGGGAAAATCTGTTGTATCACTTGGATAGACTCGAAAAAATTAAAGAGTCTGCCCAGCTGCAATCTACAGTGTATAAGTAACGAATGTCGTCGTATCATGATCAGAATCTCAAGTCCAGGTCTTTTTGGGTTGGACAGCTCATTCTGAAAAAATTTGTTATAGCTCATACGACATCTAGAGTTGGAAAGCTCAATCCAAATTGGGAAGGGCCCTATATGGTACATGAAGTCAAGAGGGGAGCTTACAGGTTGAAAGATCTCTCGAGGAAGCTACTCCCCCACTCTTGGAATATTTCTCACTTGAAGTTGTATTATCAATAGTAAGCTCAGTTCGGCAGGTTCGCCATGTGAGTTCTTATTCATGCTAAGCACAATTCTGCAGGATCGCCATATGCGCTCTTATTTCATATTAAGCTCAGTTCAGTAGGTTCGTCACGAGCTCTTTTTTCATTGTAAGCTTAGTCTAGCTATATCACTATTCGAACATGTTTTATTAGCAATAAAAAGCTCAGTTCGGTAGTATCGCCACGAGCATTCTTTCAAATTGTTGGCTTTGCTAGTTCAAGCATTTGTTTACATCTTTTTCGGATAAACTTGAATTATCAAATCTTCAAACACTTCGCTCATAATTGCTATATCACTATCCGAGCAAACAGTATTATTTATGCAGGATAAGATAATTATATACTCATATAATTATATTATATATTAATTAATAAAATTTTATTAATATAATAATTGTATATAGTTATATTATTAAAATACATCTTCAATTACTCACATAAATATTATGCTAAATACAGATGAGTATTAGTTGAGTAACGCTAAAAATAAAAGAAATTAAAATTTTATTATAAATAATTATACATAATTTCATTTTTAATTTACATATTCATATGGGTATTATGATAAAAATAAATGAGTATTAGTTGAGTGACACTAAAAGCAAATGAAATTAATTGATAAAGTAATTATATAATAAATTATTCAGATGTATATAATTACATTATTAAAATAAATCATCAATTATTCAAATAGATATTATGCCAAAATTAGATAAGTACTAATTGAGTGACACTAAATATAAATGAAATTAATTGATAAGGTAATTATATATATAGTCTTGGCTGATTATATGGTTAGGATACATCCACATATATAATTTTGGCTTAATTATTATACTCAATTTCACTGAATTTGGCTTAACAATTAAAAGATTATTAATTAATATATAGTCAATATTTATAAGGGTGAATGTAAAAGTAACACTAAAAGTAAATACAATTAATTGGTAAAGTGATTGTGTATATAAATATTTGTACAAAAAGAAAAATTAAATAGTAGTTGAGTGACATTAAAGTTAAATTAAATTAAATACGAATTAGTAAAATTTAATTATATATAATTAAATTATTAATTTACAACTCAATTACTCATACAAGTATTGTACCAAAATATATAAGTACTAGTTGAGTGATACTAAAAACAAATGAAATTAATTCGTAAGATGATTATATTTATATAATTGCATGAATTTATTAATTGGTGAATTTTATTATATATAATAATTATATTATTAATTTATATGCTCAATTACTCATATAGGTATTATGCAAAAAATATATGAGTACTAGTTGAGTGATACTAAGAATAAATGAAATTAATTAGCAAGGTCATTGTATACTTATATAGTTATATTAATTAGTAAAATTTAATTATATATAATTAAAGTATTAACTTACAATTCAATTACTTATATAGGTATTGTATCAAAATAGATAAATGTTAGTTGAGTGATATTAAAATTGTAAATGAAATTAATTGATAAAGTGATTATATACTCGTATAATTACATTAATTAGTAAAATTTCAATGTTATAATAATTATATTTGTGTGTGTGTATATAAATATTTATACAAAATGAAAAATTATGTAATAGTTGAGTGACACTAAACGTAAATTAAATTAAATACAAATTATTTTAATTGCACATTCATATAGATATAATAATTAAATTTATCCTATTAATAATCAAAATATTTATTTTAATTTATTAACTATTTATTATATTAATTTCATGCATTAAAATATTTAATACAAATAATTATGAAATTAAATTCATATAATAACTATATAATAGAAATTACAAATAATATTTATATATAAATTACTAGTATTATATATAATAATTAATAAATATCGGTTCTTTCGTTCCAATTCAGTTCAGAACAGTTCGGTACGGTTCAATACGGTTCTCGATTTGGTTCCAGTACAATTCGGTTTGGTTTTAGTAAAAAACGTCAACAGTACAATTCGGTTCAGTTTTAATCAAAAAAGTAAACGATATAATTCGGTTCTAAATTTTTTTATTCGGTATTTTGGTTCGGTACAGTAAAATTCAGAACCGTGTATACCCCTACTAAGCATATAGAATTGATGAAAAGAAAAACTAAATATATACAATAAGACAATTTTCGTATGAACATGGTAAGCAAAGCTAAAATTATAAATGGGAATGCAGCAACTTTGAACGATTTTATATACAATCCTAGATTCATATCCGAATTATGATGATCGGGATTTTATATGTATTTCATGCACTTTAGAATCCCAATTTCAACGGTGAAAAATGAGAGAGAAAATGAAGCGTGTGGAATTACAAGCAAATAAATACGAAAAATTGATAGCTAATATATGCTATGTAAGATTTAGAACCAATTTGTAATAATATCAGATAAATCACTATAAAATATGTAAACATGTCGCGTATAGTTGGCGATTGATAGTTTCGTGAGGGTTTACATAGGAATAATAAAATTTTCGTTTTAGTTTCAATTGCCTGCATTTGATCTTTTCCTCTTATAGTGTGGACCACGGCTGCATTTGATATTTTTATTAGGCTCCATGAATAATAATTCTTTAAATACATATCCCAATTAATAATTAAACAATTTTTGTTGGGCCTATTAAATAGTATGCTGTATTGAACAACAAATAAATTTGATCACACATAAAAAAAAAAAAAAGATGCAAACACTTGCAAAGATAATACAAAGGCTTAATACCTAAAATCTCCCGTACTTGTATTTAATTTCATTATTGATATTTATACTTTAACAGCATTTAATTAACCACTCATACTTTGAAAAGTGTAATAATTTACCACCTAACTAAATGACGTTGCTAATAATTTACCACCTAAAGACTGGAGAGTGAATTGCACGCAAGGAGGAGACGGGGACACCTCTTTAATTTTAGCGACGCCTACTTTTTGTCGCTAATCTGTTGGTAAATTTTATTCATGATTTTTTTAATGTTTTGTTATTTTGCTATTTTTCATGTATAGTAATCCTGCCAAAGTACCAATTGAATAAAAACCTGCACTAATAGGAGAAAAATAAATTACAAACTTCAACCATAAACGCAATGTTCTCAATCTCAACCATAGATACAATGTTCTTTTTTCATGTCACAAAAGATCAAATTGAAAAATACTCAAAAGCCACATATCTTGAAAGTCCTCAATAATCTTAATCTTTGCTCACACATGATTTACAAATTATACAATCTTGATACAAAGAGAGGAAAAAAAAGAAAGGAATCAAATAATTGATTTTTACTGTTTTGCATCACATCCTCTTCAACTAGAACAATTATGTATGATAAGATTTTGCCAAAACAATTTGTTTGCAGTCAAACTTTATGGGTATGTTTGGTAGGCTGCATTGGATTGTATTGTAATGGAGATTGTAATAGATTAAAAAATGTATTGTATTGTAATGTAATTATGATTACATTACTATGTTTGTTTACATTAGTAATGTAATGTAAACATTAATACATTTCTATGTTTGTTAATTATATAAATATATTGAAATATAATTATATTTATAATTATCAACTTATTTTTTATATAATTATTTTATTTTTTATTTTTATTTTATATATTTATTATATTATAATCTCATATAAAAAATGTAATTATACTAAATTATACTAATTCATACTAAATTTTAAACTTAATATTTAAAGTAAAATTAACATTACAATTATAACTATAAACTATAAAATAAATTGTTTCATACGATTCAAACTATCAATGATCAAATATCTCCACTAAGTAAGCTTTTCACCCAAATTTCTTTCTCATCATCAGGTATAGTAAAAAATATATCAGTTGTTTCACGATCACAACCAATTTTTCTTGTTGTCTGGTGTCTCTCCTGCATACTCAAGCCACTCAATTTTGTCAACTCACTGTTGATCATTAATATCTTCTCATGTGCATCACCATCTTCTAATGCTCAACTAAGTCTATCACTAGCCTTTCCAATTTCCATGCTAATAATAGAAGCCGAATCTTTAATAACTCTAGCCAAACTTGAAATACTTTCACTTTTACTCCTTTTCACCTTAGAACCCTCTTCAGTTGTCTCAAAAAATGAAGCAGAATCAATTGGAATAGAGCTTACTTCATTTTTATTGGCTTCATTCATTGTTTGTTTTTTCAATTCTTCTATAATATCTGCAGTTGTTTCGGCATCTTTTCCAGTTGCACGATCTTTTCCAAAAACAATACAGAGCTCCTCATAAAATGAAAAGGATTTGAACCTGAATGGTTCAGCATCCGAATGACTCTACAAAAACATACAACCATTCTTAAATTAAAAATTTTTAGATGTAAAAAAATATTTTTCACAAAACTATAATGAAAAGTTTATAACCATACCTTCAAATATTCATCCCAAACTGCATTTTCTGCTGTAATGCATTTTCGATCTGAGTCCCAACCAAATCCACTACAATTACAACCAGCCAACATGTCATGCACAATACCAAAATTAGCTTTTAAATTTCTCACTTTTGACTCAATATGGGGCTTCGCTTTAATTCCACTATTTGGTAATTTACCCTTAAGACCATCTTCCACAGCATTAAAATGTCCAGGTTTAAAACCTCTTTCAGCTTTAAATCTTCCAGTATTATGCAACTCGAGAAGAGTTTCAACTAATTTCGTCTCTTCATCAAATGTCCATATTCTTTTATTTGTTCCTGGTCTTTTTGGCTTAATAGAACCTGAAGATGTACCAATGCTTGACATTTCTGCAACACAAAAATCAGCAGCAGTCTACTTAATTGTTTCTAGTTACTTAATTGTCAGGTAGAGTGACATAAGATTCACTAATTAAGTGCAGGTTGGGGGTCATAACTCATAAAGAAAATGACATATTTTCTTGCTTTTACAGGGACAGACGATGCAAATGATGTATGAACTCATATGAGTTATCTAAAGCATCAGACTCAGAGAAAAGTAGGTATATAGACAATATCTGAAAAGATAACATAGAAAGTAGAGAATCATGAACAGAAATAGTAACCCAAAACATTTGATATTGGCAGGAGATTATGTGTAGGCCTAATGGCATGATGAGGAGGTTGATACCAGACATGTATCATGTACATTAAAAAAATTTATAAATCAAATCAATCATATTTTTTTATACATATATATTTAAAAAAAAAAGAATAATTATTTTACATACATTGTCAAAGATTAGTTTGGTCATTTATAGTATTTCTGATATTTAAATTTCAAAATGGAAAGGAAAGGATTGATAGCTGGTTTTGCCTAGCTGCAGTATATAAAAATTAACACACAAGTTAGATTTGAGCTGTTGGTTTCTTCTTTACATTACAAGGGGCGTTCTTTTTAATCTCTCAATCCTTCTGAGTGACACCCCAATTGATAATTCGCTACATAAGGAAATCTTCAATAATCATTATGCCTTAAACTCATACTTAATTAAGCACTGTTCCATTTTCTTAGTCCATAGCACTCCATGTCTTCTTAGTCTAAATGAGCAAAATCATTTTCTTTTTTGTTTTCAGATTATATTCATAACCAATCCAATTCTTCAAATTTACATATAATAGTCAAGAAGATAATACCAGAAACAGAACAGAAAAGCATAATCCAAAAGTGGGTAAACCCAAAACATGCCAAATCACAATGGGTTGCTGAATCAAGAAAACATTCAAAAAGAAAAGAAAGCAAAAATTCTTTTTCAGTGAACAACTTTTAATTCATATGACTTCAAGTAAAGAAAGTTCCATATTGCCAACCAATTGAAGAAAAGTGTTGAACAAAGTTAACATAAAACAGTCCCAGTTATGAAGAAGTGAAATTACACAGAAACAGAAAACAGGGGAAGATGAACTCAAATTCAAAAACTCTTATGATCAATGTTCAGTATAATGGCCATTATAAACAGCAACAACAACATCGTAAATTTCATCATGAGAATCAAAATCATCATCATAATCTCTTCTTCTTGAACTTAACTCTGCATTTCTTACTATCATCTTCTAACCCAACATAAATAATCTCAATATTCAATCTCACCAAATAGAAATCTCTACTGAAATCTTGAAAGTTTACCTCAACCTTGAAATCTCTACTGAAATCTTGAAAGTATACTGAAATCGAAATCTCTACATAAATAATAAATAATTATTCCATAGATTATTCAACTAAGTTTATTCCATAGATTATTCAACTAAACAGAGAAGAAAAATCTAAAAGTACCCAAAACAGAATAGCAATAAATTCGAGATCTGAAAAACAAAACCATCAAATAGATATATGAAAAATCAAAATCGACCAAAAAAAAGAGAAAAGAGATAGGATTTATCTTCTCACAAGGCCAAAATCAAAACCAAAAAGAGAAAATCTAGACAGAATGATGAGTTACTCACCGTTAAAAAGAGAGGAGAGAGCTTCGTTTTCGGTCGGCGGTAATGGTGATTCCGATGGTAGCGAGACCGGCGATGGTGAGGTGAGACCGACGATGGAGGTGAAGGAGACGAAAGAGGCAGGGAGAGGCAGGGATGCGGGGAAGGTGAAATAGTTGAATGGTAATCAGAAATACGGTATAAATTTGAGGGATTGAAAAATACATTAGTAACTGTATTTAGTATTACTGAGGTATTTAACATTACAATACAGTATAAATATTTTACCTCAACAAACACACTAGTCAATACTAAACTAATTACATTACAATACAAAGTCACTTACCAAACATACCCTATGTACCTTAGTGTTGTCCTAAGTTCTTGAACTGTCATTGCCTCGACTTTTGAAGGGTTTTCCTTGAGTTTTTTTAATTTCAATTGACTGGATGTTAAGACAATTTTCCTATTTATTGACCAATTATCATCAGGTATCTCTTTTTTATAACAAACAACATAAAAATGCATATTAAGAAGAAACCACATAAAAAAAAAAACAACATAAAAATGGATCTTTTAGAGCCCATTTCTCCATCTCAAAGAAACCAGTTGCTCAATCTTCAACTGTCTTGGCCTTGCTGCAAAGCTATAATCTTCTCACTCAGCCATTGTTTTACAATTTTGAACAAATCTAAAGGCTTATAATATAATACCCAAAAGCCAACTCTATTGTGTGCATATCATTTTACCCGAGCAATATTAAACTTTAATGTTCAATAAGAAAATATAATCATTATAGCAAACATCTTTAGCCATCAATCACAATTTCAAATGCAAAAAATCAAAAATCAACTCCACTATAAAAGGTAAAGTTTGAATGGTGAGAAAATAGATGGAAAAGAAGTTCAAATAAGACAAACTTGGAGAGATTAATGAAAGTATTGAGACCCAACTGCAAAGTTTGATACCAAATTTTGCAGGACTTCCTCCAACTAAAAGCTCTATAGCGAGTGAAAAAATAAGTTCTCAAGATATCATAAAATAATAGATGTTAAAAAAATGATTTGTAAACAATGAACCAAATGAATACCATTTATTGTACATGCCAAAGAGCAATCAATTGATCAAAATCAACCTACGGAGTCTAATTTTCCATACCCCTAATTTTCGATACCCCTGTACACTTTGAATAATCAACATACAACTCAAGAAAATTTCAAAAACAAATTCAAAGATATGTTAATATGATACATTCTCAAACACATAGCTCGCACAAAATCGTGTGAGGGAGAGTGAGATTCAAATAGGGAGAGCGAGATTGAGAGTGAGATCGAGAGAGAAAGAGAGAGAGAGAGCGAGATTGAGACAGGAAGAGAAAGATTGAGAGTGAGATTGAGATTGAGATAGCGAGCGAGATTAAGCCAAATAGAGCGAGATTGGGACAGACAGAGTGAGATCGAGATCGAGAGAGAGCGAGATTGAGTAAGGGATAGCGAGAAATGAACAGAGAGAGATAGAGAAAGGTTGACCGATAGTGAGAGAGAGAGATCAATTAAGGTTCTATTGAAGTAACTATGCCCTAAGAACCGTCTTGAAGCTGGCAGAAGTAGAAAAGGAAGAAGAAGGAGGAAAGGAGGTGGTAAATGCTTGAAGAAGGAAAGGAAGAAATGTTTTTTTTTTTTTGCTATTTTGCCACATGTCATCCATCCATTGATCATTTTAGCGCATGAGTTTCACTCGAAAAAGATTATCTATGCTTTGTGTTTTAGGTAGTGAATTGTTATGGTTTTTCAAAATACGGGTGGTAAATTAAATACCATTAAAGTACAAGTATCAATAATGAAAATAAATACAAGTATAGGGGGAATTTTAGGTATTAAGTCTAATGCAAACCACTTGATAAAAAAAGGTGCCAGAAAATGTGTTTCACTTACAAATATACAATATATTGCACTTAAATAAATATGGGATTCATACATATCATAATAAAAAATATAATTCCTAATCCATGCTAAACCATAGTGCTCCATGTATAAGCATACAAAATAAACATAATAAAAAGAAAAAAAGAAAAACGAAAAAGTGTTTCCCAAAATTTTGAATAATCCAACAAAAACTAGCAACATGGAATGACCATATTTGTTTTCATCAAAATAAAATGTTGATTACGTGTAGGGATCATCAATGAATAATAACTTCAACGCATCATTTTTCCTTTCACTTCAAATTGTTTCTTTAAATGGATGGTGTTAGGACACAATGGGCTCTCATCGTTCATTGCCTGACACTTTTATGAGTTTGTAAAAGCAATCTTTTATGCATCAGCATCATCACGATGCTCAAATAGCCAAATGAACGTTTTAGCCCTCAAACGGTCTATGTTAGACTATACATAAGATGACAAGTTTTCGCATATATATCCTCTCCATGAAAATATTTGCATGTAGATTAAAGAGTGTGCATGTACCTTGAATCCTATAAACTAATTTTTTTTTTATTCAGATAATGAAGTTAACTAAGATAATTTGTGTTTCTATTTATTCCCTTTCTTAAGGATTAACATACCTTACAGAAAACAGAACTCTCATTATTTGCCTCAACTTTACCATTGACGAGAAATTAACGCATACAGTGTATCATATAGACTGCACAATCATTACTTCTGTAAGATATGCAACATAAGCAAATTATTATTATTATTATTATTATTATTATTATTATTATTATTATTATTAGAACATATATGACAAATTTTATTTTAGTGGCCTTGGGATAATGCATTATGTTTCTTCCAAATGCTGAATGCCCAATTAAGAATTAATATTTCCATTACTAATTTCACCATATTCCTTAAGGTTTATTATTAGGAATCATAATCACCACTCCAAGCCCATATACCTAAAGGGTATATCAAATAATGACTTGATTAGTCGCTATTCTCATGATGAGATGAACCTTTCGACAGGGATCATGCTTGGACAACGACTGTTGAGTTGACTAGACCATAGCTCATGTACATTAATTAGTCATTTTTTCCTAGAGAACATCATAAATAGGACCATACGCTCATTTGCTATGTGGATAATTCATCTAAATTGCAATTGAATATTTTGGAACATGATACATGCATGTCTCATGTTCCACCATAGTCAAATGCCATTTATATGAATTATCAAAATTGAGTCTCTTTGCCTGCATATATATTATATAGTGTCATTATACTGTCTATTTTTACCATACACATTGCGTGTTCTTCTGCCCCATGTTGGTATTTGAATAAATCCCACCAATAGTCGGGACTTTGCCATGTGTTTGGGAGAAATAAGGATAGAGAGGAATTACCTATATTATGTGATTATTACATTCTTACGCTCATGCATCAATGCACCAATGTAATCATCAATCACAAATAAATTGTACCATTCATCATATCTTACTTATATCATTCATCACGAATAACTTATACCATATATCATATGCCATGTACATATATATCACATCATGTATATATTATCATGCCATACCATGTAGCATTTACTGTAATGGCCCAAAATGGTTACTTTCGTGAATAATAATTTTCGGATTGTGAATAGTGATATCGAGCTTAATAGTACCTCCCAGAGTCAAAAAATATTTTATTAAACCGTTGAAAAAAGCGTGTCAGTAGGAGTCCAAGAATGAAATTTGAGGTGAAACAGAAGTCAAATATGCCTTTAAAATGCGAAAAGAAGTGGAAAAGTCAGTTGTGGGCGTCCGTCATTGACAGACGGCCGTCTGTTATGAGAGACGAGCATCTGTGGTGAGAGACAGGCGTCTATTAATGATAGACGGCATCTATCACTCCAGAAGTGGAAAATCAGTCCGGTTTTACCAGTTTCGACCAAAGTTTGACCGAACCATAAATGATGTTAAGGACCTCCAAAAAATAATTCAAAAATACAAAAGTACTCATATTAATGAGGAGAATCACATGACAAAGAAAAATTGATTTTACGGTGACACTAAAAATTGGATGATCAGACTGGTAAATATTTACTGGAACAAGAAACTGTCTCTGATTGATCCAAAAATATTCATGGAGTCTAATAAAAATATTTCGAGAATTATGGAAGTATTTGTTTGAGGAATTGAACTTGAAAAGTGGTAAAAATTAAATTAGGTCAAAATAATCATTATTTAACCTAATTGGGCTTTTGGGTTGGCCCAATTGATTGGACCATGGTTTGGCCTATCTAAAGAGACTATAAAAGGCCTAAAAATCTATGGCTTCTTGAAGATTCATCCTTCTTCTTCATTTCTCCATACTTTCTGTCTTTCTCTCCATTTTTTCATGGAATTCTTTCCTTCTCTCTTTAAAATCATGCCAAATCTCACACCCCAAAATAATTTTAAGCCCTCAAATCCATCTCTAATAACCTCAAGAGCATGATTTAAGTGTTGAATGTGGAGGAAATCAAGGAAGACAAGGTTATGGATAAAAATCAAGTAAGTAATTTTGAGGTTTTTAATTTAATTCAAGGGTTCATAGAAGTAGTTTAAGATGTGTAGAGTATGATTATGTAGTCATATTGAGAAAAAGAAGCAAGAAATTGATGAATATTTATTACTGAATATTCGGCCACCATAGATAATTAAGAAGGAGGAAGTGCTTTTAAGGTGAAAAGTAAAGGAAACGAAGCTTAAAATATGAAAAGCAAGGTTTAAAGATAAGTGCGTACAATAACCCTCTTTTTTCATTATTTTTGTGTAGGTTTTGTTGTATGTTTAGTATGTAATTGTGTGGTTTTTGCATGATAAATTGAAATTAAGTGCATAAGCATGTTAATAGGGTTTAAAAATGAAGATTTAGGTGAGTAAAATAAAAGAATCAATTTGGTATAAAATTCCTAAGTGAGACCGAATGGTATACTAGGGTATATCATGGTATATTTTAGTGATTAATGAGAGATAACTATAGAAATATGTTATTTAACGTGTGAAATAATGGAATTAATGATAAATGAAGAAAGAATACATTTAGGAGTGAAAATGTTACCTTGGTCGAATGCTTTAGAGTAGTACATTATTGTAAATTTTATTAATTTGATGAAAGTAATGATAGAAAATGAATAGGGAGATGAAATGAAAGGTACATAAATTAATTGAAAATTTTTAGAGTTTAATTGAACATAATTAGATTAGTATTGTATTATGTTGTAAGTGAAATTAATGGAACATGATGTTTTTAATTGAGGTAATAGTATAAATGGAGAAAAAGATAAATGATAATTAGCATGGAAGTGAAATGAAGGAAAAAAGAATTAAAAGTAGAAATATAGTATGTTGGCTTAATGGAATAATTAGGTAATTAATGGATTAATGTGACAATTTAATGAATATAAGATCTTAGAATGAATATACAAAATAAAATTGAGTATATAGTAATTCATTGGAAAACTTTATAATTTAATTGAATAAATTTAAGTATAGATATATATTATGTCTAATGTTAATAGTATTAAATATGTGTAATTAAAGAGAAATGATAGTGTAGGTAAGGTAAATAAATAATTAGTAACATCAAAAATTCAAATAATATAGAAAAAAATAAAATATACAGAAATTTTATGTAAAGTACTAATTCATTTATGAATTAAAATAATGGATATGTAAATGTAATATGGTATAGCATTTATAATATGATATGAAACGATATTGACAATAATATGATATGAAATAAATGGTGACAAGTGTAATTGTAAATAGAAATGTATATGTATATACATGAGAATAAATGTGTGTTAAAAAGTTTAAATAAAAGTGAATTATAATTGAAAATGCAAGTGCTAACAATAAGACATGGTATGTGTATATGGAAAGTGTATAATTATATATAGTGCAAATTGAATAGTAAATATTGTAAGAATTGAATGTTTAAGTGAATTAGTGAATAAATGTAAAGTGAAATGTTTACATTGCCCTTAGTAGTAGTTTGGTAGTCAAATGTAGGGGTGTTCAAAAATGGGTTAGATGGGTTACAATTATATTTTTTTTAGAAGAAAAATAGAGTTGAATTATACATAATCTCACAAAATATATTATATAAATTTGATTCAAATTTTATCATAACCCACCCAACCCATTTTTGAACACCCCTAGTCAAATGTAGTTAAAAATATAATTAGCTAGGCATAGGAACATCATACCGCGGTGCGAGTTATGGCGACTTGCTTGAGTAGGCGAATGATGGTCTCCTAAAGTGATAAAGTGGTAAAGTGCACCCATTCGGGGTCACTTTAAAGTGTAATGGACCTATGGGGTTCACGTTCCATATATCTGGTTCGAAAATTTCTTTCGGATTGATACTAGGGGCAAATTAATGAAAATGAATTAAAATGAGTAAATATATGTTAATAAGGGAAATGGAATGAAAAGAGACTAAATTGTAAAGATGTATAAGAAATAAGAATAACATGGTAATTATGTAAAAGAATGAGATAAGATAGTAAAAATGAGGAAATAAGTGACCAAATAGTAAATTAAGCAAAATGGTAGTAATATAAGGTAAATAGAAATTTTACATGATATGTAATGAGTTTAATGTGAAAGTGAATAAGAAATGACATAATTGTATTTATAGTGAAAATAAAGGGCAAAATTATAATTTAAATAATATTAAAGGATTAAAGTGTAAATAATCCTTAATATATCTAATAAAAAGGATTGAAATGTAATTTAATAAGAATTATAATTAATAAGTATAATTGTTAAGGTTATTCAAAAAAGGTATAATTGTTAAGGAAGAGTAATAATTAGAGGTGGCAAGTTGGACGGGTTTGGGTTGGGTCACTAATGGGCGGGTCATAAATGGGCGGGTCACAAATGGGCCAAAAAGTATGGGTCACAAATGGGTCAAATATCCAAATGGGTTGGGCGGGTTGGGTCAACCCATGGGCTAAAAACTCTTTGAATATACAAAAAATTTATAATAATACGCAAATGAGTCGGGCGGTCCAAACAGACTGATTTTGGTCCAAACAGATTGAGCGGCCCATTTAGACCCAAACGGGCCGAGATGTAATTTGATATTTTTAATTCATTTTTAATAAAAAATAATTTTCTATATAATAAAGTGATATTAAAGTGACTAATTTAAAATAATTTGGCCCAAATAGATTGGGTGGCCTAAATGGGCCGCTTGAGGCCCAAACGGGCCGAAATGTGATTTGACTCATTTAATCCATTTTTAATGAAAAATAATTTCCGATATAATAAAGGGATATTAAAGTAACTAATTTAAAATAATTTGGCTCAAATGGATTAGGTGGCCCAAATGGGCTGCTTGAGGCCCAAACGGGCCAAAATGTGATTTGACCCATTTAATCCATTTTTAATGAAAAATATTTTCCGATATAATAAAATGATATTAAAGTGATTAATTTAAAATAATTTGGCCCAAATGGATTGGGTGGCCCAAATGGGTTACTTGAGGCCCAAACGGGCCGAAATGTGATTTGACCCATTTAATCCATTTTTAATGAAAAATAATTTCCGATATAATAAAATGATATTAAAGTGACTAATATAAAATATTTGGCACAAATGGATATACAAATAGCAAGTAATTGTTTATTTCAAAATATTAATCTTACAAAAATATCGTATATACAAATAGTAAGAAATAAGATTATAACCTTAATCTTTTGTATGTTAGAGTATTATTGTCTCAATTTGGTAATTGTGATCACAAAAATTAATGGCTTTTTTTTTCCCCATAAGAAGACTTATTCATTATACATAATTTAAAAGATGTACCCATTGCTCATGACGATTAGTGCTAACGTCAGCAGAAAATGCCATACTTTGCTACTAATTGTGAACCACTGAATTCTCCTGACCATCAACTCATGGTTGTCATCTTTCACCGTCCAGACCCATATTGCATGCCCAAATGAAAGCCCTTCTTATTTTTGGAATCCCTGGTGCCACCATAACATTTGCAATGATAACTGATAAGATTACCTCTAAGATACATCAACAGATATAATATTTTATGAGGAAAAATAATGCCAATTGATTCTAAAAATGCAATTCCAAAGTAGCAGGTTGCAAGAAAACTGACAAATTGGGAGCACACTAGCTTTTTAATGATCTGTGAAAGGTCTGTGAAAGTGACCTTTTAAGTGATTATATAATCCTTTTTAATGATCTAGGATCGTTAAAAAAATACAAACAAAATCAGAATTCCACAATTAGATCATTTACATCCTAAGTAAGAAATCTCAGGATAATTTACATTCCATAATTAGATCATGCATCATCATCTACCAATTACATAAAATATACATGTAATCTGAACAGGATCGATTTACATGCACAACTCAGCACCCTATTCTATATACAGATGATATGTAGAAGATAAGATCTGTTTGCCAACAATAAAATATGAAAAGATTATTGGTTTTATTAAGGAAAGTCCGAAATTGTGGCTCTGATAACTAGTTGTTTAGCAATTGCATCTCAAAGCCATGAGGTTTAGAATGGTTATCAGTAAAGAGTCTCATGAGTTTTCATAACTAAGCAATAACAAACATCGTAAATCACTAACAAAATTTAACAAATTATCACAAGTAGAGGAGCAATGGTAATACAATACAACAAGAACACATGATTATAGTAGTTAGCAAATTAAATAAACTGACAGCAATTATGTTCAGAATTTTATTCAATTGAATTCCTAAATCTCTAGTTTTTGTTCAATTATGCAAAATAATTCTATTGTTCAATTGTTCAATTTTATTCAACATGTAGGATTGGATTCATGCAATAAGCTTGATTTAAGAACACCATAAGTCAATAGCTAGCTCGAGTTTTCTTTTCACCCTCATTTTAATTAGACCAACAGAAGTAACAAAGAATTGATTTTGGCATTTGACTAAACAGAAGTAGAGACTCTTTATGGGTATACAAAATACACTCTATCTAGATAGACTAGAAGAAATAGCATCTCATATAGCTAGCTTCATCCAATTAAGCAAAGAAAATATCAGCATAAAAGGCCCAACTGCTACTCTGGATGCATAAAACCAACAGGTATTAATAGTTAAAATCTCTATCTAGATAAACTAAAATTGATAGCAACAAACTCCAAACCAGATACTACATCTACAATATAGGCTAATATTAAAAATTGCTAAACAAAATAGGTAGAGACACCAGAAGCTAAGCTCAATCAAACTCATGAAGTGCGTCTAAAGCATACATAGAATAATAGTCTAATAAAATAGTTCTTCTGATCCTTAAGCATATATAGAATAATAGTCTAATAAAACTCATGAAGTGCGTCTACTAACTTCCCGTGCCACCCCCATTCAACTCAACCCTCTCCTCAGTCAATCACATGGAAATGAAACTTCAGCAAACAAAAGGAAAGCAATAATTGTCCAACTAAAGCATTGTTAAATAAAACAGCAGAACCCAGCTCAAACAAAAAATAAAAACTCAATAGAACATTCCAACTATAATTAACAAGTAAGAGTTAATATGCCATTTGAAACTAATTTTTGTTATTTTCTTTTGAATTGCAGAAGCTGAAAGCACATTGGATTATTTTTGAAACTATACCCATTAAGATTAAATAGCCAGAGGAGGCCATTGAGTTATATACTCCTCCATTAAAGCTACGTTTATTGTTAGGAAAGAAGTTAATTTAACTTCAGCAAGATGATTTTGATTTTGTTCAAAGCTTAATTACTGACATCATTGCCATCATCTCACATTTCAGACAGAGATTGGGTTCGATATAAACAGAAATTAAAATGAAAATAGCTCACCTGAAACTTGGGATGGGATAGATCAAAATGAAGAGAGCTTATTTACTTTGTTGGCGATGACTCTGATCGGTGGCAAGACAAGGAAGAGTCTGCGGTGTTTGATGGGTAAGGAAATCGTAAGATAAGAAAGAGTAATTGTGGCTGGGTGTGAGAAGAGGGAGGCAAGAAAGAAGAATCGTAAGTTTTGTTAACAGACCCGTTGGGCACAGGATCATACCCAAACGGGTTGTACTTTAACCGGGTTGTTTATGGGTTGGCCCAGTTGGGCATCTTATGGGTTAAATTGGGTTTGGGTCACATTTTTTTGGGCGGGTTGGGCGGGATTTTTGGGCTTGGGCCAAATTTGACAGGCCTAGTAATAATTGTGTGGTAAGGTATGGGAAAGAGATTAATTAAATAAAGGTTAATGGAAATTTCACATATCAAAGAATGAATTAAATGTGAAGAAAATAATTAGGTAGTGATAAATGGTAATTAGTGGACAAGTAAGGATATAATCATAAATAAATGAAAATATAGGTACTAAATTGCAAATTGATAATGTTATTGTTAAAAAAAAAAGAACAAAAGAAAATTTGAGCATGTATATAATGTTAAATGAAATTAGAGAAATTAAGTGTATTTAATAAACAATTAGTGTAACAAAATGTAAATAAAGATAACAATAATAATATCAATAATAGTAATAGTGAGAGCAATATTAATGTAAACATTAATGTCAATGATGATAAGAGTACTAATGCTAAGAATAAAATTTATATTACGATTGCAAATAATAATAGTATTAATGTAAGAAAGATAAATAATAGCAGTGTTAGTGATTCAACGAGAAAATGCTATTATAGTGTTAAAGGATTATTGAATGCGGTAGGGAAAATATGAATATAAAGTTACATGTATAGATAAGTTGAAAGAATAAATTAAATTTACTTATGTCACGAAAATGGTTAAAGTAGTATAATTGATTTGAGTAATGCTAATATGGGCTAAATTATACAAATGCAAATACTGAAACTTAATGCTTTTAAAATATTATATATAAAAATTTAGTAGAGTAATAATAGATAATGATATAGTTAGTAATGTAGTGCTAATGTTAAAGATAATTATGAAAATACTACAATGTTAATAGGGGAAGAAATATGAATAATAATTATAGAAATGGACATAAAAGGTGTAAATAATAATGATAATAAATAATATGAAGTGTTATTGAAATGTTAGTGAAATAATGAATTAATTGAAGAGGGGCCTGCAGGAGTAATAATAACATAACCCTATACATCCAAGGAACATATGACTGTTAATAAAGCGTTAAGAGTTAAAATGAAATAATGTTAACTGTTACAAATGTAATAATGATATTAATGATATAGGTAGCATAGATATTGCTATTAACAATAATAACATTAGTGACAAAATAATGTTGAAACAGTTAACAAAATAATTAAATTTAAAAATTAGAGTTATATTATGAGAACGGAATAAATGTTATAATACTATGACAAATTGAAAGACCGATTGTATCTTTATATTATTACATTATTGTGCCCATGATGGGCTGTGACATTGTCTGCTTTGCAGGAGAATAGGTAAAGTATATAGTCGTTATACTGCCTAAATTTTAATAAAAAAAATAGTAATTTAAACAGTTATACGTCAATCGGCAAACATAATAATAAGAAATTGAAATGAAATGATATTGAAAGATATATTTAGACTAAAGTAATAATTCAATCCCTCACATCTAATTCAAAGCAACTGCTTAGCCAGCTTGAGACAGGCTTGCTTGAGACAGGCTTGCAAACAACAGAATAATCAAAGTAGCAGCTACTTCTTCCAAAAAGAAAGGATTGAACGAAACTAGATCTTGTGGAATCTAAAAAAACCTCTTGAGATCAATAAATCTTTTGGATTTTATTAATCAAAGATAAATGACTTTGCACTAACGCTCCAACTGATAGGAGTGTGCATTGATCAGATTCAAGTCAAATTTGATCGGGCTCGACAAACTCGAAACCCAAACAACATAGCTATTTCTACCCTGAACTGAACTTAACAATAAATCGTGGCCCAACTCAACTAACCTGATTTTTTTTTCGACCCCTAACCAATAAACCATGATGAACATGAAAATAAAACAATTTTAATCTCTCCACAAATTAACCAGCAAATACACCCAAATCAAAGACAACAAACATGAAAAGGGCAATTTTACAGCAAAAATTGAAGAATTAAAACTCAAACAAAAATTCCACAAATAGAAATCCAAGAATCCAATCTTCAAAACAGAAAAAAGAAATAAAAATTTAAGTTTAAATTGAAAATCAAAGGTTAAGGTTGAAGTAAGAAATAATAGAAATCCATTATTCATTTCCAAATTTAGAACTAAGAAAAAAAAAAAGACTTGAAAATAAAGAACAGTGGCAGGCGAGCAAGTGAACGACAATTGAATTTTCTATCTCCAACGACTCAAAGATCTATTGGCAATTTGAACAAAAAGAAAAGGATGATGTGGGATTTTGGTTTAATTTGAGAGAGAGAGAGAGAAGGATTTTAGGTTAATTATGAAAAGAAAGAATGAAAAGAAATAAAAATTATTAAGTGGGATAAGAAATTTAAGTTAAGAATGAAAGAAAATAGAAATATTTTGTGTAAAGAGTAAAAGAAAATTGGTTTTTAAAATTTTCGGGAAATTTGGGGTAAAGAGAAGAAATAAAGGGAAAAAGAAAGAAAAGAAATTTCGGAAAAGAGAAAAAAAAAATTGAATAAAGTGATCCCTAACCCTTTGTTTGGATTGAAATAAATTTAATTTACTTTAATGAGAAGATAAGAGGGGAAATGGGAATAATAGAAATTGTATTTTTCTTATTTTCATTTCTATTATTTTGTTACGTATAAATTTTCTTTCCTTTTCTTCTTTATATTTTTCCTGTTTATCGTCTTCATCCTCTCCTCCACTGTTCGCTGTCTTCTTTCTCACCTTCACCGTTCTTTCTCTTCTTTATCGTTTTGTTCTCTATGAGAATTGCTTCCTATTAGTCCCCACTTCATCTTCTCCATCACCATCCTTTTTTGTCTAGAAATCTCTCCGTGCTTCATCTCCGTTTGCCTTTTTACACTTCAATCCAGTCTGTATAAATATCGTTTTTTTTTGTTCTTCATTCAACTCATCTCCCATTTCTTCTGCTTTCTTTTCAAATCGAAAGAAAATAATTTCAAGGATTGAAAGTAAATTGAGAAATTCAATTTTATTTCATTTACTCTCGATTACTCTTTTATTTTACAAGTCAAACGGTGAAACTACGTTGAATTTCACTTACTTTTCCCTGGCAAGCTATAAGTGATAGAACTTAGACCTAAAAAGTAGAAATTAGTGGACAACTATCAAGTCAAGCCATGCACATTATTCTTTTATTATAAAAAAATATATATATTTAGTAAATAGGTGGGATTGGATTTAGAAAAAATTTAATCTGATCCTATTCGAATTTGAAATTTACACAAATTTACTATTCGATTCGAATTGAATGTAAATTTTATAGACAATTTTTTGGGGTAGGATCCAGTTTTGCACACCTCCTCAGACAACGTTTGTCTGTTTGTTTGTCTTTTTATTTTTTGCTGGGCAAATTCTCTTATCCCGGATGATGTACGCGTGGCATATCTTGGATGACAGAGGAAGCGCGAGATTTCAGGTTCTTTCTTCTTTGTTCTAGAGGCTTCCTTTCATTTTATTACTTGAAAATCAAATTATTGATAAAAAATCAAATAAACTACTACTCGAATTTACTGAGGGCGGAAGAGAAGAGAAGGAAGAAGAATGTCGTGCCTGTTGCCGCACTTGCACTCAGGGTGGGCCGTCGATCAAGCTATTCTAGCAGAAGAAGCGCGTGTTGTCATAATTAGATTCGGCCATGACTGGGACGAAACTTGCATGCAGGTAAAACGCTGCGTTTTGCTTTGTCTTTCTTTTTCTTCTGGTTATGATCTATGAATTTTCACATAATGCTATATCATCTTCACGGTGCTAAATTCTTAATGCTTTGGTTTCTAATCTCTTTCATTTTCTTCTTTTTCTCAACGTACTATTTAGTGAAAATCAAAGTTTAGAGCTGCGATTAGTCATTCTCGTTTCTGAAGGTATTTTATATGTCGGGATTTTTATTTTTTTGAATGTTTATTAGTTATCCTTTAAACTTTAGATGTGTTAAGTAGTCATTGTGGATGCAGAGCCTTCAATGGAAGCCTAAATTGGAAAAACCGAAAGGTACTACTTCTCTGATTTTGTGAATTCGCTTAATTTAAAAATCTCAGAGAGAATATTCGGCTATTGACTTAATCCAAAATCGTACTTGTGAACTGTATATATCCTCTTATATGATTGATATTGAGGGTGATTCCTATTGTTGATGCAATTGAAACTCTTTTCCTATTTTTTTTTTTTTTGTTAAATCATAGATCTCTGACTGGAATTTGGACGGTCAATCTCTTTGCTATTGAGCCCATGATTTAGGTGAAACGATGTCTTTTGCGTCCTTGAATGTGCACTTAAAATCATCATGTGTGGTTCTACTAGTTTATGGATAATCATAAACTACACAACCGCTGCTTCAGAAGTGTCTTCAGTGTCACTTGCATGCTTAATCAAGTAGATTTCTTTATCTAGTATTTGGAGTAGCGGTTTTGTTTTATTCGTATGTGAAATTTAAATTCTGAGATAGTGAGATTCACATTATGACACACTGTTTTGATGAAATTTATTCTTTACCTAGCTTTTTTTTATTATTATTATTATTTGAGGCAGGAATTGGAAGTCTTTAATTTTGAGAACAATCTGATGCTGGAATTTTGTTGCTCATAGTAAATAGGACTCTGTTGCTCATCATTTATGGAGTCCGTCTTTACAAATCGAGAGGACGCTTACTACTTGTCAGTGTTTAACTTTTGCTGTTAACCGAAATGCGCATGTCTCCATTTGGAATACTTGCCTTTAGTTTCGTTCAGTGTGTCAATAGAAAGGCTAAGAAATATGTATCGGCTGTTGAGATGGTTTTGAGGAGTTGATTGCATCCGTGCTTATCAAGGTTTGAGATTGGTAACATAAAAATACGTAAATTATTGTTTATTCTTATGACATGACATACCAGTAGAATACTTTTAAAAGCAGTTATGATTACAATCATGAAATCAGTTGCTTGAATTTTCCGAGAAGTATACATTTGTTTGTTAGTTTATTTATCGTGTTAAAATGCGGTGACTTGTTAATACTATGCTCAGAGATATTTAATTAATATTATAATTTGAGATATTTAAATATTAATAAATTTGCATATAATATAATTTCACATTATGAATTATTTGCACCGTATTTATAATTTTTAAGAATTTCATTTATTAATTTAAAATATAAAATCAAATTAGAAATAATTATAATATAGTATTAATAAAATAAATTATATCTTTTTATAAATAATATCGAATTCATATATATAATAAAGTTTTTTAATCTACATTGATTTTAGGGCATACTAGATGACTTAGAATAGTTCTAAAAGTAGTGACATATGTTTTTTAATCTACATTGATTTTAGGGCATACTAGATGACTTAGAATATCGAGGATTAAAAATGAAATATAAAATATTTTTTTATATGAAAAATTTATTAGAAATGAATATAATGTTTTGTAAATAAATATATAATGGTCATTAGAGGTGGCAAATTTGGCCCAGGCCCAAAATACCATTGGTCATACTAAGATTATACTCCCTCCATTCTTTTATAATGGTCACTTTTGTTATTTTCATTAGAATTAAAAAATATTAATTAGTCTTAAATTTAGAAAAAAATTGAATGATTCAATGCATATTGAGTGATTTAATGTAAAAAAATGAATCTAATTGATCAATTTTTATTGCAAATGAAAATTAAATTGGAAAAAGAAAATTAAATTGTATTGGAAATTTAAAAGTGACAGATAAATAGAATTTGGATTTTACTCAAAAGTGAAAGATAATAAAGAACGGAGGGAATATATAATTCTAGGAAATAATATTAATCTTTTAAAAAAAATATAAAATTTTATTGATAAAAATATAATATTAAAAATTTAGGGGCGGCCTATAGTAATTTTTTTTTTTAAAAAAATAAATTTTATAGGTAAATTTTTAATTTTAACAAATATGGCCCACTCGGGAAACCATGTCTCCTGCCCTGATTTTGCAGCTGGCTGTGTGTTTCATGGGGGGTTGTTGAGCCATTATTGTGTTAAGTTGCCACCTTAACGAGGAAGTGAGCATTTTTAGTTTGTCTAACTAACAAATTTCTTCTTTGTTACTGTTTAGATGGATGAAGTTCTGGCCTCAGTTGCTGAGAAAATAAAGAGCTTTGAAGTCATCTACCTTGTGGACATCACTGAGGTACCCGATTTTAACACAATGTATGAGTTGTATGATCCATGCACAGTAATGTTTTTCTTTAGGAATAAGCACATTATGATTGATCTTGGAACTGGAAACAACAATAAGATCAATTGGGCTCTAAAAGATAAGCAAGAGTTCATTGACATTGTTGAAACTGTGTATCGTGGGGCGAGGAAGGGTCGAGGTTTGGTTATTGCTCCAAAGGATTACTCCACCAAGTACCGCTACTAGTATGTGATGACAATATTTATTTTGTAATTTGCAGAGGTTACAATTGAAATATGTATCCTTTAAAATTATCTCTGTAAATTTCTGAGTTAAACTCTTGCATATCTTTACATTAGCAATGTACTTGCATATGACACTCATTTTGTAGTTTGAGTTATGCTTTTCTTGATATCCTGCTGTCGTTATGATCTTCAAATATGGTATAGATAGGTTCAAAGAATATGAAGGAATACCAAAAAAGGTTCCAAATATACAGAGAAAATGATATGTATCTTAATGCCTTATTAGTGACTGGCATATCAACAATTGGAGCAGCAAGGTTCTTCTGCGGAGTTAAATTTCTGTGGACTTTGGAGGTTCCAACTATTAGTGTTTCAAAATATGCCAAAGCAATGAGGGCGCATTCGAAAATAAAGTTGACTAGCCCCTAGATAATTGTTGTTAACGAGTTTAGGACAATGGTATAGTATGGTACTTCTTCCATCTCATTAATATAAATTAAAAAACAATTAATTAATTTAATTTAAAGATAATATTTTATCTATATTTTATCTATTATATTATTAACATGTATTTATTCATTAATGTATTTTACATAAATTAAAACAATAGTTCAATAAAATGAAAAACAATTAATTTTTTTTTTTTGAAAAGTTGTGTGGAATTAAAAAAAAATGCTATTATGATTTACATATAAGATGTTTTAATAAATAAGAACAGAAAATATTAAAAATTTAAATAAAGTTATTGATTGTAAAGCAATTAAATATTGGTGTATTAGACAATTCATATATTTTAACTATAATTTAAAAAAAAAAGAAAAAGAAAGAAGACTATATTACGTGACAAATTAAAACGAAATTCAAGCCTATATTTATGGGAGTGAGACTATAATTTAATATAATATAGATATGAATACTATTAAAATGCCTTCAATTGTTAATTGAAATATATGAATGACTTATAAAATATCATTTAAAGAAATAATGATAATTGATAAAACCTAAAACGTCTTTATCTGAAAAAGAGAAGGCGATCCGATCGGATGAGAAAACCCTGCAATAAGAAGAGCTCGGTCGGATCAGGCGTGAGCACTCCGAAGCTTAAGTTAGTAGCTTAGAGAAAGAATGTGCTTTTAGAGAGAGAATGTTTAGGATTCAATACCTGGTGCCATCGTTGGCTGATCTATTTATATGAGATGATTGAGAGGCACTTGAGTGCCAGGTGAGTGATTATTGGCTGTCAGAGTAGGTATTCGGCGACATGAAAGGGAGCAGGTGGTAGACATGGGCGCTGCCTTGTGTCAGGCGGCTGATGGGACTGGCAGTCACATCAGCCGATCGGGCGTGTGCGCTGCCCAGGAGCTCGTGTCTGCTACATTTGGTTGTTAGGCCCCGTGCCTTGCCAGTTGAGTAGGCCGGCTGAATGGGCCTTAGAGCAAATGATATTTGCTGTGTTATCACTTGTCCCCACTCAACAGGTCCGATCGGGCGTAGATTTGCCTTCTGTAGGTCCGTTCGGATGGAATCAGTTCTGAATTTTCCCAATCCGAAGATGCGTGCACTACAAGAAATTACACTTTTTATGACACAAAAAATTGTCATGAAAAATTCAAATTTCGTCGCTGAAAAGATAAGGTGACGAATTTTTATCGTCACAGAGAACGTAACGGTAGGCACGTAACATTAAAGTTTACGTGACAATTTACTTATTTGTCACCGTAAGTATCATTTTTTGTGACGAAAATGATTATCATCATATTTATTTCTTACTTTTCATAACAAAAATTATGTCATAAATAAAATTATATTTCGTCAAATTATATTATTTATCGTCACAAAAAATTAGCATTTTTTATGACAAATTTAAAATTCGTCACGAAATTAAATATTTTTAATGACGAAACTCTACTTCTAATTAAAACCATTAAGTATTGGTTACGTAATTATCGTCACAAAAAAATATAATTTTCGTCATAAAATATTTAATGTCGTCATTAAATCTAATATTTTAAGTGACGAAAAATAATTTCGTCATTAAATTAATGTATATTAATGATGAATATAAATCGTCATATTATTTTATAAATAAGTGACATAAATATAGACAAAAATAATTGTCACAGAAAATAATTTTAGTGACAATTTGTTATTGTCATTAAATTATATTTTTTTTATTACAATATTAATATCGTAATTGTAAACATTATGTCGTCATTTATGAACTAACAAGTCGACAAATTATGACAAATATATTCGCATATATTAAAAATAACACATTTTAAATTTAATGTTATACAATCAATTAAATTTCTAAAAAAACAAAAATATAATGTATTTATTCAAATAAAAGGTTAATTAAATAAAAACATACCACCTAATGCAAAAAATTAAATGTGCATTCTAATCCAGAAATAAAATCTGTTGAAATTTCAAAATTTGCATCCTGTTCCTACAAAATATATATATATATATATATATATATATATATATATATATATATATATATATATATATATATATATATATATATATATATATATATATATATATATATATATATATATATATATATATATATATATATATTAGATAAAAAAAACTCAAACATATAAGACCCTTAATTTATACACACACTACGGTTCCAACGATACTGCACAATTACTTGATTGTCTTAAACTACTCTTAAAATTGTTGTGAAATTCGGGTAATTATTTTTTTTTATCCTTTCACTATACCCATCTGTCCTATAGCTATTTAGTTTTATTATTCATTCAATCAAAATATCAATATGTCACTTAATTCTATCGAAATTTCGACAAAATTTTCTCTATAATATTGCCTATCCCCCTACAAACAATAAAATCTTTACACTTCAAATAATTATATATTCATTCACCCCGTTTCAATTCAAACTCCAACACAAGTTTGCCTATCCTCCAATTTAGGTCCAATCTCACACTCACCATGTATTATAAGTATCATCCACTTTCAATACTCAATTCAATTATACAAAATACAAAAGTACAATATTGATACATCAAAACTATCAGCTATAAATAATTTAAGATATTAATATGCATTTGTTAACTTTTCAGCTAAATATAAATATATATATATATATATATATATATATATATATATATATATATATATATATATATATATATATATATATATATATATATATAAACAATCAAGTAATCGTGCAGTAACATTGGAACCGTAGTGTGTACATAAATTAAGGGTGTTACAAATCATATGCAAAACATTAGAACAAAAAGAATATAATAGTAAGACGCAAGAATATCACATGTTCCAAAAGCTTGGAACAATAAAACAATAAAACATAATAATCAATGTAAAAAAATTGCAACTATCTTTAAATATTAAACTCAAAAATAAATGCACAAGTACCACATTGACGCAAATAAAAGAGAAGTTACACTTGTTACCTAGAAATTCATAAACATCGTTATCAATTGAACAGTTTGGAATGAATCTAAATTAAATAGGTGCAAAATTAAAAACCACTAAAACATGAGATACCAAGCAAGTTAAAGAGTTTCAAAATCAAATATAAGTAAAACATACATAACCTTTACCATTTAATTTTTGCTAGTTCAGACACTATGACACATCATATTTCATTTCCTCCTATCTATTTGCTAGTTCCCTTGCTTCCCTTTCTATCTCTTTTTCTTAGAAATTGCCTCATTTAACCAAAATGACTTGAGAAGAGCATAAAAAATGGCATTAATAAAATTAACCTAAGCTTTTCTAACAACATACCCTAAAGCTTGAAATTCAACATCCATCATTCAAAATTAGCCATTTTTTCATGGTGCAGAAGCATAAATTTATCAGCATGATTAGGCAAGCAATGAATACAAATGGATATATATCTAGATAGATGTATCAAGAAACTATAAGCTGCAATGAATGAGATATTATTCGTAGCCTCACATCAATAGTATATAAATACAAAAAGCAATTAAACAAGACACTGACAAGAAATACTACACATGACAAAAATGATAAATTCCAGAAATTTTAAATTGGAATGCTATAACAACTCACTTGAATATGATGAATGACCCAAATAAAAGCCAAAGCCAACCAAGAATGCCAACAAGATCCCCACCTTCTGACAAGTATAAATTTGAGCTTCCATAGAGTAACTGAAACAGAGTAGAAACATGAAAAAACTACATGATTTGCCTGAAAAACTTTGTACCCATAAAAATAAGCATTTCTAAAGTAGTAATCTTAGTGAGGCATCAAAAAAGATCACTTCTTCCTCCAATTAATAAAAAGAATAATGAAAACAAAATCTGAATTTTGCACAAAAAAAATCACACATTTTTTGGGTGCTTGTTTACCTATCCATCAATCCAAATATGTGTAAGTTACTTCAAGAGTCTAACTTTTTTCCAATCTGCAATCAGTTCATCAACATCCCCAACTGGTGTATGCAGGTTTACTCTTTTGAAGATTCACCTAGGTTGTACCTTAGAAGATATATGTTGAAATCACTTTTATATGTAAGACTACACTATGTGTGCCCATTCTTTTGCTTGTAATGCTTGTAATGGTTCACTTAACTGATCTTTAATGCAACACTGGTATCGTCCTACCACCATTCTACTTTGGTGCACTGCTGCATAATTTTACAAACAGATTGCAGTATCGTTGTGAGTTCTGAATAAATTGCTAAATGTATCATATAGGTGAATATTCAACCTTAACCTCGTAAATTCTTCATGAACTAGAACCACAAATTTGCCTGAAGAAGACACAAATTTGGGCTCAAGCAGAATTAGCTACAGAAAAGGCAGAATTTATGTGAATAGTATTAATATCTCAAATTCTCAATGCAAAATACAAGAAACGTGCTTTTTATATTAATAGCCCTAATGCAGATAACACTTCCCCAAATAAATTAAACTATGAATTACAAATGCCTTGATGGGATGAAGGACATTGTTTTTCCCTATTGTTTAACTTAATCCTTAAAATGAATTTCCCAATGGAAAAAGAACAAAAATTTTCTAACTAGGTTAGAATGAACAAAGATGAATTAACTATAGAAAATCAATAGAAATTATTATCATATTAGGGGAAAAAGATTCGTTTTAACTAAACAGAATTGAATGGAAAAGAAAGCAGCAGAAATGGGAGAGATTACCTGCGGCAATGAGCAGTAATGTGCTCCGTTGGATATACAGTGAGCAAAGGAGTAAGATCTACAATTTGAGCTCAGAATAGGTAACAAGCATTCCAGCAATGAAACTGCAATATATCCAAGAAGACGATGGACAGATGGAGAAAGAAAGTGATTGAGACTATGATGCTTTAAAAGGGTTAGTGTGAAGGTTAAAATTTCCAGTTTTAACAGAGAATCCAAATTTTTGGCTTATTCAAACAGACAATCAATAATTTTTATCTCAATTGTTCCAATCTTCAAATCATGAACACACTGAGAAGAATTTCTTCTCAAAAGAAAAATGAAAAAAAGAAACAGAAATTGTTCAGTGAAGAATTTCTTCTCAAAAGAAAAATGAAAAAAAAAAAGAAAGAAGTTCATGATAAAAAATAGCAAGACATGAAAGAATTAACTTTGAAGAAATGAATTAACTTAAAAGAGTTAACATTGAAGAATTTGCACCTGTATTTGCCTACGTTGCTCACCTTACAGTCTACCAATTGTGCACAATAATTCCCCAATTGCAGATTCAACACGTTCATCATGAGTGTATCTGACTCTAATTCCAACAAAAAATCCAAAGTTAACTGATATTCAATCACAGAGTAAAGAAAACGATAATTAGAACAAAAAACACAACTTTGAAAATTATCTCGGAACTCAATCTTATATTTATCAAATCTGTGTGTTTAAAACACAAGAAATCAAATTAAGCTTGCAAAGACACCAGAACTGAAACCCAACTGTGAGATTAAAATCAAAAAGAAAAAAACTTACCTTTAACACAGAAGAACCTAATTTTCCTCAAATTCTTTAGGGTTGTAGAATTGCAATGAAAAAATTTGGGTAAGGGGTGCGATAAGGGATGTGATAAGCGTTTGAGAGACTGGGTAAGGGAAGGAAACCAAAAATTTTTGCCAAAAAATACCTGTTCCCCCCCATTTTTCCCATGATTTTCGAATTTTTTTGTCACCAAAAATGTCTCTGTTTTCCTTTGCTCCCTTTCAATTTTTTCACGCTGATGCCTTCAATTTTTTCACACTGATATAGGGAGAAAGCAATGTTAAAATGATGTCGTTTAGTTATATAATTTACATTAAAATATTATTTTAATAAGTAATTTCTTTTATTCTAAATTATTATTATATTATTAATTAATTAACTTTTATATATAATTTAGTTATTTTTGTGAAAATATAGAAGACAAAGTAATTTTGGTAATTAAAAATAAAATAAACCGAAAATTACGATAAATTCTGAACAAAAAACTTTAAACGGTCGGAAACAGCAGAAGATGATTTAATTTAGGTCCCTACAAGCGGTTATGGGTTTCACCCTGTAACGACTGTAGATCACACAAATCACTTCGTTTTAACGTGTAATGGCTCCCGTAGCTCTTTCCGAGTCAAAAGTTATGATCTCTCAAAGTTTTCGATTTTTCAGCCAGTCGAACTGGTCCAAAAAATATTTCGAAATCTATTTCACATCAAATTCAATTATTGTTATGACTTAATTTTTTTTGTCATATATTAACATTACAACTAACTGCGACGAAAAATTATTATTGTTATAAATCGATTGTATTGGTGACGAAATTGTATTTCGTCATAATATATTCATTTTTTGTAATATATTTATTTATCATAATTAACTTTATTGTGACGAAATAATTTTACCATCACTAATTCATTAAATTGTGACAAAAATAATTCATGTCATAAAAAATAAATATTTCATGACGAATTTATATGTCGTAAATAGTTATTTTTTCGTTATATTTTTTCCCTCCAAAAGAAAATGGTATCTCGTTACAGTATATTAATTTTTTGTGACACATTTATTTGTCATAAATAAAATTATTTTTTAAACTAAAATTTTTCAAAAAAATTAATTAATTCAAATTTTTTTATATCGATACGTTATTTGTGACGAAATGATTTTATTATCACTAATTTATTCAATTATGATGAAAATAATTCGTCACGAAAAATAAATATTTTGGGCCAATTTTATACGTTGCAATAAGCTATTATTTTGTCATTAAATTTTTTTCCCCAAAAAAAAAGGTGAAAAATTATCTCTCTTACAGAAACCATGACAAAATATATTTTTCATCACAAAATTTATCTATTAGTGACGAAAATTAAAATATAAAATGACGTAAAATAATTTTGTCACAGTAATAAATAATATAGTGACGTTTTAAAAAATTTATCGTTATAAGTTATAATTAGTGATGAAATTTTATGCGTCATTAAAAAATTTGTCACAAAAAGTAAAATTTCTTGTAATGGTGTTGGCGCGATTTTTGAATTTGGGAGGCGCTTTGTCTGAAGAGGTGCGCCTGTTTGGACAGCTGTTTCCATTTAATGTTGCGCGTGCTCCAAGGGCGACACTTCGTTCTGCGTACAGCCATAATGCCTTTTGACACGTGGCGCTCTTTTAGTGGCATGACGTTTGGCGTGTTCCGGAACCTAACAACCGGTCAGCCCATGTATGAGGGCAATATTAAGAAGTTGATGGATGCCGTGAGCAGGCATGGAGAGCCCTATCAGTCCAGCTTTCTCCTAACCACGCTGTATGGCTCTCCCGGCTCCAAAGACGCTGAGAATGCAGAACGTGAGCATGAGGATCGGGGAGAAAATATTGTCATCATGCATCAGTCATGCATTGTGTTTGATTTATGATTGCCTGCAATTTTCGGTCTGAGAGACTTATCTGTTTTATTGTCTATTTGCAGCTGAGATGGCTGGTGGGAACGAGGCATCTAAGCAGCTCGGCGAGAGGATAAGGCAGAAGCGGAAGGCCCAAGAGCAAAGGAAAAAGAGGAAATTGGTGTCTTCGGCAGAGCTGCAATCCTCTCGGGGTGCCACTGGTGCCTCTTCAGCTGCCGCTGCCATTGCCGCAGTCCCGATCTCTTTCGCTCCCCCGGCTGTTACTGTGTCCGCCTCTAAATTTGCAGCACCGGGGCCTCGAACCGAAACCACTCATGAACTGGAGCGCACTCGGCCTCCGAGGCTTCGGGACGAATCTGATGAGGATGACGTGCCCATTATCCAAACTTTCAGACAGGTGGAACAGGCGGCGGCCTCCCGACGAGATGAACGTACTCAGAAGAAAACTGAGGAGGCTGCCAAGAGGAGAGCTGCTGAGTTGATAGCCGAGTCGGGCACTCGGGTGGTCGGCAGAGGCAAGGCCGTTCAGCAAGTCGAGGCGCCCCGACGACCTTCCAACCGGCGGCCGGTTCCTCTAAAGGACATTCTGAAAGAGAACTTCGGCAATGATTGGACACTGAGCCAGGTGGCCAATTTCATTTGTCGGGGTCTCCTTCTGGATGAAGATTACAAGGAAGCTGGTGACGCCAGTCAGATCGGCAGAGAATTCAACGCCATTAGCCATCAGTTGATGGATGTAAGGGCTTGTTGCTTTGTTTTGTTCGGGGTTCATTCACATCCCACTGAGCATGGTTTAGTTACTTTTGTTCTCTTCTCTTTTTTGCGCAGGCTCCCAGGAGGGCACAACGGCTACACCTGATGGCCGGTGTGTGGAAAGGGAAGGCCGAATCGGTTGCCGAGGCCAGGGCGGAGGCGAACCCTCGCTGCGAGACTGCTAAGAAAGAAGCCTCCACCCTTCGGGCTGAGATGGCTAAGCTGAAGGAGCAGTTCTTCGCTTCCCAATCGGAGACAGTGGCCTTGAGGAAGGAGGCCCACCATAAGGCTCAGGATCTGAAGGCTCGGCAGAGCGAGGCTGACAAGCTAAGGGGCGAGGTTGCCCGCTTTTCTGCTGAGAATGCACAGCACAGGCGGTTCGAGGCAGACGCAACCCGACTGGATGCCGAGTGCAGAGAGCTGGCTACCGAGAACGCCAAACTGAAGGTGGAGGGCGAGCAACTTCGCAAGCAGGTGGAGTCTCTGAGGACGTCGTCGGAGGAGAAGGAGGCCTCCTTCACGAAAATTCTCGAAGAGGAGCTTGCCAATCAGAAGGAGCGTCTTCTTGATGAGCTAGCAGAGGCTCAGGTAGAGTTGCTATCTCGGCTAATTCATGAAGCTGGGAGGCGTTTTCCTGGCGCTGATCTGACTTGGATGGATGATCCGGCGTCATTGCCTGCTCCTTCAAGTAGTGATGATGAAGAGGGCGCTCCTGAGGGGGAAGCGACTCAGAGAGCTTCAGGAGGAGATCTTTCGCTTCTAGAGGCTAATTAGGAGGCTCCAGCCGAAGCCGAGTCTGCATTGCCTCCAGCACCTGAAGCCGAGTTAGTGGTGCAACCTTCAGCGGGGCCTATCTCTAAAGGGGGGGTAGGATCTGCGCCGCCATCTGCCGACCCTTCTCAAGCCACTGCCGAGCCGCACGCCGAGCAAACTGCCGATCCTCCTGGCGAAGCAAATATTGTAGACATAGAGGGTTAGCTTAGGAGCTTAGATTAGCTTTGCTTTCTTTTCATTTGTTCTTTATCCCCGTAGCAATTCTTCGTAAATTGTATAATTTGAGACACTCTTAATAAAATTGCATCTTTCTTCAAAACGTTGACGTGCATAATTACTGTAATGGGGAATACATAAATTTGTATTGAAATTGTTAGTATAATCGAGCTAAGTACTACTCATGGAATTACGTAATGATCGCAAGTACTTCCTGAATTTAAATAACTTTCAAGTCCAGTGGCCGATCGGCTACGTATGGCTTTCAGATCGCATAAAAATTGCACAATCAGACTAAGTGATACTCGTAAGGCTGCATAAAAATTGCATAGTCGAGCTAACCGATACTCGTAAAGCTACATAAAAATTGCATATTCGAGCTAAGCAATACTCGTAAAGCTGCATAAAAATTGCATATCCGAGCTAACCGATACTCGTAAAGCTGTATAAAAATTGCATATCCGAGCTAGGGAGGTGAGATCGTCCGTGATACAAGCACTTGGGGAGGTAAGATCCTCCATCATGACAGATTCAGGGAGGTAAAATCACCCTAGTCAATCCTAACAGAGATCTTCAGCTTGGGATAGTCGTCAAGCTTAACGTATAAGTTGCATATCATGCATAATTTGAACAGGGGTAGAAGAACCTCTTTATTAATTAGGCAATTGCCAAGTTTTAATACATTATTAGAGATGGTACTTTTTGAGTACTTCGACATTCCAGTTTCTGGGGACATCTTGCCCTTCTATAGTGCGGAGCCTGTACGTGTTCGGGCTTAAGATTTTGGAGACCTCGTAGGGCCCCTCCCAATTTGGCATTAGCTTGCCCACCCCGGCATTTTCTGAGCCTAAGTCTGCCTTTCTGAGCACCAGATCGCCCACGTTGAAATTTCTTGACTTCACTTTAGCATTGTGGTACCTGGCAACTCTTTGCTTATAGGCAGCGATCTTGGTGTAGGCATCCTCCCTCTTTCCTTCTATCAGATCTATGTCTTGGCGTCTTTCTTGAACATTCTTCTGTTCGAAATAGAGAGCCGATCGGTAAGAGGGAAGGCCGACCTCCGCATGTATCATTGCTTCGGAGCCGTAGCCGAGGGAGAATGGCATTTGATGAGTGCCTGTCCTGGGCGAAGTTCTATACGTCCACAGGACACTCTGCAGTTCTTCAGTCCAATTGCCTTTTGCTTCACCTAGTCGCTTTTTCAACCCTTCCAGGATGGTCCGATTGGAGACCTCAGTCATTCCGTTGCTCTGGGGATGAGCGACTGACGTGAACTTTAATTTGATGTTCAAGCCTTGGCAAAAGTTTCTGAAAGTGGAGCTGTCGAACTGCTTGCCATTATCTGCAACAAAGACATTGAGTAAGCCATACCTGCAGATGATATTCTTCCAAGTGAAGCTCTTGACCCTCTCGGCTGTGATAGTGGCTACAAGTTCAGCCTCAATCCATTTGGAGAAGTGGTCTACTGCTACTATGAGGAACTTCATCTGCTTTTTGCCTTGGGGAAAAGGTCCTAAGATATCCAGCCCCCACTGGTCGAACGGCCAGGCGACTCCGATCGGCTGTTGGTCTGCTCCGTGCTGCCTAATGATCCTCCCATGCACCTAGCATTGCGGGCATCTTCTCACTTTTTCTTGGGCATCTTTGAACATGTTGGGCCAGTAGTATCCCGTCCGGAGGGCTTTTCTTACCATAGTTCTGCTTGCCTCGTGTGCTCCGCATATACCTTCGTAGAGTTCTCTGAGGATGTAATCTCCCTCTTCCTCCGTTGCGCATTTGAGCCAAGGGTGGCTGAAAGCTTTCTTGTACAAATCACTGTTAATGATGGAGTAATTAAGGGATTTTCGTGATACCTTTCGAGCCTCATCTTTGTCCTCGGGCAGCCGACCTATTTGGAGGTACTGCTTGATTGGGCTCATCCAGGTTTCTTCCTCTTGGTCGATCTCCATCATCTCCTGCTCGTCTAGGGAGGAGGAAGTCTGGTCGACAATTGGCAATGTTTTCCTCTATCACACTTTGTTCAGAGGTAGACATCTTTGCTAGTCGATCGGCTTCTGCTGTTTGGTCTCTTAGGACTTTCTGGAGCGCCCATTCTGACCCAGTTTCCTTGAGTTTTGCGAAGGCAGCTTTAACTTTGGCTAGGTACTGGATCATGGTGGCTTCTCGGGCTTCGAATGTCCCCAATACCTGACTGGTTACCAGCTGGGAGTCACTCCTGATGGCTACTGACTCCGGTTGGATGGCGTGGAGCAGTCTCGGCCCTTGAAAGAGCGCCTCGTACTCTGCTATATTATTGGAAGCTTTAAAATTGAGTTTTATTGCGTACCTTATTGTGATGCCCAAGGGGCCTTTTATTACTATGCCTACACCTCCTCGAGAGTCGTTTGCTGCGCCGTCCACCGTCATTTCCCAATTTTGCAGCTTGGGCTGACTCTGTGGTTCCTCACTAGCAAATTCAGCGACGAAATCTGCCAAAACCTGGGCCTTTACCGCCTTTCTGGGCTCGTATCTGACATCCCAGGATTGTAGCTTAATTGCCCATCCCACCATTTTGCCTTCCAGATCGGGCGTCTGGAGAATCTTTCTAAGGGGGTGACCCGATCGGACGACAATTGTGTGTGTTTCGAAATACGGTCTCAGCTTCCTCGCACACATCATGAGGGCAATAATGAGCTGCTCAACCGGTCCCTTTCTTAGATCCGCACCTCTAAGTACTTCGCTGACGTAGTACACGGGTAGCTGTTGAGTTCCTTCTTCTCGAACCAAGGCACCTGCAACAGCTTCCTTAGAGGTGGCTAAATAAAGGTACAGATTTTCACTTGGTACTGGCCGGCTAAGCAGCGGTGGGTTGGTGAGGAACGCCTTCAGCTCTTCGAAGGCTTGCTGGCAGTCTTCTCCCCAGATAAAGGTTTCAAGAAGGTTTCACTCTTCCTCAGCTTCTTGAAGAAAGGAGTGCAGAGCTTGGCTGAGGAGTAGATGAATCGTCCTAAGGCTATTATCCTTCCATTCAGCTTCTGGACATCTTTTATGTTCCTGGGGGATTGCATCTCGAGGATAGCTCTGATTTTTTCTGGATTGGCCTCAATCCCTCTCTGGGAGACTAGGAACCCTAAAAACTTTCCTGATGGTACCCCAAAGATGCACTTCTCGGGATTGAGTTTCATCTGGAATTTGTTCAGAGTGTCAAAAACTTTTGCCAGATCGGCAGGGTGTTGCTCGGGACTTTTGCTTTTGACGATCATGTCATCTACGTAGACCTCGACATTCTGCCTGATCTGGTCTTTGAAGATCTTGTTCATGAGACGCTGATACGTGGCCCCAGCATTCTTTAGGCCGAACGGCATTATCTTGTAGCAAAAGGTCTCGTCATCTGTGATGAAGCTGGTTTTCTCCTGATCGAGGAGCCACATCAGGATTTGGTGGTAGCCGGCGTATGCGTCGAGAAGAGAGTAGATGGCGTGGCCTGCGGTGGCGTCCACCAACTGGTCTATGCTGGGCAGGGGATAGCTGTCTTTGGGCCATGCCTTATTGAGGTCAATAAAGTCCACACACATCCGCAGCTTGCCAGACTTTTTCTTGACTAGAACCACGTTAGCCAGCCACTCGGAATAATCTACCTCTCGGATTGTTCCGGTCTTAAGTAGCCTATCCACCTCTTCAGAAATGAACTTCCTCCAGTCGGGTGCATGCCTCCTTAGCTTTTGACGGACCGAAGGATAATTTGGGTCCACATTCAACTTGTGGATGATTACCTTGGGGTCTATGCCAGGGATGTCTTCTGACTTCCAGGCGAAAGTTGCTTGATTTATCATCAAAACCTACATGATAGCCTCTTCCGTTTCTTTATCCATGCTGGTCCCGACTTGAACATTTTTCCCTTTATTTAGCGCCTTCGTTTTTGTCTCCTCGGCGGGATCCATCCTAGGCCTTTTCGCCTGCTCTGACTGCTCGATGCCGAGCTCTACGACCATTGCTTCCCGCTGTTGCTTTATCATGGTTATATAAGCCTCTCGGGATGCCTTTTGGTCGCCTCTCAAGATGGCGACGCCTCCTGTGGTTGGGATCTTCATCACCATGTAGCGGATGGAGGTAATGGCTCCGGTCTAGAAGAGCAATGGCCTGCCAAAGATGGCATTATAGGCAAACATCATGTCAATAACCATAAAAATTACCTTACATGCGTGAGCTATTGCCTCTTGGCCTAGCTCGACAAAGACCTCTACCGATCCTGCTACCGGGATAGTGGCGTTGCCCAACCCGATCAGCGGTGTGGCATTCGGCTTCAGCTCACCGATTGGGAGTCCCATTGCTCGGTAAGCCTGGAGAGTTAGGACATTAACAGCGCTGCCATTGTCCACCAGAATTCTTTTGACGTTGAAGTTATTGATCCGAGCTCTTACAACGAGAGCATCCTCATGGGGAAATATGACGTCTCGTGCGTCTTCACTGGATATTGTGATTGAGGCAGGCTGCTCGGCCTGGTGGGAGAGGTAGACCCCTTTCCCCTTCCTTTTTCTGGAGAGGTCCTCTCCGTAAGATGACCCTCCGGTGATCACATTTATTACCCCGGCATATGGCCTGCTCGGGTCGGCATTTCTTGGGTTCCTGCGCTCATCATCGTCTGAGTCAGGATCGTCCCTGCGAGGCTTCGACTGTCTACAGGGATCGTCCCCTCTGGCCGGGCCTATGAACCTTTTGAGGGCTTCGCGGCGTATTAGCCTTTCAATCTCCTTTTTGAGCGAAGTGCACTCATCGATTAAATGACTGACGTCTCTGTGGAATTCGCAGTACTTATTCGGATCCCTCGCAACCCTGCTTCTTTCGGACAGGTCCCTGGGCCAGTTGACCTAGCGGTGCTTCTCCTTTATCCACATTAGCACCGCGGTCGGGGTAGCATTGAGGGTGGTGTATGTCCTTTCGGGCCGATCATCTGAACGTATATTCCGGTCTCGTCCCGACCCTTTCGCTTGGCCTGAATTTCTGGAACTGGCAGCTCCGTCCTGGCTTCTTGCTGTCCAATCGGGGGCGAAAGCTCTGTGAGACGAGCTGTCGTCCGGATATTGCAAGCGGTCCAATACGCTGGTCCTTCTTCCCCTGTTGGACCTAAGGGCGTCATCCAATTGGATGTGTTGTCTAGCCCTCTCCATGAGTTCAGCGAAGCTGGATGGGGGTCTTGTTGTGAGTGATTCGAACAGTGGACGGTCAATGATACCCCCTGTTAAGGCGTTAGTCGCCATCTCCACACTAACGTTTCTCACTTCGGATATGGTAGCCTGAAACCTGTCGATGTAGTCTCGTAGACTTTCATCGGTCCTTTAGTAAAGGTTGCACAAGTCGTTCACCGTCTTAGGTGCGCGTGTTTGCACGATGAACCTCATGGTGAACAACTCCTTTAACTGTCTGAACGACGTGATGGACCCCAGAGGCAGCTCGTCGAACCATGTCAATGCATCTCCTCCCAAAGTGGTGGGGAAAACCCTACAGGCTATCCTTTCGTCATAGGTGTAGACCTGAACTTTGGTCAAATACTTAGCCAAGTGAGTGGTAGGATCGGTCTTACCCGTGTACCTTTCCATGACCACATCTCTCCACCTGGGAGGGAGCTCAGCGTCAGTGATTTCTCTGCAAAATGGGGAGGCAATATTCCCACACGTGTTCCCTTCGAAGGCACCTTTCTTCGGGAGGAAACCAAGCTGCTTAAGTTTATGCTTGAGCCATTGGTCCTCTTTACTCAGGGTCATAGCGGTGGACTCGTCTTTGTGCTTTCTCATGTGGCTGTGGCTTGGAGTACACATATAGGACAAGTCATCCCTCATGGAGGGGGTGGTGGACTTGCTGGTGTAAGGGGAGCACCTGTTTGTGGACATCATCTGCTTCCCCTTATCATACCTTCCCGGGGTTCTGGCCGCGCCTCTTCGAGCTCCTTGAGCTCGAGGCTCATTAATGATGATCCCCTTGTTCCTATTCTTTCTGAAGTTTTCGTCGGCGAGGTATTCCTCCTGGGCTCTTTCAGAAGTGGCTGGCATCTTGCCCTTCTTGAGCGTTTGGACGATGCTCTTGGTGAAATCGCTGAGGATAGCACGCATGTCTCTCATAGTGACAGGGGTATCCTCAGGTTGCCTCATAGCGGCATCATTGAATTCGGGAAGGAGGTTGGCCCTCGTAAGGGACCTGGTGGGCCCTTCCCTCCTTCTCGAGGTGCCTGATCTAGCACGAACATTATCATCATGATCAAGGTCCATGGGGGTCATGTTCTCGTTGGATCTTGAGTTCGCCATGCTCTCAACGAAAGCACAAAATGGTAAAGCCTAAAACGTCTTTATCTGAAGAAGAGAAGGCGATCCGATCGGATGAGAAAACCCTGCAATAAGAAGAGCCCGTTTGGACCAGGCGTGAGTACTCCGAAACTTAAGTTAGTAGCTTAGAGAGAGAATGTGCTTTTAGAGAGAGAATGTTTAGGATTCAATACCTGGTGCCATCGTTGGCTGAGCTATTTATATGAGATAATTGAGGGGCACTTGAGTGCCTGGTGAGTGATTACTGGCTGTCAGAGTAGGTATTCGGCGACATGAAAGGGAGCAGGTGGTAGACATGGGCGCTGTCTTGTGTCAGGCGGCTGATGGGACTGACAATCACATCAGCCGATCGGGCGTGTGCGCTGTCCAGGAGCTCGTGTCTGCTACCTTTGGTTGTTAGGATCTAGGCCTTGCCAGTTGAGTGGGCTGGCTGAATGGGCGTTAGAGCAAATGATATTTTCTGTGTTATCACTTACTGTGTTATCAATAATAATAATAATAATAATAATAATAATAATAATAAAAGAAATCTCATTTTTTTATTAAATATACTACAAATTATTTTCCTTAATTTTTGAAAATAAAATAATAAAAATTGACGTGTATTATAATTTATTAAACTTCTTTTATCCTATAATAATGGACTTTATTTATGAAAAAGAATTCATAAATTAATATAGATAAGTCTTGCGTTCCAAATTAGATTAGTTGATTTTAACAGCCTGATTCATGTCATAGACTTGAGTCAAATTCCTGATGAGCTGGGTTTTTGTCGGACTTGAGTCAAATTCTTGATGAATTTACGTCATCTTTCAAATATTTTCCTATTCAAATTCACCCCATGATTAGGAGTATACAGACCCTAGCTTCAACAAGGGGCAGATCCAAAACTGAATATTAAGAGGGCCAAAACTTTCAATAAATCAATATATTTTTTAAAAAATAAAATAACATATAATGCATCTAGAAAATAAAATACTTCAATAAAGTAAGAGTTAAATTTGTCTATAAAGTATTAAAACTGATATATATTTACCTTAAAATTTATTTTCTTTAAAAAAATTACTTTTAGAATATTAAAAATATTTCAAATTTGCATTTGTTTAATATTTTGATGAGAAAAACTTTGAGGGCAAATATGATTTTTCATTTTTTTCGTCAATAAAATGATGAATATTTGCCATCAAAATAATTCATATTTATCATATTGTAAGGGTAAATTTATACAATTTTCATTATTTCTGAGGTATATATAATTTTAAAAAATAAACTATTAACCCAAATAATTTAAACAAATGAAAAATAAAAAATAAGTTACATTCTAAAAAAAATTATAGTTATTTTTTAAAAAAAAATTCATGATTTGATAAAAAATTACATAAATTTGTTTTAAAATAATTGTTAATTTAAAGAAAATTTGAATTTCAGAGACAAAATAGCTGCAATAATGGAAAAAAAAATTGTAGAGAATGGTGTTTGGGTTTTTACAATTGGGGGCAATTCTGATATTTTTACTTAGAATAAGATTTTTTAATCTTATAAATTTAGGAAAGCATACTAGTAATTTATTTTTTTAAAAGGAGCATAATGGTATTTTCCTTTCTTGTGAGTGGTTTGGACCCAAACTAAGGGGAATTGTAAAATTCCAATCCGACCGAGGAAAGGCGCATCTGGGCCCGCCTACTAATACGTCAGAAAGTACTTGATCGCACACTGCCATGTGTGGCCCACACTTGGTGCTTATAGTAAAGTGCTCGTTCTAGGTCCGAGAAAAAAAAAAATTTATTCATTCCATTAATCGAAAAATGGGTCTAAAATAAAATTAATATACTGATTAATTGGTTGTAATAAACTAAAAAAATAATTAATATTTTTTTAAAAATAATATTAATATACTGATTTTTGAGCTCATAACCGATTTATGATTATCCCCACAATTTATTAATTTTATTTCACTTTTTCTTTATTTTTATTATACTTTATTTTTTCATTATTTTCATAATTAATTATTTATATTTATTTAATTTTCATTTACTTTAAAATATATTTCAATTTTGTGTTAGTTTTTTTAAAAATATTTTAATTAATTTATTAATTGTTTAATATGTCCATATTTAATATTTTTTATTACTTTTTGATTTATAAATTTTTCATTAATAAAATCAGAAAATATTTCAAAAGTTATATAACATTACTATATTAACTAAAATTTTTATTAATTTTTAAAAAAAATTAAAATTTTTAATATATGTGAAAATAATGTGTGTCAATTTTAAAAAAATAAAAGAAAAGAGTTGTTAGGATTTGTTTTAATAATTTTGTATTTTTTAAGTATTTTTGCTGCATTTTTTCATTATTTTAATTATTTTGAAATTTTAAATTTTTTTAATTGATAATTAGTAAGTGTAATTATTTACCTAATTAGAGTGATAATGGACCGGTTAATTCATTTACTTATTAAGTTTTAATTTTTAAAAATAAAATTATTTGTCTACTAAAATTTTTTATTTTAGTAATAATAATGTTATATTATAGTAAAAAAATTTTAATTTTTAAATATCTTGAATATTTTAATTTTATTTATAAATGTAACTTATAATTGTAATGGTTAAACGAAAATATATTGATTAATTAGTCCGAAAAATCGAAACCGATAAACTGTTTATCAGATTGTAACATACTGATTTAATGGTTAGTACTTTGAAAAAATCAATATTAATAAACTGATTTTTTTGATTTATAGATTAATTAACCGGTTTATAATTATCCATACTCAATACTCCTTCAGCCTGAGTTCGAATCCGGTGGAGGAGAAAGAGAAAATGCATATCAAAGCAAATTAAAAATTTTTATATTCCATAAATTATGAAGGGTTTTTGTCTCCACAATAGCACAAATTTCGCCCGTGAAAAGAGGGTTTGCCATTCCTTTAGAGTATAACAATGGAAAATGCCTGTCCAACTTTTACTGCTCAATTATTTTATTCAAGGACAATCATTTGATTCCCATTACTATTACACATTTATATATTAATTAGCATTACTATTTTCAAGCAGCATCCGATATTGTTAATTATTAAAATCCCCCAATTTATGACCTAATTTTTATTTTGACCCCAAATTTTAAAACAATCAAATTGATATCCAAAATTTTAAATATATTTAAATCCAACTATCATTTACACCCATTGTCCATGAATAATGAAATAACTAATTAAGAATGAAGATAATTACAAATATTTTCCAGACCTATCACCTAAATTTCAATTAAGCTCACAATGTATAAAATCAAACAAATAAACCCCTCACACATAATGCTTCCAACTCAGCATTTTATTAGTTATGAATAGAAAAATTAATGGGTGGTTTGAATTGAAATTATCATGAAAGATTTGAGATCAATTTAGTATGTTTTGTAGGCAAAGGGCAAAAAAATAAAACTCATAGATTGTAGAGATTAAATTTACTATTTAAAATGTGACACATAATTTGCACTACCGATAAAAATATTCTTAAAACATTAGGAGTTTGTTTGGTGGTCAGCAATAGATAAAAAGTGTGTGAAAGTATTAAGTTCAATTTCTTCTAATAATATTTTTATAATTAGATATTATGCTTTTTTTTTTAATAAATACAATTCTCAAAAAGTCCATTAAAACTGAAATATTTAATGAACATTTGATTTGATCCCTTGCTATGGTTCTTATCTAATACCTTTATCACTTTAATAGACTAAAAACAGAAAGGAATGAGCAAAAGATATGAGATTATAGCTTGTAATTTGATTAGGACAAAAAAAAGTTCCAAAGCCTAATAAATCCCCTTTAATTTTCTTTTTATGTTTTTTTACAATATTCGAAATGAAGAAAAATAAAATTCGAAACTTAATTGATTGAAAGAGTAACTAATTAAATTTTCAATAGTTTGAATTGGAAAGTATTCTCAAATCCTCTCTAATTTAATAACACCTACAATTAATATATAAAAAGGAAAAGGTTCATTAGTCCATTACCCGCCACATAACATTATATTATATACATACATAACATTATATGGTGAGAAAAGACAAAGTTGCACCAGAGTGGCATCGACTTTTCTATCTCAATGCCTCAAATCCTTTCTCTTTCCTCACGCCATTCTTGAAACGGCCTGTGCATTCACATGATTACTAATTAAAATCAAATTATTCTATTATTTACTTCTTTTTTTTTTTTGAGAAAAAAAAAATCACAAGAACATAATATTAGTTATTTTCTTGTTGATACATCAAAATGTAAGATTAGTTATATGAGGTCTTAATTTTATCACACTTAAAACTTATTAGATCACAAAAGATTTTTTTTTTTATTTCATAAAATACTACAATTTATACAATATTATAGTTAAAATCACTTTAATCAGAAAAATTATAAATCTGTATTTAAAATATTGTAAAAATACGAAGTGAAATTTTATAAAATATACTATACAAATGTTTGAAATTGATAGTCTTGTTACGTCAGTATTCTGATGCTAAAATCAAGAGAAAGTTTAGATATAGTTGTGAGATAGTAATTTTTTTTTTTTTGATAACCGAACGGTATAAATTCAATATGTAAGAATGAAATTAACCCCAATTCGAGGTATCTATAATTAATTCCCTGAATTTTCATTATATTATATTTGATTCATTGGTCAAATATCTAAATATTCGTCTTCACTGATAGAAAGGAAGCTAAATGTTTTCTTTGTTTCAATTTGAAGCTAGCATGTTTTATAGGACAGTGGAAATTTTGTTAGCGAAGAGACAAAAGAAAACAAAGAAACAAACGAAAGAAAAAGAAAAAGGAAACAGACTCTGTAATCAGTTTCTGAAACATAGCCAGCCGTTGAATGTTACTGAAAATTGTCAGTTCTTGTATTCGAAGACGTTAAAAATCTAAAGCTGTTTCCTTCTTACCAATCTATGTGCAACCTAAAACTGCTAATTAAAATACAAAAACTGAAACTGCATATACATATAGAGCCTAAAAAAAACACTAATAGACAAATGCTTAGACCAATCACCGGAAGTTTGCCAGTTGTGAACTGGAATATAGGAATTGATTTCATCTATTATCATCCCACTTATACCATAATAAGGGACCCTTATAAAATAAAAAATTTATTTTATAAAAATATTCAAAATTTTGAAATATTATAATTAACATTAATTTAATCGAAAAATTATGAATCTGACATCAAATTTTTCAGAAAATATTATGATAATTTTTTTAAACCCACATGACTTGCTATATTAACGATCATGAGCTTAATTCAAAATTTTTTTAGCCAAAATAATTATAGTTATAATATTTCAATGATTTTTTTTTATCTATATATATTTATGTAATTGAACCAGAGTATAAGTCCATATGAATTTAGCATGCAATAAAGACAAAACGGAAAACTAAACAAAACCCATTTAGAAAATAAGGTATTTTAGTTTAACGCTATGCAAATGGAGTCATTTTTCTCTAAATTTCATTTGGATAAATTTTTTAAAGCAGGCTAACAGTGCATTATCATTTACGTAAAATTAATTGAAAAATAAGTAGAATTGTGAAGACGGTTGTCATTAACAGGGTTTATCACGAAGCTTGCCTAAACCTAAAAATTTTCCATACAAATGTAAGTTACAAGTCAAATTCTAATAATAAGTATAATAAAAATGAAAAAAGAAATTAGAAAAATAGAGAATTACCTTGAGGTTTGCAATCAGGTGGTTGTTCAAAAAGAGATAAAGAAAGTTGTTTATGAGCAACGCCAATGTCAAAAAGAATAAGGCCTGAAGTTGGATCATCAACAGTGATATCTTTAACTGGCAACCAAAGAAAGAGTTCTTCTTGAGACAAACCAACAACACCAGAAAGACTTCCATAACTCAGATTAGCTCTCACAACACTCTCAAACAAAACCCTATTCTCAAACTTAGTCAAGCATGGCCCCTCCAGAAATACCTGCAGATGCCCATTCTCATCAACGCTGAATGATTTCACTTCTTTTGGTAGAAGACCCGCTGGTAACCCATTTGAGATAAGCAGCTCATGGATCGAATAACATAGACAAACTGAAGGAAAAATTAATATCATTATAAAAGAGATTGTGGGTTTAGCCATAGTTGCTTGCTACTCTTCTTGTTGTTTGGTGGGAGAGAAAGAGAGAGAAAAAGAAAGGGGTTTAAGGGGATGGAAAGTGGAATGACTGTTTTAAAAAGAAGAATGTGTGGGATTACTTAAATGCCATTGGTTGTTGGTAGATGGGGCCAAAAATTATTTCTTTTAAATATATATATGTATATATATTTAGGTATTTATTTGTTTTGTAATGTATCACCTAATTAATAATGATACTTTATAATTAATTTGATGTGTTGCTTGTTAATTTGGTAATTATTCATCAGAATTCATATAATTAAGAAGAGTCATTAGACATTAGGTGCCTTGCTTGATGTTTTTATGTGGATTGTTTAGTAATTAAGGTCCATGTATACCTCCTTAAGCAATGCAACCTTGGAATAATTTTGCATCATTGTTGAGAGCAACTTGTAGACAGGCGTATACTACCCAATAAGATCTTCTACTTGTAATGATATATTTTTTTTATTATTATTATTGTTATTATTATTATTGGCTTAAATTTAAGAGTGTTAATCCGATGCAGATACGCACGTCCGATCGAATGACTAATACAATCAATATGCGTTAGTCATCCGATAAAACAGTGTGTGACGCTTGGTGTATTCGTACACTGGTCACCAAATTGTCCCCATAAATTTAGATACTGGTTTTCTTTTAAGATACAAAATGTTTAACCATAATTAGTACCAAACAAAACAGCTATATAAATAAATTTTGTAATTATCAGCATAATTTAGTTGGTGATTCTATACTAAATTACTTATAAAGAGAATGTGGCAATAATGCATTATAAAAACAAGGAATGCGACAATAGTGGAATGGATCTGATCAACGTAATTATTCGGTAGAGTTTCTTAGTTTAACACTACATATACTATTTTTTTTGCATGTGTTTTGCACGTGATGGTGGTGATGATGATATATTTACGCATGCTTTTTCTACGTGCCATTGATTCATAAAAGTGTAGATATTTCGATCAAATACTGTCTGAAATAAAATATATATATATAAAAAATTAACGATTGCATGAAAACTTTAATTATCATAAAATAGAAAATTGGATCAGCTTGTTATGTAATAATTGAAAAGAAATATAATTTTTTTTTAAGCAAGAAATATAATGTTTTCCTTTCACTTTAATAGTTAATTTTTATATTAAAAAATGGCGATATATATATATATATATATATATATATATATATATATATATATATATATATATATATATATATAGCTTTCCAAATATAATATAAATATTTACAACCGATTAAAATAATGTAAAGATATATTCATATAAGATAAAATGAATAAAACAACAAATAATATAAATAAACTTGTGAAGATGTTAAATAATTAATAAATACTACAACATGTTGTTAAAAACATTGTTACAGATAAAATTTGTCTCAATTATATAATGATAAGTTCTAATAATAAATATACTATATATGTGTATTCATATAAGATAAAATGAACAAAAAAATAAATAAAATTTGAAGATGTTAAATGAATATTACAAATACAATATGTTGAGTAAATTATTAAGGATAAATTTTGTCTCCATATTTTTATAGGAAAAAAATTGTTTCAAAGTTTCAATAGTTAAAGGAAAAATAAGTTATAATAGTATTTTTAAAAATAATAATAAAAAATAAGTTATAATATTTTACTGCAACAGATATAAAAAAATTCAATTCTCCATGAAAAAAATCAATTCAAAATAGAGGATACATATGAAGCCACTAGTGAAAAGGATAACTTCTCATAACTACATCTTATGGAGTCTCTAATAAATAGTAATATTTAAGAAATATTGTTTTTTCATAAGAAAAAAAAAAGAAAAGAAAAGAAAAGAAAAGGTAGGACTATGATGGGAATATCCGCGCAAATTGGCTTGCCCATTATCACAAGCAAGGCTTGAATAATTTCTCTATGCAATTGGGTCCCCTCCCATAATAATAATAATAAGAAAAGATAAATAAAAGAAAACAAAATAATTTTGAACCCTACCAAATTAATGGAAACATGTCCATGCCAATCAATCAATCTCCATCTATTCTTTTCATATCGAATTATAGAAGTTAAATTTTAAGAAAAATCTTCCTTTGAAACATGAATGGATTTGTTAGCTGGTGATTCGATATGCACCGTACGCATTGTTCGGTGATCAATTATTCGATTACTAAGAGTTATCGATATCTTTTCTTTTATCTAAATAATAATAAATATTCAAGAGCCGTATTTAAAATTTGACAAAATTTTTTTTTGTTCTTCCATCCGTGAATTTCATAAACTGCCATAATAAACTTGTGAAAATCTCCCAAACAATAGTCGATGTTATGTTAGTTTCAGAGAGCAATTTGCAAAACTCTTTTAATGCATCGACCAACGCAGGTGGTTTTGAGGGTTGTGATTGAATGAATTGGAAATTTATGAGAATGAATGATGGAATGGGATTTTGATTGTATGAAAATTAAGTATAATCATGTTATATTAGCTGCCCATCAAATACCCCCGCGCATTTACATTGTTGCTTGAGGACAAGCAACAATGTAAATGCGCAGGGGTATTTGTTGGGTAGCTAATATAACATGATTATACTTAATTTTCATACACTTTTAGTTGGTGTTTTGACTTGAATTAGGATCTTTTTACTTGGTTTTGTGTTTTTGGCTGTTGTAGAGTTGCTATAGAATTTTAGAATTGTTTAGAGCTGTTCCTGATCTGTGACACTTATTATTGTCACTAACAACAAATTATTGTCACAAAGCCAATAACTTTGTTACTAAAAGTATGTGCTAATTAGTGACATCAACTTTTCATTGTCACATATAAAATGAATATGTGCAATGAAGATGCAATTAAATCTCACCAAAATACAAACCCTCCAAATTTCAATCCATCGAGTCGTTGATTTGTTGGGAGTATGTCTTAGAGCTCAAGTATAATAGAGAAGTTTTGCATGTGTATAAATTCATTATCATTTATGATACGACACCATTCATTTATTAATGCTATGAATAATTACATTTGCTTGTATATGACTTAAATTAATAAATGAAGTCCTTTATATATAAACACAGTACACTGTAATAATGAAGAGTTTATGGTATGAGATGTTTATTGTGTACAAATATGCAAATACCTAAATATCCCTAGTCATTGTATTAACAAATAGAGATGTGCAAAATTCGACCGACCCGAAGAACCCGAACCGAGTTTGGCATTTGGGTAGGGTTGTTTGGGTTGAATATGGTTGGAGAAATCTTAATAATTCGAGTTCGGGTCGGATTGGGTAAAAAACCTTGTGAACTCGACTCGACTGAACAACCTGATGATAGCTAAAACGCATATTTACACACCTATATATCACTTTCTTTCTATTTCTTTATTTTTGTATTTCATCAAATCCCTAAAACTTTTGACACTCAAAATCAATCTCCTACGACACTCAAAATCAATCTCCTACACTCGCCGTTGACCTACACTACAAGAAAATCAGTATACCGATGAAAATTTAGCGACGGAAAATTTATCGTCGTTATTTACTGACAGAAAAGATATATCCGTCGCTAATTCCCGACGAAAAATAATTCCGTCGGTAATTAGCGACAAAAAAAAACTTTAGCGACTGAAAAATCTAACCGTCGGTAAATTTGGCGTGTAAATATCGCGGCATAAATTACTACGACAATTAGCGACGAAATTAGATTTTCGTCGTTAATTCCCGATGGAATTAGATTTTCGTTGCTAATTGTGATTTTCGTCGCTAATTGTAGCGACGAAATTTATTTCCATCGCTAAATAAAATTAAATATATTAATTAAAATATTTTTAGCGACGGAAAATATATATCCGCCACTAATTAGCAACGGGAATTCAATTCCGTCGCTAGAATTTATTTCCGTCGCTAAATAAAATTAAATATATTAATTAAAATATTTTTAGCGACGGAAAATATATATCCGTCGCTAATTCCCGACAGAATTACATTTTCGTTGCTAAATAAAATTAAATATATTAATTAAAATATTTTTAGTGATGGAAATTAAAAAATGTATATATATAAAAAGTATTCTGATTTTTTTTTCTCTCCCTCCCTCTCCCCTCGTCGCCGCGTTTCTCCCCCCGCTCTCTCCCTCTCTTCCCTTCTCCGCTCTCTCCCTCTCTCTCCCTTCCCGCCTCTCTTTCCCTCCCCCCTTCTCTGGCAAATCTGGTTGCATGCAGATCTGGCCACCGCTGTCGCAAGCAAGCCGGCAGCCTGCCGCTGTGCAGATCCGGCGCTCCCTTCTCCCCCCTCTCTCTGGCTGTGAGCAGATCTACTCTTCTCGCTGCCTTGCTCGCCCAACGCCGGAGCCGCCCCTCACCGGTCAGCTGGATCTGCTGAGGTATTTATCTAGATCTATTATTTTTTTCATTTTATTTTAATTTTTTCTGTATATTTTTTGCATTATTTTCATTAAGTTTTTTTACTATATAATTTTTTTGTATATTATTTTGATTTGTAGGTTAACCATTAATTTTGATTTGTTGAGTATTTGTATATTTGTTGAATATTTTTCTATATATTTTTTTGTATATTATTTTGATTTATAGGTTAATCATTAATTTTGATTTGTTGAGTGTTTGTAGATTTGTTGAATATTTTTCTGTATATTTTTTGTATATTATTTTGATTTGTAGGTTAATCATTAATTTTTATTTGTTGAGTATTTGTATATTTGTTGAATATTTTTTTGTATATTATTTTCATTTGCAGGTTAATCATTAATTTTGATTTATTGAGTATTTGTATATTTGTTGAATATTTTTACTGTATATTTGTTGATTTGTAGGTCTATTTTGATTTTATATTTATTTTTTTATTAGCTTTTTAAAATTACTGACGGAATACTGACGAAAAATTCCGTCGGTAAAAATAAAAAAATAAAAAATTTCTTTACTTCTCGACGAAAAATCAGATTCCGTCGATAATTTTGCCGAGGGAAATGAATTTTTCATCGGCAAAAATGCTAACGAAAAAAATTTCCGTTGGCAATTTTAACTACGCATCAATTGCCGACGGAATTTTTTTCGTCGGCAATTGATTTTCCCGACGGAAAATCCTTACTTTCCGTCGAGAATTTTCATTGGGAAATGCTGATTTTTTTATAGTGCTTTGAATATCACCTGCCGATCTCTGCCTATCACCACCCCCAGTCGTCGGCAACATGTAACTGAAATTAATAGATCCATCTGGTTCTTTCCTTTCTCTCTTTTCTATTTGTTTGCTGAGAAATTCTTGGAAACTATTGAGAGACTTTTGTCCATGTGATCTTTGATTAAGCATCTATTGATTTGTAATTCAATTGTATGTTATGTTAATGAATGTTATGTTAATGAAGATTTGATGATATGGAAGGATTTATTCTTGTCAAATCACTACAAGAAAAATAGTGAATTCCTACGAAAAATTACTATGGAAATTCACTATATTCCGTAAGGAATCGAAATTGCCTACTAAAATTAACGACGGACAAAGTTGTCGGTCATTTGACTTTTACTACGGAGCTGTACTTTTCATTGTAAAATTTACCTACTGAATAAATATTTTCGTAGGTGAAATTTACTATGGATTTTGTTTTCCGTAGTTAAATTTTACTACAGAAAGTATATTTCCGTAGAAAAATTAGTTATGGAATGAAAATTCTGTAGGTAAGTTTTCTTATGGAATAAAAGTTATGTAGTTAAATTTACCTACGGAAACCATATTTTCGTTGTTAATTTAGTTACGAAATAAAATTCCATAGAAAAATTCACCTACGATATGTTTATTTTCGTAGGTAAAGCTAACTACAGAACCTCCAATTCCATAGGCAAATTTATTTTTTTTTTAATTTTAATTTGGTTAATGGAAATATAGTATAAAAATTATAATGGACAAAAATAATGTAATTAAAAATGTATTAATTATAAAAAGTAATTATAGTAAAAACAAAATACTAATGTATCAACTTAAGTAATTACAAATACTAAATAATATAACAATCTCTAACTAAGCAGAGTTTATCCATGTGTTTAATAACAAGCACATGAAAACAAAATTACTAATAAGATACAAATTTGCATTACAAGACTGAAAATGTCTAGACCTTACCCCTAGTTGTTTAAGAAGGCTATAGTACATGGGGGATTATAGTACTGTGGCCCTTCAACATCATTCTAAATACAAATAAAGTGAATTACCCAGACATAGCAGCCACCAGTGGTGATGAGAACATCTCGATTGAACCATCACCAAATCCTTTTCTCTTACAGTCCAGTGCAATAGCTTCAGCTTTATTCCTGAATATTTTATAGAAATAATAATAAATACCTTGTACCATAAAGAGAAAAATGGGAAGCATATAAGAGCTAAAAAATTCTAAAGTAAAGTGATGCAAATTTACACCTGGTCCTAAAATAAATAATACACCCATCCTGCAAATCAAAACAAACAAAAGATTAAAGAGAGTGTGAGAAGTAATGGGAGATTATATAGCAATATTACTTCAAAACAAGAAAATGTAGGGGTCTTATTTTACTTATTTATGCATGAAATTTCACATAAAAAGTAGTTCAAAGCCTCAACAAGGATTGAAAAGGTTTAAACATAATGTCCTGATAAGTTGTTCTTGGCCAAAATAAGACATTTCATCAACCTAATGCATTAGAGTTCAACCAGTTCAGTTCAGTTGCAAAATAAAAAGATCTCAATGACCACATCTTACAAAATCAACATTATGGATCTGTAGACACAAAAACTATAATCATTTTTCAACTAACAAATCTGCTTTGTAAGTTTTCCTCTTCTTTTTCACAATATACACACAACAATTTAACCATAAACTCAATAAATCTCAATAATAATGTAACACCTATACTCGGTCCATAACAGCCAAGTACCGAATATTACTAAACCTGCATCAATCTTATTTGAAAATTGAATCAATTTTTTTTTCTATTTTATACTTTACATATTTCTGCAGAAAAACAGATAGAGTTTTCCCTATATGAGTCTCTATCCCCCTATTAGACATTTGAAAATTCACTTCTATAACATCATTCATAAATCCCAACTCTATCATAAACCAAAATATTCATCAAAATATCCCAACCTCCTCAAAGCATCAATATAAGGAGATAAATTCATAATTTAGTTTGTGCACATCCCATAATAAAGAACTAAAACATCCATTATCCTTCACATGCATATAATTACAACATCTTTCAAATTTTAATAACTGTTAACAAAATAAATTACAACTCATAATTCTAATTCAGGGCATTCTAAAAAGCCATTCAAAATTTCCAATTTCAATGCTTCAAAATAACAAAAGAAAATAATAAGCCTAAGCATCTATTAAGAAATTAAGAACTTTCTCCTGACTTCCTGATAGATCCCCGGCTTGCATTTTAGTCCACATATCCTGTATACCTACGCGCAGAAATAAAATTTCATGCGCTAAGCAATTTGCTTACTGGCAACCACTAAAATTACTTTCCCAAAATATTTCAGGCCATAATTTTAAATCAAAAATTTATGAGCAATAATTATATAGCAAATATAGAAATTACCAATATACATTTCACTATCATCAATAATTAAACATGCTAATATATCTATATATTAAACTAAATCAATAAATTATATTAAACTAGTCACTTTTCAATATTTAAACCATTTTAACTATATGATTTAGAATGCCAAAAGCAACTCGATGGAACACATTGAGGGGATACACGTGACTATGGATTGAAATGGCTTATACCGGGCACTGCACTTCAATCCTAATTTGTAGGTTCCAAATAACCTACAATACTAATCGACAATATTCAAAAACATCACCCAACATATCAATCCAATTTTCATCCGACACTCCATATAAATATTTAATATCCAACCGACACTCCATATAAATATTCATCATCCAACCGACTCTAAAGAAAATGCATCCCTATGGCCGGCCAATGATATCCTACCCATGTTTCCTCTCGTTCACTAAGGGCATAATATTCTTCTTTTCCTTTCTTTAATCTCAATTATAATATTCACAATATTTTACACACTTATAATAACGTTAAGAAGAAAAATCAAAATTCACAATTTAAAACATTTCATCTTCCTTCCAAGCCAATACACCAACATCATTTTCATAACATTTCTCCCTTTTAACAGCCCGAATTAGTCCTTTTTAACAAGTTATACAAATGGCACATGTTCCATTTTTCATTTACATAATCTCATATCATATTCAAATTCACATATTTGTTGATATTTACTTATTGATTTATCAAAGTATAACAAGCCAAGTCACAAATTAAACAATCCATTTTTTTATACTCTTTTACTTTTCTATCAAAAGTTCCCCAAATAGGCTATTATACAAAATAATCACATAATTAGTAAACTGATTCCAGCATTTTCACATCAAGTCAATATTCATCCAATTTAAACATAAGCAAAAATAGACAACACAGTTAAGGAAAAATAAATTGTAGTGGTCGCAAACCTCGATGTTCGACAAAATAAATTCAATGTCTTCAATTAATTCCACAAAAGTGAACTTGGGCCTCCACTTATTTCTTTTTCCCTTTGTTCCTCATGTTTTCCTCTTCTTTTTCACAATATACACACAATAATTCAATCATAAACTCAATAAATCTCAATACAAATGTAAATTAACTTAACTATATTACTTAAAATGAGAAATCTAACTTATTCTAAGTTTAAAACATTAAATTCCTAAAATTAGATTTTCAAATCCCTAAAACCCCAAATTCTATCCCCTCTACAATTTCTCCTCAAATTTCCAAGTTATACCCTCACCATTACTCACAATGTAACCATTGTTCTTGGAAAAAGAGGCTGGTGGTTAGTGGTGACAAGGGGATGTCGGTATGTGGGATGGAGGCTGCAATCCGACCACAACAGCGCGAGGAGAAGGAGGACACCTACTACCATCGCGAGGAGAGAAAGGAAGAAAGGAGGAGGGCTGGCAACAACAACAGCAACGGCAGGCAAAAGGGGCAGAGATGGTAGGGTCGGCGATCAAAAAAGGAAGGAGCAGATAGAGGCAGCTGGGAGTGGGGAAGATCGAGACTAAGAAGAGAAAAAAAAGAAAAGAAGAAAAAAGAAATAGGCCCAAAACGACATAGTTTTGGTCTAAGGCATAAATTCCATCTAGTCCCTTCCAAATTCACTTTAGTCCCTTAACTTATTTCATCTCTTTTTATTTTAATATATTTATTTATTTTTTTCCATATAATTTGGGTCACCATTATTTTGGGGCGTTACATTTCTTCCCTTCTAAAAAGAATTTCGTCCTCAAAATTTATCTGATTTAAACAATTGCGAATAAGTCCTTCTCATTGTCTCTTCTGGTTCCCGCGTGGCCTCTTTTATGTTGTGATTCTTCCATAGCACTTTCACCAATGGGACTATTTTGTTTCTTAGTTGCTTTGTTTCCCGTGCTAAAATTTGGATAGATTCTTCTTGATATGTTAAATCTGGTTAAATCTTCACCACCTCAGGTTTAGCAACATGAGATACCAATACCTTCTGAGCATGGATACGTGGAAAACATTATGAATTTTCTCTAATTATCATGGCAAATCATGTCTACTGGACCCATACGTTTTAAAATTTCGTATGGTCCAATGAACCTAGGACTCAAGTTGCCTTTTTTGCCAAATCTCAACACTTTTTTTCATGGTGACACTTTCAAGAAAACCTTATCACCAATATCATATTCTATATCTTTCCTTTTTAAATCAGCATAGGGCTTTTGATGATCAAATGCAGCTTTTAACCTCTCCTTGATAATCTTCACTTTTCCTTCTGTCTCCCTTATCAATTCTAGACCCACTGTCTTTTTCTTCTTGAGCTCGATCCAACATAGCGGAGTTCTATATTTTCTTCCATATAATGCTTCATAAGGAGCCATTTGAATACTTGATTGATAACTATTATTGGAGACAAATTCAACCAATAGAAGATATTTGTACCAACTACCTTCAAAATCAATCACACAGCTTCTAAGCATATCCTCCAGTACCTATTACATCATAATCATTTAATTATTATAATTCATAACATTATCTATTCTTAATTCATTTAATAATGATTAGCTGAATCACTCTTTTAGACTGTTCGTCCATTTAGGGATGGAAAACAGTGCTAAAATTTAGCTTTGTGCCTAAGGTTTCATGAAGCTTTTTCAAAAATCTCGATGTAAACCTTGGATCTCTATCAGATACAATAGAAGAAGGAACTCCGTGTAACCATACTATCTCGTTAATGTATAATTCTGCCAGCTTAATTAATGGATAGTCGGTTCTGACCGGTAAGAAGTGTGCTGCCTTCGTTAATCTATCAACTATAATCCACACTAAATCATGCCTTTTTTGTTCAGTGGCAATCCAATGACAAAATCCTTGGCAACTTTATCCCATTTTCACTTGTGTATTGAAATAGGTTGTAACAAACCCGATGGAACTTGATGTTCAGCTTTTACTTGTTGACAAGTTAGACACCTCGTGATGAACTCTGTTACGTCCTTCTTCATCCCGGGCTACCAATAATGAGTTTTTAAGTCTTGATACATTTTTAGTGCTGCCTTGATACACGGCATAAAAACTGTTATGCGCCGCTTCCATAATCTATTTCTTCAACCCTTTATCAGAAGGAACGCAGATTCTGTCTTTATTGTATAAGCAGTCATCTTCTTTGATCATGAACTCACTATCCGTCCCCTCTTGAACTTGCTTAAAGATAGCAACAATCTTTCCATCCTGCTTTTATGCCTCTTTAACTTGCTGCAACAATGTTGGCCTAAGCCTCAGTTCAGCTATAATGGCTCCATCATTAACTAACTCTAATTTGACATTCATAGCTCTCAAAGCTATATATTAAAGACCATAATTAGAATTTATATGCAATCTTGCTATAAACATAATTTTTTTAAAAAGTTTGCTAATTATTTAGAAAATTTACCTGTCATGGATTTTCTACTAAGTGCATCTGCTACGACATTCGCCTTACTTGGATGATAATCGATGATACAATCACAATCCTTGATCAACTCTATCCATCTTCTTTGGCCTAAGTTCAACTCTTTCTGGGTAGGCAAGTATTTAAGGCTTTTATGGTTAGTGTAAATGTAGTACTTTTCCCCATACAAGTAATGCCTCCAAAATTTAAGAGCCAGGACAATGGCTGCTAGCTCCAAATCATGAGTTGGATAATTCTTTTCATGTGGTTTAAGTTGCCTAGATGCATAAGCAATCAAATTCCCTTCTTGCATTAAAACACACCCCAATCCATTATGTGAGGCATCATTATAGATTACAAAATCCTTTCGTGTTACTGGTTGAGTCAAAATAGGCACCTCTGTCAACATTTCCTTAAGCTTTTCAAAACTTGGCATTTCTCACTCCATACAAATTTAGCATTCTTCTGGAATAGTTTGGACAAAGGGGCTACAATGAATGAAAACCTCTTAACAAATCTTTTGTAATAACTAGCCAAACCTAAAAAGCTTCTAATCTCCGTAACATTTCTTGGCGGTTTTCATTCAAGGATAGCTTCAATCTTTTTGGGATCCACCCTAATCCCATCAGCCGGCACAATGTGACCAAGGAAGGGTATCTCACTTAGCCAAAATTCACATTTACTGAATTTAGCATAAAGCTATTTTTCCCTTAAAGTTTGCAGAACAATTCTAAGATGTTGATCATGTTCCTTCCAGTTCTTTGAATAGACCAATATGTCATCAATAAAAACCACAACAAACTGATTTAAGTAAGAATGGAAGATGCGATTCATAAGGTCCATAAATGCTACTGGAGCATTTGTGAGCCCAAAAGGCATCACCAAAAACTCATAATGCCATATCTAGTTCTGAAAGTTGTCTTAGGTACATCCAGCTCCTTCACTCTCAATTAGTGATAGCCGGACCTCAAATCAATCTTGAAAAATACACCAGCACCATTAATTTGATAAAAAAGATCATCAATTCTAGGCAACTAGTATTTATTCTTCATTATGAATTTGTTTAGTTGTTTGTAATCAATACACAGTCTCAGCAAAAAGTACAGGTGCACCCTACGGAGACACACTAGGGTGAATGAAACCCTTTTCAAGAAGCTCTTATAAATATTGGTACTGTAACAGGCATCACATCAGTGGAAAAGTCAATCTCTCTCTCTAGTGGTAACCTTGGTAATTCATCCGAAAATACATCCTGGAAGTCACACACCATAGGAGTATCCTCAATTTTAGGTTTTTCCTTCTTAGATTCAAGAACACACGCTAAGTAGGCTTCACAGCCTTTTCTCACCAACCTCCTTGCCTTAGTGGTGGATATCACATTGGAAAGAAATCTGATCTCTAACCTACTACAGTGATTTCTTCATCACTGACAGTTTTAAGTGTAATCCGTTTAAGACGACAATCTGCCATTACTTGATGTGCATACAACCAATCTATTTCAAGAATTATATCAAACTCAAGGAATGGTAATTTAATCAAATTAGCTGGAAAAGTATGGTTCTGTACTTAAACTGGACAATTCTTATATCCTCTATCTACCAGTACATTATGCCCTAAAGGATTAGGTACATGGATTTCATGTTCTAATTTTTCAATATTCCAACCCTTCCTATGTGCTATAGTAGTGCATATATATGAATGTGTGGAGCCAGGGTCCACCAATGCATAAACATTGTGATTAAAAAGAGAAAATTTACTAGCAATGACATCTGGTGTATCCTGCTCCTCATGAGCTCTGATAGCATAGGTGCATACTGGGACCCTAGCATCTAATCCCATAACTGTTTGTGCAAAATTCCTCTGAGTAGCAGCTCTTAAAGCATCATCTCTACCTCTACCTCTACCTCTACCTCCCTGAGTAGAAGCAGATCCTCTAACCTATGGAGCTGTCGAAATCCGTGATCCAGGACAATATCTAGCAAAATAACCCTTGAAGCCGCACATGTAGTAGGCTCTTGTTAGCCTCCAACATTCACATGTATGTTGCTTTCCATAATGCTCACATAAAGGAGTCGTCCTACTTGTACCCCTAGGTGTGCTGGCTATAGATATGGGCTGTCGGCTTGAACTGGTTGTGCTTCTATTACCTTGAGACTATCCTTGAGAATGAGCTTGTAACTGAGCTTCCGGTTGGGATCCTTTCTGTCTCTTACTAAAAGAAGTGGTCAAGCCAGATTGTCCTTAACTCCTTTTCTACTGACTTCTGATCTTTCTATTTTTCTCTTTAGCTTCTAACTCTTCAACCTCAAGGGCTGCCTCCACTAACTCTCCAAGATCTGTAAATTTATGCCGTACAAGGCCTTGCCTAATCTCAGTGTGCAACCCATCCTTGAATCTCTTTAGTTTCATTTCCTTAGTTGTAACAAGTTCTAGAGCATAGCGACTTAATTTGTCAAACTCTCTTCAATGTTTTGTCACCGTCTTAGTTCCTTGTCTAAGGTAAAGAAATGCTCTCTCTATAGCCTGCTTGTATTGAGCTCCGATATATCGCTTTTCAAATTGGTCTAAAAAGAAATCCCAAGTGGAACTAGGTTCTAATACATCTCTGGAGATGGCCAACTACCATTCATGAGCTTGACCTTCAAGTAAAAAGGCTTTGCAGTCTAACTTTTCTTCTTGTGAGATTTTCATATGATTAAAAATCCTTTTTACTTTTTATAGCCATTCCTCTACTTTTTGTGGGGTTGATTTCACCCATGGTCACTCAAATTATCACTTATCGCGCAAAAGTAACTGACTTTTTTTTCTTACTTAAATGTCACCGAACTTTTAATATTATTGCACAAAAGTCATGTTGACCGGAATCCGGCGACGACTCTTGCCGGATTGATAAGTTCAACAAATGCTACATTTAAATTAATTTCACTCACGGTCACTAGACTTATCATTTATCTCGCAAAAGTAATTAACTTTTTTTTTCAACTTAAATGTTACTGAACTTTTAACATTTTTGCAAAAAAGTCATCAATCCGGCAAGGGTCGTCGCCGGATTCCGATCAACATGACTTTTGTGAAATAATGTTAAAAGTTCAGTGACATTTAAGTAAGAAAAAAAAAGTCGTTTACTTTTGCACGATAAGTGATAAGTTGAGTGACCATGAGTGAAATTGACCCCTTTTTGTGGGGTGATAGATGCATCACCATAGAAATCTGTGGCACCTAATTTCTTTATTCTTTCACAGTTGCCTCTTTATGGAGGAGGTGATGGCTGAGGCTGGTAATGAGGCATAGCCTCTTTCATTCTTTTCATAGCTTCAGTCATAACTTGGAAAAATTACAATTAGGCTTGAAGAAAAGGTGGTACAGGAGGGGTCTCCATTGAGGATTGTATTCTGTTAATACCCTTAACAGTAGCATAACCTCAACTTTCTCTATCCTCCTGACCGACTTCTCTAGAGCTCGACTCCATAACAATTCTAAAATACAAAAGACAAATTTTTATAAAGTACAACTTAAATCTCCATACTCTATTTGTTCACATATCATCAATTTGTACACATTCACTTATTTCATACAAAACCAAATTTCATAATTCACAATATGCTCAATGTATAACCTATCAAGTCCCTCTTATGCAATTTATGCAACCATGTATGCATAAAATATATGGCTATGTAATTTACCCCACCCCTATACCCAGGCTCTTTTTCTTTCTTCTTTTTTTTTTTTAAAAAAAAAGCCCATACATTAAGGGCCACTTGATAGATACATAGAGCATATTACCCTACCTTACTGTTCTCCTTTTTTTAATTTAGGACTAGGACCGCCTAAACTACAACACTGATACCACTAAATGTAACACCCATACCTAGTCCAATAAAAGCCAGGTACCGAATGTTACTAAACCTGCATCTATCTTCTTATTTGAAAACCAAATCATTTTTTTTTTCTATTTTATACTTTTCATATTTTTGTAGAAAAATGGATAGAGTTTTCCCTATACGGGTCTCTATTCCCCTGTTAGACATTCAAAAATTTACTTTTATAACATCTTTCATAAATCCCAACTCCATCCAAAACCAAAATATTCATCAAAATATACCAACCTCCTCAAAACATCAATATAAGGAGATAAATTCATAATTTAGTTTGTGCACATCCCATAATAAAGAACTAAAACATCCATTATCCTTCACATGCATATAATTACAACATCCTTCAAATTTTAATAACTATCAACAAAATGAATTACAACTCATAATTCTAATTCAGGGCATTCTAAAAAGCCATTCAAAATTTCCAACTTCAATGCTTCAAAATAACAAAATAATAATAATAATAATAAGCCTAAGTATCTATTATGAAGTTAAGAACTTTTTCCTGACTTCCAGATAGATCCCTGGCTTGCATTTCAGTCCACATATCCTATATACCTATGCACAGAAATAAAATTCCACGCGCTAAGCAATTTGCTTAGTCGCAACCACTAAAGTTACTTTTTCAAAATATTTCATGCCATAAGTTAAAATCAAAAATTCATAACCAATAATTATATATCAAATATGGAAATTACCAATATACATTTCACTATCATCAATAATTAAGCATGCTAATATATCTCTATATTAATATACATAATTATTATCTTTATTTTTATTTATAACTAAATCAACAAATTATATTAAACTAGTCAATTTTCAATATTTAATCCATTTTAACTATATAATTTAGAATGCCTAAAGCAACTTGATGGAACACATCGAGGGGATACACGGGACTATGGATTGAAGTGGCCTATACCAGGCACTGCACTTCAATCTTAATTTGTAGGTTCCAAATAACCTACAATACCAATCGACAATATTCAAAAACATCACCCAACATATCAATCCAATTTCCATCCAATACTCCACATAATATTCAATATCCAACTGACACTCCACATAAATATTCAATATCCAACCGACACTCCATATAAATATTCAACATCCAACCGACCCTCTAAAGAAAATACATCCCTATGGCCGGCCAATTATATCCTACTTATGTTTTCTCTCATTTACTAAGGGCATAATATTCTTCTTTTACTTTCTTTAATCACAATTATAATATTCACAATACTTTGCACACATATAATCACATTAATAAGAAAAATCCAAATTCATAATTTAAAACATTTCATCTTCCTTCCAAGCCAATACACCAAAATCATTTTCATAATATTTCTCCCTTTTAACAGCCCGAATCAGTCCTTTTTAACAAGTTAAACAAATGTCATATGTTCCATTTTTCATTTACATAATCTTATATCATATTCAAATTAACATATTTGTTGATATTTACGTATTGATTCATCAAAGCATAACAAGCCAAGCCACAAATTAAATAATCCATATTTTTATACTCTTTTACTTTTCTATCAAATTTTCCTCAAATAGGCTATTATACACAATAATCATATAATTAGTAAATTGATTCCAGCATTTTCATATCACGTCAATATTCATCAAATTTAAACATAAGCAAAAATAGACAAAACAGTTAAAGAAAAATAAATCACAATTATAATATTCACAATACTTTGCACACATATAATCACATTAATAAGAAAAATCAAAATTCATAATTTAAAACATTTCATCTTCCTTCCAAGCCAATACACCAACATCATTTTCATAATATTTCTCCCTTTTAACAGCCCGAATCAGTCCTTTTTAACAAGTTAAACAAATGTCATATGTTCCATTTTTCATTTACATAATCTTATATCATATTCAAATTAACATATTTGTTGATATTTACGTATTGATTCATCAAAGCATAACAAGCCAAGCCACAAATTAAATAATCCATATTTTTATACTCTTTTACTTTTCTATCAAATTTTCCTCAAATAGGCTATTATACACAATAATCATATAATTAGTAAATTGATTCCAGCATTTTCATATCACGTCAATATTCATCAAATTTAAACATAAGCAAAAATAGACAAAACAATTAAAGAAAAATAAATTTTAGTGGTCGCAAACCTCGATGTTTTGCAAAATAACTTCAGTGGCTTCAACTAATTCCACAAAAGTGAACTTAGGCCTCCATTTGTTTCTCTTTCCCTTTGTTCCTCACGTTTTGGACTAAGGCATAAATTCCCATTTAGTCCCTTCTAACTTCACTTTAGTCCCTTAACTTATTTCATCTCTTTTTATTTTATTATATATATATATATTTATTTATTTATTTCACATAATTTGGGTCACCATTATTTCAGGGCATTATAAATAATGTAAATTAACTTCACTATATTAGTTAACAATGAGAAATCTAACTTATTCTAAGCTTAAAATATTAAATTCCTAAAATTAGATATTCAAATCCCTAAACCCCCAAATTTTATTCGCTTACAATTACTTCTCAAATTTCCAAGTTCTACCCTAACCTTTACTCATCGTGTAACCGTCGTTCAAGGAGGAAGAAGCTAGTGGCCGGTGGTAACAAGGGGTCGTCTGAAACTTGACCACAAACGAGTGAGGAGAAGGAGGACAGCTACTGCCGTCGCATGGAGAGAAATGAAAAAGGAAGGAGGGTCGACGGCAGCAGCGGCGGACAGAAAGAGGCAGAGACGGCGACGAAAAAAGAGAGAGCAGTTGGGGGGCACTGGAGGTGGGAAAGATCGGGACCTAGAGGAGAAAAGAAAGAAAAAAAGAAAAAGAAAAAAAGAGATAGAATCGGGATGCCCAAAATGAAGTAGTTTTGGGGGAAAAAAGGGGTAGATTTTTTTTTGCCCCAGATTACCTTTTTGTCCCTCCATAATTAAACTTACACCAATGTTTTCCATTTAATTGAACTCCTTAAATTTTAATTTCTTTCACACACTCCCTTTTTATATTTTTTTATTTGTATGCCCAAAATGTCGGGTTCATTACATGTACTATTCGGGTCCATTAATTCGGGGCGTTATAGCTTGCTGGGCAGGCGAGGCGTACAAGAGAGGCGGCAATCCAGGGATAAAAGGCACCGTCCAAACTGAAGATATGTTTTTTTTTGGCAAATGGGAAAAATGGTGTGGGATTTTAGGGTTATATTTGCCTAAGAAAAATATTCATACTGTAGATAAATAAAAAATATTCTTACGGAATATACATTCCGTAGTTAATAATTAACTACGAAAAAAATATACCATAGGAAAAATAAAAATTTTTCCGTAGTTAATAATTAACTACGGAAAAAACATACCATACGAAAAATAAAATTTTTCCTATAGAATACACATTCTGTAGTTAATTATTAATTACAGAAAAAACATATCGTAGGAAAAATAAAAATTTTCTTATGGAATGCACATTCCGTAGTTAATAATTAACTATGGAAAAAACATACTATAGGAAAAAAAAAATTTCCTATGAAATACACATTTCGTAGTTAATAATTAACTATGAAAAACTCTGTATTTTTTTTCTGTAGTAAAAATTTCATTTTACTTACAAATTTACCTATGAAAATCAAATTCCGTATTTATTTACCTATAGAATTTTGTTTTGTAGGTAAATTATCGTAGTAATTTCACAATTTTCTTGTGGTGAAAATTATTTCAAATAAGGTCTGTTAATGATTAAAAGTTATTTATTGCATGTTTGTAAAATTCAATTAGTATGCTTTGGATTTTTTTAACAGTTATTGAGAAGTTGAATTACTTTGTGTCAAGATTGATGTGAGTGCTTTTTGTTAGCCAATCCAGTAGTAGGACTATTCTGTTATAAATGTTCTATAAAAGAGCATATCTTTATTTTAATACATAAATAATTGAATTCATATGCCTATTTTGAATTTATTTTTTATAGATTTTGGTTATGGCAGATAGAGCAATCTGATGATCACTATAGGCATAAATTTTATGTGAAGTCAGGACAATGGATTGAGGTGTTCGTATTGGTGTATAAAGATGATGGGTCATTATGACAAAACGTAAAATTAAGTCTAATATTGAAATGTATGCTTAGATGTGAATTATGCTTTCTTGAGTTATTCCAAATGAGGAACTTTTTTTTTTTTTATCTTACTGATGTTGTCCTTTGGATATATTTTTGCTGTTTAGATAAATTAGTTTTCTTTGAAAGCTTCAGCTTTTGTTATTTACATTCAATGTTTCACAGAATAGGTTATGGATGATACTAAATTTTATGAATTTAGAATTTATTTTTTGTATATAGCAATCCAGCATGAATACAATTTAAAAACAGTGAATTTGAACAATTATTATTAATTGAGGATATCTTGTTTCCTTTATATGAGAAATAAAATAAAATTTGTAATTAATATCTAGTTTATCTTTTGGGATACTATACAAAGGCTAAAACACATGACTTGATTAATTATCTCACATAAATTTAATTGAACTATCCTGTAGTTCTTACATTATTTCAATTAAATTAGAGTATCCTTTTGTTTAACATGTAATTGATTTGAGATATTGAAAGTCTTATTTTGTGTTATGTGTTTACTTAATCGCCCTTTACTTAATCAATTGTGTTATGTTATTATAGTGAATTGTTATTCTTTAGTAGTTGGAGGAATGGATTAAATTCTTAATTTGGTTTACTCTCATTAGTTTGCTTTAAATTAAATATACTAAATTTTTCTTTGCTTAAATTTGTAGATGTCTCAATCAAATGAAATTAAATTCGATGAAGACATCCCCTCAGCAGAACCATTTAAGATGCCCGCTTGGTGTGAGCATGAAGCCAATACGCGTGAGGAGTCAAGCACTCTTGTAATGGTCTCAAAGAAAAGAAAGGTACCCCAACATAGATCTGTTGTTTCAGAACATTTCATGCAAATTTATGATGTACAAGGCATCAAGAAAGGCAAGTAATTTATTATGCCAAAGAATTTTATTGTGATCCAATAAAAACATGGTACCACTACACTTAAGAACCACATTAATAATTATAAAATGCACCCACATAGTTTAAAAATAAGACAAATACAATTGCCTTTACAACCAACTTCTATTGTTGAAATTTGATCAAGAGTACAGTAAAAAGTGTCTTGCTTTGATGATTATACTTGATGATCTTTTATTTAGTGTCATTGAAGGAGAAGGATTTAGAAAGTTTGTTGCTAGTTTATGTCATTGGTTCCAAATGTCATCTAGATGGACTGTGACATGATGCTAACCAATTATTTACTGATGAGAAAAAACTTTGAAAGCATTTATTAAAGAGCATGCTCACTTTGTTTATATAACCACTGATACATGGACCTCCATACAAAATATCAATTATATATGTGTGCCTGTTCATTTCATTGACAAAGATTGGAAGTTACAAAAAAAAATTGTAAATTTTTATCCATTTGGTAGTCATAGGGGTGAGATGCTTGCTCAGGATCTTTGAAAAATGTTTTAAGGAGTGGGGGATTTATAACATCTACTAATGCAAAAACAAATGACAAGATGGTTGGAGCTTAAACACCTTAATGTGAGATGCATTGCTCACATACTTAACATTGTTGTGCAAGATGCATTGAAAGATGTTGACCTTTCTGTTAAAAGGGTTAGAAATGCTTGTAAATTTATTAGATTTTCACTTGCTAGATTAAAGAGATTTAAGGAATCTTGTGTGGTTGAGGGAGTTGAGTGTTCAAAATCATTTTGTTTAGATGTGGCAACTAGATGGAACTCCACATATTTGATGTTAACCACTACACTTAAATATGAAAAGGTATTTGATGTTTATGAGACTGCAGAACCATACTTTAAAATTGAATTGGACTCATAAATGTCTAATGGTTTGAGTGGTGCACCTACTTGGGTTGATTGGGAGGGGGGTAGATAGAATTAGAAACAAGTTGAAACAATTTTATGTAGCTACTTTGCCCATTTTTGGTTCCACTTATGTCACATTTAACACATATTAGACCAAAACTAGTGATTTGTATGCTAAGTTATGTGATAGAAAAATAAGCAGTGATGTTGAGTTGATGGAAATGGGATTGAAAATTCAAACTAAATTTGACAAGTATTGAGGATATTATGATAAAATGAATAAACTCATTTGCTTGGCTTCTGTCCTCGATTTTAGAACAAATTTTGAATACTTGGAAATGTTTTTGTTACCATTTATGGTGATAAAAAGGAGAAGTATTTATTTGATGGTGTGAAAATTGCCACGCATGATTTATTTGATGAATATAATAGAAAACTGCAACCTGATTGTAGTCATAAAGCTGAAATTCAACCAGGCTCGATTTTAACTAGATCCGATGTTTGGGAAAGAGAAATTTTTAAAACAAAGAATCAAACATGTAAGAGTAAAAAGTGGTGTTGCAAATGTGTAAAAGTAGAAAGTGGTGTTGTAGGAGATAGAAAAACTAAGTTGGACTTGCACTTAAATGAATGTATGAAGATGAAAAAGGGGATTTTGGCTTGTTGAAATGGTGGAAGTTGAATTCAGAGCGATTTCATATTCTTTCTCATATGGCAAGATATATCCTAGCAGTAGGGATAATCATGGGGCAGGGATTCCCCATCCCCGGTGGGGACTGATCCAAACGGGGCGAAGAATCCCCGAATTTTTCCCCCTCAGGGGTGGAGGTGGGGAGAAAAAAAATCCCCGCCTTGAATTCGGGGCGGGGATGGGGAAAGGGGTCCCTGCCCCCCGGGGATCCCTACCCCGAAAAATAATATATATATATATATATATATATATATATATATATATATATATGTATATGTATATACATATACATATATATACATGTATATATATATATATATGTATATGTATATACATATACATATATATATATATATATATATATATATATGTATATGTATATACATATACATATACATATGTATATATATGTATATGTATATGTATATACATATACATATACATATATGTATATATATGTATATGTATATGTATATATATATATATATATGTATGTATATATATATATATATATGTATATGTATATATATATATGTATATATATATATATATATATATATATATATATATATATATATATATTGATAATACATTAATAATATATTAATATATATTAATAATATATAAATATTTGTAATATTTGAATTGTACGGAATATTTACAAATATTTATATTTTAATTGTATGAGATATTTATAAATATTTGTATTTAAATTGTATGAGATGTTTTTAATTTTAAGTTATCAATTATTAAATTTTGCAAGGTAAATTTTGTAAAATATTTTTGATTCTGGTCGAAAATCTCTATTAAAGTTGAATATTTTTATCGGGAACGTGTATCCCCGCGAGGGACGGGGACGGGGGGCGGGGGGGGGGGGGGGGGGGGGGGGGGGGATTTTTTCCCCTCGTCCCCAGCGAGGGCGGGGACGGGGAATCCCCACCCCTGGGTGGGGCAGTAAGTGAGGAACAACTCCCCGTCCCCGCCCCGCCCGTGATCACCCATACCTAGCAGTCATAATTTCTACAGTAGCTTCAAAGTCAGCATTTAGCACTAATGGAAGAGTGCTTAATCCATTTAGGAGTTCATTGACTCCTACAATTATGAAAACTTTGATATGCACTCAAGATTGGCTTCGAGGAACTAATTAACACATAAATGTTAGAGAAGATTTGGATGTCATTGAAAATTTGAGGATGGCATGTATTTTTTTTTATATTTTTCTTATTTAATATCTTATATTATTGTAAGTTTTTATTGATTTTATTACTGTTTATCCAATTTATAAAGTTAGAAAAATTTAATCAAAGTGAACTTCAAACTAGTCAAGAGATATCATCAAGTGTAAACTAATGAACACCATCAAATTTGGAGAGCATAACTCTAGATGGTTGAGTAATTAATAATATAGTAAATTTAATTCAAGTACATTTTAATTTTATTTAATTTACTATTTCTTATTAATTTTATATTTTATTGTTTATCATAATTTATAAATTAGGTGGTACATGAAGAAATGAAAGATCTAAGATGATGGCTTTTATTATGAATTTTATTGTTTGGATAATTATTTTTATTATTGTAGTTAGTCATTAATTATTATGTAATATATGTTTGAAGAATTTTTAAATTGTTAGTCTGTTGTAATTTTAAATATTTTATAAGGTGAATATGAATGTTTTTATTTTATTATTTATTTAGGTTTTAATTATGTGTAAATTTAAAGTGAAAAAATTATTTTTATTTATGATTAAAATTTCAGTTGGTTGGGTATCTCGGGTCGGACTCCGAAGAATATTTGAGATATAGTAAAAAATCGGGTTTTGAGTTGATTGGGGGTCGGGTTGGATCGAGTTTGACCTAAACCCGATTAATACAAACCCTTATTAATAAGATAAAATATTGTTAATACGGATAAACTAGCATATGTTATACTTTTTGAACAGTTCAAGCAATGGTTCTCATAGCTGCAATCATGGTAATAATTAAAGTTAACATGTGGATGCTTATTATAAAAATAAGTACATTGGAGACCTCAAAGAGAATCTTCACATGAATATTAAATCTATGCAAGTGAAGAATCTCTTTATAGCGTTTGTGCAAGTATATTCAAACTTGAGATTACCAAAGTTATTTTAAGTAATGAGTGATATACTTTGACCCCATAATTGCTTATCTTCATCGAGAGGTGATCATATTTAGTAGGTTAGGTATATCATAACCTACTTGAAGGTAGTTGTGCGATTCATAAATGATTTACCAGTTTAGATTTATTGAGTGAAGTTATCTCATAAGTTCTAAACTATCTTTGTTTAGAGAATCTCTGGCCATAGTGAATTGCCAAGGTAAATGAAATTCGCAAAGGGCATTTTTAGAACAAAGAGAAAATAGTATAAGAACTACCATATTTAGGTTGTTATTAGTTGACATAAATCCATACTCAAAACCTAAATAAAATAAAGTGAGGTGAAATGAGTAATTGCATGGTAACTATTTATGGAAGGGTATAATCAAACCATTTAACTTTTTTCTCACTCAGATAGTCATGATACTTGGTTAGAAACCTATCATAATTGTATATGAACATATAAATAAATATTAATTGGAGAATTAATATAATGATTTAAAGAGTTTAAATCATGCAATTATGTAATTGTTGTTATATCTATACTGCTAGGTAGATCAGAAAGTCTAATGGGTTATACACCTATAAGGAAAAGGGAAAATTAGTAAAAATATATTTTTAATAATATGAGATATTATTATGAAAGTAAAATAAGGAAAGAAATAATTAATTAAAGAGTTTAATTAGTTGTTTATACGCATAACCCTCTTAAAGGAAATATGCGCATGAGCTGGAGAAATGGTCTAGAGTGGTCCATTTTGATCCTAAATAAAATATCTATGAACTATAAGCATTATAGGACCGATATAATGATGGTGGATCACTTAGAAAGTTAATTTTGAGTCTAAGATAAAAGTTGTCTACGTTGAAGCCTTTAGGAAAGGGATCTGTGCAGATCACTAATAAAAGGCCTTAGAGGCCTGGTCTTTGAGTCAGAACAAATTAAATATGTTCTATAAGTGTTATGGATGTAACATATTAATTTGATGGGATTAAAGATGATTTGGGCTATTAAATCACTAGTATGCGCAAAGAAGTCCACTAGAGGCTTTCTGATCAAAATGCTTTAATTGGACTTGTGTGTGATTTAATTATGTTATTGGTTATGCCCTAGGACAAATATTTGGACCTTGATGTAATGATTATATTTTCATTTATATAATGGTTTTCTTCGCATTAATATTATTGGCATGTTACATTATTGTAATGTTTATGAATAACCATGTTATTCATGTCATCCCTAGTCATTTATCACTAATGGGCATAAAGATAAATTAAGACTAGTATAGATTTGGTCGATAATCATAAGATGATTATATATGGTGATATAAATCAAATCTGTAGTTACTTGTTAGAGAACAAGCTGTTGGGTTTCAATGGAATAATTCAAATTAAACGCAGCAGAATAAAACCGAAACTCGAAACAGGATCCATGTATATTCAATTGATTCAAAAGGAAGAGATAAAGATTTACTAACCTTTAGAACAAAATTAACTCCTTTAATTCGGACTAAAGACGCTGCCTTTAACACGAACGTCCTCTATTGGTATCCACATGACGAACCGATGAACAAAAGTTCGCAGGGGTGCTAGCTCCCTTAAGTTGCGAATGGATCTTTGATTTTTCTTTCACAAAGAAGAATGGTGATTAGGTTTTTTTCTTATTTTTCTCACAAGAAGATCTGTGCAGCCACTCTCAATCTTTTCTTTCTTTAGAATGTGATTAGAGTTTATCTTAGGCTTAATCTATTTTCTTAACATATATCTATATATATGTAAATAAGTTTAAAACCCTAATAGGTAAATAATGATATTATCTCTAATTCAAAATTAAGAGATATTTACATTATATATATATATATATATATATATATTTATTTATTTATTTATTTCTTATTTAAAATAATAAGAAATATTATATTAATACATACTATTATCTCATATTCAAAATAAGAGATATATGTATATGTACATATATAAATATATATATATAAATATGTAATTTCGAAATTAAATATAAATACCTTTATTTATATATTATTCCGAAATAACCTAATAAAATCCATTTTGTTCATTTTGGTTTTGGTGTGTGACCCAATAGGTTTATATTATGTTGGCAGTGGTCCTAATCCCATAATAAGCCTACAAGTCATAATTGGTCTCTAGCAAGACATTATGACTACCCAAATAATATAAATATCGTTAGTTCGATTTTAACCTGACAATAGAATATGCTATTATCCTTTTGTCACACGATATCTTGTTTGAACATAAGTCATAGTACATGTCAAACTTATATTGTTCAAACATATAATTTCCCGATCACTAAGTAGATTGATAAATTCATATGACATTGATGACACTATCAATTCATTCGAGCATGGCCATGCATTTTACAGTCCTACTTATCGAGGGGCCCAATAGATATCTCTCTCATTAGAGAGCGACAAATTCCATATTGATTATTCACTTTCCTCCGCATAATTCTCATTATGTCCGATCATAAACTTTATAATTATTCGATTAAAGATAACGTTTGATTATGTCAAAACATAATGTTCCTTACGTAGGAAACCGTGATAACCTCAGGTCAAAAGATTCAATAACATATCTATTATAAGATCACTTATGACACTATCCCATGTAGTGATCTTACAGTGGGTCTATCCAGTACTTTATTCTCTAACAAATACCTATAGATTTGATTTATATCATCATATATAATCATCCCATGATTATCAATGCAAATCTATACTAGTCTTAATTTATCTTGATGCCCTTTAGTGATAAATGACTAGGGATAAAATGAATAACATCATTATTCATAAACATTACAATAATGTAACATGCCAATAATATTAATGTGAAGAAAACCATTATATAAATGAAAATGTAATGATTACATCAAGGTCCAAATGTTTGGCCTGGGGCATAACCACTAACACAAGGTACTGGATAGACCCACTATGAGATCACTATATGGGATAGTGTCATAAGTGATCTCATAATAGTTATGTTATTGAATCTTTAGACCTGAGATTATCACAGATTCCTATATAAGGAACATCGTGTTTTGACATAATCAAACGTTGTCTTTAATCGGATAATCATAAAGATTATGCTTGAACATGATGAGAATTATGCAAAGGATGGTGAATAATTAAGATGGAATTTGTCCCTCTCTTATGAGAGAGATATCTATTGGGCCCCTCGATAAGTAGGACTGTAAAATGCATGGCCGTGCTCAAATGAATTGATAGTATGATCAATGTCATTTGAATTTATCAGTGTACTTAGGGATCGAGTAATTATATGTTTGAATAATATGAGTATGACATGGATCATGACTCATGTTCAAATAAGGATATCGTGTGACAATATGATTATAACATGTTCTATTGGTTAGGTTGAAATCGGACTAACGATATTCATATTATTTAGGTAGTTATAATGTCTTGCTAGAAGCCACTTATGACTTGTGGGCCTATAATAAAATTGGACCCACTGCCAACTTAATATGAACCTATTGGATCACACACTATGAACGTAATGACAGATTTGATATTAATTTGGGTATTCCGGATTTAAATATGGCAAATATTTAATTCGAAATTATTTATATATATATATATATATGTATATGTATATGTATGTATGTATACATATATCTTATTTTAGAATAAGAAATTAAATCCCGAAATTAATTCTCTATGCATTAGGGTTTAAGTGGCTATATATATATAGATATATAGCTTTTCCTTAACTCTAATTCATTTTTAGGAGTGGCTTCCTCCAAATACTTTACAGAAAAACCCTAGCCGCGACTTTGTCTTTGAGAAAGAAAAAAAACAGAGAAAAAAATTGAAATCCAGTGGCACTTAAGCGGGAGCTAGCACCCCGTATCTGTTCGTGATCATTCGTACGTGTGGATACTAGTGGATGGCATTCGTTCTCAGAGCAGTACCTCAGTCCGAACGAATTAAGGAGTTAATTCGTGTTTCTGCACATTAAGAAAGGTTGGTGTTCTATAATCTCTCTTTTGAATCAATTGGATCCTGTTTGGGTTTTGTTTTTTTTTTTTGTTGTTTTAATAGGATTTAATTTCGCTCAAAACCCTACAAATTAAAGCCCAAATAAATTAATTAAAATTCATTTTACTTAATTTTCTACAGATTTTTAAAGAAGCCTAGTCCATTTAGAATTATATTTTTAATGGGAGTATAAAAATCTAATAAAAATCTAATGTAAGTGGGATTAGATTAAGTGATTTAACTGCCTCTATTTCTTTTTCTCTCTATAGCTAAATTCTCCCTAGTAGCATCTGGGATTTTTGGTTGGTGTAGTTCCAATTCTTTGGTTCTTTTTACCTTTCTTTAGTGTGGATTATTGCATTAGAAGTGGTATGCTTTAGACACTATGGTTTGTTATAACTTGGTGTTGTGAGTGTAGTTCCAATTCTTTAGTTCTTTTTGTCTTTCTTTAGTGCATATTATTACATTTGAGGTGGTTTGCTTTAGATACTATGATTTGCAACAACTCGATGCGGTGAAAATCAACTGACCAACAACAATCTAAGGTACTTTCTAAATTTCTTAGTATAGGTTTAATGATTTTATGGCAAGATCAGGCCATTTAATGGTTTTATTTTTTTTTTTTTTTGCCTTGTATGAAATGCATGAACCCATTAAAACTCAACATGGTATTAGAGCTAGGTTTCTACCATGAAATCATTTGATCAATTGTTATCTATATTATGTTTTGAAATATGCAAAATTTTAAATGTATGCCCATCATAGAATATTGAGTTTCATAATATAAATGATCTTGAAACATGTTATTATAAGTGTATTCTAGTATGAAATAAAGTAATTTTATGATTTAATGTACGATTGAATAAAAAACTAAACTTGTCAAATTCGATATATTGAATTTGCTTATGAACTTTAGAAGATACTATAAATCATAGAAGACACAAATATAAATCCTAACATGAAATCTATTGTTCCCTATTCTTTTTAAGTTGATTTTTGGTACACATGTTAAGATGTATGTTAGCAAACAACGTATCAAAAATTGAGATCAAATAACAAAGGTTAAGGGACCCTGAGCATGGTTTAATTAAACCTAGTTCAAAATTATTGTCTAAGGTTTTTCATATGTTCTTGGTGAAATTGTGTTCTAGATCTTTAAACACATAATTTTTTATATTTAATGTGATTTTAAGCCTTTTAAATAAATCAAAATGGGCTTTAAATGGATCAAATCCACTGAGCTACAAAGTAGCTACATAAAGTTGTTTAATAGGTTTAATTGGGCCGGTACAAATAGGCATATGAGTTAGTGGGCCCAACGAAATGATTTAGATCAATGGCTTAAGCCCAAATTGAGTTTATTAAGTGACGTAGGGGCTAGAATGGGCCTCATACACATTTGGCCCGTTTAATGGTCCATATGACTTAATATACGTACAAAATGGTTTTGCATGCTATTCCATTTTCTAAGGCCTTGTGGGATTTTGCCCATACTAGTTTGGGAAATATAAATATTATTTATTTAATTAATATTGGTAATTAAAGAGAAATTCTAATTTAATTATCAATAATAATCGGTAACTAAGAGTAATTATAAGAACATGTAAGATTAGGACACTTTGAAAGTTTTCTAAAATAACAAATTATCTAAAATAGAAAGTTTCCAATTGTGAATAACTCTAGTTGGGCTAACATTTAAAATGGTTTTCAAGTAGTTGAATCAAGTCTAAAACTATAACACAGATGTTTCTTTTATGCATTAGAGATGCATTTAAGGGTGTATGATTGGAATGATGAGTAATTATAGACCAAGGTCCAATATGATTGACCACTTACATGTTTACATTTTAGCCCATAAGGACTTTCATGTCTCAACCAATTTATTTATTGTATTTACTTTTCTATTGGTTATATGTAGTTAGATTACATAGGTTAGAATAGGAAAGAAAAAGACTAAGAGCAAGGACCTAGTGGACCGAATGGAGATCCAAGAAAATAAAATAATAATTATATTTATTATTTTTATTTTATTTGTAAATCATGCATTCTACCTAGGTTTGACCTTCTGATCTTCCTTTTAGCTCGAGAAAGTCAATATAGAAAAGTCCATAACTATTTCATATATGTTTATGCTTTATATATATTTGATAGATATAGGATGCATACCGATGTATGCCAACTATGTATAATAAGACTTAATTAAGCAAATCCCTGAATAAATATTAAGGTATATCAGCCTTCCACAATTGGATGATAACTAGAGTTATTTATAGTATTAGATTGCTAATCAAAGCTAAGCCCATATTATATTGAATATGTCAAATCCTCTTAATAGTGTTCTTAACTTGCCCATTAGCTTGTTGACCAAAGTCAAGGCTAATGGATCTAGAGACAAGAATGGGAAACTGCATATATGATATGCATGCAGCAAAAGCTAAAGACCCAATGATCCAATAGTTGTATAGAGATGCAATTGGTCTATGATAACCATAAGATTTTCTCAGATCAAATAGTGAGGGCTATTGATTTTCAATAAAATAGTGGGAGTTAAATAGAGTAATTAAAGACCTAATTAATGCATCCATATACATGAACATATTCTAATACATTTCCTTCTTCACTTTTAGGATATTGCATCATGAGCACTTCACAAATTAACTTGCAACCCATATTGGATAAGAAGTTAGCTGGCAACAACTATAATAATTGGATTCGATAGATAAGAATAGTTCTTAGAGCTAAGAAAATCCATTATGCCTTTGTAGTGACCCACATTTTAAATTCATAAATAGTACTTTTCGGGCCGCGAATAGTGATATTGGAGTGAATAGTACCGTCAGGAGTCAAAAAATATTTTAGTAGACTGTTGAAAAGTCCAAGTTAACAGGAGTCCGATGATGAAATTTGAGGTGAAATTGAGGTCAAATAGGCACACAAAAGTGAAAAATAAGAAAAAAGTCACAAATCGGTTCAAATAGTGAATCGGGTTGACCGAAATTAGAGACCTTTGAAAAATTATTTGAACACATGGACTTACTCTAAATAATATGGGAGATAGTATGGCAATGAAAAATTAATTTTACTGTGAGACAAAATTAGGTTATCGGACTAGTAATTATTTACTAGACTGAAAAACGGTATTCAATTGACCCAAAAATATTCGTGTAAACTAATAAATATATTTTGAGAATTATGGATGCATTTTTATGAGAAATTGAGCTTGTGAAGTGGTAGAATTAAATTGGGCCAAAATAATGGCTAATTAATTAATTTGGGCTTAATTGGGTTGGCCCAATTGGTTGGACCAAGCCCAAAGCCCATCTAAATGCCCTATTTAAGGCTAAAAAATCAGCCATTTTGTGAACACTCTTCACCCGTCTCCTCCCATCTAGGCCGTATGCTCCTTTTCTCACCAAAGCTAAGATTTCTTCAACTTCTCTTCATTAAGTCCATTCCAATAAATTACCCTAAATATTTTCCAAGTTTCAATTTCATATCTAATCATCTCTAGAGCCTAATTGAAGTGAAGGAGATGGAAGAAAGTAAGGAAAAGAAGTGTGGCATCAAAATTCAAGTAAGTAAAATTTGGTTTAACTAATTGATTTAATTAGTTTTATGGGTAGATTTGAAGGTGATTAGCATGATTATGTGATTAAATTGAATTATGGAAGATAAATATTGAGGGAATCCTCATGCCATGTGTTCGGCCATATATGAGCATAAGGAAGAGGAGGTGGAACTAAAGTCAAAGGAAAGGAAATGGTGGAATAAAGCTTGGAAAAGGAGAATTTAAGGTTAGTGGATTCACAATCTATTATTTTCCATTTAATTCAAATATATTTAAGTGTATGTTTGTGTGAGGGAATGTGTTATATGCATGTTAAATGTGATATGAAGAAGTGTATTATTTGGCTTGAAAACTAATGAAATACATGGTAGACATGAAAAGAATAGAATTGACTTGAAACTATTAGTGTTGGCCGAAGGGTTCCTTAGGGTATAATATGAATTATTTTAATGATTTAGTGATTATAATGCATGAAAATGAATATAGAATAAAAAAATAAGTCTATAATAATTTATTGAGAAATTTTAGAATTTAATTGGATATATTTTAGTTTAGTCAAGTATTATGTCTAAAGTAATTAATATGAAATATGTTTATCTAAAGTGAAATAATAGTACAATTGATGTTAGAAATAAATAATTAATAGCATGAAATTGGAATTGGTGGAAAAGAAATAAAATGGGGAATAAATTCTATGATGACCGAATGGAAGCAAGTGAATAAAGTGTGAAATTGTAGGATATATGGTTATATAAATGTGAAAATGTAATAGTATATAATGTATACAAGTGTATAAAGCTATATAAAGTGCACATGAACATAATAAATGTGTTATGAGAATGAATAAATAATGTAAATCTAGAAATAAGAAAATAATCTTTAAATGAGAAAATACGACTAAATAAGAGTAAATGAAGTAAAAGGGATAAAAATGTAAAGATTTTTAAAAAGGGGTAAAATGGTAATTATACAAAAATTAGGGTAAAAGGGTAAATATGAAGAAATAAGAAAGTTAAATGGTAACTTAAGTTAAAAGTAATAAAATAAGGGCCAAAAGTGTAATAAACATAAAAATAAGATTTAAGGACTAAAGTGAATATTTTACATGGAAAATAATGAATGAAGAATGAAGAAAAAGTAGTGACAAAATTATAATTATTTGAAAATGAAGGGTAATTCGGAAATTAGTGGTAATTGAAGGGTCTAAATAACAAATTTACCATATTAGTTGAAGAGACGGATTAAAATGTCAATTGGATAAGGGTATGAACAATAATTGAAGTAAAGGAGTTAAATGGGCATAATAATAATAATAATAGAAATGTAAGTATTATAAAGTATAATAAATAAGAAGAGCAAGTGAAAATTAATAATGATGTTGGAATAATAAGAATATTGCATGGAAATAAGAGTATTATGTGCATGCAGAGGTTCCTCATGTGCTCATGCAAAGGAATAAGCAAAGAAATGTAAACTTAGGATTAATAGTTGAAAATTAAGAATTTAAAATAGAAAAATAAGTATAAAAGTAATAATAAGACTAAAAGACTAGTGATAATAATGTTAGTATAGCTAAGTATAACAAATATATATATATATATATATATATATATATATATATATATTAGTGAAATAAGAGTGAATGCATAAAATATATTTACATAAGAAAAATAATGTAAGTAGTTTTATCATGAAGGATAATACATGACAATATAGTAAGAAATATGAGTTAGTTAAATAACTTGATAAATGTCAATATAATAAATGTATAGGATTGGTTATGTATAAATATGTGTGTAATAGTATATGAGCATGACTATGTAAATAAAGCAATGAACATAAAGTACATGTATGTGTAGACACCGGGTCCCGAGGCGGTCCAAAATCAGGATTACCCAATGATGAAATAGAAGACCGATTTTCGGCAAGAAAGGTGAGAATCGATCGTTCCTTGTCAAAATGTGTGTTTTTCGGAAAATAATTAAAAAATATATATTTTTGGGGAAATTAAAATTAAGATGGAGTAAAAAAAAAAATAAATAAATATATTAATTTTGTTTCAAAATTTAAAATTTTAAAATAAAAAAAAAAGGGAAGTCGCGGAGGCCGCCTGCGGCGGCGCGGGGCTGCCTGCGCGGCAGGCTGCCCCAGCGCGCAGGGGCGCCTGCGCAGCAGGCCGCCCAGCGCGCAGGGGCGCCTGCGCAGTAGGCCGCCCAGCGCGCAAGGCAGGCGCCTCGCGCGCAGGCCCCTGCGCGCGAGGCGAGGGGCCTCGCGCGCAGCCGCTGCACGCGAGGCGGGGGGCGCCGCGCGCCCCCCTGCGCGCAAGGCAGGGGGCGCCGCGCGCCCCCCCCTGCGGGCGAGGCAGGGGGCGCCGCACGCCCCCCCTGCGCTCGAGGCAGGGGCCTCGAGCGCACCCCCCTGCGCGCAAGGCAGGGGGCGCCGCGCGCCCCCCCCTGCGCGCGAGGCAGGGGCCTCGCGCGCACCCCCCTGCGCGCGAGGCAGGGGGCGCCGCGCGCCCCCCCCCCCCCCTGCGCGCGAGGCAGCGACCCTCCTGCGCGAGGCAGGCTGCGCGCAGCAGCCTGCCGCTCGCGGTGCAAGGGCACCACGCGCAGGCTGCCGCGCGCCCTTGCCTCCTCCGCGCGACCTGTTTCGCCTGTCCACTTTTTTCGCTATTTTCAGTCTGATTTTCTGATTTTTCTTCAGTCTGACATTTCCGATGTTTCACCAATTTATGTTATTTTGGATTAACTAAAAATAAAGCCTCTTTTGTCCCTTGCCATTTTTGGCCAAGGCAACCTTAAATGAGGAATTTGCCCTCATTTTTGAGGGGGACGAGAGACATTTTGAAAAAAAAAATTCTCTTTGGCTTTCTTTGGTCTTGGCTACTCTCCAGGAAGCTGTTCTTAGACTTGAAAATTCTTCAAAAATCTTCAAGTCTTAGTCTCACATTTTAGTATTTTTTGCTACCAAAAACCTTTGATCTTGGGTTGATTTGAGCAAGAAAAATCAATTTTCTTGGCTTTCTCATCCCACAAAAAACATTTTTCTCAAATTAATTCGTTTAGAACACAGATTTTCATATCTTCCCTAAATACTTATCACTAAAATTGACAAGAGGAGCGGATCGGGACACCGCATTTCCGATCTAAAAATTCTGAGGGTAAGCATTCTTGGACTTGTTCTCATTTATTTATTTTATTTGTTTACATTTTTCTTTATTTTATATAATTTCTATTCTATTGTCATTTTTATTCTATTTAGTAAACGTATTTTATATGTCGTATTAATTTGTTAAATTTATTATTATCTCATCATTATCATTATTTGTTAAATCCTATTTTATGTAAATGCATGTTCCACTGTCACTATATTCTTTCATTTTTTACATTGCATTTCATATATTTTGGGCCAATCTACAGTGCTTCTCTTGCTTTATTTGTTTATTTGTCTTTTTAGCTTTGCCAATCACGTGATTTACAAGTGGTTTTGCATGGCTTTCATTTCAATTGTTTTGGCATTATTTCTTTATTGCATTTATTCTACTTTTATGTTAGTTTTCTTCATTTATAGATATTTTATTCTCTTTTGTTTTATTCTTTTATTTTATCTTATTAATTTATTGTTTTTATTTAGTTTAACCATTATCACTATTACTATTAATATTATTATTATTATTATTATTATTATTTTGTTATTGTCGCCATACCATGATTATTTGTTATGATTTTATTATTGTCATTATATTGTCTTCATTTGATTAATTTTTGGAGTTGTTACTAATATTATTTTTGATGTTAATATTTGTATGAGTTTAACTTGAATCGAGTTATTTGGGCGTCCCCGCGACTCCCCGGGTGGGTCGCAACGCGTAGGCGGGTACTCCGGTTCGGTGAGACCTTTCTTAGCCCTTTCTTTATGTCGTGTTATTTGTAAATATATATTTTTATTCGTGCACGCGTGCGATAAAAAAATCACAAGAATATTTCTATAACTAAATTGGAATTTTCACTAATAAAATCGGGACCAATGTCCCTTATTTTAGCCCAACAATAAAAATATCACAATTAAAACGAAGAGTCAACTTTTCTACAAAAATGGGATCACTCATCCCGGTTTTTTAATTCAAGCAACCAAAACGACTCTTCAAACCCTCTTTAAATTAAAACGAAGGAACCAATGTTCCTGAATTTCGAACAAGTGCGAAGGAACCAATGTTCCTTAAATAATGCCCCGATTTATGTATGCTCTTTAATCTTGGGTGAGTGTTTTAAATTCAAGTTCATTTCTTTTTTTGGGCCCTTGTAATTAATTTTGGGGCAACTTTATTTATCTTTTGAGGATTGTATTCCGTCCCACTTACATCTTTAATCTCCTTTTAATAGGGTTGTATTCTGCCCTTATTCCTATTGTAATTGTGTGCTTGCGTGTTTACCGCTTTCTCTATCTATTGCTTTATCGCTTTTATTTACTTCCTTTATGTGCTTGAAATGCGCTTTTACTTTTAATGCATCGCTCGTGTGAGATGAGAGATATAATTTTAAGAAGTTAGAAACCCACTTATAATTAACCAAAGCATAAATAAGAGGGAAGTTCCGGACACCATATCTCTGGTTTAGACCGATAGAGGTGAGAAACCTTTTCCCAATTTCATGCAAATTGGGTGGCGACTCCAAATACCTCAAAGGTGCCTTTAGGCGTCAATAGGCTAGGTTGTTCTCCCCAATGTTCTATTGGGAGGAACACACCGATGATGTCTCATGGCGCCCATGATCCAAAAGACGCGAACCTTCATACCTCGAATCCTAAAGCGGATTCAAAGCGAGGGCCCTTGCTGGGTTGACCGGGGTTTGGCGCGCGTCACAGTATGTATAATGTTAGTGAGTGAATACAAGACATGTCATAAGAGTATGATAGAAATAAAAGTATATGATCATATATAATGCAAAATAAATAGCAAATACTGAAAGAATTAAGTGGTATAAAAGGTAATATGAATATGATAGATAAGTGGATAAGTGCTAAGTGGCATAAGTGAATGTACATTGCCCTTAGTAGTCTGGTTGTCAAATCTGATTTAGGATATAGTTTGCTAGCCATAGGGACACCTATACCGCGGTGCGAGTCATGGCAACTCATTTGAATAGACTAATGGCAGTTTACCATAGTGATGTAGTGATTATAGTGCTTTAGTGATTGTGATAGTGATATAGGTGGTCCTTCACCGGTAGGGTCTACCTCCTGCATATCCGGTTCGGAGATTTCTACCGTATATTACTAGGGCAAGAATCGTGATATGAGATAATAAATGAACTAGCGATCAAATTGGTAATTACTTTAAAAAAGTAAAAATAAGATGATAAATAATGTAAGTAAACAAGCTCAAATTTGCTAAGGGATCTCTTAAGAAGGATCTAAGCTCTATCATGATTGTCACTTTTGCTCAAGGTAAAAGTGCAAAAGGCAGAAAAAAAAAAGACAACTAAGGGACAACCCAAGCCTAGTGGTGGGATACCTAAGAAGAAAGCTGCAAAAAGGAGATAACTCCAAGGGAATTTTCTTTCATTGTGGAAAAAATGGCCACTAGAAGTGAAACTACAAGGCCTACATAGATTCTCTTAAGGAAAAGAACTTGTAATGCCCTAAATTATAACCCAACGGTATTAAAGAATGTTTGGAGTAAAATACAAAGTGAATATGAAAGGCTGTGTAGCCAAATTGTAGTTAAGGACATAATGGCTATTAGTTGAAAAGATGCAGGCAATTTGGTAAATTGACTAAAATATAATATATAGGCATAAATGCACTTGTAATGGGGCTAATGTGTTAATTGACTTAAATTAACATGTCAATGTGGGAATTATAAGAAAATGAGGGATCAAATTGAAATTTCACAAAGTTGGACCAATCAAAACAAGACATTTGGTTTCTAGAAACTACATGAAAGTGTGGCCATATATAAGGCCTTATAGCCGGCCAAATTAGGGAATTAATTTCATATTTCATACTTTATCCCCACTCCAAATTCACACACTAAAATTACATTCTTGAGGAACCAAAAGAGAAAATCAAGATTTGTTGCAATTTTAATATTAAAAGGTAAGATTCATCTTCTTTTTATCTTCCTCTTTCTTTGTGTATGTGGAGTTACTAGAAATATGAGTTTGAGTTGGATTTTGACAAGAAATTTATGATGAATTAAGTGAAAGAATCCAGCCAAATGAAGGGAAAAGAGAAAGCTTGAGACAAGTGAAGGAAAGTTGGTTAAAAATAGGTATGGGAACTTTAAAATTTTGTACTTGTACTTGTCATGATATGAATTGATAAATATACAATATTTGATGTGAAATTGTTGTTAGAGTGTTGGATTAAAGTTATTTTGCATGAGATTGGTTGACTATGTGAGAAATAATGATTTAGGCTAAATTCTGTCAAGGGTTTACTAGGACCAATTTTCTTGTGAAGGCCATATCTTGGTCTACAAACCTCAAATTTAGGTATTTCTAATTGGAGATGAAACTTGACTCATAGATCTACAATTTTCATCATGAAACTATATCTATTTCTACCTTTAAGACCCTTGAAGTTTGGTTGGAATTTTGAGACCTGATGTTGCCCCTATTTTAGGAGCAGTCTATGTTAATATGGGCATATCTCATACTTTATAAGTCCAAATGATATGAATCAAAATTACAAGAAACTAAACTTATAGTAGATAAAATTTTATGAAAACATTATGGCCAAATTCTATCTCAATCATTCCTAGTAATTTTTTAAAGTTAGCACTACAATTTTGTCCCTGAAAAATATCTAGGAGCAGTTTGTAATGTTTTAGCTATATCTCTCAATTTACAAATCCAAATGCCCTTATTTTTGATCCATTAAAAACTTAAGAGATAGGGAAATATTTTTTATGAAGACCACTTTTCCTAAAAAGTCCTTTACTATGTGGAAATCCGATTGGAATTGTCCTTTAGACTGTAATTCGATAGGATTTAAGATAGAAACCCGACCATAATTGTTCTTTAGCCGATGATCTGATCTGACTTAGGTTAAAAATCTGACTAGAAGACTTCTATAACCCTAGATCTGATCGGACTTAGCTAAATATATCATATTTAGACTTATTAAAAATACGAAGATCCGGTTGGAACTAGCTTACATTACATGTTGCACTTGTATGAACTGATTGGATTTTGTTGGACTTCCATGAACTGACCGAATTTGTTTATTATTTCATGTTGGACTTGTGTATACTTCATGAGTTGATCGGATTTAGTTGCATATTGCATGAATCGATCAGATTTTCCTTTTATTTCATGTTGAACTGATAGGAATTAAGTTGTATATAATGGAAACATATATATATATATATACATACATACATATACATGATTGTATTTGACCATTGGTATTATTCATAATTGCATGGCATGAACTATTAATTATATATAATAACCGTGACTGTATAATTATAAATGAATAAATAATCATGTTATGAATGTATATAATAGAAAACATGATAATAAAGAAAGATAATAATAGGTAATTGATATGAATAAAGCTTGAATAAGATGAAATTATATAGAGACATGTTAAAGACATAAAAGGTTAAATATGAGAATAAAAGAAATATGGCTATGTATGCTAACTAACTTGGAAATAGAATGATTATGCATGTGTTTAATTTTATAAAGATAATATGTTCAAAAATCTAGTTTGTCCAACATTATTGGGGTAAGAACCCAAGGCTTTATAAAGATATATTTTCTTGTTTGAACATGTCATGAAGTTTATATGATTAAAATATAATTATGTGTGGAAATTTTGATATGAGAATATGTATATGACTTGAAAATGCATTTGAATAATACACGTGATAAATACATATATGATTGAAATGAAAGGAATTATGAGTGTTAAAGAAGAGTTCGTGCACACATGAATATATGTTGACGAATTGTGAGGAATATACATACGTATATGTTATTAATAAGATTAACATATGGATGGTTTGAATTAACATATGTACTTGCTTGACATGTAACTTCAGACACATATATGTACATATGAGAGTATATGTTCTGAATATATGATCTCCTACGAGAAAATATATTGATATAATAAATATTGAAAGAAAGATATGATATAAACAGTAGCCTGCATCCTTGTTTAGGATAAATAGGCATGCCTATAGGGACTACCGATGCAGTTGCCTACCATTTGACACTTATAGTGTATTATTTGAGACTATATGTCTCCTACAATTTTGTACCTTCGGGTACCTATAGTTCTGTATCTTTTGGTACCTATAGATTTGTACCTATGGGCACCTACCATTTCCCATTATCCGCTTCTAAAGGAAAATGCAGGCTAACTATAAAATGAGTAAAATTTTACTAAATATGATGGATTAGAACATGTATTTTGTATTTCTGAGTATGAATTATATATGCACAAAATAATTAATATATATATACACACACACACACACATATATAAGTAAATACATGACATGTGAGAAATGCTATATGAAATGCATGCTCATGTGGTATGTTGCATTAAAAGTGCATTACTATATGACTGATGCATCCAAATGAATGGCTCATGAAAACTTATGAGAAATACATAATTAAAATATAAGAAAGATGCATTATTATGAATATATTTTTGAATAAAATATAAGGAAATGATATGACATGTTCAGCTATGTAGTGATTGAAATTGTCAATAAATGATATATTCAACTTGCTTGTGGGTTGGCATATTTTGTGTTTATAATATGAAATGTGTTTTATGATATAGTTAATCAAATGTAACTTTGGATTATGAGTCCTAAATGATGCTTTTGGATAAAATGATAAAGTTGTTAAGGAATTAAGTTAGGTGTACAAATACATGATTCTATTTTTAATAGGATTTATGTGTATATGCGCCTGTATGATAATATTGATGCATGAAACTTGTAATTAAGTTAGTAAAATATGATATGGTAGGATTTAAATGAAGAAACCTTTCTTGAAATGTGTAGTCATGTCATGGACGTAATTGATTAAGGTCTAAATTTTGATGAAATTGATGTATAAAAGTGAAAGTGAAGTGGTATATTGTGCTTAAGGCATACATAAAAAATTATGCTATGTTTGAAAAAAGAAGAATACATGTTGAAAGTGAGAAACATGCTTGGGCTGTATTGTGTTTTTGTGCATAATGTGATATTATGTGATTAACAGATGATCAAAGTATAAACTAAGGTGAAAATTATAGGTTAAATGTATGTAATAACTATAAAGAGTTTATTGGGGCAATATATATTGGTGTACCCAAATTGACACGTGTACTCCTGAATAATAGCATTTGATTTTAATGAGTTTTACATGGTAGAGCAAGAATACGAAATTAGTATAATGCGTAGGAACATAGTGACATAATGGCATATCATAAACATTGATGAAAATGAGCAAGAAAAATGATATATGTTATGTGAGATTTTAAAGAAAGAACTGAATATAATTAATATGAAATGAAAGGTTTAAGAATGAGAGTTGCATGATTTTGTTTAACATTGTTATATCCTGTCTATATTTGTATGATTGAAGTTGCATGTTTTGTTTTGACTACTCCTGTAAGAGGTTGTCCACATTATGTTATTTCCTCACTATGTTAGGAAACTTAGCAGAGGTTTTTATCCGTGTAGGTTTTGGAGGATTTAATCAGTTCCAAGGATAATCTGCAGATCAGAAGTCCAGCACAAAAAAAGAATTATTGAGGATGAAGGTTTTATATGTTGTAATTTTACTTATGATATGTATTTAATGGTAGTGTAAACTAGTAATGGAATTTTTATTGTAATATGTAAAAATACTCATATAAGATATAGTAATACCCCACCTAGGGTACTGGTCATGAATAGATATGATAAGACATTAATGGTGATATCATAAGAATAATAACTAGATGTACAAGAGTTATAGGTTCTTTATAGGGGGTGTTACAGAAGCAGATCGAGGCTTCTACTCTAGGTATTTATATGAAATAAATTAATACTTATTTTATTACTTTTAGGCAATCATGGATATTAGATACCAGATGTGGATCTCACTTGTGTAATGATCTACATGGCCTAAGGAGCAGTAGAAGGGCCGAAAAGGCAGAGATAAATTTACAGTCAGTGATTGGACAAAACATCTATACATAAGTTGTAAGAACTTATCATTTGCCTCTACTGAGTGGATTGTCAATGGAACTTCATAACTATTATTATGTTCCAACTTTATGTAGGAATATTATTTTTATTAGTTGTCTTATGGATGATTATGACATTTTTTTGACAAGGATAAGAGTTGTTCCATTTTAAGAATAAAATATTTTATGCTTCTGCAAAAGTTGAGAATGGAATATTTATTTTTGATTTATAATAAATGAGTGCATAATATAATTACAAATATAATGAAAAAAGATAATCTAAATGCATCTTGCTTATGACATTATCGTCTAGGCCATGTAAATTAGAAACAAATGACTAAGTTGCATAAGACTATGAGTCACTTGAAATATGCGAGTCTTGTTTATTAGGTAAAATAATGAAAGTGCCTTTAGTAGAAAAGGAGCATGAGCTAATGAGACATTGGGACTTATACATTCATATGTGTATGGCCCAATGACTACAAATGCCAAAGAAGGTTATTCCTACTTTATAAACTTCATAAATGATTATTCAAGATATGGATATATCTATCTAATAAAGTATAAATCTGAAGCTTTTGAAAAGTTTAAAGATGCAACATCCCAAAAATGGCCTAGTCGGAAATCGCATGCTAATCGGATAATTGTATAAGTGGAATTGAGGACTAAATTGGGTGAAATTAAAATTATTAATTAAAAGAACTTCTGTTAGTAATTAAAAGGTAGTTTGCCAAGGATAAAAAGGTAAATGATATAAGGGGTCCAATAGGAAAGAGGCAGGTGGCTTGGGTAGGTGAAGGCATTTAATGGGATTTGAAAGGGGAAAAGAGAGAGGGAGAATAAAAGCCTTCTAGCTTCACGTAGAAGTTAGAATCTATTCTTCAAAGTGTGCCTTCTGTTCTTCAAAGTGTTCATTCTTCATCTCTCTCTTCTCTCTCTTTCTATCTCTATTGGCTGATCTTCACTCTTGCTCAAGCTGCTGTTCTTCAAGTTTTGAGTTGGTTTGGTTGAGGTTGAGTTAAGGTTTTTAAACCAAGAAGTTGCTCGAGAGGTAAGTGGTTGGGTTTCCATTTGTTTTCTCCTTCGTCTTTCGTAAAGGTTTGTATATGAGTTATATGGTTTTGTTCATGGGTTAATTGAGTATTTGGTTTTATGCAAGAATCTGAAGAAAGGAGAAAATATAAAGGAAAAGGAAAAGTGGGATATTGAAGATAGAGGAGTCGTTGAGCTTCATTTCAGGTTTGGGAGCGTGTGTTGTTTGGAAGTGTCTGTTTGTTTCTCTTTGGATCACTTTGTGACTCATATATGTTATCTGATGCGTATTATTATGTAAATGAGTTATGATTTGTTATAAGTCTATTTTGAATGCTTCAGAGGTAAGTTTTACATGATATTGGTGGGGGATATGTAATTTGTTAAGTTTTGTTTCCTGCGTTTTTCTAGGTTTGAGTTTTCTTTTCTCTCATTTTTGGTCGCTCGGCAGGATACTCTTCACGACATGTGAAGTTCTTCACGAGTCATGAAGATTAGCCCGCTCGGCTTTGTGGCCCGCTCGGCATAGGGAGCCTTGCTCGGTAGATAAGGCGTTTGACATGTAGAGACCGCTCGGCATGCAGAGTCCGATCGGCCTGAGAATTTCGGTGTTATTTTTATATGCTTTTGATATTGATTAGTGCACATGTATACATGGACTATATGATTATTTATGAATTTTACTTTATAGTATTGCATGATATAAGAGTATGGATGAATTGTTCTTTGAGCCTGATCGGTCATAGTTAGTGGGTAGATAAGCGCTTATCAAGGGTCGAGGTGTGTGTGAGTGCAGCTACTATATGTTACATGATATATGCTGACCCCGATCGGGTCCACATGAGTAGAGGCTTCTGTCTCCACAAGTAAAATGTTTTGTAGCTTCGGTCTCTGGTATATCTTCGAGTATACATGTTTTCACACTATTCGAGACTCACGTCCCTATATGCTTGGATACTGTGTCCTATCAGAATCAGTGGTACTCGTATCCACTAGTTAGGGAGTAATTAGGCTGTTTCATGTGGCTATTATGTGTGTGTTCCATTGTACCGAATGGATATATGATATATGTTTACGTACATGAGCTATGACAGAATATGTTGCGATAAATGTATATGAAAGTAAATGATTTATTTGTTCACATGTTTGATTTTTTGAATAAATATATGAGTTGTTATCGTAAATGCATGTATTTGCATGTTTCTATTGTGTTTATTCCTCCCCATTAAGCATTATCGCTTAGCATGGGATATTTTGTTTTTCCCGTGTAGGTGGCAGGTACAGTTGGAGTCGGACATCTGCAGGTCGGCCACTAGGAGTTAGAAGTTATTTTGTATTCTGCTCCTGTATCTTTTTGTATATGTTACCAGGATATTTTGTATTTTCGATCGAATGATGTATATTTTTGGACTTTTATGTATACTTAATATGTGTAATATATATTAAGTTTACTTTTTGGCTTCCGTGTATGTCTTTGATTATAAGTATATGTATTTATGTATTTCGTTCTATTGTGGCGCTCCGATTGGGGTGTTTCCGAGGCGTTCCGATCGGGGTGTTACAAAAGAGTTTAGAAATGAAGTGGAGAAACAACTTGGCAAGAGTATTATAACACTTTGATCTGATCGATGTGGAGAATACTTAAGCCAAGAATTTCAAGATTATTTTATAGATAATGGGATATTATCTCAATGGACTCACCATATACACCACAATATAATGGTGTATCTAAAAGGAAGAATTGAACTCTATTGGATATGGTTCAATCTTTGATGAGCTTAGCAAACTTGCCTAAGTCTTTTTAGGGATATGCACTGAAAACTAATATTTATGCATTAAATAGAGTTCCAAGTAAATCGGTTGATCTTACTCCATATAAGATGTGGAATACCCACACTTTCACATATGAAGTTTGTCCTACTTATATGAAGAGGACAATGTCAAACAAGTTGGATACTAAGTCTGACAATGCTTATTTGTGGGGTATCTAAACGAATCCATTGGATACTATTTCTTCCATCCATTCAAACAAAAGGTATTTGTTTCAAGGCATGTTGTATTCTTGGAGAAAGACTTTCTTCTAAGAAAGGATAGTGGGACTAGGATAAAACGTAATGAAGTTCAAGATCCACAAGTTAAAGCTGATCAATCAATTGAACCCAAGACTCTAATTTATGATGACAAGATAACAGTTGAACTTATTGATACACAAGTTCCTAGAATATCTACCAGGATACATTCTATCCCAAAGAGATATGAATTTCTCATAGATATGAATAAAAATATAACTGTAGTAGAGGATAATAAGCCTGCAAGCTATAAAAAAGTTCTTAAGAGTTTAAAACGTGAATTATGGCTTAAGGCTATACAGTCTAAAATGGACTCTATGTATAAGAATAAAGTATGGACTTTGACTCAACTACCTAAAGGGATAAAATCCACAGGGTGCAAATGGGCCTTTAAGAAGAAAACTGATATAGAAGGTAACATATGTACCTATAAAGCTCACTTATTAGCTAAAAGATATCGTCAAAAAGAAGGAAAAGTATTTGATGAAACTTTTTCTCTTATGGTGATGGTTATTCGATTAGAATACTTCTAACCATTGTTCCTTATTATGACTATGAGATTTGGCAAATGGATGTGAAGACATATTTCCTTAATGGAAACCCAACTGAAGATGTGTACATGACACAGCCTAAGGGATTCACATTTAGATATGGTAAAAAGGTAAACAAGCTTTAAAGATCTATTTATGGATTGAAGAAAGCATCTAGGAGTTGGTGCATATGATTCAATGAGACAATTAAATAGTTTTGTTTCTCAAAAAATGAGAATGAGCCTTATGTGTACAAGAAGGTCAGTGGGAGTGCTATAGCTTTCCTTGTTCTATATGTGGATGACATATTAATCATGGGAAATGACATTTATGTCCTTCAGTCTGTTAAAATCTTGTTATCCAAATAATTCTCCATGAAAGACCTTGGAGAAGCATCTTATATTTTAGGAATTAGGATGCTAGGTCTTTCTCAGTCGACATACATAGATAAGTTACTAAAAAGGTTCAGTATTGATCTCTTTAAGAAATGATTCGTTCCCATGGTGCATAGGACACACCTTTCTAAGTCTATGTGTCCACAGTCACAAGAATAAAGAGATAACATGAATAAAATTTCATATGCTTCTACACTTGGATCTAAAATGTATGCTATGTTATGTATACATCCAGATGTAGCAATTGCTTTAAGTGTCACAAGTAGATTCCAATCTAATTATGGAGAAGAACACTGGATAGCGGTCAAGAATATCCTTAAGTAGTTAAAAATGACTAAAGATATGTTATAGGTTTATGGAGATGGTGATTTACATATAAGAGGGTATACGGATGCTAGATTTAAATCAGACAAAGATGACTGTAAATCACAATTAGTTTTTGTGTTCTTGATGGGAAAAGGTGTAGTCAGTTGGAAGAGTTTCAAATAGGAGATGACTATAAATTCAATCATAGAAGCTGAGTACATTGTTGCTTCAGAGGATGCCAAGGAGATAATATGGATTAAGAAGTTTATAATTGAACTAGGAGTGATCCCTAGCATTATTGATCTGGTAACCAAGCTATCGTCATCACCCAATTCGGTTATCGCCCACTCATTGAAGTTCGGGTTACCTATGTCTCTAAGTTTGGTTCCCAAAGGCAAGCTCGGTGTATAGGTAGCTCGGACGTGAAGGGTAACTCGGCCGGTGTTATTAAAATAGCCGTTGTTCATTAAAAGATCATCATAAGGGCGTCCATTACTCAATAAAAGTCTACCATTAAGACAGCCGTTACCTAATAAAGGTCCATTAAGAGGGCAACAATTATGTAGAAGTAAGAAGGCTATAAAAAGGTATGTTCAAACCCTAAAAGGGGATCTCTCTCTCTACGATTTTTCTTACTAAAAGAATAACTCAATTACTGACTTGACCGTCGGAGTATCCTAGAACGAAAATCCGTCAGAATTCTTTGATTTCAGGTGACACATTCAGGTTTTCAGCACCAGAATTTCGGAGTTGTTATCATGATCCAATACCGTTATTTTGTGACAACAATATAGGTGTTGTATAAGCAAAGGAACCATGGTCTCATCAGCGATCCAAACATGTTTTTGATGCTACCATCTCATTAGGGAGATTATAGCAAGGAATAATGTGAATATAGAAAGAGTTCCCATAGATGATAATGTGGCAGATCCTCTCACAAAGGCAGTATCCCAAAACAAGTTTGATCACCATGTACATAGTATATGCTTTAGGTATATAGGTGATTTGCTCTAGTGCAAATGGAAAAATGTTAGGATTATGCCCTAAAGCCCAAGTGTAAGAGGGATGTTTTTCATGGATAGAAATTCATTATCATTTATGATATGGAATTATTCATTTATATATTGATGCCATGTTTAATTGCATTTGCTTGCATATGACTTAAATTTATAAATGAAGTCCTTGGTACATGAACACAGTATAGAAGTAATCATGAAGAGTTCATCGTGTGAGATACCTATTGACTACAAATGTGTAAATGAATAAACATCTCTAGTCGTAACATTAAAAAAAATAGGACATTGTTAATACGGATATACTAGCACATATTATACTTCTTGAATAGTTCAAGCAGTGGTTCTCATAGTTGTGATCATGGTGATGATCAAAGTTAACAGGGATGCTTGGTAAAAGAACTCCAAGAGAATCTTCACATAAATATTAAATATATATCAGTAAATAATCTCTTCATAGCGGTTGTGCAAATATCCCTGGACTTGAGATTACCAAAGCTATCTTAGGTAGTGAGTGATTTACTTTGATTCCATAACCGTTTGCCTTCATTGAGAGGTGAATATAGTTAGGTTAGGTATATCATGACCAACTTAAAGGTAGTTGAGTGATCAATATAAGATTCACTATCCCAGATTTATTAAGGGAAGCTATCTCACAAGTTCTTTTTATTCAAGGAATCTCTGGTTAAAGTGAATTGTAAAGGTGAATGAAATTCATAAATAACACTTTTGGAATAAAGAGAAAATAGTATTGCAACTATCACATTTAGGTTGTTCTGAGTTGACATAAATCCATTCTCAAAACTAGGGGTGTATATAGTTCAGTCCTTTATAAATCTCCGTATTGTATTGAAATTTTGGTTCTTATAAATTTCGGTACAGTTCGATTCTTATTAATTTCAGTATAGTTCGGTACGGTTCTTATAATTTTCGGTACGGTTCAGTTCAGTTCGGTTCTTCAGTTCTTTCGGTACAAAATAAAGCAAGACAATACAATACAGTACTTCGAATAATTCAATATTTTTAAAAATTTACAATATAAATATACACAATAATAAATACAAATATAATTAAAATATCTCAACAAGTAGATACAATTTTGCATTCAATTTTAAGAAAATCTTTCAATTTATCCATCTCATTCATGAAAAGAGAATAACATCTTCTAGCAATAGTCACTCTAGATGAAATTTTAAATTCAGGACAAATTGCTTCAATAAATTTCCTCCGGCATCTAGTAGTTGCTAACGGAGGAGGCAACGGTGGACTGGTTGCCAAGAAGGGAAATGCAGCCAAGCTATTGTTGCTCTACACAGAGCCCGACGAAAAATAAGAAAGAAGGAAAAAAGAAAGAGCCGATGAACGGCAGCTATAGTCGGAGGGGGTGGAGATGACAGTGGCGGTGACGGGAAAGAAGAAACGCAAGTATAGGCTGGAACCAACGGGAAAGATAAAAAAAATTATGGAGCTGAACACGATTTTGAGATAGAAAATGAAGAGGCAGACACGATTTAGATTTTATTTTATTATATATATATATATATATATATATAATGAAATATAAAACCGGTCGGATTCCATCCAAATATTTCAATTCCCTCCAAATATTTTAATAATAATTGTATATAATTATATTATTAAAATACATTTTCAATTACTCACATGAATATTGTGCTAAATATATATGAATATTAGTTGAGTAACGCTAAAAATAAAAGAAATTAAAATTTTATTATAAATAATTATATATAATTTCATTTTTAATTTACATATTCATATAGGTATTGTGATAAAAATATATGAGTATTAGTTGAGTGACACCACAAGCAAATGAAATTAATTAATAAAGTGATTATATAATAAATTATTTAGTTGCATATAATTACATTATTAAAATAAATCATCAATTATTCAAATAGATATTATGCGAAAAATAGATAAACACTAATTGAGTGACACTAAATATAAATAAAATTAATTGATAAGATAATTATATATACAGTCTCGACTAATTATATGGTTAGGATTTATCCACATATATTATCTTGGCTTAGTTATTATACTCAATTTTACTGAATTTGCCTTAACAGTTAAAAAATTATTAATTAATATTATAGTTAATAGCTATAAGGGTGAATGTAAAAGTAGCACTAAAATTAAATAAAATTAATTGGCAAACTGATTGTATATATAAATATTTGCACAAAAAAGAAAAATTAGTAGTAGTTGAGTGACATTAAAATTAAATTAAATTATACACGAATTAGTAAAATTTAATTATATATAATTAAATTATTAATTTGCAACTCAATTACTCATATAACTATTGTGCCAAAATAGATAAATAGTAGTTGAGTGATACTAAAAACAAATAAAATTAATTGGTAAGATGATTATATATTTATATAATTACATGAATTGAATTGAAAAATTTCATTATATATAATAATTATATATAATTATATTATTAATTTAAATGTTTAATTACTCATATAGGTATTATGCAAAAAATATATGAGTACTAGTTGAGTGATACTCAGAATAAATTAAGTTAATTGGTAAGGTGATTATATACTTAGTTATATTAATTACTAAAATTTAATTATATATAATTAAATTGTTAACTTACAACTCAATTACTTATATAGGTATTGTATCAAAATAGATAAATACTAGTTGAGTGATATTAAAAGTAAATAAAATTAATTGGTAAGGTGATTATATACTCATATAATTAAATTAATTAGTAAAATTTTATTGATATAATAATTATATTTGTGTGTGTATATAAATATTTGTACAAAATGAAAAATTATGTAGTAGTTGAGTGGCACTAAATATAAATTAAATTAAATATAAATTATTTTAGTTGCACATTTATATAGATATAATAATTAAATTTATCTTATTAATAATCAAAATATTTATTTTAATTTATTAACTATTTATTATATTAATTTTGTGCATTAAAATATTTAATACAAATAATTATGAAGTTAAATTTATATAATAACTATATAATATAAATTATAAATAATATTTATATATAAATTACTAGTATTATATATAATAATTAATAAATATCGGTTTTTCAGTTCAATTCGGTTTAGAATAGTTCGGTATGGTTTTCGATTCAGTTCCAATACAATTCAGTTCGGTTCTAGTCAAAAAGTTAACAGTACAATTTGGTTCAGTTCTAATTAAAAAAGTTAACGGTACAATTCGGTTCTGAATTTTTTTCTTCGATACTTCGGTTCGGTACAGAAAAATTCAGAACCGTGTACACCCCTACTCAAAACTTAAATGAGATAAAGTAAGGTGAAAAAAGTAATTGCACGGTAACTGTCTATGGAAGGTTATATACAAACCACTTGACTTTTTTATCATTTGGGTAGTCATGATACTTGGCTAGAAAAACTCTCATAATTTGTACATGAACATATGGATGAAAATTAGTTGGAGAATTAATATATTGATTTAAAGAGTTTAAATCATGCAATTCTATAATTGCTTTTATGTCTGTACTGTCAAGTAGACCAAAAAATCCAATGGCCAACACACCATAGCGAAACGGGAAATCGGTAAAAATACATTTTTAATAATATGAGATATTATTATGAAAGTAAAATGACGAAAGAAACAATTAATTAAAGAGTGTAATTAGTTATCCCTACGCATAATCCTCTTGGAGGGAGTTTGCACATGAGCTGTTAAAATGGGCCATAGTGGCCCATTTTAATCTTAAATAAAATATCTATGAACTATAAGTGTTATAAGACTGATATAATAATAATGGATCACTTGGAGATTTAGTTTTGGATCTAAGATAGAAATTGTCTGTGCAGAAGCCCTTCTAGGAGAGGAATCTGTGCAGATCACTAACGGAAGGCCTTAGAGGCTTGTTCTTTGGGCCAAAACAAATTAAATATGTTTTATAAGTGTTATGCAACTAATATATTTATTTTGGTTGGAGTTAAAGATGATTTGGGTCATTAAATCACTAGTATAGGGATGATCACGGGGCGGGGAGGGGCTCCCCACCTACTGCCCCGCCCAGGGGCGGGGATTCCCCATCCCCATTCCCGCTGGGGATGCGGGGGAAAAATCTTCCCCGTCCCCGCCCCCGCGAGGATCCCCATCCCCAATAAAACTATCCAATTCTAATGAAAATTTTCGACCCCGATAGAGATTTTCGATCCGAATAAAAAATATTTCACAATATTTACCTTGCAAAATTTAATAATTTTTGACTTAAAATTAAAAATATCCCATATAATTTAAATAAAAATATTTATAAACATTTCATATAAGTAAAATACAAATATTTGTAAATATTCCATACAATTTAAATATTAATAATATCACTTGAACAATTTATATACCGAATTTAATATATATATATAATAAAATATTAATTTTTTTCGGGACGGGAACCACGTTACCCGTCCCCGCCCCAAATTCAAGGGCGGGGATTTTTTTCTCCCCGCTCCCGCCCCGCGGGAAAAAAATTCGGGAATTTTTCGCCCCGTTCGGGTCGGATCCCCGCCCCATGATCATCCCTACACTAGTATATATGCGTAGAGAAGCTCACTGGAGGCTTTCTGCTCAAAATGCTTTAACTGGGCTTGTGTGTGATCTAATTAGAGGCCAAATAAATTAATTAAAATCCATTTTAATTAATTTTCTATAGGATTTTAAAAAGTTCTAGTCCATTTAGAATTAAATTTTTAATGGGGTATAAAAGCCTAACGTAAGTGGAATTAGGTTAATTGATTTAGCGGTCTCAATCTCTTTTTCTCTCTATAGCCAAATTCTCTCTACTAGCACCTGGTATTTTCGGTTGGTGTAGTTCCAATTCTTTGGTTCTTTTTTCCTTTCTCTGACGTGGATTATTGCATTGGAAATGTTTTGCTTTGGATCTGTGATGTGCTACAATCCAGTGCGGTAAAAGTCAACGGACCAATAACAATATAAGGTATTTTTGAAATCTTTTAGTATAAGTTGAATGATTTGATGGCAAGATCAGTTCTTTTAATGGTTTTAATTTTTATTTTTCTGCCTTGTATAAGATGCATGAATCTATTAAAATCCAACATGATTGAGATTGAGATGCAAAGATTGTCGAATAAAATGAAAAATTGCAGATCATTGCTAGCTCTCATGAAAATCCCTAAAATCAATTACCTAGAAAATTTGGGTTTCTACTTTAGTAAGCTGCCGATTTATCTTGAAATTCAATTAATAGGATTTTCGGGCTAGGTTGAAGAATATGATGGAGAAAAGTAATTGGCTATACATATACATGGCTAGGTTTGGATAAAATGGTAAAAATGTATTTGCTATCTCTTTTTTTTTTTTTTTTAACTTTTTACAAAATCGAAAGTTTGAGTAATTTATTTTCATTATTACATTTTTTATGTTGTCTTTTCTGGAAACTGTGGCGTTCACTACTTTAAATGAAACTATATATGGAATTTATTATTTTTTCTGCCTACTATATATGAAATTTAGAGATGCATATAAATACCTTGTCTTTTTAATGGTATCCACCAATCATCATAACACAAAATAGAAAAATATGTTTTGAGCAAATTGAAAATAAATTTGAGCAAATTCACCTTTCAAAAATGAAAGTTAGGGAAAAGAAGACATAAAAGCTCCGATTGAAATAAATAAATTTAAATTACATAATTCATTTACAAATGAATTCCATATGGAATTCATTTGTAAATGAATTCTTATACTTGAAATAAAATTACTAAAATATAGAATTAAAAATAAATTACTTATTTTTATGTTTGAAATAAATGAATAAAGAAATTCATTTTTATTTTATTTCCTAAAATATCATCAATATCAATTTTGATGCTTTCTCCCAATTATTTACAATAAAAAAAAAATTTAACAACCATTTATCATCATTTTAAAATTTTCGACAAATACTGAATCAATGATAACATAATTTTTTTTTTAAAACAAAAGTCATATATATATTAATTAACATTCAGTGCAGAATAGTGGTAGGAGGGTGAGCAGAATAATCGTGGAGAAGGAAGAAAAACAGACTACGTTAGCTATATAAGGATAATATATTTTTAACAAATGATTAAGAGAGTATTATAGTTTTTTTAAATTCAACCCTTAAAAATATAGAATTCATTTGCAAATTCTACCTATTTTGGTGGAATTTGGTGAATGCATGATGAATTCAATGAAACTGAATTTTATGAATTGAATTCCTATTTTTTTTTTTTTGTATATCAAGCATAAAAAATAGGAATTACAAATGAATTTCATAAAATTTTATGAAATTTATTTATTTTAAGCAGAGCTAAAAAGTTATGTAATTTATTGGGTTATTTACATAAATATACACAAAAAAAATAAAAATAACAAAAAAATAAACGTTTTTCAAAATATTTCAAAAATACCACCTTTTAAATTTTTAATTTCATTTATATAATTTTTTTTTCAAAAATATCAAGTCTTCAAAATTGGAGCCGAGTTGGTGCAATGGTGCCGACTCGGCACAACAAACTTATGTCACGAGTTGGCACAATGGTGCCGACTCGTGACAACACTTTTGTTTTCCTTCGTCACACTTTTGTTTTCCTTAAGTTTTGAAAGTTTTGTTTTGTTATTGCAAATTAAAAGTTGGGAAGCCATGGAAACTTGTGGAAATGGAATTCAATATTAATTGTTTTGTAATATATATTATAATATTAGTTATAATATATACATGAAAATATATATATTTAATTAGAATATATGTAATTAAATAATATTATTATACTAAATGATATTTTGTGTGATGTGTTTTGGTTTAATGAAATATATGAACTTAATATTATTTTATTAAATAATATTATTTATGGAATGTACATTGGTTTAATGGAATAAATGAGTATATGTCATATGAAGTGAATGAGTGTATATTATTCTAGTATACGTGTAATATACATCAAGTATACGTCTAGTATAAGTTTAATATACGTCCAGTATACATCTAGTATATGTCTAATATACGTATAATATACATCTAATATACGTATAATATAAGTCTAAAATACATCTAGTGTATGTCTAATATACGTCTAGTATATGTCTAATATACGTCTAGTGTACATCTAATATATATCTAGTATACGTCTAATATAAGTCTAATATACATATAGTATAGTATAATATAAGTCTAGGATACATCTAGTATATGTCTAACATACATCTAGTATACATATAATATAAGTCTAACATACGTCTAGTATACGTTAAATATACATCTAGTATACGTCCAATATACGTCTAATATATATCTAGTATACGTTTAGTATAAGTTCAATATAAATCTAGTATACGTCTAATATACGTCTAGTATATGTCTAATATAAGTCTAATATACGTCTAATATAAATTTAATATACGTATAGTATACATATAATATAAGTTTAGGATACATCTAGTATATGTCTAACATACATCTAGTATACATATAATATAAGTCCAACATACGTCTAATATATGTATAATATAAATCTAATATACATCCAATATAAATCTAATATACGTCTAATATACATATAGCATACGCCTAATATACATCTAGCATATGACTAATATAAGTCTAATATACATTTAATATAAATTTTAGTTATTTTTATTTTTTATTTCATGCAGCTTTATGACAAGTTCACATCCCATATAGTATTGCTGAACTTATCGAATACCAAGCTATTGTCTTACATATTATGAGTCTACCAAACACATTAACATGTAATCTCCCTATCTTCAATTGCTCCAGCAAATAAGCATAACAACACATCTTCTTATAAGGTAAAGTCTACCTCTTCCTTAGTTGAATAACCTACTAAATCCTTTATTACAAGATAACCTTTTCTTAGAATTTTGCTTCTTGTAATTCTTGTGATGATTTTTCTGATTTTGGTATTATTGTTTCGGATTGTAAGTTTCTTTTTTCTAGGAACTCTGATATTGAGTTTTCTTGGATTAGTCGTTCTAACAACATAGAGGCTCATAAGTTAGCTAGAGCTTCTTTGTTGTATAACTCTTGTTGTGTTTGGGATGTTTTTCCCCCTTGCCTTTGAGCTTCTTTTTAAAGTTCAGGTTTTATTTCAAAAAAAAAAAAAAAAAAGATTTTCCAACAGTAGCTCTATTCATCTTCATCTTTCTCTTCAAATTTTGTAATCTCAACTCATAAATATTATAATTTGATTCCTTGCTCACTTCTAGTGGATCATTCCTGAGATTTTGATCAGGGTTAAATCGTGTTGCATAATAAATGCTATTTTGATTCAAATTCAAGTTATTCAAATCTATAATTATAAATCAACCATAACATGCACTCAAGCAATCGACCCACCTCCATATTTCAACTTTATAGACTCTACAACAACTCCGTCCAATGTTCTAACAGTGCAATGATATGTGACCTGCAAACAGTTAACAGTTAAATATCTCATGCAGTAAAATGCTTGAAATCCATTCACTCGTGAAGAAAGCAACAATCAACTTAACCATTCTACTGAAACATTAGCTAATATCAACAACAATTAATATGATATATAATCTTACAACCAAAAAGAAAAAATTTCCCAGGTAAAATAGCATTCTCAGAAATTCTAGTAAAAGGAAACAATCATGGACACAAGCTTTCACACAACAGAATTACAAGCAACTAGCAGATAAAAAAGGGCCATGAATTATAAAACTCTCCTTCAGCTCGCTTTAAAGCGTTTTTCGATTTGGCAAAAGTCGCCATCTTGCCAACAAAACTTAAAACTGCAAGAGATGCCATATAATTTCAAAATCAGAAAACAATAAACCCAATCTACCAATTACGAAACCAGATAACATCGAAATCGTAGAATACCCAATAACCACCAATCCAAATGAACTAAAACCCGAAAGAACAAAAACAAAAATAAAATTATTCGACAAAAAGGAAAAAAAGAAAAAAGAAAAGAGCCATCACCTGATCAGTAGCTAATTGATGTGAGAGTGTAGAAAGTAAGAGGAGAAATCGAAGAAAAAAGAGGGGGAAATGGTGAGGAGAGTGCTGCTTTCTCTGTTGGAGAGGAAGAGCCTAGAGATCGAAGAAAACAGATTAAACCAGAGAGAGAAATAGAGATGAAAGATTCATTCAATTGAATAAGAAAAGATGATAGATTGATTTAATTGAATAAGAGAAAGAATTTCAATTTATAATAGAAAACGAGTGAGAAACATATTTATGAACCGGAAACAATGGAAAACATAAAAGGAAAATGAAACAATGGAAAACAAAAACGGGAGGAAACAAGTGAAAGCGAGAACAAAAAATAAAAAAAGGCCAAAATAAAAAGAAAACACATTTATGAAATATATTTACAAATAATGTATAATTTTGAAAGGAATTTTAAATATGGGTATTTTTGAAAAAATATATAAAAAGCTGACATTTGGTGTAATTTCCTCTAATTTATTTCAAGCGGAGCCAAAAAGTTATGTAATTTAATTTCTATTGCAAAATAAAAGAGATAAAGATAATTTTTATTTGAGTATTACTGAAATTAGAATTTTTAACTTCCTATTGAAAATAAAATAAAATAAAATAAAGATTTCAAGTGGCGGCAATCCTAAATTGCCCCAAATTGCATTTTAATTGACAAAGCTTTTAAAAATATAATTTAGAAGGATGAATATAATTAACTTTGAGGGAAGGTGCTGTTAATACTTAATTAGATAGAAATACGTGACAATATTTTTAACTTGTAATTAAAAAAATTCTAAATATAATTAGGTGACAATTTTTAATTGTCACTTAAATTATTATGCAAAATTTTATAATGTGTTACGACATAAACCCATTCCATCTTGGGATGTAAAGCTATGTTTGGTAAGAGGGATTGCATTGTAATGTAATTGGAGACGTAATGGATTAAATAGTGTATTGTAATGTAATGTAATTATGATTACATTACTATGTTTGGTTGAATTAGTATTGTAATGTAAATATAAATACATTCCTATGTTTGGTTACATTATATATATGTATTGAAATATAATTATATTTATAATTACCAATTAATTTTTTTATATAATTATTTTATTTTTTTATAATTATTTTATATATTTATTATATTATGATCTCATATAAAAAATACAATTATACTGAATTATACTGATTCATATTAAATTTTAAATTTAATATTTGACGTAAAATTAATATAACAATCATAACTATAAAATATCAAATAAATTAACATAACACTAGCAACTATAAAATAAATCTAAATAGATAGTTAATTCATGGATCACCAAAATTCAAAATTCAAATTTATGGAGTACATTCAATTGATGTAGCAATTTTCTATCTATTTCTTCTCCACTCATTGAACATGTCATAAATTTAGTTTCCTTTAAACCCCCTTCATGTTCAAGTAAATAACATAACTTACTAAATGAGTTTCTATTCATCCTTCATTCTGATTTACAAACATCATCACTCTCATATACCATTTCATTTAACATTTTTCTTCTCAAGAAACAATCATTAGTATAACTTTTTCTCAAATAATAAGAGCTAATATATGTTGATACCACACAATATAATTGAAAAAACCAACTTATTACATTTAGAAAGTCTAACCATTGTGACAATATTACTAATTTCCTTCTCTTTATCAACTTCCTTGTGGCCAAAACTAGGCGAGCCATTTCTCTTTAACTGTACATAAAAAAAAAAATTGAAAATCAGAAATCTACTTTCAGGTAAAAATCAGAACATAGCCAAATGAAAATTTACTTGACATTTATAAAAACAGAGAACAGTTCATAGCATGATCTGTTTATAGCTTGACATTTATAAAACTTTTGAAAGATGGCAAAAGCGATGGTAACAGAAGGATTGAAATGTGCACCAGAAATATGACCAACTGAATAAATCATAACCATAACAATTAAACCCCAAACTACACAAATTCCTGGAAATGTAACTGATCCATATATCTTATTCACTGCTACTGATCCATATCCACAGAATATCACCATATATGTCCCTATTGTTTCTGCAATCAACTGTTTTTATTATATTAATATTAATATATATAATCTAAACATATTCCAAAATTCCAAAAAAAAAAATTGAGATTGCCTTCTGGATAAGTTGAACAGATTTATTTGAGGAGCAAAAGCCTGAACTTCCTAATTTATTCTTAGAAGGAAACTGAACCTCTTGTCCTTCTTCCAACTCTGCCACATGATGTTCTCTAGACATATTAACTAATTATTCTAAGGATGATTTTATTCATTTGTGCTTCTATGTTTATTTATTTTTCTGGGAAGGGAAAATTGAAAGGTTTAGCTATTTTAGAGAGCAAGTTAGAGGAGCTGATAACTTTGTGATGGATATAATCAGACATTAACTGCAATAATTACCACAATTTTGTCCGAAACAAGGTCTGCTTGACATTTGGTTATGCAATAGAATAATAGGGTCAACAATATATATATATATATATATATATATATATATATATATATATATATATATATATATATATATATATATATATATATATATATATATATATATATATATATATATATATAATTAGTTAGAACATGCGGCTCTTCTATAACATGAGATTCGTGTAGAAGCTCCATTTCTTTTCTAGTTCCCTTATTAAAACTGCAACTCTTATTTTACAAACTTGTAAATATTTTACCATAGCAACCCAAAATCACAAACTTCCTTTTTTCCTGCAGTTTTATCTTTACTCATAAGAACTTATCAATATTATACTCCAAAATTGATCGAGAGAGAACTAATGGCTTGCCTAGTTGGTTTGTCATGTCTAGTTGGACAGTTTCCCCAATTAAATTACAAGGTTTAAGATTTTCCTCTTCTATGTGTTCAAAGTCTGACCGATAAAATAAACCCCATATACTCTATTGTAGTTCTATTGTATTGCTCAATTTCCTCAATCCTTAATTGCTTATTTGATCTTAGATAGGATAGCCACCGTAGGAGCAGAGCTAAATATAGAATCTCTAGTAGGCTGAAGATGTAGGCTTGTATGCCAATTTTCAAAGCCATTCAAAACTGCCAATACCCTCTAATAATGTTCAAATATCAACTAATTGAACATATACAGCTCTACAGAGTTAGCACACAAATTGACAGAAATAATGGTGAGCAAGGAGGGTATTGAGTGCAGAGGATGATTTATACACCATTCAAGGGGGGCCGAATCCCTTCAATATGACTTCCCCAAATTCCTAAGTAGCAGACTATTTTACATGGATATGTCTTCATTGAAAAAGAAATCGTGGTTCAAAAATTACAACATCAAATTGAAATTGAAATTTCTCAAAATTGCAGAATCCAAAGAACCACAATAATGAAATAATTCAGAGGAACCATCACTAGAAATTCAAGTATAGCAAGTTCAAATCCATAAAGTAACTAAAACTTCATCTCAACAATGCAGCATTAAGATTACCTATCAGAGAAAACAGAGAGAAGATCAGCAAATCCACCGACAGAGTAAACCAATTAGGGCATCGCCAATGGGTCTCTTTCTCTTAGGATTGCGATAGCGACTGCGACGGTGCGAGATGAGAATGAAAGAGACGGCAGTAGCGACGGCGCGAGGTGAGAATGAAAGAGACGGTAGCAACGACGGAGAGAGTGAGATAGAGGAGACACAGGCTGAGAGAGGGAGAGAATGAGTGTGTAATGCTAAATACAACCCAATATTAACGTATTCAAAAATACTTTAGTAAACGTATTAAAGAAAACTTTTGTATTTAAAATTACATTACACTTAATTTTATTAAGGCTAACAAACAAATGAATAATTACATAATAAATTACATTACAATCCAATGCAGTCTACCAAACATACCCTTATGTTTGGTAGGGAGGTTTGTATTGTAATGTAATCAACTTAGTAATCAATACTTTGTTTGTTGATGTAAAATATTTATATTGTATTGTAATGGTGAATGCATTAGTAATGCTCAATACATTCATTAGTGTATTTTTTAATCCCTTAAAATTGTATTGTATTTCTCATTACATGTGATTTAGTTTTTTGGATCTTGAACTTTTAATTATCACATTTATATGTTTCTCTTTAAATTTGAATTTTCTCCATACTCAGGTTAATCTCTATTTTTTTTTCAAATAAAGAATTATACTGAATTTTAAATTCCATATTATTATTTTAATTTTCATATTAATTTCACTAAATTAAAATCTATTCATATTTTTTTAAATTGTGATTTAATTTTAAATTTAACACTGTATATTAATAAGCATTATTGCACTGGAGTTTTTTTTTTATGAAATATATATATATATATATATATATATATATATATATATATATATATATATATATATATATATATATATATATATATATATATATATGGGGGAAAAACAATGTTATAATTTAGTATAATTATATTTTTATATGAGATCATAATATAATAAATATATAAAATAATCATATAAAAAATTAGTTTATAATTATGAATATAATTATATTTCAATATATATATATATAATATAAAAAAATATAGAAATGTATTAATATTTACATTACATTACCAATGTAACCAAACATAGTAATGTAATTATAATTACATTACATTACATTACATTTTTTAATCCATTACATTTCTCATTACATTACAATCCATTACAACTTACCAAACATGACCTAAGTGTTACAAAAAATACTCAAAAAATTATGACAACTTTCAAAATTCATCACCAAAATATGATCTAAAGATATTATGTGACGACTTGAAAATTGTTGGAACATATAACCTATTTTTTGTGACAATTAAAATATTGTCACAAATAAAAAGATTTCTTGTAGTGGAAAGTTTGAACTAATTTAAGGAAATAAGGTGCTTATTCGCCCTACGTACAAGTTATATTAATTAGAAAGAGTCAATATCTATTTTTTGCGGTTTTAACATCCGTCGTAGGACTGAACTGAAATCAATCCAATAGATATTCTGCACCAAAATATCTACAATGCTGTCAGTTCGACCTTTAATTTAAGCATTTAAAATATTCTCTATTTTGGTCATGTTTTTTTTTATTGCATTTAAGATACATGAATTGAGCTGGCCTAAAATTATTTAGCAAGTAGAAGTTAGTTTATTGTAGTAATTTCTGTTAATAAGCCAATATTCTTGGAAGCTATGACAAAGCTCATTTTTTTGTCTAAAAAAATTTTGATAGTTTTTAGCTAATTTTTTAAGTAATAAATAACTAATATTGGTACTAGTTGTTTGCATTAAAATAAACAATTATAATTGATGTAAACAAGAAAATATTAATAAAATTAAAAATTTAATTTGTACTTTATTTTATACATGTCTCGGCCAATACTTATTTGGAGGGTTGATTTCACTCACGGTCACTGAACTTATCACTTATCGTGCAAAAGTAACCGATTTTTTTTTCTGATTTAAATGTCACTGAACTTTTAACATTTTTGCAAAAAAATCATGTAAACCGGAATTCGGCGATGACTCTCGCCGGATTGATAATATGGCATGCCATGTCAGAAACTACATGTCGTTTAACAATATCTCTAACAAATGCTATATCTAAATCAATTTTACCTACGGTTACTAAACTTATCATTTATTGCGCAAAAATAACCAACTTTTTTTTTCACTTTAAGGTAGTGCATGGAATAAATAAATTGCATAAAATTTTATGAAATTCATTTGTAATTCTCATTTTTCATGTTTGGAATGTAAAAAAAATAGGAATTAAATTCATAGAATTCAATTTTATGGAATTCGTTATACTTTCACCAAATCCCATCAAAATAGGTAGAATTTGCAAATGAATTTCATATTTTTAAGAGCTAAAATTGAAAAGATTATAATACCCTTTTAATCATTTGTTATAAATAAATTACTTTTATACAGCTAACGTAGTCTGTTATTGTTTCTTCTCCATCACTGTTCTTCTCCCTCTCTTATCACTATTCTTCTGTCACCCAAAACCACCATCACCGGATTTTGACTCGTTTTCGTTGGATTTTTACTGACTAGTTTCATTTGGTATGTATGATTTTTTTAATAATATTATCGCTCAAATCAAATTTCTGAAATGTTAATATGGATTACTTTTTTTTAATTATATTATTATTGATTCAGTATTTATCGAAAATTTTAAAATAATGATTAATGGTTGTTAATTTTTTTTTTTTTATTGGGAGTAATTGAAAGAAGATATCAAAATTGGCATTAAGAATATTTTACTAAATAAAATAGAAATAAGTTCATTTATTCATTTATTCCAAACGTAAATATAAAGAATTCATTTTCAATTCTATATTTTAATAATTTTATTCCAAACATATGAATTCATTTACAAATGAATTTCATATGCAATTCATTTGTAAATAAATTCTACAAATTGAATTAATTTGTTCCAATCAGAGCTTAAATGTTACTGAACTTTTAATATTTTTGCAAAAAAATCATGTATTTACTATTCGTCGCCATGTGTCATATGCCATGTCATCAATCCGGCAAGAGTTCTCGCCAGATTTCGGTTTACATGACTTTTTTGTAAAAATGTTAGAAGTTCAGTGACATTTAAGTCAAAAAAAAAATCGGTTACTTTTGCGTGATAAGTTGAGTAACCGTGAGTAAAATTGACCCTTATTTATATATGCCCCGGCCATACTTTTTATTTATATGTTGTAAAAAAATTTTAAGCCTCAAGTAATTTTATTTGTACTTTATTTTATATATGCTCCGGCCCATACTTTTAAGTATATGAATATTTTGTTTAAAATCTTAATTTAATTATTATTTTTGACGGGACACTTTTAATTTAATTATTAAAATAATTTTCAGTTTGATTTTTCATAAAATATGTGCTCACGAGTTACATGTATTTAAAATAATAATTTTATTGCAGATAGGGATGACAGCAGGGAGGGTATCTTTGAAATTGGCCAATTTATTTTTAAATTAAATCTGTTTAATTTTAATTTGTTTATACTTGATCCAAATCCATTTAAATTTATCCGTCTACTACTCATATCCATTTCAAATCCATTTATCAATATCTGCATATTTACCGTATAATTATCCATTTAACTAATACATGAATTTATATTAAAAAATATAAATTTAATAAAATTGTAACTTATAAAACTATCAAAAAATTAAAAACCTTAATTTAACAAATTTGTAAATCAATATTGAGATAAAAATCTACATAAATAATTTATAAATTAAAAATTGTACATGAATCTTAGAGAAAATTAAGGTAAAACTTTTGTATTGAAAAACATAAGCGTATAGTTGAAGTTTAATAAATTTCAAATAAATGGATTTAAACATGAATGGTATGCACCAGTATCTATTTTTCATGACTAAATATATAAATGAGTTCGAATAGCAAGTACTCAAGGTGGTTGGCTAAATATGCGATGGATTTTATTTTTAATATTCAAATCCTCAATAAATGGGACGGATCCGATCGGATCCGATATCTTAACAAATACGACCAGCTACCACCCCTAGTTGCAGGGTCCAACCACTAATATAATTAATACTAAATTTTATTTTAATAAACTCTTAATCCAATTAATATAACCTAGTTTTAAATTGTCAGAAAAATATGGCCAAATTAATAATCACATAATACAATGGTAAGATTGTGAATATCAATTTAGTCCATTGCTAATACAATTTTAACAGTTAAATTTTTTAATAATTTTTTTAATTCTCATATTAAGATGAGATTGGTCACTGATAAAGTTAAAAACGTCTTTATCTGTAGGAGAGAAGGCAATCCGATCGGATGAGAAAATCTGTAATAAGAAGAGCCCGGTCGGACCAGGCGTGAGCACTCCGAAACTTAAGTTAGTAGCTTAGAGAGAGAATGTGCTTTTAGAGAGAGAGAGAGTCTTGGATTCAATACCTGGAGCCATCGTTGGCTGGGCTATTTATATGAGATAGTTGATGGACACTTGAGTGCCTGGGGTGTGATTACTGGCTGTCAAAATAGGTATTCGGCGACATGACAAGGAGCAGGTGGTAGGCATGGGCGCTGCCTTGTGTCAGGCGGCTGATGGGACTGGCGGTCACATCAGCCGATCGGGCTTGTGCGCTGCCTAGGAGCTCGTGTCTGCTACCTTTGGTTGATAAGCCTTGGGCCTTGCCAGTTGAGTGGACCGGTCTAATGGGCCTAATAGCAAATGATATTTGCTGTGTTATCAGTCACTTAAAATAAAATGAAACAGAAATTTAATCAATTACTAAATACAGTTTTATAAAGTTAAGGCTTTTCAATTATTTTCTTAATTTCCATGTTAAGGTAAAATTAATCATTTACCGTAGAATGAGTGTAATGAATTAGTAAACAACAAATTAGTTTATCCATTTTCAATCCGTTTGTTAGCTAAAATATCCAAATCCTACTCATACTCCATTTAAACATCATAATAAATATATTCGTTCGAAATTCAACTACTAACATACACTATATTTTAAGCCAAAAAAAACATACACTATATTTAATACTAAGGGTGAGCAAAAAAAAATCAACAAATTAGTTAACCGCAAAACGATCTGAAATTGAATTAATTATTTGGTTAATTGATCGGATGGACTCGATTTTAATTTTTATTTTTAACATTTTCGATTTTCAATTTCAATTTTGGCTTTTAAATACTAGTTAATTGATAGTTCACGGTTAACAAGTTCATATATATATATATATATATATATATATATATATATATATATATATATATATATATATTATATTTTTATTTTTATATCTTAAAAATTTTTCTTTTTTTTTTTTATTTATCTCTAAAACTTACATAAAGTAGTATTTTTAAGTATATTTAAATTATATCTTAATTTTTATATTTCTTTATAAAATTTATATAATACTTTAAAGTATATATAAATTATGTCATTCTCATGTAGTAACTGATTAACTTTATATATATTATTTTTATTATATATATTGGTATCTATATTTTACTTGATATCATTTAATTGTATTGTTTTATGTTTGAGTAAATGTTTTAACATTCAATTTTATCCAAATCTTTTCTTTATTTAGAATTAAGCATGCTAATTTCCAATAATATCAAATCCACTTTATAATATTAGCTATTAATTTGTTGAATATGAATTTTGACTAGTATATATATTATATTTATTTTGTGATTTTTATTTTGAATTACTTTATACATTTAAAATTGAATTGAATTTTGTTTAATTTTTTTTTATAATTGTACGTTATAAATTTCAATAATTAACCGAAAAATATTAGTTAACCAAACTAAAAAATCGAAATTAATATACTAATTAACAGAATGTAATGGATTAATTAATGGTTAATAATTTTAAAAAATCTAATGAACTGATTAATTTTTTTTTTCTAATGAATCAATTAATCGATACATGCTCACTTCAATACAATACTCAGCTAATTAAATACATATTTATCAATATTTTTTTAAAAAAATCAAATACAAATCAATAGACATTGGAAGTGCATTTCTTTTTAAGTCTACCATTGAATGAACTCAATAAATGGTCTCATATCAACTCCATCAAATTCATTAAATCAACCAGAAAAAAAAATAATTCAAGTCAGTTTTTTGGTCCAAATCTGATTTCCCACTCATTAATAAAACAGCAAGAGAAATGAATTCACTCAAGAATTAAAGCAATTCATATAATGAAAATGTGTAAGAAGTCTCTTTCTCCATCATAAAAAGACCCATGAATATATAAAATAAAATAAAATAAAAAATTGAATAAAATCTAACCCATCCTGTACACAAAGGGCCTAAGATATAGTAGTAGCAGCAGAACATAGTGGCATACAAATGAATAAGAATACACTCATATTTCGGCTGGAATCTCTATGTTTTGTGAACCAAAAATTTGATAAGAATGGTCTTGAACAAAGACAGCAATACCACATTTGGTGCTATTGAATGTTTCCCAAAGAGAAAAATTAACAGTTCCTGATACTGTTTTCTTGGCAGAAATGTCTTTAACAGAACATAGCTTTTCGAACCTGCGAACAACGTAGTCATTGGACAAGACACGTCCTTTGTTCTCTCCTCTTGGGCAGTCAGTCACTAGACCACTCTCATACAGAGCTACCATTACATTGGCACCATTGCTGTCTACTTTTGTCCTTAAAGCTCCTGATAAACTCACTTGCAGTGAATTTGATGCTACGCTTTGGAATGTCGCCTGTTACAATGTAGTCAACCGCAAAATGTTAATATAAGGTAAATGCAAAGGTCAAATTTTAAATATGATATGAGATATATATATTGAAAGAGGTCAAATAGTAAGAAATAAGAAACTAAAAGGACCAATTTAGAAAAAAAAAATTCTACAAAATTTTCAATCCAAGCCTTCATTGTTAATGGAAGCTAATCCTTATTCTATGTTTCCGATAATTAGTACTCAGATGGGGCATACAATTGTGCATTTCATTGATTGAAGATTGATATTTTAAGTGATTCTCTCAAAAACATGTTTGGGAAATTCTCTATTTAGTCTATCATTTGTTACTAGGTTTTATTAACATTTAAGCATTTATGTTCATGTACATATTTCGTTTTAAGTAGAAACACAAGAAATCAACCACAAATAGAAATACAATAAAAAAGATAAATAATTCAAGAACCAATTAATGTTAGAGTTATTTATTTAATGATACTTTATACCTAATGATGTATTTGTCCCAAAAAATAATACATCCCAAAAGTAATACATCCAGTATTCTTTTAGTCCGACCGAAATATAATATTTACTTTTTTCATTCTTTTGTTAACTTAGACTTAAATTATATAATACTAATTCAATATGTAATATGTAATAAGAAACATTCATTTAATTAAACGATACAATATGCACAATTTGTTAACTTAGATTTAAATTATATAATACTAATTCAATACGTAATAACAAACATGCATTTAATTAAACGATACAGATATGCACGTATAATTAAATGATATAGACACGCATGTAACATACACATATCTCGTCACTAAATTATATTAACAATTTTACATTCAATTCTTTATATTATTTCTTATAACAATAAAACCTACCCTTTCTTAAACTATTCTTATTTTCATAGATCGATGGAGAGAGTGTTATTGTTTAATTTTATTTACCGAAATTGGACCCAACAGCTAAAATAAATTATATATAATAATTCAACTTTGGCCAAGATTTGCATTAATTAGTTAACTCATGAAATTATTATATGTAAAAAAAATATAAGCACTAATAATAAGAAGAACAAACAATTCTAACCTTAAAAGCTGGAGAAGGAAACTTGGGAGCATTCATGATAGAAGACAAAAGACATTCTTCTTCATTACCCAAACACTGAGATCTACCTTGAACAACAACCTGAGGTGTGAACATGGTATCAAGCTTTAAAGTTTCAACATATGCCTTTTGCCTTACTGTCCATTGGCTACATCCATAAGGATCTTTCCACCCCATATAATCCCAGTAATCTACGTGAAATGCCAACACTATCACCGGCGTTTCTAAGGCAAAGTCCCCTCTCCCAAGCCTTGACACCAGCAGCTCCGCCTCCGGCGACGTTGCACAACCCTGCGATGAGAACAGCTCCACCACTATAGCCCCTGCACGTCGCTGCTCCTCTGCGGACGCATCCACTGTAACATTCACACCTGATGACAATGACTTGCTCTTGCCGAAGCAGGCGAAGAGACGCGGCGCCATTTCCACTGTCTCGCCGCCTTAGCAAGAGTTGTTCTATTTGGGAGTTAAATTAAGAAATGAAAATAAGAGAGAGAGAGAGAGAGAGAGAGAGAGAGAGGGAGAGAGCGTGCTAAGAGATGAATGAAGAAGGGGAAGGTGAAGAGAAAATGAAGGACAGAAGAATGCCAAGAAAAGAATAATTTGAATATTTCTACTCCGTGTTCTATTTTTAGAGTTTGTTTTATTTTTTTATTGTTTTACTTTTCTTGATTTTTTGGCCAAAACAACAGGTGGAGGTTCTTGGTCTGGTGGCAATTGCGTCGGCGACAAGATTATGTCGGTGACACGTTGTAGATGAAAGAGATCAGTTGGGTGTGAGTGAGTGACAGTTGGCACTTGGCAGTTGGCATTGGATGGCAACACAACAACATATTGTTGGTGGGAGCAGGAAAGGAAGATTCAACAATTTTTTTATTTTTTATTATTTATTTATTTATTTTTTTACTGGAATAATGCCTAAATAGAACTGAATCCTAAATTTTCTGGATTTTTTTTATTAAGTGCCGGTCACTAGCTCAACCCTTTTATAACAAATTGGATTTGCACAAAAAAAAGAATGTTTTAAAAAATTATATAAATTCACTAAAAAATTCAATCCAAATCCGAAGAAAATTAGGCTATAAATAGATTTATTTTGTAGTATAAAAAATTGTCTATCCACCGATTTTCGTATATCAATATTCCAATTAATAGTATATCTAGATATATATAATTAGTAACTATATATCCATTATTTTTATAAAATTTATTTCAAGGCATTTATTTTATATGTTATTCTCCAATTAGTTTAGTTATAAATTTATTCCTAAATTCAGTTTAAGCAAGTGACCAATGTTTTAAAAAATCATATTAGACATTTAATTGGACTTATTAATTAAATTATAGTTGGATGGATTTAAATTAATGCAATTGATTTTTTTATATTTATTTATAAAAGAATTTCAAAATATATTAAGAACAATTAATGCATTCAAAAAATTATTCATTATCAAATATAAAGTTAAAGACATTAAGTTTAAATTATTAATTGATAAGCAAAGTGGATGGTTGACTTTGTTAGGAGTAGATTAGAAAACTTTATCATGTATATGAAATTATTATTATTTATGAGAAAGCATAATTCATTTTATTAATATTATGATATGATTACCTCTAGTTTGATTCTTATATCTTAAATTAATAAATAAAGTTCTTGGTACTATAAATATAGTGCAAAAACAATCATGAAAGAGTTCATGATATGAGATGCCTATTGTATATAAATGTATTAATAACTAAATATTCATAGTCATAGTATTAACAAGAAATTATATTGTTAATAGAGATAGATTAGCATGCTTCTTAGAAAAACAAGTATATCAGAGACCTGTCATGGAAATTTTCACATGGATATTAAATTTATGTTAGTTAGAAATCTCTATAGAGTAGTGATACAAGTACCCTCAAGCTTGATATCACCAAAATTATTTTAATTAATGAGTGATATACTTTGACTCTATAACCACTTACCTTTATCAAAGAGTGAACATAGTTAGGAGGTTGGAAAATATCATGACTTGAAAATAATTGAGTGTTCAATAAATAATTTACCATTCCAAATTTACTAAGGGAATTATCTCAAATGTTTTGAAATATCTTCGAAGAATCTCTTACTAGAGTGAAATACCAAGGTGGATGAAATCCAGAAGGGGCATTTTAGCAATAAAAATAATATTATTAGAACAACCATATTTAGATTTATGTGAGTTGACATTAATCCATATTTAAAATCTAAATGAGATAATGTAAAGTAAAATGAGCAATTACAAGGTAACTGTTCTATGGAAGGGTTCAGTCAAACCATTTAATTTTTCTGTCACTTGAGTAATCATGATACTTGGCTCGAAGCATCTTGTGATTTATACATGAATAAAAATCTAAATATTAATTAGAGAATTAATATAATGATTTGAAGAGTTTAAATCATGCAATTCTTTTATTATAGTTATGTCTGTACTGCCAAGTGGACCAGAAAACTCAATGGGTCACACGCCAATAGGGAACAGGTATTATGATAAAATGACAGAAATAATAATATTTGATATTATCATGAAATGAGATAATGAAGAAGAAAATAATTAATTAAAGGAGTTTACCTAATTAAACATACACAGAAAACTCTGCGAATGGTCCATAGAGCTTGCTACGCATGGTATGTAATAATAGACCAGACTGATCCATTCTGATTCGGAATAAAATATTATTGAACTATAAGTGTTATAGGACTAAAATAATATTTATAGGTCACTTGAAGAATTAATTTCAGGTGAAGAAGAAAAATGTTCTATGCAGAAGAACTTTGGAAGTGCCTTCTGCACAGGAACCCTGTAGAAGGCCTTAATGGACTAATTTTTTGGCCAAGTAAAATTAAATATGATACATAAGTGTTATGGATATCTCATATTTAATTTGGTTGAGTTTGAAATTGATTTGGATAATTAAATCTAAGTCCACGTAGAAAAGCTCAGTCTGTAGGGTTCTGCTCATTGGCCTTATGGAGAAGGCCTATAATGGATTTAATTAAGCAAAATTAATTAAATAATTAAGAGTAAAATCTGAAATTATTATCCAACTATTTTGGGATTCCTAATCCCATTAAACTAAGGATCTCTAATCCTATTATATTTAAGATTTCTAATCATATTATATTAAGGATCCCTAATCATATTATATTTAGGATCCCTAATCCTATTATATTTAGGATCCCTAATCCTATTATACTTAGGATTTTAACCTACATATAAAAGAGTAAGTTTGGTGGGAGTTGGTATTATCTTTTATTTTTTCTCCATTGGGCTGAATTCTCTCTCTAGCCATTGGGAATATTCGATTGCTTCTCTGTCACCAATTATTGGTTCTTTTGCTCTTTTTTTTTTTTTTCTTTCTGGTGTAGATCAAGCATTAGAGGTATTTACCATTGAACACTGTGGTTTTGCAACAATTCGGTACAAAGAAAAATTAACAGATCAACAAAACTCAACAGGTGATTTTCCTAACAATTATATAGCTTATGTAATTTCATGGCAAAATCTTTATTAGTTTGGTTAGAAATTTTAAATTTCACTTATATATATGATGCATATAACCAGCTAAATTTTAATAGACTTAATATTTCATACTAAAACTAATCGCAGAAATTTTTTTGAATTTGATTAAAATGGATTATTTCAGATAGAAAGAACTTAATTATCTGGATCCGGTATCTGTCTTCGTACATACACCAATCCTATAAAACACAAACACGTCACTAAAATAAGCCACATTCGAAATACCAATTTAATTATTTTATAAATTAATCAATTTTTAACCATAGTTAAACTTAACAAATTTGCAAAAGTCACGTTACTAGAGGGAAATCCATGTTTAGAAAAATAACTCATTTGATTAAGCTTTTATTCTTGTTTCTTCATCTCTTCAACCTGCTGACCTTCGCATATAGTGGAGATTTCAAACACATCATCTTGTTTTCTATTTTTTATTTTTTGAGAATTTTGTATATTGTGCTTTCTTTATTAGTGAGGAACACTCACTAGGGGCTATTTCAAATTAACAATCCAAAACATCAATTGGCCACTAAGAATTCAGGTAAGTTACTATTTTCATTTTAAACAAAGTAATTATGAACATATTTTATTTTTCATAAATACCATCATCATGATACGATATTGAATGCAATGTAGATGTGATTTGTAGAGATTGTGATGATAACGAAAATCCAAAAATTAGTGGAATAAATGACAAAGATGTAAGGAATGATGTTGCAACTGATGAATATATGGTTGAATTAGAATGAAAACTATTGCATTAAGTTGTGTATATCCAAGAAGATACGTATAAGTTGTATTACGGTTATGCACAGGCCCTAGGATTTAGTGTTAAAAAGGGAAAACAATATTATTTCCTTAGAATTAATAAAATTAGTTTAAAATCACATTTGCGCTATAAGGAAGGAACTAAAGATAAGAAAGTGAGTGCTGATGGCAATACGCCATTTCAAAGATTAGATACTAGAACAAATTGTCTTGCAATGGTTAGGTCTTCGCATGTAGAAGATGGGAAATTGAAGGTTACATAATTTGTAAAAGAACATAACAATGAAATGGCAAACTATTATGAGCGTGATTTACTGTGATCTATGCGATGTATTTGGAATCTTTATTTAATGCTATGATTCCAATTGCGAATGCATATGCATTTTTAGCCGATGAAAGTAGTGGTTCAAAAAATGTTGGTTTCACGATGAAGGATGCATATAATTATGCATATAAATTAAAGTCATCTCAAATTGAAGTAGGTGATTGATAGAGTTTTGGTAAATTATTTCAAAAATAAATCAAATAAAGAGGGAATGCTTTACTAGGATGTCAACTTGATGAAGAAGGTAGAATAGCAAATTTCTTTTGGCGGACTAATAGATCAAGAATAGATTATGACTATTTCGGGGATATAGATTCTATCGATACAACTCATCGAACTAAGAAATACAATTTGATATGTGCTTCATTTATAGGTGTGAACCATTACTGGCAGAATGTTATGTTTGGGTGTGTATTTTTTGTAGGTCCCAAAGACACACAAGAGGGGGGGGGGGTGAATTGAGTGTCTCAAATTTTTCTGATTATTTTTCTAATGGAACAGCAATGTATGGAAATGCAGAATTCTGACTATGAACACAGAAATGCAATATAAATAATGTTCAGATTTTTGCAAGTTATTTTTAAAACAAGATCTCAAAAATAATTCTGAAAAGTGTGTTTAAAATTTGTTGTGAATATTTCAAGAATTATTTTAAAGACAATTTTGAAAACAAAGATTTTAGAATATTAAAACAGAGTAGTAAAAAAGCATAGTTTCAGAAAAGGGAGCAGAAAAGCAAACACACAGAATTTAGAGTGGTTCGGCCTCTATGCCTACATCCACTTCTCAAGATTCACTTCTTGAGCTTTTCACTCCATTCTTAACTATTTTAAGAGCAAAAGTCAAAGCCAATATACAATCTTAGATATATATATCTACCCATAATATTTTTCTAAAGTAAAAGATGTAAAATACTTACTAGAATTTTTTTTCTGGATTCTAACCAACCCAACTCACAATCTTTTACAAATAAAATTTGCTCACAAATAATTACAACACAAACCTATAATCAAATTGAGAAAAATATATAAACAATGAAGTGCAAAAGATGTGAAAAGTGAAGAACAAAGTTAAACTTTTTCTCTTAAGAGATAAAAATTCTTTTCAACTTTTCTATAAACTTCTAATAGGTGAAATAACATGTATTTGTACCCAAAAATTCACCGTCTGAAACTTAAACTAGCCGTTTCTAGCTATTGGAGGGCAATTCTGGAAAAACAGACACAAACTAGTCGTTTTTCTTGTTATATAGTAAAATCCAGATTTTTGTCCAAAAATCTAATAATGTCAGAGATTCATTTAGAAAATTGATAGATAGAAATTCATTTTATAAAAAATCATTTTCTGACAAAAATCAGTTTTGATCAAAAACTCATTTTCTGTCTTAAAAATATTTTTATACAATTTTAAAGTTATAATGTGTATGCATGAATGGAAATGATATGCCTTAATTTGATCTTACACTTTAGTATCCTAATTTATAATAAACTAAGGCAATCTTCAGATTTGTCTTCAATATCCAAACCAGAAGTATTTTGTATAAGAAAATATGTAGAAAATTCATGCAAAAATTGCTTAAAAAAAATTCACAATATAGTTTATTTAAGGTTTGATTATCATCAAAATTTGGATGTGGCCTTAAGCCAACAATCTCTCCCTTTTCGATGATGACAAAACTTTAATAAACTCCACTTAAAAGTCTATCTAGGTTAGTCTAAAATGCTCCCTCTGAATATGTGCCTGGAGGTATTTACAAAGATAAAAATCTGCTTATTAACAGTATACTGGCATATCAAATATTAGCAAAATAACATTATAAAGTAAACAGTCATAGGCACAATAAAGCTAACCACAGTATAACAACATAGCTTTAAAAATTTAAATATCCTAAACATAACCAGAAATATATGTTTGGCAATGTTTTTGTCAGATTTTGATAAGTAGAAGAGAGAATCTAGATGTGAACATGTGAGTTTGCAAGTTATTAAACTTATAAAGTTTTGATTATATTAGTATGGGTTTAAAAAGAAGAGGGTGTGGCTTGAGTGTGGGTTCGCGACAGAATGCTTCCCGGGAAGCCTATTTGATTTGGACTTTTCGGGTTAAGTGAGGTGTATCAGACATGTGGCGGTGTAGGAATGTGACAAGTGGCATCGTAGGGAGTTGACACTTGGCATGGATTATTGTTTTGAGTAAATAAATGGTGATTAGTGGCACTAATGAGGTTTGGTTGGCATTTATGGGTAAGTGGACTTTTGGGATAAGGGATTGACCCTTGTCTTTCTTTCTTTTCTTTCCTTTGCATTTGCTTAAAACATTTATTTTCTTTCCTTTCTCCTTGGTGTGCAGTGTCCCTTTTTCTTTGTCATTTTCTTTCTCTTTTCTTCTTCTTTTGCTTGGTTCTTTAAGTGAACCACTTGGATTGGCTTGAAGAGAGTGTAGTAGGGCTTGATTGGTTCTCTTTAGAAGGTAAGTTTGGTTGGTTTTCCGATCTGACCTCCTTTTTCTTTCTGTTTTTTATTTAAAGTGAGAAGAAGTTTAACTCAAGTGTTTTCTACATGATTTGTTGAAGCTGTGGACAAGAAATTGGATAAAGGGAAGGAGAAGATCGAAAACAAGTAGAGAACAGAGATTGAGCTTCCTAGAGGTCGGGATTGTGTGTGATTTTAATTTTTGTTCATTTTGATTGCTTGCGGTGTTTTCATGATATATGTGTGTACATATGTTTAGGAGTATGTGACATGATCATTTGAGTGTGTGTTGATGATGTTAGATGGGTTACCATATAGTTGTGATGATAAAGTTTGGTTTTGGCAAATTCTGCTCATTTTTTATATGACCTCCGTGTAGTATTTTTTTTCATAAGTAGAGTTCTAGACCTCTAAATTGAGTTATCCTTGATCCATTATAACCGAGACTCCTATGTCTATAAAAGTCTCAGAAATGATCTTGAGCAAATTCGTGCTCTAGGACCCTAAAAATTTACCAAAATAGTAGTGTTTTATTTGGGTCGGGTTACTAGAACAGTATAGGTTGTTTATTCATATTTAAAGTTATAGATGTCCAATTGACCTGAAACTTGACCCATTTGAAATTTAACATCTTAGGGAACAATTGTTAAGAAGGATGTTTTGTCTAAAAATATCGTTAGCTATGTGTAAAATGCATTTCAAGTATAGACCAGTAGTCTGCCTAGAACCTGTCTCACATTTTGAGGCAGAATAGGTTTACACGGCGGTAAGGAAGAGGCATACCGCCGTGTAACTTGGTTCTGTCTCTTGTTTTGTTAGTGCGTTACTCATGTGGGGTGACTTACACGGGGGTAAGGCTTACCCATACCGCCGTGTAAACCCCCCCTGTTTTGAGATTTTGGTTTTGAAATGTTACATGGCTTTGAGGTGTTTGCATACTACCATGTAAGTCCTATTTTCTTCCAATTGTTTTCTTTAAATTGCTTGCATGATTTATATGTTTATGCATTGAATTAATAATAAGTCTACTTGAATAAGTGATTATGGATAGTGTTATGTCTGAATATGAGAGTTGAGCCTGAAGTGTCAATGTAGTGGATAGATAAGCATGCTTATAAAGGGTTAGAGTGCGGCTGCCATAGTGACCTTAATTGGTTTAACGACGAATACCCAGAGTATTCATTATGAGTTAGGTCTCTAGAGTTTGATACTGTTTATCAGTATTTAAAGTAAAGTACCTGTATCCACAATTGTTGAGAGTTCAGGCTAATGTATATTTTGCAGTGTACCAGAGGTGAAGTAGAGACTTGTAAATGCATATGATTATAGTATAACATGTTACCAATATCCTTTGCCATATATGGATTTCTGCATATGATTGAGTTAAAGCATGATGGTATTTGATTACAATATTGTGTACATGATTATTTGTATAGGACATGACTATCAATATGCCCGTGTTATATTTGTGACTTCATGTGAAGTCTAGTATTTCTGTTTATCCCCGCTAAGCATTATCGCTTAGCACGGGTGTTTTCCCGTGTAGGTTTTCAGGATTGGATCAGAAGGTGCACATCTGCAGGTCAAGGACAATAGGAGCTTTTATAGAAATCTTTTTGTACTAGATAGAGTTTCTTACATTTTGAGTAACATCTGTCACGCCCAGTTCCACTCGCTAAAGCTGATGCAGCTATAACGATAGGAAGTGACCGCGCACGCAAAATTACTTACATATGCTGAACTTAAGGTGATCATAAAAAACGGTACAAATAAATTTTTATCTATACTTATTCATGCCATCCACATGCAGCACACATAAACATATATTTCACCATAAACATGCTAGGTTGTTATCCTTATAGTTACATGCCAACATACTTGTACGTTACACATAAACTTATATATCACATGAGCATACAGCTTTACTTACTTTCCATTTTGCATATACTATGTTATTATCTTATGCTTACAAGCCAGAACATGCTTTGTACATACAACACGCATATCCCAAAGGATAACCCAACCTACACTAATCCTAGTGTTGACCTTTGACCTGCGGAGTCTTCCTTCGAATACCTACTTCCGTACCTGCACGGACTAAAGAAAACCTGTGCTAAGCGTTTTACGCTTAGTGGGGAACTCACACATAACAAGCAATATGGTATATTAACATACGCATCAGCAACAGATAAGATAAGCATATTTAGCATCTCAATTCATAACATATATTCATGCCAATTAAACTATGCGGTCATATTACCATTTATCACATAAGTTAATTTTTTCATCCCATTATTACCACACACATTTATTTCCCTTTTTCCTTTATGTAGATTATTTTTTGCCTGCAGTTCAAAGTCATGGATAACGGGTAAATTTCAGACAGAAATATAGGTACCTCAAAGGTACTTCTTGTAAACAGAAATAGGTACCTCAAAGGTACTTCTTGTAAATAGAATTTTCAGTCATCTTAGTACCCCTCGGGTACATTTATTCTTGTAAATCAGGGAATCCCGCAAGGATTAATTCATAATGATTCCATCGGAATCAACTTACTTACTTAAGTGATAGGAGCTAAATTGAACTATAATTTAGTATTTATTTTGTGTGAGTTTGTGTAATTAATTATGTAATTGTGTGTATAATTTGATGTGATATATTAGTTTATGATTATTTGTATCAGTTGAGTGTTTATGCTGTTTATTGTTGTTTTTAGGTGAAAAATGAAGAGAAGAACAGATATAGAATGAGAAGATCACGAGAAGAAGGAGCAGATCACGTTTCACTCAAGGATCACGCCGTGACTATGAGTCACGTGACGTGACTTGCTAAGAAGAATGAAGAAGAAGGAGGAAAGGAAGAAGGAGCTGCGAGAGAGACGAGTCACGCCGTGACCAGGGATCACGTGACGTGAAGAGAAGCTAGAGAGGAGAAGAAAGAAAGGAAAGAGAAGAGAAAGAAGGGAAGAAGTCACGCGACGTGAGCGCCAGTCACGCCACACGCGAAGAAGGCACGCCGTGATGGGGAGTCACGCGACGTGACTGGCCAGAGAGGGAAGAGAAAACTGAGCGAGAGAAGGAAAGAAGAAAACGACCAGCGTGTTCTGTCGCGATCGCGACACCGTTGTGAGCGCGACAGAAACGACCGTTGGACAGTTTTGGGCCAAAATTTACATGAAAAGTCACCCTCTTTCACCAAATTGTGCAACCATTCCCAAGAGACATTTTCAAGGGACACAATTGTTAGATTAATATCTATAAATATGTAGTTTAATTATAATTTTAGGATGATGAATTTTTAGTTAAGTAATTTTTTGTATTTTAGTAAAATAGTTTTCTTTTCTTTAGTTAATTTTTCTTAATTAGTTTCATGTTTTGAAGAAGAAGATCAAGGAGAAGGAAACTTATTTGAAGAGATTGAGAAAAGGGTTGAAGAACTTCTATCTTATTCTCTTATTTTTAATTCTTCTCCAATATTTCTATGAATATCATTTTAATGAATTTGTATGTTATGATTATTTCTATTTTCATCTACTTTAATAGTCTTTCATTGTAGATTTTCTATTAGTATCTTTTGTTTGATCTTTACAAGTTAAAGTAATTCGAGAGTTTGCTTTATCCGACATCTAATAGAATTTCATTATTAAGATATATTTAAGAGATTGGTATATTGAGATAATTGCTATAGGTTAGTGTCTATTCTTAAAATATGTAATTAGAAACCTCTAATTCATTAATGAAAATTGTGAGTTAGAATTTTAATTGTATGTTTTAGGCATTTTAATTCATGTCGAGAGAGTGAGTTAAAAATTTATTCTAACTTGGCTTGCATGAAAGATGAATAAATGTAAATCAAAATGATGGGTCAAATTCATTATGTTTAGTTCTTCATTCATATACTATTTATCTTCTTCTAATAAACATAAATTAGGTTCAAATTAAGTAGTTCTAATTCAACCATCAAATTTATGATCATTGTAAACAAGATTAAAATCAATTAGTAATAGTGTGTAACACGTTCCTTGTGGGATCGATATCTAAAGTACTATTGCTGTACACCGTATACTTGCGGTATGTTGCATCATTAGAAAATGCACAACAAGTTTTTGGCGCCGTTGCCGGGGAACGGTTGTTTGCCATTATAAAAATTGATTTATGATTTTGGATTACAATATTTTGTTTTGTTTTAATTTGTTTATTTGTTTAAATTAATTTTGTGTTTTGTTTTTACAGGATTTTAGAAGTTCATGCCTAGTACAAGGAGTTCTTTAGAAGAGCTTGAGCCTTTAAATCCTGAAATTGAGAGGTTTTTATTGAGTAATCGGAAATCAAATAAAAAGAAGAACAAAAATAGGAGATCAATTGTCATGGCTGAAGAAAATCCACCAAGATTGATGGACTTTGCCACACCTGCTTTGAGTGGTGCTCAACAAGGAGTGGTAAGACCAACGGTAAATGCCAATCAATTTGAGATTAAGCCTTCATTGTTACAAATGATTCAAAATAGTATACAATTTTATGGTTTGGCAAATGAGGATCCAAATGCTCATTTGGCAAATTTTCTTGAGATTTGTGATACCTTTAAGATAAATGGGGTTTCAAATGATGCAATCAAGCTTAGGCTTTTTCCATTCACATTGAAGGATAAAGCAAAGGCTTGGTTGAATTCTTTGACAAGAGGATCTATAACTACTTGGGACCAATTGGCCCAAGCATTTTTATCAAAATATTTTCCATTGGCCAAAACCGCAAAAATCATAAAGGATATCACTACATTTGTTCAAAATGAAAATGAATCATTATATGAGGCTTGGGAAAGATTTAAGGAATTGCAAAGGATATGTCCACACCATAACTTGCCAAGAGAGTTGTTGATGCAAACATTCTATAATGGTGTAAATCCAACTACAAGAGGTACTATTGATGCTGCTGCTGGTGGATCTTTAATGAGGAAAACAATTGATGCAGCATATGAGCTTTTGGAAGAAATGGCAATGAATAACTGTATGTGGCCTCCTGAAAGAGTAAGAGAGTATAATAATTCTAATGTTAGGGGGATACATTCAGTAGATTTTATGGTTGCATTACAAGCTCAAGTTGAGGCTTTAACTCATAGAGTTAATAGTCTAGGCATGGGAGGTAATTCATCAAATGCATGCAATGTGTGTGGTCAAAATGGGCATGATAGTGGCAATTGCACTTTAGGTATAGCTAATAAAGAGCAAGTTAATTTTCTTCAAGGCCAAGGTCGTGGAAATCCTTATTCTAATACCTATAATCCTGGTTGGAGAAATCATCCTAACCTTTCATGGGGAAATAATAATGTTAACAACCAAAATAGAAGTGTAGGATACCAACAACCTCAAGATAGGTTTGGGGCCTTTGAAGGTAAAATTGTTAAGTTTATTGAGGAAATTAATTATAAGATGCATTCTCAAGATGAAAGCCAAAAGAAACTTGAGGCAAAAATTGATCAAATCACTAAAAATCATGCAGCCTCTATTCATAATCTTGAGGTTCAAATAGGCCAACTTGCTAATTGTTTACCTTCTAGGAATCTAGGATGCCTTCCAAGTAATACTGAGGAAAATCCTAAGGAGAATATTAAGCCATGATTTGTCTATTTCTTTTATTTAGGTTACTTAGTTTTATTGTTTTTATTTATGTTTTGTACTTTGTTTTAAATTTGTTTATATAGTTTTATTTTTGTATTCTAGATTTTCATGCTACTAATATATTTGTTTTATTTCACAGCTAATTTAGTAAGATTAGATTTGTTTAATAAATATATAAAAAATAAATAAAAAAAAAGAAGAGCAAAGAAAAAAATAAAATTTATGCAGACGTTGTATTCTGTCGCGATCGCAGCAAGTATTGCGATCGCGACAGAAGGCGATGAAGCAAAAAGCGAGAAATTTCTGCAGGGTTCACGTCGTGATGTACCTTCACGTGACGTGCTGATCTGAGGAGTGGAATTCGCCCAGGTATGTGGAGAGCGTCACGCGTCGTGACGTTGCCTCACGACGTGACGCGTTAAGTGCAGACTCAGGTAAGTTTTAAATGTTTTCTTTATTTTCTGATTTCACTTATTATTTTTTTTTCTATTATTTTGTTTTGTTTTGTTTTCTTTTCTGATTTATAAGATTTAATTTTAACCTAATTTTACATTTAAGCATTAAAAACACAGGAAAAAGGAGAATTAAAAGCGGGAATTTAAATTTTAAAACCCTAAAAGTCGTGACCCTTCATTTTCTTCCCTTTCTATTTCATTTCAATTGTCCATTTTTTTTTAAAATTGTTCCCTCACGCTGGTCACGAGATACAGACTCTCATTAGAAATTTTTCTTCTTCATCTTTTCTTTCTTCTTCTTTTTCTTTCTTCCACAGAGAACTGTTGCGTGTTCATCCTCTGTTCTTATTTCGTTTTTCTAGTTTTACATTCCAACACTGTATTTCTATTTCATTTCTTCTCTTTTCTTCACTCATCTTAGGGATTACGGGCTGTTCATTCTATTTCCAGGTTTGTTAGTTTAATTTCATTTTTCTTTTCTTCTTTACCCTAACGCATTTGGTTTTGGCAATTTTCTTGCATAACAGAGTTGTATTTCTTTTGTAGTTTATTATCTGTTTCTATATCTATTTCTATTTCTTTTTCTTCTGTCTATTTGTGTTTTCCTTTAGTGTATTTCGGTTGCATTTATGTATAACTAAATCACATTTCTTTTGTAATTTCTCTCTGTTTACATTTCTTTTTCTTTATTCTTTTCTGTTTTCCTTTAGTGTATTTGTTTTTGTTGATTTCTTTCATTTGACTGTATATTTATTTCCCTATAGTTTCATTATCTGTTTAACAAACTCAAGTAAATATGGTGAGAACAAAGAATCCCACTGTTCCCCGAACTGACCAAGAAGAGCAGGAAGCTGAGGTGGTTAATATTGCTTCTCATTATGGTGCTTTATTTCCCATTTTCTCTGTAGATGAAGGTAGCAGGTATTTAACTCTTCGTAATAGGCATTTGATGCATTGTAAGTTTTTTCCTAACTCTTTACTTAATCAAATTTGTATGCTAGAAGTAGTTAATGACATGTTAAGAGTATGTGGGTTGTTTAAATTTGCCTCTATGCATGAAGTTGTGCGTCCTGATTTAGTTTTAGAATTCTATACCACATTGAAAAAAAATGATGATAATGAGAATTGGTTAGACTTTAGGATGGCTGGAAAACCTTATACTTTAACTTATTTTATGTTGCATAGGATATTTAGATTTTCTCAAGCTGGTTTGACTGAACCACCTAAATCGTTTAAGCCACATGAATTTTGGACATTTTTGACTGATTTGCAAACTCGTTATAGGGCTAGGGATGCTAAATCCATGTTTATTAAAGATTTAAGATATTGGATTTTGCATAGGATTTTAGCTTCTCTGGTTTTTAATCGATCTGAATTCAATAGAGTTTCCTATAATGAGTTGTTTTTAATGTGGTGTGTACATAAACGCAAAGATGTATGTTGGCCTTTTTGGATAGTAAGTCAATTGTTGCAATGTGTACATAAGCATGATTCACCTTTAACACATGGGCATGTTATTTCTAGTATTGCAAATAATTTAATTGTTGATCTTGATGCCTACTATAGAGTTTTTCCTTGCCAGTATTTTAATAAGACTATGTTAGTTCGTGGAGAGGTTGTTGGAAATAATTTTCAGGAAATTCCGGCACGTGCTCGATCATGTTGGAGGGATATTGCTGGAAATGTTGTGCCACACATTGAGGAACAAGAAGAAGAAGGAGAGGAGGAGGCAAGTGAAGATGAAGTAATGCCTGATATTCCAGCTGCTGCTCCTGAAGTTGGTTCATCTAGTCATAACATCCCAATGATGTTATCCGATATGCAAGCACAACTTTCTTCTATTGAGAGACGTCAAAGAAGGTTGGAATACAAGTTTGATAACTTCATGACCCAGGCTGGATTTGTGGTTCCATCGCCTCCACCTTCACCATAATAGGGGAGTTTTCTTTCTTTTCATTTCATTTATTTCTTTTTACTTGTTTTTGTGTGTCATTCCTACACATTGAGGACAATGTTGGTTCTAAGTGTGGGGGAGTGATTGTGTTATGAGTTGTGATGTTTGTGATTGTGTTTGTGAGTTTGTATATGTATTATGTATGTCAATTGCATGATTATTTTTGTTTGTGTGTTTTTATATTTCAATTAGGCTTTTAAGTAAACTTTATTATAAAGCATTGTTTATTTGGTATATTGTACAGGTTGTTAAGTTCATTATCTTTTATGCTCATTTTTATCAGTTTTTCAAAAATTTTTAGCATGTATTTTAAGTTTTTCAAGTTATTTTGTTTTACTTATTTCAACATTATAGATTATTTAGTCTTTTTAACTAACCATATTTTTAAAGTTAGAATTTACTCATTTAGTTTATAATTTTCAATTTCTAGTTGTTTAAGGAAACTATAGCCATAATACTTACCCTTTTATCTTTTCAATAATGGATGAGGACTAAATTTAAAAAATAAAAATAAGTGGGATGGAGCATAAAATGCACCCACTAAAGTCATAAAAAAAAAAAGAAAGCAAGATATATATCAAAAATTGTCAAAATATGGGATGGAGCGTAAAACGCACCCATATAACTTTCTCTTACTAGAACTCAAAAAGAAAAATCAAAAGAAAAGAAAAACCAAAGTCTAAAAATGCCATGAGATTGGATTAAGGGTAAGTGAGCTCAAAATGTCCTAAGTGCAGCTAGTAACTTGAGAATTTTAACTTTATGATTAATTTTCTTTCTTTAGTTCATGTTTAGTTTTAATAGACTTCATACTCTTTATGTTGGCATTAGTAAAGTTAAATAATTTGTTGAATTTGGGATGCATACTTTTAAATTTTGACTTACTGATTTTATTATGAGTGTATGAGATATTTTGGTTCTTTTCAATTCTATTACATGTGCTAAATAACAGTGTTTTGTAGTAATTTTTACTGGTTATTAAATTTTCTTATTTCTTTGATCTTGCTTGAGGACAAGCAAGGGTTTAGTGTGGGGGAATTTGATAGGAGCTAAATTGAACTATAATTTAGTATTTATTTTGTGTGAGTTTGTGTAATTAATTATGTAATTGTGTGTATAATTTGATGTGATATATTAGTTTATGATTATTTGTATCAGTTGAGTGTTTATGCTGTTTATTGTTGTTTTTAGGTGAAAAATGAAGAGAAGAACAGATATAGAATGAGAAGATCACGAGAAGAAGGAGCAGATCACGTTTCACTCAAGGATCACGCCGTGACTATGAGTCACGTGACGTGACTTGCTAAGAAGAATGAAGAAGAAGGAGGAAAGGAAGAAGGAGCTGCGAGAGAGACGAGTCACGCCGTGACCAGGGATCACGTGACGTGAAGAGAAGCTAGAGAGGAGAAGAAAGAAAGGAAAGAGAAGAGAAAGAAGGGAAGAAGTCACGCGACGTGAGCGCCAGTCACGCCACACGCGAAGAAGGCACGCCGTGATGGGGAGTCACGCGACGTGACTGGCCAGAGAGGGAAGAGAAAACTGAGCAAGAGAAGGAAAGAAGAAAATGACCAGCGTGTTCTGTCGCGATCGCGACACCGTTGCGAGCGCGACAGAAACGACCGTTGGACAGTTTTGGGCCAAAATTTACATGAAAAGTCACCCTCTTTCACCAAATTGTGCAACCATTCCCAAGAGACATTTTCAAGGGACACAATTGTTAGATTAATATCTATAAATATGTAGTTTAATTATAATTTTAGGATGATGAATTTTTAGTTAAGTAATTTTTTGTATTTTAGTAAAATAGTTTTCTTTTCTTTAGTTAATTTTTCTTAATTAGTTTCATGTTTTGAAGAAGAAGATCAAGGAGAAGGAAACTTATTTGAAGAGATTGAGAAAAGGGTTGAAGAACTTCTATCTTATTCTCTTATTTTTAATTCTTCTCCAATATTTCTATGAATATCATTTTAATGAATTTGTATGTTATGATTATTTCTATTTTCATCTACTTTAATAGTCTTTCATTGTAGATTTTCTATTAGTATCTTTTGTTTGATCTTTACAAGTTAAAGTAATTCGAGAGTTTGCTTTATCCGACATCTAATAGAATTTCATTATTAAGATATATTTAAGAGATTGGTATATTGAGATAATTGCTATAGGTTAGTGTCTATTCTTAAAATATGTAATTAGAAACCTCTAATTCATTAATGAAAATTGTGAGTTAGAATTTTAATTGTATGTTTTAGGCATTTTAATTCATGTCGAGAGAGTGAGTTAAAAATTTATTCTAACTTGGCTTGCATGAAAGATGAATAAATGTAAATCAAAATGATGGGTCAAATTCATTATGTTTAGTTCTTCATTCATATACTATTTATCTTCTTCTAATAAACATAAATTAGGTTCAAATTAAGTAGTTCTAATTCAACCATCAAATTTATGATCATTGTAAACAAGATTAAAATCAATTAGTAATAGTGTGTAACACGTTCCCTGTGGGATCGATATCTAAAGTACTATTGCTGTACACCGTATACTTGCGGTATGTTGCATCATTAGAAAATGCACAACATTAAGCTGCAGCACAGGGACCCTATAGGCATGCCTACCTATCCAATACTTGACTGGCAGGCTTAAGTTGTTTAATTATGTCATTCATTTCACATTGATCAATCTTCATAGCACATATATCATTCATGACCACATTCTCTTTTACAAATGCACTTTAACCCATCAACTCTTTACATTACTTAGTTAAGTTCAAGAATCATCATGTCATAAGCATATACACATCATTTGAGCATAACATCGCTTTCACACATATGTATATTGTTAATTTATTAAGTAAATTACAAATCTTAATCATGCTCATAAGTTCTCTCCATGATAACTAATTTTGTGATCATTTAATAAACCTAAACATGCATAATAAGTTGAGGGGAAGGTTATGGGCTTGACCCATGCCAACCATATGCTTTAAAACATAAATATAAGTCATTTTAAGCATTTCTCTGTCGCGAGGTCGCGACGCTGTCGCGCTCGCGACAGTAGCTCACCTTGGGAGCCCTACGAGACTGGGTTTTACACCCATATTGCATCGCGAAAACCGACCGCTAGACGTCATTTTTTGGCAAAGTTGTCTTCTTAACAATTGTTTCCCTACGTCTTATATTTCAAATGGGACAATTTTCAGGTCATTTGAATTCCTAAATTAAGAGATATGTATTAAACACTACAGACTGTTCAAACCAACCACGCTAGTCAGATACATGTCCGGTTTTTGCCATTTTTGAGCATCTTAATGACAGAATAAAATTATGGTAATTCTTAGACTTTTGTAGGCACAGAAGTCACGGATCCAATGAATCAAGAATCACTCAATTTAGATTTTTCAAACTTTATTTATGACAAAAACACTACCCGGAGGTCAGATCACATATAAACAAAACCTTTCCCTTAACCAAGGTTTATACTTTAATTGAGCTCATAACAACTCAATCATCAACTCCAATACAAATCAACCATATAATTCAACTATATCATCTTTCAAATCATGTACACCATAATCATATATAAGTTTCTAAAAAAAAACAAGCATACAATTCACACATTTAGATTAGTTCCCAAACCTCACACTCCTTAGCTCCTAATGGGGTTGTTGTTCACTTGTTTCCCCAACCTTAGCCTTGCCTTTGATTCTCTTCTTTTCTTCAGCTAGCAATCAGAAATCCATTACACACAACTCCACAACTTGTTCTCAAACACTAAATCCAGAAATCAGATAAAGAAGAAATACATATATCAAACCCTTTACTTACCTTCCCAACTTAATCTTAATTCCTGATTTCTTACAATTCTTTCTTACACACATCAAACTCCAGCTCACTTCATTCACTCTCACCACTCACTTTCTCTCTCACGAAATGAAGAAGGAAGAAGGCTCAATATTGGAATAAAGATGCAGAAAATAATGACCTCAAAAACCACTGAACTTTCCCTCTCCACTTAAACAATTAATGCTAAGTGATGATGAGTCCACTCATCACAAACCCACAGCAAAAGCCACTAAGAAAAACTGCTCCCCATTAGCTTCCACTATACTTATTTTATTCTTCTCAACTTCCAGCAATTCCCACTAAAAATCTGCTTCCATTAACTTATAATTATCCATTATTTTATGCCTTAATCCTTATTAATTAACTTAATTAGTCATCCACTTAATTAAGCATGCATAATATCATTTCAATCACTTACATACTTGTTATTTTAGCAATTAGGTCCTTCTGTAAATTTCAGATTAATCCACATTCATAATTAATTGCTTAAACACCACTTAAATCAGAAATTACCCCTTAACACATACATACTTCACATGTCATACCGAAACAACTAGGGTGTAATGCGACCATTACAACTCTCCCCTCCTTAAAGAATTTTGTCCTCGAAATTCATACCTGCGTCAAACAAATGAGGATGTTGTTCACGCATAGCAGCTTCTGGTTCCCAAGTTGCTTCTTCTACTCCGTGATGTTGCCAGAGTACTTTAACAAGTGGTATCTGCTTATTTCGAAGTTGCCTTACTTCTCGTGCTAGAATTGTCTTTGGTTTTTCATCATAGGAGAAATCCGGTTGCACTTCTACTTCTTGTACATGCAACACATGAGATTTATCTAATCTATATCGTCTCAGCATAGATACGTGGAACACATCATGTAACTTGCTTAATGCTGGAGGCAAAGCTAAACGATATGCCACAGAACCTATTCTTTCCAAAATCTCATACGGTCCAATAAACCTTGGACTTAATTTCCCTTTATTACCAAACCTCAATACTTTCCTCTAAGGCGACACCTTTAGAAATACTTTATCGCCTACTTGGTACTCAATGTCTCTTCGCTTCAAGTCAGCATAAGATTTTTGTCTATCACTTGCTGCTTTTAGCCGTTGCTGAATCATCTTAGCTTTTTCCTCAGTATCTCTCACAAGATCCGGCCCAATAATTCTATTTTCATTCAACTCTGTCCAACATACTGGTGTACGACATCTTCTTCCATACAGCACCTCATATGGCGCCATGCCAATGCTGGTTTGATAACTATTATTATAAGCAAACTCCATGAGTGGAAGGTATTTGTCCCAACTCTTGGAGAAATCCATAACACATGCCCGCATCAAATCCTCCAAAATCTGAATAATTCTTTCCGATTGCCCGTCTGTCTGTGGATGGAAAGCTGTACTGAAATTCAACCTTGTTCCCAAAGCAGCTTGTAACCTCTTCCAAAACTTGGAAGTAAATCGGGGATCCCTATCAGACACAATTGTCAAAGGTACTCCATGCAGACGAACTATCTCTTTAACATACAGATCAGCCAACTTATCAAGAGAATAGTCCATCCGAACTGGAATGAAATGTGCTGACTTTGAAAATCTGTCCACAATCACCCATACTGCATCTTGCTGTTTTGAAGTTAAAGGCAATCCTGTGACAAAATCCATTGTGACATTATCCCATTTCCACTGTGGAATAGGAAGTGGATTCAACATCCCTTGAGGTACTTGATGCTCTGCTTTAACTTGCTGACAGGTAAGACATTTAGATACATACTCAATTATATCCTTCTTCATACCTGGCCACCAATACAGTGGTTTCAGATCCTGATACATTTTATTTCCGCCCGGATGCATAGTGAAAACTGTGTTATGTGCTTCATGAAGCAATCTTTTCTTCAATTCTTTATCATCAGCCACACATATCCTGTTCTTATACCGTATTACTCCATTTTTATCCACCGTATAATCACAGTTATCACCTTTGCCAACTGACTGCCATACTTGTTGTAACTTAGAATCATTTTTCTGAACTACTAATAGATCATCTATCAATACAGGTCTTGCTTTTAAATGAACAAGCAAAGCTTCATCAGCTGCACATCTCCATCTTACCTGTTTCAACTGCATCGCTGAAACTATCTTCCTACTTAATGCATCCGCTACCACATTTGATTTTCCCGGATGATAATCTACTATGCAGTCATAATCTTTAAACAACTCTAACCATCTTCTTTGCCTTAAATTCAACTCCTTTTGGGTAAGCAGATATCTCAAACTTTTGTGATCGGTGTAGATTTTACACTTCTCACCATACAGATAATGTCGCCATATCTTTAAGGCAAACACTATTGCAGCCAATTCTAAATCATGAGTTGGATAATTCTGCTCATGCGGCTTTAGTTGCCTGGATGCATAGGCTACCACCTTTCCATCTTGCATAAGCACACATCCTAATCCCACTCCAGAGGCATCTGTGTACAACACATACTCTTTACCAGACATAGGTTGCGTAAGAACCGGGGCCTCTACTAACATCTTTTTCAACTGATCAAAACTCTGCTGACATTTTTCAGACCACACATACTTCACTCCTTTTCGTAGCAACCTGGTCATAGGTGAAGCTATCACTGAAAATCCTTTCACAAACCTTCTGTAATATCCTGCCAAACCCAAGAAACTACGAACTTCAAGCACATTCCTAGGTGGCTTCCAGTTCACAACAGCTTCTATCTTAGCTGGATCCACTTTAATCCCCTCAGAAGATATTATATGACCTAGAAAAGATACTTCCCGCAACCAAAATTCACATTTACTCAACTTGGCATACAACTGATGTTCCCGTAGCGTCTGAAGTACCATCCTTAGATGTTGCTCATGTTCTTTCTCATCCTTGGAATAAACCAGAATATCGTCGATGAACACCACTACAAACTGATCAAGATAAGGCCTGAATACTCGATTCATCAAGTCCATAAATGCAGCAGGCGCATTTGTCAACCCGAATGGCATTACTAAAAATTCATAATGTCCATACCGAGTTCTGAATGCTGTTTTAGGTATATCATCTTTCTTTACTTGTAACTGATAATACCCAGAACGCAAATCAATCTTAGAGAACACACCTGCTCCTCTTAACTGATCAAACAAATCTTCAATCCATGGTAAGGGATACCGATTCTTCACTGTCACCTTATTCAGCTGTCGGTAATCAATACACATTCTCATCGTGCCATCTTTCTTCTTAACAAACAAAACAGGTGCTCCCCATGGTGACACACTGGGTCTTATAAAACCCCTATCTAACAATTCTTGCAATTGAACCTTCAGTTCCTTCAATTCTGTTGGAGCCATTCTGTATGGTGCCTTAGACACTGGTGTCGTTCCCGGTAACACATCAATAGATAACTCTACTTCCCTTAGTGGTGGTATACCACCCAATTCTTCTGGAAACACATCAGGAAACTCCCTTACAATCGGTATATCTTGCAGCTTCACATTCTCTCTCTTATTATCCAAAACTAAAGCAAGATAAGCTTCACATCCTTTTCTTAAACATCGACTGGCTCGCATCGCAGTTATCACATTCACAAGAGGATTAGTACAAACCCCTTTTATTGCCACTCTATTCCCTTTGTCATCACTAAGCATCACAATCTTTCTTTTACACTTCACATCAGCGTCATACTTAGTTAACCAATCCATACCCAAAATCAAGTCAAACTCATCAAAGGGTAACTCAATCAAATCTGCAGGAAATTCATAACCTTGCACTCGTAATGCGCAATTCCTATGTACCCGATTCACATACACAGAACTTCCCAGAGGACTTGTTACACATATATCATATGCTAAACATTCAGCTTTAGACATTCTTTCACTTATCTTATTAGAACATACATATGAATGAGTAGATCCAGGATCTATAAGAGCAAACATATCCATATCATAAAGTATAAAAGTACCTGCTATCACTTCTGGTGCATCTTGCTCTTCACGAGCCTTCAGGGCATAAGCACGGATAGATCCCGCACCTGACCTGTCTACATTTTCAGAATCAACTGCCCACCTTGACTGATTTCCTCTATCACGTCCTCTACCTTGTCCTCTGTTAACTGAAGGCATATTTGAACCACCTCTACTTTGCTCCTGCTGATTACTCACTGCTACATGTGGTTGAGGGCAATTGGCAATAAAATGTTCCGTGCTTCCACATCTAAAACAAGCACCTATGACCTTCCGACACTCACCCCAATGTCTCCTCCCACAGTGAGGGCATTCAGGTATATCAATTCGACTATTGGCTGTTCTTCGACTCTGATGAGCTACTGGGGGTTTTCCCCACTTCTTTCCTCTTACTGCAGAACCATATCTAGATTCCTCTGGTGGTGCCATGATAGAATCTCGTGGCCTTTTTCCCGCATTGTATCCTCCTCTATTGGCACTTCTTTTCTGTCTCCATTCCCTCTGAGCCTCAAGATTCTTTTCAGCTCTTAAAGCTGCCTGTACTATCCTGTAATAACTCACATTCTGATCTGTAGTTAATGAAATCAACAATGCCTTTATTTCCTCATTTAGTTCTTCCTCAAATTGCTGACACCTCAATCCCACAGTCAGGACATCTTTTGGAGCATACTTACTCAATCGACAAAATTCTGCTTCGTACTCAGAAACAGACATGGTTCTCTGTCTCAGACTTAAGAATTTCTTCCAATTTGCCTCTTGATATGCCTTGGTGAGAAACTTTTGCCTGAATTCACTTTCAAAGAAATTCCAATCCACCGGATCAGGAAGCTCAGGATTCTGTAATACCAACTTCCACCAGTCATAAGCAGCGCCCTGAAGCAAAGACACAACACACTCAAGCCACTGATCTTGAGGACACCGTATCTCCTTGAGAATTCTCTCTACCTTCTCAATCCAGTATTTCGCTTTTTCAGATTCATCTAACCTTGTCCCAAAGAACTCTTCAGCTCCATGCTTTCTTAAGGACTCTGTTGGTATTCTAGGTGCCATCATACGCTCCATAAACCTTGCCATATCTTGTGTCATTTTTATCACTGCTTCCATGGGTCCCGCTAACATCTCATCTCCATGTCTAGCTGGCCCAGATTGTCTAGTGCCCATCCTCTCAGCTTCACGAGGGTTCACACTTTCAGCTGTTTCCTCTTGACGATCAGGATTCATCGTAAAATCTACAAAAATTTAACCAAGGACTTCCGCATTAGGTCAACATAACTATACACATCCTATCTACCCATTATTCCCAGAAAAGACTAAACCTTTGCTCTGATACCACAACTTGTCACGCCCAGTTCCACTCGCTAAAGCTGATGCAGCTATAACGATAGGAAGTGACCGCGCACGCAAAATTACTTACATATGCTGAACTTAAGGTGATCATAAAAACCGGTACAAATAAATTTTTATCTATACTTATTCATGCCATCCACATGCAGCATACATAAACATATATTTCACCATAAACATGCTAGGTTGTTATCCTTATAGTTACATGCCAACATACTTGTACGTTACACATAAACTTATATATCACATGAGCATACAGCTTTACTTACTTTCCATTTTGCATATACTATGTTATTATCTTATGCTTACAAGCCAGAACATGCTTTGTACATACAACACGCATATCCCAAAGGATAACCCAACCTACACTAATCCTAGTGTTGACCTTTGACCTGCGGAGTCTTCCTTCGAATACCTACTTCCGTACCTGCACGGATTAAAGAAAACCCGTGCTAAGTGTTTTACGCTTAGTGGGGAACTCACACATAACAAGCAATATGGTATATTAACATACGCATCAGCAACAGATAAGATAAGCATATTTAGCATCTCAATTCATAACATATATTCATGCCAATTAAACTATGCGGTCATATTACCATTTATCACATAAGTTAATTTTTTCATCCCATTATTACCACACACATTTATTTCCCTTTTTCCTTTATGTAGATTATTTTTTGCCTGCAGTTCAAAGTCATGGATAACGGGTAAATTTCAGACAGAAATATAGGTACCTCAAAGGTACTTCTTGTAAACAGAAATAGGTACCTCAAAGGTACTTCTTGTAAATAGAATTTTCAGTCATCTTAGTACCCCTCGGGTACATTTATTCTTGTAAATCAGGGAATCCCACAAGGATTAATTCATAATGATTCCATCGGAATCAACTTACTTACTTAAGCTGCAGCACAGGGACCCTATAGGCATGCCTACCTATCCAATACTTGACTGGCAGGCTTAAGTTGTTTAATTATGTCATTCATTTCACATTGATCAATCTTCATAGCACATATATCATTCATGACCACATTCTCTTTTACAAATGCACTTTAACCCATCAACTCTTTACATTACTTAGTTAAGTTCAAGAATCATCATGTCATAAGCATATACACATCATTTGAGCATAACATCGCTTTCACACATATGTATATTGTTAATTTATTAAGTAAATTACAAATCTTAATCATGCTCATAAGTTCTCTCCATGATAACTAATTTTGTGATCATTTAATAAACCTAAACATGCATAATAAGTTGAGGGGAAGGTTATGGGCTTGACCCATGCCAACCATATGCTTTAAAACATAAATATAAGTCATTTTAAGCATTTCTCTGTCGCGAGGTCGCGACGCTGTCGCGCTCGCGACATTAGCTCACCTTGGGAGCCCTACGAGACTGGGTTTTACACCCATATTGCATCACGAAAACCGACCGCTAGACGTCATTTTTAGGCAAAGTTGTCTTCTTAACAATTGTTTCGCTACGTCTTATCTTTCAAATGGGACAAGTTTCAGGTCATTTGGATTCCTAAATTAAGATATATGTATTAACCACTACAGACTGTTCAAACCAACCACGCTAGTCAGATACATGTCCGGTTTTTGCCATTTTTGAGCATCTTAATGACAGAATAAAATTATGGTAATTCTTAGACTTTTGTAGGCACAGAAGTCACGGATCCAATGAATCAAGAATCACTCAATTTAGATTTTTCAAACTTTATTTATGACAAAAACACTACCCGGAGGTCAGATCACATATAAACAAAACCTTTCCCTTAACCAAGGTTTATACTTTAATTGAGCTCATAACAACTCAATCATCAACTCCAATACAAATCAACCATATAATTCAACTATATCATCTTTCAAATCATGTACACCATAATCATATATAAGTTTCTAAAAAAAAACAAGCATACAATTCACACATTTAGATTAGTTCCCAAACCTCACACTCCTTAGCTCCTAATGGGGTTGTTGTTCACTTGTTTCCCCAACCTTAGCCTTGCCTTTGATTCTCTTCTTTTCTTCAGCTAGCAATCAGAAATCCATTACACACAACTCCACAACTTGTTCTCAAACACTAAATCCAGAAATCAGATAAAGAAGAAATACATATATCAAACCCTTTACTTACCTTCCCAACTTAATCTTAATTCCTGATTTCTTACAATTCTTTCTTACACACATCAAACTCCAGCTCACTTCATTCACTCTCACCACTCACTTTCTCTCTCACGAAATGAAGAAGGAAGAAGGCTCAATATTGGAATAAAGATGCAGAAAATAATGACCTCAAAAACCACTGAACTTTCCCTCTCCACTTAAACAATTAATGCTAAGTGATGATGAGTCCACTCATCACAAACCCACAGCAAAAGCCACTAAGAAAAACTGCTCCCCATTAGCTTCCACTATACTTATTTTATTCTTCTCAACTTCCAGCAATTCCCACTAAAAATCTGCTTCCATTAACTTATAATTATCCATTATTTTATGCCTTAATCCTTATTAATTAACTTAATTAGTCATCCACTTAATTAAGCATGCATAATATCATTTCAATCACTTACATACTTGTTATTTTAGCAATTAGGTCCTTCTGTAAATTTCAGATTAATCCACATTCATAATTAATTGCTTAAACACCACTTAAATCAGAAATTACCCCTTAACACATACATACTTCACATGTCATACCGAAACAACTAGGGTGTAATGCGGCCATTACAACATCATTATGTATATAGAGAAGTATAGAATCGATATGTAAATGTTAACTGTTTTTGTATATGTACCGCAAATGAATATGTAATCAGTATAAAACCTTTTGTAATATATTCAGTTTATATATTATTAATAGTATATGTTTGGCCCAAAAGAGTGTTCATATCTTTATTTATTATTATCGCTTCTGCCTTTATGTATGCATGTGTACGCGTATGTGTGTATTTGGCTTGTGGCACCCCGATATTCCTTCCTGGGGGTATGGGGTGTGACAGAGAGCTACTACCGAGCTGACCTGGTTGGGGAGGATTCCTGATCCTTAAAATAGCATTCCTTGCAAACTTTTGACAATGGAGGACATCAAGAATACGTGCCAGTGAAACACCAGGAGGAATAGGGGATGCATGAGGAGACACAGTAAGTTCAGCAGGAAAAGTAATTAATTGAGGAATTATGGCAGCCATCTTACCAAAAACTTTAGTTAGTTGCCCAAACAATTTTGATGCTTGCTGGAACTCAGATTGAAATTCTTGAAATTGCATTTGGTTAACAACATAGTATTTGATGACATTTGGTTCAACATTAGGGGTGCAGGTGGCTCAGTCGATTTGGAGACAGTCTGAGAACTTGAAGATTTCTTAATTACTGAAATAGGAGGATTTAGAGGCTCATTTGCTCCAGACCTTGAATGAGATTGGGAGGCAGATTTAGCTTTAGAAGAACCAGCAGAGATGCTACCAGATTTTTGACTAGAATTTTTTACAGACTTGACATCAGAATCTTCATTAGAATTCTCGAGGGATTCAGAAATTTTGCTAGATTTTAAGACAGAAGAGGACTTAGCCTTGCTGGATGCTGAAGCAGAATTTCTAGACACAGTTTTCTGAGCTTTTGCCTCATCCTGTGGTTCCTTGATAGAAATTGCAGATGAAATTTTCATCCAGGAAAGAAATTCCTGATATTTGGATTGCATAGACTCGTCCATTTTCACAAATCCAATATAAGCTAATTCTTTTCCCTTCCCTGATGTATCCACAAATGTAGATTTTACAACAGTCAAGTCATCCAATTTTCTTTTACTTGTCTTTTTCTTGCCACTATCTTTATAAAACACAAAACTGACTTTCTCTAGTGAGGACTGTTTAGCAGGTGTATCATCATTAACCAAATTCCAATGTTCAAACAATTTCATGTGTTTTTGTCTAGTTTATGTGTTTATATGCATTTCAGGGTAATTTGGATGAAAGAAGGAGCAAATGAGTCAAAAGTTGTGCACGACTAGTGAAGCAATGCACGACTCGTGAAGAAGAGCACGAGTAGTGAAAAAGTGCATGACTCTTGAAGAGGTGCACAAATAGAGCAGAGTGAAGAAGTGAAGCAAAGAATGGCTAGAACAGGAAGTGCACTCGGTCTCTAGAGCATGACTCAGACAAGAAACACGAGTCATGCACCAGAAGAACGAACCCAGTGAGAAGAGAGAAGAGTAGAGCAAGCCAGGGAAGAGCCACGTTTTATCGCGAGCACGACAGAAAGAGCGGTTGTACAGTTTTCTTTGAAAAGTCACTTGAACCATTGGGACTTTCCACCAATTTATGGAACTCTTCGAAGAAAGGGACACAACCTTTAGAATGTTATAAATATGTAATTCAACTGTAATTTTAGGAGAGATTGAGATTATTAGAATGTAGAATTTTAACTGATTTATTTTTCTGTAAGTTTAAATGAACAGTATTTTTCTATAGTTAAAGTTTTAAATTAGATTTTATGTTTTGAAGAAGAAGACCAAAGAGAAGAAGATTTCTTACAAGGGTTTGAGAAAAGGGTCGAGAGATTTATTTCTACTTACTCTTATCTATTACTTTCTTCTCTGTAATTAAATGAATGTTATTTAATGAACTTGAATATTATTGTTATTTTCTACTTCCATCTATGTTAGTAATCTTTGAATGCAGAATTTTCTATTAGTATTATTACATGATCTTTATAAGTTAAGATAGAATTGAGAGCTTCATTTTAACTTACATCTAATAGGAATTCATTATCAAAGCATAGCTAGAGAGATCAGTATGTTGAGATAATTGCTATAGGTTGGTGATTATTCTTAGAATATGTAATTGGAATTAAGTAGTTCATTAATGAGAGTTAAGGATTAACATTGCAATTGCATATTTTAGACATTTTAGTTCATGGTCGAGAGAGTGAATTAGAACAATATTCCAATTTGGCTTGCTGATAAGATTATAAATATTAATTAAAATGATGAAATCAAGTTGCATAATCATTAGATCTTCATCATATACATTGTCTTCTTTGATTATCATTAACTAGGTTTAATTAATTTACATGATAAGAGTAGTTTAGAGTTAACTTACAAATTTGTGAGCATTGCAAACAAGATTAAAATCAAGTAGTAATAGTGTGTAATGTTAATCTACATTCCTCGTGGGATCGATATCTTTTGTACTATAATCGGTACACTGTATGCTTGCGGATTTAGCGTGTAGAAATACGCCTAACAAGTTTTTAGCGCCGTTGCCAGGGAACTGTTATGATTAAATTTATTGCCATTATGAATCTTGATTTATGATTTTGGATTACAATAATTAATTAGCTCCGTTTATTTTGTTTTATTTTTACAGGATTGGATAGTTCAAGTATAAGCCTAATACAAGGAGTGCTTAAGAAGAACTTGAACCATTGAATCTAGAAATATAAAGATTTATTTCAAGTAATCGTAAGTCCAATAAGAAGAAGAATAAAAATAGGAGACTAATCATGGCTGAAGAAGAGAATCCACCAAGGTTGATGGATTTTGCTATTCCAGCATTGAGCAGAGCTCAACAAGGGGTGGTAATGCCAACGGTAAATGCTAATCAATTTGAAATTAAGCCATCTCTTTTACAAATGATTCAAAATAGTATTCAATTTTATGGTTTGGCAAATGAGGATCCAAATGCTCATTTGGCAAACTTCTTAGAGATTTGTGATACCTTCAAAATTAATGGAGTTTCTACTGGTGCAATTAAGCTTAGACTTTTTCCTTTCACTTTGAAGGATAAGGCAAAGGCTTGGTTGAATTCACTTACTAGAGGATCTATTACAACTTGGGACCAATTGGCTCAAGCATTTTTATCAAAATATTTTCCTCTATCCAAAACTGCAAAAATTATTAAGGATATCACTACTTTTGTTCAACATGATAATGAATTTTTGTATGAAGCTTGGGAAAGGTTTAAAGAATTGCAGAGAAGTTGTCCACATCACAACCTTCCAAGGGAGTTGCTTATGCAAACGTTTTACAATGGAGTAGTCCCAAAACTAGAGGGACGATAGATGCTGCGGCCGGTGGTTCTCTTATGAGGAAAACAACGGAAGCTGCATTTGAGTTGTTAGAGGAGATGTCTATGAACAATTGTATGTGGCCAACCGAAAGAGTAAGGGAATCAAATTCTTCTAATACTATGGAGGTACATTCAATTGATTCGGTGGTAGCATTGCAAGCCCAAGTTGAGGCTTTGACTCATAAGATTAATAGCCTAGGAATGGGAGGAAATCCATCAAATGCATGCACCATTTGTGGTAAACAAGGTCATACAAGTGAAGGCTACAATTTAGGAAAGGCTAGTAAGGCGGAACAAGTGAGTTTCATTCAAGGCCAAGGACGTAGTAACCCTTATTTCAACACCTATAACCCTGGTTGGAGAAGCCATCCGAATTTTTCATGGGGAAATAGTAGTAATCAAAATAGAGGAGTAGGAGGATATCAACAACCACAAGATTGGTTTGGAGCTTTAGAAGTAAAAATTGATAAATTTATTGAGGATATCAACTTTAAGATTAGCTCTCAAGATGAGAACCAGAAGAAGCTTGAGGCAAAAGTTGACCAAATCACCAAAAATCATGCTTCATCTATCCACAATCTTGAGGTTCAATTGGGACAACTTGCCAATTCATTACCATCAAGAAGTATAGGGTGTCTTCCAAGCAATAGAGAAGAAAATCCTAGAGAGCACGTAAAATCATAGTATTTTATAGTCTCTTGTTTTAGTTGCTGATTTAAATTTTCTTTCTATATGCACTTTATGTTGTTTTAAGTTATTTTATGTAAATTTGTTAATTAATTTTTATATTGTGGATTTTAATATTCTAACACAGTTTGTTTTTGTTTTACAGGTAAAAATAGTAAAATTATGTGTTGTTTTATTTGTTTTGTGAAAATAGGAGAAATTAGAGAAAATAATAGGACAATGAGCAAAATTGTGCATGAGAAGATGATTCTTTCGCGAGCACAACAAGCATCGCGATCGCAACAGAAGGCGCTGCTGCACGAGTCCGATCCGACTCGTGCTGATGTTCACGAGTAAGTGCTGAACTTCACGAGTTCTGCACGACTCGTGTTGGTCTTCAGGAGTCGTACAGAATGGGTCTTCATCACGAGTCGTGCTGATCTTCACGACTCGTGCTTGCAATTGTAGGGTAGATCGAGTCGTGAAGGGTAGATCGAGTCGAATCACTGTACGTATTTTTTTCTGATTTATTTTCTTTTCTTTTCTTTTTCTACTAATTTGATTATTTTCTTCCTAGTGTGTGTCTCAAATTAACTTAAATTAAGTTAAGAAGGAAAAAGAAGAAAAAAAACACAAAAAAAATAATAAAACAAGGGAGTTATTTTTCAAAACCATAATTTTGTGAAACGTTGTGACCCTTGGCTTCAATTGTCGTTTCGACTTTTCCCTCTTATTTTTATTTTCTCCTTCCTTGCTTTTAGACATCACGAGTCGAGCACTTCTCCTTAGTCTCTTTGTCTTCTTTCATTCTTCATCTTTCACAAATTTTCTTTCACATGTTTTAAACATTGTTCCTTTCTCTTCAGTTCTACATTACTGTTTCTTTTCAAATTCTTTCTTTATCACAAAATGCTGAGAACAAAAAATTCCTCATCTTCACGAGTCGATCAAGCGCGACAGGAGGAAGAACATGGAGACCTGTCATTAATGTTTGGTGCCAGCTTCCCCATTTCCTCGGTTGACGAAGGTAATCATTTTCTTGCTCTTAAGGAGAGAGCCGTCCTACAATGTAAATTCTTTCCTATTTTCCTTCTTGAGCAAGTAGGTATGTTAGATACTGTTAATGAAATGCTATCACAGTGTGGATTGTTGAGATTTGTGAACATGCATGAGAATTTTTATCTTGATTTGGTATTAGAGTTTTATACTAATTTAAAGGCTAATGAGGAAAACTCTAGGCTTCTGGATTTTAGATTGGATAGTAAGGATCATACTCTGACATATTTTATAATGCATAGAATTTTTGGTTTTAAGCAATCTGGATTGTGTGATCCTCCTAAAACTTTTCGGTCCAATGAATTTTGAACTTTTCTAACTGGTTTGACAACACCCTTTAGATCTAGAGAGGCCAAATCTATGTTTATCAAAGATTTAAAGTTTTGGATTTTGCATAAAATTCTTGCTTCATTGGTTTTTAACAAATTTGAGTTTAATAGAGTATCTTCTCAAGAGCTTTTCTTGATGTGGTGTTTTGTTGGTCATATTGGATTTTTAATTAGTAATTACAATATGCTAGTCGTCATGATGCTTCTCTCACACATGGACATATTATATCTGTTTTTGTAAGGAATTTCCATATTGATCTTCGTACTTATGCTATAGTTCATCCTTGTGTATATTTTACTAAACATCTCTTTGTTCGTGGTGAGGTTGTTAATCATGCGTTTCAGGCCATTCCACACCATTCAAGATCTTGTTGGAAGGATCTTCCAGGGTCTTCTGCTCCATAAGAAGTTGTCGATGAGAGCAGTGCAGATGAGGAGGAGCAAGAAGCTAGTGATGATGATATGGTGATGTTCCTGCTGATATGGCTACAGTGCCTCCTGTTGGGTCTTCGTCCCATAACATTACATCCATGCTAGAGCAAATATTGCAGAACCAGTCCACTATCCAAAATCAACTATCTTCCTTGGAGCAATCTCATCGTCATTTGGCTAGAAGTCAACTCAGGATAGAGCATAAGGTTGACACTTTTATTGCCCAAGCTGGATATGTGGTGTCCTCTCCTCCACCTACACCATAATTTTTAGGGGAGTTTTCTATCATTGTATTTCCTTTATCTTGTTCCTTTCATTTTATTTTTTCACATTGAGGACAATGTTTGTTCTAAGTGTGGGGGAATTACGTATGCTTATATTTGCATGTTTGTTTGTGTTTTATACTTTTATGTGTGTTTTATATGTTAGTTGCATGTGTGTCTGTGTGTATTCATTTTTCAATTAAGCTTTTTTGTGAGTTTTATTATAAAGCATTGTTCACTTTGTATATAATATAGGTTGTTATGTTCAGTCATTTACCTTTTATGCTCATTCTATTAGTCTTTCAAATCTTTTAGTATGTGTTTTATGTTTTTCAAGTTATCTCCTTTTACTTGTTTCAACATTTTAGATTATTTAGTCTCTTTACTAACATGTTTTAAGATTAGAAATTACTCATTTAGTTTAAGATTTTTAGGGTTCTAGTTGCCTCATGGATAATACTTACCCTTAGGTCCTTTCAATAATGGATGAGGACTGAAAATCTAAAAAAAATGAAAAAAAAGGAAGAAAGAAAGGAAACAAAGCAAGATGTATATCCAAAATTTCAATGAAGTATGGGATGGAGCGTAAAACGCACACAATACTATATTCTCTTGCTATTTTAAATTCATGGGATAAAGTCTAAAAGTATACCCATGCTTAGAAAAAAAGAAAAGAAAAGAAAAGTCTAAAAATGCCATGAGATTGGATTAAGGGTATGTGTGCTTACAAATTGTCCTAAAAAAGCAACTGACAACCTTAAAATATAAAGCATATATGATCGATATTCTCTCTTTCAAGCATATTTAGTTTTGAGACTCCATACTCTTGATGTTGGAATTAGTAAATTTAGGTGACTTGTTAAATTTGGACTATATGCTCTAAGAATTTATTCACCGGTACTTTGAGTTTTTAAGGTATTTGATTTCTTTTCAATCCTATCACATATGCATAATGAACAATGATATATAATAAAGTTTACTTAGTTTATTTTAGCATTAAATTTTCTCGTTCTTTTCTCTTGCTTGAGGGCAAGCAAGGTTTAAGTGTGGGGGAATTTGATAGCTGCTTAATTGATCTGTTATTTAGTGTATATTTTCTTTATTTTAGGTAGTCAAGTATGTAACTTTATTTATATTTCATGTTTTTTTGTCTAGTTTATGTGTTTATATGCATTTCAGGGTAATTTGGATGAAAGAAGGAGCACTACTCGTGAAGAGATGAAATAAAGGTTCACGACTCATGAAGAAGAGCACAAGTAGTGAAGAAGGGCACGAATAGTGAAGAAGTGCATGACTCGTGAAGAGGTGCACGAGTAGAGCAGAGTGAAGAAGTGAAGCAAAGCACGACTAGAACAAGAAGTGCACTCGATCTCCAGAGCATGACTCAGATAAGAAACACGAGTCGTGCACCAGAAGAACGAACCCAGCGAGAAGAGAGAAGAGTAGAGCAAGCCAGGGAAGAGCTGCATTCTGTCGCGAGCGCGACAGAAAGAGCCATTGGATAGTTTTCTTTGAAAAGTCACTTTAACCATTGGGACTTTCCACCAATTTATGGAACTCTTCGAAGAAAGGGACACAACCTTTAGAATGTTATAAATATGTAATTCAACTGTAATTTTAGGGGAGATTGAGATGATTAGAATATAGAATTTTAACTGATTTATTTTTCTGTAAGTTTGAAAGAACAGTATTTTTCTGTAGTTAAAGTTTTAAATTAGATTTTATGTTTTGAAGAAGAAGACCAAGGAGAAGAAGTTTTCTTACAAGGGTTTGAGAAAAGGGTCGAGAGATTTATTTCTACTTACTCTTATCTATTACTTTCTTCTCTGTAATTAAATGAATGTTATTTAATGAACTTGAATATTATTGTTATTTTCTACTTCCATCTATGTTAGTAATCTTTGAATACATAATTTTCTATTAGTATTATTGCATGATCTTTATAAGTTAAGATAGAATTGAAAGGTTCATTTTAACTTACATCTAATAGGAATTCATTATCAAAGCATAGGTAAAGAGATCAGTATGTTGAGATAATTGCTATAGGTTGGTGATTATTCTTAGAATATGTAATTGGAATTAACCAGTTCATTAATGAGAGTTAAGGATTAGCATTGCAATTGCATATTTTAGACATTTTAGTTCATGGTCGAGAGAGTGAATTAGAAGAATATTCCAATTTGGCTTGCTGATAAGATTATAAATATTAATTAAAATGATGGAATCAAGTTTCATAATCATTAGATCTTCATCATATACACTGTCTTCTTTGATTATCATTAACTAGGTTTACTTAATTTACATGATAAGAGTAGTTTAGAGTTAACTTACAAATTAGTGAGCATTGTAAACAAGATTAAAATCAAGTAGTAATAGTGTGTAAAATTAATCTACATTCCTCGTGGGATCGATATTTTTTGTACTATAATCGGTACACTGTATGCTTGCGGATTTAGCGTGTAGAAATACCCCTAACAAGGTTCATCCCACACAGAAGGAGGTTCGGATAGGTGAAAATCGTCGGTGAATAACGGCTGGAACACTTGCGTGTCTCCTGCTGCCAGGCGCGACCAAGCTCTTTAACCTCTTTAGAGGGTATGGTGCTGATCCCACCTGGCGACTTTGTGCTTTTGATGGGTGATCGGCGATTGGGGTGACAATAGGTAGACTAGCTCCTGCATCACTCTTTGCAACTACAATGACTAATTCCACCACGTTCTAATCATCATATCTTCTTAAATTATCAAATATTGCATCTATGTCATTGTCTTTTACTAAATCTACCAATGTCCAACATAATGATCCTCGGTTGTACATAGGTCTCTTGTATATAATTCTAGAAACCACGTCGTTGATACCTAAGTCCAATTTAACGTGGATTTTATAAACCAATTTAGGGAGAGTTGGCTTATTTTTAAGTCTCAATCTCCTTGTAATAGCATTCAGACCAGAGATGTCATATTGAAAACCTGCTGCTCCATAACATATTTCCCCTTCGGTGTGCAAATAAAATTTCGTATATGTTGACATCTTCCAACTACCTATAACTCAAAATAATTTTTTCATAATTTTCCTAAACCATTTGTTCACAATTATATATTTCATCCAAAAATTAATTTTTTGACTATTATATGTAATAATACACTAATATTATTATTAAAAAATATGCTTAATTTACAAAATATTGTTACACTTTACGATCACACATGCATAAATTACACAATATTTTTGCACAATATTTTTGCATAATATATTTTTTGCCAAGCTCTAATGAACATAATGTTTAAGCCATTTATTATAATTGTACCACTTACAATAAGTTTTTTGATCTACTGGAATGATATCTCTAATTTTTAATAAATTTTCTTCACTAACTTTAATTACATCTTTCAAAAAGTACTCATATTTTTTTAGATGCCCTCTATTCCAAATTTCTATTATGAAATTCAAATAAATAATTGGTAATGTCGTGTAAAGACCGTCCACCATTTTTGTTTCTGTCATCCGATATCTATAATGTAACTTTTTATTTATTGTAATAATATGGTCCGACATTGTTATGCTATTTTTGATTCTACAGTTATGCAGATCATCCCATTTTTGAGATACGATTTTTCTTGCAATATCACTCATCATGGCTCTTGGGGCTAAGTATGTGTGCACCATCTACCATATATAAATAAAACAACATAAATGTTATTTTAAAATTTAATTCTTACATTTTTTTTAATTTATATTATCAAAATAAATTTAACCAATATTATTTTTAAAATTAAATATACATATTAAATTTAATATTAATAATACTATCAAAAATAAATAAATATACTTTAAAAACTAATTTTTCATTTATTAATTAATAATAAAATAATATATGACGATAAATAAAAATACTAAAGTTGATAGAATACTTGATGTCAATAAATAGTTTAAATTCGTTCTTGTTAACTCGCTAATTTGCAACTTACTTATACTTTTAAATAAATAAACAAAAATAAATAAATGTCATTATAGCAAAAATAATAATTAAATACATTAAATTATAAATAATCAGATATAAATTTTACCAACTTCAAATAACAACACTAAGAAAATAATATAATTAATATGACCACAAATTGTAAGATTGAATAAAATTTTATGGAGAACAAACGTCAAATGAACAAATGAACATTAAGTTTATATAGGCGTCTAGGATTTTAATTTTCAACGGGTGCATCATGGGAAGATTGAAGGGAAAGTCTGACAGCTCTGAAAACGCAACAACTGGTTGCGGCGTCAGACCTAAAATCGCAACAACTAGTTGCGGTTTCAGGTCTGACGCCGTAGCCACCTGTTGCGTTTTCACTTCAGAATTTCACACCGTGTTGCGCGTCTCAATTCTGATACTGCACACAGTGGCTGCATTTTTGTAAAAAACACAATTTCTTTAAATAATTTCTGACAAGCACAATTTTTATAAATTTTTTTAAAGAAAATATTATAAAAAAAATTCCCCATTGTTTTGTAAGCTTTTGTTGTTCTTTCTAAAAAAAATATATATTTTAATAAAAATAAAATCACTCAATTATTATTATAAATTTCTTGTTATGAACTTGTATCTTTATTTTTCAAAATGCTTTAAATAATACTATAATAGTATTAAAATTTATTACATCATCAATATAAAAAAAAATTTCGGTAAAAAAAAATTATAATATTATATTATAGATTTATCCATCAAAGCAATATATGATTTAGTAGCAAGGAGAATTTTTTAAAAAGTAAAAATAAAAATAAAAAACTTAAGTGATATGAAATGAATAAGTTAAATGATTACATGAAAATTGGAGAGTACCAACCATGCTGTGAGAAATTTCAGCGAACTATTTTATAGGAAGACTAGTCCCAAGATACTATAGTAAAGAGAATTACTGTAACAAACAATAGATAAACATGCCACCTGATATGCAAATCCAAATCTTTAATTCTGCCATTAATGGAGGAAACGGGCAATTCTAATAACCAAAAGTTAATTATCAGAAATTAATGAAAGAAGTATAAACCAGTAGTCTTTTGTAAAATTTCTGCCAGATTCTTACAAAATTTTGCTGACGGCACCCGAATTTGATGGGCATTGTAGCCGACCATAAATTTACGGAAAAGTCCCTACCCTAGGAAATAGCTATGAAGGCCCTTCTTTATAGGCCAGAGTTAATTCTGGACTAGCCCAAATAAGAATTATGGGGCAAAAAGCCCATCAGTCCACTTGAAAGTGTACTTGGTCTCCTTCAATGAATTGAGTTCTAAAATTAACTTGGGCCTACAGAATGGGTCCTAGGAGCTGTTTGGACTGGACACATTCATGGGCCTGTGATGCATTCAGTCCAACATGAGCCGAAATCTAAGCCCCAAAACCCAAAAGCAAATTTTCTTTTTGTTCTTTTTATTTTTTTTTATATATTTCTTATATTTTTTTATATTATTTATTGTTAATCATTTTTTTTTTTCATTTTGTAAGTTGTAATTTCTATTAATAATTTACAATTATCATATGTATTTTTTATATTTTAGTTTCATATATGTAATTATACTTTTTTAATTAATAAAAGAAGTCATTTATTTTGTTTTAGTTTCTAATTTTTATATTGTTTGCCCCTTAATTATTCACCTAAAGCATCAGAATTAAATTGAACAAGTTATGCAAATACTACTAAATGCACACTCATAATAATATCAATAACACACACTTAATTGCTAATAAACATAATATGTTCATGCATAAGGCAATTAACAACTACAACACATCCATGCAATTAAAAAATTATACCCACGACCATGCTTAAAATTTTCCATATTTATTATATAATAAATAATATAATTTCAACTCCACGATATCAAATGACATAGAATTACACATACGAAATATTAACATAGCATAAAATAATTTTTTTTTTTTAAATGATGATGCAATGACATACGCACTTAATATTGTTTTGATCCAATCCACATTCCACCGTCCTAATTTTTATGAATTTAATTAAAATTATATTTGATTAAATTATAATTTTAACATTATCGAAATCCAACAAAAATATAACTTTATTAAAAAAAAAAAGTGTATGGAAGCAAATAATGAGAGTTTTGTTCTAAAGTTATAAATTTATAAAACACATAACAAATATTTCGTGTAATATTTCAAAACAAAATATGCATATAAATATATTGTTTTCATTAGAAAAAAATTGCACGTGAGATTGTAAATGAGTAAATGATAAGTAAATCAGGTGCAAAGATAAATAATCATCTTTCATCTTTTGATTAATTGTTAGAGAGTATATTTTGCATATATTTAACTGATTTTTGGTGTGAATTTTGTAGTAAATATGGTTGGAATTAATTTGTTGATGTAGGTTTTGTGTTTTTGCCAGATCTCCATGCATGAAGAGAAAAATTAAGTGTTTTGGGCATATTATTGTCATCCCATAAAATTTTGCTATGCAAGCATTTTGGGTGTAACAAGCCAATACTAAGAATTTGCAACAAATTGTGTTATGGCATAATGCGGCCTACCAAAAATGTCAATTTCATAACAAACGTTGGAAGTTGCCACATATGGATTTGAAGCAGGTCTTAATTTTTATGGAATTTATTTATTTGAAAATTTTTATTTAGGATATCATTTTTTGGAGTCATGCATGCATTTGTATGCACCATCCGATCAGATATGAATAGTGGTACACATTAATCAGACGGTGCGCATGCGTACATGCACCGCGCACTAATACATTGAATGACACCTTTAGTTTTTGAGGGATAAAAACAATATTGTAATTACTTTAATATATTTCTATTTCATTTGAGTTTTCCTTTTCTAATTAGGAGTCTTTTATGGTTAATTAGAGATGAGACTTTTATTATTTGCAGTCATTGTTCTTTGTCTGTAACTTTAACTTTAGGGCTCTCTTTTTCTCTTTTCTATGAATTTGTGTAGTTAGGTTTATTTTTCAATTGAAGGATAATTAAGATTTTTTAAGTTATATAGTGGTACATGCATCACATACATGGTGGAATAAACAAAATTTTACATAATTTAAAGATTGATCTTGCCATGATTATTAGCAAAACTAATCTAAAAGATAAAAACCCTTTACTTCGAATAGTTTGAATCAGTTATATGTGTAATATAGAATTCTAACTTGTTTAGAATAATGTGTAACTTGCTTACTCTAATTCTTTAATTAGGGGTATATATATGTATGATTCTCCTAATCCTAATACGAATAGGATAAACTCTTCAAGGCCTTAATCCATGTACAATTTGGATGAGCCATACATCAAAACCAAGGAAATCCATAAAGCTCTATATGCATGGGCCCTTGAGTGGCTTATACACAAGCCCTTTAATCTTTTTGGTCCATGCGTGCATTAGACCAACGCATGAAACATGCACATGACTTTCATCTTTTATATAACATGTCACATGCTCATTGGACCTAAAAATGCCCAATTCAAATCTTTTAAGCTAGTGGACATCTTTTATGCGCAAATAGAAAGATAAAATCTCTCTGCTCATCATACTTGGGATTTTAAGCCTATTGGAGATAAAGTCTGTTCCTATTGATTAGGATAATTTTATTTAAACTTAAATTATTGCTAGCTAGATTATCTCTTAGTTATTTTCGTATTTTCTGCAACTTGATGTAACTAATTGTTGTATAAATACTGTAAACATATCAGTACAAATAACATAGCATTCCTTCAACATTTATACTTCTAATATGGTATTAGAGTCAAATTTGGGAACAAACTCTGAAGACTCAAACTCAAGTTCACCTTCTGCTTCCTCTTCATCCACGTTAACCTCAAACCTTTTTTCTATGCTACCTCATGCTTAACTCACTTTCTCCATTAAACTCAACACTACCAATTATCTTACTTGGAAAACCCAATTTACTCCTATCATCAAATGCTACAACCTCTTCAATCATATCAATGGTATACCAGCACCTGTATTCATCATAACCAGCACAACAACAAATCAACCAGAATCCAATCCTAATTATTTAAAATGGCTTCAGGAAGATCAGCTTTTGTTAAGCTGGATTTTATCATCTCTAACTGAAGAGATTTTTCCCTATGTGATAGGTTTAGACACTGCTCATGAAGCATGGAACGCTCTCTCGGATGCATTTGGCACAAGTAACAGTGCTCGGCGGGTTCAATTGCACATTGCATTGCAGAACATGTCTTTTAGGGATAAACCAATTGCCCAATGTTTACGTGAAGCTAAAGCTATCGCTGACGAACTTGCTGCTGTTGGAACACCCATTTCACCTGATGTCTTCAATGCCACCATCTTCTGATTGCTCCCATCAAAATATCATCCCGTGATTCCCACTTTTTCTGCAGAAAAATCACAGGTCTCTTTCTCTGATCTCTTTGGTACACTAATGGCTCATGAGATTCTTTTACATACCTCTTCCAAACCCGTCTCTATTGGCACAAATATTGCTCATCAAAACAATTTTTCTCCACGACAGTCAACTCCAAATTTTTAAAAAAGGCAATGGCAAGCACAATGGTACTTCCTCCAAGGGTACTAAGAAGTGGTTTCCTCATCCTTGTCAAATTTGTGGTCTCAAAAATCATCAATCAAAATGGTGTCGCAAACGTTATGATCAAGATAATGACACAATCACTGCTAATGCAGCCCATGTTCATAACTCTCCCTCTAGTGATTGGTTTCCTGATACTGCTGCTTCTCATCTCATCACTTGACCCCTGACTTATCTGCCCTTGAAATCTCTGAAGAATACAAGGGGCCTGACAAGGTTACTAATGGGCATGGTTTGAATATTACAAATATTGGTCACACTTCCTTTTTTACTAATCATGCATAGCTCTGTTTCAAAAATATTTTACATGTGCCCTCTATACAGCATCAATTATTATCTGTTAACAAGTTTGCCAAATATAATAATTGTTCCTTTGAATTTGACTCTATTGGATTTACTATGAAGCACAAGGAAAATAACATGGTGTTGTTAAAGGGACCTGCTGAAGATGGAGTTTACAGATTTTTCACTGCAGCATTAAAGTGGATAACCAAGAACAGTAAAGCATTTCAATTAGTTCTTACCTCCTCACCTGATTGGCATGCCCGACTTGGTCATCCACAACTCTCTACCGTTTCTTTCATTGTTAATAAATTCAGTTTGCCTAGTCTTTCAATAAAAACACTTTCTCGTATTTGTGAAGCATGTTGTTTAGGCAAACATAGTCAGCTTTCTTTACCTATAACTAATTCTATTGCTAGTAAACCTTTGAAATTGGTTCATGGTGATGTATGGGGACCTACTCCCAATTTATCATTTTATGGAGACAAGTTCTTTGTTCTATTTGTTGATGATTTCTCTAGCTACTGTTGGTTATTTCCAATTAAATAGAAATGTGAGGTGTATTCCATTTTTGTTGAGTTCCATAAATTGGTTGAAATGTAGTTTAATACCAAATTAATTAATTTTCAATCAGATTGGGGAGGTGAATTTCACACAGTCAATACTTATCTCAAGAACAATGGCATTCATCATCGCATTACTTGTCCTTACACACACCAACAAAATGGTACAGTTGAGAGAAAAATCAAACATATTGTGGATACTTGTCTCACTTTACTTGCTTATTCAGTTGTTCCTTCTCGGTTTTGGAACTTTGCCATGCACACTGCCACCTATTTAATTAACAACCTTCCTACTCCTGTTCTTCATCACATTTTACCTTGGGAAAAACTACATGGTTGTTCACCAAATTATGATTTTCTCAGAGTTTTTGGCTGTACCATGTATCCTTTACTGCGCCCTTACAATCAGCATAAGTTCTCATATAGAACTTTCGCTTGTGTGTTTCTTGGATATGCAAATGATCATCATGGCTATGTGTGCTTTAATCCATCTAACAACAAAGTTTATCTTAGCAAGCATGTTCGAGTTGATGAATCTCATTTTCTCTATAAGGAATCTCAACTTTCTGGTTCTTTTATCCTTGGCAATTCTCCAGAACAATTTGATTCCACTCCTTGGCTTACTTTAATTGCTTCAGCTCCACCACATCCCTCTATTGTCAATTCTTCTTTGGCACATTCCTAGGCTATTGGAACAGTCAACAACAACAATTCATCTTCAAATAATTCTTCTCCATCTGTACCAGTTTTAGTGCCACCACAGCCTATTCGGTCTCATCCCATGGTGTTACGACCCAATCCAAAGAAGAAAACTCTTGCTTTCAAGTCCACTTCTACAAATATTCAGCCCTCAAATTCGATTGCTCTTTTTGAGCCAACTTGTTACTCGAAAGCTCTCAAAATTTCTACTTGGAGGGAAGCCATAAGCAATGAAATAACTGCTTTAATTCATCATCAGACATGGGACTTGGTTCTAAAACCATCTAATTCCAACATTGTATGGTGCAAGTGGGTATTTCGACTGAAGCATAATCCTGATGGCAGTGTTGAAAGATGTAAAGCACGCTTAGTACCTAAGGGCTACAATCAAGTTGAGGGGATCGATTATGCAGCCACCTTTAGTCCTGTCATCAAACCAATGACTGTTCGCGTTGTTCTCTCATTGGCTGTTTCTAATCGCTGGACACTTCGACAATTAAACATCTCCAACGCTTTTCTTAATGGCCATTTGGAAGAAACAGTTTATATGTCTGAACCCCCTGGATTTATTGATCAACGTTGCCCAGATTATGTGTGCAAATTACGGAAATCCATTTATAGTCTCAAACAAGCCCCACGGGCCTGGTATTATCGGCTTAGCTCTTATCTTTTCAACATTGGTTTTGTTGGTTCTCATACCGATTCCTCACTCTTTATTAAACAACATGATGCTGATGTTCTCTACATTCTCATATATGTCGATGACATTATCATCACTAGTTGTAATAGCAATGCTGTTCGCACATGTATCGATCAATTATCCAAGGAATTCAAGCTGAGGAATCTTGGTCAACTGCATTACTTTCTAGGAATTGAAGTTCAATATCTCAAAAATGGCATTCTTCTTTCTCAACATAAATATCTTCATGATCTTCTTGCTCATACTCAAATGGATAATGCTTCTTCGGTCAAGTCTCCTATGGCCAGTACATGTAATTTACAGCTTCCCGATGGTGAAATATTGGCTGATCCTCAAGCATACAGGCGAACCGTTGGCACATTGCAATATGCTTGTTTAACTCGACCAGACTTAGCCTTTGCTGTCAATAAATTATGTCAGTTCATATCTGCTCCCACAACTGCTCATTGGATAGCTTGCAAACGGGTTCTTCGTTATGTCAAAGATACCATGCATCAAGAACTCTTTTTCACTCCCTCAAAAAGTTCTCAACTTCAAGCTTTCTATGATGCAGATTGGGCAAGTAACACTGATGATAAGCGCTCCACTTGTGGTTTTTCCATTTATTTGGGTCCTAACTTAATCTCTTGATTTACCAAGAAATAACCCATAGTAGCTCGCTCTTCAATAGAAGCTGAATATCGATCAGTTGCCAACACCACAGCTGAGATAATTTATCTTCGTTCACTTCTTCAACAACTCAAGCAACCACATTATGATCCAACTGTCATTTGGTGCGACAACATTGATGCCTCCTATCTTGCCATTAATCCATGTTTCAAAGCATGTACAAAGCATATTGAAGTTGATTTTCATTTTGTTAGGGAACAAGTCAAGGCTGGTCATATTTTCGTTCAGTTCATCTCTTCCATTGATCAATTGACTGACATCATCACAAAGCCACTATCCACTAGCCGGTTCAATTTTCTTAAAAGCAAGCTAAGAATTTTAGACAAACATTCTTAGCTTGAGGGGGGCTATTGGAGATAAAGCCTATTCCTATTAATTAGGATAATTTTATTTAAACTTAAATTACTGTTAACTAGATTATCTCTAGTTATTTCCTTATTTTCTTCAACTTAATGTAACTAATTGTTGTATAAATACTGTAAACATATCAATACAAATAACAGAGCATTCCCTCAACGTTTATACTTCTAATAAAGCCCATATTCTTTTCCCCTTCATTTCAATATTATATTATGAAATCTTATGTCATAATAAATTATGTATTTTACGACATTTTTGCCATTTACTATAAGTGTGTGACCCCTTAGATTTTCTGTACAGATTGGTACTACAAAATGTAACTAGAATCCTAGTCCAATTAGCATTACTTGAGTTAAACTATTTTAAATCATTATGTCAATTCTTAATTGACATTCATATACATTTAAGTACAAATCATTAGAGACTTCTAGCCAAGTATGATAACTATCCAAGTGAAAGAAATTCGGTGACTTTATCCTTCTATTTAGAGTTACCATGTAATTACCCATTTTTTCCATTTCTTTATCTCATTTTGGATTGAATATGGATTTGTGTTAGCTCAAACTTTAATCAAGTTTGTCTAATTAAATCCAAAATATATTACATCTACTAAGTATTTTCTTATTTCCAGAATGCCCTTTGTGAATTTTATTCATTCTTGCATTCCACTTTGGCTATAGATTCCAAATAATGAAATTTAACAGAATGTGTAAGATAAACTCTCCACTATTAATCAGGTGTAGTAAATCCTTTATTAATCACTCAACTAACTTTAAGTAGGTTATACTACCCAATCTCCAAGTTATAGTGATATTTTCATAGTATTTATAAAATTTTTATAAATAAAATCATTTTTTAAAAAAGAAAAAATTGGTCGAACCTGGTCAAACTGGCCGAACCACAAATTTTAGTTTTTATCCGACGATTTGATTTTAATAATATTGGTTATTAATGTTCAAAAATGATTTTTTCTCACATTTCAAAAAAGTATTTCCTCGCATTCAAGCTCATGGGTTGCTGAGTATGGTATATAGATAATAGTAGCATTTTTTCAACACGAATTGATTTTAGGAAAACTTGTAGAGTGCCAAAAATTCATAATTAACATCAGAGCCGAGTTTACAGAACTGATATCCAACATGCAGGAGCAATTATTAGGAGGAAATTATTGGTTAGTGTGTAGTAACAATTGTCTTGTGGCGAAAATCCAATTTAAAGGCCGAGTCACAGTTAAATGTTGTGGGTGCTTACAGGATATTGAGTAAATATAAAAATAATAATAGTACTTTCTTATACACTAATTGATTTTGAAAGAAATAATAAAGTGTCCGACCGACATCCACAACAAAAATTGCGTAATTACACATGCAATTAAATTGTTTGCAAATTTATCACATATTTGGATGGCCTAAATAATTAAGCACATGGTAGGTCCCTAATATATATATTATGCAAATTATGATTTTTAACATCAATGACAGCACGTTTTAACCGACATTGAAAATAAGTTCATTGATTGGCATAAAGTGCCAAAGATGAGTTCATGTGTTGTTCGTTTAAACATCTTATTCAGGGTATCCGATGCTTAAATAGAAGACTAAATATTTTCTTTTTGTTTGTTTGTGCTTATTCATAGTTAGATTTTATGAACCATACGATAACTTTGCTCATTCATGTCAACTTTCACTAATATAGTAATTATGAGAATAACCAAAGAAACATAAAAAACCAGAAAATGAAATTAAGAATTCCACCATATACGTACATTGACATATATATATACCATAGGTTACATGGTAATTATTTTCATATAATTGATGTTGGATAATTTCTCAACGCTATTTGTTGATGTCAGAATTCATGTAATGCCATAATCACGATAGAACATAATATTCATGATTGATGAATAAAAATAAAATAATAATTAAAATGAAAAGAGATATTCCTGGTATATTATTTTCAAGATTCGTCAAGCTGGATTATAGATCACGGAGTATGATTTTTTCAAATGAAGACCATACTGAAAAACAGAAAATTGCCTCTTGAATAGAGTTATCTAATAATAATTTTTTTAGTCGAATAATATATCTGTAATACTTAGAATTTTATCTATACCTTTTTTTGAACCAAAAAAAATCTTTTTTTTTTTTAAGAAAAATGACCTTTATAAAAGAAAAGATCACAAACAAGAGTGGATAAAATCCCTAATTTTAGTAGGACTATACAACACTGAAGCTCTAGCTAAGTTGTGTGCTTCAGAATTGTTATCCCTACTAATCCAAGCAACTTTAATATTTTGTCTACCAAAAATAAAAGATTGACAATCCGAAATAATGGAACCAAAATCCGAAAAATCATCTACACTATTACTAATAGCCAACGAAACATCCTGAGCATCCGTATAGATGATACCCGAAGAGATCATATTGGAATCAATCCAGGCTAAAACCCTCCGGAGAGCTAAACCTTCAGCAACCCGAGAGGAAGAAACCCCATACCAATGACCTGAGATAGCCTTGATAAACCTCCCTTCGGAGTCTCTAAAAACAGCCCCAAAGCCACATTTCCGCCTATCAGCAAAGATAGCTGCATCCAACTTGCAAGACCAATCAGCCTCCAAACTTGCATCCTGCAATTCTGAGTTCATTCCCCTATTTCTCACTGGCTCAAACACAGAATTAAGGACATCCCTTGCTGCCCTCCACTCTTCCAAGTAGGATAATGCTGTCTGGACAATCACATGCGGAGCTGTCAATTCATTATGCCACACCAATTTATTCCTTATATTCCAAACCTGCCATAAGATCATACAAAGCTCTTCCACCTTATTAAAGCTTAAAGAATCAAATAGCATAGCAAGCATACTCAAAACAGACTCCTCAGACAACTGGAGAGTACCATCGTAGTAACCCCAAACATCCTTCGTGAAAGGACAACCAAACAAAACATGGAAAAGATCTTCTAACCGATTACACAATAAGCAAGTAGGATTGATATCAATACCCTTTTGAACCAACCTGGCACGAACAGGTAAAACATCCCTACAAACCCGCTATAGAAAAGTAAGAACTTTTGGAGGGAGTTTCAATTTCCAACGGGCCTTGCAAAGGCCGTTACGCTCCATAATAGATCTTCTACCCAAATTAATCGCCACATGGTAGCCACTCTTAACACTGTAGCAGCCTTTTTTGTCAAAATGCCAAATCAATCTATCACATTTATTAAATAACGGTAAGGGAATTTGTAAAATGTCATAGATGTCATTGACGCTACAGAACTCAATAATCCTATCAATATCCCATTCAGACCCACCATTCTTCATAAAAGCACTAACTTTAGCATTCTCGTCCACAAAATCTGTGCCCTCGCTAACAAAAAAACCCTCCCTAGGTATCCAAGGATCCTTCTTAAAAAAAATTTTTTGCCCATCCCCCACTTGCCATCTGACACCTTCAACAAGTATAGCTTTTGCTTGAAAAATACTCTACCAGGTGAAACTAGGATTAGATCCCAATTGAGCATTCAAAAAATCACCATCCGGAAAATATTTTGCTTTGAAAATACGATAGGCAAGAGTATTCTTATTACGAATAAATCGCCAGCCTTGTTTAGCCAACATAGCCAAATTAAAACAATGCAAGTCTCTAAATCCCAACCCTCCATCTACTTTACTAGCACACATGTTATTCCAAGCCAACCAGTGAAGATTATTCCCACCATTCATCTTTTTTCCCCACCAAAAGGAATTCATCATCTTTTGTAATTCATCACATATGGATCTAGGAAGCATAAAGACACTCATACAGTAAGTAGGAATAGCTTGGGCCACCGTTTTCAATAATATTTCTTTACCTGCTCGAGACAAAAATTTATTGTTCCAAGAAGTAATCCTTTGAGCCAATTTATTTTTCAAGAAACCAAAAATAGCTCTCTTACTTCTACCAATAAGGGACGGAAGACCCAAATAGCGACCATGATTAAGAGGGGTACTGACCCCAATAATGTCCGAAATATTCCCCCTTAACTCAGCCGTCACATTAGGACTAAAAAAGATACCAGATTTCTGAAAATTAATAGATTGTCCTGAAGCTGCCTCATATTTTTGCAGGATAGATTTAAGAGTGCTACTCTCTTCTTCATTAGCTCTAAAGAAAAATAGGCAATCATCTGCAAAGAAAAGATGGGAAACTCTAGGCCCCCGAAGACTAGCACGACACCCTTGGATGTAACCTCTCCTTTCAGCATTTTGAAGCAAACTAGACAGACCCTCAGCATAAATGATAAACAAGTAAGGTGAAATAGGATCACCTTGACGAAGCCCCCTCTCTGGAACAATTGGACCAATTTCCATACCATTAAACAGGAAAGAATACTTGACATTTCGCACACACATCATCATAAGATCCACCCACTTCCTAGAAAATCCTAACGCAAGAAGAACCCTTTCTAAGTAACTCCAATCCACCCTGTCATAAGCTTTGCTAATATCAATTTTGAGAGCTGCTAACCCCTCTCTCCCCATTCTATTATTCATCCTATGAATCAATTCAAAGGCCACTAAAACGTTATCTGTAATTAACCTCCCAGGGACAAAAGCAGATTGACACTCAGATATAATCTTTGGTAATACCCCTTTAAGTCTATTAGCCAACACTTTAGATACAATTTTGTAGAGCACGTTACACAAAGCAATAGGCCTAAAATCCTTAACAGATACAGGATTGCTAATTTTAGGAATAAGAACAATCAAAGTATTAGTAAGGTTCTGAGGAAAAGTACCAGAATTCAGCCACTGTTGACAACCAGCTACCATATCCCTCCCGATAATGCTCTAGAACTTTTGAAAAAATGCAGGATTAAGCCCATCTGGTCCCGGTGATTTATCCGGGTGCATTTGAAAGATGGCACGTCGAAACTCCTCTTCAGTAAATGGCATCAGCAGTGCTTCATTGTCCCCTTCCTGGATCCTCCTCTCCATAAGCTCAGAAACCCAATCAAAATTAGCCTCAGAACTTTTGAAAATATGAGAGAAATAATCCACCACCAGATTTTCTATACCCACCCATCCGAGACCCAATTGCCATGATTATCCTGAAGAGCAGAAACATAATTTGATTTCCTCCTAGAATTGGCCTGGGCATGAAAAAATTTAGAGTTACGATCCCCATGCTTCAACTTTTTTTGAGTATCAGAACGTGCATTTTGAAGCTTTTGTGAAGCAAAGTAGGCCGATAACAAGCGCCTTGAAGGAGATTTGGGACCATATCCAAGGACTTTTATATAACTAGAACCAAGGCCAAGGACTTCTTGAACAATTTTATCTTCAGTGTTTTGAATATCTTGCTCATAATAATGGTTTTGCTTGTCTATCATTAAATTATATCATAAAGAATTAAAAGAAAATAAAGTTTATGTAAGTCTCAAAAACAAAGTTACACAAACTAATTGCATCTATGCTAATGATGTTGTTTCCCTTTTTAATGGTGGATGCATTTTTTAAGGCCTACACATTGGGGGAGGTGAAAGGGTAGGGGGCATAGGATGGGCTGGCATTTAGGGCACAAATGACATGCCCATCAAAATTATGAGGAAGTTGATTACTTGTTTTCTTTTGGTTTATTAAATACAAAATAATCTTCTTTTTCATGTATTGACAACCTTCTTCTATATGTATTTTAAATAAAAGTGTTGTTATGCCTTTTCTAACTAGAAGAAGTGTATCTCTTGCTCCTTTTGATATTGTACATAAAAAAATATGTTTAGGGGCCTGCCCCTTGTACATCACGATTGGGTTTTCTACATTTTTAAATTTTTATTGACGACCATAATTATAGCAACCCAAAAAGGGCCTAGTCGGAATCTGCGTGGTAAGTCGGTTATTAAGGGTATTTTCGTAATTTGTGTAAGAGGAGAAAATTTGGATAATAAGGAATTAGTTGTTAAGGAATTATTTAATTAAGTAATAAGTTAAGTGAAGGAAATGTTATGGTGTGCTTGTAGTGTATGGTAGTAGGATATAAGTGGGCTAAGGGATTTTATTGTGTAGTTTGTGTGTGCATGATGCCTTGGATGAAAAGTGGGTTATAAGAAATAATATGGTGTGAGTGAAGTTTGGTGCATTGAAGATATTTATGTAAGAGATTATATTGTGTAAGTGGAGTATGGTGCCAAGAGTGGATAAGTCAAAGTGGATGGTTTGATTCTCTAGGATTGTGACAAGTGGCAACGGTAGGTGAGCATTAATGGTAAAGTAGGAGAGAGGGAAGGGAGCGGCAAAATTTTTGCCTAGCTTCCCGTGGAAGCTAGTTCTCTCTCTCTTTTCTCCTTCTTTCCCGTCCTCTCTCTCCCTCTTGCTACCATTTTCTGCTCTCAACCTTTCCCTCTTGTATTTTCTTGGAGTTTTGAGCTGAATTCTTGAAGGATTATAAGAGGTAAGTGGTTGGGTTTTCTTTGGGGTTCTTTTCTTCTTCTCTTTCTTCGGTTTTGACTGGGTTTTTAAAGGTTTTGTTCTTGGGTTTATGGAGTAATTGATTTGATTTGATTTGTGCAAGAATCGGAAGAGAGAAGGAAGAACAAAGGTAAAGACAAAGTGGGATCGTGAGGAGCCCGGTTTGAAGCTGCAATTTCAAGGTTTGGGAGCTTAATTTGATTGTGTTTGGGAGTTCGATCCTTGTTGTGATGAGTTTTGAGTTATGCCCTAGTTCTCAATTGGATTTTATGTGTAATTGTGTTTTCGAATTCTTAGTGTCTTGAGTGTTTTGTTTGGGAAAATGCATGTGACTATTATGTGAGGAATTTGAATGAAATGTTAGTGATATAGTGAGAATGGTATGTGTTTTCGGAATATGAACATGTTATGTTAATGAATTTTGAGTTTGGTTTTAAGTGAATCTGTGATGAATAGATGTTTGATTATTGTGTAAAATGTGTTTATGTGGCCTTGAGAATTATGCGGTGATGTACGAGAGGCTTGAGGTAAGTGTTTGTGCATGGTTGATTGAGTGTATGAAGGATTGTGTGTGAAAGGAGAAGGAAAAGTGCAGATCTGGGCAATTCTGGGTTCTGTCGCAATCGCGACAGAATGCGAATTTGGTCCCTTGTTCTTAGAGAGCCCCCTGTTGCGACCGCGACGTTGTCGCGAGCGCGACAGAGAGCTCAGTAGCCGAGTCCTCTGCGCAAGCGTGCTGCCGAGCGTGCGCGCGAGGAGGAAAGAACTGGTCTTTGTCGCAACCGCGACAGAGCTCGGTTGCGCGAATCTGCCTAGCGGGCTTCGTCGCGAGCAGGCCTTCTAGCGCGAGCTTACGAGGAGGTGCCCCGTGCTCTGTCGCGAGTGCAACACTATCGCAATCGCAACAGAGGCTCTTCCTGCTTGCCCCATTTTCTGAATGTGTTTCTTTTGTTCCACTTTGCACGGTTTCTCACTATTGCATGAAATATGTTTGTGCTTATGACTCGTGATATCATTGTACTAGTGTCTTAGTTATGAAGTTAATTGATGTTAGAGTCTTGTGTCGAACCTTATTTTGATTTCGTGTTGTCGTGTTAGCGAATGTGTTGTCGAACCTGAAGTATCAAGGTATTGGATAATTAAGCATGCTTAAGAAGGGTCTGAGTACAGTTGTTCTGTCCGCCCCGTTTGGGCGAAGCGGTCGACCTCCGAGATGGTCATCCTCCGTGTAGTGATAAAATATTTTGAGACTTCGGTCTCCCGCGCTACCTTCGGGTATTAAAACTATTTTTTTTTAGACTTCGGTCTTCCGTGCCGTGTTCCCGTATCCTCCACCATTGAATTCAAGCTATTGTGTCCAGTGTCTGGTATTAGTTTAGTGAAGTGTTTTGATTCTGGCGTGATCTCGATTGTGGTATTTTACTTCGTTCTTTCTGTTCTAAATTCTGATCTTGTATAGTGATTCTTAATTTCTTAATATATATTTCTATTCTCTGGTACTTTATGAATTCTGAATTTTATGCTCAATATCTTGTATAGTGTTCTGTTATGTTGTTCCTCCCCACTAAGCGTTATCGCTTCGCACGGGTTCTTGTCCCGTGTAGGTGATAGGATTTTTGGGAGATTGCTCGTGTTGCGCATCTGCTGGTCGGCCACATAGGAGTAGAGTCTCTTTTTGTTATCTCCTCCTGTATTTCTTTTTGTATGTAATATTTTTGTATAGTGGCTCTTGTAACTATTTGTAAAGAAATGATGTAATCTTTTGGGATTGTACATAACTCTATAGTTTGATTATATGAGATTTATGTTTTGCCATTATTAATATTCTTAGTGAATGCTTCCGCTTAGCGCATGTATGTATGTTGTGAGTGAGTGTCGGGTAGCGCATCCGCCGGCGCCTTTCCAACGGGGGCGGCGGCGGGGGTGTTACAATAATTGATACACATGGATTTATTTTCTTCATAAAAAGTCTAAAATGTTTCCATACTTTAAAATTTTTTGAGCGATGTTTTCTCTCAGTTTTCTAGTAACATTAAGATTTTAAGATTAGATTCAGAGGAAGAGTATGTTGATGGAGAATTAAAAAAATTCTTAGAAACTCATGGAATTTTATACCAATATTCATGTCCTAGAACACCGAAACAAAATGGTCTTACGGATAGAAAAAAATAGGCATATTCTCACTATTGTTAGTAGTTTTTTTTAAGTGAGTCTAAGGTTCTTACAATCTAAAGTTCTTACTTTTTTTTTATTGAGGTATCATATATAACTACTCATCTTATTAATTGTCTACCGACTCCAATCCTAAATCAGATTTCTCCATTTCAAGTTCTATATAAACATAAACCAGATTATTTCATTCTACATATTTTTGGTTGTATGTGCTTTGTCCATTTACCTTTTCATGAATGCACCAAATTGACTTGTCAAGCTACAAAATTTGTCTTTGTTGGTTATAGTCCTCATTATAAGGGGTTTATGTGTTATGATCCGAACATCTGTCGTATTTGAATTTCCAAAAATGTTATTTTTTGACATGTTAATTACTTTTCTTCTAATGCTACCTAACTTATTCCTCTTATGGTTTTCCATGGCTTTGACATTTTAGCTTCATCAGGCTCTTCCTATGATAATGATACTTCATCCAATTCAAGTGTTCAAACTTTCTCTAGTGCTACCTATAGGGTTTTGATCGAAAATAATTCAAATTAAATGCAGCGAAATAAAACAAAACCCTTCAGGATCTATGCGATCCAATTGATTCAAAAGGAGGGATTGATCATACCGACTAGTTCAAGTGCAGAAGCAATAAAAAACTTTAATCTGTTCGGTTGCACATCCCTTTCTCTCAAAGAACAATCGAACACAAGTGCTGCTTTAAAGGAACGAATGCTCTCTATCAGTATCCACACACGAATGATCACGAACGGATGTAGGGGTGCTAGCTCCTTTGTGCGGCTAGGGTTTCTCTTTTATTTCTCTATCACTTTTTTGTAAAAATGGTAGTTCTCTTTTTGTATATTTTCTAAAACGGCAGAGAGTTAAGAGAGATTAAAATTAGGGCATCACATAAATCTATTTATAGTCACGTTAACCCTAATGTGTAGAGAGATCTTTTAGGGATATTTTTATTCAAAATAATAGATATTTATTTCTTATTCAAATAATCATAAATAATATTTTATCTCTAAAATATTTCATTTCTTATTCAAATAATAAGAAATAATAATTTATCTCTAAAATAATTCATTTTTTATTCAAATAATAAGAAATAATAATTTATCTCTAAAATATTTTATTTTTCATTCAAATAATAAGAAATAATATTTTATGTGTAAAATTTTTTCGAATTTTACATTTGAAATATTTAAAATTCAAAATTGCCCAAATTATCGTCGCCCGTTCATCACGTTCTTAGTGTGCGACCCAGTAGGTTCATATTATATCGGCAATATACCTAATCCCATAATAAGCCCACAAGTCATAATTGATCTCTAACAAGACATTATGACTACCCAAATAATATGAATATTGTTAGTCCGATTTTAACCTAACAATAGAACATGTTATTATCCTTTGAACATAAGTCATGGTGTCTCATGTCAAACTTATATTGTTCAAATATATAATTTCTCGATCACTAAGTAGACTCATAAATTCAAATGACATTGATTACACTATCAATTCATTTGAGCATGGCCATGCATTTTTCAGCCATACTTATCGAGGGCCCCAATAGATATCACTTTCATAATAGAGGGACAAATTCCATCTTGATTATTCACTATCCTTTGCATAATTCTCATCATGCCCAAGTATAACCACTACAAGAAAATGGAAAATTAGAGATGAAAAATAGAGACGAAATTCCCTCTCTAAACAAAAATAACAATGGAATTAGCGATGGACAAATACCATCGCTATTTCGACTGTTGCTAATTTTAGCGATCGAAAATGTCCGTCGCTATTTTTAGAGACGAAAAATAAATTTCTGTCTCTAATTTTAGAGACAAAAAAATATTTTTCATCTCTAAAATTAGAGACAAAAAAATCTTTTTAGAGACGGAAAAATATTTTCCGTCTCTAAAATTAAAGACGGAAAAATATTTTCCATCTCTAATTTATTTTTCGTCTCTAAAATTAGAGAGAAAATAAATTTTCTTCTCTAATTTTAGAGACAGAAAATAAATTTTCATTTCTAATTTTTTAATGGTTTTTTTTTTCAATATATATAATATAGTAAATAATATTAAAATTATAATTGGCAAAATTAATATAATGAAGAAAGTATTAATTAAAATAAGTAAAATTGTTAAAAATATAATTAATAATTTATTAATATATATATAATTAGTAATACTACAACTAAATGTACGTAGTAGAACAAATTAAAACACTAACTAAGCAGGGGGTGAATGTGGACTAGGGGTGAGCATGGTCGGTTAACCGGTCCATAAGTCCCAGTCCATTAACCAGTCCATTAATATCGGTTTTTCGAAATTCCAGTCCATTAACCAGTCCATTGTCATCGGTTAACCAGTCCATCGGTTTCGGTTTTTCGGTTCGGTTACCCAATATTTTTCGGTTAACCACTATAATTATAAATATATTCATAAATAAAATTAAAATGTTCAAAATACTTAAAAATTAAAATTTTTTCACTATAATATAATATTATTGTTGATAAAATAAAAATATTTAGTGGATATAAGCAAATTTATTAAATTTATTTTTAAAATTAATATGTAATAAGTAAATATATTAACTAGTTCATAATCACTTTTAATTAGGTAAATTATTATACTTACAAATAGCCAATTAAAAAACTTAAAAACTTAAAAATAATTAGTATAATGAAAAAAAGTACATAATCACCTTTAATTAGGATAAATTGTTATATAAATTGTTATAAATTATTAAAAAATTAATAAATTAATTAAAAATTCGGTTTCGGTTCGGTTAACCAATCACATGAGTCAAAAACCATTAACCAGTCCATTAATATCGGTTTTTTCAAAACACTAACCATTAACCAGTCCATTACAATCGGTTAACCAGTCCATCGGTTCGGTTTCGGATTTTTTTTTCGGTTAACCAAGTCCATCGGTTTTTTTGCTCACCCCTAATGTGGACCATCAAGAGATGTTGGTGGCGCATCATCAGGTAATTTTCGGCTAATGAAATCCTCCAACCTATTAATACAGCTCATCAACATGTCAACTGTGTTACGAAGCTCAATGACTTCATTAGTAGGTCTCGCACGCGTACTGGCCGCAGCTGTAGAGGATGAGGAGGAATGCGAATAGCAAGTATTCGCATAAGAACCCAAACCGAAAACCCATCCACGGCGGTCCCCACCGTCAGTAGACTCATAAAATACCATAGTATGGTCCATATTCTCAGGATCCGCTTATTGACTATGAATACTCTCTACTAGTCGCTCCGGTCATAAAATTAATTTGAATGATAGTTAATACTATAATAAAACTAAGATGATGTAAAAAATTAATAATAAATTGTAAAATTAACTTACATGAACTTTTCTAACTCGGTCGCTGACGAACGTCACACCATTATGATTTCATGTATGGGTGTGCAAAAATAACTCATGAGGATGAGGTGTCCTGCCCATAGATGTCTCCTGTACACAACTTAAATAATTTAATAAAATTTGGGCAGAATTTTTCTTAAATTTGTACCAAGCCTACTGTATAAAATCTACAAAAACACTTATATATTACTATTTTCATGAAACTAAATACAATTATTTATCCTTACACAAAAACACTTGTATATAGGTTAATAAAATTTCAGCAGAGTTTCCCCTAAATTTGTAGCAAACCTCCTGTATAGAATCCACAAAAATACATTCATATTACTATTTTCTTGCCAACAAAATCCAATTCAAACTCCTTACACAATGATTTTCCCATCCTCCTTTATTCAACCAATTGCAATTAAAAAATGCTTAATGCACTAAAGTCATCTATTTGAATACTTACAAGTCTAACAACATGCTCACGATGGGACAATGTTTCTCCAGTATGCATGGAAATACTAACTCCTTCCTGTCTTCTTCGCCTATTAGTGGAATTCCGATCGGTAATGGAAAGGGCCTCGGTTGATGCCTAGTACTGTATCCAGTTTGCCCATATGTCTTCATTTATATAACGTGGTCGTTCACCTTTCGCGTGCATCTTGCTAACCATGTCTTTAGAATGTATACGGACCCGTCTCTCCCATACACCATACACAATGTGATCAACTACTGAATCCCAATAAAAAGCTTTCTGAGGTAAAAAAAATGGTTAACATAATGTATGTATTTATAAACTACATTTACAATATAAATAATATATAAATAAGATAAAATCATTAAAAATAAATAAATGATTTTATTTACCTCAAACTCTTGGAAATAAAATATTTTTGTTTCCTAAGAGATATTCTTCCATAAATAACCATTAAATTCAATTCTCTCCTTGAATGTACCAGTCATCGAGCGGGAGCAAGTACTAGATGGGATAAATCTAATGGACAAGTAATGTCATAATGTTTTCAAATTAAGCATTATAAAATAAATATAAAACTATAAATTAATAACTTACTGGTTTCCTTCAATGGCAATATATATGCGTCCATCCACTCCAACAGCTCCAGGCAAAGGATTTTGAACTGTTTCAAGCGATGATCTATGAGATGGTATGGATGGAGTGTCTGTAGCAGGTGCTTTAGTAGATGAAGTGCCAGCAGTAGATGCAGGGCATGGGTAACTTGAGGGTAAAGAATTTGTGCCCATATGGGCAGGGGCAGTCACAGGAGACAATGATCCCTCTGCTTGACTCACACCAGGGGATACTGATGGACGCACCCTCATCTTGGAAGGTTGTATACTAGAAGTCTTCCTCTTATTATTCATTTTCTAACCTAAAAATCTTCATAAACATAATTAAGAACCAGTTGATTATAAATAGCTAAAGTAATGAAGTTAAGATAATATGTAGCTACATTTATACACCAAAATAAAGCAAAAATTAAGTAATAAATTGTATTTAGATTATGGAATTTACTCACGTGATATATAGACTAATGTGCAAAGAATTACTCATTATCATCACTTAGATGTAAATCATTATCACAATCATCTTCATTTTTCGAATAATTAGAATCAAATTCACTTTCCATTTCAGATGTATCGGTAGATGTTGACTTCTCATCCTCTTCGGATGCAATATCAATATATTCATTATCTACATTGATCACAAGTTCATTATCTTCATATGGCAAGCTTTCATTTATTTCATGAACCTCCACTTCCTCTTCTTGAAATGCTTCGCTTTTAATTCGTTTATTTTGTCTTGTTACTTTCATTTCAAAAATAACTTTGGGTTTTACCTTAAAAACTGCCAACCAATCTATCTTATTTCATCTTAGGCTAGGAAATGGGACATAATAAATTTGGGTTGCTTGCATTGCCAACATAAAAGGTTCAAAATTATAAAATCTTCTTCGTTGGTTGATCTTAACAATGTTGTAGCTACTATGCACTTTTGTTCCAACATTAAGTGTTGGATCAAACTATTGACACTTAAATAGCACACAACATTTTATTGGCACAGAGGGGTATTCAATTTCTAATATCTCTATAATTTTATTATAATAATCCATCAATTCACCCTGAATGCAAACTCTACTATTCATAGTTGCCCTGTTATGACAATGAGATTGCGTATGAAATTTGAATCAATTCATGAAATAAACCGGATAAGATTTAACAGTCTGCAATGGTCCTTTTGCAAGATCAGCGATGAAATTATTTTCAATTGTGTTTTTTAAAGCGTACAAAATGTTAATGTATAATGGCATTTAATATTGTCATGAAAAAAACTATGTCGTTTATGTGTTATATTTGAAGTCAACACTTACATATGTCTTAAATCATAAATGGAAGTGTTTTTCGACTTCCTAATTGATGTCATTTTGTGTTATTTGTGGCATAAGCTCCCATAACCATTCCTCATATAAACTATAACCAACAACAATATAAGTTTATACACATCTTCATGTCATAAGATAAAAAAATTAATTTCAAACTATTAGTTAAACTTACTATATGAAAGGTTGAACCTCTTGGCAATTCAGCAAGATGTAACCATGTGCAGCGTCTAATTCCTCTTCTGTAAGCATTCTTCTGGTTGAACGTCCATATAATCGACCGGGGTATGTGAATATAGAAAGGTTTCCATCATTTCCAATTGTTTGCCCTCCATCATCATTACAAGGAACCTTTCTACATCTTGTATTGACATGCGGCTCAAAGTAATGTACTTGCTTCTTCGACCAAGTACGCACTGCATATTGAACCTTTCACTCATGCTTTATTTTTGATATTTTTTCAAATGATACAAATACCTACACGACAAGTGTAATTGAAGTTACTAATCATAACAAACTATAAGTTCTTACATATAAATAACATTTATTTTTATCCCTCAAATGGATACATCCATCTATATTGAACGGGGCCAGCGAGTTTGGCCTCATGTGCTAAATGTACTGGTAAATGCTCCATAATGTCAAAGAAGCTGAGAGGAAAAATCCCCTCTAATTTGCAAAGGATTACTTGAATTTATAATTCCAATTTTTCCATATCAGCCATTGTTTTCTCATATGAAGTTAAGTTTTTGAAAAATAAACTTAACTCGGTTATAGCTTCCCACACCTTTTGAGGCAATAATTCCCAAAAAGCAACTGGCATTAGCCTTTGCATGAATACATGGCAGTTATGGCTTTTCATTCTGAATAATTTATACTTCCTTATGTCCACGCACCTAGATAAGTTTAAAACATATCCATCTGGAAACTTTAAACGTCTTAACTATTCACACAAAACTTTCTTTTGGTTTTTGTCCAGAGTATAACAAGCTTTTGGACCGGATCTGACGGGCGATATGCAATAAGAAATATAATATAATTTAAGAAAAATTATAAATATACTAACAAATATCATACACACACATCCCAGAAAATTAACCATAATACAAAATTAAAATAATACTACATATAATAACAAATATACCACAAATTTAATTATATTTTAACTATAATAACAATATATACAATACAAAATATATACACAAAAATTAATAAATACATACACAAATATAATACAAAATTAAAACAATAATACATATAATTTTAACAAATATGGCACAAAATTAAAAAAAAATTATAAATATAATAACAATTATAATAAAATATATATACACAAAAAAGTAAATATTTACACCAATTTAATACCAAATTAAAATATTAACAATATGACATAAAATTAAAAAATATATATATAAATATAATAAAAATTTTAACACAATATATATACACAAAACAATAAATATATACACAAATAACATACCAAATTAAAACAAATATACATACAATATGCCACATATCTAAAAAAATTATAAATATAATAACAATTTTAATTCAATATATATACACAAAAAATAACTATATATACAAATAAAATACCACATTAAAACAATAATATACATAATATGGCACAAATATTAATAAAATAATAATAATAATAATAACAATTATAATACAAAATATATAAAACAAAAATAATAAATATACACACAAATATAATACAAAATTAAAACAATAAAAAAAATTAAATTTAACACACAATAATAAAATAAATAATAAATTTAAAAAAAATAAAAATATATACTTATTATAAAATTAATAAATTTAATAAAGAAAAAAAAAACTACTCACCATTTCGGCAGAGCTAACTAGCCGGTGGCGGCAACACCACAGCAGCCCAAATCTAGGGGAGATCACGAGAGGAAGAGGTGCAGAACGAGAGGGAAAAAGAAGGAGATCGACCACTTTAGGCAGCCGCACACTGCCGGAGACACATGTGGAGGAGAAGAGAACGTCGGCGGAGCAGATATGGACAACGGTGGAGAACGTGGTAGGGGAGAGGGAGAAATAAGAGGAGACACCGAGCGGGAGGGGTGAGGGGAAAGAAGAGGGAGGGAGGAGAGAGAAGGAAAGGGGGTTTTATACCCTTATTTTAAGCGACAAAAATATATTTTTGTCGCTAAATAGAGATGGTAAATATAGACCATCTCTATTTAGAGACGAAAATGATTTTTCGTCTCTAAATAGAGACGGTCTACATTTACCATCTCTATTTAGCGACGGTTTATTCTATCATCGCTATATTTAGAGACGAAATTTTGAAACTGTCGCTATATAGCGACGGTTTGTAAATATGGTCGCTAAATATGGTCGATAAAAAGTGAGGAAAATCACTCCCGCTATTTATAGCAACGGCATTTCTTTTCTGTCGCTAAAACAAAATATTTGCTACCAAATTAGAGACATAATTTTTTTTCGTCTTTATTTATTTTCATCTCTAAATAGAGATGGAAATATTTTTTCCTCTCTATTTAGAGATAGAAATTTGACCATTGCTACAATTCAATTGCTATTTTTAATTATTCTTGTAGTGAACTTTTATGATTATTCTATTAAAGACAATGTTTGATTATGTCAATACACGATGTTCCTCATGTAGGAATCTGTGATAATCTCAAGTTTAAAAATTCGATAACATAACTATTATGAGATCACTTATGATACTATCCCATGTAGTGATCTCATAGCAAGTCTATCTAGTACCTTGTTCTCTAACAAATACATACAGATTTGATTTATATCACAATATATAGTCATCTCATGATTATCAATCAAACTTGTACTAGTCTTAATTTATCTTTATGCACTTTGGTGATAAATGAGTAGGGATAACACGAACAACATAGCTATTCATAAACATTACAATAATGTAATATGCCAATAATATTAATGTGAAGAAAACCATTCTATAAATGAAAATATAATCATTACATCAAGGTCCATACATTTGGACTAAGGGATAACCACTAACACTCTCCCTTCATCAGGTAATGGTCCACCATGAAGTACCTCTTTTATTCATGTAAGTAAACCATCTGATCTTATACCCATTTTACTAATTTATTCAGCAAAATATGAAGAAACATTTGCTCTAGTTATTAATATGACTATAGTTAGGGCTATTATAGCTTTGTTTACTATTTGTTATTGGCCAACCTTTTAAATGGATGTAAAGAATGCTTTCTTACATGGCAATTTGAAAGACTCCTCTTGGTTATTCTACTGATGCAACTCTTGTTTGTAAATTAAAATTCCTTATATGGATTGAAATAAGCTTCCAAGGCTTGGTTTGAAAGGTTTCGTGAAGTTATGGTTAATGCGGGGTTCGTTCAAAGTGGTTATAACTCTTCTTTATTATTAAATCAACAAAATAGGGTATGACATTTTTACTTCTTTATGTTGATAACATTCTCATTATAGGTGATAATGAAATTGGGATTCAATAGTTGAAGACATTATTTAATCAATCCTAGAAAATGAAAGATCTTGGTCCTGTTAAATATTTTGTTGGTTTAGAGGTTCAAAGTTCTTTACATGGTTATTTTGTCAACCAGAGAATGTATACTCAAGATTTGATTTAGGTGGACAATTTGACTAATGTAAAGGAGGTTGAAACTCTTATGGAGTTGAATGTGAAATAACTAAATATATAAGGTCACCTCTTTCAGATCCTATTATGTATAGACAACTGGTTGGTAGCCTTATTTATCTCATAACAACTAGACCCGATATCTCTTATGTTATGCATGTTGTTACTCAGTTAGTTTCTTTACCTTGCCAAATTCATCTTACTGCTGCTCATCAGATTATTTGATACCTTAGAAGTACAATTTCAAGGGGCAACTTCTTTTCTTTAACTTTACCTTTTCACCTTTCTGCATATGCTGATTCTGATTATGTTGGAAGCCTAGATACTCATCATTTTACTATAGGCTAGTGTATTTGTTAGTAGTGGCTTTTTTATTGTCTTGGTCTCGATTACCTAACGATGAAATCAAAGCTTAAAAGCCTTTAAGGATAGTTTTCAGCAGCCTAAAATGCTTAAAATGCTCAAAAGCCCTATAGGGACAAAATGATAATTTTACGTCGGATCGAGGGTTAAAATAATAATTTCTCATAAAAGGGGTAGAAATAGATCAAAAATACTAAAAATGGATGGAAAATAAAAAATAATGAATTTTAATATAAAATAAGCCAGAATTAAACTTAAAATGACAAAAATATACTTTTTATTATCTAAGGAATTGAACCAAATGATGTAATTTTAACACAAAATTTTATGTAAACCTAAAGGGGGCTTATAGACACCTATTGTAGGTCCTTTTCTTAGGCAAGAGCCTGAAAACCAGTAGGGGTGGCCGGGAAAGCCTTGGCGCCAAGACCAGAGGACTGGCTCTCCTAGTGACAGCACTTGTCCTCATAACACCAGATCAACTCGCAAAAACCTCTAGAATTGGATTTTCATCCCATTTTGGAAGATTTCTTCTTCTAGAATCCGACCCAAATTTCCTCTTTGGGGTTTAGAAAAATTCTTAAATTAATTTTCCACATAGAAGAACACCCCAAAGTAGGAATCAACCAAATGAGAAGATTTTTAGGCCATTGGAGTGCTTTCAGTCCACTTGACCTAAACACCAATAAATAGGTGTTCTTCCCCTCTGCAAAAGAGAGAAATTTTTATGCATATATTTCTAAAAATTTGGAGAGATTTTTAGAGAGAATTGTAAGAAAATTATAGAGATAATAATAGTGAAATATTATTAAAAAAGAGGCGAGATATAAGGTTATAATCTTAAAGTATAAACCTATAAATTAAAGAAGAAGCGAAAATGTTGCTGAAACCCGAAGGACGATTCGAGTATTATAAGTAAATAGAGTACTGCTGAAGGGAATCTTGAAGTATGGGTCAATTTCACTTATGGTCACTTAACTTATCACTTATCGCACAAAAGTAACCGACTTTTTTTTTCTGACTTAAATGTCACTGAATTTCTAATATTTTTGCAAAAAAGTCATGTAAACCGGAATCCGACTCCGGCGAGAACCCTTGCCGGATTGATGACATGGCATATGACACGTGGCGACGAATAGTAAATACATAACTTTTTTGCAAAAAAGTTAGAAGTTCAATAACATTTAAATTGAAAAAAAAAGTTGGTTACTTTTGCGCGATAAATGATAAGTTTAATGACCGTGAGTGAAATTGATTTAGATGTAGCATTTGTTGGAAATATTGTTAAACGACATGTAGTTTCTGACATGGCATGCCATGTCATCAATCCATCGAGGGTTCTCACTGAATTCCGATCAACATGACTTTTTTGCAAAAATATTAAAAGTTCAGTGACATTTAAGTCAGAAAAAAAAAGTCGATTACTTTTGTGCGATAAGTGATAAGTTGAGTGACCGTGAGTGAAATCAATCCCTTGAAGTATTAACGAATGAAAAACCTACTCTAAAGGTAATATTAAAAACAAGCTCAAAAAATATTGTTATTTGCCTTTTCTTAGTTTTAATTGCATTTACATATCTTCGTTTTTTTTTCTTCTTTGATTTGTTTTCTATTTTTAATTTAATACTAGGAGGAATAACATAATTATAACTAATCAATAATCATAATTGTATTATATTTAATGTAGTAATCTAATTGTATAATTATAATGCTAGTTGGAATATAAATATATAATTTTAATAGGTTTTTTGCATGTTATTTAGATGCTTTAATTTTGGTTTATAAATCATTCTTTTAGTATGTAATAATTTATTCTAAAGTAATAGTTGTATGATTGTGTGTATATGATATTTGTGATAGTATAATATGCAGAAATCTAGGTTGATTTATAATTTTTAATGATTGATTAGTTGCTGGAATTTTATAGTTAAATGCATGTCTTTTAGGATTAATTGGCAGAAATAACAGTACAACACACAATTGGTTAGTAATTAGAATTAGTAATTTTGTATGTAATTGAAATTGGCATAATATAGGACCTTAATTTGAATAATTGGTTAGTAAATAGAATTATTGCTATGATCATATTCTTGTATGTTTATTTTATGCTTTTTATTAATTTAATTCATGCCATAAAAGAGAATACTATTGATTCATTTTTTAAAGTGTTTATTTTTATTACATATGTGAACATGAATTTTGTGTGTTTATTTAATATTATGTAAATTGCATGCGATATATTTTTAGCACTGTACTCATGCATATTGGGATTTAATGTCAATACTGAAAACCAAATTTGGATTGCTGGGTATAGATGTAACTAATTGCTGCCAATGAACCTAGTTCTGAGATGACCACCTAACGGATCAGTTCCTATTTAGGGTTAAAACACTTATGCTAGTTTGATCGACTTATAGTAGCGGCTCTACAGGGGAAAAGTATTGCACTTCTTAAACTGTTGGCTTACACCATGGATTATATAACCAGAGGGCTTTCCAATTTAAGGCTATGCACTATTGGGCATAGCTTATTGAAGAAGAGTTATTGTAGACACCGGGTTCCGAAACAGCCTAAATCAATGTTACCCAATGATAATTAGACGCCTATTCATGGGCAAAAAGGTTGGAAGTGATTATTTTCTTATTAAATTTACCATTTAGATATAAAAAATAAAAAAATTTAAAAAATGAAAATAAAAATAGAAATATAAAAAGGAGTTTGGAATTATTGTGTTTTGGTCAAAATTGTTATTTAAAAAAAAATATTTCGGGCATTTGCGGCATCCACCGCGCGGGAGGGGGTGGCCTCCGCTTGCGCCAGCGCGCTAGGGAGGATGCCCCTGTTTGCACTACGTGCAATGCGAGGAGCGTCGCTCGCATCGCGCTCGGCCAATGCCCGTCGCTCGGCCCGACGAGCATCCCTAGTAGGGGTGAGCATGGTCGGTTAACCGGTCCATGAGCTCCAGTCCATTAATATCGGTTTTTTGAAATTCCAGTACATTACCATCGGTTAACCAATCCATCGGTTTCGGATCGGTTACCCAATATTTTTCAGTTAACCACTATAATTATAAATATATTCATAAATAAAATTAAAATATTCAAAATACTTAAAAATTAAAATTTTTTCACTATAATATAACATTATTGTTGTTAAAATAAAAATATTTGGTGGATATAAGCAAATTTGTTTTTAAAAATTAATATTTAATAAGTAAATATATTAACCGGTCCATAATCACCTTTAATTAGAATAAATTGTTATAAATTATTAAAAAATTAATAAATTAATTAAAAATTCGGTTTTGGTTCGGTTAACCAGTCACATGAGTCAAAAATCATTAACCAGTCCATTAATATTGGTTTTTTCAAAACACTAACCATTAACCAGTCCATTACAATCGGTTAACCAGTCCATCAGTTCGGTTTCGGTTTTTTTTTAGTTAACTAAGTCCATTGGTTTTTTTGCTCACCCCTAATCCCTAGTCTGCCGAAAACGCGATTTTTGCCCATTTTTCCGATTTTTTTTTATTTTCTTTGACTTTTCACCATTTTTTCCGGGATTGTTAATGATAATTCCCATTTTTGAACCCAAATAAAGGGAAATTTGATAAAAATTTAATTTCTTTCCTTAATTAATTAGATTTTCCATTTTTATTGATATATATAGAAAATTATAGAAAGAGAAAAGAAAAATTCTTTTTAGGTTAGAATTAATTTTTCCTTTTCTCTTCTTCTTCAAGAGAATTCTCTCTATACTTTTTCAGTTTTTCTTCTTCAAATAAAATTTCTTAAGATTCCAAAAACCCATTTTTAATCAATAATCGTCCTTGAGACAAAAAATTAATTTTTTGTTTTTGAAAATTTTCATTTTCATTATTTTTTTAAGCAAATTTTTTTTCTTGGAATAAAATTTCAATTTTTATTATTTTTAATTCTTATTTTGCGGATCAAAGCAAGGAAATCGATCATCTTTCCTCATTCTATTAAATCCGAAATCTGAGGGTAAAAATTCTAAGCTCGACCTTATATTTATTTTTATTTATTTTTTACTTATTTAGTTTTTGTATTACTTTTATTTCTTATTTATAATCATTTAATCAAAATGTAGATCTTTAAATTTATTGTATTTTTATTTATTTTATGTGATATTTGTCATAAACTTAACCTTTTTATTTCATTTTTTATTCTTTTTTCATTCATTTTTTTACCTTTTCTTTTATTATTATTATTATTATTGTTGTTGTTGTTGTTGTTGTTGTCGTCGTCGTTGTTGTTATTATCGTTTTTATTATTGTTATTGTTGTTGTTGTTGTTTGTTGTTCTTATTATTATTATTATTATTATTTTATGTTTTTATGTATTAATCTATTAATGTGTTAATCTATTTATTTTAATATGTGATTTAATTTATTTGTCATCCATAATACATTTTTTATCTATTTTAATTTGTTATTTATTATTTTACGTATTTAATTGATTTTCTTGATTTAATTGCTAACCTTAATTTTCTTGTATTTATTTTCGTTTCAATACTTATTTTCGTCATGTTTAAGCACATTTGCATGCGAAAGAGGAGATCCGGGGATTTATTTTGGTTGATTTATCATTTTTGTCTTTATTTAATTTATTTGTCATGTAATTAGTAATAAAATTATTTATTTTATGCACGCTTAATTAAAAATCACAAAAATATTTATATTAATAAATTGGAATTGTTTCTAATAAAATAGGACCAATGTCTTAATTTCAACCAATAAAATGTCACTTTCAAAAGGAGGATTAATTTGCATAAAATGGGATCACTCATCTCGATTTTCTCACTAAATGTCTAAAATAATTCTCCATTTTTAAGTATGCATGAAGGGATCAACATTCCTACTTCAAATAAATATCTCTGTTTATGTATACTTGTTTATTCATTTGATTTTATCATTTATTTATTTATTTTAATTTTACATTTTGGGAGATTGTATTTTTGTCCCAATTTTATCTTTTAATTTATTTTGTTATTTTATTTACCCTTTTTTTTACCGCTTTCCTCGTTGCTTAAATGTGTGCTTAAATTAATTTGCATGACGTGTGAGAAAAGAGATGGAAATTTAATTGTTAAAAGCGCACTTATAACTTAACCAAGGCATTAATAAGAGTTAAGTTCCGAACTACTCTCTGGTTTAGACCTCCGAGTTTAGATGAACTTTCCCAATTTCTTGTAAATTGGGTGGCGACTCCAAAATATCTCAAAGGTGCTTAAAGGTTTCATGGGATTAGATGAACTTTTCCAATGTTCTATTGGAAAGGGATTCCAAAATATCTCATATTACCCAAGATATAGATGCGATCCCTTCTTAGACCCTAAAAGCGGGCTTTCCGGGAACACATAAGCGGGTTTCGGCGCATCACAGTTTTATACCTCTCTCTTTCAGCCAAGGCCTAATGTCATAAACCTTAAAACCCTACCTTAGGACTCACTTAAATTGTATGTTATGTGGAACCTTTGATTGTTAGTCTAGGTTGGACCTATTTGTTATGCTATGACTTTTTAAGGAAAGATTCGATTTGTTCCCAACAATAGTTGAAGTAGCATTATAAACATCTCCAAATAATGATCGACTATCAAAGTTATATTTATGCTAGACCTTTTTGAAATAAACTTGAATAGTTGAACCTTATCCGAGTTAACTCATAATACCTCAAGATTTATCCAAAAAATCTTTTCTTTTAATAAATGAAAGAGGATATCATAGTTAATTTTGGAATGAACTTATTTTGGTTTATCTAAAAAATTCGAGTAGAGTCCATGTATTCCTATTAGTATATGGACTAAGCCAGCATAGGACAATAGACACCTTGAGTGGAAGTGATAAAGGTGGAGGTTTTCTTTTCACCATGAAATATTTATTTATTCCATATCTTGTATACTTGACATCTAGGCTAAAGTACAAATAACCCTTGCAGTCATAGCTACGTTTGGTTGGATTCAGGATACGTCTAAAATGCTATCCAAGATTGTTACAATAAATGATTCAAGCTTCGGGCAAAGCACTGAGCCAATTATGAAAGTTAATGAAGGACTCAAATAATTCCTGATCGAGATGCTCGAGCCATTAAAGCTAAAATAGATAAAAAGATAGCCATTACTATTCATCCAATTATAATTTCCAAGACTAGTCATCCAATAGATATTGATGATGGGTCTAACAAAATGACGAGAATAGAGAAAGTTGCAGAAGAAGTTTTCGAGAACTTTGATGACTTTGAAGACTATTTGGCCTCTAAAAAGGTTGCCAACAAGAGGGTTCAATAGGATTGGAGGATCGACTTTAGAATGTTGAGAAAATAAGAAGGAATAAAAGCAACTTCGATATTGAAAATCTTACAACCTTCACTATATTGGATGAAAAAAGATTTGCCAGCAAGTTCAAAATGCCTAATAGGAGATCTAGAAATATATGTCCACCAATATGCTACTCTCATGAGCACCATTGGCCTCACTAATAAACAAATCACTAAGCTATTTATGCGATCATTAGCAGAAACTCCTTTAAAGTGGGACCATAGCTTGGAAAATTCGGTAACTCAAGATTGTTAGAACTAATTAGGGCATTCACCAAGCAATATTCATACAATACAAACATTGAAGTGTGTCTTCATGATTTAGAAATGACCAAGCAGAAGGATAATGAAAGCTTTTATAGACTTTCTCTTAAGATGGAAAAATAAGACAACTCAAATAAAGAGACCACTAAATGAAAGTGATCAAGCCCACATAGTGATGAACAATGCTCTGCCTACATAACAAACAAGTTGTAGTATTTGCATTTCAAGACCTTTTTAGATGCATATGATGTGGCAATCAAAGTTGAAGCCATTAAAGGAAATAAAAAGCAAGAGCCATACAGAGGCTAGAATGAGTCTGGTGGAAATAGTTACTAGAATTCCATAATGGTGGATATTCGGGTTATGAAGAATTAAAAGTATTTTAATCTTGACAAACGATTCCCTAAGGTACTGGGTAAACTTTAAGAAAAAGTGATTCTCAAACCATTAGCTCCTAAACCATCACCTAATCTAGTACCTTCACATAAGGACATGTTAGCCTATTGTTGATTTCACCAGAGAGGGGGTCATCACACTGATGCTTATGATAGGCTAAATATTGAAATTCAAGATTTGATTAACAATGGCACACTACTCGATCCCAGCAAAAATCGCCTAAGCACTTAGAACAATTTGCTACCAAATCATAATGCGGTCCCACCATCTTAAGATATTCTAGCCATTGGATTTGGGCTTAGTGAAGAAATGGTACTGTCATCGATCATAGACATAGATGTTAGTGGTTGTGCCTTAGGCCAAATATTAGGACCTTTATCTTGCATCATATTTTCATTTATAAAGAGGTTTTCTCATTATTATTATTATTATGGTTGCATGTTTCATTATAATAAAATTTATGAATATCTATCTAATGCCATTTTGAATATTCCTGGTCATTTATAATTAAAGGAATAATAATTAATTAAGACTAGTATGAGTTTATGTAAGGACCCAAAATATACCCTAGTCGTATTAAGGCATGGTTAGGGTGAAATGGAAACTAAATGCACATGATTAAGCGATAGATGTGTCAAAAAGGACATAACCGTCATTAAACAGAAAGTTTCGACAAGTGCGGCAAGTTGGACAATTATGTAGTTATGACTTGAATTGTATTAAAAGAATTAATTGGTGGGCCAAAACATTAATAAGATTTTATGGTATGCTAAGGATGATTAAGAGATACATTAGGGACTTAAATGGTAATTGGGAAAAAGCAACCAATTGGAGCAAGATAGGTGTAGCATTTTTTGCCATAAAAGTTTAGTATTTAAAGAGGGATTTTGGGAAAGGAGGTCGGTCATTCTTGGCTAAAAAATTAGCATCAAATCTTCTTCTCCTCTCTTCAATTATTCTTTGAAAAAATTGGTCCATCAAGAATCAAGTAAAGCTAAGTTGAGTTTTGGTGCATCTAAGGTATGTTTTATGTGTGTATTTTCTCCCTTTTTCTTGCATATTTCTTGAGACTAGAAATTCTGAGTTTGAGGGAAATGGTAACACGATTTTTGTGTGGTTAAGTGAAGGATCCTAGCAAGAAAGCTAAGGGAGAGGAGAAGGTGTAAACAAGTGTGACCTAAAGAAGCTAATTGGTGCATCAAAGAGGTTCAAAAATTCAAAATTTTATGCACATGTTTAATTGGGTCATGATGCATGTTATGATTTGTATTGGATGTGTTTTAGTTGATATGCGATGGTTGTGGTGAGTGTTGTCTTGAAAATTGATAAATTGTGCATGTGAATAGAGTTAATGAAAAACTGTATTGGGACACACTTGACTCCGAGTCAATTTTTTGGTTATAATTTAGTGTATAGACCTCCATATGATATGATAACTTCCATACCTACATAAGTCATAGAAATTACCATGAGCTAATTTTAGCTCTAAGTGACCCAAAATTTGCCAAAACCGAAGTGTATTTGTTTTGTCCTGGTTATAGGAATAGTTTACATTGTTTTAGTCATATTTGGAGTTTTAGAAATCCAAATGATGTATAATTGGTAACATTGGAAAGATCAGACATAGGGGAACAAAATTGTAGTAGACCATTTTGGCTGAAAATGACGTTTAGTATTTTAAACATTCAGAACAAGTTGAAAGTTCGAGTCTGCCCTGTGCAAAGTGGGGCAGAATGGGTTTACATAGCGGTAAGGAATTCTTGACAGCCGTGTAAAAGCATTCTGCCACTTAAAAACCGATTTTTGTCTCTCCACACAGTGGGCAAGAATGTCTGACCACCATGTGACCTCATTTTTCAGCCTATATTGTGAATTTTTCTTTCCCAATCAAACCCGAACTGCACTAAAAGTTTTCGATAGTTACCCAACACATGTCTATTATTGTGAAGTGAGTATATGAATGAATCTAACTTGAAAATATATGTAAATGATGTTATGGCATAATAGGCTAATAAAGAAATTAAGTGTATACATGGTATTTAATTATCGATATTGACATAAAATGACGTGACAAGTGATATTGAACATGTATAATGAATGTATGGCCATATATGATTAAATCATGATAAAATGCTTATAGTGTATTTGAACCGCATGAGAATAATAGTGAAATGCATATAACATGTTTTGATACATATTTTTAGACACGTATAATTGATATATGAATATAATTGAATGTGCATTAGTTTAATGGGATAAATGAGTGTATGTTATGTAAAGTGAACTAGCGAATGTTGTGCAAAGTGAATATGTGTGTACACGTATAGGTTATATTTGCTCCTGAATCGTGCATAGTGATGGATAAATAGGCATGCCTGTAAGGGTCAGTGTTTGCAGCTGCCTAGTGATCGCACCGAAAGGTGCCTAGTGTTTGATTTGAGACTTTTGTCTCCCAGTGATTTGAGACTTACATCTCCTAGTGTTCGATACTGCTCGTCGGTATCTAGTGTTTCCCATTATCACTATTAATGAGGATTCAGGCAATATAAGAGTTTCAGTGTTATTAAAGTTATAAGTGTATGTTAGCAAAGTGATTGGGAATTAGTTGAGTGATAATGTATGAATGCATGTTACTTTATGTATAATTAAAGTGTTTGTAATAATGCAATGAAATGAACGTGATTGATTACCTTAATTATTATGAGAAAATATTTATTTTATCTATGCCATGTTACGTGTATGATTAGTACAAAGAACACATAAATGACTATTGGTGTGACTAGTGAGGCATCGTAAATAATTGAATATATATTGTGTAAATATGTTTGATCACATGTGTGTGGATGCATAAACGACTTCTGTGAGAGGTCATTCATATCATTATAGTTTCCAAATAAGTTTTATGCTTAGCGTGGGTTTTTAATCTGTGCAGGTACCGATGATAGCATTAAGTTTAAGGACGATCTGTTAAGAGCTATAAGATTAGTAGAGGAGTATGGTATAGAGATTTTAAAGGCTATCATAGTGATGGCCATATTGTAAATGTAATGATAAATGTATGCTAAGTGAATAGAATATGTAAAGTTAAAGAATTAGTGTTTATAATAGTGATTTCGAACATTGTAACTTATTAGTGGAACAAATTAGTATTTTCATTTTTCGTATCATTGTTTTATTTTATAGTGAGATTCGAATATGTTATGCGATTGCATGTGAACTCATGTCTCGAGTTGAGTGTTCTGTTATTCGCCCTCTCATATCCTCTTCGGGGGTATGGGGGTGTTACAGTTTGGTTGATAATCATGAGATGATCATGTGTATGGGGATACAAATCAAACTTGTAGTACTTACTGGGGAACAAGGTACTAGATAGACCTACTATGAAATAAGTTCATGGGTTAATGGTCTTAAGTGTTCTCATAATAGTTATGTCATTAGATCCTTAGACCTGAGATTATCACAGTTTCTTACATAAGGAATATCATGTTTGACATAATCAAATGTTATCTTTAATCAGATAATCATAAAACTTATGATTGAACATGATGAAAATTATGCAGAGAAAAGTGAATAATCAAGATTGAATTTGTCCCTCTTTTATGAGAGATATATCTAATGGGCCCCTTGATAAGTAGGACTAAGAAATGCATGGTTGTACTCAAATGAATTGATAGAGTGATCAATGTCATTTGATTTTATCAGTTTACTTGGTAATTGAGAAACTATATGTTTGAACAATATAATGGTGACATTATTTATGACTTATGTTGTAAGGGCCCGACATGTACCCTAGTGGGATTCGTAAGTATTTGGAGTATAAAAGTGATTGAAATGTGTAATTGACTAATTGAGATGGTTAAATGTAGTTGAGGATACATCTGGTATCAATTAAAAGATTGAGGGCAAGTTGGTAATTTGATATTGATAGACCTTAAGATAAGAAATGATGTTTCGGATCTCCAAAAAATAATTTGAATACAAGGATGTGCTCGTATTAATGAGGAGAATTATATGGTAAAGAGAAATTGATTTTACGGTGACATGAAAATTTGGGTTATCGGACTGGTATAAGTGAACCGGACTGGGAAACAGTCTTAGATTGACTTGAAAATATTAGTGTAAGCTAATTAATATATGTTGAGAATTATATAATCATTTTTATGTGGAAGTGAGCCCTAGTAGTGAGAGAAATAAAAAGTCAAGGGTAAATTGGTTATTTCACATTTATGGACTAAATTGATGGAATTAAGTAAGTATGTGGGCCAATTATGGGAATAATATAGTTATAGGTTAAATACATAAAGAGATGAGAGTTAAAAGATTGAAAAGGAAGTTCGACATAAAAATCTAACATGGACCAATAATAATGTGACACTTGGCATTGGGGATAAGATTGAATTGATGGAGGTATAAAGGAAGAGAGAGGGACGATTTGAAGGGCAAGAAAAGGGAATTCTTCTTCTTCTTCTTCTTCTTCTTCTTCTTCTTCTTCTTCTTCTTCTTCCTCTAATGCCATTTTCTCTCTCCAAGTTCAAGCCATAAAATTTGAATGATGGATTCTATAAGTTTTAAGTATTTTGGAAGGAGAAATGTTATGGAAAGGTAAGGGATAAGTATTTTATACCTTTGATTTCTTCTTAAAGAGTTAAAAATTTCTAATTAGGTGTGGGTTTTGATGAGGAATTGGGATGATAATGACCATGAAAGAGTAGGAAAGCAAGAAAGAAAGTACAAGTAGAGAGGAAGGAGCCATGAAATAAGGTTTGGGAATTTTATGTGTTTTTGTACATTTGATGCTAAATTATATAGTTGTATATGTGTATGGATGATATATGTGAATTGGAGTTCAGATGTGTTGATTGTTATGGTGAAAATGTTTAAATTGTGTAGATTAGATGTTAAAGGAAAATTCTATTTAGATCCCTGTCTGACCTTTGGGGACTGTTTTGGGTATAAGTTGAGTTGTAGAACTCCAACTTAAGTGATTCTAGTGTCGTCAGAACCATGACTTCCATACCTACAAAAGTTCTAGAAATGATCACCAATTCCAGCTCTAAGACCCTCAAAAGTGGCCAAAATAGAAGAGTTTATATTTTAGTCGAGTGACTGGAATCAATTCCTCTTTGGTATTGTTTGACATCAGTTGGGTTTTTAGGCTATAATTCAATATAAAAATCTCCAAATTGGGTGATTCCAATGGCTTATGAACCCTAAGACACATACCTATATGTGTCTAGAAGATGTCAAGATCTAATTTTGGCTCTAATTATTTTGAAATTGATCAAAATAGAAGGGTATCTGTCCTATTCGAGTTAAGGGAACAGCTCTGTTTGTTCAACTCATAATGGAAGTTTTAGAAGTCCAAATTTCATAGAATTTGTGCAATTATAAATTTAACATCTTGGGAAACATCTTCTAAGAAGACAGCTCCACCTAAAAATGAAGTTTACATGTTGGTTATGGCTATACAAGTTAGAAGTAGAGAGCTGATCTGCATCAGTTCCCTTGAGGTGTTTGGTTTACCTGACTCCTCTGTATTAGCTCCCCTAAAGAGCTTGGTTTTCCTGACTCATATTGAGCTCAGTTTTCTTGACTCCTATAGAGCTCGATTTTTCTGACTCATGTAGAGCTCGATTTTCCTGGCTATAGTTCTCCTGTATAGCTCTGTTCACCTGGCTACAGTTCACCTGTTTAGCCAACATTTTGTTTAGTTTATTTTTGTGCTAACTTGAATTAAGTAATGATATGGATACTCCATAATATGATAAATAATTAAGGAATGGCATATAAATAGGAAGTATGCATAGAATTTATATAAGATTAAATGTGGATTACTTTTAAATGGAATTATGTGTACATGGGAATTGTTAAAAATGTAATATGATTGTAAATGAAATAAATGGTATACATAGAAACTACTATTCTGAATGTGAATTTATAATGTGTATGACATCAATATGTGCATATAAGAAATCGTAAGAGTGATATGGATATCATAAATGAAAAAAGTATGTGTATAGCCTGCGCCAACCGAGCCGTGGATAAATAGGCATGCCTATAGGGTTTTGTTTGTTGCAGCCTTTGCATTTCTTGGAACCTGATCAAGTCCCTATGCATTTGGGTCCTCGCGATCCCTATGTGTTTGGATCTTGCTTAAGATCCCTATGTGTTTTAAAAGAAATTAAAAGAAAAAGAAAATGTTTTGTACCTGCGGGTATCTATGCGTTCACCCGTTATCCACCCCTTGGTATATCAGGTAGTAAATGAATTAAAGAATATTAAATGAGCAATATAAGATATGAGTTAATAAATGAATGTGATGACTTGTATTGCGTAAGGAAATATGGAATTAAGCATTTTATATGCATGTGAACATAATGATTATTGTGGCATATATGTTACTCTGAACTTGTACTTCAAGCACCTATGCATTCTCGGATCCCGTATGAATCCCTATGCGAAATATGTGAAAGTACCCTTGGGTACCTATGTGTTTCAATTCTATTATTCCTTTGTGTATTTAGGCAACAATGAATGAAATAAGATTAAAGGAATAATTTGAAGTAAAAATGACTAATTGAATATAGTTATATATGTGAAATACGTGAGCATGTTACGACAAGAACTTATACGTTTTGCTTTTTATTCATGATTCTCTAATGAGTACAAATTAAAGTACTGAGAAATAAATAAAGTATTGACAATTTGTCGGACTATGTGTGATGTGTATGAAATATGTGTAAATTAAAGCATGTACTGATTAAATGATATATGGTAAATGTATGGCTTGTGGGTATTTGAGGAAAATTGTATATATTATGCTTTTTATGTGCAAGATAAATGTATTGAATGATTTGCATATATTTTGGCATGAGAATTATGATGTGAACCTATGGTATCTCCTAACTTATGTACTATATATATATATATATATATATATATATATATATATATGTGTGTGTGTGTGTGTGTTACTTATGCATGTGTTTTGCATCAACAACCACTGGGAGTGGCTGTTCATTTTATGGTTTCCCCACTAAGACTTTGCGCTTAGCACGGGTATTTATCTGTGCAGGTTAAAGAGATAGAAGTATCGTCCGGGCATTCCGCAGTAATTTTGGCCAACAAGTCTGTAGAAGTTGTTATAGGAAGTTTGTTATTGATATTTATAATATCATTAAGTATTGTTCTATAATAAATGATAAGTTGTAATATGATTAATGAATAATGTTGTGCAAGATATGTATGTGTATGCAATGCATATCGAAATTATTTTGTTTTAAAGAAATTTTATTATTCTGTTTCTGTTATTACTACGTTTGTGTCTCCGTCTGGTATCACCCTCCACTCATCATCGCACACTGCCTATGTCATCATACAGTGTGCTACGTACGGGTAAGGGGTGTTACATATGTTTAAACTAGATATCATGTGACAAAAAGATTATAACATGTTCTATTGATTAGGTTAACATTTGACTATCCATCTTCATGTTAGTTAGGTAGTCATAATGTCCTGCTAGAGGCCGCTTCTAACTTATGGGCCTATTATAGGATTAGGCCCACTGCTAACGTAATATGAGCCTATTGGGTCACACATTTAGAATGTAATGAATAGGTTAGGTTTAATAGTCTTGGATAAATAAAACATGTTATTAACTCAATCTGTTAAGTTAGGGTTAATGTGTAAGTGTGTGTGTGTGTGTATGTATGCATATATATACACTTAGTATGTGGTAGCCCTAATAATATATTTTATCTCCACAGTTCTTGAGAAAACAAAGGAGAGAAAAATGAAACCCTAGCTGCAAGCAAAAGGATTCACAAATGAGCTAACACCTAGCAACCGTTCATGTACATTCGAATATGGATACTAGTACAAGGTGGTGGTTCATTGAGCGGCACCTACTGTCTTATTCCAATCTTCGATCAACTCATGAAATTTATAGAAAAGAAAAAAAAAGGTCAATCATTGCAACCCTTTCAGCAAATGAATTGAAATGTATGGATCCTTGGTGGGTTTTTATAGTCATTTTAATTTTATTGTAATATCCCGCTACATTTAATTTTCTTTGTGAGATAATAGTAACCTAGCATCAGAATCCAAACATATGACTGTAAGCATCTAGGAAAATAGTGACATTAAAGAAGAAACCAAAAAGATATTTGAGTTATTCTGGAATGATTTTAATGATAAAGAAGCCTTAGATGTAAAAGGAGTAACAAGTGGTTGTTTTATGCTGAAAAAGAGAAAAAGGTTACCAAAGAAATTGAGGAAAAACTGAATCCCGCAAAAGAAGATGGAGATTTGGTTTTTAAGCAGTTAAATAAGACATAAGCTCATGCAAGATTTCAGGATCTCTTGATGGCTTCAGAAAGAGCATAAAAGGTTTGTGGTTAAAGCACTAGAAAATTTTTGTGTTTCAATTAGAGCTACTCTAGAAGAAATGGTAAACTCTATAATAAAGCAAAACAAATGGGTCATTGCTTTTTTCCAATAAGGACCTACCAATGGAAGGAAAAGAGCATAATAAACCTTTTTACATCTAAGGCGAAATTAAAGGAAATAGAACAAACTATGAAATGCTGGATGACCGGTCAGCAATTAATGTAATTGCTTTGAAATTAATACCCACCGTGGGTATTAAGATGGAAGACCTCAAGCCATCAGATTTGGTGATAAAGGCATATGATGAAATAAAGAGAAACGCTACCGGTACTATCACTACAAACTTTAGAGTCGAGACAATAGAAAGCAAAATGACTTTTACATTCCTAAATATCCCTATGACTTTTGTTTTGCTTTTAGAATGTCCATGGTTCCATAAATTGCAAAGGGTACAATCAACACTTTACCAGATGATAAAGTTTCCCATAAGAGATAAAAAATTATAAAAATTAAGGCTGTATCAATAGGCAAAACCATAGTTGTACTGGGGTTGGAACAACCCTTTATTGACGGGATTTCATGTTGCCCCAATATATGTCAACGAAATGGACCTTCATGTCTCTTTGATTATGAAGAAATTCGATTTCTTACTAGGAAAGGGATTAGGAAAAAAAGGAAATAGAATTACAACCATGCCAGACTTTAAGCTACAGAATAATAAAAGAGGTATAGGGTTTGAAGAAGAAAAAGAAAAGCCTATGAAAAGGGACAAAAGGTTAGACGATTATTTTTTGTCAAGAAAAAGAAGGATTATCCCTAAAAGCAGAACCTGAACCAACGGAAGTCAATGGAATCTGGAAATCTAGTTTCAATATATTTGTAGATCTCAATAATGAAAAAGAACAGAAAGTAGGAGTCGAAGAAATTATGAAGATCGAGAGCTTAAGCTGGACGACGTAAGAAGAACTGCTAACTGCAAAAGTGATGGCTATAATCACCTATCGGTTTATGCATGAAAATTTAGATAGCATTATTGATGAATGAATTGTGAAGTGTTTGAAACATTTGACTTGTTTGATGATGATGTTTTTACCTCCAAAATCAATAAAATGAATCAAATTTTTTGCTTATTTCTTTGATGTATTACCAAATTGCACTGCATATAACGATGAGCATCTCATGAGCATAGTTAACATATATAACATTAAAATCACTAAATTAAACCTTAAAAATGAAGAAAACCTAATAAAGATATTCTTAGCTCCAGATTTTTCCCTAGAAGCAAGGAAAAAACTAGAAATAATACTCAAGCAAAGTAAGAAAGCATTCATATAAACATACTATGACATGATGGGAATAGACAGAGAAATCACTCAATAATTCATTACTACATGATCGGATGCCAAAACAGTAAGGCAAAAGTAAGGGAAAATGCTTTTAGAATTGGCTGATATGAGCCTAAATAGCTCACATTTAGTCCAAGTTTTGTAATTAAAATAATATTTATTGGTAGTTAAATGTGCTAGAATTAGTTGTGTTTTATGTTTTTGTGTTAAGTTTTGTGTTTGTAGGAGAAAAGGGAGAAAATGTGAAGAAGGAGCAAAAATGAACAAGAAAAGAAGCTACTGTCACGAGCGTGACAATCATCACGAGCATGACAGGAAGCGCCAAAGAAAGAAAGGAAAAAAATGCACGAGTCAAGAAGCCAAGCACGGCTCACACATCCAAAGCACGACTCGTGAAGGAGAGCACGAGTCGTGAAGAGCAAAAGAGAAAAGAGAAGAAGAAGAAGGAAGGAAGAGAGGAAGAGAAGAAAACAAAGGAGAAGAAGCACCTATCGCGAGCATGGAGAGTGTCGCAGGGTCGCGATAGGACGCAGAGGAAAGCAAGGTGCTAGCGTGCTCTGTCGCGAGCACGACAAGCATCGTGATCGCGACAGAGAGAGCCGTTGGGCAGTTATATTCAAACATTGCCTTGAAGAGTTGTGTTTTCCCACCAAGATTTGCAACCTTTTTGAAGAGACATCTCAAGGGACATATCTTTTAGAACAATATAAGTATTAATTTCAACTGTAAATTTAGAGGATGAATTTTTACTCAATTATTTTCTGTAAGTTTGGAGAATAAAGTTCTTGAGTTAGAGTTCTAAGATTAGTTTTTATGTTTTAAAGAAGAAGGCAATTGCAAGGAAGAAGACTACAATTGGTGAAGGGAACAAGGGTTGAGAGATCCCCTTCTTCTATTTCTAATCTTTACTTCTTCTTTGTAAATATTAAATGAATGTTATTTAGGAACTTGAATGATATTAACTTTACTATATTCCCATCTATATTATTGGTCTTCGAATGTAGAATTCTCTATTAGTATATTTGCATAATTGTTATAAGTTAAAGGAGAACTGAGAGGTTCGCTTTATCTGACATCTAATAGAAATTTATTATCAAGGCATAGTTTGAGAGATCGCATATTGAGATAATTGCTATAGGTTGGTGAATAATCTTAAAGTATGTAATTAGAATCAACTAGTTCATTAATGAGAGTTAAGGATTAGCATTTTAATTGCATGTTTTGAACATTCTAATTCATGTCGAGAGAGTGGATTATAACTATATTCCAACTTGGCTTGCTGATAAGATTATAAATGTTAATTAAAATGATGGAATCAAGTTCATAACCATTAGTTCTTTATTACATATATTGTCTTCCTTGATCATCATTAACTAGGTTTAATTAGTTTATATGATAGAGTAGTTTAGAGTTAACTTGCAAATTATTTGATCATTGTAAACAAGATTAAAATCAGTTAGTAGTAGTGTGTATTATTAATCAACATTCCTCATGGGATCGATATCTTTTGTACTATATTCGGTATGCCGTATACTTGCGAAATTAGCGCTTAGAAATAAGCCTAACAAGTTTTTGGCGCCGTTACCGGGGAATGTATGATTGATTTATTGCCATTATGAACTTTGATTTATGATTTTGGAGTACAATACTTATTTCATTTTGTTTGTTTGTTTGTTTTGTTTGATTTTGTTTGTTTTGTTTTATTTTTATAAGATTTGATAGTTCATGCCGAGTACAAGGAGTTCTCAAGAAGAACTTGAACCATTGAATCAAAAAATAGAGTGATTTCTTTCAAGTAACCGAAAATCCAACAAGAAGAAGAATAAGACTAGGAGAACTATCATGGCTTAAGAGGAAAATCCACCAAGGTTAATGGATTTTGCCACGCCTGCATTGAGTGGTGCTCAATAAGGGGTGGTAAGGCCTACGGTAAATGCTAATCAATTTGAAATAAAACCATCTCTTTTGCAAATGATTCGAAATAGTATTAAGTTCTATGGTTTGGCAAATGAGGATACCAATGCTCATTTAACAAATTTCTTGAAAATATGTGATACTTTTAAGATCAATGGAGTTTCGGCGGATGTAATTAAGGCTTTTTCCTTTCACTTTGAAAGATAAGGTTAAGGCTTGTTTGAATTCCCTTACTAGAGGATATATTACCACTTGGGACCAATTGGCCCAAGCATTTTTATCTAAATATTTTCCTCTAGCCAAAACTGCAAAAATTATTAAAGATATCACAAGATTTGTTCAACATGATAATAAATCTTTGTATGAAACTTGGGAGAGGTTTAAAGAATTGCAGAGTAGTTGTCCTTATCACAACCTTCCTATGGAGTTGTTAATGCAAACTTTCTACAATGAAGTGAATCCCACAACTAGGCGGACTATTGATGCTGTAGCTGGTGGCTCTCTTATTAGGAAAACGACAGAAGTTGCCTTCGAATTATTAGAAGAGATGTCCATGAACAATTGTATGTGGCCCATCGAAAGAGTAAGGGAATCTAATTCTTCTAATGTTAGGGAGTGCATTCACTTGATCCTGTGGTAGCATTGCAATCCCAAGTTGAGGCTTTGACTCATAAGCTTAATAGCCTAGGAATGGGAGGAAGTTCACAAAATGGTTGCACCATTTGTGGTCAACAAGGTCATTCTAGTGAAGTGTGCAATTTAGGAATAGCTAGTACGGAGGAGTAAGTGAGCTTTATCCAAGGACAAGGGCGTGGGAATCCATATTCAAACACCTATAACCCTAGTTGGAGGAGCCATCCTAATTTTTCATGGGGGAATACTAGCAATCAAAACAGGGGTGTAGGATTTCAACAACCTCAAGATAGATTTGGAGCTTTAGAGGTTAAGATAGATAGGTTCTTAGAGGGGATTAATATGAAGTTTAGTTCACAAGAAGAGAACCAAAAGAGGCTGGAAAATAAGTTTGATCAAATCACTAAAAATCAAGCCTCATCTATCCATAACTTGGAGGTGCAATTAGGGCAAATTGCTAAGGCTTTACCTTCACGAATGCAAGGAAAATTACCAAGTAATACGGAGGAAAACCCAAGGAAACATCTGAAAGCAATCAAATTGAGGTCAGGTAAATCCTATACTAATGAGTTTGTCTCTACTAACAAGAATGAAGATGTGCAGTAAAAAGAGCAAAAGGATGAGTCTTCTGTCGTGAGCGCGACAGAAGAGACACCAGCCAATATCGCGAGCACGGTACCCTTCGCGAGCGCTCTAGCAAAAGGAGAGTCTTCTGTCGCGAGAGCGACACCTGTCGCAGGCGCGACAGATGGGGCTTCAAAGGCAAATTCTTCAAAAGTGTTTCAACCTCATCCACCATTTTCGCAACGTCTTAAGCAGCAAAACCAAGATAAGCAATTCCAATCTTTTATTGATGAATTAAAGCATTTGCATATCAATTTGAATTTTATTGAGGCTATAACACAAATTCCTAACTATGCAAAATTTTTTAAAGACTTAATTTCTAAGAAAAGAAGCTGGGAAGACATATCCATTGTTGAGTTGACTAAGGCATGTAGTTCAATAATCACAAATAATTTGCCCACTAAGCTTAAAGATAATGGGAGTTTTACTATTCCTTGCACCTTAGGGGATGTTGATTTTCCTCAATGTTTATGTGATTTAGGGGCAAGCATTAATCTTATGCCTTTGTCTATCTTTAAGAAGTTAGGTTTGGATTATGTTGAACCTACATCCATGGTATTGAAATTGGCTAACCAATCTATTAAGCAACCATATGGCATAGTGGAAGATGTGCTTGCTAGAGTGGATAAGTTCATTTTACCTTCTAACTTTGTTATATTAGACTTTACATATGATGTTAAATGCCCATTGATATTAGGAAGACCTTTCATGAGAACTGGTAGGGCTTTAGTTGATGTTTATGAAGGAACCTTAGTCTTAAGAGTGGGGGAAGATAGTGTCGAATATCACATGGATAAAGCACTCAAATATCCCATGGATGAGAATGTGTGCATGAAAATTGATGTCATTGATGCGCGTGTTTTGGAAATAATGGATAGTGCAGGTCAAGAGGAGGTCAATGTTGAGGAAGTTCATGAAGAGGTAGAGCAAGAGAGCTTAAAGCTAGAACTTTTATTCGAAAATGAAGCACCTTTACCACCTTCTATTATAAGTCCTCCTAATGTGGAATTGAAAGAACTACCAAGCCATTTGAGGTATGCATTTCTTGGTTCAAATTATACTTTGCCTATCATTGTTTCTAACAAGTTAACTAGTAAGCAAGAGGCTTCATTATTAGAGGTTGTTAGAAAAAGGATTAAGAGTATAGGTTGGCAAATTTCTGATTTACAAGGAATTAGTCCAAACATTGTCATGCATAGAATTAACATGGTAGATGAGTGTCAACCTAAGGCTGATAAACAAAGGAGGCTTAATCCCAATATGAAGGAGGTTGTTAAAAAAGAAGTCATTAAGTTGCTAGATGCTGGGATTATCTATCCGATTTCGGATAGTGCATGGGTGAGTCCAATTCATTGTGTACCTAAGAAACGGGGAATGACTCTAGTTAGAAATAAGAATGGGGATTTGACTCCTACTAGAACCACCACGGGTTGGAGGGTTTGCATTGACTATAGGAAGTTGAATTCAGCCAGTAGGAAGGACCACTTTTCTTTGCCATTCATTGATCAAATGTTAGAAAGGATAGCTGGCCATTCTCATTATTGTTTTCTTGATAGTTATTCGGGATATTTCTAAATATTCATTTACCCTAGTGATCAAGAAAAGACCACCTTTACTTGTCCATATGGGACTTTTGCCTATAGGAGAATGCCTTTTGGGCTATGTAATGTACCAGTAACTTTTCAAAGGTGCATGACTTCTATTTTTGGGGACATGATAGAAGAGATCATGGAAGTTTTCATGGATGATTTTTCGGTTTATGGTGATTCGTTTCATTTATGTTTGAGTAACCTAGATAGAGTATTGGCTAGATATGAGGAGACCAACTTGGTTCTCAATTGGGAAAAATGCCATTTTATGGTTGAAGAGGGGATAGTTCTAGGTCACAAGATTTCAAGTAGAGGTATAGAGGTAGATAGAGCTAAAACTGAATTGATAGAAAAGTTACCTACACCTACTACCCTTAAGGGTATAAGATCCTTTTTAGGGCATGCTGGTTTTTATAGAAGGTTCATAAAGGATTTTTCATTAATTGCTAAACCTTTAACTAACTTATTGGTAAATGAAGTGCCTTTTGAATTTTCCAATGCATGTATGAAAGCTTTTGACACTTTAAAGAAAGCTCTTGTGAGTGCACCTATTATAACTTCACCAAATTGGAATTTACCTTTTGAAATCATGTGTGATGCAAGTGACCTTGTTGTTGGATGTGTGTTAGGTCAAAGACAAGGTAAACATTTGCATGTCATCTATTATGCTAGCCATACATTGTCACCACCTCAAGTAAATTATACAACCATTGAAAAAGAAATGTTAGCAGTTGTCTATGCATGTTATAAATTTAGGTCTTACTTGTTAGGATCTAAAGTCATAATCTATATTGATCACGCAGCACTGAGGTACTTATTGGCTAAAAAAGATGCTCAACCTCGTCTCATTCGTTGGGTTCTTTTATTACAAGAATTCGACCTTGAAATTAAAGATAAGAAAGGCTGTGAAAACTTAGTATCTGATCACTTGTCAAGGTTAGAAAATGATGATGGACCTATAGGGGAGAGCAATGAAATTAATAAATCCTTTCCGGATGAATCATTAATGTCAATTGACCAAGTACATGTGCCATGGTTTGCGAATTTTGCTGACTTTCTTGTTGCAGGGATAATTGTTTGTTGATTTTGCTAACTTTCTTGCTGCAGGGATTGTACTTTATGGATTGACATGGCAACAAAAGAAAAAATTCTTTAGTGATGTCAAGAACTACCTTTGGGAGGAACCCTATTTGTTTAAGATAAGTGGCGATGGTGTAATTTGAAGATGTGTGAGTGAGGAAGACTATGTAGACATTTTGACACATTGCCATTCTTCTTTGTATTCGGGTCATAATGGTAGTACCAAGACTGCCTCTCGTGTGCTTAAATGTGGTTTTTATTAGTCCACCCTATTTCATGATGCTAGAAATTTTGTAGCTCAATGTGATAGATGCCAAAGGGTTGGTAACATTGGAAAGAAAGATGAGATGCCTTTGAGTAATATTTTAGAAGTTGAGATCTTTGATGTTTCGGGGATAGACTTTATGGGTCCTTTTCCTACATCTTTTGGGCAAAATTATATATTGGTTAGGGTAGACTATGTCTCAAAATGGGTTAAAGCTCAAGCATTGCCAACTAATGATTCAAAGGTGGTGATCAAGTTTTTGAAGAAAGTCTTTTCAAGGTTTGGAGTGCCAAGAGTTATAATAAGTGATGGAGGTACGCATTTCATTAATCGATCTTTTGCATTATTATTGCATAAGTTTGGTGTGCATCATAGGGTAGCTACTCCTTATCATCCACAAACTAGTGGCCAAGTAGAGATTTCCAATAGAGAGCTCAAGTGGATACTAGAAAAAATAGTTTCTAACTCTAGGAAAGATTGGGCACATAAACTTAATGATGCACTATGGGCATATCGCACTGCATTTAAAACACCTATTGGGATGTCACCATATAGGTTAGTATATGGAAAAGCGTGCCATTTGCCTGTTGAGCTAGAACAAAGAGCTTATTGGGCTATTAGGGCATTGAATTATGACATTAAGGAGGCTAATGTCAAAAGATGTTTATAGCTAAATGAACTTGATGAATTATGTCTTATCTCTTATGAAAATGCAAGAATCTATAAAGAGAGATCTAAGAAGTGGCATGATGCTCACATTAAATATAAAAGCTTCAAGGTTGGAGATAAAGTTCTTTTATTCAACTCTAGGTTAAAATTATTTCCTAAAAAATTGAGGTCAAGGTGGAGTGGACCTTTTGAAGTCACACAAGTATTTGACCATGGTTATTTGGAGCTTAAAACTGATAAAGGGGACTTGTCTAATGGTCAAAGGTGTAAGGTGTATTTGGATGGAACCTTTCAAGAAAGAGAGGTTTCATTTATCTCTTTGAAAGTGGTTTGATGGTTATTTGCATATTATGTTTTTCTTTTTATTTATGTATTGCATTATTTTTAAGTGGTTTTTGTATACTAACATAGTTTGTTTTAGTTTTACAGGTTACATTAGTTAGTATGTCATAATTGTTATTCAAATTTATAGTGTCTTCTTGAAAAGAAAAAATTATTCTTTGAATTTTCCTCACTGTCACGAGTGCAACAGTGTAGCTAAGATGTTTTGCAGGTTGCTGTCGCAAGTGTGCCAGGCATGGCGCTCTCGACTGAATAATTTTCAAGTTGGGCAATTCGATTTTGTCGCGAGCACGACAGACAGAAGCGAAAATAATCTATCTCGAGAACGCGATGGGTTTCGCGAGCAGTGAATTGGGGAATTCGATTCTATCACGAGGTCACAACAAAATATGGAATTTAAAAATCTGGGGAATTTATGACCGTTGGAAACCCACTTTTTCCTCCCCTATAGATAGTTTTTTTTTAGCCCTAACTCTTCATTTTACTTTACTTTTTGAGTTGTCTTTCATTTTCTCTCAGTTTTTCTTCCAAATTCTCTCAAATCTCTTCTTCCTTGCTCATTTTTCTGGAGTTTTCAAGTTTTTGCTCTTATTTTCTTCTTGAGTTTATTCTGCTAGTCTACCTTGTTCACAAGACTCTACACGATGGTATGCATAAAGACTTTGGGACACAAAGACAAGCGGCTTGCAGGGAGTTCTATTTCTCCAAGCCATGACTCGATTCATCTTCAAAACATGTTTGAGTGTCCTTTTCCGATTTATTATGAGGAGAAGGGCGAGAAATTTCAGTATTTTGCAAAGAAAAATTATGTTGGTATGCTGCATATTGATTTTTCTTTGTTGAATGATTTAGAACTTACACCACAGTTTGAAAAATATTTGAAATACATGAAGTGGGGTAAGTTTGTCCATATGAGTTTGCCTGTGAGGATGGACTGGGCTGTAGAAATTTTTGTGACCTTGGATTATATTGACAAACGTAGAGATAAATTAAAGTTTAGGCTCCAAGGTCATGAATATATTTTTGGCTTTGACGAAATGCATAGTTGGTTTGGCTTTCCACTAAATGGTAAACAATATGATTCTCATGTTTTCGATCCTAGACCCGTTTGGAAAAAGTTAACTGGTTTGGATACCTTCAACAATAAAAATTCCACCAATCGACATATTAAAGATGACGTGTTGATGCTTTTTCATAAATATCTTTGTCATGCTTTGTTTGGTTGAGTCGAGAGTACTAAGGTTCAAACCAAAGATTTATTTGTTTTAGACTTACTGCAATCTCGTAAAACATCATGTTCTATAGATTTTATTTTTGATGGCCTATACCATGCATCAATAGCTCGAAGTAAAACTGTCGGTATATGGTCACAGGAATTATCTTAGGGTGTTTAGGGGATTTGGATAATTTTGTGTTGGATGAAAATGATTCTGTTGCCATGCTAGATGCTAAATATTTGAGAAACTCTAATGTGTTGGAAAGAGGAGGTTGGCCTCCCAAGTTTATTTCTCGAAATGTGCAGGTTGGAGGTCCAAGTGTGGACAAGGGAAAAGGAAAGGGCCCTGAACCTTCCACAGTAGCTGCTGCAGAAGAGGAGTCAGATGATGTAGAATTTGAAGACGAGGAGGCTGGAGGATCTTCTCATAGCAGCAGTGATTTTGCTGGTTGGCAGCAGGTACTTACAAGGTTAAATGGCATGGCAGCTGCTAACTAGCAGTTGGTGCAACGTTTGGATGGAATCGAGGCAGCAAATCAGAGTATGGCTATGCATGTGGATTCAATGGAAGAATCCATGCAAGCAGTTCATAAAAATAAGAAGAGCCTTAGCCGGAAGTTGCTTTCTTTCTTTGGCAAGCAGAATGTGGAACCTTCGCCATCTCCGCCTAATTCCCCTAGTTGAACTTTTTGAGTTTGTTTTCTCCCTCTCTTTTAACTTTTATGTGATTTAGTTTGTTTTGTGTATATGTTTTGCTTATTTATTTTATGTGTTTTGTGTATATGTTGATTTTCTCACACAATGAGGACATTGTGTCCTTTAAGTGTGGGGGAATGCCCTGTTATGTGCATGTAAATTTGTGTGTTTGTTTATTTAGTATAGCCTGTGGTTTTGCATGAACTGCTAGCTTTAGGTTTTTGTTTTTGCATATGTTGTTAGTATTAGGTGTGTTGAGTTTGATGTGTATATATATGTGTAGATTGTGGGTGAGTTTGATTTTAGAATTTCTTTTAATTTAGTCTAAGTAGTCAAATTCTTGAACAACATCGTTGTTTATTTTACTTTGGCATTCTAATGTGCATAATGAAGGTCATGACTTGGCAAAGCACTTTAGTGTAGGTTCTTTTTAAGTTCAGTATCTTTTCACATGTACAAAAATATTGTTTTGGCAATTCATTGCTTAGGATAGTTTGATCTATAGTTGAAGTGAGCTTTTGAGCCTTATACATTAAACGTTTTCTTATATGAGAGCCTTTATATGCCATATGCTCTAGAACTTGTCTTTAGTAAATTTTGAGACTACATTTAGTATAGGATGTGCATGAAAAATGATAAGGGCATTTAGAATAAACCATTTTCGCTTGCTTTAAAAACTTACCTTTTTAACTTTAGGTAGCCAATTTTGAGCCTTTAGCCTATTTTTGTTGTTAAGCACATAATTAGCCAAATTCTTTTGCTAAACAATAAACTTTTCTTTTATTACCCTTTTTGTGGAGAGAACTAAGATTATTATATCATTGGAGATATATTTTGTTTAATGCAAGCATGATGTAGATGAATTATGAGTGAAATTTCCTTCTTGTCAAAGTCCAAATAGAAAAAAAAAAAAAAAAAAGATAAAAGTGGGATGGAGCATAAAATGCACCCACCATATTCAAAAAGAAAAAAAAAAAGAAAAAAAGAAAAAAAAAAAGGAAGAGAAACTAGTAAGAAAATGTGGACATTAAGAAGGGAATTAGAATAATAGTTTACAATGTAATGAAATCATGCTATGTTTAAATTTTAAGTCTCCTATGATATAATTATACTTTTTCTCTACACATAATAAGTCACTTAATCCAAATTGTACTACCTGAACCTTAAGCCAAGCTACAACCTTTTATAAGACCCTTTTAATTTCATGTACTACTTTATACTAGAAGTGGAGATGTTTACTAATTACAATCTTATGGTATGCAATGGCATATTTAAGGAATGAGAGAAATACTAACCCATAAACACATTGAGTGATTGAGTGCTTGAAGAACATAGTGTTTGAGTGAGAATTACTTTAGGCAATATTTTGTGTGAAATAATTTTTACATGTGTTAAGATATTCAATTTCTTGAGTTCAAACATTCTTGTGTTTTGCAATTTCATGGTTTTCCAATTGTACATGGGAGTTGAAGTTTAATGAACAATGATAGTATTTAAGAAATTGTACATTTAGGCTAATGTGTTAAAAGATGAAAGTTTATGCATGTTGTTCCCAAATGTTAACCAAATATGAATGTGAGCTCCAAAATTGTGTGCATGCTAGTTTGTGTTATGTGTTTGTTCATTTGTTGTTATGTTTGCTTGGGGACAAGCAAAAGTTTAAGTGTGGGGGTTTGATATGAGCCTAAATAGCTCATATTTAGTCCAAGTTTTGTAATTAAAATAATGTTTATTGGTAGTTAAATGTGCTAAAATTAGGTGTGTTTTATGTTTTTGTGTTAAGTTTTGTGTTTGTAGGAGAAAAGGGAGAAAATGTGAAGAAGGAGCAGAAATGAACAAGAAAAGAAACTACTATCGCGAGCGCGACAATCATTGCGAGTGCGACAGGAAGTGCCAAAGAAAGAAAGGAAGAACATGCACGAGTCAAGAAGCCAAGCACGACTCGTGAAGGAGAGCACAAGTCGTGAAGAGCAAAAGAGAAAAGAGAAGAAGAAGAAGGAAGGAAGAGAGGAAGAGAAGAAAACAAAGGAGAATAAGCGCCTGTCGCGAGCATGGAGAGTGTCGCGGGGTCGCGGAGAAAAGCAAGGCGCTAGCGTGCTCTATCGCGATCGCGACAGAGAGAGCCGTTGGACAGTTATATTCAAACATTGCCTTGAAGAGTTGTGTTTTCCCACCAAGATTTACAACCTTTTTGAAGAGACATCTTAAGGGACATATCTTTTAGAACAATATAAGTATTAATTTCAATTGTAAATTTAGAGGATGAATTTTTACTCAATTATTTTCTATAAGTTTGGAGAATAAAGTTCTTGAGTTAGAGTCTTAAGATTAGTTTTTATGTTTTGAAGAAGAAGGCAATTGCAAGGAAGAAAACTACAATTGGTGAAGGGAACAAGGGTTGAGAGATCCCCTTCTTCTGTTTCTAATCTTTACTTCTTCTTTGTAAATATTAAATGAATGCTATTTAGGAACTTGAATGATATTAACTTTACTTCTATTTCCATCTATATTATTGGTCTTTAAATGCAGAATTCTCTATTAGTATATTTGCATGATTGTTATAAGTTAAAGGAGAACTGAGAGGTTCGCTTTATCTGACATCTAATAGAAATTCATTATCAAGGCATAGTTTGAGAGATCGCATGTTGAGATAATTGCTATAGGTTGGTGAATAATCTTAAAGTATGTAATTAGAATCAACTAGTTCATTAATGAGAGTTAAGGATTAGCATTTTAATTGCATGTTTTGAGCATTCTAATTCATGTCGAGAGAGTGGATTAGAACTATATTCCAACTTGGCTTGCTGATAAGATTATAAATGTTAATTAAAATGATGGAATCAAGTTCATAACCATTAGTTCTTCATTACATATATTGTCTTCCTTGATCATCATTAACTAGGTTTAATTAGTTTATATGATAGAGTAGTTTAGAGTTAACTTGCAAATTATTTGATCATTGTAAACAAGATTAAAATCAGGTAGTAGTAGTGTGTATTATAAATCAACATTCCTCGTGGGATCGACATCTTTTGTACTATATTCGGTACACTGTATACTTGCGAAATTAGCGCTTAGAAATAAGCCTAACATTGGCCGAGAAAATAAAAGAAGAAGTGTAAAACAAATAAATACCAAATTTTTTGAAGTGGTAGAATCCCCACATGGTTAGCAAATGTTGTTTTGGTAGCAGAGGATGGATGGATAAGAGTTTGTGTAGATTATATAGAGCTGAATAGAGCTTATCCCAAAGATGACTTCCTGTTCTCTGACATCGACATCCTAATAGACAGTGCTGCTATGTGTGCTATGTATTCTCTAATGGATGGCTTCATGAGATATAATCAAACATTAATGGCTATTATTGACAATATCAAGATGACCTTCATCATTGAATGCGGAACTTATTATTATAGAGTGATGCCATTCAGAGTAAACAATGTTGGAGCAACTTATCAATGAATGACCACCACACTACTCCATGAAATGATGCATAAGGAGGTGGAAGTCTATGTGGATGATTTTATTGTGAAGACAAAAACCCAAGAAGAACATGGAATTGCTTTAGAAAAATTCCTAACCAGAGTAGAGAAGTATAATTTAAGGCTGAATTCCAAGAAGTGTCTATTCGGTGTAAACTCAACAAAGCTACTAGAGTACATTATAAGCCAAAGAGGAATTGAAATCGATTCAGAGGAGGTCAAGGACATTTAAAAAATATCAACCTTGAAAACAAAAATGAAATTTGAGGATTCCTCAAGAAGGTACAATATACTGCCCGATTCATAGCAAAACTTACAACAGTTTATGAATTGAATTTCAAGTTGTTCAAAAAGAATCAGCCACTAGAGTGGATGGAGAAATGTGAAATTGCATTTGATAAAATCAAAGAGTAAATAATGTCCCCACCAAAGCCCTCATGCCTAGGGAAGCCTTTAATCTTATATTAGTGATTGAAAAAGCATCAATAGGGGCATTACTAGCAAAAGAAGATGATGACCAACTCGAAAATGCAGTTCCCTACATAAGCAAAAACTTCCTGGATTATAAAGTCAAATACATAGATGTTGAGAAGACCTTTATAGCCATGACATAAGCTATTAAGTAATTAGAACACTACTTAAAATCATACAAAGTAGTCGTGGTAACCAAGATAGACCTTCTTAAGAATTGTACTTAGCACCTTCATTAATGAGAAAGCTTGCAAAATGGATGGTGATGCTGCAAAAATATGACATTAAATACATGACCAGGAAATTAATAAAGGGGAGAAAAATAATAATAGAATTCTTAGCATAACACTCCATAATGAATGACTATAAATTGGAATTGGAATTACCTGATGAAAACTTGGGGGAAACAAAAATTCAAGGCTGGGGAATTTTTTTTACAGTGTGTTAAATTAGAATGGATCAAGAATTAGTGTGATTCTTATTTCACCAGGTAGTGACATGTTACCTTTGGCAAAAAAAAGTTGAATTTTTAGCCACAAACAATATGGTTGAATATGAAGCATGCTTTTTGGGTCTAAAGTTGCTTTTAGCCTTTGAGGCAAAATAAATTGAAGTATATGGAGATTCCACGTTGGTGACTCAGCAAGAAAAAGGAAAATGGGAGAAATGGATAACAAGTTAAAACCTTATTAAGAAGCTTTGAATGATATTCATGCAAATTTCAACATTCATCCTTAGAAAGGACAACTAAATGGTAGATGCATTAGCTTTTATAGCCTCCATATGGCAAAATCCTGAGAAAACATCCTCTATGCCCATCATAGTAATGGCATCTAACAAACTGTTATATGAGAAGAATGATTTGAAGATTAATCAAATAGAAGGTGAAGAACTCCCCTAGTGCCAAATTTTTCTAATTTTCTTAGAAAATAGAATAACACCAGAAGGAGTAAGTCCTAAGGAACTACTAATATTGAAAAGGATGGCAGCTCAATAATTTTGCTTTAATGGGCTACTATACAAAGGACATCCGAGTGGGATCCATCTCAGGTGCCTGGACAAGAGAGAGGCTTAGGAAGTAATGGAAGAAATTCACAAAGATGTATATGGTCACTATATGATTGGAGCAACATTGGCCCAAAAAAATTGTAAACAATGATATTATTGGTCAACGATGGTGTCACACCCCGTTTGCCCTCTAGTAGTATGAGCCATGTTTGTGCATGTGCATTGTATGAGTTTTAACAGGTATAAAAGGCATTTTTGATAGAAATGTATGTTTTAAGAGTTTTGTTAGCATGTGGATGCATGTATAGTGTTAGAGTGTGTTTTTTGGGCTGTGCTTGTGTGTGTGTGCTCATACTTGTAGGGTGTTATTAGTTGGGAGAGTTTTGGGTGTATGTGATGTATGTGTAAAAGTATATCATAGTAGAGTATGTCTAAGTGGGAGAGCATTGCGTGTGTGTGTGATGTATACATGTAGTGTGTGAGTGATTGGTTTCCACCACTAGGAGATGGACATGTGGCCTAGGGTTGACAAGGGGAAATTATAGAGGAAAGAGAAAAGAGAACAGGAAATTCTGCCTCTCCATCCCGTTCTCTCTTCTCTTCACCTCCCTTCTTCCTCTTCTCTTTCCATTTTGGTGTCCTAGCTTGGATTCAAGCTTGTGTGGTGGGAATTGATTTCTCCTTGAGTTTGATTGGTAAGTTTTCATGCATTTGTCTTGTTATTGTTTAAGTTTTCCATCTTCATCATCTTCTCTTCTTCTTATTTTCTGGGTTTGGATCTAAGTTAGGGTTTTGTGTTTGTGTGTTTTGATGGTTTGATGCTTAGTTGAGCCTCCTCGTGAGCCAAAGGGCAAAGAGAAGGTTGAATCTAGTGGATCTAAGCTTTAAGAGCAAAGGATTTCAAGGTTTGGGAATTTTCTGCTCTTAAATGTGAAAATGTCCATATGTGTTCTTGATGAATTTCTGGAAATTATGGTGATCTTGATGTGTTTTGTGGTTCAAATATTATGGGTTTTGTTTTAGATGTGCTAAGGAAGTTCAATTGTGGTTTAATGAATTTAATTGTGATCTTGAATGTGATGATGATGAATAGTGCTGATATTTCAAATTGGGTAAATTGATGTTGTTATTGGCATGATTTAGTTGGAATTCTTGGTATATATGTTGTGGTATATGTTATATTGTGTTTGTTGTGGGTGTTGGATGGCTGGAATTGAGGTAAGAGACCAAGTGGAGTGATTTATTTGTTTGTGTGTGATTTTGGAGAAGAAGGAAATCTGCAGAATTCTGCAGATTTTAGAAAACCCGTATCTGTCGCGATCGTGAGCGCGACAGAGGCCGATGTTCCATCTTTCGTCCTGTAGTGATCTTTGTGGCGTGACACCTCTCTCTATCGCGAGCGCGACAGCGTCGCGATCGCGACAGAGCGCTGGTGGCTGCACTGCTAGCTCGTGCTATCGCAAGCACGCGACTTGTCGCGAGCCCGCGATAGCGAAGAGAGCTCTCTGTCGCGATTGCGACAACGTCTTGAGCACGACAGAGCCGGCTACACGTTCCTTCTCGCGATCGCGAGGTCTATCGCGGGTGCGACGCGCGGGGAGCTTAGCTCATGTCGCGAGCGCGACAGCTCTGCTGCCCATCTGGGTTTCTCTTCTCGCATGCTTGTGTGCGAATCTTTGAATGATGATGTTTTTGGATTACATGCAAGATTAATGTTACGAATTATATGAATGGGTAATTATGAGTGATATATGAATGAGACTTTGAATATTATGAATTGGATTGAGTGGTTTATGCATAACCTGCTAGAGTCAGTATAGTAGATAGTTAGGCATGCCTAATAGAGTCTTATAGCTGCAGCCTCAGTTCAGTTTGGACCCCGATCAGGTCCCCGTTTGGTTCCTCGCGAACCCTTTAATGTGTTTGGATCTTGTTTAAGATCCCTTAATAAAATGTTTTGTAAATGACAAAGTAAAATGGTTTGCGATTCGTACCCATAAGGTACTGTCAGTAATCAGTTCATACCCGTAAAGTACTGTCCGTTCACTCGTTATCCACTACCTCGAGTCAACAGGTGCTTAATTACTTTGAACTATTTTGATAATTATGAGAATGTTTTATCCGAATGTGTACCATGATGAGTTAATATGAATGCAATTATGTATTATCAAATGTATGACTATTTGTGTTCGCATGTTCATATTTATATCTAATGTGTATTTCTGATTATGCCACTTGAATGTGTTTTGTTTGACGACCATTGTGAATGGCCGTCCTTTTCATGTGTGTGTTTTCCCATTAAGCGTTTATCGCTTAGCACGGTGTGTTTACCCGTGCAGGTGCGGAAGGAAGTTTGCTTTGGGAGAGTCACCGCAACCAGGCCAACACAGCTGGGTTCTTAGTGTAGGGCTTAATTTCGTAGCTTGATGATTCTTTTTGTATAGAACTCTCTTATGTTAGTTTTGTAATAGCTTCCGCATATGTATATTTTTGGATATGTAATTATCTTTTGTACCTTTGGGTTGATCAAACAGTAATGTAATGTTTTCCGTTATATTAATGCATGATCAGCTTCTTTCATGAATGGTTGTGTAAAATTTTAATTACCCTGTATTTTGGTATGTATGTTCGTGTATGAATGTATGTTTATCCTGTATCTGTGTGGTGACACCTTTACCCATACGGCATCTCGCTCCTTATCGGATGGGATCGCCTACGTATAGGTAGGGAGTGTTACAGATGGAGGCATACTACTATGATCTAGTGCAAAAGTACCATGAATGTCAAATACATGAAAATCTAAGTCATATTCCCTTAAGTGAACTCACAATACTCATATTGTCATGGCATTCCTAGCATGGCAAATATACAAAATTAGAGAAATCAACCCAACATCATCAAATGAACACTATTATATAGTGGCGGTGATGGATTAGTTCTCCAAATAGATGGAGGCGCAATCATTCAATAAACTGGGGGCAAGGTAAAAGAGCAAGTTTGTTGAAACACGATGAATATGTAGATATGGGATACCCCATCTTATGGTCACGAATAATGGAGTCTAATTCCTGGTACATACTAATGAAGTTTTTGGAAAATATAGGATATTACACCATAAATCCTCTTCTTATAGACCACAAGCTAAAGGAGTTGTTGAAGTGGCTAATAAAATAATCAAGAAAATTTTAGCATAAATGGTCATTAGTTACAAGGATTAGGCTGACAAACTATTATATGCTGTTTGGGATTATAGGACAACATTACGAGCATTGACTGGAGAAATGCCATTTTCTTTGGTACATAGTGTAGAGGCAGAGTACCACCAAAATTAAAAATAAAATCACTCATGGCCATGCTAGAAGCTAATATACCTAAAGTTAAATGGATGCGATCATAATGTGATCACTTAATACTAGTTGATGAGAAGAGGCTACTAGCATTAACCAGATTTACCAAAAGAGAATGGCTTAACTATTCAATAAGAATGTCAAACCCCACGAGATCAAAGGAGATTTAGTTCTTAAAAAAATAAGACCGGGAGTACAAGATCCAAGAGGAAAGTTCAAGCCCAACTAGGAAGGCTCATACCTTATTAAAACATTATTGATGAATGGCGATACGCAATTAACATACTTGGAAGGGAATGAGTTCAAAGGGCCAGTTAATGTGGACAGGCTCAAGAAGTAATACGTATTAGGAGAAATTCTGTGGATAATAAATGTTATAAAAATATATATATGCTCATATTCATGTTCATTTTGGTATTTGATGTCATTTCATTTGCATTAAATAAATAAAGCATGATTTTGCATTTATCTTGTACTAATAACATTTTAAGGTAATTAAAATGTTTATGGACAAAGAGAACTTGCTATATCTTAAAAAAAGGAAGAAAAAATGTTTTTTTTTGCTAAAAAGGTGGATCGAAAATGAAGTAAAAATGAAGCAAATGACCGCTGTTGGTGCCAAATGATTAGCTCCAGTACGAGCCACATCGATGCTAGCACTAGGCTACTCAACACTAGTGCCGGCCATTCGCAAGTGTTGATGGACTTGGGACTTCAATGATTTCTCATATTTGCTTTTGTTTTGGGTATTCAAAGTGAATAAATGATTGTAATCAAATAGAAAATAATAAAAAAAAAGAATATATATGTCATAAGAGGATTTTATTAAGTCTAAAATTTCCCAAAAATGAGCTTATAATATTGAAATATAAATTCTAAATTTAAAAGTTTTATTGAATAGAATTAAAAGCTTTATTTTGATAGAGGTAAAACACCATTATCACTCAAATTCAGCATCTTAAGCTTCACAAGGACTAACAATCTTCAATTTTGGCCATCAACCCAGTCTTGGTACTTGGCGGAACTAGTGATAAGATACTCTAACATGTCTTCAAGGCAATCCAATTCAGCTTGGATTGGATGCCATGGCTATATATTTTTGATCTCGACTATGAAGCTCATCTTTTAACACCTACCTTTCACATCTGGCAATTCCGATGGCATCAGGATTCTTTACCTTAGCCCATATTGGCGACAAAGGTGGACTGAGACATACCGATGGATTTCACTAAGCTCAATTAAGATAATAACATTGGAATGGAAGGCCTGAGTCATGTTTGATAACTTCCACTAAGGGCATGTGAAGGAAATATCTTTATCTCCCATACTAGTTATATAATTCACCCATTCGTATATGGAGGAACAGTCACTTGAAGGGGCCTTTGGTGATGATAGCGAGGTGTGCGAACCCATAAGTCATTTTTTAGATCAATGATCTTCAATTTCTCCTCCAACCACAACTATAAAGCAAAAAGAAAATCAAGTTAGAAAACTTGATTAAGAAAAAAAAAAGAAAGAGAAGAGGAGAAGAGAGAGTAGATATTACAAAATATACCAAAATGAAGAGAAGACTCTCAACATCCTAGCCAAAGAATTGACATGGACACGGTGCAATCTAAGCAATGTCTTGGCCAATGCCATTGGGATCATAACAGAGATAGTGGAGTAGCCCTATAATGACATAGTCTCCTCTCTTACTTGGAAGCATAAGCAAAGGTCGAGCAATTAAACAATAAGCAATAACATTAATTTTGTTAGTGTTCTCATAATGGAGCAAAGAAAAACAAGCCTTTCAAATTAAGTTCATGATTCCTTTAACCATAAAACGATGTTGGTTCAAAGTTATATTAAAAGCATCTATTAATTGGTCAAGATAAGGTTGATAAGTCATGGGGATAATGAGTTCAACATCCTTTTGCAAGACAAGGACCGAAATGGCATTAAATGCTTCAATTTTAGGACATAATTCTTGAAATCAAAACCAAAAAAACATGATCACGAGGATCCTAAAACTTCCAAGCAGCCTTAATAGTTTCTTATTCAAAGGTATCAAAGTTAAATGCTTAAAATCCCCCAATACCATCCCATCAATTAATACCAATCACTCCTACTCAAGCCTTCAAGGATTGGCTTAAGAAAATTGTAAGTTTGAAGAGGTATGATTAATTTAAGAGAGAAAAGATGGAGAGTAAGCAAAGAACTAGAGGAGGAAAGGATTCTTTGCTCAAGGGTGAGTTGTTAAAGCTTCAAGGTCCCCTATTTATAGCCAAATATGGCTGGAAGAAACTCTTAAACAAGGAGAATTCCAATTCCAACCCAGAAAAAAGAAAAGTAAGGTCTTTTATTGCTAAGTTTTCACACAAAATTTGACAAAGATGTGTGTGACCTTGACATAATTCTCGACACTAGTCCCATAAGAGCGGTGCTAGAAGAAGACCCACTAGCAATGATGTTAGTACTACTAGTACTGTCACCACTCACACTAGTGTTTGGTGCTAACCAGCTAGAGCGAGCATTAATGGTTCTAGCATTAGTACTGGTCCCCCAAAGCCTTTTAAAGTGCATTTTTTGGCCCATATGGTGACTTTTGTAAAAAAAATCATTCCTAAATTAGATAAACAAAGGAAAAATGTTGTTTGAAATATTACAAGAAGATACAATAAGAATAAAAATATTATTTTAAAGTTCATTTACAATAATGGTTCAAAAAGGCACAAGCCCTCAATTGTTGAAAGTCCCTTTAGAATCAGGAGCATGAAATGACTTCAGATCACTATGAAGCTCGATGAGCTTTGTCACACCCCAAAATGGCCCTAGTCAGAATGTGCATGCTAAGTTGGGATTAGTGAGGATATTTTGGTAATGTGTGCATATGGAATTTGAGTATTAAGGACCCGATTGAAGAAGTAATTAAAGTTTAAGTGAGGAATTTATATCTTAGTGAGTAAAGTGCAAGTTTACCAAGGAATTAAGTGGAGTTTGCCAAAGGACCAAAGTGTAAAAGTCAAGATATTTTGGGTTGGACCAATAGGAGGCTGCCATGTGGACTTGTTAGGTATGTGCATTAATTGAGAAGAAAGAAAAGGAGGAAAGAAAAGAGAGAGAACGCAGGAAAGGGGCTGCTTCCCGTTCCCCTCTCTTCTTCAGCCCTTCCTTCTCTTTTCTTCTCTATTTTCTGCCCTTCCTCCTTGTTATTCTTATGGTTGGTGATTATTGGTGCCTTGGTTGAGTTTTGGGTCAGCTTTGAAGAGGTATGTGTTTGGGTTTTTGGGTTTCTCCTCTTCTCCTTTTTCTGATTTTGCTGGTTTTGAGTTATGGTTTGGATTATGAATTGTGGGTTTTGTTTGTGCAAGTGATTGGTGATAAGAAGAAGCAAAGTAAAGGAAAAGAGAAGATTAAAGATTGAAGCTTGAAGAGAGAAGCTGATTGTGCAACAAGAGGTTTGGGAGTTTGATTTCTACATTGGAGTTTTAAATTGTCTCTGCCCTCATTCCTCTTGGATCATGAATGTGTATTTGTGTGTGTGATTTCTAGAAATTTGAGTGTTGATATGAGTTTATGCATGATTTGTTTGGGAAATTATTTATGCTTTGCTTTTGCTTGAATGTGATTTTGGGTTTTGTATGTATGTATGATTGATGGAAATTGGTGTATAGAATTGGTTTACTCTAAGTCGATTTCAAGTTTTAAAGTGTAGAATTTGAATGATAGGCTATTGCAAAATGTTTAATTCTCTTGATTTAATTTTTTGAATTTGTGGATGTTAGTTCATGTATGTTGGACAAATTGATGATATATTATGTTGTTTGAGTTGAGATTCTTGGATGGCCAAGTTAAGGTAAGTTTGAGGTAAGTTTTTGGTGTTAATTTATTGGTCAAAATGTGTATATTTCGTTGTGGATTGTTGAAGTTGGAATTCTGCAGATTTCTGGAAAATCCAGGGGTCACACGGCGGTAAGGCCTGGTCTCACCGCCGTGTGGATCGTGGGTTTTGCCTTAGAATTCTGGAGCTATGTCTTTACACGGCGGTAAGGACAAAGCCATACCGCCGTGTAAAACCTTTCTGCCCAGGTGTGAGGCATATCACACGGCGGTATGGCCTAAGTCTTACCCCCGTGTGAGTGTCTTACATTGCGGTAGGGGTAAGGCCATACCGCCGTGTAAAACGGTTCTGCCCGCCTTTTTGCAATTTTTCCACTTCTTTCTTTTCCATTCCTTTTCCTCTCTTGTATGGTTTTAAATGTTATTTTGTGTCTTTTAACATGATTTATGTCTTTAAAACGGATATTTAGCTATACAATGGATGGATTCTATTACTTGTTTCCAATTAAGCTAATTGCTTTGCATATGATATATATATATATTGTGTAGAGTAGTAAATGACCATGCTATGTGAGTTTTTATAAATGATATAGAGGGTGATCACATGCTATATCATGCCATGATTATTTGTATTATGTGAATATACATGTTAAGCTATATAAATGCTTGCGTTAAATTAGATTAATGTTTATTTGTGGATTGTGTTATGCTTAAACGTAATTTGGATTATGCATGGGTTATATCTAGTTATCCTCATTTATCGCATGATTAGGATTTTGTATCAATAAGCATTGGCATGATAGGTGTTATGCATACATTTACTCAGGAACTTTCTCTCAAAACAATATGCTATGTTTAAGTGTAAATTGTATCATTGCATGTTTAAGATTATGTATTGTTAATAGTTGCCAGAATATTGTCTTATGTTTAACTCTGGTATGTTTTAGAATTATGAATAGTGCTAAAGTGTATTGATCGAATTATATTGTATGTTTCATCATACGATTTGTGCGGGGTATGACTGACATTATGAATTTGTGTATACCTCTCCTATACTCTGGATTATGCTTGATGATATATATAGGTATATGTATTATGTGATTCGAAGCATGATTTGTTTTATGCATGACCTGTGTGAGTCAGTCTAGTGGATAGTTAGGCATGCCTAATAGAGTCTCTTTGGCTGCAGCACCTTTAGACGTTTGGACCCTGATCAGGTCCCCGTTTGGTTCCTCGCGAACCCTTTATGTGTTCGGATCCTCGCGATCCTTTTTAATGTGTTTGGACCTTGTTTAAGATCCCCCTCAGTAAAATGTTTTAAATAAAATGAAATGGTTTTCGATTCGTACCCGTAAGGAACCCTTTGGCCGATTTGTACCCGTAAGGTACTGCCCGTACACTCGTTATCCACTATTGTGAGTCAGCAGGTGCTTTGTTGTTTTGTTTTGCTTCGAAATAACTATGAGAATGTGATATCCGAATGAGCATGATAAGGATTTGAGGAATCAGTTTATATGTATACTAACGTGAATATGGGCTTCGAAATGTGTGTCTTCATTATGTAAGCATGATTTTATATCTGACCCGATTATCCGCATTTGTTATATGATGTGTTATAAGCTTCAAAATGCTTTGAATGTGATCCGACTAATGCATTTACTTTTGTAACTCAAGCATGTTTTTATTGTATATAAGCATGTGAATCGGATCAGTGGTGGCTTTAAGTATGCAAATTAATATGTTTAATCTTATGAACTTGTCCTCTTAAATGCTATGAAGGTAGAGCCATGATATATGTTTCCTTGGTTTATGCCATCATAGTGATTTCGGTATGTTGACATGTGTTTACATTACATGGTGTGGTAGCATTTATATTGTGTAGTGTTATGGAGTATGGCTGTGTATATGTTATGCCGGTCTCTGCTGTTGTAGTGATTTCAGCATGTTGTTAGGTTTCTATGTTTCTCTGTATGCTGCTACGTGTATTGATGTAGTAATGTGAGGGTATGGTGTATTAGCTTTGTAAGTGGTTTCAGTTAGTGAATGAGCATTGTTGGGTGACGGTTTTATGCATGTTTAGATAGTTAGAGATTATGCGTTGATGCTTAATGGATCTGAGTTAGTGTATGTAAGATTTATTCGTTTTTCTCGCATGATGTAGTGATGTTATGTTATTATTTTGGTCTCTGCTTTGGAGTGTCTTCGGCATGATATTATTTATATCAGAGTGGCGCAGCGGAAGTGTTGTGCTTTGACCTTGTCAATCGGTTCTCGGTTAGGGTGCGTGTATTATGGCATGATAATTGTATGTTTAGACCTCTAGTGGCATTGCATGATATTTGTGTACACCATTGTATGGTAGTATAATGTATCAATTTCGTAATTCGGGTATTAGTTAATGTGTCTGTGCACCTCTGCATGATAGTTGCATTGTGTATGAATCAGCTTTTGGTTGGTATATGGGTATTTTGATATGACATCTGCGTGTTTATGTAACTTAGGTCTTTGCATGATTCGCCTTCTGATATCTGAGACTTCGGAGGAACCGGTAAGTGTTTACCTATGAGTTTATATGTATTTTTACATGATGTTATATGTTTGTTGGTTTAGTGTCCTTTTGTCTTTGTTCCTCCCCACTAAGCGTTATCGCTTAGCACGGGTTCTTTTCCCGTGTAGGTGGCAGGTTTTGTTTCGGTTCGAGTCGAGCATCTGCAGGGTCGGCCACATGGGAGTTAAAAGTGTTTTGTCATTTTTGGCTTTAGCTCCTGTATTCAAATTCTGTAATTTTTGTAGCTTTTTGTTTATGTATTTTGTCAGGTAAGGATCTTATTGTAATTAAGTTTTCAATTATTCCTTCATTTTCTCTTTCGCCTTATGCTTCCGCTATATGATGGTTTATATATATGCGAGTTAATGTATGTTCAGCTATTAATTCTTTAAAATTTTAATTTACGCTGTATTTCCGTATGTCGTCATTGTATGAATGTGTGCTTCCGCTTAGTGTATGCGTGCAAGTTTGTGAGTGAGCGTCGGGTAGCGCGCCCTCCGGCACCCTTCCAACGGGGGCGACGATGAGGGTGTTACAAGCTTGGCCCTCAATACAACATTCTCTCATTCCATGCCCCAAAAACAAACCCTAATACTGTGGACGGGGTCCCGAAGATGGTCATATATCTCAACATGTTTCAGATCTACATCCTGCACAAACCAGTTGTAGAAATTAGACCACATTTCTTGCATATATGCATGCATGCATACTTTATTTATACATACATATGCATCTTTGCTCTTCATGGCAATCTCCCCTTTCAAGCCAGTGATGAGACCATCACCATATTCCAACGATGACCTTGAACACTGCAATAAAAAAGAGAGAGTCAAGGAAGATGACAGTAAGATGAGGTAATAACTCACATATTGAGTGCCAGGAGAATGAAAGTCAAGTCGGTCTTAGGCACAATGATCATCCCACGATGCAAATCCTATTCATATGAATAAAAATTGAAGTATTGGTAAGGTTTCATAAACCAATCACAAACAATACCTTGGGCTACCTCACTATGTGGAAGATCATTAGCCTCGGGTTAGAAGAGGAACCTACCACCCTTTTCCCTTTCTTTTGAGAAGCCTATAAAGGAAGTGATAATGAATGCTCTGAACATAGCAAATAGAAAAAGGTGAAGATAAAGGCATACATGTTGAAGGCTCAAAGTCGGCCTCTTCAACCCACACATAGGTCATTAGCTGTGTGGACACAAAATCACTGTAAGAAAGATCCTTACGGATGAGGGACCGACCATAAGTACCTCTCTTCGCCTCTTCCAACAAATAATGAGACAGAATGAGAGCATTCAACATTGACTCAGAAGGATCCACTGGAATTGGATAAATCAGAGGCCCCGCCATCCAATCAAGAAGACATTCACTTAAGAAGCAGTATTTGCTAAGTCGAGTCTACATAAAGATGGTGAAGGATTAAATGCAAAAGAGTAGGGAAAGTGGTAAAATAAAGAGTGTACTTACATTCTTGAATTTTAGCTTATTCAAGTGCATGCGAATAAAGTGTACATCATGATCCCAGCAAGAAAAAAAAAATCCTTCCTACCATAAAAGGCGATGAATACATCACAACTACCGGAGGCAGGGGAAAGATGTGGAACCAAATCGCAGTCATAAGCCCAAATCTACATAAAAAATAAAATAAAATACCACAGATCATATCAAAAGGATAAAGGAAACACATGAAAGTAAAAGAAAATTGTTATCCCAATAATAGGAGCAAAACCCACAAGGTGCGCTTGCACCGATATCCCTTATCCAAGCCGGGATATAGGGTGGCTAAGGCTTGAAAGCCCAAATCCATACAACACATGGCATCCAAATCAAGGACACCATCAAGGTAAGTATTTCTAACTTTACTGCTTGCATTGCATGTTTTCAAAAAGGACTTTAAATGAATTTTTTAAAAATGTTTTTCAAAACATCCCTTAAAGTGAGAGCAATTATTAGTAGTGGGTTTTTTGTTGGCTTGGTCTTGATTACCTAATGATAAAATCAAGGGTTAAAACCCTTGAGGGATGGTTTTAAGTGGCTGGGAATGCTTAGAATGATTAAAGGCCTTTCAAGGGCAGAATGGTAATTTTGCATTAAATTAACAACAATTTCTCATAAAAGGAGTAAAAATGAGCTAAAAATAGTAAAAGCGCATAGAAAATAAAAAAAAATAATGAATTTTGATATAATATAAGCCAAAATTGAACTTAAAATAACAAAAAGTAGAATTTATCTGAGTCAGAAAGACTTGTAAAAGGTCGAGAATGGCTAAGAAACTGGGCCAAATGATGGAATTTTAGTACGAAATTTTATATAGGTCTAGAGAGGGGCCAAGGAACCCTAGCACCGGTCTATTTTCGTGGGCAAGAGCATGGAAATAGGTAGCAATTGTTGGGGAATCCCTAGATCCAGGTCTGCCTGAAAATTTTATGGAATTGGGTTTTGATCCCTTTTTAGAAGATTTCTCCTTTTACAATCCAACGAAATTTCATTTTTAAGGTTTGGAAAAACTTCCAAATTAATTTTTCACATAGGAAAACATCCCAAAATATATAGGAATCAACCCAAATGAGAAGATTTTTCGGCCTTTGGAGTGCTATCCATCAACCCAAACGCCTATTCTCCCCCTTTGCAAAATAGATGACTTTTTATGTATGAACTTCCAAAAACTTAGAGGGACTTTAGAGAGAATTATGAGAAAATTATAGAGAAATAATAATGAAATATTAGTAGAAAAAGGAACAAGATTATGGGGTTATAATCTTGAAGTAAAAACTTGAAAACTGAAGAAGTGGAAACGCTACCAAAATCAGAAAGATGATTCGAGCATTCTAAGTAAACGGAGTACTGCTGGAGGGAATCTTGAAATATTAAAGAACGAAGGAACCTACTCTGAAGGTAATATTAACGTCAAACCCAAAAAATATTGTTAATTGCCTTTTCTTAGTTTTAATTGCATTTTCATCTATTCTTTTTTATTTCTTCTTTGATTTGTTTTATGTTTTTAATTTAATACTTGAGAGAATAACATAATTAATTATGACTATTCAATAATCATAATTGTGTTATATTTAACTTAGTAATTTAATTGCATAATTATAACGGTAGTTGGCATATAAATATATAATTTTAATAGGTTTTTTGCATGTTATTTAGGTGCTTTAATTTTGGTTGATAAATTATTTTTTTTAATATGTAATAATTCATTCTAAAATAATAGTTTTACAGTTGTATTAATGTGATATTTGTGATAGTAAAATATGCAAAAGTCTAGGTTGATTGATAATTTTTAATGAATGATTAATTGCTAGAATTTTATAGTTAAATACATATTTTTTAGGATTAATTGATAGAAATAACACACAATTGGGTAATTCTACATGTAATTGAAATTGGCATAACATAAGATCTTAATTTGAATAATTGGTTAGTAATTAGGATTATTGCTATGATTGCATTCTTTTATGTTATTTTATACTTTTTATTAATTGAATTCATTCATGCCATAAAAGAAAATATTAATTGATTCTCTTTTTTAATGTTTATTTCTATTACAAATGTGAACATGAATTTTGTATATTTGTTTAATATTATGTAAACTACATGCATTTATTTTTAGCATTGCATTCATGTATATTGGAATTTAATGTTAATATTGAAAACCACATTTGGATTATCGGGCATAAAAGCAACTATGTGCTGCCAACAAACTCAATTCTCAAATGATTAATGTTTCAATCCCTCTCCAGAATTAAAACGCTTACACTGGTTTGTTCAGTCCTCGATTGTACCAAGTGGCAACTCTATTTTTGAGATAAATGTCTCACAATACTTTTATTGGTGATCTCATCTCTTGGAAGTGTAAAAAGCAAGCAACCGCGTCCAAGTCATCCACCGAAGCAGAGTATCGAATTATGCTCTACACGTGTAGTGAAATAGTATGGTTATGAGGACTCCTTAAAGATCTTTGGATCACCTTTTCCAGTGCTACACCTCTCTATGCTAAAAATTTAGGAGTTTTTTTAAAATTAGGGTTATTTTAAAAAAAAAATAAAAATGAAATTTCAGTAAATATAATTGAATTTTTGGAGTGTCTAAAATGTGCTGGTTCGTTTTGAAATGGGGTCAACCGAATTGATCGGCTGACCTGCCAGAAATTGGCACCCAATTGTGAAATTTTTGGCACCTTATCTCTGACACTTCATAATTTTTTTTTTAAATCTGGTAAAATCTGCTCACTTGGTCACTTTCTCGTGAACAAGTGAGCATTATACCAATTTTGACTATTATTATTGTTGGATATGCATGCCTTGATATTTTAGCCTTTTGTTTTTTGTCCTTTCTCTTTTATTTGTCAAAGATTGCTGCCACCGAATTCGGTGGCACAGTAAATCACATGCCACCGAAATAATATTTCGGTGGCACAGTGTCTCAACTTTGCCTATAAAAGGCTTCCATTTTCATTTGTTAATATAAAAAAAAGAGAGTTGTGTAATACTCTAAGCAAAGAGTTTTAGAATAGTTAATACTCTATTAAAAGAGTATTTTGTGAGCGGGTTTCTTTGGGTTTTGGGTTGAGAGTTACTCCACTTATAATATTGTTTATCCTATAGTGAATTTATTGCTCCAATTCTCCCGTGGACGTAGGCACATTGCCGAACCACGTAAATTTTGTGTGTATTTATTTTATTACTTTGGCTATTTCTTCGTTGTTGCCATAAAATTCACTGTCAAAATAGCCCGTCGATCCTAACAAATTGGTATCAGAGCCTTGGTTCGGCTATTTTTCGACACTGCATCAAGACTGCTGTCCGAGAAAGTAGTGCATTTTGAAAAAATAATTATATTGGCAGAAAGAGAAAAATATAAGGAATTTTTCGGTGCGACCCGTTTCGAAAATTGGTGTAAAACGTGAAATTTGATAAATAGTGGTACTATTCAAAGTGCAAATTTTTGCATTCAAAATTTGCATGGTTTTTGTTCAAAATACTATTCAGAGTACTGTACGTGGCCCACAAGTACTGTTTAAATTACTGTAGCGAGATACTGTTTACAGGCACTGTAGCAGGGTACTGTTCATACGGTACTGTAGCTGGGTACTGTAGCAATGGCAACTACAAGATTTGATATTGAGAAATTTGATCGTAACATAAATTTCTCTTTGTGGAAGATTAAGATGCGTGCCATCTTAATTCAGAATGGGCTTGAGAAAGCTTTATTGGGGAAGAATAGAATGCCAGAGTCAATGACTGAAGAAAAGAAGGAGGAGATCATCAACAAGGCAGTTTCCACGATTCAGCTGTGTTTGTCTAATGAAGTTCTTCAGGAGGTCATCAATGAAGATACAGCATCTGGCTTATGGGCGAAGCTGGAATCCTTGTATATGTCCAAAACCCTGACCGACAAGCTGTACCACATGACGCGGTTCTACACATTTCAAATGCAGGAAGGTACTTCTATTAAAACCTATCTTGAAGAATATACATCAATTTTAGTAAGTCTAGAAAATGTGGGTGCTAAAGTTGATGATGAAAATGCTGCTTTGAAATTGTTGTGTTCATTACCACCGTCACATAAAAGTTTTAGGGACACAATGCTTTATGAAAAAGATAGTGTGTCTTTGGCGGAGGTTAAGACAGCTTTACTCTCTAAAATTATAATTGATAAAGGAATTGTCGGTACTAAAGTGGATAATGTTGCAGAAAGCCTTGTTGTTAGAGGAAGGTCTAAAAATAAGAGTTATGGCAGTAGTAGGTCTAGGTCAAAATCTAGACATAAGAATTTGATATGTAACTATTGTCATAAAAAGGGGCACATTAAAGCTGATTGTTATAAGTTGAAAAACAAACAATCAAATGAAGAAAGAAGGGAAAATTCCGCCGAAGCTAGTATTGCCGAAAATGAGTCCACATCTGATATTCTTTTAGTCACTAACAATGAAAGATGCAGATTCAAGGATGACTGGATTATGGATTCAGGTTGCTCTTATCACATATGTCCCAATAGGGACTGGTTCTCCACATATGAATCTTTTGCAGGTGGAGTTGTTTTGATGGGCAACGATGCAGCTTGCAAAGTTATTGGCAAGGGCACAATCCGAATCAAGATGCATGATGGCGTGGTACGAACTTTGACAGACGTTCGTCATGCTCCTGACTTGAAGAAAAATCTCATCTCTTTAGGCACTCTTGATGCTAATGGGTGCAAATACACAAGTGAAGGTGGAGTCATGAAAGTTAGCAAAGGTGCTCTGGTAGTGATGAAGGCTAAACTACTTGGAAGACTTTATATCCTACAAGGAACCACAGTTACAGGAGCTGCTGCTGCAATTACTACTCAAATGTCTGAAACCGACATCACCAAATTATGGCATATGAGGTTAGGCCATATGAGCGAGAAAGGCTTTACCCTGTTAAGCAATAAGGGTTTTTTATGTGGATAAAATACTGGCAAGCTTAATTTTTGCGAGCACTGTGTTTTCGGAAAGCAAAAATGTGTCAGTTTCAGCACAGGTACCCACACAACCAAAGGTACTTTGGATTACATCCATTCTGATCTTTGGGGGCCATCACAAGTTCCTTCAAAAGGTGGCGCTAGATACATGCTTGTCTTCATTGACGACTTCTCGAGGAAGGTTTGGGTTTACTTTCTTAAACACAAGGATCAGGTGTTTTCCACATTCAAGCAATGGAAAATCATGATAGAGAAGCAGACAGGAAGACAAATAAAGAGGCTGAGAACAGATAATGGCTTGGAGTTTTGTGCTGGTGAGTTCAATGACTTCTGTAAAAATGAAGGCATTGTGAGGCATCACACAGTTCGAATGACACCCCAACAAAATGGAGTTGCTGAACGTATGAACAGAACCCTCATTGAGAAAGCAAGGTGTATGCTTTCAAATGCTGGATTACCAAAGAGTTTTTGGGCAGAAGCTGTTTCAACAGCTTGCTATTTAATCAATCGCTCTCCATCAGTTCCAATTGGTTTCAAGACTCCAGAGGAAGCTTGGTCTGGCAAACCTGCAAGTTATTCAAATTTGAGAATCTTTGGCTGTCCAGCATACATGCACGTCAATGATGGCAAGTTAGCACCAAGGGCGAAGAAGTGCATTTTTCTAGGATATCTATCAGGGGTGAAAGGATATAAACTTTGGTGTCCCAAATCATCCAAAGTTATAATCAGCAGAGATGTCACATTTGATGAAGGTTCTATGCTTCACTCGAAAAATGAAGTATTGGTACCTTGCAGTTCTGATAAACAGGTGGAGGCCAGTCAGAGACAGGAGATGAATGTTGAAGACTATCCTGCTCAGCAAGATTCTACTTCACAGTCAGATTCACAACCATCAAGTTCTCAGCAAGGTGATTTAGAGCCTAGCTCAGTTGAACAGGAGCAACCATACTCTATTGCGAAAGATAGAGAAAGGAGAGAAATAAAGAAGCCAATAAAATATACCGATTATGCAGATTTGGTGGCTTATGCTTTGTCAGCAGCTGAGGAGATCAACAATGTTGAAGAGCCATCCACATATTCAGAAGCCATTTCAGGAGCCAACTCAGATAAATGGTTGATAGCTATGGAAGAAGAAATGGAGTCCTTACATAAGAATGGTACTTGGGAGATCGTTAAACTACCAAAGGGAAAGAAGATTATTGATTGCAAATGGATTTTTAAGAAAAAGGAAGGCACCCCAGGCATTGAAGAAGCAAGATACAAAGCTCGCTTAGTTGCAAAGGGGTTCAAACAAGTACAAGGTGTGGATTTCAATGATGTATTTTCACCTGTTGTGAAACATTGTTCCATTCGCATGTTGCTTGCTATGGTGGCTAAGTATGACTTAGAGTTGGAGCAGTTAGATGTAAAAACTGCTTTTCTACATGGTGATCTTGAAGAGCAAATCTACATGCAGCAACCAGAAGGTTTCAGGGTTGAAGGTAAGGAGGACCATGTTTGTTTGCTGAAGAAATCTCTATACGGCCTTAAGCAGTCACCCAGGCAGTGGTATAAGAGGTTTGACTCCTTCATGACTAGTAATAATTTTTCAAGGAGTAATTATGATAATTGTGTTTACTTCAGAAGGTTAGTTGATGGATCATTCATATATTTATTGTTATATGTTGATGATATGTTGATTGCTGCAAAGAATACTTCTGAAGTTGAGAAGCTGAAAGCCTTGTTGAGTAAAGAGTTTGAGATGAAAGATCTTGGAGCAGCAAAGAAGATTCTTGGAATGGAGATTCAGAGGGACAGGAAAGCAGGAAAGTTGTTCCTCACTCAAAAGAAATATGTTGAGAAAGTTCTAGAGCGTTTTGGCATGAAAGATGCAAAGCAAGTGAGTACTCCATTAGCTGCTCATTTCAAGCTTTCAGCTGTGCAATCACCACAAACAGAGGAAGAGCAAAAATACATGGATCATGTTCCATACTCCAGTGTAGTAGGCAGTCTTATGTATGCCATTGTTGGAATATGTCATGGTATGTGTATGATGATCACGCAGCGGAAAACAAAAAAAATTTGATCATATATGCCAAACAATTCCATGACAAGAATCGGAAACATGCAATTTTAGGGTTTTAATAACTTACAACTTTAGATGCCTTTCAAATTAGATTTGATGATGACCAGCAATTTGGATGATCTTGTCCACCTTAGATGTTCACCACCAATGCCAAGGAACAGCCTTTTTCGCCACTCCTCTCTATTCTCACACACACACTCGCAAAGACGGCTCAAAACCGAAAGTGCTAGCTTACTAAATATGTATTGTGTAATGGAATTAGTTTGAAGCCACAAGACTTGATCTTGTCCTTCTACTATGTGTAAAGAATACTCAAAATCACAAGCAAGCAAAGAAGAATCCTTCTCCTTGTGAATTTCGGCCAAGAAAAAAATGAGAGAGAGAGAGAGAGTTTCACGCAAAAACCTAGCCACCAAAATTAGGTCTCTTTCTTTCCCATCCGTATACTCATCCTATGGCAAGTCATTTTATTGAATTCTACTACCTTAAGATAGTATATTCAACCTTAAACACTTCCTAGAGATAAGTAACAAATATTAATTTAAACCCTTTTGAATTTAGAGTTCAAATTCGGATTTAATAATCAATTAACTTAATTAACATAATTAACTAATTGATATTAAACCTTATGGGCCGAAATTCTCTCTCATGGACCAAGGTCCATTAGCAATTAAATACCCATTACATATACATTAATTTGACTTAATTAAAAGCCCAAATTAATGCCCAATACATTATTTAAATATTTTAAGCCCAATGCTTTGTGTGCGATCCTATAGGTCCATTTAATATTGGCAATGAATTGAGAATTAATTCAAAGGCTATATATATTCTCTAGCAAGATATTATAGCATTCCAAATTAAATGAAAATGCAATTGGCATTTAGTGACCTAATGCAATTTTATATAGTCCCTTACCCATAAATATCAGAATTAATATAAGGCATGGAACTAGTCATCCTTATATGTAAGTTAATTCCTTTCTTGATATTCCAGTGACACTGAACTCTCAGATAAATAATGGTTACTCATTATTTCATCTCGGTATGGCCATACACTTCTCAGTTCACTGATCAAGTGGCCGATGATATTTTCTCTCTTATTAAAGAGGGGTAATCCCTTCACTTCTCTCATGCTCTCTAACATGAATCAATGCATACCCAAGCATACCCATACTTGTCACTCAGTTACGAGCACGTTAGGTGTATGTCAAAGTACACAGTAATTCATAAAGAGTTTCATAGAGATTTTAGGTCTAAGAACTCCGATACAAAACTTGCATATGAGGAACACTTATGACTTATACCATGTAGTGTTCTCATGTGTGGATCGTATCCAAATACCATGTTACAAACATGTATCTATGATCTCTGATTGACACTATTGTCCTTATGATCCGTAAGACATAACTCAACTAATCAGAGAGAGCATACTAGTCTTAATTCATTTGTTATTCCCATAACAATGACTGACTAGGGATATTTAGAATGAAGTCTCATTTGTTTCAAGGTCTTACAACCATGTGCCTCACACATGATAACTTAAACTGAAACGACATTCTTGGATAGTTCTATCAATTGACATGCACAGGAATACAATGGATAAAACAAATGCCTCATTTATTAACTAAAGTGTTTTATTACAATGTATTGGGGCTAGGGCTTACACTAACAATCTCCCACTAGCACTAGTCCCAATTGGGCATAGCCCTAAGACCGAATGCTCTCAAATGAGCTTCGTGCAGATTTGGACGCAACTGTTTCGTCAAAGGATCTGCTACATTGTCTTCACTTGCTATCTTGCTGACCTTGACGTCCCCACGATCAATGATTTCTCTGATCAGGTGGTACCTCCTGAGTATGTGTTTGGATTTCTGATGTGACCGGGGCTCCTTGGCCTGTGCAATGGCCCCGTTGTTGTCACAATAAATTTCTAATGGATCTAGGATGCTTGGGACCACTCCTAATCCAGAAATGAAATTTCTAATCCAAACAGCCTCTTTTGCAGCCTCACTTGCTGCAATATACTCAGATTCTGTAGTTGAGTCGGCAACGGTCTCTTGCTTTGAGCTTCTCCAGCTGACAGCAGCACCGTTTAAAACAAAAACGAATCCAGATTGCGATCTTGAGTCCTGAGTGCTGGTTTGAAAAGCAGCATCGGCATAGCCTTGTATGACGAGCTCTTCCTGACCACCATACACCAAGAAGTGATCCTTAGTCCTTCGTAGGTACTTAAGAATCCCTTTTACAGCAGACCAGTGCTTTTCACCAGGGTCTTGCTGAAACCTACTGGTTATACTCAGTGCATGAGCAACATCCAACCTAGTACATAACATTGCGTACATGATAGATCCAATAGCAGATGCATATGGGATTCTACTCATGTCGTCCCTTTCCTCTTTGGTTTTAGGGCACTGTTCTTTAGTTAAAGGAACTCCCAAAGCCAAAGGTATGTACCCTTTCTTTGAGTCTCCCATACTAAAATGCTTTAGTACCTTGTCTATGTACTTTTCTTGACTTAGTCCCAATAGCCGATTCGATCTATCTCTGTAGATCCGAATGCCAAGTATTGTCTCAGCTTCACCTAAGTCTTTCATTGAGAAACATTTCCCCAACCATTGCTTAACCTTTTGCAATGTTGGAATGTCATTCCCAATAAGAAGGATGTCGTCCACATATAGGACCAGAAATACTACTATGCTCCCACTAACCTTCTTGTATACACAAGGCTCATCTTCGTTCTTGACGAAGTCAAATTCTTTGACTGCCTCATCAAAACGAAGATTCCAACTTCGGGATGCTTGCTTTAATCCATAAATGGATTTCTGAAGCTTGCAAACCTTCTTAGGATGCTTGGGATTGACAAAACCTTCAGGCTGTGTCATAAACACCTCCTCTAGTAAATTTCCATTGAGGAAAGCAGTTTTGACATCCATTTGCCATATCTCATAATCATGATATGCAGCTATGGCAAGCAAGATCCTAATGGATTTGAGCATGACTACAGGCGAAAAGGTTTCATCATAGTCTACACCATGTGTTTGTCGAAAACCTTTCGCTACTAGTCTACCTTTGTAGGTCTTATCAGCTTTGAGTTTAAATAGCCACTTGCATTCAATTACCTTAGCACCTTCTGGTGGATCAACCAAGGCCCAAACCTGGTTATCGTACATTGATTGCATCTCGGATTTCATGGCTTCAAGCCAATTTTTCGAGTCTGGGCTTTCAATAGCTTCTCGGTAGGTAGTAGGATCCTCACGATCTACTAATTCAATAGTGTCACTGTCGGTGATTAGAAAACCATATCTCTCAATCTCCTGACGTACCCTACCGGACCTTCTAGGTACTTGTGCAATGGGTTCTTGTTCCACAATTGGTTGTGAACTTGATCCCATTTCCAACTCATCCTTTATAGGAGTTTGTGGCGATTGAATTTCTCCAAGTTCTACTTTACTCCCACTGTCTTTCTTGAGAAGGAACTCCTTTTCTAAGAAAACAGCCTTGCGAGCAACAAATACTTTGTTCTCGGTTTGTGAGTGAAAGTAGTATCCCTTTGTTTCTTTGGGATAACCCACAAATAAGCAGACAGTGGATTTGGACTCTAGTTTGTCAGATTTTAATTTCTTAACATGTGCTTCACAGCCCCAAATCCTGAGAAATGACATATTGGGTTCTTTCCCAGTCCATACCTTGTATGGTGTCTTTTCAACTGCTTTAGTTGGAATACGGTTTAGTAGAAACGCAGCAGTTTCTAATGCATAGCCCCAAAAAGAGACAGGAAGATTTGCTTGACTCATCATAGATCGAACCATGTCCAATAGAGTTCGATTTCTCCTTTCGGACACACCATTCCATTGTGGTGTTCCAGGAGGAGTGAGCTGTGATATAATACCACACTCCTTTAGATGATAGTCAAACTCTTGGCTTAAATATTCGCCACCTCGATCTGACCGAATGGCTTTTATACTTTTGCCAAGTTGGTTTTCTACTTCGTTTTTAAACACTTTGAATTTCTCAAAAAGTTTCAGATTTATGCTTCATTAGATAGACATAGCCATATCTACTGAAGTCATCTGTGAATGTCACGAAGTAGCTAAACCCACCTCTGGCTTGTGTACTTAATGGTCCACATACATCGGTATGTATTAGCTCCAATAAGCCATTAGTTCTCTCACCTTTCTTGTTAAAAGGACTCTTTGTCATTTTTCCATGCAAACATGGCTCGCATGTATCATAAGATTGTAAGTCAAATGACCCAAGCACTCCAGTTTTGTGGAGTCTTGAAATGCGTTTTTCGTTTGCATGTCCTAAACGACAATGCCAGAAGTAAGTAGGGTTTAACTCATTTGATTTAACCCTCTTTGTATTAATGTTGTATATGGACTCTTTGTTTGATAGATCAAGGATATAAAGGCCATTTTGCAACATGGCATTGCCATATGAAATGCCTTGGCGACGAATATGAGCATTGCCATTTTTAATAACAAAATCAAATTCATCCAAATCCAATAATGAAACTGAAATAATGTTTCTGCTCATAGCAGGCACATAATAACAATTTTTCAAAATTAAACAAAGTCCGGAAGGTAAAGTGAGTTGATAGTCGCCTATCTCCATGGCAGCAACTCGAGCTCCATTCCCCACACGGAGGTCCACTTCATTCTTCCCAAGTAACCTCCTATTTCTTAGCCCCTGCACATTTGAACAAATGTGAGAACCACAACCGGTATCTAGTACCCAAGTGGTAGAAATAGAAAGGTTAATTTCAACAACAAAAATACCTGAACTGGACGCCTTGGCTCCATTCTTTTTTTGTTCTTCCTTGAAGAGAGCACAGTTCTTCCTCCAATGCCCTATTTTGTTGCAGTGGAAGCAAGTGCTCTCGCTCTCCTTGAGCTTTTGTGCCTTGGGCTTGGATTGGGCCTGAGGTGCACTCCCATTTGACTTGAGCCGAGTCAGGTCATTCTTGGGTTTTGCCTTTCCCTTTCCCTTTCCCTTAGCGGGTCCCTTCTTAATGCCCCCTTGAACCATCAGTATGGGATTAGTCTTTCGAATGTTTTCTTCAGCATTCTTAAGCATCCCATGAAGCTCAGTAACTGACTTGTTCATCGCATGCATGTTATAATTCATTACAAATGGATCATAATCATCAGCCAATGATCCTAAAATCAAGTCAGTAGCCAATTCCTTTGGTACTTGTACCTCAAGCTTCTCAAGAGTATCAAGATACCCTTTCATCTTGAGTACATGTGTACTAACAGGAGTACCTGCAGCCATCTTACAGGAAATTAAGGCCTTAGTTGTCACAAACCTCTCGTGACGAGCTTGCTCTTGGAACATTTCCTTTAAGTGCACCATGATCGCATACGCCTCTTGGTCCATAAATTGCTTTTGCAAGTCAGGCACCATAGTGGCTAGCATCAAACAGGTCACATCATTGGAGTCGCTCTTCTTGGTCTCAAAAGTTTCCCTTTGAACCGCAGAGGCGTTCCTTGCAGGTTCTTGAGGCAAGGGTGCATCCAAAACATACGACTTTTTCTCTTGCTTAAGAACTATCCTTAAGTTTCGAGACCAGTCTATGAAATTGGTGCCATTCAATTTGTCCTTTTCAAGGACCGATCGCAATGAGAAATTGTTGTTTGAAGATGCCATTTTTCAATCTACAATAAAATTTAGCAAGATTAAATGAGGTCTTATTAATAATCCCACAAACCGAATTAATATCCCTTTAAATAATTCGCGTTAGTGATTTAATGTGGGCCAAGATCCACTTTTCACAACAACCTTATTAGTCAAGCTGAGCTTGTACACCTAACAAGTTAAGTTACTTAGGTAGGATAACTCCAATCATGAATCGTACATGACTCTTGGATCAAATGGGCTAACATCTTAAGATGTTATAGCACAAACCCATTTATTAGTTGCCTAGGTCCGGGCATCCCTTTCCATGTTAAGTCCAACCTACATTCACAACTCATGCCTCACAAAGATAATCGGGCGCATCTAGGACTCCTAGTCTACGTTACCGATGATCGATGCCTTGACATGTTTCGAATTAGGAAGGCAACTTTATGACTTACTATTTTAGGGATTCATTTTATTACGGCTTACATGGCATACGCTTTGTCATCCATTCATAGCATGCATATATAAATAATTGCATAAAGTAAAGCGTGACAAACATGGGCCCATAAAACCTACAACTAAGATTCTATACTATTACACAAGAATCTTCGAGTTGGGCTTCACCACTCCGGTGGGCTTCATCTTGATTTACAAAGCCTTCAAGTAAATTCTATTCTAAGAAATAAATGAAACTTTTACAATAATACATAATGGCTCGCAGGCCATAATTAATCACAAAAACCCAGGGCCCATGAATGCACCATGCATATCCATTTATCACACCAAACAAGCAAATTAATATACATAACATTCATGGATCAAACAAAGTCCAATTTTAATTAAATTAGCCAAGCCCATTAATGGAAATTGTGTACTTGAACCTTTAAGAGATGACCCCGTGATGGGCCTGGGCCGAAGCCCAATGGACTAAATCCTCTTATTGAATAAGTTCTCTTAAAAAACCCAAAACACAAACTAGTTAGATTTGTGCCATAAATCAACTCTAGTGTTATTTCCAATTTTGCCATTTTTAATTTTATGTCATTTAGCACATAAACATTAAAAATACATATAATATGTACCGACATGAATTAAAAAATAAAATCATGAAGAACATATATATAAAAACATGGCATGCATATAAAAACAAACAAACAACAAAAACTAGTTGTTTAATGCTTATGTGATGCCAAAAATGCACAAACACTTAAATCAATTTTATGAGTCATTTTATAATCTAAATAAGGTCATAAATATTGATTTGACATTCTGTACCAATCTGATCTAAATGTGTTTTTACCATTTTAATCAAATCAAAACAAACAATGTTGATTAAACATGTAACAAACACAAACTAGTCATGTTTTAAGTGATTTTAAAATTAATCAATTAAATTGTCATGGACCAGAATTAAAACCATATTTAAATAATGTCCAGACCTGATATTTAATATTTTAAAAACACTTACAAACATGCCAAAACCAATTTTACATTTAATATATAAAACTAGTTGTTAAAATTTCAATTAACATGCCATAATGCACCTAGTTTTAACATTAACATGTACCATCAGGTATACATAATTAAATCCGACCATTAACAGCCCCTAAACAACCTTAGGACATTATATTAACATGTCATATTAATTATAATACCTATATAATCAATTAAAATCGTTTTTACACCAAAACAATGCAAAAAAACTCAAAACAGAAAATTTCAGCATTGCATGTATTAAAAGTAACGATTTTTAATTAATTATTTCATGCACCTAAAGCACTAAAATAAGCATGTTTAGGCTCTGATACCACTGTTGGAATATGTCATGGTATGTGTATGATGATCACGCAGCGGAAAACAAAAAAAATTTGATCATATATGCCAAACAATTCCATGACAAGAATCGGAAACATGCAATTTTAGGGTTTTAATAACTTACAACTTTAGATGCCTTTCAAATTAGATTTGATGATGACCAGCAATTTGGATGATCTTGTCCACCTTAGATGTTCACCACCAATGCCAAGGAACAGCCTTTTTCGCCACTCCTCTCTATTCTCACACACACACTCGCAAAGACGGCTCAAAACCGAAAGTGCTAGCTTACTAAATATGTATTGTGTAATGGAATTAGTTTGAAGCCACAAGACTTGATCTTGTCCTTCTACTATGTGTAAAGAATACTCAAAATCACAAGCAAGCAAAGAAGAATCCTTCTCCTTGTGAATTTCGGCCAAGAAAAAAATGAGAGAGAGAGAGAGAGTTTCACGCAAAAACCTAGCCACCAAAATTAGGTCTCTTTCTTTCCCATCCGTATACTCATCCTATGGCAAGTCATTTTATTGAATTCTACTACCTTAAGATAGTATATTCAACCTTAAACACTTCCTAGAGATAAGTAACAAATATTAATTTAAACCCTTTTGAATTTAGAGTTCAAATTCGGATTTAATAATCAATTAACTTAATTAACATAATTAACTAATTGATATTAAACCGTATGGGCCGAAATTCTCTCTCATGGACCAAGGTCCATTAGCAATTAAATACCCATTACATATACATTAATTTGACTTAATTAAAAGCCCAAATTAATGCCCAATACATTATTTAAATATTTTAAGCCCAATGCTTTGTGTGCGATCCTATAGGTCCATTTAATATTGGCAATGAATTGAGAATTAATTCAAAGGCTATATATATTCTCTAGCAAGATATTATAGCATTCCAAATTAAATGAAAATGCAATTGGCATTTAGTGACCTAATGCAATTTTATATAGTCCCTTACCCATAAATATCAGAATTAATATAAGGCATGGAACTAGTCATCCTTATATGTAAGTTAATTCCTTTCTTGATATTCCAGTGACACTGAACTCTCAGATAAATAATGGTTACTCATTATTTCATCTCGGTATGGCCATACACTTCTCAGTTCACTGATCAAGTGGCCGATGATATTTTCTCTCTTATTAAAGAGGGGTAATCCCTTCACTTCTCTCATGCTCTCTAACATGAATCAATGCATACCCAAGCATACCCATACTTGTCACTCAGTTACGAGCACGTTAGGTGTATGTCAAAGTACACAGTAATTCATAAAGAGTTTCATAGAGATTTTAGGTCTAAGAACTCCGATACAAAACTTGCATATGAGGAACACTTATGACTTATACCATGTAGTGTTCTCATGTGTGGATCGTATCCAAATACCATGTTACAAACATGTATCTATGATCTCTGATTGACACTATTGTCCTTATGATCCGTAAGACAGAACTCAACTAATCAGAGAGAGCATACTAGTTTTAATTCATTTGTTATTCCCATAACAATGACTGACTAGGGATATTTAGAATGAAGTCTCATTTGTTTCAAGGTCTTACAACCATGTGCCTCACACATGATAACTTAAACTGAAACGACATTCTTGGATAGTTCTATCAATTGACATGCACAGGAATACAATGGATAAAACAAATGCCTCATTTATTAACTAAAGTATTTTATTACAATGTATTGGGGCTAGGGCTTACACTAACAGCCATGGTATGTACTCGACCTGATATTTCTCATGCAGTTAGTGTTGTGAGCAGATTCATGGCAAATCCTGGTAAAGTTCACTGGCAAGCAGTAAAATGGATTTTGAGATACTTAAAAGGCTCAATTGACACTTGTTTGGAGTTCAGTAGTGGTGATAGTAGTTTGATTGGTTATGTCGACTCAGACTATGCAGGAGATCTCGACAAAAGGAGATCGTTGACAGGCTACGTATTTACTTTTGGGAATAGTGCTGTCAGTTGGAAATCTACATTGCAACCTACAGTTGCGTTGTCTACAACAGAAGCTGAATACATGGCAGTGACTGAAGCTATCAAAGAGGCTATTTGGTTAAAGGGCTTATACAATGAGCTCAATTCAGATCATCAAGTGACAGTTGTCTTTTGTGATAGTCAAAGTGCTATATATCTGACCAAAGACCAGATGTTTCATGGAAAAACAAAGCACATTGACATCAGGTATCATTTTGTTCGAGATATTATCGCACAAGGAGATGTTATAGTTAAAAAGATTGGTACTGCAGACAACCCAGCTGACATGTTAACAAAGCCTCTTCCTACTTCCAAGTTCAAACATTGCTTGGACTTGATTGGTGTATGTACGTAGCACTTAAAGTTATTTGGAGAAGGTGGAGCTAAGTTTACTGTTGATAAAATTCAAGTCAAGGTGGAGATTTGTTGGATATGCATGCCTTGATATTTTAGCCTTTTGTTTTTTGTCCTTTCTCTTTTATTTGTCAAAGATTGCTGCCACCGAATTCGGTGGCACAGTAAATCACATGCCACCGAAATAATATTTCGGTGGCACAGTGTCTCAACAGTGTCTCAACTTTGCCTATAAAAGGCTTCCATTTTCATTTGTTAATATAAAAAAAAGAGAGTTGTGTAATACTCTAAGCAAAGAGTTTTAGAATAGTTAATACTCTATTAAAAGAGTATTTTGTGAGCGGGTTTCTTTGGGTTTTGGGTTGAGAGTTACTCCACTTGTAATATTGTTTATCCTATAGTGAATTTATTGCTCCAATTCTCCCGTGGACGTAGGCACATTGCCGAACCACGTAAATTTTGTGTGTATTTATTTTATTACTTTGGCTATTTCTTCGTTGTTGCCATAAAATTCACTGTCAAAATAGCCCGTCGATCCTAACAATTATTATTATTAGTATTATTATTTAATGTTTCATAAATAAACACACCCATTTCGCTCTCTTCCTCACCACTTTATTTCTTCTTTCATTGAATGCTCACTCTCTCCTTCCTTTCTTTCTTTCTTTAACCCATTTTCAAAATTTGTTATTTTAATTTATATACAATCTAACTCTAATTAAAGGTAATATTATTATAATATAGTATTTAATTTTGTTAAACAAAATTTATATCATTATTAATTTTATCTTCATGTTTAATTTGTCGGTGATAATAATTTTGAAAATTAACTAATTTCAACATTAAAGATAATACATTACTATTTTTTTTTATGAAAAATAGCTTGAATTTAAGTTGACTAGCAGTAGCATATATACAACAAAATTGTAAAAATTACAAAAAAAAAAACGTTAATTCTAACATCCAAATAACAAAATTTGTAAATAATGATTAATTTGAAAAGTTGATTTTAACAGATAAATTGCTCGGGTCTAAATTTATAACACCCTATACGCATAAATGGTACGGATATTGGATGTCACAACACTGCACTAACATACACTATAATACACTTAATACTTCCAGTGGCTATTTTTTTTTTTTTTTTTTTACAATATTAACATTGATACATCTACAACAATATAATAGACATATAGACATACGATTCATATACATATCCTGTACAATCTCCCGTTCATCCATTGCAGTCGTATACATGCCATGCCTACACCTTTATCTTTACTGTTGAATATTCTTTTGATCATCAGTAAATCCTCGGCCACTACAATTTCTCTACTTTTGATAACTTACAAGCAGTAACTACACTATATGCTCAGCATTAAAAATGTCCAGTAAACTTTTCAATCTACACACATGCATACACACACAAACATACTTCATCTATGCACTGTAAGAACATTAATTCTTTCAAACTTTTACTTGACTTGTGTTTTATCTTAATGTTTACTAAATATTCTATTTAATTCAATTATCAATATGTTCGTTACTATTCCTGCTATTATACTTTAGAATTATGATTCCAGTTGCCAATATAATTATTGTTTACCTTGTCCACATTTACATTAATACGATCAATAATTTATAGCACTGGCACTATTATTTCCTTTATGTCATTAATGCTTCTATTACTTTCTGTAATTGATTACTGTCATTTACACTTCATATGTCTATTTCTATAATTATTACTTTCTCCATTAACATTATAATATTACCATTATTCTCTTTCATATTAACACTACCTTACTGTGACGCGCGCCGAACCCGGCAAACCCAGCAAGGGCCCTCGCTTTGAATCCGCTTTAGGATTCGAGGTATGAAGGTTCGCGTCTTTTGATCATGGGCGCCATGAGACATCATCGGTATGTTCCTCCCAATAGAACATTGGAGAGAATAACCTAGCCTATTGACACCTAAAGGCACCTTTGAGGTATTTGGAGTCGCCACCCAATTTGCAAGAAATTGGGAAAAGGTTTCTCACCTCTATTGGTCTAAACCAGAGATATGGTGTCCGGGACTTCCCTCTTATTTATGCTTTGGTTAATTATAAATGGGTTCTTAACTTCTTAAAATTATATCTCTCGTCTCACACGATAAATGCATTAAAAGTAAAAGCGCATCTCAAGCATCCGAAAGCGGTAAAAGGAAAGCAATAAATAAAGCGATAAATAAAGCGATAAAAGAAAGCGATAAACACGCAAGCACGCAATTACAAGAGAAATAGGGGCGGAATACAACCCCAATAAAAGGAAATTAAAAATGTAAATGGGACGGAATACAATCCCATAAAATAAATAAAGTTGCCCCAAAATTAATTACAAGGGCCCAAAAAAGAAATGAACTTGAATTTAAAACACTCACTCAAGATTAAAATAAAGAACATACATAAATCGGGACATTATTTGAGGAACATTGGTTCCTTCGCACTTGTTCGAAATTTAAGAACATTGGTTCCTTCGCATTACTTAAAAAAGGGTTCGAAGAGTCGTTTTGGTTGTTTGGAAGAAAATCGGGATGAGTGATCCCATTTTATTGAAAATTGACTCTTCGTTTTAATTGTGATAATTTTATTGTTGGCCTAAAACAAGGGACATTGGTCCCACTTTTATTAATAAAAATTTCAATTTAATTATAGAAATATTTTTGTGATTTTTTATCGCACGCGTGCATAAATAAAATAATTATTTACAAATAATCACAACATGAAGAGAGAGATTGGAAAGATTTCACCCAAATCGGAGTGTCTGTCCACGCGTCGCGACCCATCCGGGGAGTCGCGGGGCGCTCACATAGCCCGACTCAAATTAAAACTCATACAAAAATCAACACCAAAAAGAATATTAGTAACAACTCCAAAAATTAATCAAATGGAGACAATGTAATGACAATAATAAAATCATAACAAATAATCATAGTATGGCGACAACAACAAAATAATAATAATAATAATAATAATAATAATAATAATAATAATAATAATAATAATAATAATAATAATGAACTACATGGCAGCAACCTATAATAATAATAATAATCATAAATGTAAGAACAGAAAATAAATTATTAATAGTAATAATAATAATGATAATAATAATAATGAAAACAGAATATTAAATAAACACCAAATAAATAACAATAATAATAATAATAATAATAATAATAATAATGATGATAATAATAACTAATTAACCATAATATTGATATTAACAGGATGTCACCGAAGATCAATATAATAATAATAATAATAATAATAATAATAATAATAATAATAATAATAATAATAATAATAAAAAGATTGCAAAGACAAAATCTAAAGATCATAACAACAGTGCTAACCACAAAAAATAATAAGTAACAAAGGGTAATAAGGAGAGAAGGATGGCGCCAGGGATCAAAAAAGTAAATCAAAATCATGGGCAAACATGCTGACAGTGATAAAAATTAAAGGAAAAAAAAGTGACGACAAATGAATATAAAAATGAAAACCATAATAATACTAATAATAATAATAATAATAATAATAATAATCATATAAATTGCAACGAGAAATAAGGAGGAAATCAACTTAAAACAAACAAATAATATATCAAAAATAATATTAATCACATTAAAATGTCAAAAATGAATTATAGATATGACAATAATAGCAAAAAAAAATATTTAACAACAATAAGTAATGTACAAAAAGAATAAAAGAGAACAAATCCAAGAATATTTACCCTCAGAATTTTTAGATTGGAAATAGGATGTCTCAATCCGTTCCACTTGTCGATTTTTGATGATGATAATATAGAATGTAAAAATTGTGTTAAGAAAATTAGTTCAAGAAAATATTTTTGGTGGAATGAATAAAGCTAAGAAAATTAATTTCTCTTGCTCAAATCAACCCAAGATTAAATATTTTGTAGTAGCAAAAACAAAAAAACTAGAGAAGAAAGTTTAAAGATTTTTGAAAAATTTTGAACCAGAGAAAAACTTCCTGGAGAGTGAAAAAATGGTCTTTTTTTTTTTGATTAAAAGTTGTCGTTCCTTAAGAAATGAAATCAAGTTTTTATTTAATTTGCTGGGTTGTTCCAAAATATGAAAGCCAAAATGCCTCTTTCATTTTCCTTTCCGAAATTTGCACAGGAAAGGAAAAAGAATCGGTCAAAACGGCGGTAAAACCGCTGAAAAAAATAGAAAATGCAGAAAACCGGCGAAAATAACGGGACTGGGCAGGTGGTCGCGTGGTGAAGGGCACAGCGCGCGGGGACACTCGCGCGCATGTGCGCGCGAGGGGCGCGCAAGGGGCAGGTGGTCGCGTGGTGGCCAAGTGGCCACCGCGCGGCCACCTTGCCAAGAAGCACAAAGGGGGTCGCGTGATGGCAATTGCCATCACGCGACCCAAATTGGGAAAGTGGCTTTTAAAAGCCACTTTCCCACGTTTTTCTTTTTTCACATTTTATTATTTTTTTTTTTTTTTTTTTTTTAGAAAAAACCTTTTTTTCTTTTTCCTTAAATCATTTTCTTTAAAATTTCTTTTTTTTTTTAATTAACTAATTAACTAATTCCATTTTTTTGATTAAATCAATTACTTAATTTATTCAATTAAATTAAAAAACTAATTTAATTCCCCTTTTTCAATTAAATTAATTAATTAATTAATTCAATTCAATTAAATTAAATGACGAATTTAATTAATTAATTTTTTTTGTTTTATCAAAGTAACACTTTCCAATAATATTATTTTTGGAATTAAAATTAATAATAATTTTTTATGATAAAAAAAACAAACGAGGGTCTCGACAAGGGAAACATCATTTTTGACACCTTTGCCTGTAAGTCGGTATCATTTTCATCATCGGGTAATTCTGATCTTGGACCGCCTCAGGACCCGGTGTCTACAGTTGCCCCCAATTTTGGGAAACTTAGAACTTAGGTGCCTAAGTGAGCCAAAATTCAGAAAAGAGAGGGAGAGATGCGTACCTGAGGCGGTCGCTTTCCCGGACTGGATGGCACTGTTGCAGTTTCCAGTGTGTTGGTTATTGTTGTAGCGGTAATGTCGTGACCGTGCAAACCCTCCGTGGAGCGGTAGTACCGTTACCGCGCAAACTGTTTTGAAGTGGTAGTACCGTTGTCGTGCAAACCTTCCGTAGAATAGTAGTACCGGCAGCGTGCAAACCTTTTGAAGCAGTAGTACCGAGATCGTGCAAACCCTCCGTGGAGCAGTAGTACCTTCCTCGTGCAAACTGTTTTGAAGTGGTAGTACCGTTGTCGTGCAAACCTTCCGTAGAATAGTAGTACCGGCAGCGTGCAAACCTTTTGAAGCAGTAGTACCGAGATCGTGCAAACCCTCCGTGGAGCAGTAGTACCTTCCTCGTGCAAACTGTTTTGAAGTGGTAGTACCGTTGTCGTGCAAACCTTCCGTAGAATAGTAGTACCGGCAGCGTGCAAACCTTTTGAAGCAGTAGTACCGAGATCGTGCAAACCCTCCGTGGAGCAGTAGTACCTTCCTCGTGCAAACTGTTTTGAAGTGGTAGTACCGTTGTCGTGCAAACATTCCGTAGAATAGTAGTACCGGCAGCGTGCAAACCTTTTGAAGCAGTAGTACCGAGATCGTGCAAACCCTCCGTGGAGCAGTAGTACCTTCCTCGTGCAAACTGTTTTGAAGTGGTAGTACCGTTGTCGTGCAAACCTTCCGTAGAATAGTAGTACCGGCAGCGTGCAAACCTTTTGAAGCAGTAGTACCGAGATCGTGCAAACCCTCCGTGGAGCAGTAGTACCTTCCTCGTGCAAACTGTTTTGAAGTGGTAGTACCGTTGTCGTGCAAACCTTCCGTAGAATAGTAGTACCGGCAGCGTGCAAACCTTTTGAAGCAGTAGTACCGAGATCGTGCAAACCCTCCGTGGAGCAGTAGTACCTTCCTCGTGCAAACTGTTTTGAAGTGGTAGTACCGTTGTCGTGCAAACCTTCCGTAGAATAGTAGTACCGGCAGCGTGCAAACCTTTTGAAGCAGTAGTACCGAGATCGTGCAAACCCTCCGTGGAGCAGTAGTACCTTCCTCGTGCAAACTGTTTTGAAGTGGTGCTGTCTATGAGCCCTTCGGTTGATTGTCTGCCCCTTGAGAGGTCTTTGGTTGATATTTGTTTTGATTGATGATTGAGATGATGTCGATTTGATGATTGGACTGATGTTGGATTGATGTCATCGCTTGCCCTTTGTCGGTGCTAGCATCGAGTTTCTTTTTCTGCAAAATTTAGAAGGCAAATATGCAGGTATAAATAGTGAGCATGCACGTGAGATGTATGTGTCATGCAGCAATGCAGGAATAGAGTTCATCCGAGTGGAATCGGGGGCGTCAGCTGGTTTGGTCATCCGTCGCGGTTGGCTTGATGCCCTCTGAAATTGCTTTTGAATTTTATGCCTCTAGGGGATTATGAGGTTCTCCTCTAGTACCTGTAGTCATTGTTTGAAGGTAGTGCGTCCCTTGTGGATTTTCACACTAGCTTTTCTTAGCGGGAGATGCGTCCTTGTCGGATTTTCACATAACCCTGTGCCTTATTTTTTGCCTGGAATGGACCCAACCCAATCCAGCGGCTTTTATTTATTTTATTTTTTTGTAGGGCAGACTGCCTGTCGCCAGGTTTTGACCCTGCCCTTCGGCCTAACTTTTGCTTAGAGCGCCAGTCACGGTTTTCATCTCTAACGGCCTTTTTTTTTTTTTTTTTTTTTTTGAGAAGTTGGAGTTATTGTGAAAGATCTTTCGGGTATGATTGGTATGTGCTTACGTCTCAGATTATGGTTGGATGAGCTTAATTTTTTATTAGGAAGGTGCTGTAGGGTTGGCTTCACCGTGGGTAGCAAGGTGAGTTAACTGAAGTGCTTGAGTAGCGAGAATGGTAAGGGGTAGATGGTAGCAATGTGTTGGTTTTATATCGGACCCAACCGACTTTGAGTGTGCAAGATGAACTGCTCTGGTAATGCCAATACATCTTTGCATAAATGCATATATTTCAATCTGATTTCATAACACATGATCACTATTTCGACATTAACTAGAAAAAATATAAGACCCCATCTAATTTCGGGACAGATCTTGAGAGCATCAAACTCCTGTTATCAATCAGCCCTCGCGGGTTTTCTTGATTGAATATTTTCTCTCTTTTTTTTTTTTTTTTTTTAATTAATTTTTAATTTTTTTTTTTTTTTTTTTTTTTTAGCCTTTACCATGGACCCTCTTTCCGTCCGTCAGTATCGGTTCAGTTCGCTTTCATCTTCGTTAGCCGGGGAGATTGTTGCTTCTGAGAGTGGTTCCCCTTGGTATCAAAGTCTTGGTCTTAACCCTTGTGCAGACTGGTTGAGGTGATGGGTTCCTTATTTGGGGCTTGAATATGAAGTTTCACGTTTGGCCTTTATTGCTTTAGTGGTTCAACCCTGGAATGGCCTTTCAATGGCTGAGACAGGGTGACAGGTTGGGTCTGGATGATCTGGGGTATTTTTATCGGTTTTGGTGGTTTAAGTTTTGGAATGGCCTTTCAACGGCCGGGGTTGGATGGATGGTTTGTGAATTAGCCTTTTTGGTCCTCTTCAGTAGCTAAGAAGAATGGCAATGTGCAGGCATGTGTAGATCAACGGGATTTGAACAAAACTTGCCCCCAAATAGCATTCCCTTGCCCCCTGATCAATTCTCTCTTTTCTTCTCTCTTTTCTTTACACCCCAATTTTTTTTTTTTTTTTAAATTTTTTTTTTCTTTTACCCCAATTTTTTTTTTTACCCCAATTTTATTTTTTTTTTTTTACAACCCAATTTTTTTTTTTTTTTTTTTTTTACAACCCAATTTTTTTTTTTCTAACAAGATTTGCTCAAGTCCTGAAGTTTACACATACGTGCACTTTTCATCTTAACCACTGGGACCATTGTTGTTCAATTTGGTCGGGCATTAAATTTTGGTAAGAAATTTGGTTATGAGGGTTTTGGATGGTTAAGGGTCAATCACAATCGATTTTGAGGGTGCACATTTCAAGGGGTCGAGAGGAAAAAGGTCATATGGCTTGGTTCTGATGGGTTGTATATTTCTCATGGTGGTTTTGAGTTTTATTTGTCCGACTTTTGATGTGAATCTTGGAGCTTTATTTTATTTGGTCTCACCACGTGCGACTCAGGTGTTGCGGGTGCAAAGAAATGACTTTCAAAATTCGGTTCGTCATCATGTTGGCTCGTGAAAGTAGTATTAATTTCAAGAATGTCCTTATCAATTTTCAGCATGTCATACCAGATCCGGGCAAAGGCTTTTTTTTTTTTTTTTTTTTTTAATTATCTCTCAAGTTTTTATCTCACTTCAGGAGTCATAACAGATGCTATCAAGATTTTATTTGGATTCCCCAAAGTTTCGAGACTAGATGGAGTCGTATTAATTGGGTTAATGTCAAAATGAATGGATGCATCGTGATCATGAGAAATGAAATCGAAGAAATACCACACAAATAAACAGAGACTGTTCATCATATTACAGTAATCCAAATTGTCATAAAAAGTTCTGGAATTGAAGAGACATAAAGCATCTAAAGGAGAACATTTGCAGCTTTAGAGGAACATGCCACTCAGGTTGGTTAGGCCCGATCACATCTCTGGTGGAGGGACTGCATTGTAATCTGCCTTCTTCCTCTTTTCTCTCTGCTCGGGGTCTGTGATCTGCTTGGTGTCAATGAGGTCTTGGATCTTGCCCCTCAAGATTCGGCAACGGTCTGTCAGATGCCCGGTGTGTTGATGGTAGGCGCAATATTGATCATTTTTATGCCCCAGCTGTCCTTGACTTAAGGCTGGCTTAGGAGGCAATGGTTGCAACTTGCCCTCATTCATTAGTTTCTCGAAAACCCATGACAAAGGTTCGCCCAGATCAGAATGGTGCCTTTGAGCTATTTTAGCCATTGGTGTTTTCCCTGTCCTTCTTGTATCGCCGCTACCAACTCCCTGACTTGTGAGGTTAGTGATAGTCCTATTGAGGGGTGCTCGGGGAGTTACCGTGAGTTGAGCTTGAAGAGCTAGTGCCATGGCATCCATCCTTTCCTTAATTGTGGCCAACAACCTCCTTTCAAGCTCCTCAAACCTTCTATCCATTATGAAATCCTCATCAGGGTTTGGGATCCTTGCTCTTCTTGGCTCAACTGGCACAGAATCAGCTTTAGGCTCATTTACGGATTGATGGGCAACGACTCCGACGAGGGGAACCTTCCCACCAGCAGGCGGTTCGGCTTGCCCCCGAGGAGGGGCTACCGGCGGTTGTGGAGCAACTGGTGCTTGTGGAGCAGGGGGCTGAGCAAATCTTTCGGCCATGGCACCCATCATGTCCAATATCCTCCGTTCAAAATCCTCCAGTCTCCTGGCGAGGTCTTGGGTGGTTAAGATTCCGGTCTCTTCTGCCATTGAGGATGATTCGCTGCTTGTTGAGAATGACTCAGAATCCCAAAAAGGCACTAATTCTAGCAATCCAAAGGGCGAGTCTATCGTCACTAGTCGATCGTCAGAATCTCTAGTCCACTCAGATGAATCTAGGATGGCTGGAAAACTCAAATGGTTAGCATGATGCATGGATGACAGTTATAATGCATGATCGTGAGTTATACAGCATTTCGCAACCACATACAAGCAAATAGATCCTTCCAACCTTATCACTCCCACACACGAGGTAGTGCGGTCACTTTCCTAGGCGGGCTTCATCCGAGGGTTAACAGGGAACCCATTGGACGCGCATAGTACACGGCGAAAAATCGGCAGCATAACACTCTTAATCTAATGAACATACGTATGAGTTTTGGCCATTACGTATTTAGGCAATTCAATCAAATTAAGGTGGGCTCACTGGGGCATGAAAGCATTTGATGAGGAACCACTTAATTTGCTTGATTTTGTTTAATACGTGACGGCCCACATCACAAGCGTCGTATTAAGGAGCATACCACCTAGTGGAAGTTTCTATTTGCCATTACATGGGCTTTAGTCAAGGCGATAAATTTTTGGTTACCCAAGCATGATCCCTGCCGACGGGTCTAACTCGTCATGAGTATAGCGACCGATCGGGTTATCATTTGATATACCAAAAGGTACAAGGCTTGGGCTGGTGATTATCCCTAACACTTCCCTACAATGAGTGAAAGTAGGGTCGTGCTTCGGGAACGCACCGAGGTAAGAAGGGACCAACTAGCGTAATTCTAAGGCTCTAATATGCAATGCAAATTTTTGAAAAGAGATATAATTTTAAGTTTTAAAAATCCAATTATATATTTTAACCAAAGCATTTTCAGAGCAAAGTCTCAAACACAAAGTCCCCAGTGGAGTCGCCACTGTGACGCGCGCCGAACCCGGCAAACCCAGCAAGGGCCCTCGCTTTGAATCCGCTTTAGGATTCGAGGTATGAAGGTTCGCGTCTTTTGATCATGGGCGCCATGAGACATCATCGGTATGTTCCTCCCAATAGAACATTGGAGAGAATAACCTAGCCTATTGACACCTAAAGGCACCTTTGAGGTATTTGGAGTCGCCACCCAATTTGCAAGAAATTGGGAAAAGGTTTCTCACCTCTATTGGTCTAAACCAGAGATATGGTGTCCGGGACTTCCCTCTTATTTATGCTTTGGTTAATTATAAATGGGTTCTTAACTTCTTAAAATTATATCTCTCGTCTCACACGATAAATGCATTAAAAGTAAAAGCGCATCTCAAGCATCCGAAAGCGGTAAAAGGAAAGCAATAAATAAAGCGATAAATAAAGCGATAAAAGAAAGCGATAAACACGCAAGCACGCAATTACAAGAGAAATAGGGGCGGAATACAACCCCAATAAAAGGAAATTAAAAATGTAAATGGGACGGAATACAATCCCATAAAATAAATAAAGTTGCCCCAAAATTAATTACAAGGGCCCAAAAAAGAAATGAACTTGAATTTAAAACACTCACTCAAGATTAAAATAAAGAACATACATAAATCGGGACATTATTTGAGGAACATTGGTTCCTTCGCACTTGTTCGAAATTTAAGAACATTGGTTCCTTCGCATTACTTAAAAAAGGGTTCGAAGAGTCGTTTTGGTTGTTTGGAAGAAAATCGGGATGAGTGATCCCATTTTATTGAAAATTGACTCTTCGTTTTAATTGTGATAATTTTATTGTTGGCCTAAAACAAGGGACATTGGTCCCACTTTTATTAATAAAAATTTCAATTTAATTATAGAAATATTTTTGTGATTTTTTATCGCACGCGTGCATAAATAAAATAATTATTTACAAATAATCACAACATGAAGAGAGAGATTGGAAAGATTTCACCCAAATCGGAGTGTCTGTCCACGCGTCGCGACCCATCCGGGGAGTCGCGGGGCGCTCACATAGCCCGACTCAAATTAAAACTCATACAAAAATCAACACCAAAAAGAATATTAGTAACAACTCCAAAAATTAATCAAATGGAGACAATGTAATGACAATAATAAAATCATAACAAATAATCATAGTATGGCGACAACAACAAAATAATAATAATAATAATAATAATAATAATAATAATAATAATGAACTACATGGCAGCAACCTATAATAATAATAATAATCATAAATGTAAGAACAGAAAATAAATTATTAATAGTAATAATAATAATGATAATAATAATAATGAAAACAGAATATTAAATAAACACCAAATAAATAACAATAATAATAATAATAATAATAATAATAATAATAATAATAATGATGATAATAATAACTAATTAACCATAATATTGATATTAACAGGATGTCACCGAAGATCAATATAATAATAATAATAATAATAATAATAATAATAATAATAATAAAAAGATTGCAAAGACAAAATCTAAAGATCATAACAACAGTGCTAACCACAAAAAAATAATAAGTAACAAAGGGTAATAAGGAGAGAAGGATGGCGCCAGGGATCAAAAAAGTAAATCAAAATCATGGGCAAACATGCTGACAGTGATAAAAATTAAAGGAAAAAAAAGTGACGACAAATGAATATAAAAATGAAAACCATAATAATACTAATAATAATAATAATAATAATCATATAAATTGCAACGAGAAATAAGGAGGAAATCAACTTAAAACAAACAAATAATATATCAAAAATAATATTAATCACATTAAAATGTCAAAAATGAATTATAGATATGACAATAATAGCAAAAAAAAATATTTAACAACAATAAGTAATGTACAAAAAGAATAAAAGAGAACAAATCCAAGAATATTTACCCTCAGAATTTTTAGATTGGAAATAGGATGTCTCAATCCGTTCCACTTGTCGATTTTTGATGATGATAATATAGAATGTAAAAATTGTGTTAAGAAAATTAGTTCAAGAAAATATTTTTGGTGGAATGAATAAAGCTAAGAAAATTAATTTCTCTTGCTCAAATCAACCCAAGATTAAATATTTTGTAGTAGCAAAAACAAAAAAACTAGAGAAGAAAGTTTAAAGATTTTTGAAAAATTTTGAACCAGAGAAAAACTTCCTGGAGAGTGAAAAAATGGTCTTTTTTTTTTTGATTAAAAGTTGTCGTTCCTTAAGAAATGAAATCAAGTTTTTATTTAATTTGCTGGGTTGTTCCAAAATATGAAAGCCAAAATGCCTCTTTCATTTTCCTTTCCGAAATTTGCACAGGAAAGGAAAAAGAATCGGTCAAAACGGCGGTAAAACCGCTGAAAAAAATAGAAAATGCAGAAAACCGGCGAAAATAACGGGACTGGGCAGGTGGTCGCGTGGTGAAGGGCACAGCGCGCGGGGACACTCGCGCGCATGTGCGCGCGAGGGGCGCGCAAGGGGCAGGTGGTCGCGTGGTGGCCAAGTGGCCACCGCGCGGCCACCTTGCCAAGAAGCACAAAGGGGGTCGCGTGATGGCAATTGCCATCACGCGACCCAAATTGGGAAAGTGGCTTTTAAAAGCCACTTTCCCACGTTTTTCTTTTTTCACATTTTATTATTTTTTTTTTTTTTTTTTTTTTTAGAAAAAACCTTTTTTTCTTTTTCCTTAAATCATTTTCTTTAAAATTTCTTTTTTTTTTTTAATTAACTAATTAACTAATTCCATTTTTTTGATTAAATCAATTACTTAATTTATTCAATTAAATTAAAAAACTAATTTAATTCCCCTTTTTCAATTAAATTAATTAATTAATTAATTCAATTCAATTAAATTAAATGACGAATTTAATTAATTAATTTTTTTGTTTTATCAAAGTAACACTTTCCAATAATATTATTTTTGGAATTAAAATTAATAATAATTTTTTATGATAAAAAAAACAAACGAGGGTCTCGACAAGGGAAACATCATTTTTGACACCTTTGCCTGTAAGTCGGTATCATTTTCATCATCGGGTAATTCTGATCTTGGACCGCCTCAGGACCCGGTGTCTACACTTACTAACCATATTACAATTTTGCCCTCTAGTAACCCTTGCTTACAAATATGCCACTAATTAAGCTTATCTTCACATCTGTTTCATTATATAACATGCAAATTACAATTTAGTACTTACAATATTATTTTCGTGCCAAATTACACTTTAGTCTTTATATTATCACATATTTATGAAAATGCGACTAATTATTTTCAATTTCACATTTAATTCATTATTTAACATACAAATTACAAATTAATCCTCAAAATATCAATTTCACACCTAATTACATTTTAATCCTTAAAGTGTAACCAAATTACATTATTAACCATTTTATTCCATTTTTCTTCTTAAATACTCTTATTAACTTATTTATTAACAAATTTACCATTTTACTCCTATACTTTTTATTTCCTTCATTTAAGTCCATTTCCATTCTAATTTTCATATTAACTCCAATTTAATCAATTTAAATATTTTTTTACCATTTTGCCCCTAAATCTCATATTTAGACATAATTTCACATTTAAACTTTATCTTATCACTTAATTACTTATATAACCATTTAGTTATTTATTTTTCCTTTATTACCTTTTTTCACTATATTTTTCAAATAATCTCATTTTAATACATTTCTTTAATTTGGCCCTAGTATCATCTAGTAGAAATCACTAGATTGGATATGCGGGACAGGGCTCCAAATCCCTAAACCTATCGAAGTGGTCACTTAAAGGCCAGATTGTGCTTCGGTAGTGTTAGAGTGAACACTTAGGGGCCAGATTGCGCTCCGAAGACAATACATTTACATTTTAATAATTAACGTTTAACACTATGACACTATAAGTAGACCGTCATTGGCCTACAATTGTGAGTTGCTATTAATCGCTAGCTATCACGGTACGCTATAACGTCCCTATAGCTAGCTAATTATATCATACACTCTGTAATTTTTAGACCGATATACTAAGGGCACGTAATCATCTAATATATACAATTAATCATGTATGCACATTTCATTTTCAATTCATTTTCTTTATTCATAATATCACTTTATATCACATACCATATCATACATGCCTTTCCATACCCATGCATATGCACTTACTCATGTCATACATATCATTCCATTTCACATTACCATTTCAATTATTATAATTCATATTTAGATTAATAAATTGTACAAAATCCTTTTATATTTCATTTAATTTAATTTTCATTAAATACATAACATACATTTTATTCATTTTATTAAATATCAAGATACCATATATGGCCAATATAACATAACCATTTCTACTTCATTCTTTTTCCATAAAATCAATTCCAAACCACTTATTATTCAATTTTAACATTAAATATGCCATAAAATTGGTTAAACATATCTCATTCTATATTTTTCATTCTAAACATAACATAATTATCAACTAGAAAATATTCAATTTAATTCCAAAAATTCCCAATTAATACATTTATTTTTCATCATATATTCATTTTATACTTTTATACTTAATAAATACTCAAAATATACCTTATTTTACGGGTTAATTTCATCCGTGGTAACTAAACTTTCGCAATTGTAACGTTATGGTCACTAAACTTTTATTTGTAACGAAAAAATAACATATATTTTATTTTGTAATAAGAAGGTCACAATGACTGGAATTTGCTTAATCCGGCCACCGGCGCGTGAAAATCACGGTGAGACCCATTGCCACGTAAAAAAAAATACCACGTCGGATGCTGATTAGATCTGGGATTAATTTTATCCGTGGTAACTAAAATTTCGCAATTATAATGTTGTGGTCATTAAACTTTGATTTGTAACAAAAAAATAATCCATATTTTATTTTGTAACAGAAAGGTCATAATTATCGGAATTTGCCTAATCTAACAACCGTCGCGTGAGAATCACGGCGACATCCATTGCCATGTAAGAAAAAATGCCACGTTGGGTACTGACATGAATCCGATGTAGCATGATTTTTTATAAAAAAAAAATTAACTTTTTTGTACTGTCTGTCTCTTCGTTCTTCTCTTTCTATCTATCTCTCTCTATCGCTTTCTCTCCATATATATCTCGTGTAATCACTGACAAGATCGTGGTGGCTCATTCTTCTTCTCATCTCTCACTATTTAGTCTTCAAAGTCAGCTTCAAACTCGCAACCACAATAAGGGATAACAATTTCTCTTCCTTCACTTCAATTAAAACGGTTTTCAATTTTCTTTAGTTGAAAACCGTTTTAGTTGAAGTGAAAAAAGAAAAATTATTATCCCTTATTGTGGTTGTGAGGATGAAGCCCTGATCAAAATTTCGAAGACCAAACAGAGAGAGGCAAGAAGAAGAAGAAGCCACCACGATCTGGTTAATGAGTACATGAGAAAAATTTGGAAAGAAAGCAATAAAGAGGGAGAGAGATAGATAGAAAGAGAAGAATGAAGAGGCAAACAATAAAAAAAATTATTTTTTTTTTAAAATATGCCACTTCGGATCTAGTCAGCATCCGATGTGACATTTTTCTTACGTGGCAATGGATCTCGCCGCAATTCCCTCACGATGGTGGGTAGATTAGGAAAATTCCGATTATTATGACTTTCCTATTACAAAATAAAAGATGAGTTATTTTTTCGTTACAAATCAAAGTTTAATGACCATAACGTTACAATTGCGGAAGTTTAATTATCACGGATGAAATTAACCCCGGATCCAGTCAGCGTCCGATGTGGCATTTTTTGTTACGTGGCAATGGATCTTACCATGATTCCCACGCGCCGGTGGCCGGATTAGGCAAATTCCAGTTATTGTGATCTTCTTATTACAAAATAAAAAATGGGTTATTTTTTCGTTACAAATTAAATTTTAGTGACCATAACGTTACAATTGCAAAAGTTTAGTTAACACGGATGAAATTAACCCTTATTTTACTCATATATACTATTCGGCCACTTAAATAATTTCACCTTCAAAATTTATTCTTCACTTCATTTTCATTAACTAAGCTAGTTTATGCCTTAATTAATATGTTTATACAATTTATTTGCATTAACTCATAAAATATACCTAAGAATACACTAAGTAACCATTCAGCCTCCATTATGCCCCTAGCATATATTTTATTTCTTCTTGATTCAAGCATGCAAATCATCATTTCTAATGTCCCTAAACATGTTTATAAGGTTTATTTTAATTTAACATACAATATACACATAATTATATAACACACATAACCATATATCCATACAAAACTCATGGAAATTAAGGGATATTGTATCCACGAACCTTTTATTCTTGATCTTCACTCCTTAAACTTCCTTCTCCTCGCTTTAATCCTTTAAAACACCTTCCTCCATTAAGTTCCCTAAAGTGGCCGAATATGTATACCAATAAAACCACCATTATTTCACTTCATCTATTCAACATAACCACATAAACACACACTACACACCTAAAATTACCTATTTTAATCTTTGAAATAAATTATAGAATCTAAAATCACTTACCTCATTTTTAGCACATCACGTTTTTCACTTACTTTCTTCCACTTTTGTCACTTCAAATGAACTTGAGCTACCATTATCATTGAAAATAAAGACTGAAAATTACTTTGGAAGGTTGGATTTGGTGGAAACCATGGAAGAGAAATGAAGAAAATCCATGGATGAGAAAGAAAGAAATTTGGCCAAGAAGAAAAATGTAAAGAGGTGAAGAACTTTGCTGAATTCTCTAGGGTTTTCTGATATTCAGCCTTTATATAGCCTCACTTGATGAGCCAAACCATGGTCCAACCAATTTGGGCCAACCCAAAAGCCCAATTAGGTAATTTAGGCCCATTAGGCAAATCCAATTTATTTCTTTCACTTTCCAAGTTCAATTTCTCCCAAAAATGATTCTAAAATTCTTAAAATATATTTATTAGGTTCCATAAAAAATTTTGGATCAATCGGATACCGTTTTTCGGTCTGGTAATTTCTTACCAGTCCAATAACCCAATTTTCTGTCTCATCGTAATTTTTTTTTTCATTACTATTAGTTTCTCTTAATTATTTAGAGTAAACCTATACTTTCAAATAATTTTTCTGAAATCCTTAGCACCATTTAGAGTCCGGTCAAACTTTTGTCAAACTGCGGTCAAACTGGTCCTACCGGTTTGATTCACTAGTTAAACCGGTTCATTTTACTTTTTATCGTTAACTTCTTCTTTACTCATAATAGCTCATTTGACCTTACTTTCATCTCAATTGAAATCCATTTTCCGGTTCAATTGAACCCGTCCGATTTGTCAATTTTTTTCATATTACCGTAAAATTACGTTTTCACTATCAAATTGTTTTACACATTATTCTGAGTTTATCTATACCTTCAGATAAATTTTTAGAGGTCATTTACTATTTTTAAAGTTTCGGTCAAACTTGTTTACTATTTGAATCGAATCAGAGACTTTCTTATTTTTTACTTTTGGAGACCTATATGACCTCGTTTTCACTCTAAATTATATCTTTGGACTCTTTATAACTTGTATTTTTCAATAATCCAATAAAATATTTTTTTATTCCAGGTGTACTTTTTACCTTGAGAACTTTCCAGGTGACACTCATCTCAGAACTACTCTCACTCTCGCACATTTAACCTCTTGATTCCTCTGGAGTTCAGTGTATTAATGTTGTTATTTTCACACCCAAACCACACTATTCACTCTATAAAATTCACTGATCACTACTGTCTCAGTATTTAGGCCATTACATTCCGACTATGGCAATTTTTGACCATTACAAAATTGATGATTTTTTTAAGACTAAACGTCACAATTAAATTAAAAAAAATGGTTAAATGATTTATAGAACCATATAATTAAATATGATTAATTAGCTTATGTTATCTAAGGAATATAGGCATATAATGTATAGGTATAGGAATTGTTTTTGGATACAAAAATTATATTTAATTTTGATTAATTAGCTTATGTTATCTAAGGAATATAGGCATATACTGTATAGGTATAGGAATTGTTTTTGGATTCGAAATAAGGAATATAGGCATATACTGTATAGGTATAGGAATTGTTTTTGGATTCTCGAATCCAAAAACAATTCCTATACCTATACAGTATATGCCTATATTCCTTAGATAACATAAGCTAATTAATCATATTTAATTACATGGTTCTATAAATCATTTAACCATTTTTTTTAAATTTAATTGTGACGTTTAGTCTTAAAAAAATCATCAATTTGGACTCGAGCAATTTATTTGTTAAAATCAACTCTTCAAATTAATCATTATTTACAAATTTTCTTATTTGGATGTTAGAATTTTTTTTTTTTTAATTTTCACAATTTTGTTGTATATAAGCTACTGCTAATCAACCTAAACTCAAACTATTTCTTATAAAAAAAATAGTAATATCTTACTTTTAATGTTTTTTTCTTTTTGAAAGAGTCTTACCTTTAATTAGAGGTGACAAATGAGTGGGTTGGGCGGGTTTGGGTTGGGTCATAAATGGGTTGGATTGTAAATGGGTGGGTCATAAATGGGTCAAAAATATATGGGTCAATACCCAAATGGATTGGGTGGGTTTGGGTCGACCCATTTGATATTTTTTTAATGAAAAATAATTATCGATATAATAACGGAATACTAAGAAAATTATTATAAAAATGTTGGCTCAAATGGGTCGGTTGAGATCCAAACGGATCGAGATATCGGTTGACTTATAACTGTCCAATTTACTATTCATTTGGTAAAAATTTTGGCAGTATAACGGCCATATATATAACATACCCTTTCTGCAATTCAAACAATCCATAATCACACACAGAGGTACAACAACACAATAATTCATAAACCAAGTGGCCATTTTTTCATTTTTAAGCCAATTATGTAATCCTAAATTATTTCACTCACTTTCTAAGCTCAATTTCTTCCAAAATTAATTTTATAATTCTTAAAATATATAAATTAGTCTCCCTGCAAAATTTCAACTCAAACAGAGTCCGTTTCTCGATCTGGTACATTTAAATCAGTCAGTTTTGACAATTTTTCAGTATTACCAAAAAATTAATTTTTCGTTGTTAAAAATTTCTAAATATTAATCTAAGTCTATATATATCATTAAAATAATTTTTAGAGGTCATTTGCTATTTTTAGAGGTTCAGTCAAATTTTGGTCAAACCGGGTAACCTTTAAAATGAGCGGGGCTTTTTTTTTTTATTTTTGACTTTTGGAGATCTAATTGATTTCATTTTTTCTCCACATTCTACCATCAGACTCCTTGTGATTAGTATTTTTCGATGGTCAAATAAAATATTTTTTTAGTTCGGGGTGTAATTTTTGTCACCAGTGCACTATTTTCCATAAAAAAATACAGTTTAAGTAAAAGATCTTGTTCATTAAGACAAAAGTTTTTAACATTAAAGAAATAATGAAAAAAAAAACACCCATTGGGTCTAGGAAGAATAACCCAAATGGGTTGTATTTTATGTGGGTAGATTTTGGGTGGGTTTAAATGGGTCAATTTTTTAGTTAGGTTGGGTTTGGGTCAATTTTTTTTGGGTGGATTTTGGTGAGTTGTTGGATTTGGGTTAATTTTGACACCTCTACCTTTAATGTTGAAATTAAATAATCTTCTAAATTATTACCACCTATAAATTAAATATGAAGATAAGATTAATAATAATATAAATTTCGTTTAACAAAATTAAATATTATATCATAATAATATTACCTTTAATTAGAGTTAGATTATGTATAAATTAAAACAATAAATTTTTAAAATGGGTTAAAGAAAGAAAGGAGAGAGTGAACATTCAATGAAAGAAAAAATAAAGTGACGAGAAAGAAAGGAAAATGTGTGTGTTTATATCACAAACATTAAATAATAATAATAGTTAAAATTGGGACGACACCCTAGAAATCTAATTATGTTTATTATAGTTTCATTTTTTAAATTTTTTAAAAATAACCTTAACTTTAAAAAATTCCGAAAATTTAAGTAAAATTTGTACTGCGACTAATCCTTTATTTCATGTGCGCGGGGCGCGTTGATGAAGCCGCTGACAATTAAGTTTATTTGTCCAGTTATATTTTGCAAGGATACTGCTGTAATTTTGTACTCATTTATTGTAATATTAAAGCGAATTTTATTGGTAAGGAACGGTTCCTGACATACATCAATATTTCTCTGCTTATTGACAAGAACCTTGTGAATTATCAAGACAATCAGAACCCTTAATTGAAGATTTTTCTTAATTAATGCATAGAATTTTGTCTCACGATTTTTTTTGTTTTATGTTCTATATTTTCATCTATATCCTCACAACAATACTTCACATAACTTCCCTTGGGAATTTATCTAAACGACATAGTCTTTTATTTTGTTCTTTAGAAGCACAGTACAGTTCTAATAAAATAAAGTTATCCATTGTCAATTATTTTGAATTCTTTCAACATCAAGAAAGTTTTTGAAGGAGCAGTCTAAGACTTGCGAACCTAACAGTAAAAAGGACAGAAAATTATTTTACTAATTCATTTAATAATTAATAATTATGGTTTTTTTTAATTTCTTTTCTATTTAATTGGTAGATAAACAGTTTTGTTTGATAATCTATTTTTATATTATTCCATTATTTCATTTCACAATTATGCATATATGTCCCTCACAAATTGACATACAATTCAAAACGAGAGCATCTGCAAACTGAATATCAAAGTAATAGATTGGTCCCACTTGTCCTTTTTGGTTTGATAATCGGTTTAGGTTAGTTAATCGTTTTATGTTTTAACTTTTAACCCATAAGAAAAAGTGTATCAAATATATATATATATATATATATATATAAAGAAGTTTTTTTGTACTATATGAAATGAAAGCCATAAAAATTGAGAATTAATGGGAAATCATTAATGGATATGAAGCCAACACATACGAATATTGGAGGCAAAATATCAGCTTGCCCTTGACAAGGAGGTTTCATTAATTCATTATGGCCTTTTCTTGGTAACTCAGTGGTCCTACACTCCAATCTTTATGCACCACATTCAATTTCTAGTCATTTTCTATTATGTCTTGTGTACTATGTATTGATCATGGATAAAAAAAAATAGCATACAGAAAATATTACACCTTAGTAAAGTTGAAATTTCCTTTAATATAAACCTTACAGTGATAATATTCTTCAGAATTATAGGTGGAAAATTAATCGGATTGAATTAGGTTATAATGAAATGGATCATAAATAATTGATCAAAATTTTACAAATAATTAATGAGTGGTTTAGTCAGATTGAATTATGATTTAAATGAATTTTTGTTAAATAAGCTATAAATGGGTTGGATTATAAACTAATTGAATCATATACGTGTTAAGATTTATGAAATTATTTAAAAAAATAATGAAATTATAAATAATATAAACATGTTACAAATATGTTATAAGTAAGTCAGATTATACGAGTCATATAATGAATCGAATCGAATCGAATCGAATCACTTTATGCGAGTAAAATAAATTGAATTATGAATAGATTGGATGAAATTTAGTTTGAATTAATTGGATTGAAATGACAAATTAGATGAAAATTTGCCACCTTTAATCAGAATGTTCAAGATTTACCTCATAATTCATGAGACTTAGGCCTTAATAACTCTCATCCTTCATATGAGAGGATGGACGATGCATCTAATAATTTAGGTAGGTGTCTGTTGCAATCATTATGGTTCATTTTCTTTAGTAATATAATATTCACAAGTATCGGCATTATCATATATATATATATATATATAAATTTTTATTACATTTTGTTAGGACGGTAGCAAATATTTGAATTTTAATTAATTAAAAAAAATAGTTAAATTTTTAAATGCGTTTTAACTAAAGCTAATTTTCAAAATATATATATAGTACGGTATAAATTGCTATATGTACTCATCAATAACAATCAATATATATTTCAAAAGAAAAAAAGGATTTGCAAGTCTATTATATTTTTCAGTTTTTTTTTTTTGTTTTTGCTATCAAACCTCTAAATATTTACTTAGCAATTTAAAATTTTTAAATTTCTTTTTATTTTTTATTAGCGTAGCTAACATATATTATCGGCCTTTTTTCTTCAAATATTGTCTTCTTAGGCTACCAGTAATCAATATATTGGCTGGATTTGATGGAAAGTGAATATAGTAGGAATTGCATATAAAGAATTCAATTAAAGTTTCCCTTCTGTAAGTACATTATTTCCCACTTGAGCATGAGAGAGAGATTGACATTAACGTGTATTAATCACGCTCACGTAATACGCAATGTTTTAAAAATTAGATTGACTCGATTGATCGAATCAGTTATATCGCGAATCAGTAAAAAAATTTGTTTGATCAAACATGAAAATTGAAATACGCAAAAACTCAATTTGTACAAAAAAAAATCGAATTAAACCAAAAAAAAATCTAATACAACCTGCGCGTGCTGCTGCCTTCACGCCGCTTCACTCACGCCCCTGCGTGTTATGCATGCCTATTCTCTCATTTTATTTACTTAATTTTCTTCATTTTATTACAAATTCTATTTTATTATTTTATTTTCATCTTTTATTTGTGAATATGTTTTATGTGGCATGATAATTTATTTTATTTTTTATTTACATAATATTGTTCATAATAATTTGTTGTATTTAATTTAATTATATCATTATTATTATTTATATTAATATATTTCTTTTCATTTATTATTATTTACTATTGCTATCCTTCTCACGTCCTTTGCATGAAATGACATGTTTTTTTTTACTTGTTCCGGATTAATAGCTCATGGATATTCTTCAATCAAGAGTTTATATTTGATGATAAAATCAATTTATATTAATATTATACTTGATAAAATTAAAAATTATGTGAAATTGTTTCACTATATTTTTATTTTATATTTTTTAGATATTGAATAACTATATAATTTAAATGTAATGAAATATTAAGAAGGAAATGAAGATGAACATGATAATTATAAAAATAATATCTTTAGTTAAAGTCATAAAAATGAATTTTATAATTGAAATTAATATTAAAAAATTTATACATTAAAAAATGCATTTTCTTTATAAATCCAAATATTTAACAAAAAAAATTCAGCTGTAGTGTTTAATCTTTTACTATTATTGCTAAAAAAGTAGTAAAATAAATGAAAAAAGATTAATATATTGATATTTGATAATAAATAGGTTATTTGAATTTATTTTTTATATACCATATTTTTAATTTTTTATAAATAATTATATTTAAAAATCAAAATTCGGAGTCAATCTGGTCCAATCAATTGACTTATGACTCAGTTGTCAGACCAAGTGGATGTCTGGTCCGTTTCTGAAAATATTGATAATACGTTAACGGAAACCTCGATGCCAACAAAAATAAAAATTAAAAACTTGATTTAAAAAATAAAAAAGAACTCAATATTACAAAATAGAAATTCAGGAGAAATTAATAACAAAAAATTAAAAAATTTAAAGATTTACAGATGCATATTTCCCATTTTAAAATGTATGCAAAAGAAGAGAGAGTACGAAAGAGAGTCGGTTATAGAATAGGACATTGAAGAATTTGTTGAAGTGGGTACGTATCAAAAATTTACATAATTGAAGAAGAAAAAAACAAAAAGGACGAAACTGCATGGAAGCTGTGTTCTTCGATTTTATTTGATTTTATGAATGAGACCTATAAGGCATCTAGTCCTTTTCCCATACCCTCCTCTCCATCTTTACATACCCTATGTATATATCACTATTTTCCTAAAATAACCTTCTAATATACAAATTTATACATTTAAATGTCCTCAGGTTGATTATAATTTACAATAATAATCTATCCTAACCTTGTAGACCATAAAATTTACAATGATTATATACCTCGGAAAATATTGATTTCTCTAATTATATATTGTACCATGAAATCCAATCTAATGGAAAAATTATGTATGATATTACTTCATTAGCTATATAGCATATTCTTATGTTATATAGCCACAAATTAATTTGAAATCTCACAATCCTAATCACCATACTACTATCACTAAACTAAAACTTATTAATTGAGAAAATTGTATTTGTTTGCAAATTTTATAGAATTTAATTCTTTCAATTTACTTGTTATTAGACTTGGCAAATGGGTTTGGTTAGACGGTTCAGGTCAGTTCTTTTTGATTTCGAGTTTTTTGGATCACTTATATTTCGGATGGGTTCGGATCAGATCTCAGATTACAATTAGAACTGAAAAGTCAAACTAAAATTGAAAATTGAACCATAAGCAATTCGATATATTTTGTTCAATTTTATGTTTAACCGGTTTAGTTTTGACTTTTTTTTTTTTTGTGTCCCGGATCAATTTGACGTTTTTTGTCACCTTAGTTAAAATATATAGTTAGGATTATATCTAACTCATCATATTGGTTAGTTTGACCTTTTCGGTATCCCAAGTCAAATTTGACCATCGGTCAAATATATCATTATTCATTACGAAACCGTGACCCCCGATTTTAATTTCAATTTTAAACACCATAAATGGGCGTATTTTTGCCTCAAATTTGAATCTCAAATTTGTCTCAAATGGCATAATTCATAGACCGAAAAATATATTATTCATGTTGCAGGTGGCATATTTATCTTGAAAGCTATATTCATTGCTCGGAATATGCTATTCACAAACTCAAAATTTTTGAGGTATTACACTCTGTTTCAGGTTTGAGATATTATAATTTGATGGGAAAAAAATCGAAAGTGCATGACAAAGTAGTAGCGGCAACTCAAGATAATGGTGGAGACATGAGCAGAAGAACAAGGAACGGATTAGTGCATAGAGCGAAGAAAGATAAAAAAAGAAAATATGCAAAAAATAAAAATAGTGAAATATAGTGTATACCACTTAATTATTATTTTTTTGTTTCACTTTTTTTTTATTTCTTCTGCTTTTATCTTTTGTAGCTCAAAACTTAAGCAATTCGACATTTCTCTTTTCGTTCAAATAAATCTATTTTTTATATAAAATTGGGATATGTATATTAATAAAATGGTGTAGTGTTAATATATATATATATATATATATAAACTATAATTTATGAATAAATATGATATAAAATAAAATGTAATTGAAAAAATCGGATCACGAGTTTGAGTAGGATTAGATTGGATTTCAGATATTTTCGGATGGATTTTTTAGGTTTCAATTCGGGTTGGGTTCGACCTTCAATTTTTTGAATCGTTAGGGTTTTCTCCAAATTTGGGTGTGGACTACAATTTTGGAATGAATTCAGGTCGAATTTTCAAGTCGTGACAAGTGATAAATTCTGAAATGTCAGAATTAAGGACAAGAAGGCAGAGAGGCAAAACACACTGGAGCCGATTTCGCAATAGGTGATGAACGATCGGCAATGGGTGGCGGTCGATCTGCAAAACAGATGAAGCCTAATTCCTGGTGTGCAGGGAATTAGCTAGCACTCCGATGCTTAAGTCAGAGAGGATTTTCAGAAGATGATAGAGAGAGAGTCTCTTAGTTGGAATTGTGAATGTTATTATCTGCGTTCTCCTGACTTAGCATTTGTATAAGTGAACAAATCCATTTGAGTGACCTACTCTAGTGTCAAAGTAGGTTAGGGCAGTGATGTGAAAATAAGTAAGGTAGAGGATAGACAGTAGCGTGTGTCAGTGAACTTGGCAGGGGGCATGCCCTGTTAGCCCGATCGGACGTACCATGCTGACAGCTTGTTGACTTCCTTGGGTGTCTTGCATCACACGCCTGGTGTAACACCCCGTTATCCCTGTTGGAAGGATACCGGAATGCCACGCGGTCAAACATATAAACAAATCCAAAGTACATTCTTGTAAAATAAAATAAAAGATGAGATGTAAAGAAACTTTTAATTATATAGCAGTAAATCCTTTAACATATATCATATCTATATCGTTTATACAAAAAGAGGCTCGTAAGCAAATACATATACAAAAATAATTGTTCATTTACAAAAGATTCACTTTGCTATTAACAAGCCATGTACAAAAATTACAGCGGAAGACTCAAAATAACTTCATCCAAAAAGACTCCTAGTGGCCGACCTGCAGATATCTGACTCCGAACCGAACTCGCCACCTGCACGGGAAAAGAGCCCGTGCTAAGTGATAACGCTTAGTGGGGAGGAACAAAACAAACGAACAATATGCATATACAATATTTATAACAATACAATAATCTAATGATTCAAAATCAAAGGCATCAAAATTACATGTAAACATATCTCCAAATTCCTTACTTGACAAGCATAAATATATACATTACAAGCAATTAAGTACTCAATTCATAATTTTCATCATTCCAAGTATACAGATACAAGGTGCATAATATAGAGTTATGCAAGAATTCATGTACATCATATACTTATAATCGTGTCCAAAAATGCATCTCAACCTATGCAACACATTCAAACATATAGCCTGATTAGTCAAAAATATTCTCTAGAAGTGGATACGGTCAAATGGATACTGATAGAACACAATATCCCAAGCATATAGAGACATGAGTCTCAAACATGTACTTTTCATATAAAGACCGAAGTCTCGCATTAAATCCATATAGACCCATATAGGATCGAAACAAGGATCCAAATGGACCCACATATAACGTTTTATCATATAGTAGCTGCACACACACTCTGACCTAAGTAAGCGCTTACTTATCCACTACTATGACTTATTCAGGCTTAAAGAATACAACTCAACAATTCATGTATCAAATCATGAGAATTTCATTAAATATTAGCTTATAAATACGTTCATATAAATTATAAACATGTAAACCATGTACATTAATTATTAGTCATATATATACAAACTCAATATTTTTCAATTATTAAAATACAAATCAAATTTTAAACCCAAGCATTTGTCATGTAATGCAAAAACCCTTGAAACCAGGAGTTAAACTTTGTTTTTAAGAAAACAAGGCAGCAGGGGAAGACTGGTCACGAGTCACCCAGGCAGTGGTGTCTCGTGACGCAGGCTTCACGCGAGCGCCAGGCAAGAACAGGCGGTCACGAGTCGTGACCATCCGTCACGGCTCGTGACACCAGAGAGGAGAGGGAGAGATCACGAGACGAGATTTCGTGACTCGCAGGGAAACAGGCGAGGTCGCGAGACGTGATGCTCCATCACGTCGCGTTACTTCCCAGGGAAGGAGGTCACGGCGTGATGCTCCATCACGTCTCGTGATCTCCTTCTCACAAACTGCTTCTCCTTCACAAAGCCTTCAGAATTTCCAGAAAAACAGAATTCCCAGAAAACATAAAAACCAGAAAGATCGAGAAAACAGAGTACAACCTACCTCCAAACCCCATTTTGTCTAAAACCAATTTTTCATGCAAAAATCATGCTAACACGTACCTTTAAGTCTTCTGAACACAATTACAGCAATTTCACTCACATTATTCACATTATCATATAATCACAGTAAATAAACAGAGAGAGTCACAACTCAGAACTTCACATTCAAATACATGTGTAAACGTCTCATTTGCAAACTCATAATCATTCTTTCTCTACCTAAATCATGTATACACAATACATTTCTCATGCATCTATATAAATGGACACACACATAGCTAAAATTAACATCAAACAACAACTAGGATCCAAGATTGAGTAAAGACAGACACTCCCAAACCTGTATCGAAGTTCAAAAACGCCCACTGTACTCTTCAATCCACAACTTTATCTTTTCCCTTATCCTTCTTCTTCTCTTCAACAGATTACATGACCGACAAATAAAACCCAATATCAATCCAAAGAAACAGCAATGAACAATCCTTAAACAGAGAAGATGGAGAACCACATGAAACTGACAATTACTCACCTTCTGAACTTCTTCTTTTCCTAACTCAAACCTTAGCTCCTCAATGGATGAACCCACATGCAGATGGAAAAAAAAAACAGAAAATGGAGAGGGGAAGGAATGGCTAACGTGAGAGAGAGCAAGAGAGAAAGAAACTCAAATCTGATGGCTTCATTCAGAAGCTACTAAGATTTCTGAAGTCCTCCTTTCTCTCTCCCACACGCATACACCCACCTCTCCACTTGGCACACATGCACATGGTTCACGTAATCCTCTTATTACTGTATTACCATCTGATCCCTACTATTACCATTAAGTCCTCATCAAAATACTCTTTACTCACTAAACTAGAAAAAAAAATATGTAATTAATTCTTTGTTAAAACTTTGCAATTAAATCCTCTTTCCTCTTATAAAATACCAAATTGCCCTTAATTGTCCAATTAAAATTGCTAATCTCCAATTAGGCCACTTATGGGGTGTGACAACTCTCTCCCCCTTAAGAAAATTTCGTCCTCGAAATTTCCTCGCTTATCCAATACAACTCAAATATCAAAACCAAACAAAACAAAACTTAACATATCAAAACTTACCAGAAGGACCTGCAGCATCAGTCGCATAAGCTCTAATCAAAGCAAAGGCTCTATGCCGGTTATGATCTTCTGTAGCACCAGGTCGTTGCACTATTTCTGATGGTGCTCTCGGAGCTCTACTTCCTTCACGATTGCTTTGGATGACATTAGATCTTTTGCTTTCTTGTTGATTCTGGTCCTCTTGTCGATTAGGGCAACTTGCAAACCGATGCTCCATACTTCCACACTTAAAGCATGCACCGGTAATCTTGCGACACGTACCCCAATGGTACCTATGACAATGCTCACACTCCGGTGCTCGGTTTCCCTTACTAGCATGCGGTGCCACACTCCCTACTTCTGAAGGTACTAGAACAGACCCTCTATTTCCTTGTTCAACTGGAGCACCCTTAGCCTTCTTAGTACTCACAACTCCCCCATCCGGTGCTCTCCTCTTCTGTGCTATCTTCTGCTTTACCATCTCAGATTCTTCTAACTTCATTGTTGCAGCCACAAGCTGATAATACCCCACTGGTTGCAAGACAATCATAGCAGACAAAGGACCTCTGAAAACCTCACGCAGTCCCTCAAGAAAGTGCCTACATCTGAACTCACCAGTCAACAACTGTTCGGGCACATACTTACTCAGCCGATTGAATTCCTTGTCATATTCACTAACAGTCATACCCCGCTGCTTCAAACAAATGAACTCTCTCCACTTCGCTTCTTGGTAAGCCTTCGTCACATACTTTTGCTCAAACTCTTGCTTGAAGTATTCCCATGTCAATTCAGCTGGTCGCTGAGGATTCCTCATCATAAGTTCCCACCAGTCATATGCTGATCCTTGAAGCAACGATACTGCACATGAAGCTCTCTGATCTGCGGGACATCTAATCTCTTGCAGAATCCTACCTACCCTCTTCAGCCAAAACTCAGCCACATCTGATTCATCTAAGGCAGTCCCATGAAAATCCTCTGCTCCTCTTTTTCTTAACAATTCAATTGGAGCCTTAGGAGCAGTCAACCTATCAACCACTTGCAGTAATCCTTGTACTAACGCTGGATCCATACCAACTCCTCTATTTGCACCCACAGCTGGTGCAGGTTCCTGTGGAGGCCTATCTTGTCTCACTGGATCACCTCCTCTAATCGGACTATCTCTACGACCCACATAGACACTGTCCATTGTGTCGCCCATATACTCACTTGGATCCGACTCCATACAAACACTACAAAACACAAGACATCTGCATTAGGCCACGACACATAACTGACTCTCATGCATAGACTCGACTCTACACTCAAACAATCACAACATAACCCAGAACCACCAAACCTGGGCTCTGATACCAAGCTGTAACACCCCGTTATCCCCGTTGGAAGGATACCGGAATGCCACGCGGTCAAACATATAAACAAATCCAAAGTACATACTTGTAAAATAAAATAAAAGATGAGATGTAAAGAAACTTTTAATTATATAGCAGTAAATCCTTTAACATATATCATATCTATATCGTTTATACAAAAAGAGGCTCGTAAGCAAATACATATACAAAAATAATTGTTCATTTACAAAAGATTCACTTTGCTATTAACAAGCCATGTACAAAAATTACAGCGGAAGACTCAAAATAACTTCATCCAAAAAGACTCCTAGTGGCCGACCTGCAGATATCTAACTCCGAACCGAACTCGCCACCTGCACGGGAAAAGAGCCCGTGCTAAGCGATAACGCTTAGTGGGGAGGAACAAAACAAACGAACAATATGCATATACAATATTTATAACAATACAATAATCTAATGAATCAAAATCAAAGGCATCAAAATTACATGTAAACATATCTCCAAATTCCTTACTTGACAAGCATAAATATATACATTACAAGCAATTAAGTACTCAATTCATAATTTTCATCATTCCAAGTATACAGATACAAGGTGCATAATATAGAGTTATGCAAGAATTCATGTACATCATATACTTATAATCGTGTCCAAAAATGCATCTCAACCTATGCAACACATTCAAACATATAGCCTGATTAGTCAAAAATATTCTCTAGAAGTGGATACGGTCAAATGGATACGGATAGAACACAATATTCCAAGCATATAGAGACATGAGTCTCAAACATGTACTTTTCATATAGAGACCGAAGTCTCGCATTAAATCCATATAGACCCATATAGGATCGAAACAAGGATCCAAATGGACCCACGTATAACGTTTTATCATATAGCAGCTGCACACACACTCTGACCTAAGTAAGCGCTTACTTATCCACTACTATGACTTATTCAGGCTTAAAGAATACAACTCAACAATTCATGTATCAAATCATGAGAATTTCATTAAATATTAGCTTATAAATACGTTCATATAAATTATAAACATGTAAACCATGTACATTAATTATTAGTCATATATATACAAACTCAATATTTTTCAATTATTAAAATACAAATCAAATTTTAAACCCAAACATTTGTCATGTAATGCAAAAACCCTTGAAACCAGGAGTTAAACTTTGTTTTTAAGAAAACAAGGCAGCAGGGGAAGACTGGTCACGAGTCACCCAGGCAGTGGTGTCTCGTGACGCAGGCTTCACGCGAGCGCCAGGCAAGAACAGGCGGTCACGAGTCGTGACCATCCGTCACGCCTCGTGACGCCAGAGAGGAGAGGGAGAGATCACGAGACGAGATTTCGTGACTCGCAGGGAAACAGGCGAGGTCGCGAGACGTGATGCTCCATCACGTCGCGTGACTTCCCAGGGAAGGAGGTCACGGCGTGATGCTCCATCACGTCTCGTGATCTCCTTCTCACAAACTGCTTCTCCTTCACAAAGCCTTCAGAATTTCCAGAAAAACAGAATTCCCAGAAAACATAAAAACCAGAAAGATCGAGAAAACAGAGTACAACCTACCTCCAAACCCCATTTTGTCTAAAACCAATTTTTCATGCAAAAATCATGCTAACACGTACCTTTAAGTCTTCTGAACACAATTACAGCAATTTCACTCACATTATTCACATTATCATATAATCACAGTAAATAAACAGAGAGAGTCACAACTCAGAACTTCACATTCAAATACATGTGTAAACGTCTCATTTGCAAACTCATAATCATTCTTTCTCTACCTAAATCATGTATACACAATACATTTCTCATGCATCTATATAAATGGACACACACATAGCTAAAATTAACATCAAACAGCAACTAGGATCCAAGATTGAGTAAAGACAGACACTCCCAAACCTGTATCGAAGTTCAAAAACGCCCACTGTACTCTTCAATCCACAACTTTATCTTTTCCCTTATCCTTCTTCTTCTCTTCAACAGATTACATGACCGACAAATAAAACCCAATATCAATCCAAAGAAACAGCAATGAACAATCCTTAAACAGAGAAGATGGAGAACCACATGAAACTGACAATTACTCACCTTCTGAACTTCTTCTTTTCCTAACTCAAACCTTAGCTCCTCAATGGATGAACCCACATGCAGATGGAAAAAAAAAAAAACAGAAAATGGAGAGGGGAAGGAATGGCTAACGTGAGAGAGTGCAAGAGAGAAAGAAACTCAAATCTGATGGCTTCATTCAGAAGCTACTAAGATTTCTGAAGTCCTCCTTTCTCTCTCCCACATGCATACACCCACCTCTCCACTTGGCACACATGCACATGGTTCACGTAATCCTCTTATTACTGTATTACCATCTGATCCCTACTATTACCATTAAGTCCTCATCAAAATACTCTTTACTCACTAAACTAGGAAAAAAAAAATATGTAATTAATTCTTTGTTAAAACTTTGCAATTAAATCCTCTTTCCTCTTATAAAATACCAAATTGCCCTTAATTGTCCAATTAAAATTGCTAATCTCCAATTAGGCCACTTATGGGGTGTGACACCTGGGCCTTATGATTTTGGGCTTGATTTAGGCCTTTGATTTGAGCCTTGACTTAGGCTTGAAGATAATAGATATTATCATTTGTCCCCCTTGAAGGATCCAATCAGATCGAGGGAAGCTCGTCTCGAAGATCGGATCAGTTTCTATTTTGAAACTTCAGACTTCGTCTTTTCGCTTTTCTTGCTGCTTGACTTGGCTCCTTAAACTTGGGCATTTATCTGTTGCGCTTATTGGCGGTGATGCTTCGTTTTCAAAATTTTTTGGCGCGCTAAATGATGGACGCTTCTTTTGACGTGCTCATTAGTGCAACCATCCGTTAGCATCATTCCGTCTTTTCAGCTTTTTCGGACTGCCATGTGGCTTAAGCCTTTTCGGCTACCCTTTTCGTAGAGCAAGTTTTCATCTCATAAATGGGTGGTTTCACCTGCTGTTTCACTTCGCAAGCATTTCAGAGTCTTTTCTTCTTTTTCTATTAACACTTTCACATGGAGCTGTTCAAGCATCTGAGGATTTTTCTGTACTTGTTTTTCCCTACTTTTCGCCGTTTTAGGAAGATGAATGATTTTTGCTCTATTGACGGAGGAAAGCAAGGCCCCCTGATTATAGTGTTTCACTGTTTCAGATGAACCGGAGGCTGAAACAGGGTGCTCTTTGCTCCCAAAATGATCAAGGGCCTCTTTGCTTCCTTTTCTTGATCTCCCTCTCCACCTTCTCTCAGTCCTGCTCTACTGTCTATTTTTCGCCACTAGGAAAAGTTGGGAAGATGATGGTTCAGAGCTGAGGAGGGGAAGGACAATAAATATTTTCGGATCACGAGTTCAGGTAGGACTAGATCGAATTTCATATATTTTCGAATGGAATTTTTAAATTTCAATTCGGGTCGGATTCGACTTTAAATTTTTTGAATTATTTGGATTTTCTCCAAATTATCATTTTGAAATGAATACACGTCAAATTTTCGAGTCGTGACAAGCTTGCCAATTCGGCTTTCGATTTTTAGAAGAGATTATGTTGGTTCTCCGTGTCTCCTTCTTGTGTTTCTCTTTTACTGCTTGGGGATATGATGGGTATCTTTTACCCATGGTTGATTGTTGTTTTTTTTTTGGCTTGTTTTCCTCTCTTCAGATAATAATAATAATAATAATAATAATAATAATAATAATAATAATAGTTTATAACATAAGGCGACATGACATAGCAACAGTAACAAATGAAACGTGCAAATCCAGCAATCAGGGACAAATTTTGGCCCCATAATGTCATTAATAAATACAGAAAAGTGAAAAGGAGAAAGAAAAAATAGTTAATCATAATCAGTGTGGCAAGCTATAGTTATGGATGGAATATTAAGTTGAAAACTTGTGCTTATATAATGTAAACAAAATTCAAAAAGAAATTATTCATTTATATGCGTGCATTACATGCGCCGGCTGGGTTGCTATTTTTAAGTACATTATAGATAAAAATTTCTATGGAAAGATAAATCTAGATTAACTTAATTAGATTAACTGCAATTTGACTTTATTCATACTAACATCCTGGATCATCATTATTATTATAAATCTAATTAATTCCAAGACAAGGCTAGTTTATTTGGTAACTTGAAATTATTTTAACAAGATGTATATTTTAGTTCCTATGAGTTTTTTTTTTTTTTTTAATGAGCTGTTATAATCGTGAGAAAAAAAATGCTAGATAAAATAAGTTAATTAAAAAAATAATAAAATGATGATTAGCATGCATAATCGACATTCAATCATTAATTTGATTTATAAAGAGTTTATATATGGACTTGATATTTTACTTTATTAATTATGGCAAGATGATAAGTGATTTTACATCTTCCATCAGCAAAAATAGGTTTTCTTAAACTTGAAAAATTTCCTTTATTAATTGTTGACTGGATTAATGAAAAATTAGAAAATTAATTAAGCGGATACCTCATGAACAAAATCAATCAATAGTATATTGATCCATATATATGTTAACTATCATTACTTTTTTTTTCAAACGACTTTACATAAATGATAATTTATTTTAATTTGATCGATAAATAAGATTTTTTTCACTAAAAAAAATATGAAAATAACAACGAAAAATTAGCAACGAAATAATTTATGTTGCTAATTTAGCAACGAAAATCGTTTTCTAACAACCGAAAATAAATTTAGCGCCAAAATTGGGTGAAACTTTTTGATTTAGCAATGGAATGCCAATATCGTTGCTAAACATGGCGCCAGCAACTGGCAGAAAATTTTTGGAATGAAATTTAGCAACGGAAAATAAATTCCGTTGCTAAAGTTGCAACAGAAATAAATTCTGTTGCTAATTTAGCAACTGAATTAAATTCCGTTGCTATTCCCAAAACTAAATTATTTTAAAGTGCGTTATTTAGCAACGGAATTACATTTTCGTTGCTAATATTGCAACGAAAATAAATTCTGTTGCTAATTTAGCAACGGAAATTAAATTCCGTTACTATTCTCAAAACTGAATTATTTTAAGGTGCGTTATTTATCAACGGAAATGTAATTCCATTGCTATTTTGGCAACGGAAATTAATTTTCGTTACTAAATAGCGCATATTAAAATAATTCAGTTGTCAGAATAGCAACAAAATTAAATTTCTGTTGCCAAATTAGCAATGGAATATAAATTCCGTTGCTAAATTAGCAACGAAAATTGATTTCTGTTGCTACTTTAGCAACGGAATTTTAATCCGTTGCTATTTCTGTTGGTAATTTATAATTTGGTCTAGGTATAAATTATCCTTTTTCTTCGACCTGTCTCGTTTTCTTCTCTTCTCCCTCGTCACCCAGCCGCTCCTCTCTTTCTCTCTCTCTCTCATTCACTCCTCCGACCTTTCCCTGCACAGCTTGTTTCGAATGTTAGATTTTAATTTTTTTGTTTAGCCATTTTTGTTTACTGAAGGTGATTTTGGTTTCTCGTTCTTGTTGCTTTTATATCTCTGCGAAACCAAATGTTCTCACCATCTCTCTCTTGTGCCCCTCAGCTCTCCCCTTCTTACTGATCTTCTCCCTGTGCTGTCACTGTTCTCGTTTTCGTGCCCTAGAGGTGTAATTTGGCGATAAAATCGATCGGATTAGGGTACTGTGGAATTGGCGATTTCTGGTAGGTGAGAAATTGAAAAAACCCCTCTGTTAATTTGTTAATTTGTTAACTGCTTTTCCAATTTCTAGTCCCCTGTTTTGAGTTTGGGTTTGTGATGAAATTGATGTTTTGGATTTTGCTTTTAATTTTTCTTTTGTTTTCTTTAATTAATTTGCTGCATTTCTTTTGCATTCCGGTTTTTGGACATGCAGAGTATCTCTGTTTCTTGTTTGGTTTGGCTCTACTTTTTGGGTCTGTGCTGCTCTAATTTGGGTAGGTTGGCAGCTATTTTAAGTTGTAGCATACCTTGTACTGCCTTTGGTGTCTGAAAAACATGCAATCAAAAAGGTTCAACAGATATCGGAGGAACTTGTGGCACCTGCATTGCATATTGTACAATTTAGTAAGATTTGTTGCCATGCTATAATGACTTAATCGTTGCTAGTTGGACTTCATCCTAATGGTTCATTTTATTTGTGGCATCAAATAACTTGCATGAAATTTGTTGTCCTTTATTCACTGGCTGGATAACTGGATACATCAGTTATGTTTAAATATGTAGTCTCCTTTTGGCTTACATGAATATGCTTGTAGTCAGCATATTTGTTCATATCACATAGAGTGCAAAAAACGTTTGCAGAATACATCCCATTCGCATTCCTCTGCATCATCTACAGCTGCTTGTAGTAGGCGTTCTGAACCTTCTGAGAGAGTCATTCAGTTAGAGAATACTGTCAGCATGTTGCTCGATACTATAATCCAACTAAAGAATGAGATGAAAGAGATGAGGAGCAGGGGCAACACCTCTCAGCAGCCAGATCGTGCTCCTTCACCAACTACATAGTTTATATTTGTAATATTTAGGTACTGATACTGATTTTATGTTGTGTTTCTATTGGTTTTTATGGATTCTACTATTTAGGTATTGATACTAATTTTATATTGTGTTTCAATTAGTTTCTATGGTTTCTTACTTTACAGTAGAATATGTATTAAGAATTTTTATTCTCGTACATTTATACTATTGCAAGTAAATTGCATTATGAATTTGGATTATATTTATTTTATGACCAATAAAATTAAAATTTAATTAAAATCTTATGCTACCAATAAAATCGGATAATTTCTATGGCTAAATTTAGAAACGATAATTATTGATGGTAATTTATGTACATTTGCTAGTACCGTTGCCAAAATTCGCAGTGGAATATATTTTTACGTAGCTAAATTTAGCAACGGAATAGTGATACCATTGCCAAATTTAGCAATGGAAACTACAATTCCGTTCCGTTGCTAAATTAGCAACGGAATAGTGATACTGTTGCCAAATTTAGCAACGGAAACTACAATTCCGTTGCTAATTGAATTCCGTTTCCAAAATTAGCAACGGAAACTTTCCGTTGCTAAAATTGACCAATTCACCAAAACTTTACTTGGGTGAATTGAGCAATGGAATTCTTTTTCCGTTGCTAAATTATATTCTGTTGGCTAATTTAGCAATGGAAAGTTTAATTCCGTTGCCAAAATTAGCAACGGAAACTTTCCTTTCCTAAAAATGACCAATTCACCAAAACTTTACTTGGTTCAATTTAGCAACGGAATTCTTTTTCCGTTGCTAAATTTTCCGTTGGAATTTCATTTTCGTTACTAAAAATTAGCAACTGCCGGTTTAGCAACCAAAAGTTTCATTGCTAATTTCCGTTACTATTTTTGATTAGCAATGGAAAATGTCAAATTTCCGTTGCTATTTTTCATTGCTAAATTGCAATTTTCTTGTAGTGTAATTTGATGAAATATATCATCATAAAATAATTTGATAGTTTGCGGAAAATATGCATGTGATGTGATGACATGAATTATAGACTTCCCAATACTTATTTTTGATGTGGGAAGTACATATATTCAAATTAAAACTTTAACGTTCTTCGAAAGCTACGGTTTGTGAATTTCGCGTAAAATTAATTTAAAATGATTGTAGAATCTAAAAAAAAAGATATACATAAAAGGTGATGACATACATAAAAGGTGATGAGTTGGCAATTTTTTCAAATTTTTATACTTTGATGGATTCTATAATTATTTTAAATTAATTTTAGACGAAATTAAGAAAATGTGCATTTTAATTCTATCAGTTTCATATGAATTGAATCTAATGTAAGTAAGGGACGCGAAAATATACATTAATCTAATATAAACTTTTGAAAATACAACAACATAACGTAAAAATAAAGTTAAAATTCAAGCAACCAAAATGTGTTTCCTTAAATTAAGTAAAGCCAGAATAATTAATTAATAAAAACCAAAGGGCAATCTGGTACATTTAAAGAAGTTTGTCTATTCTCACCTTCTATCACTCCTAAATTTCCAAACTTCAAATAATACATACTACAGAGCCCTCAAAAAAAAAAAAAATTATATATATATATATATATATAACATAACGCTCTCCCTCTCCTCCATCTCTGTTTCTCAATCTCATGGCTACTGATCATAACCGTACATCACGTGCAACGCACATGCCATATTTCTCAGACGACAATGATAGCCAGAATGAAGAAGAAGAAGAAGGAGAAGAAGAAGAAGAAGAAGAAGAAACAGAAGATAAAAAACGTAAGGCTGTAAGAAGAAGGTGGGGGATAGGGCAAGTGTTGGACCCAAAAGCAAAATGGGTACAAGAATGGAATAGGGTTTTTCTTCTGGTATGTGCAACTGGTCTTTTTGTTGATCCTCTCTTCTTCTACGCCATTTCTGTAAGTGATAACTGCATGTGCCTCTTCATCGACGGCTGGTTCGCTATCACCGTTACCGTTCTCCGCTGCATGACTGATGCTTTGCACCTCTGGAATATGTGGTTGCACCTCCAAATGGCCAACAAAGCACTCGCTTCCGGTGCTGGACCACCCCGCGCCACCCTTACTTCTGTGGCGCTTAGGTACTTGAAGGCTAAGAAAGGATTTTTCTTTGATCTCTTCGTTATTCTACCTCTTCCCCAGGTCAGATTTTTTCTCTTTTTTTTTTTCAAAAAAAAAGTAAAAAATTATGGGTTAACTTTATTCTTTTTCTCAATCATTGCATTTACAAGAAAAACAATGTTAAATTCTGGATACCAGTAATTATGTAAAGAGTTAATTAACTGATATATTTCATCTCTTTTTTTAAGGAAAAAAATATATTCCCACGTTTTTTTTAAGGTAAAAAAATGTTTTTATCTTTTATTTTGCAGGAAAATGTACCGTATAATGAAAATTGAAACAAAAATAATTCTGTAATTAACTTTCATCAATTCTAAAATTGACGGTGTTGAGGTTTTATTGACATAAATGCTACATTTTACTAAGTCAATAAATAAAATTTTAATAGGTAAAATTGAAAAAAATTAAGATATATTTTGCCATGAGTCAGGGCATCTCAAATCGGTTAATTACACGAACATTTTTATATCAATTTCGGTTACGTTAGGAAAATTTTTTCTCAAAAAAATAGTTTCATTTTAGTATTTTGAAAAAGAAAATGTAAAGGACCTTTTTGCAATTTTTTTTTCTTTCTTAAATTTCATATTTTTTTAATTTTAGTTTATTCAAAGAAAATAATTAACTAAATTCCTTTCATGAACATTTTTCATAAATCCAATGATCGAATGAAACGTAGAGCAGGGAAGTCATTTTATATTGGACAAGGGGAGCAACTGATTTCCTCACCTTTTCCATAAGATTTACAAAAGTTTAACTTAAACCAATCTTTTTTTTTTTAAAAAAAAAAAAATAACTTAAAGCAACTTAAAATTGTAAAAAGTATAAATTTTTTTCCTGTTTTTATAAAAATATATTAAAATTTTACCGTTCTTATTTTTATAGAAACATGCTACAATTTTGTCACCTAATACTAAGATTCCGTTTAATTTAGCGGGTCATGCTAATAAATAGTTAATAACATTTACTCGTAGTTGATAGAAAAACTATTGTAAGTGTTTGGTAAAAATTTATTAATTACTTTATATATATATATATATATATATATATATATATATATATATATATATATGAGAGAGAGAGAGAGTTCATACACATATTTCATTCATTTATTATTATTATTATTATTATTATTATTATTAATGTAAATAATTGAGAAAATTTAATTAATAAAAGATTGTTATAATTTAAATATAAAATAAAAATAAATTAGCTAGCGAAAAAACTCTAAAATAAAGCATTTAAAATAAAAATTAATTTACTAGCTCCGCTTTTGAGAATGTTTGGTTAGTAAAAAATTATAAAAGAATTCAGGCAAACCTTATCCCTTTGGATATTGAATCCAGGGAGCTAAAAGGTATTTATTTATGCATAACATTCTTGGGTGATTATCATGATAAATCTGGAATTGGTTTGTCTGGTACATGACAACTATACCTACATGAGTAGATAGAAACAGCACAGTTTGGGGTTTTGTCTGGTAGTGTTTTTAGGAGGTAAGAGTTGCGTGGCAGTAGTTGTTTTTATGTATGCAGGGAAACTCGTGTGGAATACTGACTACTTACTGAGTCTCCATGTGAGGTAGTTATGTCATTTATTTCATTAAATTAGAAACACAAAACAAACAAGATTTTCTTCAATAATTATTGCTTGTTTATGAACTACATTTTTTTTTTGAGTGTCTTGCTTTTCTATTAATTATCATTTGTTATGCATGTGAAACCCACCGATTGCCATTACAATATCGTGGGTTGAAATATTTTTATTTTTCCAACCCCAATTTCGAACTTTCTTATGGTGATTATTATTTAATTGCAATAGTAATAATTATTCTTTTGATTATCTAACAAAGCTCATTTTAATTCTTTTTTTCAATGATAAAAAAAAAGCAGATAGTATTATGGGTGGGAATTCCATCATTATTAGAAAGAGGAGGAGTTACAATGGTGATGACAGTATTGCTGATAATATTTCTGTTCCAATATCTACCAAAGATCTACCATTCGGTTTGCTTGCTTCGCCGCATGCAGAATCTCTCTGGCTATATTTTTGGAACTGTTTGGTGGGGAATTGCCCTTAACATGATCGCTTACTTCGTTGCCTCTCATGTAAGTTCTACCTTCTTTTGTGGATTAAATTCGCTAATAGTCACTAAATTTTTACCCATTGGGTTATAAAAAAAAAGTTTTATTTTTAAAAAATATCTAAATTTTTAAAATATTACCACTGAAAGCCACTTTGATCAAAAAATTATGAATTCAGCATCCAATTTTTGATTTGACAAGTTATATCAGTTAAAAATATCCATATGACATGTTTTAAAAAGTTTTCAACTAAGGTGACTTTAATGGTAATATTTTAAAAATTGAGATACTTTTGTGAAACAAATACTAAAGCCATTTTATCCAAAAAATCATGAATCTGTCATCCGAGCACTGACCTTGCAAGTCACATCAATTTAAAACATTTACATGCCATGTTCAAAAAAACTTCACGTGGCATTTTAGGAAAATTCTAAGCTGAAGTGACTGATGCCGGATTTATAATTTTTCAACTAAAATGATTTCAGTGATAAAATTTTAAAAGATACAATATTTTTGTGAAATAAATTTTTTTTAACTAAATTATTATTAATTACGTTATAAATTCAATGGCTATTCATGAAATTGGCCCTTTCATATTCCCTTTTTTTTTTCTTTTTCATTTTCTTCTTCTCTCCGTAAAATGTTTATAAAAAAGTGAAACCTGCTAAATGACAATATTAATTAACTTTTTTCATGGATGAGAATAAAATGTTTAATTTCAAGTGGATCCTATAAAGAAACAAAAGTAAAGTTTTTTTTTTTAGAAGAGAAACAAAAGTAAAGTTAATCATAACAATAAATAAATAAAGACTAAAGATGCATTTTTGCTTTTGATATTTATTAAAATGAGTAATTTTGCCCCTAATGTTTCATTTGGGGTAAAATTGTTCTTTATGTTTAAAAAATGAGAGATTCCTATAAATGGCATGTTTGAACGGCAATGGTATAAATCTTCTAATTTTCAAATATGAGGGGCAAAATTGCACCATATGAAAACATGAGAAGCAAATTTGCTCTTCTTGGCAAAAATCAAAGACAAAAATGCACCTTTGCTCATATTACATGTGACATTCACGTGTGCCATATGTAATCTGACGTGTCCAATGGCTGATTAACATGTGTCACCTTTCATCCACATCATCGGTTAACAAATGACCACATAGTCAACGTTAACGGGATGTAACTGTAGAAAACATAAATCTTCCGTTTTCGAAACATGAGGAGTAATTTTAATTTGCTCCAAATGAAATATTAAGGGCAAATTTATCATTTTTAACAAATATTTGGAGAAAAATACACATTTGGCCATAAATAAATAAAGGAATTTAACATGACAACTTCCAAACGTAAACTCGGCAAAAGGTTGAATTTAACTATTGATGTAAACAAAAGGTCTTAAAGTTTAATTCAGTAGTTACCTATACTTTCCTTCGCAATAGAGAAAAAAGATTGAACTTTATATTCCAATTTTGTCATTTTATCAGTATCAACATTATGTTAATGCATTCATTAACATTTTCTTCTTTTTTTTTCACATTTTTTTCCTATCTTCATGAAAGGATATTATAATTTTTTTATATATTTTTGATAAATTGAAAAAAGCGATAATTATTGAAAAATAAAATAAAAGTGACAATTTAATTATGATGGAAGAGTAATTAATTGAAAGGTTATCCAAAAACATTTTATTAACGAGTTCAATATTTTCCTTTTTGTTTGTTTGCCCGTGTGCTTTTAAAATAGTGACTTTATTACAAGAAAAAAATTGTTATTTAATAGTATTGAAGTAATTACTTACAAAAAAATAAGTTTGCAGGCAGCAGGAGCATGTTGGTATTTGCTAGGAATCCAAAGAACAACAAAATGCTTGAAAGAACAATGCAGAGAGACACAAAGTTGCGGGCTCAAATTATTGTCTTGTAACGAACCTATTTACTATGGAACCGGAAGCAAAGTTATAGATAAATCAAGACTACTATGGGCAAACAATAAAGTTGCGAGGGCTACTTGTTTAGACAGCAGTGACAATTATGATTATGGAGCTTATAAATGGACTGTTCAACTTGTCACTAATGATAATAGATTGGAGAAAATTCTTTTCCCTATCTTTTGGGGACTCATGACTCTCAGGTACCTACTATGAAATTTGTTCTCTAAATCTGAGTTCACAAAATTGCTCATTAATCAAATCAATGATGTACTACCACATAAAAAATGAAATTATAAAAAATATTATAACTTATTTTTTAACAACTTATATAACTTCTTTTACTTTATGTGGTAGCATGCAATTGGCTTGGTACATGAGTAATTTCATAAACCAATTTATATATACACCTTTTCTATTTTATATGCTTCAGAAAAAATAATAAAAATGTTGTATAATTTAAGCACTTTTGGGAACCTGGAGAGCACAACAGAATGGTTGGAAGTTGTTTTCAATATTATTGTTCTTACAAGTGGACTCCTTTTGGTTACAATGTTGATTGGGAATATTAAGGTAATTAAGGTTTTATTTTATTTTATTTTTTGGTTACGTGAATTGTACATAATTAACTTTTTACGGGGCATGAAGGTATTCTTGCATGCAACAACATCCAAAAAGCAAGCAATGCAGTTAAAGATGAGGAATATAGAGTGGTGGATGAGAAAAAAACGGCTGCCTCAAGGGTTCAGACACCGTGTCCGCAACTACGAAAGGCAGCGTTGGGCAGCAATGCGTGGTGTCGATGAATGTGAGATGATTAGAAACCTTCCTGAGGGCCTTAGGAGAGACATCAAGTACCATTTGTGCCTTGATTTAGTTAGGCAGGTAATTTTACTACTTCCATTTTATATGACTTCATTTTAATTTTTCTATAATATATGAAATATTGAATACATGTCATGCAAATGATAGAACATAGAATAAAAAGAAGATATTTAGCACTTCTCTTTATCGATATGTTTAAAAATGCTTGTTTTAGTAAGTTTTATGTTTGTGAATAAGAAAATAAAATTTGGTCTAGAAATTTGTTATTTTTTTTCTAAGCGAAAGAACTAGAGACCAATTATCTATAAGTATATATGGGCAAATTATCAAAATAGTCTCTGATATCTCTAAAATATTAAAAATCTTTGATTAGGTACCTCTATTCCAACATATGGATGATCTTGTCCTAGAGAATATTTGTGACAGAGTGAAGTCCCTCATTTTCACAAAGGGAGAAACAGTAAGTTGTATTTAACTTAATTGATGAATTGATATATGGTGTAATTTGGTGTTACAAATAGAATTTTGATGTAGATAACAAGAGAGGGTGACCCAGTACAAAGAATGCTATTTGTGGTAAGAGGGCATCTTCAAAGCAGCCAAGTACTAAGAGATGGAGTAAAAAGTTGCTGCATGTTAGGGCCAGGGAATTTTAGTGGAGATGAGCTATTATCATGGTGTTTAAGAAGGCCATTTATAGAAAGATTACCACCATCTTCATGTACACTTGTGACACTTGAAACAACAGAAGCATTTGGGCTTGAAGCTGAAGATGTGAAATATGTGACCCAACATTTTAGGTACACATTTGTTAATGAAAGAGTGAAGAGAAGTGCAAGATATTATTCACCTGGCTGGAGAACTTGGGCTGCTGTGGCTATTCAATTGGCTTGGAGAAGGTATAAGCATAGGTTAACACTTACTTCTTTGTCTTTTATTAGACCAAGAAGGCCTTTATCAAGATGTTCTTCTCTAGGGGAAGATAGACTTAGGCTTTATACAGCTTTGTTGACTTCCCCTAAGCCAAATCAGGATGATTTTGACTTTTGAATTTTTATTCAATTTTACGGATTGTATTTGTGAGAGTAGAATTACGTTTGCTTGTCAAGAACCAAATGTGGAATCTAAATAAACTTATTATGTAACTATTGATATTTCTTATATGAGATATTTGAATTTTGTTGCCTAAAAATACTATATTTTTTCTATTTGTTTAATCCATATTTAAAATTTTATTAGTATTGACCGGGCTTGATTTTGTTTGGACTTTGTAATTGGGGCCCACATATTCTATTAGGTTTTAATTGATTAAAGTTCATGTTTATTGGTTTTAATTAATCATTGGTTATGTATAATTGATGGGCACAGTTTTTGTTTGGAGAAAACTTGCTAAGGAAGTTGATGATATCATAGTGATAACCAGCCCGTGTCTTAATTCTTCAGTTTCTTTAAACTTTTAGTTTTTAATCAAATTTCCAATAATGTAATTCAGCTTTCAATTTAATACAATCACATTTAATTTTATTGCATCTTTTAGAATTACTTAAGCTTTTTGCCGAAGTAATATTAGGAGAGCCCATATTTTCTATAGAAGTTAGATTTGCACATTAATTAGTTTGAGAACACTTTAATTCTGTGGCACACTCACGAATCATGTGTGTATTGTTTGATCCTCAAAAAATAATCAAATAGTATTTTTAGCACGCTTAGTGGGACCTGTTCTGAAGGATGCCTCCAAAGATAACAAGTTTATTGGGAAAAAAAAGTCATGTTCGAGTCTCAGGACTTGAAAGGAGTCATTGCTGTTGCAGAACGTTAGTTCTGCATGTTTCACACATTATATACTAGATTGAGAGGGGTACTAATCCCCCGCTTGAGGAACCCCAGAGTGCACATGCATATTTTACAGTGTAGCTAACTAAGTAAACTAATGTTCCTCAAATTTATAGAATTTGAAAGCCATTTTGTCATAAGTGGTGAAAGTCGGCATTAGCAAGTTAACTCAAACTTTTCACATAATGGTGGGGGAATTGTCCAAGTATTGGGAGAGTACTTGTATGGCAGTGACATTGAATATGTCTATTAGGAATGATGACGATAATTCCTCAAGAAGACTGTGTCCTCGGAGGGAACTCAGGGTACAACCAGTAGAGCATTCCCAAAGAAGTGCAGATTGCAATATCATTGGGGAGACTTATCAACCACCTCACAAGAGGGAGGAAATTCCTTTTATAGTGAGAGGTAATAACTTTGCAAGCCGTCGCCATAATGGCAAACATGTAAATCATTTCCACTCAGTTACTAATATTACTGTTCACCCTAATGTTTGTGAAGCAAATGGATTTAATCCTGCTCTAGCCCTAAGGCACAATTTTGGTTGAAGAGGATTTATTCCTCAGATTCCTCAGAACCTCCCCGTCAATGTGGATGCCATTAGGAAAGTTGTTAAAGAACTATGTGGACCCTGCCTAAGGCAAGTTGACCATCCAAAGTTCCATGTGTCATATCTATAAGTGATAGATAGAGAAAGCCCTTATCCTAAGGGATACATAATTCTAGACTTTTCTTTTTTCTCTAGGGATGATGGCCAATCAACTATAGAACATATTTCCAGATTTACCATATAATGCATAAATATTCTAATTATGAGAACTTTAAGTTTTTAAGCTTCGACTCTTCCCTAACTCTCTTACAGGTGTATCTTTTATTTTGCTTACTACGTTGCCAAGGAATTCAGTCATCAGTAGATAGAAGATGGAAAGGCAATTTCACACTCATTTTTAGGGCAGAACCTAAGGTATGTGTGGTAGAATTGTCTAAGGTGACTTAAAGGGGGGAGACGGTAGATATATCTATCGCCAAGTTTAAGAAAATGAGAAACCAATGCAAAGCATTTCTGCCAAAAATAGAATTTCTAAATTTGCACAAAAATATCTAGCTAAGGAAGAAGCTCAAGGGAATGAAATCTAGAGACTTTTATGAAAGGCTGCAAAGGGGTTGATAAGTTGAATTTAGTGTTACATTTTAGTATGTTTGTTTTGTATTCTGAGTCTTTAATCTATTTATTTTTGTTCATTTTAGGTATAATTAGTTGATTTGGTCAAACTTTTGTTTAAATGGCTAACTTTTGCTTAATTAGTGTTATTTTGGTTTAATTCGGTTCATTTCTGCATTCATGAATTTTTAGTCTGATGTTGCTTTTAATTTGTATTTGCAGATGATGAATGTGCTGAAGTAAAAAGGGTTTTTAGTTGCAAATAGAAGATAGCATAAGGTGGGGAGGAAATCCCTCCGTGCCTGTGCTAATGAAGGAAAAACAAAATGAGTCTAGAACGTAACTAAAAGGTGGGGAGGAAATCCCTCTCCATCGTGTACTATTTTGTAGAAATATAATTGTACGTCTAGAGTATGAGTACAAGGTGGGGAGAAAATCCCTCCCCACCGTGTGCTTTGCCATTTAAAAAGTATGTCATTGTACGTGAAGAAAAAAAAGGCAGGATTCCTATTTCTCCATGAGCACGGAATTTAATGAAAAAAAAAGAGTCGGAGTTTTATTTCAAGACGCAAGCAACTTTCCTGTTTTAAGCTGAATTTTATTTTCTTCCTTTTTAGTTTTTTGGGCTGTAATTTAAAAGAATTCAGATTCTTCTTTATTTTCGACTACGACTTTTTCTTTTACTTTTTATTCTACTTTAGACTAGACGAGAGAATTGAGTAGAGTAGAGTTTAGCTTCTTTTGATTTTTACTTTGAAGAAAACATTCAAGAGCTATCATTTGTGAAGAATTTTCAGATTTTTATTGAGTATTTTGATTTATTTTTCATTTATTTTTTTATTATTTATTATAATGATTAGTGAGTTGTTTTATCTTGTTAAGGGATTTATGAATCCCCAGTTTTATCTTGTTAAGGGATTTATGAATCCCCATATCTTTTGTGTTTGACTTTGTTATTCGATGTTAATATAAATTCGATTGTGCGAACTATACATGTATAATTGAAACTAGGCTTATACACATGTTTATGGTTATGGAAAATGATGATTTGAAGGCTAAATATTGAAAGAATAAATTTATATGAATTATTCCAAAGTTGGCCGAATACATGCCTTAGTATTATATAGGTATATTTTTGATGTTTTATAATAAATAATTGTATATTTATGTTAATTTGTATGAAATATAATTTAATAAGTGTAAAATTGTAGAGAAACAATTTTGAGTGTAGAATATTAGGCTTGGCCGAATGGTATATTGAAGTTTAACATGGATTATTTATAAGTTTAATGGCATTTAAGTATGTATCTATGTTAATTTACATGTAATTAAGTTAAACAAATAATAAATGGAACAAAATTAAATTTGTATAGAAATTTTTAAGGTATAGCCGAATGGAACTATAAGCTATATTAGGGTGTATTTTATTAATTTAAGGAATATTAGACCATAAAATAAATGTATAGTTAAGGTAGAGTGTATAATAATTTATTTGGAATTTTAAAATTATTAATGAACATAATTCATGTTGAAATTGTATTATGTATTAAGTAAATATTATAGAGTAAGTTATGTTTATGCAAAGAAATGACATAAATGTGATTAGAATAAAATAATAAGTAAAAATGGAATTGAATTTAATGAAAAAGAAATTAAGTGCATAAATGGCAGTGTAATAATCAAGTAGTATGTGATTATGGAATGGTTATTATGTAATAATCTCATAGTACATAAGTATAATAAAGAATTAAAAAGTAAGGTATGAATGGTTATTCAATATTATAAGAAATAAAAATTGTATGTAAGAATAAATGTAATGTTATGTTAAGGTATGATATGAAATGAATACTGTAATACTCCGTTCTCCCCCTAGTAGTTTGAGCCATGATTGCCATGTGTATGTGTGCATGTGTGAGAGTTTTGGCATGTGTTAAGGGTATTTTAGGTAAAATGCATGTTTTGTGGGCTTTTAATAGAGTGTGAGTGCATATATGTTAGTAGGGTGTATATGTATTGGGTTGTGTTAGTGTGTGCATGTGTATATGGTTTTAGTGTGTGAATTATGTGGGTGAGTCTTGTGTGTAATAGCATGTGTGTTTGTTGGGTGTGAGTGGTCAAGTTCCACCAACCAAAGAGTGACATGTGGCTAGGAATTAGGAAAGAGGTATAAATAGAAGAGAGAGAAAAAGAGGGACAGCTATTCTTGTTGCTGTTCCCGTTTCTTCCTCTTCTCTTCACTCCTTCTTCCTCTTTGCTCTTCATTTGTGTGTCCTAGCTTGGATCCAAATGCTTTGGGGTGGAAATTGATCATTCCTTGAGCTTTGATTTGGTATGTATAGTAGGTTTCTTCTTCATCTTCTTCTTTTGTTCTTGATTTTGTTTAGATTAGATTTTAATTTAGGTTTTGTGTTTGTTTGAATGTTGGGTATTCTTGTTAGTTGAGCCTCCTCGCGATCCAAAGGGAAAGGAGAAGGCTAGTGGGAGTGGTGCTCATTGATTTGGAGCATAGGAGTTACAGGTTTGGGATTTTGTTTGGGATTTGTTTGTGAAATTGATTGTTCTTGATGTGAAATTGGTGATTTATGCCTTTGCATGTGATTTCTGGAAATTGATGTTTGATGAGACATATTATAGTGTTAATATTATATGGGTATTCAATTAATTTGAGTTATAATGCATAAAAGTTGAAGTATTGAAGCAATTTTGAAGTTTGATGAATGTTGCTGAATTTTCTGGGTTTGTGTTCTTGAGGAGCTTGATTTTGTTAATGCATGATTTTGATTGTGTTAATTATTGATTTAAGTTGCGTTTTATGTCGTTTGTGATGAGGAAAAAAGGTTGGTTTGAGGTAAGATGATGTTTGGGTTGATTGTATTTGAGATTGGAAACTTGGGTGTTTTGGAATTGTGAAAATCTGCAGAAATTCACGCAAGAGCTGGAAATCACGACGCTGTTGCGAGGTCACGACAGAGCTCGGCGATTTCAGCCCTTGCAGAGCCCGAGCGAATTTGTATGGCCGAGCGGCTGGGCTGCCGAATGCTCGCAGCGAGAGCTCTCTGTCGCGAACGTGACGCTTGTCGCGAGCATTATAGGGCGCTCGACTGCCGAGCGGATTGGACTGCCGAGCGCTCGACTACATAGCAGATTGGGCTGCCGAGCTATCGCAGCAAGAGCTCACTGTCGCGAGCGCGATAGAGCGCTCGGCTACCAGACAATTCTGGGCAGTTCCATGTAGTGAGCGCCCGCCTGCGCGACGGCCTCTATTGGTAGCTCACTGTCGCGAGCGCGACAGTGAGATATGTTTCTGTCTCTTTGCTAACGCGAGGACTGCCGCAATTGCGACAAGGGGCAAGTTATGCCTCTGTTGCGAGCTCGACACCCCTGGTTTCAAAATTGTGTTTTCTTGTATGATTTTCGATGTTTATTTTCCGAACTTGTGATGCTATTAGAATTATACTTGGACTATTTTATGAAGTATATGAGTATAATTGGGTGTATTATTCATGGTTAACTATATGAATTCTATACATGTGATTTAGTGGATTATGCATGACCTGCAAGAGTCAGTCTAGTAGATAGTTAGGCATGCCTAAAAGAGTCCTTTAGCTGCAACCCTTTGTACTGTTCTAGACCCTGATCAGGTCCCCGTTTAGTTCCTCACGAACTTCAATGTGTACGGATATTGTTTAAGATCCCCTTTGTAAAATGTTTTGAAAAGAGAAAATGTGATATTGTTTTTCGATTTGTACCCATAAGGTACCGCCATGCGTTCACTCATTATCCACTACTGTGAGTCAGCAGGTATTATGATTTGTTCTGTCATGATTATAAGAATGTGAATCCGAATGATTCTGATTATAAGTATTTGAATCTGAATGACTCTATTTATGAGCATATGAATCTGTTGGCATATGAATATGATTATGAACCTTTGAATGGTTATGAATGTGATTCGTTTATGACTATATCTTATGATATTCAGCATATGCCATTACGTATGTGATTTGCCTTGATGACCATTGTGAATGGCCGTCAATTCTATTGTTGTTTATTTTCCCACTAAGCGTTATCGCTTAGCACAGTGTTTTCACCCCTGCAGGTGCGAAATGTGTATAGCTTTTGGGGAGAGTCGCCGCCAATCAAGCCAACACAGTGGGATTGTTATAGGACTTAGCTTCTTTTTATATCATCATTATTTTGTAATAGTGATATCTCTTTGTATTTAGTATTTTGTTAAGCTTCCGCTATGTACCTCTGAAAGTTGTAATTATGTTGGTATCAGAACAGTTATGTATTGAATATTGTTAATTTATGAATGAATGATCATTTGGTTTTGAAGTTTTAATTTTCGCTGTTTTTATGTATGTTTATATTATGTGAATGAATGTTTTGTACCGTTCCTTTTGGTGACACCCTTGCTCGTACAGGTTCTCACTCCCTCGCAGATAGGTATTCCTACGTATGGGAAGAGGGTGTTACAGTTCTTGGTATCAGAGCCCCGGGTTAGGCATTTTCTGGGTGATTGTTGTGTTTAGATATATGATTAGGATTGTGTTGGCTGATGCGGTTATCTTTGTCTTTCTTTTAGATGGATTATGATTTTGTTCGTGGGTCGCTTGAGGGGTCTGCTGAGAGTGTGAATCCCCAAGCAGTTGATCCTTCAGTGTCTGTTTCGGCTCAAACACCTAGGGTTCATCCTGAGGCCGCAGCCATGCCCTTCGAGGCAATGTTGAAGATTTATCAGGACATGGCTCGAGTCTTGGATAGGGTGACCACTCCGAGAGCCCCTTTAGAGAGTATGAGAAGAGCTAGTGCCGAGGATTTCTATGGGACCAGTTTGGATGAGTCTGAGCTTGCTGAGAAATGGATTGAGAAAGTGGAGCGAGTGTTTGAGGAGACTAGGTGTCCTCCATGTAGGCAAGTAGAGAGTGTTGTGGTATTGCTTCAGGGATCCGCCTACGATTGGTGGAAGTTGGTTCGTAGGCATCCCCAGTTGCCTGACCCGATCACATGGGAGTTCTTCGAGAGGGAGTTCACCAACAAGTATGTGACTAGGGAGTATAAGGATGCTAAGTGGGCACAGTTCTTGAGTTTGAAGCAGAGGGCTATGTCAGTATCAGAATTTGAGAAAGAGTTCAACCGCCTTTCCAAGTATGCTCCAGAAGTTGTTCTGACTGAAGAGTTTCGGTGTCGGCATTTTGAGGCCGGTTTGAATGAGTCACTGAGAGCCATGATTATTTCTCCGATGAGTACTCCGGGTATTGGGTACTACCTGATAGTGTAAGCAGCAGTGTGGGCTGAAAGGTCTGAGTCAGTTTTGAGAGAGAGAGCTCAAAGGAGGAATCCCCCTCATGGTGGATCATCGTCATCATCATCGGGTAAGAGGTCAAGGAACCCGCATGATGAGTCTTCTTCAGGTCCTGCTTCGAGAGGTAGAAGGCAAGGTTCTGCCATGGGTTCTAGTTCTGGCAGAGGTGGTTCTGGTTTGAGGACTAATTTATTGCCTGAGTGTTCTCACTGCAGTAAGCGCCATCGGGGTGAGTGTAGGTGGCTCACGGGTGGTTGTTTCAGATGTGGTAGCACTAATCACTACTTGGCTAATTGTCCAAAGTGGAGTGAGGCTTCTGGTGATCAGCGTGAGGCTAGCAAAGTTGGTTCTAATGCTCCGTAAGCCAGCTGTGGTAGAGGCCATGGTAGAGGTAGAGGTGGTCGGCATAGAGAGGGAGCTCCATCAGAGTCTGTGGATCGTCCTTTGACGGTTCCAGCTAGAGCTTATGCTATGAGAGCTCGAGATGAGCAAGATGCCCGGATGTGATTGCTGGTAAGTTCCTACTCTTTGACACTGAGTTATATGCTCTAACTGATCCTGGCTCCACACATTCATATTTGTGCATGAGTAAATTGTTTGATAAGTTGCATGATGTTGATCAGTTAGATTATGAGGTTTGTGTGACCAGTCCTTTAGGGCATAGTGTCAATGTGAGTAGAGTGCATAGGAATTATCCCCTTTTGGTTCAGGGTGTTGAGTTTTCTGCTGATTTGATTGAGTTGCCGTTTCGGGAGTTTGATTTGATTCTGGGTATGGATTGGCTTAGTAAACATTGAGCTATGGTGGATTGTCATAGAAAGGTAGTTGTGTTGCGAGATAGAGATCAGTCTTCTGTTGTTGTTAAAGGTTTGGGTTTGAGTTCTTTGAGTAATGTGATTTTTGCCATGCAAGCTAAGAGGTTTATGAGAAAAGGATGTGAGGCCTTTTTAGCAGTTGTGTTGGATTCTAAGCTCGATCAGGTTGAGATTGAGGATATCCCAGTTGTTAGGGAGTTTGGTGATGTGTTTCCGAGTGAGTTGCCTGGGTTGCCTCTTGAGAGAGAAGTGGAGTTGTCCATAGAGATTTTTTCGGGTACTTTTCCCATTTCGAAAGCACCTTATCGGATGGCTCCTGTAGAGCTGAGGAAACTTAAGACTCAGCTACAAGAGTTATTGGATAGGGGGTTTATTCGACCCAGTATATCTCCACGGGGAGCACCGGTTTTGTTTGTCAAAAAGAAAGTGGTTCTTTAAGGATGTGTATCGACTATAGGCAAATTAACAAGGTCACAGTGAAGAACAAGTATCCCTTGCCTAGAGTCGAGGATTTGTTTGATCAGCTTAGAGGTGCGGGTGTCTTCTCCAAGATTGATCTTCGGTCGGGTTATTATCAGTTTCAAGTTCAGGATGCGGATGTGGTTAAGACTACATTTTGGATGCAGTATGGCCACTATGAGTTCCTTGTGATGCCGTTTGGTTTGACCAATGCACCTGCTGCTTTTATGGATTTGATGAACCGAGTGTTTAGGCCATATCTCGATCGATTTGTAGTAGTGTTTATAGATGATATATTGGTTTACTTGAAGGATGAGAATGAGCACGAAGAGTATCTTCGATTAGTGTTGTAAGTGTTGAGGGAGCACCGTTTATTTGCGAAGCTCAGTAAGTGTGACTTTAGGCTTCGAGAGGTGTCTTTCTTTGGTCATATTGTGTCAGCTAAGGGTATTCAAGTGGATCCAACTAAGATTGAGGCAATTGTGGATTGGAAAGTGCCTAGGAATGTTCCTGATGTAAGAAGCTTCCTTGGTTTGGCAAGCTACTATCATCGGTATGTGAAGGGTTTTTCTATCATTACTGCTCCTATGACAGATTGTTGAGGAAAGGAGTCAGATTAGAATGGTCGGATAAGTGCCAGTTGTGCTTTGAGAAGTTGAAGAGTTTGTTAGTTGAAGCTCCTGTACTGACTCAACTCATTTCGGGTAAAGAGTTTATAATGTATAGTGATGCTTTGGGTATTAGACTCGGTTGTGTGTTGATGTAAGAGGGTAGAATAGTGGCTTATGTGTCTCGTTAGTTGAAACCTCATGAGAAGAACTATCCGACGCATGATTTGGAATTAGCGGCTGTGATTTTTGCTTTAAAGATTTGGCGACATTATCTGTATGGGGAGAAGTGTAGGATTTTCACGGATCACAAGAGTTTGAAATACCTCCTCACGCAGAAAGAGTTGAACATGAGACAGCGTCGATGGTTAGAGTTGTTCAAGGACTATGATGCATTGTGGATTACCATCCGGGTAAAGCCAATGTGGTTGCGGATGCTTTGAGTCGGAAGTCAGTTTCGGCTTTGAACTTGAGGCGGTTTAGATGGAGATTTGATTTAGATGGTTGCCCAATTGAGAGTGAAGCCGACTTTGAGACAGTCGATTGTGGATGCTCAGAAGGATGATTTGAGATTACAACAGGTTTTGCAAGAAGTTCAGCAGGGTAAGTAGTCTGAGTTTTTGGTTTTGGATGGGGTGCTTATGTATAGAGATCACTTGTGTGTGCCCGAGAATGATGAGTTAAGGAAAAAGCTTTTGAGTGAGGTACACACTACGGTCTTTACTATGCATCCTAGTAGTGAGAAGATGTATCGAGATATGAAGCAGTTCTACTGGTGGTCTGGGATGAAGAGAGATATTGTGGAATTCATGGCGAAGTGTTTGACTTGTCAATATGAAAAGGCTGAGCATCAAGTCCCTTCGGGATTGCTCACTCCTTTATCCATTCCTCAGTGGAAATGGGATGATATCGCCATGGATTTTGTGTCGGGTTTGCTAGTGACTCAGAGGAAGCATAATTCAGTATAGGTTATTGTGGATCGGCTTACGAAGTCAGCTCATTTTGTGCCGGTTAGAATGGACTACTCGATGGATAAGTTGGCCAGTGTGTATGTGGATGAGGTGGTTCGATTTCATGGAGTGCCGTTGTCGATAGATTCAGATCGGGATCCAAGGTTCACATCCAAGTTCTGGAAGAAATTGCAGAGAGCTTTGGGTACCAAGTTGAACTTCAACACGACGTTTCATCCTCAGACAGATGGTCAGTTCGAGCGAGTTATCCAGATTTTAGAGGATATGCTTTGGGCTTGTGCTTTGGATTTTTCTAGCAGTTGGGATCAGTACGTGCGGCTTATGGAATTTGCCTACAACAACAGTTTTCAGTCCAGCATTGGGATGTCACCGTTTGAGGCTTTGTATGGTCGACCGTGTAGGACTCCGATTTGTTGGACAGAGTTAACCGAGCGATCTTTTATTGGGTTAGAGATGATTAGGGATACCAAAGAGAAGATAAGAGTTGTGCAGCAAAATCTGAAGGTGGCTAAGGATAGGCATAGATTCTATGCCAATCTGAAGAGAAAGGATATTCGGTTTGAGGTCGGGGACAAAGTTTTCCTTAGGGTTTTACCTTGGAGGAAAGTATTAGGAAAGTATTGCGATTTGGCAAGAAAGGTAAACTTAGTCCTCGGTTCATTGGGCCTTTTGAGATTTTGGATAAAGTTGGTTCGGTAGCCTATAGGTTGGCTTTACCGATGGAGTTAGCTAAGATGCATGATGTTTTCCATGTTTTCATGCTTCGTCGGTATAGATCAGATCCGTCACATGTATTGTCAGTTCAAGATGTTCGGATTCAGCCGGATTACTCCTATGATGAAGAGCCGAAGGCTATTTTAGCTCGAAAAGTGAGACAGTTGAGAGGCAAGCAAGTCCCTTTGTTTAAGGTTCTTTGGCAACATCACGGAGTCGAGGAAGACAGTTGGGAACTAGAGGCAACGATGAGGATTCAGTATCCGCATTTGTTCAGTTTAGGTGAGAATTTCGAGGATGAAATTCTAGTTAGTAAGGGAGCGTTGTAACACCCCGTTCTCCCCCTAGTAGTTTGAGCCATGATTGCCATGTGTATGTGTGCATGTGTGAGATTTTTGGCATGTGTTAAGGGTATTTTGGGTAAAATGCATGTTTTATGGGCTTTTGATAGAGTGTGAGTGCATATATGTTAGTAGGGTGTATGTGTATTGGGTTGTGTTAGTGTGTGCATGTGTATATGGTTTTAGTGTGAGAATTATGTGGGTGAGTCTTGTGTGTAGTAGCATGTGTGTTTGTTGGGTGTGAACGATCAAGTTCCACCAACCAAAGAGTGACATGTGGCTAAGAATTAGGAAAGAGGTATAAATAGAAGAGAGAGAAAAAGAGGGACAGCTATTCTTGTTGCTGTTCCTATTTCTTCCTCTTCTCTTCACTCCTTCTTCCTCTTTTCTCTTCATTTGTGTGCCTTAGCTTGGATCCAAGTACTTTGGGGTGGAAATTGATCATTCCTTGAGCTTTGATTTGGTATGTATAGTAGGTTTCTTCTTCATCTTCTTCATCTTCTTCTTTTGTTCTTGATTTTGTTTAGATTGGGTTTTAATTTAGGTTTTGTGTTTGTTTGAATGTTGGGTGTTCTTGTTAATTGAGCCTCCTCGTGATCCCAAGGGAAAGGAGAAGGCTAGTGGGAGTGGTGCTCATTGATTTGGAGCATAGGAGTTACAGGTTTGGGATTTTGTTTGGGATTTGTTTGTGAAATTGATTGTTCTTGATGTGCAATTGGTGATTTATGCCTTTGCATGTGATTTCTGGAAATTGATGTTTGATGAGACATATTATAGTGTTAATATTATATGGGTATTCAATTAATTTGAGTTATAATGCATAAAAGTTGAAGTATTGAAGCAATTTTGAAGTTTGATGAATGTTGCTGAATTTTCTGGGTTTGTGTTCTTGAGGAGCTTGATTTTGTTAATGCATGATTGTGATTGTGTTAATTATTGATTTAAGTTGCGTTTTATGTCGTTTGTGATGAGGAAAAAAGGTTGGTTTGAGGTAAGATGATGTTTGGGTTGATTGTATTTGAGATTGGAAACTTGGGTGTTTTGGAATTGTGAAAATCTGCAGAAATTCACGCAAGAGCTGGAAATCACGACGCTGTTGCGAGGTCACGACAGAGCTCGGCGATTTCAGCCCTTGCAGAGCCCGAGCGAATTTGTATGGCCGAGCGGCTGGGCTGCCGAACGCTCGCAGCGAGAACTCTCTGTCGCGAACGTGATGCTTGTCGCGAGCATTATAGGGCGCTCGACTGCCGAGCGGATTGGACTGCCGAGCGCTCGACTACATAGCGGATTGGGCTGCCGAGCTATCGCAGCAAGAGCTCACTGTATTTGAGATTAGATTGAGGTAAGATGATATTTGGGTTGATTGTATTTGAGATTGGAAACTTGGGTGTTTTGGAATTGTGAAAATCTGCAGAAATTCACACAAGAGCTGGAAATCATGACGCTGTTGCGAGGTCGAGACAGAGTTCAGTGATTTCAGCCCTTGCGCGAGGCCTAACGGATTTGCATGGTCGAGCGGCTGGGCTGCCGAACGTTCGCAGCAAGAGCTCTCTGTCGCGAGCGCAATGCTTGTCACGACCGCAATGCTTGTCGCGAGGGCGATAGGGCGCTCGGTTACCGAGCCGATTAGACTGCCGAGCGCTCGACTGTAGAGCGAATTGGGCTGCCGAGCTGTCACAGCAAGAGCTCATTGTCGCGAGCGCGACAGAGCGATCGGCTGCCAGGCAGTTCTGGGCAGTTCCCTATCGCAAGCGCGACAGCCTCTGTTGGCAGCTCACTGTCGCGAGCGCGATGATCGTCATGAGCGCGACAGTGAGATATGTTTCTTTCTCTGCGCTAACACGAGGACTGCCGCGATCGCGACAGGGGGCAAGTTATGCCTCTGTCGCGAGCGCGACAGACGTCGCGAGTGTGACACCCCTAGTTTCAAAATTGTGTTTTCTTGTGTGATTTCTTATGTTTATTTTCTTAACTTATGATGCTATTAGAATTATACTTGGACTATTTTATGAAGTATATGAGTATAATTGGGTGTATTATGCATGGTTAACTATATGAATTCTATACATGTGATTTAGTGGATTATGCATGACATGCAAGAGTCAGTCTAGTGGATAGTTAGGCATGCCTAAAATAATCCTTTAGCTGCAACCCTCTGTACTGTTGTGGACCCTGATCAGGTCTCCTGTTAGTTCCTCGCGAACTTCAATGTGTACGGATCTTATTTAAGATCCCCTTTGTAAAATGTTTTGAAAAGAGAAAATGTGATATTATTTTTTGATTCGTACCCATAAGGTACCGCCATGCGTTCGATTCGTACTCGTAAGGTACCGCCATGCATTCACTCATTATCCACTACTGTGAGTAAGTTGGTGTTATGATTTGTTCTGTCATGATTATAAGAATGTGAATCCGAATGATTCTGATTATAAGTATTTGAATTTGAATGACTCTATTTGTGAGCATATGAATCTGTTGGCATATGAATATGATTATGAACCTTTGAATGGTTATGAATGTGATTCGTTTATGACTATATCTTATGATATTCAGCATATGCCATTACGTATGTGATTTGCCTTGACGGCCATTGTGAATGGCCATCCATTCTATTGTTGTTTATTTCTCCACTAAGCGTTATCATTTAGCATGGTGTTTTCACCCGTGCAGGTGCGAAAGGTGTATAGGTTTTGGGGAGAGTCACTGCCAGTCAAGCCAACACAGTGAGATTATTGATAAGACTTAGCTTCTTTTTATATCATCATTATTTTGTAATAGTGAACTCTCTTTGTATGTAGTATTTTGTTAAGCTTCCGCTATATACCTCTGAAAGTTGTAATTATATTGGTATCAGAACAGTTATGTATTGAATATTGTTATTTTATGAATGAACGGTCATTTGATTTTGAAGTTTTAATTTTTGCTGTTTATATGTATGTTTATATTATGTGAATGAATGTTTTGTACCGTTCCTTTTGGTGACACCCCTGCTCGTACGGGTTCTCACTCCCTCGTGGATGGGTATTCCTACGTATGGGAAGGGAGTGTTACAAATACGACTATTATAAAATAAATATGGTTATAAGAAAGAAATTATGGTTATTATAAAATAATTATAGTTATGGATATAAAGAATTAAAGAATTAAAATATGCAAAGTGTTGCCCTTAGTATACTGGTAGAGAATCACTAGTTCATGATATAGTTGGCTGGCCATAGGGATGTTTATTCTACGGTTCGAGTCAAAATGACTCGTATGTGTAGGCCAATGACGATCTACTATGTATGACACTATGCCATTATGGCTTAAGGAATGAACGAATTATTTTATAACTCAGATTAGTGACTCTTAGCAGCCATTTACTCTTATGGCCCCAAGAGTAATGATTCCCAGTGGTCATTTACTCTTATGGCTCCCAGGGTAGTAATCCTTAGCAGTTACTTACTTTTATAGCTCCAGAGTTAGTGATCTCTAGTGGTCACTATCTCTTATGCTCTATGTCCCATGTATCCATTATAGGGATTTCTACCGGATTGCAACTGGAGGCAAAATAAGGAAAAATGGATTAAAATGAATAAATATGAAATAATAAGAGAAATAAAGTAGATAGGGACTAAATTGTAAGGATTTAAAAGTATTAGGGGGTATAGTTGTAACTATATTTAATGGTGAGTGTTAATAAGGTAATATATAAATATTAAGTAATTAATTGGTTTAAGAAGTAATAAGATGAATAAACATGGATTAAATGTGAAATTATGCATAAAACTTAATTTAGGGACTAAACGGTGATTTCACATGTTAAATAATAAATTAAATATGAAATAGGGATAATTAATGGCATAATTGTAAATATAGTAAATTAAATGGCAAAATTGTAATTTAATGAAAAAAATAAGGATTTAAAATGTAATTTGACTTAGAAATATTATTTTAAAAACTAAATGGTAATTTGCATGTCAATTAATGAAATAAATGTAAGAATAAGATTAAGTAATGGTGTTAATGTAAATAAAAGAAATGGAGGCTAACATGATAACTTAGTAAAAATGTAGGGACTAAATTGAAAATTGGTAATAGAAATGTTAATTAAAGGATTAGAATGCAATTAACTATAAATAGGATTTAAGTGTAAATGTAACTTTAAGAAATAATTAAAATTGTTATATTAGTAGTAATAATAATAATGGAATGATAATGATATGGAATAACAAGAATAATAAGGATTTTAATAAAGGATATATAAGTAAGGATAAAAAATAATAAATAAATAAATAAATGTTATGTATATGTATAATAGTATTTAATATAGAAAATAATAATAATTTAACTAATAAAAATAAATGATTTAAGTGGTATGCTTATTAACGGTTAAGATATGAAATTGTTGTATGGACATTTATGCATAATTAATTATAGGGATATAAAATATGAAAATACATGTAAAATAAATAATGTGAATTAAGTAATTAAACTATATAATGAATTTTGTGCATGTTAATGAATAAAATAATGCGTGCAAGTTTTAATTTATGCATACTTGCATGAACTTAGATATGGAAAATCTAGGATATGTATCCATCACTGGGTATAAATAATGCTCAACACGTAGTTTATTTAATTGCATGTAGGTATAGGAGCTTAAGGATCGTAGCAAGCATACAAAGAGAATTTTGGAAGAGTAAAGGAGAAACTTGATGAAGATGTTTTTGTATGTTTTAGTATTGGCATGTATTAAGAGTTTATGAATATTAAGGATATACATAGTGGTTTGTATACAAACTATTTGGCATGGATGTATTATATATATGATTATGCATGACTAATGAAATTACTTATTATGGGAAATTCAAGTTGAGTAGTTAAATGATAAAAGCGGAAAATTTTACTTGACGGTTTGTATCTAGCATGGTTATCACACAGTAATCGTTAAGTCAATAGTATACGTATACAGCAAGAGTGTTATAAGAACAGTTGAACAAAGCATTTAAAAATTGCAAAAATTAAATTTGTTAGTGTAATGGGTCACACGATAGGGAAGGATTTCTTCCCCACCTTGTAAACCCATTCTGTTTTAAAACGATTTCCAATTTTTTTTCATATAATCTAAAATCCATTTCATGGGTTCAACTCGTGAAACTCACTGCCCTAGACTAAACTCATTCTAACATTAAAAATGCACATGGTGGGGAGGGATTTCCCTCCCCCGGTAAAGCTATTTTGGATTCATTCATAAGTTTTGCAATTAAGTACATAGTGGGGAGGGATTTCCTCCCTACCTTGTACACACATTCTGCCACTCCATTTTTTTTAAATGCAATGAAACATTTCACGGGATGAACTCGTGAAAGGCACTATAAATGAAAACTTTGTTTTGTTGATTTCCCTTTTTTTTACATAAATCACATAATAGTGCAATGAATTTCGTATACAGCAAGAGTGTTATAAGAACAGTTGAACAAAGCATTTAAAAATTGCAAAAATTAAATTTGTTAATGTAATGGGTCACACGATAGGGAAGGATTTCTTCCCCACCTTGTAAACCCATTCTGTTTTAAAACGATTTCCAATTTTTTTTCATATAATCTAAAATCCATTTCATGGGTTCAACTCGTGAAACTCACTGCCCTGGACTAAACTCATTCTAACATTAAAAATGCACACGGTGGGGAGGGATTCCCCCCCCCCCCCCCCCCCCCCTCTTGTAAAGCTATTTTGGATTCATTCATAAGTTTTGCAATTAAGTACATAGTGGGGAGGGATTTCCTCCCTACCTTGTACACACATTCTGCCACTCCATTTTTTTTAAATGCAATGAAACATTTCACGGGATGAACTCGTGAAAGGCACTATAAATGAAAACTTTGTTTTGTTGATTTCCCTTTTTTTTACATAAATCACATAATGGTGCAATGAATTTCTTCCCCACATGTCCCCACTACTACACTTAAAATAATAAAAAACTCAAAACTCTAAAAAACATTAACCTCCAGTTTTAATTATATTCCTTCAAAAATTCACCTTAACTTCAAAGCATTTCAGCACAAACAAAATTGAAAATTTGGCCAATTGTATGAAAACAAAAGAAATAAATTAAATAAACTAACTGACCTAAAACAAAAATTAAAACTAGAAAATTAAAAGAGTATAAAGAAGAAATAGCTTTGATTGTTGAAAAGTCCCAACTTGACTTTTACCTCTTGAAGTCAATCTTCAAACAATGTCAAGACCACCTCTTAAAGTGATAGCCTTTGCCTCCTCTTTCCACCATGGAGTAGCATAGTCTAGAATAGTTCTAGGCTTTAACCCATTCCCTTGGATAGATTAACTTGCACCCCAGGTAGTTCTTGGTCTTCAAGAGCTAGAGGTACATCACCAGGTGGATTCATATTTGCTGGTTGTTGTCACCTCTTCCGTTGAAAAGTCCTATCGATTTCAGGGTCAAATGGTGCTAATGGTTCGAGTCGCAATCTACTCATGCATTAATGACACCTGAAAAGAATATAAAAGAAAAATAAGAAAACGAATACACACAAAATCTACAAACAAAAATCTATCTTGTATGCCAATTCCCGACAAAGGCACAAAAAACTTGACCGGTGTTCCGCAAGGGTACTAAATCGGCTAATAACATTAGAGGAGTATAAATTTTAGACCGACAGAATATTATACCCAAGGGATTGTGAAAACTAGATTTTGATTGTAAAAGTTGTGATAAAGAATTCCCAAGTTTGAAGGTGATTTCTTTATTTAACTCTAAATTAACATATCGAATTTTAAATAATTAAATTAACAATTAACAATAAAATCCAATTAATAAAAATAATGAAAATAAATAGAAATTAATCAATAAATGAAATTGATAAGGAATTTAATCCTCTCCATATCACTTCTGTATTAGACTTTAATTAAATTAATAAATTCAAATTGTGAATGGCCTTCTAAATTCAAATTCCCTTTCCGGAGCCACTATTCTAGTCAACAAACTTTCCATTTCAGAGCCAAACTAACAATTTGCATAAACGCAGACCTCTAAGTTCTAAGTATCAAATAAATTTTCATTCCGGAGCTATTTATCTAAAACCTATATATTTTCCAACTACACTGAACCAAATATTAATTTACGTAAAAACTAAAGAATTTCCATTCTGGAATCATTCAATAATTAAGATACAAAAGAACACTTGAACAGAGCATGTACAAGCCTAATTATTTTCTAAATTCTAACAATCAATTCATGTTGAAATTGTAACTTAAATTATGTTAATTAATTATCTATAGAGATTAACCAAGGAAAATAGAACAATATAATTTATATTAACATCGAAGAACAAAATCAAATAGAGGGGATTTGGGGAGTCATAAACCCCTTAATAAGATAAAACTACTCACTAATCATTATAATAAACAATAAAAGTATAAATGAAAAATAAATCAAAATACTCATTAAAAATCTGAAAATTCTTCACAAATGACAGCTCTTGAATGTTTTCTTCAAAGTAAAAATCAAAAGAAGGTAAACTCTATTTTACTCAATTCTCTCGTTTAGTCTAAAGTAGAAGAAAAAGTAATCCTAGAAGAAAAGTAAAAGAAAAAGTCGTAGTCAAAAACAAATTCTGTGCTCAGGTAGAAATAGGATTCCTGCCTTTTTTCTTCCAGTCAATTATGTGCTCATGTAGAAATAGGATTCCTGCCTTTTTTCTTCACATACAACGAAATATTTCTTAAATGGGAAAGTACACGGTGGGGAGAGTTTTTCTCCCCACCTTGTACTCATAATCTTGATGCATAATTCTATTTCTACAAAATTGTACATAGTGAGGAGGCATTTCCTCCCCATCTTGTACTTACATTCTGGACTCAGTTTGTCTTCCCTTCATTAGCACATGGTGGGGAGAAATTTCCTCCCTACCTTATGCTATCTTCTATTTGCAACTAAAAATCCTTTTTTTTTCAGCACAATTATCATTTGCAAACACAAATTAAAAGCAACATTAGACTAAAAATTCACGAATGTAGAAATGAACTGCATTAAACAAAAATAACACTAATTAAGCAAAAGTTAACCATTTAAACAAAAGTTTGACCAAATCAACTAATTCTACCTAAAATGAACAAAAATAACTAGATTAAAGACTCACAATACAAAATAAATATACTAAAATATAACACTAAATTGAACTTATCAGGTGTCTGAGTATGAGGAGATATTGAGGGAAGATAGCTAGATGAGGAAGGCTACCATGGGAACTTACTTTTAAGATGTCTATAATTCTGAAACCATAGTTGCTAACCTAGTTTCCAGTGGGTCTTATACTTGTCCTTTAATGGTAAGAGCAATAGATGAGAAGAAACAAACTTAACCCAATAACAATAATAACAACCAATACCTTTAATGTTGCAAAATAGAGGAGATATTTGATTTTCTCCTTAAGGAGAAATTTATTTCCTTACTAGCCAATCACAGAATTCCTACTAAAGAGGAGTTGAGAGGAAAAACTTATTGTAAATGTCATCACTTTTAGACTCACTCAACCAATTCTTATTGGGGTTTCAAGAATGTTATCCAAGACAAGATTAAAAAATAGGATTTTGAAGTTCTCAGAGAAGAAAGAAACCATACTAGTTGATGAAGATCCTTTTCATCCAATGGCGACAATTAATGTTTTTTCTATGGATTTGAGGTCTGTGATTTATAAGAAAAAGGTGCAGAAAGTGAAGGTGATCCATGCCGTGGTGGTTCAATATCAAAGATAGGCACATAAAATGTCATAGAAGAATGTGGATCGGCTGGGAGACAAGCTGCAACTTGTGAATAGAGGGGTGGAAATGACACCTTTAAAGATTCAGAGAACTCAACCCAGATTCATCATTCTCCCTCTAATTGAACCAAAAGAGGAATGGAAAATCCTGTGTCATAAAAATTTTTCGTAGCCATTCACTCATACATAAAATAGGAGGTTGTAGAGGGAACGACTAGCAAAGAAACTAAAATAGGAAGGAAACGACACTGAGAAAGTGAGTGAAGAGAAAAGCGAGAGTCCTATGTCAAGAAGCAAGATCATTAGAAAGTCCACAGAAGATGGTGAGTCAGTTGGAAGCAATGATACATATGTCACATAACACATGTAATTTATCATTGGTAAGATTTTCATACCTTTTAATTGTAATGTAACTACTATTGTGAAGCCTTCTTGTTTCAAAAAAATAGCATGAAAAAGTTAGGGAGATGTTGTCACCAGGAGTTAGCAATATGGTATTAGGCAGTACTGAGGTGTGTAATGGCATCACTATTCAGACTAAGGGATATAGGGAGCCAAAGCAAGTGATGTTTGAGAAACCTACTGAAAGTATGATGAAGCATATAAAGCCTCTTTATATAAAAGCTCATCTAAATAGGAAGACCACTTTCAAAGTTATTGTTGACAATGGATCAATAGATATTTCTATATTAGCTTTCACTGGGGAAGTAACAAGGACATGTGGAGTTCTACCTATAAAGATAACCATCGTGAGTACAATATCTCTGTCACCCATTTTCATTGTAAATTCCACTGCAAACTATCAAACTCGATAGGGGAGAGATTGGCTTCATGACAATTGGTGTGTGCTATCTTTTCTTCACCAGTTTATGTTATTCTAGAAAGGAAATGATCTTGAGGTAGTTTGGGTATATAACAAGCCTTTTAAAGCTCAAGTGGATGCAGTGGAAGGAGTTTATTATGATGCAGATTTAGGTCATTCAATTTTTAGGATGGAATAAGAAGGAAAATCCAAAGTCAGTAATAGTTGCATCTAGTTGTAGGAGCAGATTAAAAAAATTGAGTTACAATAAATAACATGGATATTGTACCTTATCGAATGGCAATTCCTAAAGTTACAATTAAGGAGATTGATTATTAGTTTCTCTGAGGAGGAACTGGTGGTAGCTATAGCCATCTTTAGTAGATAAGTTGGCATTGTCTGAGGAGAGATTTTAACTATATGGGTTGGAGATCATATATTGTTAAAATAATTCAAAATTACTAGCGAAATTAAACCAAAACCCGACAGGATCCATGATATCCATTTGATTCAAAAGGGAAGATGTATCGAATACCAACCTATTGGTGTGCAGAATAGTGAATTAATACCTTAATTCGATCGAACTGTAGGTGCTGCTTCAAGACTGAACGTCCTCTACTAGTATCCACACGTGAATGATCAAAAACAGATGCAAAAGTGTTAGCTCCTTTTGGCGACTAGTTTTTTTTCGTTTCTGTACCTCTATCTTTCTCAAAGATGGTTGAAAACAAAGGACATTTTTCTTTTCTTTATGTTTCTAAAATGGTAGAAAATGAGATAACAAAAATTAGGGCTTTTAAATCACACACATATATTTATATATATATGTGTTAACACGTTAACCCTAGCTCAACTTGAGTGGTTAACGTGTGAAGAGAATTTAGGGATAATATTCCTTATTCAAAATAAAAAATATTCCCTCATGTCAATAATATTATTTCAAATAAAATATCTTGCATATTTTAAATTCGAAATGCCCAAATTAATCCTAGTTCATTCATTACGTTCATAATGTGCAACACAATAGGTTTATATTATGTTGGCAGTGGGCCCAATTTCTTTATAAGCCTACAAGTCATGAGTGGCCTCTAACAAGATATTAGGACTATCCAAATAGTATGAATATAGATAGTCCAATTTTAACCTAACCAATAGTATATGTTATAATCCTTTTATCACATGATATCTTGTTTGAACATAAGTCATGGTACACGTCAAACTTATATTGTTCAAACATATAATTTCTTGATCACTAAAGTAAATTGATAAAATCAAATGACATTGATCACACTATAAATTCATTTGAGCATAACCATACATTTCTCAGTCCTACTTATTGAAGGGTCCAATAAATGTCTAAAAGAGGGATAAATTTTATATTGATTATTCACTTTTCTCTGCATAATTCTCATCATGTCCAATCATAATCTTTATGACTATCCGATTAAAGAAAATATTTGATTATGTCAAAACATGATATTATTTATGTAGAAAACTGTGATAATCTCAAGTCTACATATTCGATAGCATAACTATTATGAGATCACTTAAGACACTAACCCATGTAGTGATCTCATAGCGGGTCTATCCAGTACCTTATTCTCTAATAAGTAACTATAAGTTTGATTTATATCACCACAAATAATCATCTCATGATTATCAATCAAACTCATACTAATATTAATTTATCATTATGCTGTTTAGTGATAAATGACTAGGGATAATTAGAATAACATTAAATAGTTATTTATAAATATTACAATAATGTAACATGCCAATAATATATATATATATATATACGGAGAAAACCCTTTTATAAATAAAATATGACATTACATTAGAGTCCAAATATTTGGCCTAAGGCATAACCACTAACAATCTCCCACTTGTACAAGGCCCAATCTTACATGTATCCCATTGACCTATTATTTCCATCATGTTTGGCTTATGGGAGAGCCTTGGTGAGGGGATCAACTATGTTGTCATCTGTTGGTACTCTCTATATCTGGACGTCTCCTCTCTAAATAATTTCTCTAATGAGATGATAACTCCTGAGTATATATTTGGATCTTTGATAGGATTTAGGCTCTTTACCTTGTGCAATAGCATTATTATTGTCACAATAAAGATCCACAGGGTTTGTAATACTAGGAACTGCTCCTAGTTCAGCAATAAACTTCTTGATCTATACTGCTTCTTTAGGAGCATTTGATGCTGCTGTATACTCAGTTTTTGTTGTAGAATCAGCGACAATGCTTTGTTTAGAACTTTTCCAGCTAACAACATCTCCATTTAACACAAACACATATACTAACTGCAATCTATAGTCATCTTTGTCAATTAAAAGCTTGCATCTGTGTAACAATTTACTACTGGCTCATCTTCTAATCCTCCATACACTAATAATGCATCCTTAGTTCTTCTCAAGTACTTAAGGATGTTCTTGAACATTGTCCAATGACTCTTACCTAGATTTTATTGGTATCTGCTCACCATGCTCAATGCATACAAAATATCTAATTGAGTACATAACATGGCATACATGATAGACCCTATAGCTGAAGTATAAGGAATCATATTCATGCGATCTCGCTTATCAGATGTCATAGGACATTGAGCCTTGCTAAGAGAAATGCCATGAGACTTTGGCAAAAATCCTCTTTTAGAATTTTGCATGCTGAACCTATTGAACACCTTATCTATATAATTCTTTGACTCAGACCAATTATCCTTTTAGATCTATCCCTATAGATCTTGATCCTAAGGATATAAGTAGTTTCGTCCAAATCTTTTGTTGAGAAAGACCTCCCTAACCATTCTTTGTTCTTTTGCAGGATAGGGAGGTCATTTCTAATCAGTAATATGTCATCAACATATAACACAAGAAATATTATTGCGAACTCTTTGATTGTTTCATCATGTAACACCCTTAACTTTCTATACTATACGTACGATGATTTGATATCTTTTGAGTTACAATATAGAAGACAGATCGGTAAATTTTTTTTCCTTTTCTTTTTTTTTTTAGAAAAGGCATTTGCACATATAAAATAATAATATAGTTGTGATGCGCGCCGAATTCCGGAAGCCTCGAATAACCCATTTTTAGGGTATTCAAGGAAGGTTCATATTCATTCTTGATGAATCCGAACTCTTTGATTGTTTCATCATGTAACACTCTTAACTTTCTATACTATACGTACGATGATTTGATATCTTTTGAGTTACAATATAGAAGACAGATCGGTGAATTTTTTTTCCTTTTCTTTTTTTTTTTAGAAAAGGCATTCACACATATAACATAATAATATAGTTGTGATGTGCGCCGAATTTCGGAATCCCCGAATAACCCATTTTTAGGGTATTCAAGGGAGGTTCATAAAACTTGTGAGGTTACAAGGGCATCTATTTTGGGTAACAAGAGGTGTTTTGGAGTCGCCACCCAATAGAACATTGCGAAAGTTTATCTAGCCTCATTGAGCCTAAGACGATGCATATGTGTCTATTTTGGGGAACAAGAGATATTTTGGAATTTCCATCCTAATAGAAAATTGGAAAGTTCATATAACCTCATGAAACCTAAGAACAGAGAGAGTTCCGGACTTTACTCTTATTCATACCTTAGTTAAAATTATAAGCGAGTTTTTGAAGTTAAAATTCCATTTTTCTTTTCATACAATCTAATGCAATTATTAAAGCACAATTCAAACATATAACAAAAAACAGTAAATAATACGATTAAAATAAAGCAAATAAAAGTACATTAACTTACAATAAAACAGGAGCGGAATATAACCCCAATAAAAGAAAATATAAATCATGCATAAAATGGGACATTTATTCGAGGCGAGGACATTAGTTCTCGCATATATACTTAAAAAATGATTCTAAGTGACATTTCATTGGAGAAAAAATTAGGATTTTGGTCCTATTTTATTAAAGAAAACCTTATTTTAATTATAAAAACTCTTTTTGTGATTTTTATATTAACGAACCTAAAAGTAAAAGTGGAGAGTAACAAAAAGGGCTTAATTAATAAAAATGGAAAGGGTGAGAAGAATGAACCAAAATGATTTCTTCAAATCATCCCAATTTTAAGCCTCCATTTTACCATATATACATCACAAAATAGAACTCATAAAATCAAAAATAGCAACATTAAAATAAAATATTAGAAGCATAATAAATGGCAAAATAGTAGAAAAATATTAATGAAAAACTTAAAATTAATAATGCAAAGACATAATATAGAAAAACGAATTGAAACAAAAAGAAAAGGAAAAGAAAAGACCCAGGGACGGTCAAAGAAACTCCATTTTTGAACGCACAAAAGCTTAGATTTCTTATATTTTATGAATCTTAGGCCACCACTTCATGCGATTGTGTTAAATAAATCATTAATAAAATAAATCTAACGCGAAATAACCAAATACCAAGCAATAAATTAATTTATATTTTGACTAAATCATGTATTTCATGTCCAAATATTAAAATTAATGCAATAATGACTATTTTGAACTCAGAATATTTACCCTCAAAATTCTAATCTTTGGAAGGTGAGAATAGTGCAGATCTCCTCGAATTCTATAAAATTGGTTCAATTAAAAACTTACTTTCTCTCTCTAAAGTCTCCTTAGAAAATAATGAAAATTATAGAAGAATTAAGCCAAGAAAAGATAATTGATTTCTCTTCCTCAACTTAACTCTAGATTCTTTGAGAATAAAGAAAGAAAAACTAATGTAAAAAGAAAATATTTTTGCTTATGAAAAACAAAATTTTCTCTCACAAAAAAAACTCCTCTTTTTCTCTTTTCCTCTTACCTCTTTATTTATAGCCTAGCATTTGATTTAAGGATAAATATAAAACTTTTTGACTTATCCTTAAAGGTAAGTGTAAATATTTGATTTATCCTTAAAGATAAATATTAATATTTGATCTATCCTTATAGATAAATGATCTCAAATTATCTTTAAAGATAAAATTAAATTTTTATAATTTATATTCAAGGATAAATACTAAATATTTAATTTATCTTTTAAGCATAAAGTGATTTCATATTGTTTTTAGGAATAAAATCAAACATTTATAATTTATCCAGTAAGATAAATACTAAAATCTAGCACTTATCCTACTAAAATCAGGAATTTAATAGAGTTTAAAACTTTTTTGTTGAAAGAAAAGAAGGAAAACGCAAACAGGACGTGGCCGACGGGCGTCGCTCTGTCAACGGACAGTCATCGGTCGGAAGGGACCGGATAGCCGTTCCTATCGACAGATAATGGATGGGCGCCCTCATAAGCGACGGGCGCCTTTTCATGCCTCAACCCATTCGAAGGGTGTCCCTAACGAGGGACGAGCGTCAGTCAACCAAAAAAAGATTTTTTACATGAAAAGGCTTTTTGCAAAATGAGGGAGATCCCAAAAGGATTTTTAAAATTTATGAAATTCATAGGTGAAAACCTACAATTTCACCATTCTGCCTGTGTAATAAGTATCAACATGCTTATTGGATAAGTCTGATCTGGGCTGTCTCAGGATCCGGTGTCTACAATAGTCCATACATAAATTTGTTAAGTATTCACACTTACACATACATAAATCAAAAGTCTTTCAAATCTCTAGCTCTGTCCAACAAGGTCATATACATGCCATGTGTATTTCCTTATACTTGCTTTCCATCACATCTTCCCATTTGACAGTAACACCTCGGTCATTTCAAGTCTTTCTACCTTTTATAACCTGCGCCCAGTAAAACTCTACGTACTGAGCATTAAAATGCCTAGTGATTAATACATATCCTAAACTTTTCATTTATAATTTTGTATGCATACACACAAGCATACTTGTTTAATACTATGTAATTAATAATTCTCTTATTGTACTTATCAATCATTTATTGTAATATCTATAAGTGTTTACATTTTATTTAACTTGTTCAGTGCCATTGTCTTTATTATTCTCATTACTATTATGTTTACCTTAATTAATTTAATTTTTGATATTGCTAACGTTTCCATTATTTTCTTTTCGTTTCCTTTCTTCTTATTTAAACTATTTTCATTCTAATGGTCAATTATAAATTTGATTTATCAAAAGTCACTCATTTACATGCCTATACTTACCCACCATTAAGTTTGTACTCCTGGTACATAAATTTCCTTTAATTACTAAATTACTTTATAATTTATTCTTTACTATTCATTGTTATATTTTCATATGAGACTACACATACAATTATCTTATTATTATTCATTTTATTTCATTTTAAAGGGAAAATTATAACAAAATATAATTTATTAAGGTAACATTAAATAATGGTACCTACCTCTTGTAGCGCAGAAACGTTGCGGAAGCGTCTACAAGGATCCCGTTTGTTTTTGGTCATTGGTTTGGCTTATCCACATGTGGGATAATAGTGGCTATTCCACAATCTAAAAACCCCTGAAAGATTAAGCAAAAAACTATGAGTGGGAACGAATAGTCTTGCGACATATACATTTTCTCGTTACCAAATACTGAGATCTCCCATTGATTTATAGAGATCCTAAAGGCTAGAGACCTCTCTCTAGTATAACTCAGACTCTTTTTGAGATAGGATTTGCTAATGCTAATCATATTGAAATACTTAATTCTATCTGGATTAGAACTTTATCCAAATTAGAGTCATGGGCGTACCCAAACTCTATCATCTCCCAGTCGCACATGACGGAATGAATTCCAGTCTTAATCTTCAGTTATACTGGCAGATAAATTATATGACCAGCACACATCGAGAGTACTAGTGCTATACACCTGTTAGGGATATATAACATCTCGAAAAATGAGATCCTCCTTTTCATGTATGCCTAATCCTAGATGGCCTTCTCACATTCACTGTTTTAACTCATGATCTCATAAAAAAATTTTTGTGTTCACTATTATGTTTCTACTTATAGAAACTATAATAGGTATGCCGGTGAACCATGAAAAAATTGAATGTGATCTTAAGGCTATCTTGCCCTCTTACTGTATGCCATCCATCATGGTTCAACTCGCTTTTCTAGTTAGATCCGCCAGGCCTAAATTTTTCCGGACCTCTTAGAGACTAACTAAGCTAGCCACATTGAACCATACTTCAAGGATAATTTAAGGGTTCTAAGGGTCGAAATATAAATAGGGTCTCACAATAGGGAAAGTTGAGATCAATAATATTATTAAATTCCCATACCTTTGTTCACTTAAGCACACACGGTATAAAACATGTGTTATTGTGTTCTTTCCTTCCCTTAAAGGAGAGCATGTCTCATAATTCAATAATGTATATTTAAAACACCATACATAAGCGTAAGGTTTTAATGCACCAAAGCACCCAACTTTAGTCCGCTTACTTAAGGACTACTTTTGGCATTTTAGACAGAATATGGTAGTTACGTTTAACTTACCATCGGATGCTATACAATCCTTATTTGGATCTCAATTCAAAGCATACAACTTTATGTATGTCTTTATCTTGCACCTTAACAAGACTAATCTTGTAATTTCGGCAAGACATAACTTTTATTTTGAATAGGCTCTCGAGCATTCTCATATGTTTAAAAATCACCTCATCTTAGTTTTTGCCATCTCATTGACAAAACTAAGGTAAACACCCTTGTGAGTGGGCTACTTCTCTGTCCGACATCCTCAATCTTATACAAATAACAATAAATGTTTACACAAAAGCATTCACACTCATGTATCGCCAACAATAAGCTTTGGTTGTTATTCACAAATAATAACATTAAGGGATTACATAAAATATAACAGTACTAATTAAATTCTATGCAAACCTTGAGATCTAATGTGTCTCTCAAACACATCTCTCATTACAGGTTTACTCAACGAATCGCATGCGTAGAAACATACTGTAAGTTCACTTCTCCTCGTGCAACAATATCTCTCATGTATTGATACTTAATGTCGATATGCTTAGCTCTACTATAAGCTATCAATGATTGACTGTCACTATAGACTGTCACTGGTATCTCTGAGGTAGTTACTCTTAAATGGCTCAGAAACCATTTCAGTCAAACTGTCTCTTGTACTGTAGTTGAGGAAGTGATAAATTCAACTTCCATTATTGATTAGGCTACACAAGTTTAATTCTTGTTACTCCATGAGATGGCACTCTTGCCAAACAAGAATATAAAACCTGAAGTGGATTTCCTCTCATCCACATGTTTTTCCCAATCAACGTTTCTGTATTCTCTCAATTTTAGATCCTTTTCTTGATAATAGAGAGAATAGTCTGCTATACCTTTAAGGTATTTAAGTATCCTTTTAATTGCTTTCAATGTGCTTTGCCTGGGTTAGACTGATATATATTTATAGGGGTGTACAAAAATCGAACCAACCCGAATAACCCAAACCGAAATATAAATTCGGGTGAGGTTATTCGGATAATTCGGTTCGGTTCGGGTGTGAGAAAATGGTATATTTCGGGTTCGGGTCGGTTCGGGTCAAAATGAAGGTAAACCCGAACCACCCGAATAAACCGAATATAACCCCCTCTTTAAACCTAGTCTGGGTCTGTCCCTGATTTATCGTTTTCCCCTTTTCAGTTTGCTTAACTAAATCCCTAGATTTCCTTAAACGTTCTGCCCCATCGCTCCTCTTCTCCATCGCTCGTCGCCGCTTGTTCCTTGCTGTTGCCGCTCGTCGTCGCCACTTCTCTTCGCCGCCGGTAGCCTCCACGAAGGTAACTTCTTCTTCTTCTTCTGATAGTAATTCTGATTTGGTCACTCGTCGATGTAAGATGTACTTCTTCTTCTTCTTCTTCTTCTGATGATGATGATGATGATGATAGTAATTCTGATCTGGTAGGTGGATTTGCTGATTTGTTGTGTGCCTTGTTACTGATTTGTTGATAGTAATACTGATTTGTTCTTGCTGATTTGCTGATTTGCTCTTGCTGATTTGAATTGTTGCTGATTTGTTCTTGCTGATTTGCTCTTGCTGATTTGAATGATTTGCTCTTGTGCATTATATTTTGGTTTATTTTTGCCATTTGCTTGCTGGGTTTCACCGATCCATTCTCCTTTGCTTGCTGGGTTTCACCGATCCCTTCATGAAGGGCATTAAACTAATTCCTTTGCTTACTTGGTAATGGTTCCATTGATAATTCAGTATAATGTATTATGTGTATATATATATATAATGTAATGGTTCCATTGATAATTCAGTATAATGTATTTATGTGTGTATAATTATATTTTGAATATTTAATAAAAAGAATTCCATTTAATTTCAATAAATATGATAATGATATTTTTTTATATATATTGCATGGTCTCTATAGTAATATTTCAGGATCCAACATCAGCAATTGGTCTACTTTCCCTTTACTTGCTTGGGTTTCAAATTCAAATACAAATACTTCATTTTCCAGAGGTTTAACAAACTTCTTTATGGATTAGAAATGATATTGATAACTGTAACCTTCTGGCAATGAGTGCCTTTTTGCTCGTAGGAATAGTTTATATTACGGTAATTTTAATTAAGTACAATTTAACTTTTATTTAATTTTCTACTTGTTAATTTCATATTTTATTATTTCTCTTAATTTATATAAAATAGGTGGTTCGTGAAGAAATCAAATATCGAAGATGGTGGCATCCAGTGAACAATTCAATTTTAATTTCGTAACTAAAAATCAAGAATGTTGTTATTAATTTGCTGTAATATTTGGACATTTTAATCAAGAATGATGTTATTAATTTGCTGAAATATTTGGATATTTTAAGATGGTGAACATGTTAATTAGGTATTTAATTAGTTATTTTTCATATTATATGGTTACTATGTATTTAATTATGTATTTTTCATGTTATATGGTGACTATGCTAATTAGATATTCAATATGTTATGTTAATTATGTATTTAATAGTTTATAATTAGGCTTAATAAAAAAATAAAATAAAATTTGGGTTATTCGGTTCGGGGCCCGAAATATTTCGGGTTATTCGATTCGGGACCCTACAAGAATTTAGGGTCGGTTCGGGTGTAGAATTTCATGTAAAATCGGGTTTCGGGTTATTCGGGTTCGGGTCGGGTTGACCCGAACCCGACCGATGCACAAGCCTATATATTTACCATGCCCACTACATAGCATATATCATGTCTTGTACACAACATTGCGTACTTAAAACTACCCAAGGCACTGGCATATAGAACGTTCCTTATACATTCAATTTTTCTGGCTTCTTAGGACACACATCTTTCCTAAGAAACCGATTCTTGGCAATGGGGTTATCTATAGGTTTGTAGTTTTGCATATTAAATCGTTCAAGGTCTTTGTTGATATATTTCTCTCGAGAAACAAACAACAATCTTCTCGAACAATCTCTTAATATCTTTAACTTCAAGAATGTAATATGCATGACCCATATCCTTTGTCTCAAAGTTGGACGATAACCAATCTTTGATTTCATTTATGTACAATTTATCATTTTCAGCTTTAAGTATGTCGTCTACATACAATGCCAAAATGACAAATTTACTTTCATAGCTTTTACTATAAACACAATGATCTTCATCAATCATGTTGAACTCATTCGACATGATAAAGTCTCAAGTACCATTGTGTTGAAAACTGTTTAAGGCCATAGATTGAACTCATCAATTAGCAAACCTTATGTTTACTGCCTTTTTCGATGAAACCTATAGATTGTTCCATCTAATTCTCCATTGAGAAAAGCAGTCTTTCCATCCATTTGATGAAGCTCTAGGTCCAAACTTGCCAGAATCAACCTTATGGACGTAAATCTTACAACAGATGAGAAAGTCTGCTCATAGTCAATCTCTTCCTGTTGTGTAAACCCCTTAGTGACTAGCCGAGTCTTATATCTTTTGATACTTCTTTTAGCCTTTCTCTTCACTTTGAGAATCCATTTATTCCCAATTTGTGTCCTTCCAATAGATCAACCAGTTCTCAAACATGGTTTGATCTCATGGATGCCATTTCTTCTTCCATTGCTTTAATCCATTTTTCATTAGATGGGCAGGAAAAAGCCTTTTGAATATTTTTATGCTCTTTCTTGTTTTGTGGTAACTAAAAGGGCTTCGTTCAAGCCTTTGATTTTAAATCATCGGCATGAAATACTTATCCTTTTAAATTTTTGCAGTTCTGAATCTTGATAAACATGTCTCATATGTTTATCGTGATTCATAATGCTCCCACTGGGACCATGTTCTATACTCCCACTAAAGTTAGAATACCATATTCTTTACTCCCACTGCAGTCAAGAATACTCCCACTCGAATCAGGTCTTGAACATCCGGATCATTTGGAGGATGAGGGTCTTAACCTTCTTCCTCTAAATCCCTCCTACTTAGATGGAGTGAACCTGATGGTTCCTCTTCCTAAGATTAATAGAAAGTGAAATCTTAATTCACTTCGCTTAACTTTGGAATTTCATTCTATAAGAATATGACGACTCATGATCTAAATTTTGTCACAGTGCCATTTTCTTACTCACCCACGAAAATGTATCATTTTGATACTTCAGAATATCTCACATAGATACTCTTTTTACCTCTTAGTTTCAATTAACCAAATTGAGGTATCATGGGCGTAAGCATTATAACTTAAAGGTTGTAAATGGCTTAGGTCAGCTTGTCTACCAGTCCACAACTCATAAGTTGTGGTATTGATAGATTTTGAGGGCATACGGTTCAAAACATATATGGCAGTCAATAAAGTATCTCCCCAATAGGAGATAGGCAAATTTGTCTCTGACATCATAGATCTAACCATATTTAGGAGAGTCTTATTTCTCCTTTCCTCAACACCATTTTGTTGTGGATTTCTAGGAATGAACAACTGATGTTCAACCCTTTTTTATCACATAAAGTTTTAAATTTATCTGTAAGATATCACCGACCTCTGTCAGTTTTTAAAACTTTTATCTTTTTGTCTAATTGATTCTCAACTAAACTCATATAAGTCTTGAATCAAGTCAATGCTTCTGACTTGTGAGAAATCAAATAGACATAACCATACCTAATACAGTCATATATAAATGTGATGAAATAGTAGGCACCATGCCTTGCCCTCACATTCATTTGAGCACATACGTCAGAATGAACTAACTGCAATGAAAATTTGCTCTAATATCTTTTTCGAATGATTTTCTAACTAGTTTTTCCTTTTAGGCAATTCTCACACGTGGGCAATTCAACCTTATTTAAATCACCTATTAAACCTACTTTGACTAATCGGTTCATTGGGTCTTGTCCAATATGGTTTAATTTAGCATGCCATAATTTCACATTGTTCTCATAACTATGTGAAAAATAAGAAATTAAAGGAAAAAATAGTTTTACAAAAATAGTCATGATACACATCCATAATAATAAAATCATTCAGGATATAACTAGAATCATAATAAATATGGCTCAAGCACAAGCGTACACTGTTATCCTCAAAATATAAATTGAAAACAAATTTCAATAAAGTAAGAACAGAACCTAAATTCATAACAAAGACATCTCTATCCCTTGTTATATGGTCCATTGGTTCTAAATCTATCACCCACAAACGTTGAAATTTAAAACTGGATACATAAATTACACTCACTCTTGAGCCAAAATAGTGTAGCTTTTTAGGCACAATACAGTCTCTTGCATAGTGTTATTTTTATAGGCAATTGAAACATTTCACTCTTGAAAAGTTTACCTCTTTTTTGCCTTTGGACCTATAGTGATTCTGTTTTTCCTTTTGTTTTTCAAGCTCTCGAGTCTTTTCCTTATCCTTACTTTTGAAACTTTTCTCTTATTCTGGTAAGAACTCATTCCACTAAAATGGGACTGTGCCATATGCACTATGGCATTGACCTTAATCGCTGTCAGACTGTCCCTTTTAAGCTCCAAATAATAAATAACATCCTTTTATGTTGTCCATATAAGTTAGTTGCATCTTCATATGCTCTCAACTCTTGGGTAGGGAATGGATAACAGTTTGGATCTACTGCTCGTCAGTCAACTTATGACCAAATTCACTAAACTCACTTATTCTTTTCCATCTCTCTTAGATGTTTTCACATCGAATAATCAGACTTTTTTTTAATATATATCAAATTTGATCATTGATGATCGGAACTTAGTCAAAGACACACCTCTGAACTTTTTTCGCAAAGCGATCCATAGATCCATTGCATTTTAATACTTGCGGAATTGCTTAGTGATGTCATCATCCTTTTGCATTTAGCAAGATGATTCGAGTAGTGGAATTTTTCTTTTTCCATGCCACATAGGCATCTCAGTCCTACTTATGCTGGGCTATAGTTCCATCCTCAGGTTCAGCCATAACCGAACTCGAGGATTCTACACCCTTTTTATAATTTTTTGAAATTTTTAAAAATAAAATTTAATTTCATGGCCGTCAAAAAATTTTGAAAAAATGATCAAAAAATTAGAAATAATTTGAAAATTTTATTTGACACAAACCGGAGCTGAAATTGTGGTCGGAAACGACTGCACGCTCCGGCTGAGGGAGAGTAGACGCGTCTCACGTGCATCACGCACCCTCACGCGCATCTCTATCTGTTCTGCCACGTGGCAACACCACATAGTGCCACGTGTCTCAACCCTATTGGTCCACCTGGCAAACACGTGTCACCTGTCAGACACGTGGCATGGTCCCATTCGGCCACGTGTCAGTGATGTCACATCATCACTGACACATGGCATGGCCTGAGTTGTACACGTGTCACTCCCTGGTTTAGCCACGTCTCCCCCCCATACGCCACTTGGCATGGCCACTACCATCCATGTGGCCTTCTGCCATTGGGCCACGTGTCAGCAGTGATGCATCACTGTTGACGCGTGGTTGTGCGCGTATGGGCCATCGCCTATGCGCACGTGCCTTTCGCGTCTCCTTACCATCGGTTTTTGTTGTTCGGATTTCGGCCGGTGGGAGGTTTTTGGGGTCTGTTATTCCAATGATGAGGTCAAAAATTAAAAATTCCAACTTCTAGTTTGCCGTTTTGAACACTCATGTTCATCCCCTCAAATCACAGTGTACACATACACAATTCTAGAGCCGAAATATATACATATATATATTTTTCACACAAAAAATAAATTTTTACTGTGTTTCATGCATCTTAGATCTAATAATTTTTCACATAAAATTTTAGATCTATTTAGCCACATGCTAGAACGCAAAAAACAACGGATCTGATACCAATGAAGGAAAAATTATAACAAAATATAAACTACTGAGCTAACATTAAATAATGGTACCTACCTCTTATAGCCTATAAACATTGTGGAAGTGTCTATAAGGATCCCGTTTGTTTTTGGTCAATGGCCTGGCTTTTATCCACATGCGGGATAACAGCGGCTATTGCACAATCTAAAAGCCCCCGAAAGATTAAGACAAAAAAATGTGAGTGGGAACGAGCAATCTTGCAGCTTACGTTTTCTCGTTACCAAATACTGAGACCTCTCATCTATTTATAGAGATCCTAAATGTTAGAAACTTATTTCTAGTATAATTCAGACTCTTTATGAGATAGAATTTGGTAATGCAAATCAGATTGAATTACTTAATTCTATCTGGATTGAAACTTTATCCGAATTAGAGCCATACGTATATCCAAACTATATCACATTTCAATCTTCTTTCAAGATTATTACATTACTCATTATTTTTATCATTTACACTATACTTTCTATTTCCATTTACTCTTCTAAAATTTGTATTTATTTCACGTTTATATTTCTAATGATCCTATTATTCTGTTTCTTGTATCGATGCTATCTAGACATTAAGTTATATTACTTTACTAATTACTGTTTATTTACCTTTTATACCTATTTAATTAATTAGGTATAATTACATAACATAAAACCTACTTAGACAAATTGTTTACACTTACTTATAATTTACATTATACTATTACTTAAAGTCATTTATAAACTAGCTTTTAATATATATATATATATATATATATATATATATATATATATATATACACTGATATCATTATTATTCTTATTAACACTAACAATACCATTACTATTCATTTTCACTTATTAATAACATTTACACAATTTACTAACACTTTTCAATATCCGTACTAATTTCGTTTCCTTTATATACTCATATATTTTTTTAAAATTTATTAGCAATAATCCTATGCGGTTTACTTTGTAATTCTTAATTAATTTATAATTTAATCCCCTGGGTCCTGTCTATTTATAATTTTGCTCCTTGATGTCCTATAATTATTCTTTTGCCATTTCCTGATTAATATCCATTTTTATTTAACAAATCCATAAATTTTCTATTAATTAAACATACATACATTTACACATATACATTTATTCAGGCATTAATCATAAATAGTTTTATTATTCTATTTAGCATACTTTAAAATTATTTGTTCTTCACCACCATTCAATTAACCACGTATAATTTTCATAACTTTTGCTCTACATTAATTTATACATGTTAATATTATTATCAATTTTATTATTTATTCATCCATTTATATCATTATGTCCACATTATATTTATAATTACACTCATTAGTTACCTTTTTACACAATTTGCTTTTAGTTCTTTCTTTAATATTATTATTGTTAAATTACAAATTAGCCCTTTAACTTTACTCAATTTACGGTTGAACCCTCCAATTTACCCATAATTACAATTATGCCATTACTTAACCATTTTTCACATCTAACTAATTATTAGACTCGTAAAATTTCCATTTAATCTCTAGCTATCATTTTTATGCCAAATTACCTTTTTAGTCTTTATACTATCATTATTTTACCTAACTTAATATTAGTAAATTTTATATCTCTACATATATATTTAATTTACTTATTATATAATTTATTACTTAAGTTTATTTCATGGTTGTCATCAATTATTAGTTAAATATTCCATTATCACATAATTACACTATTAATTCTTATATTATCATTTAATTATATTTTAATCATTTAATTAATTCTATTATATTATCATAAATTTAAATTTTGATCCTTAACTTTCATTAAATTACAATATTGCCCTAATTCCATTTATTTACAATAGTGCCACTAATAAATTTTATTTTCACATTAATTTCATTATTTTGACATACAAATTATCATTTAATATTTTGAATATTATTATGCCACTAATTATTTTTTTTTTATATCCATTTCATTATTTAACATGTAAAATTGTTATTTAATCTCTAAATCTCATTCTTATACCAATTTACTTTATTATCCTTTCTTTTTCACTTGCTTACAATCATGCCATTAAAAAGTTTTATTTTCACAATTAATTCATTATTTAACTTACAAATTACCATTTAACTCTTAAATATTATTTTCACGGCAAAATACATTTTCGTCATTGTATAATAATCAATTTACTTATTTTCCCAATTTATTCATATTTTCTCTTATTTAACTCTATTAACTACTTAATTTACATTTTTGCCATTTAATCCCTAAATCTTTTCAAATTTTTAAAATTAAGCCCTTTTCACTCTATTTATTATATTTACTCCAAATTACTTAATTTTAATCCACTTTTACCATTTTGCCCTTAGTATCAATCCAGTAGAAATATCTGAACCGGATACACGGGACGTGGACCCTATAGATCCACTACATTTTAAAGTGACCCTGAAGGACCACCAACATTTACATTTTATTTCATTGTACATTTCAATATTTCAACATTCTATCATTTTAGTAGATTCGTTACCGCGGTATAGGTATTCCTATAGCTAGCCAACTATATCCTGAGCTAGATTTAACCACCAGACCATTAATAAGGGCAATTAAATTATTCACTTCATTAAATTACCAAAAATACTATTCGGTGAATAAAATATTTTCACTTCAAATTCATTCTTTTTCCATCAATTCAATTCTAAACCATTTATTATTTAATTCCAACATCATTGACACCATAAACTCATTTAACATAATATATTCCACAATTTTCGACTTAAACGTAATACAATATTACACTTCAATATATTCAAACACACTTTATTAATTCCAAATAAATTAACATACACTTAATTTTTATTCTTTATTCATTTTATTGCATTATACTTAGTTAATTAACTAAATACACTATAAATTATTTATGTTAACCATTCAGTCTAACCTATCTTTTTCTTCTTATTTTTATTTTTCTTTCATTCTTCATTTATTTAGCTAGATTTCATGTTAATATACCTAAAATTATAATTATATGGCATTAATTCACAAATTATACTTATGTAAACCTAAATATACCATTCGGCCAAGACATTAATTCTTCATTAAATTTATATTTTTATTCCTTTAATCATGAGATTAATTAGTTTACATGTTAACCATCACAAATATACCATTTATTTACATTAAATACCAAAGTATTCCATTACATACCTAATATATACATTCGGGTTTATTTTAAGCATTTAAATTCTCATTTTTAACCTCCCTAAACATGTTTATAAGGTTTAATTTCATTTAGCATGCATATTTCACATACATACCATATGAACATAACCTAAAATCATACATATTCAATGGAAAGAGTTGGACATTATATCCACTAACCTTATATTCTTGATTTTCACACCTTAATCTTCATTTCCTTAGCCTTCCATCCTTGAAACACCATCACCTCCTTTGATTTCTATTAGTGGCCGAATATATAACCCATGTAAATCATCATTATCTTGCTTCCTTTATGTAATATAATTACATAAATATATTCTACATATCCTAATTTACCTATTTGAACCTTTGAATTAAATTAAAAACATCAAATACACATACCTCAATTTTATGCCCTAACTTTCAATCCTTGATTTCATCCACTTCCTTCACCCCAATTGAAGACTAAAGGCTACTATTAATGAAAAAAGAGGCTAAATTTTACTTAAGAGGGTTGAATTTGGTAGGAACTAAGGAAGAAGAATGAAGAAAATTATGGAAAAATGGAGAAACTCCATTCTGCCAAGCAAGGAGAAGAAGAGGGCTATAGACTGGTTCCATGCATATTTTTTAGCCTTTTATAGGTGTTTTGAGTGGGCTTGGGCTTGGTTTAATCAATTGGGCCAACCTAATTTAACTTAGGCCTATCAATAAGCCCATATGTAACCCTAATTTATTTTTCTCACTTTTCAAGTTCAATTTCTCCCAAAAATAATTCTAAAATTCTTCAAATATATTTATTAGGCTCCACGAAGATTTTCACGTCAATCAAAGATCGTTTCCCGGTTCGGTAAATTCTTACCAATCCGATAACCCAATTTTCTATTTCACGATAAAATTTATTTCTCATCACCATAAAATTTCCCTCATTATTTAGAGCAAATACATGTTTTTGACTAATTTTTCTGAGGTTCGTAGCACCATTTATAGCCCGGTCAACTCTTAGTCAAACCGGTCAAACTGGTTTGGCCGGTTCAGTTCTCTGGTTGAACCGATTCTGTTCACTGCTCATCATTCAGTTCCTTTTTGCTCTTAATAGCCTATTTAACCTTGGTTTCAACTCAATCAAGGTCCATTTTCAGTTCGGTTTAATTGAATTGGTCCGATTCACCAATTTTTCAGTATTACCATACAATTAATTTTTCACTGCTGAATCATTCTACATGTTATTCTGAGTCTATCTATGCCTTTAGATAAATTTTCAGATACATTTACTATTTAAAAAGTCCAGTCAAATTTCGGTCAAACCTAGTTACTGTTTAAACCGAACCCGAGCCTTTTTCTTATTTTTAATTTTTGGGGACCCATTTGATCTCATTTTCACTCCAAATTATATCCTTAGACTTCTTATAACTTGTACTTTCCAATGATTAAATAAAATATTTTTTGACTCCTGGTGGTACTATTCACCATTCACGGCCCGAAAATCACCATTCACGGAAGAAATCATTTTGGGCCATTACACATCAAAACGAAGATTCCAGCTTCGAGAAGCTTGCTTTAATCCATAAATGGATTTTTGTAGCTTACAAATCTTTTTAGAATTCTCAAGATGGACAAAACCTTCAGGTTATATCATATACATATCCTCAAGTAAGTTTCTATTAAGAAACGTTGTTTTGACATCCATTTGTCATATCTCGTAGTCACAATATGCAGCAATAGCAATAAGAATCCTTATTGATTTAAGTATCGCGACTAGTGAAAAGGTTTCATCATAATCAAAATCATGAGGTTGTTTGAAGCCTTTTGCAACATGTCTTGCTTTAAAGGTATGCACTTTGCCATCCATGTTAGTTTTCCTTTTGAAAACCCATTTGCACCCAATGGTCTTAATTCCTTTAGGTGGATCAATCAAGGTCCAAACTTGATTATCATACATAGATTGCATCTTAGATTTCATGGCTTTTAGCCATTTTTCAAATTCTGGACTTGACACAGCATCTTGATAGGTAGTAGGCTCATCTTGATCCATGAGCATTACATCACGACTATCCATCACAAGAAATCCATATCTCCTAGCTCGTGTCGTATCCTATCAAATTTATGTGGTACTTGTATAACAAGTACAGGTCCTGCAACTGTTTGTGAAACTTGTTGAGTTTTCGTCGATGGTTCTATGCTATCTTGTGGTTCTCAAACTTCTTCGAGCTATACTTTTCTCCCACTGATTCTTTTAGAAATAAATTTCCTTTCTAGAAAGACACAATTTTGAGCAATAAACATTTTGTTCTCAGAGGGATTATAAAAATAATATCCTTTAGTTTCTTTAGGATACCCCACAAAAAGGCATTTATCAGATTTTGGTGCTAATGTGTTCGAGACTTATCATGTAACATAAGCCTCACAGCCCCAAATCTTCAGTTCTTCCAAAAAAAGCTTGCATTTCCTTTTCTATTAACCAGGTTCATTGCAGTGGAAGCAAACTCTCTCCTTTGGAGCTTTTGTCTTGGGTTTGGGCTTAGCTCGTGCCTTAGAATTACAAATAACTTTTACCTTAGCCTTGCCCTTATTTTTCATCCCTTTTTCCTTGTTGACCATCAGTAAGTGACTAGGCTTTTTCTTAATGCTTTAGTTAGCTATTTTAAGCATTGCATTCAGCTCAACAATAGATTTCTCAATATTGTTCATATTATAGCTCATGACAAATTAGTCATAACTATCAGGTAATGAATTCAAGATCAAATCCATAGCCAGTTCTAAACTGAAGGAAAATCCAAGCTTCTCAAGGTGATCAATATAGCCTTTCATTTTCAAAATATAAGCGCTTACTGATGCACCTTCACCCATTTTGCAAGAATGTAATGCTTTGGTAGTCTCATACCTTTCTTGCCTTGCCTGCTGTTGGAAAGTCTCTTTGAGATGCATACTCAACTCATAAGCCTCCATGTGCTCTAGATCCTTTTAAAGTTCTAGACACATAGTGGCCAACATAAGACACCCAACATCCACAGAATCGTCAAGATGTTTCTTGCAGGCGGGTCCTTAGGAATGGAGTCATCTAAGACATAGAGCTTCATTTTCTACTTGTGAATAATTCTCAAGTTCCTAAACCAGTCAAGGAAGTTTGTGCCATTTTCTTTCAATTTATCATTCTCAAGGGCAGACCGCAGTGATAATGTGGAAGTGTTATTCGTTGCCAATGATCTATAAATATGCAAAATAATTATAATTAGTACCAATTTTATTTTAGATTTTCTCATAAAACTCCCACTAAAATAACCCTCAATTTTTAATTACAACAGTTGTAATAATTTAGTGGCCTAAGATTCAAATTTCACCTAACTCTAAGTCAGTTTTAGCATGATGCTTAAAGTCAAGTTATTTAGGTAGGTAACCAGTTCGCTTTGGCAGAACCTCCATTGTGGTGATCTTATTCTTGACAAGTGTTTTAATCGTGGGTGGCATATGACTTAAAATTATGGTGAGAGATTTTAATTTTAAGTTATGATGTCCATTTATTTATATATCATGCATCATTCCATACATGGCATCTCATACACATATATCATCATTCATCGCATCTCATACTGATAAAATATGCATAATATATAAAATGTGTCATAGCATGGCCAAAATCTATTATGATCCTCATAAGCAAATATGAAGATCAAAAGGTCAATCCTATATGTTATTACATGGACTTGTCTTGATCAACAGCTTCCATTTTGCACCTCTATTATCATGGCATTGAATTGATCTCCTTTGTTGTCTTCGTAAAGCTCATTTGCCTCATTACAATAATGAAATAAACTATTCTACTACAACTATTGAGTAAAATAAAATTACAACAAAAGAAACGACACACAGGTCGTATTTAAAATTACAAACCCATAAAATAGATAAAATAAATCTGAATAACAAGAGATTCAATTGGCCATGCTATGCACCATGCAAAGACATCATACATACATCAAATAAAACATGTTATCTCATATCATGCATAATATACTTTATTAAAATTGATGTATTAAAATTATCGAATAATAATTTTAACAACACATAAGGCCCTATGAATAAAAAGCACAGCAGTCCCACTAAAACCCAAATTTGTATCTTTGAATAACGAATCTGCTGATCACATCAGTAATCATTTAATCACATTAAACATTCATTTAAGTACAGAATACCACTAGAACCATTTAAATACATCTTAATCATATCAACATATAAGATAATTCGTTAATCATATTACAATAAAATTATCATAAAGTATATTAATCATATTAACACTAATTAATTTTGTAGCCTTTATACATAACATTAAAATTATCAATCAATTTATTTGGTTCATATCTCATACAAACATATCGTTTTAACATTTAAAACAAAAATTGGTTTATTATGTATCATTATACATAACAAATGGAGCGGGAGAGCTACTGTAAACATAACAAATGTTAATTAGCAACCAGCTGCAACTCAATATGATGACCAATCTAACCAATTGTAGAGGTAAAAGGATAATTGGACAGAAAATGAATGAGGTTGGTCATGGCTATTTCATTGACATTAGCACTAGCCAAATAATTTTGAATGTAATCATTTTTTCATTATTTATATCATTTCATTTGAATTTAGTATAATATTATATTGCATGTTTAATTTGTTTTATGTTTATATACAACCTAGTGGGCAATCTAAAAGACTCATTAGACCTGGTACACATGCGAAAAGTGTAGTTGGGACTAACATTGATCTTACATTTAGGCCTAACAGTGGTCCAAGGTGGGAGATATAGACCGGCTATTACATCATCTAACTTGTAGCAACAAAATATTAATATTGTAAATCAAAGGAATGGAGCCTTTACTTCTGGATGTTCAAGGGCTCCAGTGAACTTCAACTCACAATTAATTTAATTCAATGCTTTAACATCTAGGAGGCCACATAGTACCCAATAGTTATTAGGATGAACTATGTTATGGATGTTTAGGTTGTGCTTGTTTAAAATATGTTTACTTTGGACCAATTAAGCTATTTAGCTTTTATTTTGGACATATTGACCTATATAGCTTCTGTTTTGTACATGTTAAGCTATGTAGCTTCTATTTTGTACAAATAAATGTCTTGTGTTTTTTGTAAGATTTCCCAATGCATCTTACAGTGATTATAGACATGATATTTAATTTATCAATTTCTAGGTTTCAAATTTAAGATTGCAAGTTTTGTCAATGTTGTTTTTTTGGCCAGATGATTAATTTTTTTCTTACAATGTGCAAGTGTTGTTCATAGGTTGATATTTATCTAATTCCTATCCACATAAGCTGCATTCTGGAAAATATGGGCACAAAAAAGAGCATAATATCGGTAAGCTAAAAGCCATTCCATTAATGAAAAATATTCAGAAAATGTCATTACAAAATCATATGCACATTTCTTCTTTATTAATCCTAAACAACATGAGTTTACTAAATTGAATTAGCAAACCTAGTTATATAACCAAAAACAAAAAACAGAACACAAATACAAATTCCACCAAAAAAAATCCACATTTTGATGAATTTAGCCTCTTTCGATTCCACTATTTCTCTTTCTCTTCATATTATTTAATAACCCATGTTGCCTATTCATGAAATTCAGGATCCAACCATGCAAAGCACCCATATCCACCAACCTCCTAAAATCTATTAATCCCAACAATTAATACATATAAAAAAATTCAGACCTAACAGTATCCTTGACATACCTTTCCAATTCTACAACCATGCAATCTTTTGCATGTGTTTCCTCTAGTCCGTGCTATTCTTAAGGGCACCACAACTCCACATCCATAGAATAAAACTCTATTCATATGATTCATTGTGTTCTAACAACGGTTGCAATGATTTAGGGAAAAAATTCGTTTTATGAACACTTATAGAACGAGAAGAAGTGAGGGAGAGGATTTGCACATGAGAGGTAATGGAGAAAGAGAGAGAAAATAAAAATCAAAGAAGAATAAGGAGATATTAATATAGGGTTTTGGGAAGGTAAAGATATTATTGCTCCCATATGTGTTTTTCACTATCACATGCTCTATTATGCGTGAATTATATGCTCTTTGCTATGTCAGCAATAATTGTTTAAATGTATGTCATTCTTTAAGTTAATGTGTTTATTTAGTCATTTACTTAGTCCGAATATCTAAATGAATATCGGTGCCAAGTTGGAGTGGCAACTTATGTATTTGGCCTATTTATATTCATGCTTTATTTACTTTATGCAATTTATTTTATGCAATTTACTTTTGATGCAATTCAATTTCAATCATTTAAATTATGCAACTTTATTTTCTTTTTTGTTCATGGAAAAAATCATATGAGTCTAAAATCCACATCGTTTAGATGATTAGGTTGATCTTATAGAAATAAGATTTTAGATCCGTGTTACATAGTGTAAATATATATTGTCCAATTTATTTTTCTGTACTTTATTTATTTATTTATTTGTGCCTTTTAGTTCACTTTATTTATTATGAATTTATTTGTTTTTTATTTATTTAGTTATTTATTTAACTTTTTTTATACATATCTGTATGTTTTGGGTGATAGTAGAAAAGCATGGCTCCACTTTTCCAAAGCGCAGCTGTGTTTGTCTTTTATTTCAGCCCCTTTTCCCATTTTGTCCTCTAATTCTATATTTTAAGTTATTTATGTTTTATTTATCTAACTCTTTCATATATTTATTTCTTTTTTTTATTTATTATTTTGTTATTACTTATTTATTCTTTCTTAGAAGGTTGATACGTTTTCACATTTGCCATGTGCATCGCATTTGCTTTCTTATACAATTTTTATGTAAATTCCTTGAATGTTGTAATAGATAGAAAATGATTTTAGACGCCTACAATTAATTACATTCTTCATAATTGTCTATATTATATATATGTTCATGTTAATTTGTTAAAGTGGCGAGATATATATTTTTTTTTAAAAAAAATATGATTATATTTCTCACTCAATTATTTTAAAGGGACTTTCACATCATATTTTTTTTAAAAAAAATATGATGTGAAAGTCCCTTTAAAATAATTGAGTGAGAAATATAGGCATAAATAATTGGTCTAGCCAAGGAAGAAATTGACCTAAAAGGAGAGTTTAAAAAAAAAACCTCATTGTTTTCATGTTTAGTTAGTTATAATCAATGTTTTGAAAACCAAACCGGACCGGCCTGTTGAACCGATTTAATTGGGAACCAACAGCTGGTCCGATTTTTAAAACATAAAAAAATGGAATGCATTTAAAATCAAATTGAGCCGAATTGAACTGAGGAGAACCGGCAAACCGGGAAGAACCCGATTTTGCACCAAAGACACCAAACGGTGTCATTTTGATGGATAAAAAAGGAAGTTACGAGGGATTAGGGTAGAAGGGCAGAGTAGCAGATGGCATAACTCATTTCATTTCTCCTTTTTCACTTCAACTCACTCCATTTTTTCATTTTCTTCACTCTATTTTTGCATTTTCTTAGGTCACACCACATCTCCAAGCCGCACCGCCGCACCCCTGCTGTTCCTTCTTCCTCGAGAAATTCTGGTAATTTTTTTCTTCAGATGATGGGATTTACAATTCTGTTCTTATTAGTAGCTTAATGTGGTTAGTTGTGATTTACGATTCTGTTCTTGGGTTCTTGAATTGACTAATTATAGAGCTAAATAAAATAATCCTTGCATTAATCTGTTCTCGAGTTTACGATTATTTTCTTGGGTTCTTGAATTGTCTAATTATAGAGCTAAATAAAATAATGGCAGCGATGTTCAAAGAAAATTAGAGAGCAAAGAACGAGGCTTTATATAATTTGGAGATGTGTTGTTTTGCTTCTGTGTTGGCATGATTAGTCCTTTGCTTATGGGTCAAGCTTGAACTGTCGGATTCAAACATAAATTGAGTTACTAACTTTATAGAAATGGAAGTCTAGTTGCTGAAATTGAAGGGTGGGATTTGCTGTATATTTGATAATGAAGCAGAGATTCATGGTTTCTTATACAAATTGTAGAGAAATTTTAGTTTATTTTTTTTATTTTAAAAAAGAAAAGAAAAAGAAGCAGTATGTCATTTTCCACTTTGCCAAATCCTTTGAGCTCTCTTTTTCATCACAATTGACTTCAAACAACTTTTTGAATTTTGACATAATTAACTATAGCTCTGTTTTCCAAATTATCCTAAAAGGAATGGCAATGTCAGTTTCCTTCATACATTAATGCTCATCAGGTACAATGCTGAACCAGTTCCATTCAATGCAATTTGAGCCTTTCAAAAAACTTGGAGAGCTGGCTCTTTTTTATCTAGGAATTTCAAATACTTGTGTTGAGCACTATATCAATTCATAAAAGTTGGCATTTGTGTGGTTGTATCCATCACTGTTGTTAAATTTTAATTGCCAGATAAAAGAGGCTAACCTTTCTTAAGGATGCTTTTCAATTGCTACTGCTAGTGCTAGACAAAAAATGAAAGAAAAAATCGTGTGTGGCTACTTGCAAGCTTATTTGGTTTTTGCAATTAGGACCACTTATGAATGGTCCAAAATTCTAAGTTGGTTAAAATGGTTGCAATTTCTTTTGGCACCTACTTGTTTGGTTGTTTGTCAATTTGCTCTTTTACTTTTTAATCGGTCAATATCTTAACTGCTACTTGTTATGCATATAATTCTAAATAAGAAATTAATTAATTATTATACCATTTAAGTTATTGTTGTTTTGTTGGTTAGGGTGGCTAAGAGATGGCATTATGAGTCAAGTATGGTGGCCATTGTCCAAAATATATATAATCTCTCCATGAAAAGAAGAATTTGTTTTGTTTGACTGCATTTAAATATGTGCATTTAGGCCTGTGTTTTAGGCTTTGTGATTTCCTTGGACTTGTATGTATATTGTATTGTTATATTCGATTATACATTATAATGATATTTATTTGTTATTAAGTTATTAGGAAATTATGGCAGAAACACAATCTATAACACCAAATTATGAAACACAATCCTCAGCTCCGTCCTCAGCACGTTCAATTAGACAAAAGACAGATGTGGCATGGAAATATGTCACCTAGGCAACAAATGTAAATGGTAGAAAGGTATTAATATTTGATTTTTGTCGAAAACAAATTCATGGTGGAGGCATTAATAGAATGAAACAACATATTGTCGAAGAAAAAGGAAATATTGATGGGTGCAAGAAGGTTAGTGCAGAAGTTCGGTTTGAAATGAAAAGAGCATTGGATGCTAATTTGCAAAAGGCTAAGGAAAAGAAAGGGCTAATGCAAGAGGATGACGTAGAAGTTTTTTCTTCTACTAAAGAGATTTCGAAGGGTAAGAGGATGGCATTAACTGGCATTGAATCGTATTTCAAAAAAGGTATAAGTGATCCATCTCAACCTAGTATTAAAGCATGCATGCAAAGTAAGGATAAATGGCATGAGACTGATTTGGCAGTTACATTGTGGTTTTATGATGCATGTATTCCATTTAATGCTGTGAACTCACCTTATTTTCAATATGTTATTGATAGAATAATCAGTATGGGTCATGGATATAAACCTCCTTCTTATCATTCTTTGAGAGTGAATTTATTGAAAGATGCTAAATTGCATGTCAAACTGATCACTGATGATATTAGAAATAATTGGGTTGATACTGGTTGCACGATAATGGGAGATGGATGGACAGACAATAGACAAAGGCCTTTAATTAATTTTTTGATTTATTGTCTAAAAAGGATTTCATTTGTTAAATCGGTTGTTGCTTTTGATATTTACACAAATGCTGAAAATTTGTGTAATCTATTTTCTGAAATTGTTGAGTGGGTTGGCCCTCGCAATGTGGTTCACATTGTAACAGATAATGGAGCCAATTATAAAGCTACAGGCTTTAAGCTCATGGAAAAATATCCTTTTATTTTTTGGTCACCATGTGCAGCTCATTGTATTAATTTAATATTGAAAGATATTGGACAAATGCCAACAGTTGAAAGTTTAACCTCTCTTACTTCGAAAGTGACTATTTTTGTATACAACCATAAGGTTACTTTGAATTGGTTAAGAAAAAGAGGTTGCAAATCATCCTTATGTTCATTCAAACTCTGCAAATCAATAAAGTTTGTTGCAAAATGAGTTGCACCAGGATGAATAATTTCTCGCCAACCCTCTCTTTTTCTTAACCAATTCAAAGTAAGTGCTGACTATAAGAAATTTTTAAATTTGTAAAAGGCTAAGAAAGTAAAACAAATTGTGTTAGATGAAAATTTTTGGGAAAATTTTTTGATGATTGTGAGGATTATGACTCAATTGATACGCTTGTTGAGGATATGCGATATTGAAGAAAAACCATCTTTGGGATATATTTATGAGGGCATGTACAGGGCACGTACGGGGATTATGAATGTTTTTAAAAATAAGAAAAAATTATATAAGCCGTACATTGAGATTATAGATAGTAGATGGGATCGCATGTTGCGCCAAGATCTTCATGTAACATCGTATTATTTGAATCCTGCTTTTCAATACGATTAATCATCTTTCTATAAGGAGTCAGAGATTATGCGTGGTCTCTTGAATGTGATTGATAAGTTAGAGGATAATTCTGATAGTACCAGCATACCGACACTTGATGAGTTAAGAATTTTTTGAGAGCGTGAGATGGGCTTTTCTCGTCTAAGGGCGCTTGCTTGCAGCAAAAAAAAGAGACCAAGTAAGCATTGATTCCATAATACTACATTTTATGTGTATTTGTATATATATTAAGTTATTAAAACTAATAAAAGTTTAATATTATTTGCTTTTCATAACTAACAAAAGATGAATGGTGGAGATTGTTTGGTTACGATGTTCCAAATTTGCAAAAGTTGGCTATAAGAATTCTTAGCCAAACAACTTCTTCTTCCGGATGTGAGTGCAATTAGAATGTGTTTGAACGCATCCACACTAAAAAAAGAAATAGATTGGAACATCAAAGATTGAATGATCTTGTTTATGTTCACTACAACTTGTGATTGAAAAATAGGTGAGTTGTTTATAGTCTGTAAAATTATCTTTATATTTTATGTTTTGTCTCAAAATAACGTTATCATTGCTTATAATTATTAAATTCTAAGAAAGCATATGATCCAATTGATTATGAATCAATTGAGAAAATCGAATTTTGGATTGTGGAAAAGGAAGGAGAAGAAGGAGAGCTTGATTTTGATGAGATTGAGACAATAGTTAAAGAACATCCAAAAGATGATGGACCTTCAAGTGTGCAAGGTTTGTTTCTTTTATATAATATGAATTTATTTTATAATATTGAAAATTGTGTATAGTTATATTTAATTATGTATTTTTTTTAAAAAAATACATGTTATGGAGCATAGTTTAGTTGAAAATCAAGGAGTAGATGGAGATGGAGACGGAAATGGAAAGGAAGATGAAGAGGAAGATAAAGAGGACTAGAGTCAAATGAATTTATTTAAAAGGAAGATAAAGAGGACTAGAGTCAAATGAATTTATTTAAATGCTTGTTTTTTATATTATGTGAATTTATTTAAATGCTTGTTTTTTATATTATGTGAACTTATTTAGATATTTGCTATTTATATTTGAACAATTTATTTAATTTTTATAATTGCAAACTTTGTTGGATTTGAAATTATTATTTTTATATTGATTTTGATAATTAATAGGTTGTTTGAATGTGTTTTTTATATATCATATTTTTAATTTTTTATAAATAGTTATAGTAATATTTAAAAAATAAATAAAAACTCCGAGTCAACCCGATCCAATCAGTTGGCCCATGACTCCATTGGCAAACCGAGTCAATGTCCGATCTGGTTCTAAAAACATTGGTTATAATTGATGAATTTTGCTTTGAAACTAAGAATTTTATTTTGGATAGTAACATAACGTGGATTTGGCCAAGCCATGAACACAATTAAGAATGTTTAATTCATTTTCGAAATGTAGTGTTTATGTATGCTTATATTTTGCATGTAAAAGGTTAATATTAACTGAAAATATATATTATGAAATAATTATTAGCTTTAGTTCTGCCTTTGGTCATGTATGTAGAACATATTTTGCAATGTATCTTTAATTACCGTGCAATAACTTGTGTTTATATTATAAAACTAACCTATAGGTGTGAACTCTTCATATTATGATTGATTATATGTTATTTAATAAAGTAAAATGAATAAAATTTTATAAAATCAAAAGGAAAAACACTACTATGGAATTTTATGGATGTCTGTCTTTTGTGACATGCTCTTGTCTTGCACAATTGCAAGTGTCTTTCTTTGCTGTTTAGTTTTCTTTCTCTTCTTTAGTTGACCGTTTTGGCTTTTCTCATGAGTCAACAGTCAAATCAAGTGGATACTATCCACGAACAATATGCTAAACTATCGGTTCAGGAGGATGAAAATGATGGGATTATAATCGAAGGAAGTGAAGTGGAGGAAGAAGCAGTGGACCTGAGATGGAGTTTGGTGGGTAGATTTCTGACTGAGAAATCTATTAATATTCACACTATGAAGCAGACACTAGGTGCACTCTGGAGGCCTGGGATGGGAGTTTTTATCAAGGATCTGAATCCAAATCTATTTGTTTTTCAATTCTTTCATTAACTCGACATGCAGAGGGTGATCGATAATGGTCCTTGGACTTTTGATAACCAGCTTCTATTGACAAATAGGGTTAATCAGAATGGTCGGCTGGAGATGATTCCTTTGAACAAAACAAGTTTATGTGTGCAGGTTCACAAACTCCCTATTGGTTTTATGTCGGTTAAGGTAGCACAAAGCATAGGTAATTACATAGGAGAGTTCATTATGGCAGATTCCAAGAATTTCACTGGAACATGGAGGAATTTCATGAGGATAAGAGTGGCTGTTGATGTTAGCAAGGCTATAAAACATGAGATGAGGATCAAGAAGGCTGGGGGTTAATGGGTTATGTTGGTTTTCAAGTATGAGCGATTACCTATTGTGTGTTTCATCTGTGGAATGCTTGGGAATAATGAAAAGAATTGTCCTGAGTTGTATCATAAACCTGCTGAATCTTTAGTCAGGCATTTTTATGAGTCTATTCAAGTTATAAATAGGAGACAAATGCCATCCTTTGGAAGTGAGTGGCTGCGAGAAGCTCCTTCGACAGTACAAGCGGTGGTGATCGGGAATCGGTTGCATGAGGAAGACATGGCGGTTGATCAAGAAACAAATGGCAGGAGCGAAGATCATGGATTAGAGGGGCGAAAGATTAGGGAGGAAGAAGGGGCGATTATTGAAGGGAATGTAAATGGTAAAGGAGTAGTAGGGGCGATATTATAGGAGGGAATGAAGCAAGTAATGGAGGGGTTGTAATAGCTGAATCTAAGCGACGCCGTAAGGAGGAGGCTAGTTTTTTTAAAGTTATGGAGTATGGGTTTTCATCAGGCCCAATGGTTTCTACTCAAATTGGATCAAAAAACTTGATAGAGGCAGGTTCTATTTTACAGGCCTGCCCATCGCCATGAGTTGCCTAAGCTGGAATTGTCATGGGATGGGCAACCCACATGCAATTCGGGTTCTTCAGGACCTGGTTTTCATGAAAAGGCCCACTTTCGTGTTTCTTATAAGAACACTATGTAATAGAGATAAGCTTGAGAGGTTAAAAGTTCTTTTGGGCTATGAAGGCATGTTTTGTGTAAATCCAGTGGGAAGGAGTGGAAGCTTGGCCTTTATGTGGAAGAATATGGCTGAGGCTAAGTTAATTAGCTACTCTTCTAAACATATAGATTTGGAAGTTCACATTCAGAATATTATGACTTGGAGCTAACGGGTTTCTATGGAGAAGCAAATAGGAATTGTAGGTTTCAGTCTTGGGATTTGCTTCGGACTCTTGCTGCTAAATCTTGTCTCCCGTGGTGTATCATAGGAGATTTCAATGATATCATTCATCCTAAGGAAAAGAGGGGTGGAAGACCTCAATCGGTTAGACTGATTCACGGTTTCAAGGATGCAGTGGATGAAGCCAATTTATTGGATCTTGGGATGGTGGGTTATGAGTTTACCTGGTTTCGGGGAAATGAGTTAGATGGTTTTATAGAAGAGAGGCTGGATAGGGCCATGGCTACTTCTTCGTGGATTTCTCTTTTTTCTTGCTCTCAGGTGAGTAATCTGGATCAATATTCTTCTGACCACAGCCCTATTTTTATGAATCCTTTTGCTTCCCAGATTGTTCGCAAAGTAAACGATTCAGATTTGAGAATGCTTGGGTGAGGGAGGACCATTTTGTGGGCATTGTGCGTGATGCTTGGCACTCTAGCTCTAATAGCGGCTTCTTTTTAAAGCTCAAAACTTGCAGCGAAGCTCTGTTTAATTGGGGGCAGCATTTAACTAGGAACTTTAAAAATCGCTTGAATGAGTTGAGGAAGAGAATGCGGGATGCTAGAGCTGACAGGTCTTTGAATGAGTTTTTTGATTTACAGAATGTTTACCTGGATACTCTTAGGCAACAGGAGATTTATTGGAAACATAAATCTAAATTGTTCTGGTTGAAGGATGGTGATTCAAACTCTCGGTATTTTCATGCGGTGGTGTCTAAAAGAAAGCGAAAGAATCAGTTTATGCAACTTAAAGACCCAACTGGGAAGGTTTGTTCTTGGGGAGATGGATTAGAAGATATCATTCATAATTATTTCTGTGACATTTTTGAAGCCACAAACTTGAGCACAGGTGTTACAGTGCAGGGAATTGAGAAAAGGGTTACAGATGCTCAAAATGAGATTCTGCTTAGTGAGTTTACTGTTGAAGATGTTAAACAAGCGATTTTTAGCCTTCATCCGGATAAGTCACGTGGTCTAGAAGGTATGAATGCTGAATTCATTGGTCAAGATGTTATTCAAGAATGTCTGAAAATAGTGACTAATGGCATTATGCCTGATGGTTTGAAAGAAACAGCCATTGTTCTTATTCCTAAAAAGAAGGCTATTGAGACTATGTTCGATTTAAGACCTATTGCTTTATGCAATGTGCTGTATAAAATGGTAGCAAAGATGATCTCAGCCAGATTAAAACCCATCTTGCCAACTATTATCTCCAAGAACCAGAGTGCTTTTGTGCCGCACAGGTTGATTTCAGATAATTTCCATGTTGCGTATGAGGTTATGCACTTTATAAATAGGAAAACCCAAGGTAAAGAAGGTATTGCTGGTCTGAAGCTTGACATGAGCAAGGCTTATGACTGCATGGAATGGCACTTTTTGGAAGCGATTCTTGTAAGGATCGGTTTTAATCTTAAGTGGGTTAATCTTATTATGATGTGTGTTAGATCTGTTCGGTATATAGTTTCTTCTGCTCAAAAGCTTATTGGTCCCATCATTCCTAGTTGAGGGTTAAGACAAGGGGATCCTTTGTCCCGTTATCTCTTCATTATTTGTGCTGAAGGATTAACTTCTCTTTTTGATCGGTTTGAGGCTAGGGGTTCCATTCATGGATGCAAGGTAGCTCAGCAAGCACCATCTATTACCCATTTACTATTTGCTGATGACAGTTTTGTTTTTTTCAAGGCAAACTCTGAGGAAGCTCAAGCTGTTAAGGAGATTCTAGACATATATGCTGCATATTCAGGGCAATTAATTAATTTTAGTAAATCCTCTCTTAAATTCAGTAGGAATACTTCCAATGTTAATAGAAATCAAGTCTGTTCAAGCCTTCTGATAGACTCTAAAGCTTCTCATGACGCTTATTTGGGTTTGCCGTCCTTGATAGGCAGAAACAAATGGGGTATTTTCTCCTATATAGAGCATAAGAAGTTAGTGGGTGGAATCGTACTATGCTCTCAAGAGCAGGAAAAGAAGTCCTAGTTAAGTCAGTAGCTCAATCCCTTCATACGTATACAATGAGTGTCTTCCTCTTGCCACAAGGCTTGTGTCAGAGAATTGAGAGGATTTTAAACTCCTTCTGGTGGGGCACTAAGGGGAGGAATAAACAGGGTATTTCTTGGATGTCTTGGGACAAGTTATGCTGGCCAAAATTCAGGGGTGGTCAAGGCTTCCGTTGTTTTAGAGACTTCAATTTAGCACTTTTGGGGAAGCAAAGTTGGCGTCTGCTATCTGATGGTACTTCCTTGGTGGCAGCAGTGTTCAAAGCTCGGTATTTTCCAAAAGGTGATTTCTTAGGAGCTTCTTTGGGTAATAATCCCAGCTACACGTGGGGAAGTATTTTGGTTGCAAGAGATAAGCTTAAAGGAGGTTTTCGATGGAGGATTGGGAATGGCAGGAAGGTCAATGTTTGGACTGGCTTCCAGATACTTCAAATCCTCTTATTACTTCTCATATCACTAACTCTTGGGAGAAATTAAAAGCAAGCGATTTGCTTTGTGCTGGGAGTGCGGGTTGGAACTTTCCCTTGATCTCAACTCTTTTCAATGAGCGTGATTGTAACCTCATCTCTAGTATTTCCATCAGCTGGCAGTGTAAAGAGGATGCTTGGCAGTGGTCGTTGGAGAAGGACGGCGTGTTCTCTGTTAAAAGTGCCTACCGCTTCCTTCAGTCAAGTATTTCTCCTTTTGCTAATTTCATTGATCTTGTGAATTGGAAAAGATTGTGGTCTTTGGTAATTCCTGCAAAAGTTAAACATTTTATTTGGAGAGCGATTCATGATTGCCTCCCTGTTCGAAGTAGACTCCTTACTAAAGGAGTGGATACGACTATTTTCTGTCCTTTTTGTGGTACTATGGAGGAAACTGTCCTTCATATTTTGGTGGATTGCTTTTTTGCTAGAGAAGTGTGGACTAGGTCATTGGTGGGATTTATTCAAGGCAATACGACTTCTTTTCTTGACTGGTTCAATTTGATCAGTACAACTTTTGATTTGGTCAGTTATGGAAGAGCGGTGGTAATCTGTTAGGCCATTTGGAAGGTTAGAAACGAGCTTATCTGGAATCAAGTGCGCCTCTCAACAAAGATGGTAGTGGAAATAGCTTCTAATGTTTTTAATGAGTGGAAGGCTGCTAATAGGAGAGATATTGATCATCATGAGTCTCGGGTTATTGATTCAGTCTCTTAGTTGCCTCCTCTAATGAATAGGCTTAAAATTAACACTGATGTTGTGTAGTTTCTGATATAGCATGCCATGTCATCAATCCGGCGAGGGTTCTCGCCGGATTCCGGTTAAAATGACTTTTTTGAAAAAATGTTAAAAGTTCAGTGACATTTAAGTAAGAAAAAAAAATCGGTTACTTTTGCGCGATAAGTGATGAATTGAGTGACCGTGAGTGAAATCAACTCCATTTTTTAGACAATACCAACAGGTTCCAAGATTATAAAATAGTTTGTAGTATTTGATATCCAATCCGTTTTTGGAGTTGGATATCGGGTGCTACATGATATTTAGATTCTATTTTATAAATAAAAAAAGTAAATTAAAAGCAATAGAATAGATATGTATATTTTTTATGAAGATAGAAAGTGTTCCATTGGTCAAACTGTGCTATGCTTGCTAAGGGGTTGCGTATTCAACACTTGCAACCTCTCAAATCTGACTGGAAAAAAATCGAATAGGCAAAGGGGTGGTGGTTTCACCGCATTTTTTTTTTATTTTTTAATAATATTTTTAAAAAACCATACCAAACAAAGAATTGAATAGGCAAAGAAGTGGTGGTTTGTCCAGTTCAATTGGAATTTTTTAAAATAATATTATTTTAAAAATTTTATAAATATTGTTAAAATATCACTATATAAAAGATAAAAAAATAATTTAAAAAACACATTTATCATCAAGCATTAATCACAAGAAATTATTTTCTACTTATTCAACATTTAAAACTAAAATTTAAAATAAATATAATAGCAAGTCACAAATATTCAAAAAAATTCTTCAAATATAAATTATATTTTTTTATTTTATCCATTAAAAAATTCATCAAATTTTTCTAAATTCCAATTTTTTTTATTTATATTTTTATTTTATTTTTTTAGAAAAAAAAAACCATATTGTATGGACATTTTGAATTAAAAAAAATTGGTTTTCCAATTCAAACCGGTTTTCTAGTTCAACCCAATTTTCTCTTATATTCCAATTCATATAGATTATATTCAATTTTTCCAAATTTCAACTGGCTTTTTTCCGATTTGACCGATTTCATCATTTATTTAAATTTTAATTTTATATATTGAATCGAGTCAGGCAAATTACTGGTTTGCAAATAAATCAGTTTGATTGACAGGTCCAGTTTTGATAACATTGGTTTTCAGTCATGGTTAAAAATAAGAGTAATTTTGAGGAAAAAGAAAATAGTGATTGAATTTTTCTATATTTTTCTTTTCTTTTTTTCCCTTCTCATTTTCGTTTTCACTGCAAGGATAAGGAAGTTACATGAAGTGCATATACTAATGTAGAAAACATTAGGCCTTAATTGATTCCAAGGCCTCTGAGGCAGTAAATTGGGCTGGATCAGGTTGAGGGGAAGCAGAGCCCCTAAAGAGCAAAATTGAGAGACTGCCAACCTGAAAATAGATAAAACATCCACAGCAATGGGTCACAAATGACCCAAAATCTGTTCCTACGATGCATTGCCATCCAGGTCCATATGTTCTATCAAATTCCTGCACCAAATACATCCCATTTCAATATTAGCCACAAAAAATCAACATTTAACCTTCTTTCTTTTTATAGATAATAATCTTAAAAGAAATATAAAATGAAATACACGAAAAAAAAAAAAGAAAAACTTTTGTTTCATAATACATTTTTAGAAGTGGGGAAAGATAGAATTTAAATTTTTATCAATTGAAAAAAATAATCAGATTTTCAATTATATGATAACTTTATAATTTTTTAAAAAACGAAAAGTTTGTTACATAACCAATTTAAGAATATATAAATATATCAAACTATCCATCACAGTTCACTAGCCAATCTTTAATTTCCTGTTGCAATTAATGTTGAAGACAAAATGTTGATTAAAAAACACCGATATTAAATGCTTTTACAATATAATGATTATATACATTATAAAATTCTTCATCTATCCCATAATTTTAATATATTTTTTTCGCACATATTAAAAAAATGGTAGTTATTAATATTATAGTTATGGGACAAAAAATTTTCTATAATTTTTCTATTATGTTCATCCTAAATATAAAATAAGGAATTAAGTCTTATTGAAACAATAAAAACCATTATTAATAATACACATAAAAACTTTAAATTGTAATTAATAAAATAAAATTAAATAGGGCATAATAGATAATTTACATTTTTACCATAATTTAAAAAAAAAAAAAAAAGCAATGTATTTAGAACAAATTAAAATGGAAAGGTTGAGTTAAATTATGGTGGGGGAAGTATAAAACTTGCATAAAACATAGAATTACCTTTTTAATAAAACGAGCAATCTCAGTAGCCTCAGTGACATCAAAGAAATCAAGGGCTTTAGCTGCAAGATGAAGTGCATCTTGTTGCATGGTTTGAAGCATATCAGTCTCACCAATAACTGCCTTGCCTTCTAGCATGGCTAGTCTGAGAAAATTTGAATTGAGAGATAGCTGGAAAAAAATAAAAGAAAATGCTATGAAATCAGGTAGTATTTTTATTTATTTTTTTAGGAAATTGGGCTAAGGTGGGATGAATTATAGGGGGTTTGGTGGAATTTATAGAGTTAGTAAAGAATGAAATGGTCTAATGCTAAGCCACATGTAGATTCTTTCGCTCTTCCCTTTGTGGTCAGTAACTAATGGTATAGAATTATGCCATTGTAGTATTTGATCCTGTTGAGAGTAGTGGGACTTTTTTTTTTTTTTAATAATTATCAGTTAGTTATTCGAAATTTATTAGATTAATATAAATTTTTGCTAGATAAAATTTATAAAAATATTTAAAAATATTCTATTTTCTAATATTCTAATTTGCAATATCTTATTAAGGGGTTGATTTCACCTATGGTCACTCAACTTATCACTTATCGCGCAAAAGTAACCGATTTTTTTTTTCTTACTTAAATGTCACTGAACTTTTAACATTATTGCACAAAAGTCATGTTGACCGGAATCCGGCGACGACTCTTGCCGGATTGATAAGTTCAACAAATGCTACATTTAAATTAATTTCACTCACGGTCACTAGATTTATCATTTATCTCGAAAAAATAATTAACTTTTTATTTTTCAACTTAAATGTTACTGAACTTTTAACATTTTTGCAAAAAAGTCATCAATCCAGCAAGGGTCGTCGCCGGATTCCGGTCAACATGACTTTTGTGCAATAATGTTAAAAGTTCAGTGACATTTAAGTAAGAAAAAAAAAGTCGGTTACTTTTGCGCGATAAGTGATAAGTTGAGTGAGCATGAGTGAAATTGACCCTCTTATTAAGGGAGGATGAACTTTTGCCACCCGTTCTCTCTTGATGGTGATAGTGGGACCCTTTCCATACCCAATTAATGTCTCTAAATTTTAACTCGTTTTGAAACATATGCATTTTGAGTATATTAGAGGCTGTGGGAATTTTGTTATTATGGGCATTATGCAAGGATACACATATTTTTGGCCCCCCTTTTATCTTGGACACGTGGTCCTAATTTTGTGGTTTGTCAATAGGATTCTGCCATGTGTTGGCTACAATGTACTGCGTTTTTTTATAGGAAAGAGAAAATTGTTGGTTGTGTGTAGAGGTGCAAATACGTCGGGCAGGATTGCAAATGGACAAATTTTACTGATTATAAATGCACCAATATTCAAATGGATTGATTGAATTTAACTCAATTAACGAGTTTAGTTTAAATAGACTGCATGTTGAATTTATCAATATATTTAATCTCTTGATACAACTATATCATAATATAAAAATTAATATAAAAAGAGTACATCCATTTTAAAAGCATAAATATTAAATATACCAATACATAAATATTAAATAGATATATATTAATTAATTTTTCATTTCGAAAAATTAGTCTAATAACAACTTGCTGAATACATAGACAAATATGAATGCCATTTCATGCAATATAAAAATACTTTGCCATATATTCCTAATTTTAATATAAAGAGTTTAAATCGAATTAGAGAAATAAGGAAAATAATTTTATATAACATACAAAAAATAAGCTCAAATATAAGGATGTCATCCAAATAAACACTCTTTATGAAATCTAGAATCTAAAAAACAAATTAAAAAGAAACGAAAATCAATCAGGTCCCCAAAAAATCAAATGAAAAAGCATTTCAGCCATCTCTTCAGTCCTCTTAAACTGATCATCATCATTGTTCCTAACAGCAGATCCACCAATTCTCCTTATGTTCCAGCTGTCCACAGCAGATTCAGACCTCTTCTGCTCCATGGATTTGAATGCCATCTCTAATTTACATACTATTCTATTATTCTCCATCTTCCTTCTTCTTCTTCTTTTTTCTGCTAAGAAACACAGCCCAATTCAAGAAGGATATATATACATATATATATATATATGGGCCTAAACTTGTCTTTTTTTCTTAGGCAAAAAAATAAAATAAAAAAATAAATTAAGAATAGTTAAGAAAAACTATGGGTCTGTTTGTTTTCAGTGAAAGTTGAGGAGTTACTTGGGTGAGTGGTTTTGAAAGACGGAGGCTTCCAGACTTGTGGGTGCTGCTGGTTTTTTAATTCCCAGCGATGTGACGCTATTTGATTTGTTTGGTAATTTCGAGAAGCGGGTAAAAGTCTAAATTTGCCTTTATATTTTATAAATATTATAATTCTATTTTTGAGATTTTTTTACAAATAGTATTTTTTAAAAAAATATTTAAATTTTTGAAGTGTTTTAAAAAATATTTGGCAAAATGTAGTTTGTTTCATTTTCGCAAAACGTTGTTGCAGAAATGAGGTTTTTTTTTTTTAATATTGAACTTTTCATTCTATTGGAAAAGCTGCATTTTTTTATTTTTTTAAAGAAAAAATATAATAATTTTTTTCATAAAAAATATAAATAAAATATAAATAACTTTTTTTAATGAATTGAAAAATATAAATAAATTTTGCCTTTTTTTATTAATATAAAAAATTAATTTTCTTTTACTCAATTTGATAAATATGATAAAAGAAATTATATATTAATATGCGTGTGTTGAATTAAAACGAAAATATTATTTAAATTTAATCATTTATATAATGAATGCATTATTTTTTTATTTTAAAAAAATATAAATTAACATACGTATATTGAATTAAAACGAAAATATTATTTAAATTTAATTATTTATATAAATAATATATCAATTTAAATAATATTATTTGCATATATCCCAACCCAATAGTCATGATGTATTGGGAGTTATCACCTCTGTGACATCTGATAATGAACATAGTTATCAGCTTCTTTCTCTTGCATCTCTTAAGTTTGTCTCTCCAGCTCACACATTTTCCCTTGCAATTCATAAACTACATTTTGAGATGAAGACCATTTCAAGGTCAAAGCTTCAAAATTTTGTATGGCTTCATTAAAATTTTCTATCAATTGGCCAATTTTAGTTTTCAAATTAAAGAAATATTTTTGAAGGATTTCAAAATTTTAAAAAGTAGCTTAAAGCTCTTTTCCATCATTTTGCCCCTCTCTTGAAAGGCAACGATCGAGCTAGTTGTTTGCAATTAAAAAAAAAAAGTAAAGAAAACAAAAGAGGGAGAGAAATAAGAAAGAGAATAAATATGGAACTCGAGTACATTTACCTCACTAAGGTTCCTAAAACAAGTCTCCCTACGGCAATCCCAATCAAAATTTGGTAATTTCTTAGCTTCTTTTGGCATAAGGCTATTAAGGGCAAAAGCACGAGCAACATCTAGGTAACAACAAAAGGTTAGGCGCCAAGCTTACCTTTCTAGTACTTACGCAAATCGGGACAACCGGTAGGAAAGAGCAATAAAGGATCCACCTCAATATGAGCTTTATCACTAGTGCTTTTATCAATAACTTTGGTTCTTTTGGGAGGAGAAGCTAAACTCAGAGGAGGAGCAGCTCAATTAAGAAGAGCTAAGTAAGTACCGGTAGTCGCTATTTGCTCCATCCTTCTTTTTTGCTCAGCAAAGAGTTCCTTTATCGGTTTAGGAGCCATAGCTGAGGCTAAAGCATAAATAAATTAATCAATTCATAAAAAAGAAAAAGAAGTATGGCTATGGTAAAGAATAATAAATAAACGTGTTAGTGCCGTGAATTAAAGGTTCCTTAGAAGGAAGTGGGGAAGTTATAAGATTGCTCCTCATTCACTAATGCATAAACATTGACATTGTTCGTCAAGAGACTACTAAGCATTTTAGTTCTCCAAAAGAAAAATCAAATTCACAGTTTCCTGATCCTAATTTTTCATTTTTCCACGAAGTACGAAAAGAAAGATCACTATCACAAGAAACAACAAAAAAATTGTCTTTCCAGTTTGATAAGTACAATTTAGTGTTATATTTTAGGTTGTTTGTTTTGTGTTTTGAGTTAAGTTAGTTATTTTTGTTCATTTCAAGTAGAATTAGTTAATTTGGTAAAATTTTAATTTAATTTGTAAATTTTTGTTTAATTAGTAGCATTTTTTAGTTTTAATTTAGTTTGTTTTATTTTTTTTTTAATATGTATCCTTGAGTTTTTAGTTCTGTTGATGTTTCAATTTATAATTGTAGGAATTACGGGGATTTTTGGCTAAGAAGTTTAATTACAAATGTGTACTATTTTGAAGAAACAAGTGTGTTTTCCCACTTAAGAAGTATTCCACCGTGTGCTTTCCCATTAATTAGAGTTTTGTTGCATGTGAAGGAAAGGAGAGAGAATCCTAATATTACATGGGCACGGAATTAAGTGGAAAAAAATGAGAGTTCTAGTTGGAAACAAAACACTACCTTCCTATTTTAGTTTTTTTTTTCTTCGTAAATGAATTTGGCATGGGGGAAATTGGATTTTTTTACTTCTTCTTTTAGTTTTTGGGGGCTGTCATTTTACTTCGGCGGCCACTTCTTCAATTCATTATTTTTGTTACTTTTCTACATTAGATTAGATGCAATACTTTGGAGAGCTGCAAAAGGGTAGTTTCTTTTTATTTTATTTTTCCTTTGAAGATATTATTCAAGACTTGATTTGTGAAGGATTTTCGTCTTATCAATGAGTATTTTAATTTAGTGAGTAGTTTTATTTTGTTAAGTGATTTATGAATTCCTACATCCCCTGCATTTGATTTTATTCTTTGATGTTTATATTTTGTTCTTTGATGTTTATATATATTCAATTGTTCTATTCTCCATTGCCAGCAGCTAATTTATTTGATTTCAAACTTTCATAGTTTGATCATTTTGAAAGTGGGAAACTAAATTTAATTGGTATAGATCTAATTTATAGAAAATGGTCCCGTGTTCTTTTCACTTCTTGTTGATGTTAATGACTCTTACTGTAGTACTTACATGAAATTACTACAAATTATCATGACATCCATTACCAAATCCATCTGAGTATTAGACCGGTAATGTCATTTTTCATTTTGCTGGACTTGCTTGATGTTTGGAAAATATCTAAATAAGAAAGCAAAGCACCAATTAATTAAAAGTTCAAGAAAACGAAATGATAGATGTACATAATAATCAGAAATCAAAAGGGGCCTGCAGTTCACTACCATTATCTATTCCAAGTGTCTCAAAAACTTGGCCCAAGTCCATAGCTCTTGCTTGTGCCTATATACATTATTGTTGATTATGCACAAATTATTCACATGTATAATTTCTTAGTGGTAATTTAACATACAATCAACAACTATTAACAGATTTTGACAAAAACACTCATAATATTTTTCCAATCAGCTATCAATTGAATATCAAGTGTAGCAACTACTCTCAAGAAACCAAATGTACCCTACAGTTTAATTAAGCATATGATAATAATCATCACATAATTTCAGACAAGGCTTTTCTTCCATTCTACAACGGATCAAAATTGGAAATTAGATTCCATAAGATTTCTCATTACATATGAAATAAATCATCATCTATTGACAAAGAAAGGCACCCGTCCAATTTCTGAATGATATTTAATTAAAATCAAAAGGGCTCTTTACATAATTATACATAAAAAAAATACAAATAACAAAAAAAACATAACCTTTTTAAAATATTTCAAATATACCACGTTTTAAATTTTTAATTTCATTTATACAATTTATTTTTTCAAAAATAACACTTTTCTCTAAAACCTATCAATTTTCATTTACCTTGTTACTTTCCTCTTTCATCACTTTGCCTCTCTCTCTATCCCTTCTTTCTGTTCAGTCTTCGCCCCTGGGTCTTCTCTGTCTTGTTCAGTTGAATTCAAACTCTCGCAATGGCTTCTGCAGCAACTTCCATTTGTTCTCGATTATCTTCCCTCTATTTATCGCCAACTAGACTGTCTCCAAATCAAGTTTTACTGAAATCTCCATCACAATTCCCCCACTAAATCCACGCGCTTGGCGTTCTCGCCATTGCCAGAGCTTCCAAAATCTGTATTGCCGGTTGAATTCTCCGGCAAGTCATTGAGAATCGCTGCCTGGAGTCATCCAATTAAGCGTAAAGGTTCTGTTAAGGCTGCTGCTGCTGATGCCGACGGGTAAGACTTCCATATTCTATTCCGAGGAAGAAAACGAAAGAAATAAAAAACTATTTTTACCCTTTTTTAAGTGCTGTTTGAAGAAGATACTACCAAAAGAAAATGATTTTATTTAAACTGAATTTTGTTTGTTTTCCATTTGCCTGGATTTTAACTCACAGCATTATACTAGTTTGTATTCATTTCGTTTCCTAATGTGTATTTTTGACATGGTTTCCTTAGTGCTTTAGGCTTAGGTTTATTATTTTACTTCTATTATCAGACATTTTTGCGTTTGAATGTTGATTTATGTGTAGTCTGAGCACAATGGTGGTGGATTTAACATAGTATAATGAATCCAGTCATGATTAATATTTTTCTCAGTTCATTTGTATCTTTGAAGTCCTTGGATTTTGTATTGCTTTTTGATAAATAGTGGGTAGATTGTTAAATTCTATCTATATTTCTGCTCCAATCAAAATTAAATAGATCATGAACTAAATAATATATAATGATGGAAGTACAACTCAATATAGTAATACAATCAGAAATAATCAAACTCAATTAATAGCAAACCTATAATCATACAATCATTGAACTAAAATACAAAATTTTTAATTGACACAGACCCAAAAAATACAAAAAGATAAATGGCATGCCACTGATGTATACTAGTAAATTAAAGTAAAAGAAACGAAGGCATGACCAATAATGTGAGAGATAAAGAAAGTGATCAAGGGGAAGATGGAGCTGGTGGTGGAGAAAAGAAAGGAATGGATGGAATTGTTGTTGGAATAGTGGGGATTGAGGGCATTGGAGGGAAACTGAGCTTTGGGGCATTAGGCATTGCGGGGAAGTTTGGAAGTGGTGGCAGAAATTGTTGTGTGTTTGGTATAGTTGGCAATGTGGGTTGGGGAAGAGATGGAATGCTTGGCGATGGAGGCATTGTTAGTTTTGGCATATTTGAAAATGGTGGCATTTGCAGAAGATTGTGAGCTGTTACTCCTTCATCTATGCTTTAAAATATTAAAGCAATGAAAATAACTAAGCACAAAAGGTTTGAATTAGTCATTCTGAATTGGAGAGTATTACTTTACTCAGCTTAGCTAAAAAAGACCAAACGAAAGGAGTTTAATGGATTTGAGTATGATAGAAATGAAGGGTATCTTGGTTTATATAGAGATTGTAATGGTTTTTTTTATGTTTGTTACTTCAACTTCATGGCATTGAAAATACTGTCATATATATGTTGACTATTGTTGTTTTTGTTGGCTAATCAATTGAAAATAATAATGATAATAATAATAATAATAATATATTTGGATTGGTAATTTAGGTAGTTTGAGTTGATTGTCACAAGAAAGAGGAAAATTAGAAAGACACTAATCTTATATATATCTAGAATATCCCTTGTTGTGGGATTTAATGGGTTTAGAGAAGCGGATTTGTGATGGAGAAGGGTAATTGGCCTTTTACAATTTGATCATAAAAAAGTATGTTTAAGTAATCTTAAATTTTCAATTCAACCATTAAATAAAATTACAATTTAATTGGTTCACCTATAATATATATATATATATATATATATATATATATATATATATATATATATATATATATATATATATATATATAATTGTACATATCAATGTCAAACAACACCTAAGCATTAGAATTAATAAACTATAATTTAATGGCACTATTCTAAAAAATGGGTGCCAGATTTCAAGTTGGAGTCAAAATTAGACCCTTTGTATAAAAATAATAAAAGAATATTTATGTAACTTGCAGAAGGTAACTTTAACATTTTCACTTTATAGCCAATATCACTTAGTAATATGATGCAGGCAGTAAAGCTTCTAAGATGTTTTTTTATGAAGATAAATTTCCATGGATTTAGCGGAATAAGAAAGGAACATAAGAAAAAAAACATAGATGAAATCAAAATATATATCTAGTATACGCATACTATACATCTAGTATATCAATAATATTCATCTAGTATACATCTAATATACACATAATATACATTAAGTAAACATTTAGTATACGCACTATATACATCTAATATACGCATAATATAAATCTATTATATGCATTATATACGCCTAGTATATACATAATATACATGTAGTATACGCATTATATACGTTTAGTATACGCATAATATACATCTAGTATACAAATAATATTCATATAGTAAACATGTAGTATATGCATAATATACATCTAGTATACGTATTATATACATCTAGTATACGCATAATATATATCTAGTATACCAACAATATTCATCTAGTACACATTTAGTATACGCATAATATATATCTAGTAAACATTTAATATGCGCACTATATATATCTAATATATGCGAAATATACATCTAGTATACGTATTATATATGTCTAGTATACTCATAATATACATATAGTATACCAACAATATTTATCTAGTATACGCATAATATACATTTAGTAAACATCTAGTATATTTACTATATACATATAGTATATGCATAATATACATTTAGTATACATCTAATATGCGCACTATATACATCTAATATACGTAAAATAACATCTAGTATACGCATTATATACGTCTAGTATACTCATAATATACATATAGTATACCAACAATATTCATCTAGTATACGCATAATATACATCTAGTAAACATCTAGTATACTTATTATATATATCTAGTATACGCATAATATACATCTAGTATACTTATTATATATATCTAGTATACGCATAATATACATCTAGTATATGTATTATATACATCTAATATACGCATAATATACATATAGTAAACATCTAGTATATGCATTATATATGTCTAGTATACGCATAATATACATATAGTAAACATCTAGTATATGCATTATATATGTCTAGTATGCGCATAATATACATCTAGTATACCAACAATATTCATCTAGTACACATCTAATATACACATAATATACATCTAGTAAACATCTAGTATATGCACAATATACATTTAGTACACGCATAATATACATCTAGTTTTACTCATAGTATACATCAAGTACACATTTAGTATACGCATAATATATATCTAGTTTGCAAACAATATACATCAAGTGCACATCTAATTTTTTTTTCAGTTTGTTTCTTAACTAGAATTGCATTGAAATTATGGATCATGAACTGAATTCCTTGTTTAATTCAGCATTTTGGTTAATGAATTGTTTAATTATTTTTGTTGGTTTCTGAGACAATTTAGTTAAAAGGCGTGGTTTGATAATGAAATCCTTAGCCGATCTGACCTATAAGAAACTAAAAAAATTATTAAATATTCTAGAATTCACCTTCTCATAGATTCTATTTAGAACTCTAAATTTGTAATTTTATTTTCTAGTCTTATAAATTATTTATCTGAATTGTTAACATTTGAAAATGATTTGAAGTTTTTGAATACTTGCTACTTTGTACTTTAATGGGAGTTCTAAGTATTAGTTAACAGTATTCAAACATGCATGGTGAATTCTATTCCAAATTAAATCATTATTATAACTATCTGGTTCTCAGTGCAATGTAATTTCTTTTGTTCTTTTGTAAGGTTGCTATTATGTGCACTACTAAATCATGATTTTACTTGTTTTATAATTTTGATTTTCTTTCTTATTTTTGTGTTTTTTTAGATAACTGGAGCGTGAAGGCTATCCACAAAAAGACTTCTGGAAGTGACAGGATGAGGTAACTTCGCCATGTTTCACGGAGGCTCAAGACTAACTTCCGTGTAAGTGAATTAAATTATCATCTTAATTTACAATAGTTGTTCTAAATGCCTCATTTTTTTGATTGAATCTCTTATTATTCTCCTGATTGACTAGGTACTCAAGCAACTCCAAGGAACAAGGAAGCTGCTGCAGCCACCTCATAAGAATTAGAAGTGCTATGAAAGTTTGTTTTGTTTTCAAATTTGTCAATTTGCAAACAAGAATTTTTGGTTCAATGTTTAATGGTTGTTACTTATCATATTTTAATCATTGGAGAGTACAAATGTTTACTGTTGTGTTATGGAATTGGGTTTATAGTATACAGAATCCATGTCTACAAAAGGAATTAATATTTAAAGGAAAGACTACAATTCTGTTTTTGTTGCTGCTGATCACATCAGTTAGAATTGAAACATGAATCCTCCACTTATGGAAGCTTGGAGCTCCTCAGTTAACCCTGCAGAATGTCAATATAAAAGCAATTTTGACCAAAAGCTACAAATTGAAATGAAAAATGTAACAGCATTTCATCAAAATCCATTTTAATTGAAAATGAAAGGCAAAATTTACGTTGCACACATACTTATCACACTATGTGTAATCACCAGAACTCAATCCATTTTTTTGGTCTGATATTTTGGGAAGCTTGTCAGGTTCTTGGATCAACTAATATAAAATCCAAAACAAGAGTTTCAGCTTCAATTGAAAACAATTATTCATGCAATCTAACTGGTTGTTTTTACTTGAATTGGGTTCATGGATTTATTTATATACAAAAACAATGATAAACTATCATCAAAGTAAACAATAAAGGAGTTTCTATATATGCCAATTTATCATTAATTTGGTCATGAATAAATTCTTGAACCCAAAGATTAACCAATACCTCTAAAGCATAGGATATTGGGAGACCAAGACTTTGTATATCTCTACATAATATTGCGCAGATATACAATACCTATTCGAGGTCAGTATTACTATATTCTCACATGTACATATCCGCAACCCAAAATTTCTCAATGAATGAGATGATTAGAATCCTACAAATATTTCCTCCCTATTGACACCTGGGTCAGCTTAAGCTCCCTAACTTCTCAAGCTATCTGCAAACATAAAACCATACCAATTCCAATTACACTGAAAATGTTCTCTGTGCAAATGCAAATTAAAAGATGGTAAGGAAGATAAAATACCCTGTAAATATAGGGATCCAAACGTCCTCCTGTACCAGATCTTTTGACTGCTTCTTGCTTTAACAACCTTCAGGGAATCAGGAAGGCATTAATTATAGATCAAAATGCTTAAGCCAAAAACACTGAATTACATAGAGAGAGGAGAGAGTAATTTACATTCTGAGAGCTTTGCTGGTGTCAGGACTGTCACCGAGCTGTTGACGGATTCTTACTTCAGATGAACTACTGCGGGACAGCAATTTTAAAATTGCTTCAGCTTGGCGCCTCAGGTAAGCTGAGCCTGAGCCATGAACCGACTGCATCTTACCCCTCTTAGGCTTCTCATGAACCTCTAATTGGTCCCTTCCCATGCCTGATCTGGTCAAATAATAGCTGCTTCGTGCACTTGACGCCGCGCTTGAAGTGCTTGATAAGCAGGAAGCCTCTGTTGATTCTGCTGTGGAGGACTCTGTCACAAGCAGATCAAAATCTGGCGATGGAGGCTTTGATCGGTAGCCGGCGAGTCAAAATCTGGCGATGGAGGCTTTGATCGGTGGCCGGCGACTCAAAATCTGGCGATTGTGGCTAGGTTAGAGAAGAACGTATATTGGTAGGTGAAGAAGAACAGGATATCGAGTTTGGTAATTTTATTTTGGGCAGGAGAGCAGTTCTATTTTTGAAAATAGAAATTTAAAAAATGACATTTATGTAAAAATGAAAAAAATTATTGTATTTTTGAAAAAAGAGTTAAAAATGTGACATATGGAGTAATTTCCTCAAATCAAAATCTAATAGTACTAGGGCCCAAACAACTCAAGCCCATTACTTTGTCCATTGAAGTCTCTTTCTTCCTCAACCTAGCATTTCTAATCTCATTGGTCACCAATTCTGAAGAATAAGATGTAGATTGAGAGCCAGAAGAAGAAATCATCTTGGCCTGAGCAAAAGATCTGATATCATTTTTGGCATGTTGTTGGATTGATCTAATGGTGTAATTCCACCTGCAAATTCCTTGGTCTTTTAGTGCCTCTACTGCCCCAATGCTGGCTGCTACAATCCATGCCTTTCTTGAAGCACTCATATTTTTCTTATCTTTCTTGGAAAGAAAGTGGGTATATTTCTGTTTGGGGAGAGAGAAAGTTAATGGGAAAAATTTTTTGTAGGTTGGTGAAGAAAATGGCATGGTGGAATCTTATAGGAAATTGAAAACCAGAGGCGGACAAGTTTTAACCATGGAAAAGAATCCACAGTTTTTCTGATAATTAAAGCGCATGCGAACCTTTTTATTTATTATTTTTATAATTTGTTTGTTTTTTGTTTTTAAATTTAAAGTTCTTTCAAGTAAAACTGCGTGCTGAAGGAGATTCTTGGAAATAATGATGGGATATTATTTTAGTTATTTATACGGAGAGAAAATGGGAAATAAATTAATGAAAAATAACACAAATTGTGTTTTTCTAATTTAATTAATAAACAAATGCAAAATGGTTTTGCTGTATTATTACGGTGCATTAGTACACAAGTATGCATCGATATATGTACAGTTGAATAATAAAATAATAATTTTAAAAATTCATCTTTTTATCGAGTAGATGTATATTGGTATGTATAGTAAATGTTGGCACGTCATAATATTTCATTTTTGTCAATTTTTTTTATTTTACTTTTTTCCAAAGAGTTTATTCACTTTCGAAAGTTCACATTTCATTATATAATGTATAATTAATAATTTTTTTAATAAGATTCGAAGATGGGGTTTGACTGATTTTATATTTTTTCTAATGTGCAGTTCAATTAAAAAAATAATTAAATTTTTAATCATTTTAATTATAGTTGATTTTTTATTTAACATGATTCAAAATAATTACATTTTCAAATAATGTTTATAAGAATATTGGAGATTTATTTTGTTAATAGTGATATGAATATCTTGGAATCCAGGAATTTCCGTGTACCTTGCAATTGCCAGTTGAAAGAAATTGTGCAACGCGTCCTCAGTTAGCAATTATGACCAAAATGGTAATTAACTATCTATAATCAGCTGTCATATCATTTTCAAAAGCACTGAAGCACACAGAAAAAGGGCCAATTTTACCAATAATGGATTTTGTAAAAATATTTTGAAAAATTGTGTGATTGGAAAGACATTTAGAAAAATGGAATTTCTTATAATTTTGTATCTCGTTACTATATTTTCTGCAAATTGAAATTCACAAATTTACTTAAATTTTATTCCAGAATTTAACGGTCTAAATACTAAAATTTAGACAGACTGTTGCGATTTTAAAAACTGGCAATAATAGTAAAACCGTAGTAGATTATTATGGTTTCAAGTTTATAAAAAATTACTCTTCAAACAACCCATTATGAACTGAATGAAAAAAATAATAATACACAGGAACTACATATATATATATATATATATACTGCAATTTACGGAAGAATTTTATAATTACCAAGATAGTGGTTTCGAGAAAGAAAAAGAATTATTTCCTCAAAAAAAAAAAAAAGAAAGAAAAAGAATTATGTGTGTTTTGAAGCAAAATGTTGTAGATTTTGTGGGGAAAAAAAAGGATTGTATACGTGTAAAATTTATTTTCTTGTTGACAGTACCTCAACATGTTTAAAATTGGTAAGAGTTTATATTTGAATATTTATAATTTGATGTGTTTAAAATTAATTTGAATTATATTAACATTTTTTTTTGTTAAATTACATATGTCAATTGAAATATAGAATTAACAAAGTAAAAAACACCGAAAAAATATAAGCTATCAAATTATTTTATCAATTTTTGGTGCATTTATTTATCTATCATGTAATTTTAGATAAATATATTTTTTTTTGCCAATAGAAAAGTAATTTTAGATAATAATTGAAAAATATAAATAGATATATTTTATTGTTATATTATATATATATATATATATATATATATATATATATATATATATATATATATATATATATATATATATGAATTTATATATATTTGATAGGATATATAATATGTTTGCAATATGACATAGTATAGATATTGTAAAAAAGACAAATATACATAGTATTTGATAGGATATTCTTTTTGGACAAAAGTAGTCTTAACCAAAACTTTAATTTCATATAGGATATTATCACTTTACGTAAGAATTCTACTTTTAATTTTTATTTAGGATTGAAATAATGCAAATATTGGCACAGTGCAAATTTTTCTATATTAGTTTTTTTTTTACTTGACTTCGCATTGTTATCCAGTATTCCTTAATAAAAGAATATATTAAAATGATATTGATAAATTATAATTTTATTAAAAAATAGGAATGTCTTATTGCGATAATCTGTACAATCTTAAACATCGAACATATATAACATGTTTTTCCACCTATATATATTGTTTATTTTTTAAATATTTTTTTTAAATTTTGATTGATTTGTCTTTTGATTTTAAATTTAAATATTATTTTATTATATTTTATTATTTTGCAAATATTTTTGAAGTTGTTGTTCATGTCAGTCTTTGCATCGAATTATCACGATTGTATCACATAATTGTGAAAATAATAATAATAATAATAATAAAATATAATTTTTTATTTTTGATTGACAAGTAATTGTAAGATGTTTGCATCTACCGACTTTTCTTTTCTTTTTTATTTTTTTTTGGATACGGAAGCAAATAAGTTATAGAGTTGCAGGTTGTCAGTATAACATTTCTGGACCAAACGCTACTACAAGGAGATTGAGAATTAAAAATAAGCTAACTTTTACTAAATTGATCCATAAGATCCATGTTAAACTACGTTTAGGTATTAATAACATTATTTCAAGAATGATTTATAAGTCCTGGTGGGAAATTATACATATATAATTAACATGCGGAGGTAACATTAAATAAATGTACCTACCTCTTGTAGCGCAGAAACTAGTTGCGGAAGCGTCTATCAAGATCTCGTTTGTTTTGGTCACTGGTCTGGCTTTTACCCACTCGGGGTAAGAGCAGCAAGATCACAATCTAAATGCCCCTGAAAATAAGACAGAAAACTGTGAGTGGGAACGAGCAGCCTTGCGGCGTATACGTTTTCTCGTTACCAAATTATGAGGACCTCACCTCTATTTATAGAGGTCCTAATGGTTAGAGACCTAACTCTAGTTTAACTCAGACTCTTTCTGAGATAATATTTGGTAATTTAATTTAGATTAAATAACTCAATTTAATCTGGATAGGAACTCAATCCTTTATAGAGTCATGGGCGTATCCCAACTCTATCATCTCCCACTCGCACATGACGGAACGCATTCCAGTCTTAATCTTCAGTTATACTGGCAAATAGATTGTGTGACCAGCATATCTCGAGAGCACTAGTGCTATACACCTGTTAGGGATATATAGCGTCTCGGAAAACAAGATCCTCTTCTTCACGTATGCCTAACCCTAGATTGCCTTCTCACATTCACTGTTTTAACTCATGATCTCATAAAACAATTTTCGTATTCACTATTATATTTTTACTCATAGAAACTATAATAGACCGGTCAGTGAACCACGAAACCTTATGAAAGTGATCAGAAGGCTATCTTCCCCTCTTACTGTATGCCATCCATCATGATTCAACTCGCTTTTCTAGTTAGATCCGCCAGGCCTAAATTTTTCCCGGACCTCTTGGAAACTAACTAAGCTAGCCACATTGAACCATACTTCAGGGATAAGTTAAGGGTTCTGAGGGTCGAAATATCAATAGGGTCTCACAATAGGGAAAGTTGAGATCATAAATATTATTAAATTCCCATCCCTGTGGTCACATAAGCACACACGGTATAAAACAAGTGTTATGGTGTTCTTTCCTTCCCTTAAAGGAGCGCATGTCTCACATTTTGATAATGTGTATATTAAACACCACACAGAAGCGTAAGGTTGCGATGCACCGAAGCACCCAACTTTAGTCCGCTTACTTAAGGACTACTTTTGGCTTTTCAGACAGAACATGGTAGTTACATATAACTGACCATCGGATTTCATACAATCCTTATTTTGGATCTCAATCCAAAGCATACAACTTTATGTATGTCTTTATCTCGCACCTTAACAAGACTCATTTTGTAATTTCTGCAAGACGGCACTTTTATTTTGAACAGGCTCTCGAGCTTTCTCATATGTTCAAAAATCGTCTCATCTTAGTCTTTGCCAACTCATTGACAAAACTAAGGTAAACACCCTTGTGAGTGGGCTGCTTCTCTGTCCGACATGCTCAATCTCATATCAATAACAGTAAATATTTACACATAAACATTCACACTCATGCCAACAATGAACTTTAGTTATTATTCGCAAATAATAACGTTAAGGGATTATATAAAATATAACAGTACCAGTTAAATTCTACGCAAACCTCGAGATCTAATGTGTCTCTCAAAACACATCTCTCGTCATAGGTTTACTCAATGGATCTGCGTGCGTAGAAACGTACTGTAAGTTCACATCTCTCCTTGTGCAACAATATCTCTCATGTATTAATACTTAATGTCGATACGCTTAGCTCAACTATAAACTATCAACGACTGACTGTCACTAAAGACTGTCATTAATACCTCTAAGACAGTTACTCTTAAATGGCTCATAAATCATTTCAGCCAAACTGTCTCCTGTACTGCAATTGAGGAAGTGACAAATTCAACTTTCACTATTGATAGGGCTACACGGGTTTAATTCTTGTTACTCTTCGAGATGGCACTCTTGCCAAACAAGAATTTAAACCTGAGGTGGATGCCTTCTCATCCACATCTCCTGCCCAATCAACGTCTCTGTATTCTCTCAATGCAGATCATTTTCTTAATAATAGAGAGAATAGGCTTCAGCACCTCTAAGGTATATAAGTATCCATTCAATTGCTTCCAATGTGCTTTGCCTGGGTTAGATTGATATCTATTTACCATGCCCACTGCATAGCATATATGATGTCTTGTATACAACACTGCATACATAAGACTACCCATGGCACTGTCATATCGAACGTTCCTCATACGTTCAATTTTCTTGACCTCATAGGACACACATCTTTGCTAAGAAACTGATTCTTGGTAATGGGGTAATCTATGACTTTGCAGTTTTGCATATTAAATCGCTCAAAGTTTTTTGTTGATATATTTCTCTCAAGAAATAGACAACAATCTTTTTGAATGATCTCTTGAAATCTTAACTTCAAGAATGTAATATGCACAACTCATATTATTAGTCTCAAAGTTGGATGATAACCAATCTTTGATTTTATTTACGTACCATTTATCATTTTTAGCTTTAAGTATGTCGTCTACATACAATGCCAAAATGATGAATTCATTTTCAGACCTTTTACTATAAACACAATGATCTTCATCAATCATGTTGAACACATTCGACATGATTATATGATGAAGTCTCAAGCACTATTGTGTTGAAGACTGTTTAAGGCAATAACTTGAACACATCAATCAGCAAACCTTATGTTTGTTGCCTTTTCCGATGAAACGTGTAGATTGTTTCATCAATTTCTCCATTGAGAAAAGTAGTATTTTCATCCTTTTGATGAAGCTCTGCGTTCAAACTCGCCACTGTGGCTAGAATGAACCTTATGTATGTAAATTTTACAACAGATGAGAAAATCTACTCATAGTCAATCTCTTTCTATTGTATAAACCCCTTAGCGACTAGCCGAGCCTTATATCTTTCGATACCTCTTTCAGCCTTTCGCTTTACTTTGAGAATACATTTACTCTCAATTGTGTCCTTCTAGTAGATCAACTAGTTCTCAAACATAGTTTGATCTCATGGATGCCATTTTTTCTTCTATTGCTTTAGTCCATTTTTTTCTTAGATGGGCATGAAAAAACATTTTTGAATAGGTTTTATGCTCTTTCTAGTCTTGTGGGATAACCAAAAGGGCTTCGTTCAGGCCTTCAATTTTAAATTGTCGGCATGAAACATTTATCCTTTTAGATTTTTACAGTTCTGAATCTTGATAAACATGTCTCATATATTTATCGTGATTCACAATGCTCCCACTGGGATCATGTTCCATACTCCCACTGGAGTTAGGAATACTATATTCTTTCCTCCCACTGGAGTCAAGAATGCTCTCATTCGAATCAGGTCTCGAACATTCGGATCGTTTGGAGGATGAAGGTCTTAACCTTCTTCCTCTAACTCCCTCCCACTCGGATGGAGTGATCCTGATCGTTCCTCTACCTGAAATTAATAGAAAGTGAAATCTCAATTCACTTCGCCCAACTTAGAAAATGTATTCTCTTAAGAATATGACGTCTAGTGATTCAAATTCCGTCACTGTGCCATTTTCTTACTCACCCATGAAAATGTATCCTTTTGATACTTCAGAATATCTCACATAGATACTCTTCTGCCTCTTGGTCTCAAATTTACCAAATTGAGGTATCATGGACGTAAGCATTATAACCCAAAAGTTATAAATGGCTTAGGTCAACTTGTCGACCATTTCACAACTCATAAGTTGTGGTAATGACAGATTTGGAGGGCATACAATTCAGAACATATGTGGCAGTCAACAAAGCATCTCCCCAATAGGAGATAGGCAAATTTGCCTCTGCCATCATAGATCTAACCATATATATAGGAGAGTCTTATTTCTCCTTTCCTCAACACCGTTTTGTTGTGGATTTCAAGGAATGAACAACTGATATTCAATCCTTTTTCATCACATGAAACTTTAAGTTTATCTGTAAGATATTACTGACCTCTGTCAGTTCTTAAAGTTCTGATCTTTTTATCTAATTGATTCTCAACTATACTCATATAAGTCGTGAAGCAACTCAATGCTTCTGACTTGTGAGAATTCAAATAGACATGACTATACCTAGTATAGTCATATATTAATGTGATGAAATAGTAGGCCCCATGCCTTACCCTCACATTCATTTGACCACATTCGTCAGAATGGACTAACTGCAATGGAAATTCGCTTTAGTTCCTTATTCGAATGATTTTCTAACTAGTTTTTCCTTTTAGGCAATGCTTACATGTAAGTAATTCAACCTTATTTAAATCGCCTACTAAACCTTCTTTGACTAACTGACTCATTCGGTTTTGTCCAATATGGTTTAATTTAGCATGCCATAATTTCACATTGTCCTCATAACTATGTGAAGAGTAAGAATCAATTAAAGGAAAAATTAGTTTTACTTAAATAGTTATGGTCCACATCCATAACAATAAAATCATTCAAGCATAAGTATACACTGTTATCCTCAAAAATAAATTGAAAACAAGTTTCAATAAATCAAGAACAGAACCTTAAATTTCATAACAAAGGTATCTCGATCCCTTGTTATATAGTCCATTGGTTCTAAATCTATTACCCACAAAGGATGAAATTTAGAACTAGATACATAAATTTCACTCACTCTTGAGTCAGAATAGTGTATCTTTAAAAACACAATGCAGTCTCTTTGCATAGTATCCTTTTAGGCAATTGAAACATTTCACTCTTGAATTGTTTACCACCCATTTGCCTTTGGACCTTTTGTGATTCTATTCATTTTGCTTTTCAGGCTCTCAAGCCTTTTTCTTACCTCTATTGTTGAAGCTTATTTTATTGTTCTAATGACAACTCATTCTATTAGAACAGGACTGTGCCATATGCACTATGACATTGACCTTAATCATTGTCAGACAGTCCCTTTTAAGCTTCAAATGACAAGCGACATCCTCAAATGTCTTTTTGCTTATCTATGTGAGTTAGTTGCATCCTCACATGCGACCAACTCTTGGGTAAAGAACGGATAACAGTTTGGACCTTCTACTTATCAGTCACTTATGACTACTAAGCTCACTTTGCTCACTTTTCTTTTTTATCTCTCTTAGATGTTATCGAATGATCAGACTTTTCTAATATGTATCAAATTTGATCTACAATGATCGGAGTTTATTTAGAGTCACATCTCTGAATTTCTCCTGCAAACCGATCCACAGATCTATTGCATTTTGATACTTGCGAAATTGCTTAGTGATGTGATGCGACATAGGCATCTTGGTCCTGCTTATGCTGGGATATAGCGTCATCCTCAGGTTCAGCCATAACCAAACTTGAGGATTTAAGAGCCTCTTGCTCTTCAAGCACATACTGGATCTTTGTATTCCAGATTTCATAATTATAACTTGGAAGTAGCATCCATTAAAATCCTCTGATCTCAAATGGAACAATGTCTCACATATTTAAAAGAGATAAAGCAATACATGCAATTTACTATACACCTGAAATAATAACCTAATAAAGTTTTCTATTAGACTCAAATTCGAAAAGTATACTTAGAGTACCAATTACCTTCTAAGTTCTAATGTCCAACTTTATAGGTTAAGATTTCATGTATAATAAATCTGAATTATTGGATTATCAAGTTCTCAAACTTATGAGGGGATCTTTATTAAGCCTTTACTTAATAAGCATGCAATCATTTTACTCATAAAATATTGCAAGGCAATTAACAATTAAAATAAACTCATTTATTATAAAGTTAAATGCCATCATGATAAGTAAATAAACACATTTATTTAACCAAAAATCCAATAATCCCAAAATAAGACACTCATGTCAAATATTAATAAGAAACATAAATCCTATTTAACAAAATAAACGCTAACTCAAATTGACACTTATGTCAACTATTTTAGAAGACCAGATTTCATAAAATCTTTTTAGTTATTAGGATTATATCTTTGACCGATTTAATCAATTCATCAAGTGACTCATAAGTCCATTGATGAAGTCATGGACAATGCACGCTCTGTCCATTTCTCAACACCATCACAGAATTTTAGTGTTACTTTTCAACACTTGCCCTTTTGGTAACTCAAACCAAAATTTTATTTTCATACTCAGACCACCAGTTCAAATGCACTCTTGCATTTGTTCTCACATATTTACTTTATGATGCACTATTGCATCAATGTTATCAGCTCAAATCTTCCTTTGCATTATCATGTTGCTTATTGATTGCACTCTTTCAATTCTCAAAGCAACTTATGCGTTTCTAAAGGAAGAATTGGTGCCCTTATTTAACATTTCTGTAACATATTACAGGAAAAAATTATACACTCATGTATAAATACACATGATTGAAACGCATTTCAATTAATAAATAAGGACAGAATCTCAAAAAAAAATTTCAAAATATTTTTAAAAATTTTCGAAAGCAGAAAACACATTTTCTACAAATTTTTAATATTTTATTTTTGAAATTAAACACATTTAAATATCAAAAATTACAAAATATATTTTCTGGTCATCAAAAAATTTTGAAAACATGACCAAAAAATCAGAAATAATTTCAAAAATAAATTTGACAAAAACCGGAGCTGAAATGGTGGTCGGAAGACACCGCACGCGCCGACCAGAGGGAGATTGACACGCCCACGCGCGGCCTCCCACTCGACCAGACACGTGTCACAGCCACAGCGTGCCACGTGTCTTCATCCAGTCACGCCACGTGTCTGAAAGCTATTGGTCCAGCTGGTGCCACGTGGCGGTGTCTCATTGGTCCACGTGTCACGCATGACACGTCAGCATTGCCACGTGGCTGACCTCGGTCTAACACGTGGCGACCCCTGATAGGGCCACGTGTTATTGATGCCACGTCATCAATAACACATGGCATGACATGTGGCACCGCCTCATTGGTCCACGTGTCACTCCTTGGTTGGGCCACGTGTCAGCTGTATGACACGTCATCATGACACGTGGCACGACCTCGGTCAGCCACATGTCGTCCTCTAATTTGCCCACGTGTCCGCCCCACGTTGTGCCACGTGGCATGGCCTCTGCCATCCACGTGGCGCTCGGCCATTGGGCCACGTGTCAGCAGTGACGCAATACTGCTGACACGTGGCACGCGCGTGTGGGCCACTGCCCATGCGCACGCGCAGAACGAGTTGCGGCGCGTGTTGTCCACGCGCCACCTTGCCGACCGATTCTGACTCTCCGATTCCGGCCGGTGGGGGGTTTTCAGGGTCTGTGAATTCAATGGTGAGGTCAAAAATAAAAAATCCCGACTTCTAGTTATCCGTTTAGAACACTCATGTTCATCCCCTCGGGTTTCAGTGTACACATACACGGAATCGAGCCGAAATATACACGCATATATATTTTTCACACAAAAAACAAATTTTTGTTGTGTTATATGCATCCCAGATCTAATAATTTTACACATAAAATTTTAGATCTGTTTAGCCACATGCCAGGACGCAAAAACCACGGCTCTGATACCAATGATGGGAAATTATACATATATAATTAACATGCGGAGGTAACATTAAATAAATGTACCTACCTCTTGTAGCGCAGAAACTAGTTGCGGAAGCGTCTACCAAGATCTCGTTTGTTTTGGTCACTGGTCTGGCTTTTACCCACTCGGGGTAAGAGCAGCAAGATCACAATCTAAATGCCCCTGAAAATAAGATAGAAAACTGTGAGTGGGAACGAGCAGCCTTGCGGCGTATACGTTTTCTCGTTACCAAATTATGAGAATCTCACCTCTATTTATAGAGGTCCTAATGGCTAGAGACCTAACTCTAGTTTAACTCAGACTCTTTCTGATATAATATTTGGTAATTTAATTTAGATTAAATAACTCAATTTAATCTGGATAGGAACTCAATCTTTTATAGAGTCATGGGCGTATCCCAACTCTATCAAGTCCAATGTACAACTAAGGGTCATTATGTTAGACATCGATTGACTTGAAAGATGATGATGACATTCCGATGATATATGATAATTTAAGGAGATATGATGATTACATGTTAATTGAATTAATTGTTGTAGTGGCTAAGGGTAGTGCAAGAGCAAATTTACCTACGTGTGCACTTTGTAGTCAAGAAATAAATGAGGCAGTACAAATGGAAAACTTCAAGGCAACTCAGCGATTATGTATAAATGATGTTGATCCTAGTCAGCCTAAGCAGTCCATCTGTCGACAAGATGTTAAAATGCTTTCTCAATCTATTTTCGATGGAGAACCAGATATATATGCAGGGCAGGAGAATATTATTTATCAGTTTGGTGGAGAGAATACAAAATGTAGATCAATTTCAACCACGACGGTTAGTTAGCCAATGACCAAATGTAGGTCCTAGTCAACCTAGTTTATTTATCAGTCGACAAGATGATGATTTACTTGGTCAATCCATAATTGGCATGACACCAAATATGAATTGTGCAAATGAGAGGAATTTTGTTGATCTATGTATAAAGAGGCGAGTAACAGTTCAAGTCACAGTCGTCCATGATGATCAATTAGCCAGTGGCCAAATGCACGTCCTACTCAGCCAAGGCGATCTTTTAGTTGAAGATTTGGTGAATGTTTTGGCAAATCCATATTTGGCATAACACTAAGTAGTAGTGCAAATGAGGGGAATTTTGTTGATGCATGTCGGACAAAGGCAAGTCACAATTTAGGACATAGCCATCCACAACGATCAATTAGCTAAAGACCAGATAAAGGTACTAGTCAACATAGGCGGTATGTTAATTGTTGGGATTGTCACACCCCGATACCCCCGTTGGAAGGATACCGGAGCGCCACGCGCACAAATCACATACATAAACTCGAGCATGCTCTAAACCGATACATATAATCCTTAAGATGCCAAATTCATATATAAATAATCAAATTGTTTTGCAAAAAAGGATTTGTAAACAATTAACATTTACATACACTAAATAATCCTTTACAAAAATTACATTCCCTAAATTAAACTCCATATACAAAAATACAATGGAAGACAAAATAACTCCAACTAAAGACTTCCAGTGGCCGACCTGCAGATGTCCAACTCCAAAATGAACCTGCCACCTACACGGGAAAAGAGCCCATGCTAAGTGATAACGCTTAGTGGGGAGGAAGAACACATGTATGTACATATAATTGCAATAAACATATATATATATACATAAGCTTAATTATAACAAAAACATATAAACATATACTACTCATGCTATAACAAGTATTTATCATACATATGTATATCGGAAAAGTAGCCATTCATATTCAAGTAGTCAATATTCATATATCAATCTCATGTAACATCCTCCAGAAATAGTCTGATTACTCGCTAACTAGTGGATACGGGTACTAATGATACAAATAGGACACAGTATATCAAGCATATGGAGACATGAGTCTCAAAATATTTTATAATCATGTATACTCGAAGGTATACCGGAGACCGAGGTCTCAAACATCTTATATGACCCAAATGGGCCCCACATGTAACAAATAACATATAGCAGCTGCACTCACACCCTGACCCTTGATAAGCGTTTATCTATCCACTACTATGATTATTAGGCTCAGATAACAACTCAATCATGTTCTAAAATAATGATCATATAATAGAGAATATATCAAGTATAATTATACAATTTCTCGTATACAAGCGTATTAATCAATTTTGAAGACATATAAATCATGTACAAATCTAATTAAGAACATTTAATTCATTAATTAATAGACCATATAAGACAAATCATGTGCCATGTAATGAAAACCCATGTAAAAAGGAGCTTAGAACTGGTTTCAGAAAACAAGGGAGGCCAACAAGTGGGTTACTGACTCGCTCGTGGCAAGAAGTCGCGATCGCGATAGTAGCCGATGAACTGTGTAGGAGAAGAGGACCAGCACGAGTCGTGCGCCAGGTGCCAACTAGTGCTCGGCCAAATCCCACATTCACGAGTCAGACGCCTCCCTCCGACTCATGAAGGCCAAAATCCGACGTTCACGAGTCGGACGCCTCCCTCCGACTCGTGACGGCCAACACTTCACGCTCACGAGTCGGACGTCTCCCTTCGACTCGTGAACGTCTAGCTGAGAGGAGCATGACTCGTGCTCCACATGCCGAGTCGTGCTCTCCTAGGCTGCTGGGCGAAAATCCACCGCGAGAAGGAGAAGAGACGATTCTATCACGCTCGCGACAAGATCGAGTCTCCTCAATCTCTAGGAAATGCAGAAAATAGAGTTTGAAGAAAATCAAAACCCAACTTCACCCAAACCCATATGTCATGCAATTTCATATAAAGGCTTACCTTTTTGCCTCCAAAACACGTTCACAACCATAACAACACAAATCACACAATATTATTACACATTCAAAGGACATTTGTAGAGGTTCAAAACCCAGGAATTTCATCTCATGTTTCATGTATACCCACCTCACATTTTCATGCAAATCATCATCAATTAATAATCATCACAAATCTTATAAATCATATGCACAAAACTATTATACTCATGCATTTCCATGTGCTAAACACACAAATAACCATAACATATAAACTCAAAATACGATCCAAAGTGAGAATGGACAGAACACTTTCAAATAACTTCCAAACAATTATCCACAATTAACTCCCAAACCTGATATGGAGCTTCAAAAATCCACTGTCTTCAAGCTACAACCTTTCCTTTTCCTTTATCCTTCCTCCTCTTTTCATATTCTTGCACAAATCCAATCAAGACAAAACCCAATTAACTCATGCAATCAAAACCATAACCTAATATCAGACCCTTGGAAACAGAAGAAAAAGAAGAACCCCAAGCCAAATAACACAGCCACTAACCTCTTGGATCTCTTCAAATCTCAAAACCCTAGCTCAAGCATCAAAGGACAGCACATACAAAGGAAGAGAGCAAGATAACGTGAGAAGGGAGAGGGCAAAATCAGGTAGCTTCCACGAGAAGCTAAAATTTTCAGCCTTCCCTCTCTCTACTCCTTTCAAATCCCCATTAATGCACCCAACAACCCATCCACATGTCACTCATTCATTGGACCTCTTTTTCATCTTTCTTGACTTTTGCTTCAAGCCCTTGTAAATTCTCTTATAAATCCCTATAAATTACCAATTGATCACTAATAAAATTCTTCCTCTATATACTTTAAATAACTCTTCAATTAAGTCCTTAATCTACTTGCATAAATTACCAAAATACCCTTTTAACAATCCAATTACACACACAATTCTACTAGGCCATATTTGAGATGTGACAGGGATGGTCAAAAGAACGAAAATAAACAGTCAATTAATTTGGGTGGTATAAATGTTTTTATAGATGAAGCTGTATCTATTTCTTAATGATGATCCTAAGGTTGAGACTAGAAACATAAGTGATGATAGTGATGACTTTGAATTTGGTGATGGACGATACTCAGTATATCAATCCATTAGCATCAGTGCATGTCACACGTGGAATGAGAAGGCTAACTGTTGATAATTCCTTGGAAGAATGTAGTGGAGAGACAAACATATCCAACATTAACTTTTCATCACAATACTATACAAACATTGACTTTAATGCTTCACAAGTTGATATGTCAGAAGGTGTTTGTTTAGACACTTGGGATGGTAGCTCAAAGTTATCTGTAGGTTTGGTTTTCAATAGCAAGGATGATGTCAAATCTTGTGTTAAGAAGTACTCTATCATGAGAAATGTGGATTTTAGGGTTGTTGAATCTAAGCAAACATATTGGGTGGTGAGGTGTGCTAAGGCTGAAGATGGGTGCAAATAGAGGTTAAGAGTAATGAGGAAAGAGACAAGTCCTTTCTAGACAATTACAAGATCTAAATATCCACATTCATGCATTTCTCCCAATCTATCATAGGATTATAGACAATTGGGCTCACAGATTATATGCAATTGCATTATTGGGAAGGTCAGTAAAAGCCCTACTTTACCTATTGATATTATTATTATTGCTATAAAAAGAACATTTCAAATTTGAGGTTTCATATTATAAGGATTGGTATGAGAAAGTGAGGGTAATAGAACTTATTTCTGGAAATAACAATGAGTCTTTTGAGATGTTACCAGGTTTTTTACTTGCATTACAACGTCACAATCCAATGTCTGTTTATAATTTTTTGCTGGAAGAAACCCACATTCCAACTTTCATGCAATTTCAAAGGGTTTTTTGGAGTTTCAAACCGGCTATTAATCGGTTGCATTATTGTAAGCCAATTTTGCTGGTAGCAAGCTCTGTCAATAAAAGTAACATATTGTTCCCAATTGCATTTGTTGTTGTTGAGTCAAATAAATCAAGCCTGTCTTGGTTCATTACCTTAATAAGGAAGTATGTGACCTTACACATAGGAATTACAGTTATATCTAATCGACACGCTTGGATAATGGCATTGTTTTGAGATGAATGAAGTGATTGGAAAGAACCTCAAGCTTTTTCACAGGATTTGTTTAGGACACTTCATCAATGTAGACTGTAGATACTGGATCCCGAAACAGTGCAGATCAGGATTACCTAATGATGAAATTAAGTGCCTGTTCATAGGCAAAAAAATTGGAAGTAATGGTTTTTTTTTTTGTCAAAATTTGCTTTTTAAAAATAAAAAAAGATTTTGATTATTATAGTGTTTTAGTCAAAATTATTTTTTTAAAAAAAAATCAGGCGTTTTCAGTCGCCGGCATACACGTTGGCGTTAGGGCAAGCGCGTGGGTGTCGCTCACCCCTTTCGCTTGCCCAGCTCCTCCTGGGCATTTTTTAGGCCAATTGGAGAATTTAATTTTAAAATATTTTTTTTCTTTGGACTTTTAAAATTCTTCAGTTTTTTTTTTTCTGTTTTAATGGGAATTAAATTAATTTAATTGCTTCCTAAAATCTAATTTTTGGGATATAAAAGAATTTTTGGAGAGAGAAATGGGGATTTTTCTTAGGCAAAATTTTCTTCTTTTCTTGTTCTCCAATAGCATTCTTCTAAGGTTACAAGTGGTTTTTTTTCTTAATAAAAAATAATTCTTGAGACAAACAAAATAATTATTTGTTATAGGGAATTTTCTTCATTTTTTAAACAATTTTTTCTTGAGACAAAAAAAAATAATTTATTGTTCTTGAGATTCAAATTTTCTTCTATATTTTTTATTTTTCTAATCTTATTTTTACAAATCAAGACAATAAAATCAATCGTTTTTTTTCATTCTTCAAATTCAATTCTGAGGGTAAGTATTCTGTATTCAATTTTTATATTTTATATTTTATTATTTTTTTATAATTAATTAATAGCCATGTAGATTTTTAGATCTATTATTGATTTTTTTTGTTTTGTGTGATTTTGTTCATAGATTTAACATTCTTTAACATATTTTATTTTATTTTTTTCTTTTTACTTACTTGATTGTTCATCTTTTTTTTTTTTTATTATTATTATTATTATTATTATTATTATTATTATTATTATTATTATTATTATTTATGTTTTTATGTGTGTTGATTTATTAATATATTAATTTATTTATTTTATTATGTCATTTAATTTATTTGTCATTCCTAATGCATTTTATTTATTTTAATTCATTTTTATTATTTTATATGTTTAGTTGTTTTTTTATACTTAATTACTAACATCAATTTTATTTGTGTTTATTTTTTATTTCAATACTTTTTTATTTTTGAGTACTTTTGAAAGCAAATAAGGGAGTCAAGGAGATTTATTTTGGCTGATGTAATATTTTTATTATTTTTTGTATTTTGCTTTTAAGTAATTTGTCATATAATTTGTAATAAATTTATTTTATTTTATGCAAGCCAAAAAGAAAATCATATAAAAATATTTTTATTAATAAATTTGATTTTTTCTAATAAAATGGGACCGATGTCCTAATTTTTAACCAAAAAAATTTCACTTTTAAAAAGAAAAGTTATTTTTTCTCAAATTGGGATCATTCATCCCAATTTTCCTAATAATGACTAAAAATAACTCTTTAATTTTCTAAGTGAAGATGAAGGAACCAATGTTCCTATTTTAAATCAATGCCCCGACATATAAATATTATTTAGTTAGTTAATTTTATTTATTTTTATTTTTTATTTTGGAAAATTGTATTTTTGTACCAGATTTTAATACTTTTTTTTTTTCATTTTGGAGGATTATATTTTGTCTCAATTTTATCTTTTTATTTATTTTCGTAGTTTGCTTTATTATTTTATTACTTTATTTACTGCTTTCTTTTTGTTCTTGATTTGTGCTTTACTTTAAATGCATGACCGCATGAGAAGAGAAATGAAAATTAATATTAAAAAATTATTTATAATTAACCAATGCATTAATAAGAGTGAAGTTCTGAATCTTTCTCTAGTTTAGACCCCGAGGTTAGACGAATTTTTCCAATTTCCTATAAATTGGGTGGCGACTCCAAAATACCTCAAAGGTACCTAAAGGTTTCATGGGATTAGATGAACTTCCCTAATGTTCTATTGGGTAGGGATTCCAAAATATCTCATGTTGCCTAAGATCAAAAGACGCGAACTCTCTCGGGTCCTAAAAATGGGCCCTCCGGGAAGCGATCGGTTCGGCGTGCATCACAGTGGCGACTCCACTAAGGACCTTAAAAATTTGCTCCAAAACTGTCTTGGTTAATAATATAATTGAGTTTTTTATAAATTAAAATTTTATCTCTTTTCGAAAAATTGCATTGCATACATGCTAGAGTCTTAGATCTATGCTAGTTTGGACCCTTATTTTACCCTGGTGCATTCCCGAAGCACGACCCTACATTTACTCAATATAGGAAAGTGTTAAGGGCAATCACCAGCTCAAGTCTAGTACCTTTTGGTATATCAAATAGTGACCCAATCGATCGTTATGGTCATGATGAGCTAGACCCATTGGCAGGGACCATGCTTGGGTAGCCCTAAAGTATCATCACCTATAACTAAAGCTCATATAATGGCAATAGATACTTCTTCTAGGTGAAATGTAGCGTAATACCGTACTTGCTACGTGGGCCATTATATATTGAACAGAATCAATCAAATTAAATAGTCTTTCATCAAAGTCTTTCATGCCCTGATGGGCCCATCTTGATTTAATTGAAGTGTTTAAATACATAATGGCCAAAACCCATATGTATGTACATTAAATAAGAGGTGTTATGTTGCTGGATTTTTGCCGTGCACCATACGCGTCCAATGGATTCCCTATTAACCCTTGAATAAAACTCACCTAGGAAAGAGACCGCACTACCCCGTGTATGGAAGGGACAAGGTTGGAAGGATGTATTTTCTTGCATGTGTTTGTCTATGCTGTATCAGCACGGCCATGCATTGTATTTCGATCATGCATCATCCTAACAAGGTGTATTCTGCAGCCATCATAAATTCATCCTGGTGATTTAGAGGTCCTGACGGTCGGCTAAGAAGGGTTCTACTATTCGGACTACTGGAACTAGTGTCAGATCGGAGTTCAAATTCACTTTTAGACGGTAGTGAGATATTTTCTTCAGATTCATCAGCAAAGACAAGTATGGCTAACCCATCAAGTGAGTCTGATGCAACCCGTGCATTGATTGTCGAAGAAGTGGGAAGGAGGATGGATGAGTTTGAGGCCAAAATGATAGCGATGATGGGCAACCTTGCTACTACCCTAGCGCCACCTACTGGGCAATAACCTGTTACTCTAGTTGGGGGGCAAGAGGAACAAGAGCATGTTAGAGAGGATCATCCTGCGGCAGTTGACCCACCTGCGGTAGGACCTAAAGTGCCAGCACATGTAAAGCGCAGAGAAGCTCCTAAATCTAAGAATGACTTATGGGAAGAGGAGCAAGAGGAGCCAATGGTAATAAAGGGAAAGTCGCCCAAGCTGGAGGAAGCGATGTGGAGAAAGGAGGAGGAGAAGTTAGAGGCCATGAAAAGAATGTTGACTATGGGAAATGGAATGAACCCTAAAGATCGGGAGGTGACGATATAATCCCCCAGAACTTTAAGATGCCTGATATCCCTAAGTTCGATGACACTTTTGACCCTGCGGCGCACATCAAACAGTACTCACTAGTAATGAAGGGGATGACCCTAACTAGAAAGCAGAAGATAGAGTACTTCTACCTAAGTCTTACAGGGGCTGTAATTGACTGGTACCATGGGTTGGACAGAAGGTCCAAAGAAGATTGGGACTTGTTGATCGAAGAGTTCCTAAGGCAATATGATTGCAGTACCAGGATGGATATCATGCTGAAGGATCTAGAGTTGCTGCAACAGAAGTCCGAAGAGTCTTTTCACGAGTATCTCATTCGATGGAGGAATCGGGTTAAAAGTGAAGCGTAAACCTGATACTCCTGATTAAATCCTATTATTCATTAGGAATGCCAGCCCATACCTGAGAGATGGGTTAAAAATGAAAGGGCTGAAGGATTGAGAGTCTTTAAAAGACATCACCATAGAGGCAAAGAATAAGTACATGGCAAAAAGGGCAAGCAGTGAAGCTTTTATCAAAAAGGGCTATAGCAATCAGGGGGCGAATAAGTCGGTAGGCTCTAACAGTGGCAGCAGAACTGGGAAGACGGCTGAGGTGTCGGCTACAAGGGTGAACTAGAGGTACTTTTTGAATTTGGGTTGACCTTTATCGTGGGTGTTGAAGAGACTGATAAAGGAGGGGAAGCTGCAACCCCTGCCTCCCAGGATAGCCAGAACCCAAGGACAGCTAGGGCATAAAGATAATGAGTATTATGTATTCCACCAGCACACTGGGCATATAACAGACCATTGCACAAGGTTGTGATGCGAGCTGAACCCCGGGAGGCCCCAAAGACCCGCTCTTAGGGCTTTTGGGATGAGGTTCATAAAAACTTGTAAGAAATTACAATTGCATCCATTTTGGGCAACAAGGAGGTTTCTTGGAGTCGCCACCCAATAGAACATTGGGAAAAGTCGTTTAACCTTAGTGAGCCTAAGACAGCGCTGCTATGACCATTTTAGGCCAGCCGGGGGTGTCTTGGAGGCCCCACCCTAATAGAACATTAGGATGGCCCTCTCGCCTCGCACTTGGACAAACCAGAGGTGTCTTGGAGGCCCCACCTTAATACAACATTAGGATGGCCCTCTCGCCTCGTGGAGCCTAGGACTATGCAAGTTGAGCCTTTTTTCAGGACACAAAAGGTATCTTGGAGGCCCTACCCCAATAGAACATTGAGATGGCGCTCTCGCCTCGTTGAGTCCAAAGACCAGAGAAGGTTCGGGACTTCCCATTTATTCATACCTTGGTTAAGTTTATACTTGAGTTTTGAAATAAAAACTATGGGCGGAATACAACCCCCAATATAAAATAAATGTAAATCATACATAAAACGGGGTATTTATTAAGAGTGAGGACATTGGTCCTCGCATTTATAGTTAAAGAAAATGATTTTAAAGTGGCAATTTATTTGGATGAAAACTAGGACATTGGTCCCATTTTAATAAGAAAAATCCAATTTATTTATAAAAATATTTTTGTGCGATTTTTAATTAAACGTGCATAAAATAAATGATTTCATTAATAATTACATGACAAATAAATTAAAATACAAATAAAGGAAAAATACTAAAAACAAAAAAAATAATAACTCTCCGGATCTCCTCATTCGCTTGCAAATGTGCTCAAACAAGGAAGAATAAAGATTAAAACAAAAAAACAACACAAAACAAATTAATGTTAGTATCAAATCAAGAAAATTAATTAAACATATAAAATAATAAATGATAGATTAGAATAAATAAAATATGCATTATGGATGACAAATAAATTAAATGACATATTAAAATAAATAGTATTAACATATTAATAAATTAACACAAATAATAATAATAATAATAATAATAATAATAATAATAATAATAATAATAATAATAATAATAATAATAATAATAATAATAATAGAAATGAAGAATAAACAATTAAATAAGATAAAGTAAAAAGAATATTAGAGATGTTAAATCTATATATAAAATCATATAAAATAAATAAAAACACAATAAATATAAAAATCTACATTATTACTAATTAAATATGAAAAAAAATAAATAAAAGAAAAATAAAATTAAGAGATCGAGTATAGAATGTTTACCCTCAGTTTTTGGATTTGGTGGAATAGAGAAGATGATTGATTTCCTTATTTTGATTCACAAAGTAGAAATAAAAATAATAAAAATTGGAATTTTATTCCAAAAGAAAATTGCTAAAAAAAATAATAGAAGAAGAAATTAATTTTTCAAGAACAAAAAATTGATTTCTTTGTCTCAAGTATGTTTATTGATTAAAATTATAAAAAAAATTGAAGAAAAGAAATTTAATTCCTAAGAACAAAGAATTATTTTCTTTGTTTCAAGAAATTATAATTGATAAAAAAACAAATCTCAAGAACAAATAATGATTTTCTTTGTCTCAAGAAAAATTTTTGATTAAAAATTAAATTTTTAACCTTAAGAATTTTTATTTGGAGAAGAAAAAATGAATAAAGTGTAGAGGGAATTCTTGGAGAAGAAGAAGAAAATAAAAATCAAGATTTTTGATGCAAAATGAATTCCCCTTTATTTCTTTCCCAAATTTTCTATTTAAATGAATAAAAATGGAAAAAACCATTATTTAAGGAAGAAAATAGGATTTTTATTAAATTTCCCTTAATTTGGGTTCAAAAAAGGAAAAACCATTAAAAATCCCAAACAAAATGTGAAAAGTCAAAGAAAATAAAGAAAAACGGAAAAAACGGACGAAAAACACGTTTGCGGCAGACCAGGTGCGACCGACGCCCGTTGGTGCGTGTGACGGGCGTCAGCGCTCGCGTGCTCTCGCCTAGCGTGAGCTCGCAAGCTTGTGCCCCGCGCGCAGGGGCTGCGCGCTGCTTGCTGCGCCCACGCACCTGCGGGCTGGTGCCCCGCGCGCCTGCAGGATATCGCAGTGCGTGGCCGATTTTTTTTTTTTTAATTTTTAAATTTTTAAATGTAACTAAAAAACACTAAAATTTATACACTCCATTTTTCAAAATTAATTTTTAAAATATTTTTATTATTTTTTTATCCTAAAATGTAAATTTGACAAGAAAATCATTACTTTCAACCTTTTCACCCGTGAATAGGCAATTTATCATCATTGGGTAACTCTAATCTAGGCTGACTCAGGATTCGGTTTCTACAGTTGCCCCCAGTTTTGGGGGAATCTAGTACACTAGTGTCTGGATGAGCCTAAACTCAGAGAAAAAAAAAGACACGTACTTGAGGTAGCTGTCTTCTTGAACTGGGTGATGCTTTTGTTGTGGTGGTTGTCGCCATATTCTCGGCGTATTATCCTTTGTTGAAGTGGTAGTGCCGTGGTCGTGCTAACCTTCCATAGAATGGTACTACCGCCATCGTGCTAACTCTTCTGAGATTTAAAGCGGTAGTGTCGTGATCGTGCAAACCCTCTGTGGAGTGGTTGTGCCATCATCGTGCAAACCCTTCTGAAGTGGTAGTGCCATGATCGTGCAAACCTTCCGTGGAATAGTAGTACCGCTATCGTGCAAACCCTTATGGGATTTGAAGCAGTATTGCCGTGATCGTGCAAACCCTCTGTGGAGTGGTAGTGCCGTCATCGTACAAACCCTTCTGAGATGGTGCCCCCTGAGAGGTCTTTGGCTGGCTGGCTGCCCCCTAAGAGGTCTTTGGCTGGTTGGTGCCCCCTGAGAGGTCCTAGGTTGATCGGCTGCCCCCTAAGAGGTCTTCAGTTGATCGCCCCCTGAGAGGTCTTCGGTTCACCGCACCCTGAGAGGTCTTCGGATGGTTGCCTCCTGAGAGGTCTTCAGTTGATCGCCCCCTGAGAGGTCTTCGGTTGGTTGCCCCCTAAGAGGTCTTCGGTTGATCGCCCCCTGAGAGGTCTTCGGTTGATCACCCCCTAAGAGTTCTTTGGATGGTTGATGCCCTCTGAGAGGTCCTTGGTTGATTGACTGCCCCTAGAGAGGTCTTCGGTTGATCGCACCCTGAGAGGTCTTCGGTTCACTGCCCCCTGAGAGGTCTTTGAATGGTTGCCCCCTGAGAGGTCTTCGGTTGGTTGCCACCTGAGAGGTCTTCGGTTCACCGCCCCCTGAGAGGTCTTCGGATGGTTGCCCCTTGAGAGGTCTTCGGATGGTTGCCCCTTGAGAGGTCTTCGGTTCACCGCCCCCTGAGAGGTCTTCGGATGGTTGCCCCCTGAGAGGTCTTCGTTTGATCGCCCCCTGAGAGGTCTTTGGATGGTTGGCTACCCCTTGAGAGGTCTTCATTTCATCGCCCCCTTGGAGGTCTTTGGATGGTTGGCTGCCCCCTGAGAGGTCTTCAGTTCATCGTCCCCTGGGAGGTCTTTGGATCTGAGAGGTCTTCGGGTCATCGCCTCCTGGAAGGTCTTTGGATGGTTGGCTGCCCCTTGAGAGGTCTTTGGTTCATCGCCTCCTGGGAGGTCTTTGGATCGTTGCCCCCTGAGAGGTCTTCGGATGGTTGGCTGCCCCCTGAGAGGTCTTCGGTTGATTGCCCACTGAGAGGTCTTCGATTCACCGCCCCCTAAGAGGTCTTCGGATTGTTGCCCCCTGAGAGGTCTTCAGTTCATCGTTGTATTGGTATTTGGACTGATGTCATCACCCCCCTTTCGTCGGTGTCCGTACCGAATCTCCCTTTCTGTAAAACTTAGAAGGCCAGATATGCAGGAAAAATAAGCATGCACGTGAAATGTATGTGCCATGTAGCGATGCAGGATAAGAATTCATCTAAGTGGACTTGGGGGCGACAGTCGGTTTGGTCGTAATTTGCAGCAGGATCGGTTCCCTTTGAAATTGCCTTCGAATTTTATGCTTTTGGGGATTATGAGGTTCTCATTTGAAACCTGCAGTCATTCTTTTAAGGTAGTGCATCCCTTGCGGATTTTCACACTAGCTTTTTTTAGCGGAAAATGCATCCTTTTCGAATTTTTACATAACCTTGTGCCTTATTTTTTGCCTGGAATGGACCCAACCCAATCCAGCGGCTTTTATTCATTTCATTTTTTATAGGATAGACTGCCTGTTTCCAGGTTTTCACCCTGCTCTTTGGCCTAACTTTTGCTTAGAGCGCCAATTACGGTTTTCATCTCTAACGGCTTTTTTTTTTGGCTGAAGTTGTTACTAGAGATTTTTCAGGCGTGATCGGCATGTACTTATATCTTAAATCATGGTTGTCTGAGCTTGATTATTCTCATGATGGTGCTGTAGAATTTCCTTCACGGTTGATAGTAGGATGAGTCGGATGAAGGACCCGAGTGGTGAGAGTAGCAGTAATGTGCTAGACAATTTTGAGTATGCAAAACGAATTGTTCTGATCATTTCAACATATTATGGCATAAATGCATATGTTTAGTTTGATTTTATTACAAATGATCATTATTTGGCATTAATCTCAAAAATACAAAACCTCATCTAATCTCGGGATAGATCCTGTAAGCATCAAACTCCTGTTATCAATCAGCCCTCTCGGGTTTTCATGATTGAAGATTTTTCTCTCAGCCCTTTTTTTCTCTTTTTTTTTGTTGTTATTTTTTGTTTTTTGTTTTTTTTTTTGATTCTTTTCCATGAACCCTTCTTCAGTCCATCTGTGTTGATTGAACTTGATTTCATCTTCGTTAGGTAGGGAGGCTGCTCTTCCTGACGATGGTTCTTTTTAGCATCAAAGTCTTATTCTTGGCCCTTGTGCAAACTGGCTAAAGTAGTGAGTTTCTTCGCTTGAATCCTAGGCGTAAAAATCTGTATCTTCCTTTTGTTGGCTTTGGGTGGCTCAATTTTTGAAGTAACCTTTAATAGTTGAGATGGGGTTATACATTGGTCTCAAATGGTTCAGGATAAAACTATAGTTTAGGACAGGACTTTGGTTTTTTTTTTCATTTTTTTTTTGCTTTTTTTTTTTACAGTAATGACTTGTCCTTCTAAGTTTGGCTATAAGGTTCCATGCTTTACTCATGTTGGTCTCATATAATTAAAGGTCGGTCTTGATTGGCTTTGGGGTAAACATCTCAAATGATTGGGAGGAAAGGAATCATAAGAGCTTGGTCCTAATGAGCTATATATTTCTTGTGAAGGTCCAAAGTTTCATCTATCTAACTTCTAATTTGATTTTGTTTGGCTGTACTATATGCGTCCTAGATGTTGAGCATGCAAAGGAATGGCTTTTTGAAATTCTGCTCGTCATCATGTTGGCATGTTGAAGCAGCGTCGCCCCCACAATGTCTTTATCAATTATCAGCATATCATTCCATGTCAAGGCAAAGGCTCCCCCCTTTTTTCTTTTTGTTTTACTTATTTATATCTCTCAGAAATTTCCTCTCTTCAGGAGTTATATCAGATGCTATCAAGATTTTCTTCGGATTTTTCAAAGTTTCGAGATTAGATCCAGTCATATTAGTTGAATTAATATAAAAAATGAATGTATCATGATCATGTGAAATGAAATTATTAGAAACACCATACAAATAAGCAAAAATTATTCATTTTATTGAAATAACCAATCATTGCAAATATTGTCATAAAAAGTTCTTGGAATCAAGCATCTAAAAGCGTTATCTTTTTCACCACTCTCACTAGTGGATTAAGAAGACCCGATCATATTCGTGGTGGAGGGACTGCATTGTAGCCTGCCTTCTTCTTTTTCTCTCTCTTCTCAGGATTCGTGATCTGATTGGTGTCAATAAGATCTTGGATCTTATTCCTCAAAGTTCGGCAGTAATCTGTCAGGTGCCCAGTGTGCTGATGGTAGGCACAGTACTGGTCATCTCTGTGCCCTGGCTGTCCCTGATTCATAGTTGGCCTAGGCGTCGAAGGTCGCAGCTTGCCCTCTTTCATCAGTCTCTCTAATACCCATGATAGAGAATGGCCTAAGTCAGAGTAGTACCTCTGACCCTGTCTAACCTCAGTAGCTGAAACTTTGGCCATCTTACCATTTCTGTTATTACTGCTCCCGGCACCACCTGATTTATACCCTGACTGGTTCCCATAACCTTTCCCAGCAAAGTTATTTTGGCTTGCTTTCTTTGCTAGGTAAGCTCCCTCAGCCTTTACAACAATGTCTTTAAGTGACTCCCAATCTCTGAGCCCCTTAAAGCTGAGCAAGTCCCTCAGGTAAGGGCAGGAGTTTCTGATAAATAGTCTGATTTGGTCAGCAGTGTCAAGCTTTCAATTTATCTCCATAACTCTATATCTCCACCTGGTGAGGTATTCATGGAATGACTCGTCACTCCTTTGCTGTAAAAGTTCAAGGTCCTTTAGAGTGACCTCCATTCTAGTGCTGCAGTCGTACTGCTTCATGAACTCTTTGATCAAAAGGTCCCTGTCCTCCTTGGACCTCCTGTCCAACCCGTGGTACCAGCCTACTGCCAGACCCAACAGACTAAGGCAGAAATATTTCACCTCCTGTTTCTTGCTCAACCCTGTGCCTTTTATTACCAGGGTATACTGCTTGATATGTGCAGATGGGTCCGAAGTACCATCGAACTTTGGCAGCTCAGGCATCTTGAACCTTTGGGGCAACAACTCTTCATCTCCCAGATCTCTATCTTCAGGGTTGATCCCCTTTCCAGCTGATAACATACGGGTGATCGCCTCAATCTGCTGTCTCATCCCTCTCATAGCATCATCCTCCACCCTGGGTGCTCTACCCCTTACAGCTTGATGGACTATTGGCTCCTCATCTTCCTCCTCCATTATGAAATCCTCATTAGGATTGGGGATCCTTTCCCTTCTTGGCTCAACAGGCACAGCAGCTCTATACTCATTAACAGGTTGATGGGCAGCAACTCCAAAGAAAGGAACCTCCCCGCTAGCAGGCGGTTCGACTTGCCCCCCAGCATGGACTATTGGTGGTTGTGGAGCGACAGGTGGCTGTGGAGCAGCAGGTGCTTGTGGAGCAGGAGGATGAGCAATCCTTTAAGCCATGGCGCCCATCATATCTAGCATCCTCCATTCAAAGTCCTCTAGTCTCTTAGCAAGGTTTTGGGTGGTTAAAGCTCCAGTTTTTTCTGCCATTAATTATTCTAAAGAGGATTCACTGATTGATGAGAGTGACTCAGAATCCCAATCAGACACTAATTCTGGCAACTCAAAGAGCAGATTTGTCCTCACCAGCAGACCGTTGGAACCTCTAGTCCACTTAGATGGATCTATGATGGCTGAAAATTTTAAATTGTTAGAATGATGCATGAATGACATATACAATGCATGATCATGTGTTATGCAACATTTGCAACCACATACAAGTAAGTAGATCCTTCCAACCTTATTACTCCAATATGAGATAATGCGGCCTCTTTCCTAGGTGGGCTTGATTCATGGGTTAACAGGGAACCCAATGGACATGTATGGTGTTCGGCGAAAAACCAGCAGCATAACATCTCTTATCTAATGTGCATACATATGAATTTTGGCCTTTATGTATTTAAACATTTCAACTAAATTAAGATGGGCTCACTGGGGAATGAAAGCCTTTGATAAAAGACCATTTAATTTGGTTGATTTTGTTCAATATATAATAGCCCACATAGCAAGCACTGTATCAAGGTACATTTCACCTAGGGAAAGTATCTATTGCCATTACATGAGATTTGGTCAAAGGTGATGATACTTTAGGGTTATCCAAGCATGGTCCCTGCCAATGGGTCTAGCTCATCACGAGCATAATGACTGATCGGGTCTCCATGTAATATACCATGATGGTGCGAGGCTTGGGCTGGTGATTATCCTTAACACTTCCTTACATTGAGTGAACGTAGGGTTATATTTTAGGAATGCACCGGGGTAAGAATAGGGACCAAACTAGCATAGTTCTAAGGCTCTAATGAAATGCAATGCAATTTCAAAAAGGGATAAAATTTTTAAATTAAAACTTAATTATACATTTTAACCAAGGTACTTTCGAAGCGAAGTCTCTTATGTTCCCAGTTGAGTCGCTACTGTGATGCGCGCCGAACCCCAGGAGGCCCCGAAGACCCGCTCTTAGGGATTTTGGGATGAGTTTCATAAAAACTTATAAGAAATTACAAGTGCATCCATTTTGGGCAACAAGGAGATTTCTTGGAGTCGCCACCCAATAGAATATTGGTAAGGGTGGTCTAGGCTCAGTGAGCCTAAAACAACGATGCTATGTCCATTTTGGGCAAGCCGGAGGTGTCTTAGAGATCCCACCCTAATAGAGCATTAGGATGGCCCTCTCGCCTCGCATTTGGGCAAACCAGATGTGTCTTGTAGGCCCCACCCTAATAGAATATTAGGATGGCCCTCTCGCCTCGTGGAGTCTAGGACTATGCAAGTTAAGCCTTTTTTCTAGACACAAGAGGTATCTTGGAGGCCCCACCCCAATAGAATATTGAGATGGCTCTCTTGTCTCGTTGAGCCCAAAAACCAGAGAAGGTTTGGGACTTTCCATTTATTCATACCTTGGTTAAGTTTATAATTGAGTTTTGAATTTAGCGTTTTATCCCATTTCTCATTCATTTTGATGCAATAATTAAAGCGCAGATCAATCACATACATAAAAGCGATAAAAAGCAAGATTAAAATAAGGTAAAAAGAAATACAATAAATTACAACAAAACTAGAGGCGGAATACAACATCCAATATAAAATAAATGTAAATCATACATAAAACGGGGTATTGATTAAGAGTGAGGACATTGATCCTCGCATGCATAGTTAAAGAAAATGATTTTAAAGTAGCAATTTATTTGGATGAAAACTAGGACATTGGTCCCACTTTAATAAAAAAAATCCAATTTATTTAACAAAATATTTTTGTGTGATTTTTAATTAAACGTGCATAAAATAAATGATTTCATTAATAATTACATGACAAATAAATTAAAATACAAATAAAGAAAAAATACTAAAAATAATTAAAATAATAACTCTCCGGATCTCCTCATTCACTTGCAAATGTGCTCAAATAAGAAAAAATAAAGATTAAAACAAAAAAAAAAAACACAAAACAAATTAATGTTAGTATCAAATCAAGAAAATTAACTAAACACATAAAACAATAAATGATAGATTAGAATAAATAAAATATGCGTTATGGATGGCAAATAAATTAAATGACATATTAAAATAAATAGTATTAACATATTAATAAATTAATAATAATAATAATAATAATAATAATAATAATAATAATAATAATAATAGAAATGAAAAATAAACAATTAAATAAGATAAAGCAAAAAGAATATTAGAGATGTTAAATCTATATATAAAATCACATAAAATAAATAAAAACACAATAAATATAAAAATCTACATTATTACTAATTAAATATGAATAAAGATAAATAAAAGGAAAATAAAATTAAGAGATCGAGTTTAGAATGTTTACCCTCAGATTTTGGATTCGATGGAATAGAGAAGATGATTGACTTCTTTGTTTTGATTCACAAAATAGAAACAAAAATAATAAAAATTGAAATTTTATTCCAAAATAAAATTGCTAAAAAAAATAATAGAAGAAGAAATTAATTTTTCAAGAACAAAGAATTGATTTCTTTGTCTCAAGTATGTTTATTGATTAAAATCGTAAAAAAAAAATGGAAGAAAAGAAATTTAATTCCTAAGAACAAAGAATTATTTTCTTTATTTGAAGAAATTATAATTGATAAAAAAATAAATCTCAACAACAAAGAATGATTTTATTTGTCTTAAGAAAAATTCTTGATTAAAAATTGAATTTTTAATCTTAAGAATTTTTATTTGGAGAAGAAAAAATGAATAAAGTGTAGAGAGAATTCTTGGAGAAGAAAAAGAAAAGAAAAATCAAGATTTTTGATGCAAAATGAATTTCCCTTTATTTCTTTCCCAAATTTTCTATTTAAATGAATAAAAATGGAAAAAACCATTAATTAAGGAAGAAAATAGAATTTTTATTAAATTCCCCTTAATTTGGGTTCAAAAAAGGAAAAAACCCTTAAAAATTCCGAAAAAAATGTGAAAAGTCAAAGAAAATCAAGAAAAACGGAAAAAATGGGCGAAAAACACGTTTGCGGCAGACCAGGGGCGATCGTTGCTCTGCGCGCTGGCCCCCCGCAGCGAGCGCCAAAATTTTTTTTTTTAAAAAATTTTTAAATCTAACTAAAAAAACTAAAATTTATACACTCCATTTTTCAAAATTAAATTTTAAAATATTTTTATTATTTTTTTATTCTAAAATGCAAATTTGACAAGAAAATCGTCACTTTCAACTTTTTCGCTCGTAAATGGGCAATTTATCATCATTGGATAACTCTAATCTAGGCTGACTCAGAACCTGATGTCTACAAGGCTGAGGCACCAAATTCAGGATTTGATCGATAGTAATCCTGAATAAAGGGAGAGTAAGAAGAAGTCCAATTACAGTGTCATACCGCCACCTGTCTTCATGATTGGGTCCAGTCTACCTGAGTGGTATGTATTGCAAGACTTGTATGGTAATGAGTACGTCGCTATCACTTGCCCTGACGCGAGTGAAGAAGGGATTTCCGTGACGATGATAGATTGTTGGTCCACTAGTGATAGTGGAGAAGAAGATGAAGAAGAAGAGAAAGGCAAAAAATTTATGGATTCGTGGGATTCAGATGAAGAGGGAAAGAGAGTTGGGACTGTAACAAGAAGTGAGAGAGTGGTTCCAGAAGTCAAGAAATCATAGGACCCAGTGCAAGCACTTATAGAAAAGGAGCCGGAAGAGAACTCCATAATGAAATAGCTGAAAAAGGTCGCGGCTCAAATATCCATTTGGGACTTTTTGAGACAATCCCCTTCACACAGGCAGATGTTAGTTGATGTCTTGTGTGAGTCTACTGTGGCCACCACAATTTCACCATCTGAGTTACTAAACCTTGTTAAGGGGGGATCAAGAGAGAGTTTGGTATACTCTAATGCTGACTTACTAGCTGAAGGCCGCAATCACAATCGGCCACTGTATATCAAGGCACAAATTAATGATAAGTACACTGCTTGTGTTATGGTTGATGATGGCTCGTCCATAAATGTCTGTCCTTTAGTTGCACTTCAGGCTTTTGGGTTAGATGAAAGTATACTGAGCAAGTCTGATTTGACCATTACAGCTTATGATTACTCTCAAAGGCAAAAGTCAGGAACTTTCAGAGCTCTAGTTAAGACTGATCCTATTGAAGCTAGGATGCATGAGTTGCATGGGATTAGTAATTTCTTTTGTACTTTTTTTTTTTGCTTTTCCTTTATTTTTTCGGTTTTGTATTGTAATAATAATAATAAAAAATTTTCCCAAGTTGATATAAAAATTCACCAAAAATTTTATACAAATAAAATAGGGCTTTTCTAAATAAAATGGATCGATGTCCAATTTTCTCCTCAAAATGACACATAAAGAAAGAGTTCTTATTTTCGTCAAAAATGCGATCACTCATCCCTCTTTTCCTAAAACTTGTTTAATAACTCTTCATTTTTTTTAGAACATGCATGCGAGAACCAATGTTCTAATTTGAATGAATTTTTCGTTTTATATATGTTTATTTTGTTATTTTTGGACTATTTTATCTTATTTTTTATAGCTTTCTTTACGTGCTTGTATTGCGCTTTTTTTTTTTTTTTGTAAAACCGTGTGAGAAAAGAAGTAGGAAGTTAATCTTAAAAACTCATTTATATAAAAATTAACTAAGCAATAAGTAAGAGTGATGTCCCGAACCATCTCTGGTTTTGGTTTCATAAGGTTAGAACAACTTTCCAATATTTTATTGGGTGGCGACTCTATAATACTTGCCTTGTGGTGCCTAACTGACGCCTTTGTAGGTTGATCGCCAATAATGGAATAGGGATGCCCCTGTCTATTGTAAAGCGACAAATTTTCACTAGTTTAATGAAACTTCTTGGACCCTAAACGCGGGCCTTCAAGGTTGTCGGGATTCGGCGCACATCACAGTCAGTAACTACAATACAACCCACAGGAATCCTATAATAAAAAAACTGCTATACAAGACCAGCAAGCAAAAACATTTCTATTTTATTTGTCATATATATTATTTATTAGGTGTACGTATGGTTGAGTTGTTTTTATATTCTAATTATGAATCTTTATTGGTGTAGGTAATAACTTTCAAAGGTAAAAGTTCATGCAGTGCATGGACGAATTTAAACTGCTTGACCAAGATTCTTACAATTGGGCAATGAGGATATTATTGGAATGATGAACATTATCCAACCATATCACGACTAATATTGATGAGAGTGTGAATAATGCTTTGAAATGGTGTTTGTATGATGCTAATCACTATAATTGTTAAGCATGTTTTTGTTTGGTTGGTAAAATTTTATGATCAATGAAGAGGGCTTTACATGTCAAAAATGGCAGAAGGAATGTGGTTCACCCTAATATACATAGAAGTTATTAGTAAAGGTGCTGTAAAAGCTTGAGGACACAAGGTGGTTAAGTATAACACATGGTATAAACTATTCTGCATTATAACATGTGGTGCACCAGTGAGCAACATCAAAGAAAATACATACATATTGAGTCCATATAAGTGTGAATATGAGTGCAATAAGTTTCAAGAAACAAAAATGTCTTGTTCATATGCCATCGCTCTATGCATGCACATTCATCTTGACATGTTCTCATTTTTTGATAAGTGTTATATTATAGTTGATGCACTCAAATGCTATAGAGGAGAATTTGACTGATGGCTTATAAAGCATATTGGCCTAAATACTATGGACCAAAATTTATCCCTAATATGGAAATACATAGGAAGAAAGGGCAGCTTAAAATAACTCGAATTTGCAATGAGATGGATAGGCGTAAACATGCGAAAATATTGGACATAACAAAAAACATGTATGAGTTCAGATGGATCATCTAATCAAGCTTTTAGAGTTTGAGATATTTCAGTAGTATAAACATTGTGTAATATAAGCATGTGTAATACTATTGTGTAATTTAGAGTATGTTTATTAATATTGTGCAATATAAGAATAATATTATGTAATCATATTGTGTAATATATCATGTGTAATAATATTGTGTAATATATGTAATCAATAATTAAAATAAAAGTTTGATTAAGTCTTATGTTACAATCAATTCAAAATATCCACAAATATAACATCATTAATATCTCATACTACGAGATTAGTTGTTTGGTCTTTCAATTTGAGCATCCATTTGTTATGTGTTAAGGTCTTCAGGTTGAGGCATGACATCATTGTAGCCTCTACTATATAATGGTTTATCTGCTAAACCCTTAGTAGTCGTAACAATTGGATAAAATAAAAATTTATTAAAAAAAATCATCATGTTGCTTGTTGTGACCCATTTTTCCATGTATGTTGTAAAATTTATGTTTTCCTTTCGATATACTTACATTCAAATCAACATTGAATCTAGATGGCCCCGCTTGATATTCATAACATCTTGATGCACCAACTAGAGTTTCATAAAATTCTTACTGATCAAATAAAGCCGTACTAAATGAACTAGAACTATTTTGAAAATGAAATGTCCATGACAAAGGTTGAAGGACTTGGTGTACTCAAGGATGAATAGGAATAGATGCAACAATAATCCGTCTTTCTCCTATTCCTCTCTTACTACGTCTAGACCTACGAAAATCTCCGTACAGGTGTGTGACGCGTGCCGAACCCGATCATTTCCCAGGAGGCCCGCTTTTAGGATCCAAGAGGATTTGTGTCTTTTGATCTTGGGCAACATGAGATATTTTGGAATCCCTACCCAATAGAATATTGGGGAAGTTCATCTAATCCCATAAAACTTTTAGGTACCTTTGAGCTATTTTGGAGTCGCCACCCAATTTTTAAGAAATTGGGAAAGTTCGTCAAACCTCGGGGTCTAAACTAGAGAGTAATTCGAAATTTTACTCTTATTAATGCCTTGGTTAATTATAAATGGATTTTTGATATTAAATTTCCATCTCTTTCTCACACGAGGTGCATTAAAATTAACGTGCATATCAAGCATAAAAAAATGATAAAGTAAATTATAAAATAAAAATAAAAGATAAAATTGGGACAAAAATACAATCTCCCAAAATGAAAAGAATTAAAATCTGGGACAAAAATACAATCCCCCAAAATAAAACTAAAACAATAAAATTAACTAACTAACATTCATAAATCAGAACATTTATTTAGAATAAGAATATTGGTTCTTTCATGTTCACTTAGAAAATTGAAGAGTTATTTTTTTGGTGAATATTGAGAAAACAGGAATTAATGATTACATTTTGAGAAAAATTAACTTTTCTTTTTAAAAATGAGATTTTATTAGTTAAAAATTAGGACATTGGTCCCATTTTATTACAAAAACTCAATTCGTTAATAAAATATTTTTTTGTGATATTCTTTGTGACGTGCATAAAATAAACTAAATTTATTACAAATTACATAATAAAATAAATAAAAGCAAAATAATAAAAATAATAAAAAAATGATAAAATCAACCAAAAGGACGCTTTCGAATTTCCATGGATCCCCATTTGCCATTGAAAATGCTCACACAAAAATAAGAATTGTACACACAATAAAAAAACAAAATAAAAATAATGTTAGTAAAATAATCTAAAAAATCAATTAAATTAAATAAAATAATAAAAATAAATTTTATCACATAAAATAATGAAATATTAAATAAACATGATAAAATAAAATTGAAATCACACAAAAAACATTCAATGCAAAATATGGATCGAAAAATAAGAAAACAGAATAAAATAAATTAAAAAGGGAAAAGAAACAAAAAAGACAAAGAAAGGAGTGAGGGGCGGCCTGGCCACGAGAGGCAGGCTGGCCGCCTCTCACCTTCTTCCTACCCCTCGCGGACAGGAACAATGGTGGAGCCAAAAAATCCTCTTTTCTCTAAAATTCTTAACAAAATTGCAATTTTATATAGTTTTACATGATTTTACGCCATTTTAATATGAAAAACAACTAAATTAACTCAAATAATAAGCAAAAAAATAACAAATCAAATAAATTGATCACATAAAACAACATTCAAGATGTGCGAAAAAGGTGAAAAAATAAAGAAAAATAATAAAAGAATACAATTAAACCCATATTTACCCTCAGAATTATCAATATATCAAAGATAGATCATAAATTTTTTCCTTGTCAACAATCCAAAAATTTGAAGAAGAAAAATTGAGAAGAAAAAAGTTTGTCTTTTTTCCTTCAAAAATCACAGAAAAAACTTTTCCCCATTTTTTCCTTGTTTTTCCCTTTCTTCGTTCAAAAAACCTCCCTTTCTCGTCCCAATCAATCCAATTTAATCCCCATTTTTAAGTTTGAAATGGAAAAAAAAAACGGATGTAACATTTGAATTAAATTAAAAAACTGCCAAAAAATTAATTTCGAACGAAAAAAGGTGCCCAAGGATCGCTGGTAGGAGAGGGGTGCCCTGCCCCTGGCTAGGGGCGGGCTAGCCAGGTGAGGTGCGGCCTGCCCTGGGCGAGGGGCGGGCTGCCCAAGTGAGGGGCGCCCACCCTCCTCGTGCCGCAAGCCTAAAAATTCTTTTGTTTTTAACAATTTTGACAAAAAACTATCACTTCCAACCTTCTTTTTTTAATTTTTAATATATATATTTTGTATTTAGTTTTAAAAAGTAATTTTGACAAGAAAACTATCACTTCTAACTTTATTTTTGCCTGTGAACAAGCACTTAATTTCATCATTAGGTAACCCTGATCTAGGCTGCCTCGGGACCCGGTGTCTACAGTTGCCTCCAATTTTGGGGAGACTAGTGCATGAGTGCCTAGGTGAGCCAAAATTCAGAAGAAAGGAAAGGAGCGCATACCTAAGGCTGCCACCTTCTTGCTGTGTTGATGGAGTTGTGGCGGGTTTGACTAACGCTGGCTTGTTGACATGTTAAGCTATGCTCTTGGTGGCTAATTGACGTCGCCTTGTTGGCTTGTTACATTTTCGTTGGGCTGATGCTGGATAGATGCCCCCTAAAGAGTTGATTGCTCCCTGGAGAATGATGTCGTGATCTGTATCGTGAATATCATCCTCTTGGATTGCACCGAGTTACTGACAAGACTACGAAGTGCGGTCATTCTTGAATTTCACTGTGCTATTAACCCAGCCATACAGTGATTGTTATCCTCTTGGATTTCACTGAGTCATTTCAGACTTACAAAATGCAGACATCATCCTCTTGGATTGCACGAAGTGATCTCAAAATTACAAAATACAGACATCATCCTCTTAGATTGCACCGAGTCATCTCAGACTTACAAAATGCAGACATCATCCTCTCGGATTGTACCGAGTTATTTCAGACTTATAAAATACAGACGTCATCATCTCGGATTGCACCGAGTCATCTCAAACTTATGAAATGCAGGCATCATCCTCTTAAATTGCACCGAGTTATCTCAGACTTACAAAATGCAGACATCATCCTCTTAGATTGAACCAAGTCATCTCAGACTTACAAAATGCAGACATCATCCTTTTGGATTGCACCAAGTCATCTCTAAAGACTATCGTTAATGTGGCTTATCGTTAATGGCACTGAGTCGTTCTGTGAACTTTACATTGATTGAATTCATGAAGAGCCGCCCGCTACCGCCTTCTCATTGAAAAGACCTGTATGCCTCTTAAGAGGGCTTTGGATGATTTGCCTCTTAAGAGGACTTAAAAATTTGCCTCTTGAGAAGACTTGGAGATTTTTCTTTTCAGAGGACTTGGAAATTTGCCTCTTCAGAGGATTTTGAAGGATTTAAACCTGTGTAGACTTCATCTTGACCTAGTTGTCCAACACGGGTGAGTGCTAATGTTAAGCTGAAACTGTCTTTGACCAGCTTTTGAGCGTGTGGCCTTTATTTGGACTTTTCCTACAAAGCTGTGTGCACAGGAATATATACAAGAGATTGTGTGTGTACGTGTAAAAAGTTATCTGCAGATGTTTGCAAAAGAATTGTATGACATGAAATGCATACAAAAATGGATAGACCATGTCCTGGGTGGTTATGGGTCCGTTTAGGATATGGCTTGGCTGCTCACATTGTTTGATGTCCCCAAGAATCTAGAAGAGTGTCGCCTTGGTTTAAAATTCTGACCCATAATTTTTTCAAAGAGAACCGTCCGGTGTGCATCTTTGCCCCCCGGTCAATGAGCATACGCCTTTTGCTATGAGCTGTATAGCATTTTGCCGCCAGGATTCTGACTCATGTTTTGAATTATGCATTATCTGCCTGAAGGGAGATTATTCGGATTGCCTTATTGCTCTATGTACTAGTTGTCATTCATTAAAGGCAATGCATCCCTTGTGGATTTTCACACTAACTTTTCTTTGCGAGAAATGCCTCCCTTTGGGGATTTTCACATAACCCTTTGCCTAACTTTTGCCTGGAATGGACCCAACCTACTCTAGCGATTTTTATTCATTTTATTCTTCGTAGGGCAGGCTGCCTGTTTTCAGGTTTTCACCCTGCCCTTTGGCCTAACTTTTGCTTAGAGTGCTAGTTACGGTTTTCGTCTCTAACGGCCTTCCTTTTTTTTTTTGTGGCCGGAGAGGCTAAAATCCTTTCGCCTTTTTGAATAGTGGCTGTATGGATTTTGGCTTTCCTCATGAATATGCTGGCAACTAGCTCAAAGCCGATAACGGGGCGAGTCTGCTGAAACGTCAAAATGATGATAGCAATGGAGGCCATACATAGTAAATTGTGCATATGCGAAGAAGAAACAATGCGCTACTTTTTATGCTGGAACTTAAAACATTTTGAGTATCCGAGATGAAGTGCTCTGCTTATATTAATATATTATTGCGTAAATGCATATGTTCCAGTCCGATTTCATCACACATGATCATCATTTGGCATTAATCTCAAAAGTACAAAACCCACGTAATCTCGAGATGGATCCTGAAAATATCAAACTCCTGTTATCAATCAGCCCTCTCGGGTTTTCACGATTGAACATTTTCTCTTTGCCCCTAATTTTTGCCCAATATGCCTTTTTTTGGTTTTCACCTTGATGGGGCACCCAATTTTAGTAAGGTTGCATTTTTTTCAGGTTTTCGACCTGCGGGGCATTTATTTTTAATTTTTTTTTCTTTTATTTTGTTTTTCTTTTATTTTTTTCCTTTGCCATGAAATCTTCTTTATTCTATCGACATTGTTGGGTTTTTTGAATCTTTCATCATTATTTTAGCCGGGACGGTCGCCTCCTCCGATAGTGGCTTTTCAATACAAAACGCTTAATCTTGACCTTTGTGCAAACTAGTTGGGTCAATGAGCTCTCCTTTTGGAACTTGACTGTGAAAGTTCGCATTTTGCTTTTTTGATTTTGGCCACTCAATCTCTGAGGTAGTTCTCAATGGTTGAGATTGGGTTGTAGGCTGGCCTCAGATGGCTTAGGTCAAAACTGCGGCTTTCTTTTTCTTTTTTATCCTTTCCTCTTTTCTTTTCTTTTCTTTTTCTTTTCTTTTCTTTTGTTTTATTTCGTGAATGCCCAAAGCTTTATCTTTCGTGAATGCCCAAAGCTTTGTCTATCTTGAATTTGATAATTCAGCTTCTGAGGCAACCCTTTATTGATTGGATCTTGGCTTTGTTTGGCCGCATTGTATGCGTCTTAGATGTCGAGGAGGCAAGGGAATGGCTTTTGGAACTTCGATTGCTGTTAGGTTGGCAAATTAAAGCAGGTTTAACATGTCATTCCAGGTCCAAGCAAAGGCATTTTTTTCTTTCTTTTTTTTTTCTCTTTTTTTTTTTCTTTTCTCTCAAGTTTATCTCACTTCAGGAGTAATATCAGATGCCAACAGGATCTCGAGATTAAATGAGGCAGTATTTGTTAAGTTAATATCAAATGTAAATGACTTGTGGTTGTGATCGTGCATAATAAAATCATGAGAAACATAAACAAAAAGTCATTAGTATAATTAACATAAACAGTACTGCATACATCAAGATTAAAAAGTTCAAATATAAAAAGTACATCTACTAGAAGGTTTCCTCTCCTACTTTTTGCGGTACTGTAGCCACCTTTTGGGTCCCTTTATTAGCGTCCTGAAATTCCCTTACAACTCATGCTTTCTTCTCTCGATGCTCTTGATCAGCAATCTGTTTGCTATCAATAAGGTCCTGAATTTGGTTCCTCAAAGTTCAACATTCATTAGTGTCATGTCTTGTATGCTAATGGTAGGCACAATACTGATCCGCTAGATGATCGGGACGTCCCTGACTTCTGGCGGGCTTAGCAGGTGTTAGCTGTAACTTGCCTTCCTTCGTCAACCTTTTAAGTACCCAAGATAATGATCTGTCTAGGTTGAAAAAATGCCTTTGGTCTACTTCGATAACCGCTACATCTAATGTGTTTCCAGTTTGATTTCTATTATCGGGCCCTGCAGACTTTCCTGCCCCCTGATTACCGTAATTTCTCTGAGTATAGTTGTCATTATTGGCCTTTCTTGCCAAATATTCTCCTTTAGCTTTTATGGCTATGTCTTTCAAGGGCTCCCAGTCCTTTAGCCCCTTCATTTTTAGCACCTCTCTCAAGTATGGGCTGGCATTCCTAATGAACAACCTTATCTAATTAGGGGCATCAGGTTTTCTTTTCATTTCCATGACCAGATTTCTCCATTTGGTAAGGTACTCATGGAACGATTCTCCCAACTTCTGTTGAAGCAGCTCTAGGTCTTTCAGGGTGACCTCCATCCTCGTTCTGCAATCATATTGCTTAAGAAATTCCTCCGTCACCAGGTCCCAATCCTCTTTGGACCTCCTATTCAGTCCATGGTACCAATCGACTGCAGGCCCTGTTAAGCTCAGGTAGAAATATTCTATCTTCTGCTTTCTAGTCAGAGTCGTACCCTTCATCACTAACGAGTATTGCTTCACATGTGCTATCGGGTCTGAGGTACCATCGAATTTAGGAACGTTAAGCATCTTGAAATTCTGGGGAACTAGATCTTCGCCATCCAGCTCTTTGTCCTCAGGACTCATGCCTCTTCCCATTGTCGGCAAGCGAGTTATAGCTTTGAACCTCTCCTCTATTTTTCTCCATATTGCCTCCTCCGGCTTGGGCAACCTTCCCCTTCCCACGGGCTCCTCTTGTTCTTCTTCCCACAGGTCCTTCTTATGTGTAGGAGATTCTTTATGCTCTACATGTGTTTCCACTCTAGACTCAACTACAGGTGGATTTGTTGTGGCAGGAGGACCTTCTGCAATTGAATTTTGTTCACCTTGCCCCTCAGTATGAGCAGCAGGTTGTTATCCAGCAGGTGGCGGTAGAGTATCAATAAGGTTGCCCATCATCGTCCTCATTCTGGCCTTAAACTCATCCATCATCCTTTCCACTTCTTTAGCAATCATTGCTCGGGTTGCATCAGATTCTCCCGATGGGTTAGCTATGCTTGTTTCTGCTGATGATTCTGAAGAAAATATTTTGCTACTATCTGAAAGCGAATTTGAACCCCGATCTGACACTAGTTTCGGTAGTCTAAAGATTAGAATCCTTCTTAACCGACCGTCGGGACCTCTAAACCACCAATCTATGATGGCTGCAAAATACACCTTATTAAGATGATTGTGACGTGCACCGAACCTAGCAAAGGCCCTCTTTGAACCCACTTTTAGGGCTCGAGGGATTGGTTCGCGTCTTTTTGATCTTGAGTGCCATAAGATATTTTGGATACCTCCTTCCCAATAGAACATTGGAAAGGATCATCTAGTCTCACGGCGCCTTTAGGCACATTTGCAGTATTTTTGAGTCGCCACCCCCTAATTTACGAGAAATTGGGAAAGGTTTCTAAGCTCTATTGGTCTAAACCAAAGATGGTGTTCGGGACTTCACTCTTATTTATGTTTTGGTTAATTATAAATGAGTTTTTAATTTCCTAAAATTCTACCTCTTATCTCACACGATTAATGTATTTAATTAAAAGCGCATCGTAAGCATTCAAAAGCAATAAATAAAAGCTATAAAGAAAGTGATAAATAAAGCGATAAAAAAAGCGATAAACACGTCAAGCACGTAATTATAAGAGAAATTGGGGCGGAATACAACACCAAATAAAAGAAGATTAAAAATGTAAATTGGAACGGAATACAATCCCAAATGAAAACTAAATAATATTGCGCCAAAATTAATTACAAGGGCCCGAAATGTATGAACATGAATTTAAACAAATAAACAAAATCAAACATAAGAAAAACATACATAAATTGGAACATTCGTTTGGTTTAGGAACATTGGTTCCTTCGCGCTCATTTAAAAGGGGACCGAAGAGTTGCTTTGATTATTGGATTGAAAACCCCCACATGTGGCCTCATGTGGAAATCCCACATATGGCCGCATGTGGAAAGCCCCCACATGCGGCCACTAAAGGCCACCTTAAAATGTTTTCACGTTCAACTTTTTTTTTAAAAATCAAATCTTTATTTAATTACTTTAATTCCCTTTTAAATATAAATATTTTTTAATCAAAATTTTGATATATATAAAAATAACACTTCCTAATTAATTTTAATTTTAATTTTTTTTCTAAATCAAATTCTTCTCCTCTTTTTTTTTTTAATTTTTTTTTAATTTAATTTAATTCAATTTAATTTTTTTTAATAATAATATATATTTTTTTAAAATAACGAGGGTCTCGATAAGGAAAACATCATTTTTGACATCTTTGCCTATGAGCCGATATCATTTTCATCATCGGGTATTTCTAATCTTGGACCGCCTCGGGACCTGGTGTCCACAGTTGCCCCCAATTTTGGGGAACCTAGAACTTAGGTGCCTGGGTGAGCCAAAATTCAGAAAAGAGGGAAAGAGACACGTACCTGAGGCGGTCGCCTTCATGCTGCGCTGTCGTTCCTGATTGCTGTGATTAGATTTTTGCCAGTTTGTCGGCATGTGAAACCATTATTGAGTCATGTGATTGATAAATGTCAGCTTGTCGATGTGTGAAACCACGGTTGAATTGCATGATTGATAAACACCAATTTGTAGGCATGTGAAATCACGTCTGAACGATTGATAAACACTAGTTTATCGGTGCGTGAAATCGCCAAACTTGGGAGAATATGATTGATAGAACACCAGCTTATAGGCATGTGAAATCAAGGCTGAGCGATTGATAAACACCAGCTTGTCGGTGTGTGAAACCTTCAGACTTTGAAGAACGTAATTGATAGAACACCAGCTTATAGGCGTGTGAAATTACAGCTGAACGATTGATAAACACCAGCTTGTAGGAGTGTGAAATCGCCAGACTTGGAAGAATGTGATTGATAGAACACCAGATTGTAGGCATGTGAAATCACGGTTGAGTGATTGATAAACACCAGCTTGTCTGTGTGTGAAACCTTTAGATTTTGAAGAACATGATTGATAGAACACTAGTTTGTAGGCGTGTGAAATCACGGCTGAACGATTGATAAACACCAGCTTGTAGGTGTGTGAAATCACGGCTGAACGATTGATAAACACCAGCTTGTAGGTCTGTGAAACCGCCAGTATTTCCTGCAAAATTAGAAATTCGTATGCAAGGGTAAGTTATGTATGTGAACATGCATATGCTATGCGACCTGTAAGCTACATCATTCAACTGGGTGGTTTAGGCGCCATGGCGCGATAACCAAAGTTGATTCAGGGCCCGATTTGCTCGATCATGCCCCCAAGGATCTGAAAGTGTCATCTTGGCCTAAGGACTCTGACCCATGTCTTGAATCATGTGTCATCTTGCCTAAAAGGGATTGCCAGAGGTAATGCTGCCTTATCGCTCCAAGTGTCGGAAGTCTATACCTCATCCGTCCGAATTGCCACCGCCTTATGCTCCAGGCATTGGAAGTCATTGATTAAAGGTAGTGTGTCCCTTGTGGATTTTTCACACTAGATTTTCTTAGCAGGAAATGCGTCCTTTCTGGATTTTCATACAACCATGTGCCTAATTTTTGCCTGGAATGGACCCAACCAAATCCAGCGGCTTTTATTCATTTCATTTTTTTACAGGACAGACTGCCTGTTTCCAGGTTTTCACCCTGCCCTTTGGCCTAACTTTTACTTAGAGAGTCAGTTACGTTTTTCATCTCTAACAACCTCTTTTTTTTCTTCTTTTCTCTTTTTTTTTTTTTCCAGGAATGGCTACAAGAAAAGCTTGAGCTACTATTAGAGCCTCCTTCTAGAGTAATCGACAGCTATTTGCTGAGTCATTTTCCCCTTAAGTAGCAATTATATCCCCTTGCCTCTCCTGTATTTGATAACAGGGCCCATCGACTTAGGCATCTGGTCGGTGAGAGCAGAAACGGAGTATAGCCATTTAGATTTCACACATTCAGTAATGAATGATGTTCCTCTTTTTATAAAAGAATTAAGAAATGATGAGTACATGAGTTGAACTACTTTTGTTTTATGTATTTGCAAAAATTGCCTGCACTTTAGCATGATTTCTCCATACATGATCACCATTTAACATAGATTCAGAATGCAAAATTACATTTAATCTTAGAGTAGATCTTGTAAGCATCATACTCCTATTTTCAATCAGCCCTCTCGGGTTTTCTTGATTGGACATTTTCTCTCAAGCCTCTAATTTTTGCCCAGGATGCCTTTTTTCAATTTTCACCCTGACGAGGTACCCAATTTTAGTAAGGCCGCCTTTTTTCGGTTTCAACCCGCAGGGAATTTATTCTCTTCTTTTAATTTTTAGTCTTTAGCCATGAAACCTCTTAGGTTTGTCGATATTGATCGATCCTTTAAACTTGCTTCCCTTGTTGTCTGTTAGAGTTGCTGCTCCTTTAGATACCAACCTCTTAAGAACAAACCTTCCTATGTCGGCCTGAACTTATCCCGTATGTCCGGAATGCTTGGTTTCATTTGCCTGGGGATTGAATCTTCTTCTTTCAGTGGGCACTTCCTGACCTTCTTTCCAAATGATTGAGCAAGTCTTTTTTGATAAATCTGAGTGCGACAATAAGCCTGCGACCTGCCTCATCTAACATGTTCAACTGCTGCAATCGTTTCTTCATCCAGTTGGCTTCTAGGATCTGGTTTTCCATGATTACTTTCAGAGGTCCGAGCTCTGCCCCCAATAGGAAACACTGCTTCCATCGTAGAGGTTCTTCCAATGGCCTTATATCTCTAGAGTGCAGAAGGTAATTCCTCTGCCTAACATTTGTAGCCTCGAATCATTTTGACCAAGACCTTCTTGACATTAGCATCCCCTACTGTCCCATTGGTTTGAGGGCAGTTCAGAGAGGACTTATGATGTTTAATGCTATACTTCTGAAGCGACTCCCTAGCTTTAGGCACAAACTGCCCCCCGTCCTTGAACACAATGTGGTGTGGGGGACCGTATTGACACATCAGATTCCTTTTGATGAACATATCCATATCCCGAGCATCAACTTTCCTGAGGGACCCGGCTTCCACCCACTCGGTGAAATAGGTGATAGCAATTATAGTGGACCTATGTCCATTAGAGGCTGTAAGGCGCACTTCCCCTAAGATATCTATTCCCCAAACTCGAGCAATCCGTATCCATTGTAGGTTAATAGAACCCTTTCGGTCCTTTTCGGAGGCCAACAAGAATGGTAGAGCACAGATATGTGTGAATTAACGGGATTCGAACAAAGCTTATCCTAAAGATGACTTTTCTTCCTTTCCTTTTTTTGTTTGTTGTTTTTTTTTTTTGCCTCTTTTTTTTGTTTGTTTTTGTTTTTTGTTGTTGTTGTTGTTTTTTATACAAGCCTGGTTCAAATCCTGATAGTTCACACATGCATGCACCTCCTTTCTTAACTATTGGATAACGTTGGCCAACCAAGTCGGGTGTCTCCGATAAAAAATTTAGCCTCGCTTCTACTTATGGATTTCTTCCATCATCTTTATGACCCGGTTGTCCTTGGGTTTGGGCTGGCTTAGGAGGTAGGGGCTGCAGCTTCCTTCTATTGGCATTGCATGTTTTAACAACTTCACGATCATCTGCCGGCATGTCTTCATAGGTCCAGGCAAAGACTCTTTCATATTTTTTCTTTATTTTCTCTCATTTAATCTCTCTTCAAGAGTCACACCAGATGCTATCAAGATTTTCTTTGGATTCCCAAAGCTCCGAGATTAAATGAAATGGCATCATTTGAATCATTATTAAATATGAATGTGTCATGATTATGCATAGTGAAATCACAAGAAAATATCACATAGATAAGTGAAATCATTCATTTCATTTAATAGAAAACTAGAATTAAAAATGTCATCATCAAATAGTTCAAAAATAAAAAAGAACATCTAAATAGCTAACACCCTCTTGTTTCCACCAGCGCAGATGTTTTGGCCGATGGTTCATCATCATCCTCAAGGACCATCTTTCCTAGATCTCGGCTCCTCATTAATGAGGTCTTGAACAAGCTTCTTCAGAGTTGACAGTCATCAGTCTTATGCCCAGTATGCTGATGGTATGCGTAGTACTGATCTACCGGTGATTGGGTAATCCTTGGCTTCTGGCGGGTTTGGCCGGCATCGCCTGCAATTTTCCCCTTGTCAACAAAATGAGCGAGGTGCTTAGACAAAGGCTTTTCTAGTATCGCATAGCAACTTTGAGTCATTCCAAAGGTTAGAGCCCTCGTGGCTCCAAAGTTTTTCCCATTGCTACCCACGAGACTTGAGCTCCCATGACTACCCCATCGGCATTCAAGATCTATGATCTGGTTATTATTGATCAGATCCTAAATCTCATGCCTCAGCCTAGCACAATTATCCGTCACATGGCCAATGTGCTAGTGGTATGCGCAGTACTCATTTTCCTTATGCCCAGACTGCCCCTAGGTCTTAGCCGGCTTGGGAGGCATTGGCTGTAATATCCCCTTTTTATCAGCCTTTCTAAGACCCAAGACAAAGGTCTGCCCAAATTAAAGTAGCGCCTTTGAGCCGTCTCAGCCATTGGTACTTTCCCTATCCTTCTTGTACCACTACTACCAACTCCTAGACTTGTGGGGCTAGTAATAGTCTCATTGAGAGGTGCCCGGGTAGTTGCAAGCTTGGACTTCACAATCTCTTCTTCAAGATCAGCTAGTTTCCTTTCGATGTTTGAGGGACTGAGGAGGCCCATTGACTGTAAAGGCTCTAGTCCTTTTTCTTTTCCCACTTGCCCGATTGGTGAGTCGAGTGGCGCCTTGCCCCTAGGCTCAGGGGAGGATGGGAATATTATGGTCGTCATTGTATAATCCTTTTTGATCTTGGCTAGCTCAACCTGATTACGGGTAGTCGCTGTAAGTTGAGCTTGAAGAACTAGCACCATGGCATCCATCCTTCCCTTAATTGTGGCCAACAACCTCTTTTCAAGCTCCTTGAACCTTCTATCCATTTCCTGGGTCATTAAGGCATGAGTCTCTTCAATCTGTCATGAAGAATCAGCCATTTCTAATGCCTGTGGATTTTCTGATAAAGACACTAGATCTCTGCCAACCAATTTGAACTCTGTTTGCTCCTCGAGAAACTACGGGGACCCCAAAACCTCCCAGGTAAATGGTCTATAGTGGCTAAAAAATCCAAGGGGTTAGAATAATGCATGAATGGCATGCAATGCATGATCATGCCCCGCAAATGGTCCTTGATGAGTGCAAGATCAATAAATTACCATAATATGATGGGATGCATGGAAGAAGTTATATGCATGATGATATGTACTTGTGAAAAATAATATGCAGATAAAAGGATATACACACACAACATGAGAGAAAACATATTATTATTTATTTTATTATTTATTTTATTTTTATTTTTTATCGACATGCATGAATGACATGCGATGCACGAGCATACTGTGCAACATCCATAACCACATGCAATCAGATAGATCCTTCCAACCTTATCACTCCCACACACGAGATCGTGCGGTCTCTTCCTTAGGTGGGCTTTATCCAAAGGTTAACAGGGGATCCATTAGACATGTATGGTACACGGTAGAAAACCGGCAGAATAACACTCTTAATTTAAAGCACATGCGTATGGATTTTGGCCGTTACATATTTGAATGCTTCAATCAAATTAAGGTGAACCTACCGAGGCATGGAAGCCTTTGATAGAAGACCACTTAATTTGTTCGATTTTGTTTAATATATAACAGCCTACATGACAAGTATCGTATTACGGTTCATTTTGCCTAGGGGAAGTATCTATTGCCATTTATATGAGCTTTGGTCAAGGGTGGTGTTACTTTAGGGCTACCCAAGCATGGTCCCTGCTAAAAGGTCTAGCTCATCACGAGCATGATGACCGATCGGGTCTCCATTTAATATACTAAAAGGTACTAGGCTTGGGCTGATGATTATCCATAACACTTTCCTACAATGAGTGAAAGTAGGGTCATGCTTCGGAAATGTACCAGGATAAAATAAGGGACCAACTAGCGTAATTCTAAGGCTCTAAAATGATGTGATGTAATTTTTAAAAAGATATAGAATTTTAAGTTTTAAAAACTCAATTATACATTTTAATCAAGACACTTTCAGAGCAAAGTGACAAAAGTCCCCAGTGGAGTCGCCACTATGACGCACGCTGAATCTAGCAAAGGCCCTCTTTGAACCCGCTTTTAGGGCTCGAGGGATTGGTTCGCGTGTTTTTGATCTTGGGTGCCATGAGACGTTTTGGATGCCTCTTTCCCAATAGAACATTGGAAATGATCATCTAGCCTCACGACACCTTTAGGCACCTTTGAGGTATTTTGGAGTCGCCACCAAATTTACGAGAAATTGGAAAAGGTCTCTAACCTCTATTGGTCTAAACAAGAGATGGTGTTCGGGACTTCACTCTTATTTATGTTTTGGTTATTTATAAATGAGTTTTTAATTTCCTAAAATTTTACCTGTTATCTCACACGATTAATGTATTTAATTAAAAAGCGCATCGCAAGCATTCAAAAGCAATAAATAAAAGCTGTAAAGAAAGTGATAAATAAAAGCAATAAACACGTTGTGATGCGTGCCGGACCCCGGGTAGCCCCGAACGCTCGCCTTGAGGGCGATCGGGAGAGGTTCATAAAACTTGTAAGACATTACAAGTGCGTCCATTTTGGGCAACAAGGAGGTTTCTTGGAGTCGCTACCCAATAGAACATTGAGAAAGGTCGTCTAGCCTCAGTGAGCCTAAGACGGCACTGCTATATCCATTTTGGGCAAGTCAGAGGGGCCTTGGAGGCCCCACCCTAATAGAAGATTAGGATGGCCCTCCCGCCTCGTGGAGCCTAGGATTATGCGAGTTAAAGCCTTTTTACGGGGCACAAGAGGTGTCTTGGAAGTCCCATTCTAATGGAACATTGAAATGGTCCTCTCGTCTCGTTGAGTCTAAAGACCGGAGATGGTTCGGGGCTTCCCATTTATTCATACATTGGATAAAGTTATAATTGAATTTTGAATTTAGCATTTCACCCCATTTCTCATTCAATTTAAATGCAATTTAATTTAACGCGCATGTCAATCACATAATGAAAGCGGTAAATAAGAATGGAATTAAAATAAAGCACATGAACATAAATTACTACAAAAATAGGGGCGGAATACAACCCCCATTTGTAAATAAAATACAACTCATACATAAATCGGGATATTTATTAAAGATGAGGACATTGGTCCTCTCGTGCATAATTAAAGAAAACAATTTTAAAGTGACAATTTATTTTGGATGAAAAAGCTAGTATTATTGGTCGCCTTTTTATTTAGAAAAAAAAATAAATTAATTAATAGAAATATTTTTGTGATTTTTTAATTAACGTGCATAAAAATAAAATTAAATAAACTTATTTACAAATTACATATTAGAAATAAAATAATGAAAGCAAAGTAATGAAAATAATAAAAAATTTAACTCCCAAATGGATTTTCAAATCTTCATGGGCTCCCACTTGGTATGGAAAATACCCACATATAAAAATAAGTATTGAAAAAAAAAAAAAAAAAAGCCATGTTAGTAAGGAAAATGAATTTAAAAATATACTATAAAAATAGAGCAAATAAAAAATATATCATGTGTGACAAATCAATTAAAATTACATAATAAAATATGCAATTTAACTAATTAACAATTTAGCATGCATAAAAAATAACATAATAATAATAAAATTCAACATGCATAAACAAGCATAAAATAATGATGATAAAAACCAACATGTATAAGCAAACATAAAATAATAATTATAAAATTCAACATGCAAAAAAAATATAAGAAAATAAACATAAAATTCAGCATGTATAAAAACACAAAATAATAGCATTAATATCCAATCATGCATAAAAACCAAAAGTAATAATAAAAATCAGCATGCATAAGAAATGTAAATAATAATAATGATACTAGTACCAAATACTAGCAATAAACAAGGATAATAAAAATTATAATAATAAAACTAGCAATTGCAACTATAATAATAACAAATATAAAACATAATGAAAATAAAGAATATGAACAACCCAAATTAAGCATGCAAGAATAAAATAATATATGGCAAACTAATAAAACATATTAAAACATGGCAAATAATAACAAAAATAATATAGACAATCACATGAGCACATGGTAATAATAATAATAATAATAATAATAATAATAATAATAATAATAATGATAATAATGATAATAATAATATATGAACAATATGAACAATTAAATAAGAAATAAGAAGCAAAAAAAGATCTAAGAGAATTCACATGTTAACTAATTAAGTAAAAACAAAAGAATAAGAAAATAAGAACAAAATTATAGAACTAAAAGAATTTACATGTTAACTAATTAATTGGAAACAAAAAAATGAAATTAAAAATTAAATTAAGAAATTGAGCCAAGAATGTTTACCCTCAAACTTTATCTTAAAAAAATGAAGGTATATGATCCAATTTCTTGTCTTGATTGTAAGAATATATTTAGAAAAATAAAATATTAGAAATAAATTTTTACTCAAGAATAAATAATTGATTTATTTGTCTCAAAGTAAAAATTATTTGATTGAAAAGAAAAAAATTCCCAAGAACAAAAATTGTTCTTTTTCGTCTCAAGAATTCACTTGGAAAAATTCTTTAGAAAAGTTGAGAGAATTTATTTGAGAGAAAAAAGAAGAAGAAAAATATTTTTCTAAAGAAAATCCCCCCCAAATTCTTACTAAAAAACCTTTTTTATTCCTCCCAAAATTCAAAATTTTTTAATTAAGAAATTAAATTGATTTAATTCCCATAAACATAAAAAACAGCTGAATTTAAAAGGTTTGGAATTTAAAAGATTTTAGAATTGAATTCTACAAAAAAAAAAGTAAAGAAAAATCAAAATTTGGGGCCAAAATGGCCAAAAAACGGAAAAAAAAACGAAAATGGGCGAAGAGGGGGCGCCAGGGGGCGAGCAACGCCCGTCGGGCGTTGCGCGCTCTGCCTACTCGCCGGGGCGCTGCGACGCGCGCCCAGAGCTGCCGCGGGCCGACATTGGCGCGATTTTTTTTTAAATTTTCTATAAAACACAATAATTTAAAAACTAACTTTTTTTTATCCCAAAATAATTTTTTTAAAATATTTTTAAAATACATTTTTATTTATTCCTAACAAATCAAAACGACAAGAAAATTATCACTTACCACTTTCATTCTTTTTGCCTATAAATCGACACACTTAATTTCATCATTGGGTAATTCTGATCAAGGCTACTCGGGACTCGGTGTCTACAGTTGCCCCCAATTTTGGGGAGGCTAGTGTGTGGGTGCCTAAGTGAGCCAAAATTCAGGAAAGAGAAAGAAGCGCGTACCTGAGGCTGCCTCCTTCCAGCTGCTCCCTCGGGAACACTGCTGTGATTTGAATTGTGAGCATCCTCTTGGATTGCACTGAGTTGCTAACAAGACTACGAAATGCCGGGAACAATCCTAAGACAGTGATGCGCTGGGTCTGCTACAGACTTACAAAACGCAAGAAATGTCCTCTTCAGAGGGCCGCACCGAGTATGCTACAAACTACTAAAAGTGCAAGAGCCATCCGCAAATGGTGATGCGTCGAGTCGCTGATAAGACTATAAAACGCAGGAAATGTCCTCATCAGAGGACCGCACTGAGTCTGCTTCAGACTACTAAAAGTACAGGTGCCATCCGCAGATGACGATGTGTCGAGTCGCTGACAAGACTACTAAAAGTGCAGAGGTGTCATCCGCAGATGACGATGTGCCGAGTCGCTGACAAGACTACAAAAAGTGCAAGAGGAGGACAGCACCGAGTCTGCTACAGACTACTAAATGTGCAGGTGTCATCCGCAGATGACGATGTGGCGAGTCGCTGACAAGACTACAAAAAGCGCAAGAGGAGAATTGCACCGAGTCTGCTACAGACTACTAAAAGTGCAGAGGTGTCATCCGCAGATGACGATGCGCCAAGTCACTGACAAGACTACAAAAAGCGCAAGAGGAGGATTGCACCGAGTCTGCTACAGACTACTAAAAGTGCAGAGGTGTCATCGGCAGATGACAATGCGCTGAGTCACTGACCAGACTGCAAAAAGCGCAAGAGGAGGATTGCACTGAGTCTGCTACAGACTACTAAAAGTGCAGAGGTGTCATCCACAGATGACGATGCGCTGAGTCGCTGAAAAGACTACAAAAAGCGCAAGAGGAGGATTGCACCGAGTCTGCTACAGACTACTAAAAGTGCAGGCAAAAGAGATTTGTCGCTTAAGAGACCTTAGAGAATTGCCTCCTAAGAGATCTTGGAGATTTGCCGACGTAGATTCCATCTTGACCTAATCGTCTTGCTCAAATCAATATTAATATTGAGCTGAAGCTGTCTTTGACCAGCTTTTATGTGTGTGGCCTTCATTTAGACTTTTCCTGCAAAGCTGTGTGCACAGGAATATATACAATAGATTATGAGTGCAAGTGAAAATGGCCATATGTAGATGTTTGCTACAGCATGGTATAAAATGCATGCAAAAATAGATAGACCTTGTCCTGAGTGGTTAAGGGTCCGTTGAGGATATGGCTTGGCCGCTCCACCATGCCCCCTGAGGAACTAGAAATAGAATCTTGGCTTAGGGACTCTGACCCGTAAACTCTTCAGAGGGAACCGTCAGGTGTGCATCTTTGCCCCTCGGTCAATGAGCATACGCCTGGGATTCTGACTCAATCCCTGAATTATGCCTTATCTGGCTGAAGGAAGATCTTTCGGAGTAATGCCGCCTTATTGCTTCGGGCATCGGAAGTCATTGATTTAAAGGTAGTGCGTCCCTTATGGATTTTCACACTAGCTTTTCTCCGTGGGAAATGCGTCCCTTGGGGGATTTTCACATAACCCTTTGCCTAACTTTTGCTTGGAATGGACCCAATCCAATCCAGTGGCTTTTATTTATTTATCTTTTTTTTGTAGGGTAGACTGCCTGTTTCCAGGTTTTCACCCTGCCCTTTGGCCTAACTTTTGCTTAGAGAGCCAGTTACGGTTTTCATCTCTAACGACCTTTTTTTTTCCGGTGCGGTGACACGAGAAGTGAAGGCTACTATCAGAACCTCCCTTAAGGATGACCAGCACAATTTGCTTAGACATCTTCTGACGAAAAATAATTAGAGAATAATTCAGATGGAATTCAAGATGCTGTGAGGCCCCTCCCAACCTTTTCCAGATGGCATCTTATCATTGACTTTCACCTCCAAGTACCATGGCCTCTGGACCCAACCACCTGTGAAGGCTATTATACAACTAATCGGAGGTTGCCCTCATTGCTTCTTCTAGTGCATATAAGATACGGGTGCCCAGTCTAGCAGTTGATAATAGGACCCATCAGCTTAAGCGCCTGGTCGGCAAGAGCAGAGTATAGTTATTTAGATTAGATGCATTCAATAATGAACGACGCTTTTTCTTTTTATAAAAGAACTAGAAGATAATGAACACATGAGTCTAATTGCCTTTGTTTCATATCTTTCTTGCAAAATTGTGTATATTTCAGTATGATTTCTCTATACATGATCATTATCTAACATAGATTCAAAATGCAAAACTACATCTAATCTCAGAATGGATCTTGAAAGTATCAAAACTCCTGTTTCCAATCAGCCCTCTTGGGTTTTCTTGATTGGACATTTTCTCTCAAGCTTCTAATTTTTGCCCAGGATGCCTTTTTTCAATTTTCATCCTAACGAGGTGCCCAATTTTAGCAAGGCCGCCTTTTTTCGATTTTTAACCCGGGGACTTTTATTCTCTTCTTTTGATTTTTAGTCTTTAGCTATGGAACCTTTTGCATCTTTCGATGCTGACTGGTTTTTTTTATATTTGCTTCCATCACTATCTGTCAAAAATGATGCTCCCTTGGACAATAACTTTCTCAAGAACAAATGAGCCTTCCCACATTGGTTTGAATTTGCCTCATCCGTCTGAAATATTTGGACTCATTTGCTTAAAGATTAAATCTTCCCCTTTCAATAGGTGCTTTCTGACTTCCTTCTCGAATGATCGAACAGAGTGTTTTCTGATAGATCTGATTGTGATAGTTATCCCACGATCTGTCCTTGTCTGATATGTTTAACTGTTGCAACCGTTGCCGTGCCCAGTCAGCTTCAAGAATCTAGGCTTTCACGACTGTCCTTAAAGATTTGAGCTCTACTTCGACCGACTGTACTATTTTTGGCCCATGTATTGAGGAATAAAAGGTGACTCTTATAGAGGTCTCGTCGGTGGTTCTCTAGCCCTGAAGTGCAAAAGGCCATTTCTCTGCCCAATCCTTGTAATTTCGAACCATCTTGACCAAGATATTCTTGTTAGCAGCCTCTCATGCCCCATTAGTTTCAGGGGAATACAAAGAGGACTTGTGGTCTTTAATGCCATACCTCTAGAATTACTCCCTAGCCTTAGCCATAAACTGCCCTTCCTTCCTTGGACATAACGTGGTGAGGGAGACTATATCGACAAATTGGATTCCTTTCAATGAACTTGCCTGCTGGAGGCCATAGGGCGCACCTCCCCTATGATGTTTATTCCCAAGCTCGAGCAATTCATATCCATTGTAAGTCAATAAAACCCTTTTGGTCCTTTTCGGAAGTCAAAAAGAATAGCAAAGTACGGGTATGTGTATATCAACGGGATTTGAACAAAGTTTGCCCCTTGGATTACTTTCTTTTGCCCCCATATCAACAGTTTTCGGTCGGATCTACATATTGATTCTTTTCTTTCTTCTCTATTTTTTTTTGCATTTTTTTTCGTTTTTCTTTTTTTTGATTTTTTTTAGACAAGCCTGGTTCAAATCCTGATAGTTCACACATGCACGCACCTCCTTCTTAACTATTGGGATAACGTTGGCCAACCAAGTCGGGTGTCTCCGATAAAAATTTAGCCTCGCTTCTGCTTGTGGATGTATTCTTTTAAACTTTTTTAACCATTCTAGCTTGAATCTTCTGAGCTTCTGTTTGACTGATTCCATGATTGGAATATATTGGCATTGTGTGTTTGGCGACTTCATGATCATCTCCCGTCCTGTCTTCATAGGTCCAGGTAAAGACTTTTTCATATATTTTTTCTATTTTCTCTCTTTTAATCTCTCTTCAGGAGTCACATTAGATGCTATCAAGATTTTCTTTGGGTTTCCAAAATTTTGAGATTAAATGGAATGGCATCATTTGAATCTTTATTAAATATGAATGAGTCATGATTATGCATGGTGAAATCACAAGAAAATATCACACAGATAAGTGAAACCATTCATTTCATTTAAAAACAACTAGATTAATAATGTCATTATCAAATAGTTCAAAAATAAAAAAGGAGCATCCAAATAGCTATCTTCTTCCTTTCTTGCCGACACGGATGCTGTAGTCAACGGTCTATTGTCATCCTCGGGAACCATCTTCCTCACCTCTCATCTCCTCATCAATTAAGTATAGAACTTGTCTTCTCAGAGTTTGCACCCATTAGTCTCATGCCCAGTATGTTGATGGTAGGCACAATATTGATCCGCTCGATGATCTGGTTGTCCCTGGCTTCTAGCAGGTTTGGCCGGCATTGGCTGTATTTTCCCCTTGTTAACAAAATGAATGAGGTGCTTAGACAAAGGCTTTTCCATTATGGTATAGCTGCTTTGAGCCATTCTGAAGGTTGAAGCCCTTATGGCCCTGAAATCTTTCCCGTTGCTACCCATGAGACTTGAGCTCCCATTTTTACCCCTTCGGTGTTCTGGATTCGTGATCTGCTTAGTATCAATTAGATCTTGAATCTCATGCCTTAGCCTCGTACAATTGTCCGTCACATGCCCAGTGTGCTGGTAGAAGGCACAATACTGATCGGCCTTGTGATTGGGTTGTCCCTGGTTTCTGGCGGGCTTAGCAGGCAGTGGTTGTAGCTTACCTTCCTTTATCAATCTGTTGAGTACCCAAGACAAGGATCTGCTTAAATTAGAGTAGTGCCTCTGATCCGCTTTAATTGCTGACACTTTCCTTGCTTTTTGAGTACCACTGCTATTATCATAGTAACCAACTCCTGGACTTGCGAGGCCAGCAATAATCTTATTAAGAGGTGCCCAAGTAGTTGCAAGCTTAGACTTCACAATCTCTTCTTCAAGATCAGTTAGCTTCTTTTCGGTATTCGAGGAACTGAGGAGGCCCATTGACTATAAAGGCTCTAGTCCCTTTACTCTTCCCAGTAGCTTGATTGGTGAGTCGAGGGGTGCCTTGCTCCTAGGCTCGGGAGTGGACGGGAACATTACAGCCGTCCTTACACGAGCCTTCTGAGTCAGGGTCAAGTTAACTTGGCTAATAGCAGTCGTCATGAATTGGGCTTGAAGAACAAGTGCCATGGCATCCATCCTCTCCTTAATCATGGCCAACAACTTCTTTTTTAGCTCTTTAAATCTCTCATCTATCTCTTGGGCAATTAGGACACGAACCTCTTCAGTTTGTTGTGAAGGATCAACCATTTCTAATGCCTGTGGATATTCTGATAAAGACACTAGATCTCTACCAACCAATTTAAACTCCATTTGCTCCTCGAGCAACTACGGGGACCCCAAAACCTCCCAGGTAAATGGTCTATAGTGGCTGAAAAAACCAAGGGGTTAGAATGATGCATGAATGGCATGTAATGTATGATTGTGCTGTGCAAATGGTCCTCGATGAGTAAAAGATCAATAGCTTAGAATAATACGATGCAATGCATGGAAAAAATTGTACGTAGGATGATATGTACATGTGAAAGATAATATGTAGACAAAAGGATATACACACACAAAAATGAAATGCATATATTTTTTATTTTTTATTAACACGCATGAATAACACGTGATACATGAGCATGCTATGCAGCATCCACAACCACATACAAGCAGATAGATCCCTACAACCTTATCACTCCCGCACACGAGGTTATAGTCTCTTTCCTAGGCGGGATTGGCCCATGGGTTGATAGGGAACCCATTAGACGCGTGTAGTGCACGGTGGAAAACCAGCAGCAAAATGCTTTTGCCTAATGTACATACGTATGAGTGTTTTGGCCATTATGTATTTAAACACCTCAATTAAATTAAGATGGGCCTACCGGGGCATGAAAGTCTTTGATGAAAGACCATTTAATTTAACTAATTTTGTTCAATATATGATGGCCCACATAGCAAGCACGGTATTATGGTACATTTCACCTAGTGGAAGTATCTATTGCCATTACATGAGCTTTAGCCAAGGTAATGTTACTTTAAGGCTACCCAAGCATGGTCTCTGCCAACAGGTCTAGCTCATCACCAGCATAACAACCGATTGAGTCTCCATTTAATATACCATAAAGGTACAAGGCTTGGGCTGGTGATTATCCTTAACACTCCCTACATTGAGTGAAGTAGGGTCGTGCTTTGGGAATGCACCGGGGCTAGAAAAGGGACCAAACTAGCATAATATAAGGCTCTAGCATGGATGCAATGCAAGTTTGAAAAGGGATGAAATTTTTAAATTAAAACTCAATTGTAAATTTTAGCCAAGGTACTTTCGAAAGGAAGTCTCTTATTATCCCCAGCGGAGTCGCCACTGTGACATGCGCCAGACCCCGGGTCGCCCCGAACGTCTGCCTTTAGGGCGATCGGGAGAGGTTCATAAAACTTGTAAGAAATTACAAATGCGTCCATTTTGGGCAACAAGGAGGTTTCTTGGAGTCGCCACCCAATAGAACATTGGGAAAGGTCGTCTAGCCTCAGTGAGCCTAAGACGGCGCTGCTATGTCCATTTTGGGCAAGCCAAAGGGGTCTTGGAGGCCCCACCCTAATAGAACGTTAGGATTGCCCTCTCGCCTCGTGGAGCCTAGGACTATGCAAGTTAAAGCCTTTTTACGGGACACAAGAGATGTCTTGGAAGTTCCATTCCAATGGAACACTGAAATGGTCCTCTCGCCTCGTTGAGCCCAAAGATTAGAGATGGTTCGGGGCTTCCCATTTATTCATACCTTGGATAAAGTTATAATTGAATTTTGAATTTAGCGTTTCTCATTCAATTTAAATGCAATTTAATTTAACGCGCATGTCAATCACATAATGAAAGCGGTAAATAAGAACGGAATTAAAATAAAGCACATGAACATAAATTACAACAAAACTAGGGGCGGAATACAACCCCCATTTGTAAATAAAATACAACTCATACATAAATCGGGCTATTTATTAAAGATGAGGACATTGGTCCTCTTGTGGATAATTAAAGAAAATAATTTTAAAGTGACAATTTATTTTGGATGAAAAAGTTAGGACATTGGTCCCCTTTTTATTTAGAAAAAAAAATTAATTAATAGAAATATTTTTGTGATTTTTTAATTAACGTGCATAAAAATAAAATTAAATAAACTTATTTACAAATTACATATTAGAAATAAAATAATAAAAGCAAAGTAATGAAAATAATAAAAAATTTAACTCCCAAATGGATTTTCAAATCTTCATGGGCTCCCACTTGGTATGGAAAATACCCACACATAAAAATAAGTATTGAAAATAAAAAACAAATAAAAGCCATGTTAGTAAGGAAAATGAATTTAAAAATATACTATAAAAATAGAGCAAATAAAAAATGCATCATGTGTGACAAATCAATTAAAATTACATAATAAAATATGCAACTTAACTAATTAACAATTTAGCATGCATAAAAAATAACATAATAATAATAAAATTCAACATGCATAAACAAACATAAAATAATGATGATAAAAACCAACATGCATAAGCAAACATAAAATAATAATTATAAAATTCAACATGCAAAAAAAAATATAAGAAAATAAACATAAAATTCAGCATGTATAAAAACACAAAATAATAGCATTAATATCCAATCATGCATAAAAACCAAAAGCAATAATAAAAATCAGCATGCATAAGAAATATAAATAATAATAATGATACTAGTACCAAATACTAGCAATAAACAAGGATAATAAAAATTATAATAATAAAACTAGCAATTGCAACTATAATAATAACAAATATAAAACATAATGAAATCAAAGAATATGAACAACCCAAATTAAGCATGCAAGAATAAAATAATATATGGCAAACTAATAAAATATGTTAAAACATGGCAAATAATACCAATAATAATATAGACAATCACATGAGCACATGGTAATAATAATAATAATAATAATAATAATAATAATAATAATAATAATAATAATAATAATAATAATAATATATGAACAATATGAACATTTAAATAAGAAATAAGAAGCAAAAAAAGATCTAAGAGAATTCACATGTTAACTAATTAAGTAAAAACAAAAGAATAAAAAATAAGAACAAAATGATAGAACTAAAAGAATTTACATGTTAACTAATTAATTGGAAACAAAAAAACTAAATTATAAATTAAATTAAGAAATTGAGCAAAAAATGTTTACCCTCAAAATTTATCTTGAAGAAATGAAGGTAGATGATCCAATTCCTTGTCTTGATTGTAAGAATATATTTAGAAAAATAAAATATTAGAAATGAATTTTTACTCAAGAACAAATAATTGATTTATTTGTCTCAAAGTAAAAATTATTTGATTGAAAAGAAGAAAATTCCCAAGAACAAAAATTGTTCTTTTTTGTCTCAAGAATTCACTTGGAAAAATTATTTAGAAAAGTTGAGAGAATTTGTTTGAGAGAAGAAAGAAGAAAAATATTTTTCTAAAGAAAATCCCCCCCAAATTCTTACTAAAAAATCCTTTTTATTCCTCCCAAATTTCAAAATTTTTTTAATTAAGAAATTAAATTGATTTAATTCCCATAAACACAAAAAACAGCTGAATTTGAAGGGTTTGGAATTTAAAAGGTTTTAGAATTGAATTCTACAAAAAAAAAGTGAAGAAAAATCTATTTTGGGGGCCAAAATGGCCAAAAAACGGAAAAAAAAAAAACGAAAATGGGCAAAGAGGGGGCGCCAGGGGGCGGGCGATGCTCAGCGCTTCGCTCGCGCACGCGCCCGCCCAGCGCTGCCGCGGCCTGACATTCGCTTGATTTTTTAAAAAAAAAATTTCTATAAAACACAATAATTTAAAAACTAACTTTTTTTTATCCCAAAATAATTTTTTTAAAATATTTTTAAAATACATTTTTATTTATTCCTAACAAATCAAAACGATAAGAAAATTATCACTTACCACTTTCATTCTTTTGCCTATAAATCGGCACACTTAATTTTATCTTTGGGTGATCCTGATCGATGCTACTCGGAACCCAGTGTCTACACATGTCAAGCACACAATTATAAGAGAAATTGGGGCGGAATACAACACCAAATAAAAGAAGATTAAAAATGTAAATTGGGACGGAATACAATCCCAAATGAGAACTAAATAATATTGCCCCAAAATTAATTATAAGGGCCCGAAATGTATGAACATGAATTTAAACAAATAAACAAAATCAAACATAAGAAAAATATGCATAAATCGGGACATTCGTTTGGTTTAGAAACATTAGTTTTTTCGCGCTCATTTAAAAGGGGACCGAAGAGTTTCTTTGATTATTGGATTGAAAACTGGGATGAGTGATCCCATTTTTGGAGAAAATTAACTCTTCGTTTTAATTATGACGTTTTACATTTCTTGGCTAAAACGAGGGACATTAGTCCCAACTTTATTAATGAAATCTCAATTTAGTTGTAAAGATATTTTTGTGATTTTTTATCTCACGCGTGCATAAATAAAATATTTATTTACAAGCAAACACAACACAAAAAAAGGGAATAGGAAATATCTCACAAAAACGACATAGTCCTCTACGCGTCGTGACCCCTCCGCGTGGTCACGGAAATGCTCAATCGAGCGACATCACATTTTACCCCAACACGAAAAAAACAATAATAAAAATATTAGTGATCGAACATTAAACACATACATGAAAAGACAAGAGAAAAATAAAAAAAAATAATCATGCAAAAATATAATAATAATAATAATAATAAACATAACAATGGCGAAAATAATAAAAACAACAACAACAACAACAACAACAACAATAATAATAATAATAATAATAATAATAATAATAATAGTAAAGGCAACAGGATAATAATAATAATAATAATAATAATAATAATAATAATAATAATAATAATAAGCATACAAACATTAAACACAAATGGTAATACCAATAATGGAGATGACAGAACCGTAATAATAATAATAATAATAATAATAATAATAATAATAATAATAATAATAATAATAATAACAACAACAATAACAATGACTAGTGGTAGGAAAATTAACACTAATGACTATAATGGTAAAGATACTAACAGTAAATATGAACATAATAATAATAATAATAATAAGATGGACGACAACAGTAATAGAATTAAAAACACAAAAAAAAATCAAATTAAAACCACACATAATATGTTAACAGTAACATTAAAAATGTTAATAATAGATGATAAACATGGTAATAATGACAAAAATAACAATATTAACAACAATAAATGGTAAACAAAATAAATGAGAACCGGTCCAAAAATATTTACCCTCTGAATTTATAGGTCGGAAAAAAAACGTCTTGATTCGTCTCACTTGTCGATTTTTTTCGGTGATAAACACACAAAAAAACTTAAGAAAATCTAAGTTTTAAATGAATAAAAAATTTAAGAAAATAATTTATGATGGAAGGATTAAGCCAAGGAAATTAATTTTTCTTAATCAAACCAAACAAGTAATTAAGTGTTTTTTCTTGAGAGAAAAAGGAAGAAGATTGAAACTTGAAAATCTTAGAAATTTTGTCTTCAAAAACCTTCGGCTGCCTTGTTCTTGAGAGAAAACTCTCTTTTTTCTTTTATTTTAAAAATGCAACTCCCCCTGGAAAATGAGAGCCAAATCCCTTTAATTTCTTCACTTCCCCGAGAATGGAAAAAACAAAACCAACTTTCCTAATTTTATTTTTTCAAAATAAGCCTAAAATGTGAAAATACCTGATTTTTTTCAGTCCCCAAAAATTAATTTTGCAAGTGAGAGAGCGCGCGACAAAGGGGTGGCCGCATGTGAAAATCCCCCACATGCGGCCACATGTAGAAATTCCACATGCGGCCGCATCTGGAAAGCCCCCACATGCGGCCGCATATGGAAAGCCCCCACATGCGGCCACTAAAGGCCACCTTAAAATGTTTTCACATTCAACTTTTTTTTTTTTAAATCAAAATTTTATTTAATTACTTTAATTCCCTTTTAAATATAAATATTTTTTAATCAAAATTTTGATATATATAAAAATAACACTTCATAATTAATTTTAATTTTAATTTTTTTTTCTCAATCAAATTCTTCTCCTCTTTTTTTTCTAATTTTTTTTCTTAATTTTTTTAATTTAATTTAATTTAATTTAATTTAATTTTTTTATAACAATATATTTTTTTTAAAATAACGAGGGTCTCGACAAGAAAAATATTAATTTCGAAACCTTTGCCTGTGAGCCGGTATTATTTTCATCATCGGGTAATTCTGATCTTGAAGCACCTCGGGACCTGATGTCTACAATGACGCATGATCAAAATGCAATGCATGGCTATGCTAATGCAGTATAGACAAACACATGCAAGCCAATAGATGCTTCCAACCTTATCATTCCCACACACGAGGTCGTGCGGTCTCTTTTTTATGTGGGCTTTATCCAAGGGTTAACCAGGAACCAATTAGATGAGTAAAGGTGCACCACGAAAAATCGGCAGCATAACATCTCATATCTAAAGTGCATACGTATGGATTTTGGCCATTATGTATTTGAACACTTCAATCAAATTAAGATGGGCCCACAGGGGCATGAAAGCCTTTGATGACAGACCATTTAATTTAGCTGATTTTGTCCAATATATAATGGCCCACATAGCAAGCACGGTATTACGGTACATTTGACCTAGAGGAAGTATCTATTGCCATTATATGAGATTTGGTCAAAGGTGATGATACTTTAGGCCTACCTAAGCATGGTTTCTACCAACGGATCTAACTCATCACGAGCATAATGACCAATCGGGTCTACATTTGATATACCAAAAGGTACTAGGCTTGAGCTGGTGATTATCCTTAATACTTTCCCATATTGAGTGAACGTAAGGTCATGTTTCGAGAACACACCAAGGTAAAATAAGGGATCATCTAGCATAAATCTAAGACTTTAGCATGGATGCAATGCAAAAATTTTCGAAAAGATACTGAATTTTAATTTATAAAAATCCAATTATATTTTTAATCAAGACACTTTCGAAGCAAAGTTTTGAAATTCTCAGTGGAGTCACCACTGTAACCCATGCAGAACCCGATCGTTTCCCAGGAGGCCCGCTTTTAGGGGCCGAGAGGATTCGCGTCTTTTGATCTTGGGCAATTTGAGATATTTTGGAATCCCTACCCAATAGAACATTGGAGAAATTCATCTAATCCCATAAATCCTTTAGACACTTTTGAGATATTTTTGAGTCGCCACCTAATTTTTAAAAATTGAGAAAGTTCGTCTAACCTTGGAGGTCTAAACCAGATAATAGTTTGAAACTTTACTCTTATTAATACCTTGGTTAATTATATATGGGTTTTTGATATTAAATTTTCATCTCTCTCTCACACAAGGTGCATTAAAATTAACGCGCATATCAAGCATAAAAAAGAGATAAAGTAAATTATAAAATAAAAATAAAAGATAAAATTGGGACAAAAATACAATCCCCCAAAATGAAAAGAATTAAAATCTGGGATAAAAATACAATCCCCTAAAATAAAACTAGAACAACAAAATTAACTAACTAACATTTATAAATGAATTAAAAATAAAATAAAACTAGTGTTTGGAAAATAATCTAAAAAGTGAATTAAATTAAATAAAATAATAAAAATAAATATTATCATATAAAATAATAAATTATTAAATAAACCTGATAAAATAAAATTGAAATCACACAGAAAACATTTAATGCAAAATATGGATCGAAAAACAAGAAAACGGAATAAAATAAATTAAAAAGTGAAAAGAAAACAGAAGAAAAGACAAAGAAAGGAGTGAGGGGAGGCCTGGCCATGAGGGGCGGCTAGCCTGAAAATTTTTTTTTTAACAATTTTGACAAAAAACTATCACTTTTAACCTTTTTTTTTATTTTTTATTTTTAATATGCATATTTTTTATTTATTTTTAAAAGGCAATTTTGAGAATGAAATTATCACTTCAAACTTTTTTTTTTGCCTGTGAACAGGTACTTAATTTCATCATTGGGTAACCCTGATCTGTACTGTTTCGGAATCTGGTGTCTACAAGGTGAAATCTTTACAAGATTTAAAATAGGTTGACGAGGATAATCAATTGATGTCCTATCAATTGCACCAACAACACCTAAAATGCTTTACGATGTCAATAGAATATTTTTGCCTTCTTTTGATGATAAGCCATGTCTCTATAGTAAACTTGTTTCGCACCATCAGCCTACATGCAAATAAGTAACTTATTTAGAAAATAACAATAACATTTAGACAAAGTATATTATAATAGTGATAAGGCATATTGTTGCCCTCAATGAAGCTTCAATTTTGATTACCCAATGTCTGGTTCGCGTTATATACCACTGCATGTATTACGACCTGGGATGTAAGGGTGCACTAAGCAATGGAGTTATAACAACCCAATTATGTTGATTGACCCACTCATAAATTTATTTCCTAGTTTTGCTTAGAGTTTTCTTCCAAGTCGATAGAATATACATAATCATTATTTTATAGTGCAGATGGAATCGATTGGTCCATTCCAAATTATCGAAGATATAAATCAGATTGGTGACATATTAATGGCACACTTTATCTCCAGCTGCCATGTCCATTTATACAAAAAAAACAAAAACTGGCAATAAATGCATCACATTCTTGTATGGCTCATAGTCCATCTAAAAGAAATTTACAAATGGTCAAAGTGTTGTCATAATTTTTCTTTTTAATATATGAAATTGAATAGTTTATCATGGCTAAAAAGTAAATATAAACATGATCAAAATGTTGCATGTCTAACTCTAGACGATGTACATTAACATGTTTACTATTATTATTACTCAAATTAATAGGGGATCACCATTGATACGCAATAGTTAATCGACTGATAGAATATTGTATGCATAATTAAAAAGAAAATATCCCAACATGATATATAATAAAAAAAAAATAACCCATATCCATAAAGCATGATCTGGGTTAAAATAAATGCATTTATAAAAGGCGAAAAAAATTGAGGTAGTTTTTTTAATACCTAAATTTGTATTAACTATTGATAACTACCAAATCCATTTGCATTTGGACAGGTTGCACAACATAGCTCCCTATACAACCATGCCAAGCATGCTGATCCCCAATTGTAATTTATGGCTTGATCTATACTCTCCAATGGTAGGAGCCATGTCAAATGGATGTATTTGACTTTGATGAACACAACAATCCACCAATATAACGCAGTATCCCAGCATGAGTGAAGCATTATATATAGTGCTCAATAGCATTAGGTGGTAAAGAATTAAAAGTCATTGTTAACAAAGTCATTTTAACCACGTGTTCTCTAAGAACCTCTTATAGGGGAACTTGTAGTAAAAGTCGACCACAAACATCTACCCAATCATAGTATAAATGTCCAGTCACGGGAAGTCCTTCAATAGGCAAGCCAGAAAGGATCCCTACATATTGGAGTGTAATGGTTGTTTAACCCGCATGAAGCTAAAATTTATGTGTCTCAAACTTCCACCTCTCCATAAGTGCAGTAATCATATTAAAATCAACATCCATTGCCCCAATCTGAAACACTTTATAGAATTTAGACAACCATGCCTAGCATGTTGATCCCTACTTGTAATTCCTGGCTTAATCTAAACTCTCTAATAGCGGGAGCCACATCAAATGGATGTATTTGACTTTGATGAACCATTAATCCACCAACACAACGCAGTATCCAAGCATGAGTGAAGCATTGTATATAGTAATCAGTAGCATTAGGCGGTAAAGAATTAAAAGTCCTTGTTAAGAAAATCATTTTAACCATATGTCCTCTAAGAACTTGTTCTAGGGGAACTTGTAGTAAAAGTCAACCACAAACATCTGCCCAATCATACTATAAATGTCCAGTCACAGGAAGTCCTTCAATAGGCAAGCCAGTAATGATTCCCACATATTGGAGTGTAATGGTTGTATCACCCACAGGAAGCTGAAATTTATGTGTCCAACTTCCACCTCTCCACAAGTGCAGTAATCATATTAACATCAACATTTTATTGCCCCAATCTGAAACACATTGTAGAATCTTGACAATCTTAGGTATGGTATCATTCTTGGATCAATGTTTATTTAGTGAGTCTCAACACTTGCTCTCCAACCAAAGAATACATCATGATCAACCTAAAAATAAAAAATTAAAAAAAATTGTTAGATATGTGTATGTGTCTCTGTGTGTTTGTATATAGACGTATATATATAATTTAATTATAGAGTAAAAATATAAATACACCACCAATCCACATTGCATCTGCTCGGTGTTTTCTACACAATTTTAACATATCATCTATGTATGGTCCCGAATTTATGTATTGTTAATTTTGAAACTAATCCATTTTGCATTAGCGTAACTACAATTTAGATTAAAAACATTAATATTAAAATTAATTGATCAATAACATGTCTAGCATTAATTAGCATTAATATTTAAGAAGAATTAAGTAAATTTATCACTCACTATGATTTCATACCCAATTCCAATAATTTTTCTTTTCCAATCTAATGTCAATAGCATTAGTAATTTCAATGTTACATGTAAAAACTAAAAACAAATTAATAACTTAACAAGCTCAAAATTCAGGAAAAACTCCAATCAATAGAGTTTAACATTCAATCCATTTTTAATATGTGCATTAAAATTATTTGTAATAATTAAATATAAGTGTAAATTAAAAATATTTCGTATAATTAAAAATACTAATCACATTGAAGGGGAAATAATAAATATGTGAGGAAACATTAATAATGGTACCTACCTCTTATACCGCAAAAATACGTTACAGAAGCGTCATAAGGATCCCCTTAGTTTTGGTCACTGGCCTGTTTACCCACGTGCGAGATACTAGCAGCTAGTTCACAATCTAAAAGCCCTTGAAAGATTAAAAGAAAAAAACTTGTGAGTGGTAACGAGCAGCCTTGCGCGGATATGTTTTATCGTTACAAAACTCTAAGATCTCTCATCTATTTATAGAGATCCTAAAGGCTAGAGACCTATCTCTAGTATGACTCAGACTCTTTCTGAGATAGGATTTGGTAATATTATTTAGATTGAATTTCTCTATTCTATCTGGATTGAAACTTAATCCATAATAAAGTCATAGGCATATCCCAACTCTATCATCTCCCACTCGCACATGACGGAACATATTCCATTTATAATCTCCAGTTATACAGGCTAATAGATTGTGTGATCAGTATACCTTGATAGCACTACTGCTATACACCTAGTGGGGATATATAGCTTCTCGAAAAAAAAGAGAAAAGATCCTTCTATTCCAAGTATGCCTAACCCTAGACGGCTTTTTCACAATCACTATTTTAACTCGTGATATCATAAAATATCTTTCGTGTTCACTATTATGTTTCTACTTATAGAAACGATAATAGACATGTTGGTGAACTATGAACTCTTATGAATGTGATCAAAAGGCTATCTTCCCCTCTTACTATATGCCATCCATCATGATTCAAATCGCTTTTCTAGCTAGATCCTCCAGGCCTAAATTTTTCGTGAACCTCTTGGAGACTAACTAAGCTAGCCACATTAAACCATACTTCAAGGATAAGTTAAGGGTTCTAACGTCGAAATATAAATAGGGTTTCACAATAGGGAAAGTTGAGATAAAAAATAATAAATTCTCATCCCTTTGGTCACTTAAGCACACATGACATAAAACATGTGTTATGGTGTTCTTTCCTTCCCTTAAAGGAGCGCATGTCTCACATTTTAATAATGTGTATATAAACACCATATAGAAGTGTAAGGTTACGATGCACCGAAGCACCCAACTTTAGTCCGCTTACTTAAGGACTACTTCTGGCTTTTAAGACAGAACATGATAGTTACATATAACTGACCATCGGATTTCATAAAATCCTTATTTGGATCTTAATCCAAAGCATACAACTTCATGTATGACTTTATCTCACACCTTAACAAGACTAATCTTGTAATTTCTGCAAGACGACACTTTTATTTTGAATAGGCTCTCTAGCAATCTCATATGTTCAAAATTTGCCTCATCTTAGTTTTTGCCAACTCATTAACAAACCTAAGGTAAACACTTTTGTGAGTGGGCTACTTTTCTGTCTGACATGCTCAAACTCAAATAAATAACAGTAAGTGTTCACACATCAAACATTCACACTCATGTATTGCCAACAATAAACATTATTATTATTCATAAATAATAATGTTAAGGGATTACAAAAATAAAGATAGTACACATCAAATTCTACACAAACCCTAAAATTTAATGTGTCTCTCAAACATATCTTTCGTTGCAGGTTTAGTCAACGGGTCTGCAATCATTTCATGCATAGATATGTACTATAAGTTCACATCTCCTTGTGCAATAATATTTCTCATATATTGATACTTAATGTCGATATGCTTAGTCCTACTATAATATTTTGGATCTTTCGTGTAAGCTATCGATGATTGACTATTACTATAGACTGTCACTGGTTCCTTTGAGGTAGTTACTCTTAAATGGTCCATTAATCATTTTGGCCAAAATGTCTCTTGTACTACAGCTGTGAAAGCGACAAACTCAGCTTTTATTATTGATAAGGCTACACAGGTTCGTTTCTTACTACTCCATGAGATGGCACCCTTGCCAAGCAAGAATATGAAACTTGAAGTGGATTTTCTCTCATTCACATCTCCTACCTAATTAGCATCAGTGTATCCTCTCAATTATAGATCCTTGCTTTGATAATAGAGAGAATAATCTACTAAACCTTTGACATATCTAAGTATCCTCTTAATTGCTTTCCAATGTGCTTCGCCTAGGTTAGATTGATATCTACTTGCCATGCCCACTATATAGCAAATATCAGGTCTTGTACACAATATTGCATACATAAGACTACCCACGGCACTGGCATATAGAATGTTTATCATACGTTCCACTTCTTCTGGCATCTTTAGACACATATCTTTGCTAAAAAAACTGATTCTTAGCAATGGGGTTATCAATGGGTTTACAGCTTTGCATATTGAATCGTTCAAGGATTTTGTTGATATATATCTCTTGAGAAAGAGACAACAAGCTTCTCGAATGATCTCTTAAAATCTTAACTCCAAGAATGTAGTCTGCATGACCCACATCTTTCATTTCAAAGTTGGACGATAACCAATCTTTGATTTGATTTACGTACTCTTTGTCATTTCGAACTATTAGTATGTCGTCTACATACAATGTTAAAATGACAAAATTATTTTTAGAGCTTTTGTTATACACACAATGGGCTTCATTTGACATGATTCTATCATGAAATCTCAAATACCAATGTCTTGAAGACTGTTTAAGGCCATATATTGATCTTTTCAATTAATAAACCTTATGTTCGTTGCCTTTTTTAATGAAATCTATAGGTTGTTCCATGTAGATTTCTTCATTAAGTTCTCCATTGAGAAAAGCAGTCTTCACATCCATTTGATGCAGCTCTAGGTCTAAACTCGCCACTATAGTAAGAATTAAACTTATGGGCGTAAATCTTACAACAGGTGAGGAAGTCTCCTCATAGTCATTCCCTTCCTGTTATGTAAACCCTTTAGGGACTGGCCGAGCTTTATATCTTTCGATACTTCCAACAGCTTTTTGCCTCACCTTGAGAATCCATTTATTCCCAATCGGTTTGAATCCTTCCGGTAGATCAACCACTTTCCAAACACAATTTGATCTCATGGATGCCATTTTTTCTTTCACTGCTTTAATCCATTTTTTTTAGCTAGCCATGAAATGCCCTCTTTAAAATTTTTAGGCTCTTTTTCGTCTTGTAGGGTAACCAAAAGGGTTTCGTTCAAACCTTCGATCTCAAATCGTCGGTGAAGAGAACTTATTCTTTTAGATTTATGCAACTCTGAATCTTGATAAACATGTCTTATATATTCATCGCAATTCGGAATACTCCCACTGGGACTATATTCCATACTCCCACTGGAGTCGGGAATCCTCCCACTAGAATCAGGGTCTCAAACATCCGAATCATGTGTAGGAGGAAGGTCTTGACCTTCTTCTTGTAACTCCCTCCCACTCGAATGGAGTGATCCTGATAGTTCATCTTCCTGAGTTTCATAGAATGTGAAATCTTGATTCACTTTGCCCAACTTTGGAAATTTATTTTCCAAGAATATGATGCCTCGTGATTCACATTCTGTCACTGTACCATTCTCTTGCTCACCAACTATTTGGACCTTAATGTAATGATTATATTTTATTTATATAATGGTTTTCTCCACATTAATATTAATAGCATATTACATTATAGTAATATTTGTAAATGATATTTAATATTATTCTTATTATTCCCTAGTCATTTATCACTAAAGGGCATAAAAATAAATTAAGACTAGTATGAGTTTGATTGATAATCATGAGATAATTATATATATATATAGATATATATATATATATATATATATATATATATATATGTACATATATATATATATGTACATGTATATATATATATATATATATATATGTACATGTATATATATATATATATATATATATATACATGTATATATATATATATATATATATATATATATATATATATATATATATATATCTATATATATACACATGTATATATATATATATATATGTGTGTATATATATATATATATATGTATATATATATATATATGTGTGTGTGTGTGTGTGTGTATAGATATATATATGTGTGTGTATAGATATACATATACATATATATGCATATATATATACATACATACATATATATATATATATATATATATATATATATATATATATATATATACATATATATATATATGTAGATATATATACATATATATATATGTATATATATATACATATATATATATGTAGATATATATACATATATGTATATATATGTATATGTATATATATGTATATGTATATATATGTATATATATCTATATGTATATATATATATGTATATATATGTATACATATATATGTATATATATGTATATATATATATATACATATGTATATATATATATATATATGGTGATATAAATCAAACTTGTAGGTACTTGTTGGAGAACAAGATACTGGATAGACCCGCCATAAGATCACTACATGGGTTAGTGTCATAAGTGATCTTATAATAGATATATTATTGAATCCTTTGACCTGAGGCTATCATGGTTTCCTACATAAGAGACATTATATTTTGACATAATTAAATATTATCTTTAATCAGATAATTATAAAGTTTATGATTGGACATAATGAGAATTATGCAGAGAAAAGTAAATAATCAAGATGAAATTTGTCCCTCTCTTATGAAAGAGATATCTATTAGGCCCTATAACATACTGGAACCCGCTTATGTGTTCCCGAAAAGCCCTCTTTTAGGATCCGAGAATGGTTCGCATCTAGATCTTGGGTAACATGAGATATTTTGGAATCTCTTCCCAATAAAACATTGGGAATGTTCATCTAATCCCATAAAATCTTTAGGCATCTTTGAGATATTTTGGAGTCGCCACCCAATTTACAAGAAATTGGAAAAGTTCATCTAACCTCGGAGGTCTAAACCAAATAGTGGTTCGGAACTTCACTCTTATGCCTTGGTTAAGTTATAAGTGAGCTTTCAACAATTAAATTTTCATCCCTTTTCTCACACGTCATGCAAATTAATTTAAGCGCACATTCAAGCAACGAGGAAAGCGGTAAAAAACGGTAAATAAAATAACAAAATAAATTACAAAAATAAATTAAAAGATAAAATTGGGACAAAATACAATCCCACAAAATGTAAAATTAAAATAAATAAATAAATGATAAAATCAAATAAATAAACAAGCAAACATAAATCGAGATATTTATTTGGAGTAGGAACGTTGGTTTCTTCATGCATACTTAAAAATGGAGAATTATTTTAGCCATTTAGAGAGAAAACCGGGATGAGTGATCCCATTTTATGCAAATTAATTTTCCTTTTGAAAGTGACATTTTATTGGTTGAAAATAGGACATTGGTCCTATTTTATTAGAAAAAATTCTAATTTATTAATATAAATATTTCTGTGATTTTTAATTAAGCGTGCATAAAATAAATAATTTTATTACTAATTACATGAAAAATAAATTAAATAAAGACAAATAAGGAAAAATAATACAAATAACAAAAATGATAAATCAACAAAAATAAATCCCCGGATCTCCTCTTTCGCGTGCAAATATTCTTAAACATGACGAAAGTAAGTATTGAAACGAAAATAAATACAAGAAAATTAAGTTTGGTAATTAAATCAAGAAAATCAATTAAATACGTAAAATAATAAATAATAAATTAAAATAGATAAAAAATGCATGATGGATGACAAATAAATTAAATGACATATTAAAACAAATAGATTAACAAATTAATAGATTAATACATAAAAACATGAAATAATAATAATAATAATAATAATAATAATAATAATAATAACAATGATAAAAATGATAATAAAATAATAATAATAATAACAATAACAATAATAATAACAATATAAATAATAATAACAATATAAATAACAAAAGAAAATTTTAAAAAATGAATGAGAAAAGAATAAAAAAATGAAATAAAAAGGTTAAGTTTATGACAAATATCACATAAAATAAATAAAAATACAATAAATTTAAAGATCTACATTTTGATTAAATGATTATAAACAAGAAATAAAAGTAATACAAAAAATAAATAAGTAAATAAATAAATAAAAATAAATATGAGATCGAGTCTATAATATTTATTCTCAGATTTCGGATTTGATAGAATTAGAGAAGATGATCGATTTCCTTGCTTTGATCCGCAAAATCAGAATTAAAAATTATAAAATTGGAGTTTTATTCTAAAAGAAAAATTTGCTTTAAAATGAAATAATAAAAGAAAATAAAAATTTTCAAAAATAAAAAATTAATTTTTTTGTCTCAAGGAAAATAATTGATTTGAAGAAAAGTAACAAAAATTCTCAAAAACAAAAAAATATTTTTCTTTGTCTTAAGAAAAATTATTGAATAAAAATTGAATTTTTAACCTTAAGAGATTTTTATTTGGAGAAGAAAACCCAAAAAAAATGTATAGAGAATTCTATTGAAGAAAAAGAGAAGAAAAGAAAAATTTTTAACCTAAAAAGAATTCCCCATTTTCTCTTTCTATAATTTTTTATTTATTTCAATAAATATGGAAAATCTAATTAATTACGGAAAAAAATTGACTTTTTATCAAATTCTCCTTTATTTGGGTTTAAAAATGGGAATTATCATTAAAAATCTCGCAAAAAAATGGTGAAAAGTCAAAGAAAATAAAAAAATTCGAAAAAAGGGGCAAAAATTGCATTTTCGACAGACCAGGCACGAGCGATGAGCGTCGGCCATGCGCCCCGCACGTTGCTTGCGCGCGAGTGAGCGATGCCCCGCACGTTGCTCGCGCCCGGGCGAGCGACGTTCCCCGCCTGCAAGCGATGCACGCGGGGGCATCCTCCCTAGCACCAACGCGCGCGTGCGCGGGATGGCGCCCTACCTGGCACGCGCAGAGGCCACCCCCTCCCGCGCGCTGGCTGCTGCAAGCGCCTGAATTTTTTTTTTAAATAACAATTTTGACCAAAACACAATAATTCTAAACTCTTTTTTTTTATATTTCTATTTTTATTTTTCATTTTTAAATTTTTTTTTTATTTTTTATCTTTAAAAGGTAAATTTAACAAGAAAATCATCACTTCCAACCTTTTTTCCTATGAATAGGCATCTAATTATTATTGGGTAACCCTGATCTAAACTACCTCGAGACCCGCTGTCTACGGGCCCCTCGATAAGTAGGACTATAAAATGCATGGCTGTGCTTAAATTAATTGATAGTGTGATCAATGTCATTTGAATTTATGAGTCTATTTAGTGATCGGGAAATTATATGTTTGAATAATATAAGTTTGACATGGACCATGTCTTATGTTCAAATAAGATATCGTGTGATAAAAGGATAATAACATGATCTGTTGTTAGGTTAAAATCGGACTAACGATATTTATATTATTTGGGTGGTCATAAATTCTTGTTAGAGACCAATTATGATGTGATCCTATTATGGAATGGGTCCACTGCTAACTTAATATAAACCTATTAGGTCACACACTAAGAACATAATGAACAGACTGGATTTTAATTAGGGTATTTTGAATTTAAATATAACATATATTTTATTCGAATTATATAAATAAATAAATATATACACACACACACACATATATATATATATACATATATATATATATAATATTTCTTATTATTTTGAATAAGAAATAAATAAATATATATATACATATACATATCTCTTATTTTGGAATAAGAGATAATATCCCTAATTTGTTTCTCTTTAGGGTTTTAATAAGCTATATATAAGAGAAAGATATATACATGTCTAACCCTAAGAGAAAATAGAGAGTGGCTGCCGTTTTTTAGAAAGACAAGAAACCCTAGCTGCCTTTTTCTTTGTGAAAGAAAACGTAAATAAAAAAAATTCAGTTGCATAAAAAGGGAACTAGCACCCCTGCAATTATCTGTTCACTGATTTGTGCGTGTGGATACCATAGAGGGTGTTAGATCTTTGGAGCAGTGCCTACAATCTGATTAAAGAGTTTATTTCGACTTTTCTGCACTACAAAAAGTTGGTAAATCTTTCAATTTCTTTTGAATCAATTGGATCGCTTGGATCCTATTTGGGTTTCATTTTATATTTCGCTGCACTTAATTTTGAATTACTATGATGAAACCCAATAGTGGTATCAGAGCCACTTGCGGATTCAATTGATTCAAATATTATGTGTTTTGTATGTATGTGATATGTATGAATCTGTTTATATAAATATCAATCGGATTGTATGTTGATACATGGAAATTGATTTCTGTTTTTTTTTAATCGTTAAAATGAATAGATTGTATATGATATGATCGGAATCAATCAAGTAATGTTATTAACATTTTGTATAAGGGCTATGAATTTGATTAGTGTTAATATGATTAACATAACTCGTGATATTTTGAGTTAATGTGGGAAACGAATTCTGTTAAGTGTTAACATGATTGACAAGTTTTATGATTAACGATATTAATTTTATTAATATGATTAATATGATTCTGTTAATATGATTAATATGATTGTATTTGTCACACCCCATAAGTGGCTTAATTGGAATTAGCAATTTTAATTGGACAATTAAGGGCAAGTGAGTAATTTGCATGAGGAGAAGAGGATTTTTACTGCAAGGTTTTAATAAAGATTTAAATTACAGATTTTTAGTTAGTGAGTAAAGAGTAATTAGACAAGGACTTTATGGGAATTGTTTGGATCTGATGGTAAAAGAGTATTAGTGGATTTGTGAACCGTGCATGTGTGCCAAGTGGAGAGTGAGTGTGTGCTTGTGGGTGAGAGAAAAGAAGGGTCTAAATGTTTTTAGTTCCTGGAAACTAAAGACGTGAGGTTTTCTCTCTTTTGCTCTCTCTCACGTTATCCATCCCTTCCCTCTCCATTTTCTGTTCTTTTTCTCAATTGCATGTGTGTTCTTCCATTGTGGAGCTAGGGTTTGGGTTTGGTAGAAGCTTCAGAAGGTAAGTGGCTGTCAGTTTTCGTATGGTTCTTCTACTTCTCCTTAAGGTTTATAGAGATTCTGTTCTTGGGTTAATGATTATGGTTTTATCTGTTTGCAAGCATCTGAAGATAAGAGGATAGAGAAGGGAAAAGGGAAGATTGTGGATTAAAAACTGCAGTGGATATTTTTGGACTTCATCACAGGTTTGGGAGCGTCTGTTATTTCTCGTTTTGGATCCTGGTTACTGTTCTGATATCAATGTTATTTACGTGTATTTGCTTGTTAAGATGCATGAGTAATAGAAATTACATGTATGGTTAGTAGGGTTTAAGTTCTGTTGCTTTGCATGTTTAAGTGGAAGTCCATTTGCATGTACGTTAAAAAGGAAGATTCTGGGTTTGTGACTCTCTGTTAATATTATTTGATTGTGTTAGAATGTGATTAATTGAACGAAAATTTCTGTAAATGTGTTCTGGAGATTTGAAGAATTATGTTTGAATAATTATTGCATGAAAAAAATGGTTTTAGACAAAGTGGGTTTTGAATTTTGGTTGTACTCTGTTTTCACAATTTTTCTGGTTTTTACGTTTTCTGGAAAGTTTGAAGTTTGTGTAGAGGAGATGAGAAGCAGAAGTGTGAGAAGAAGGTCACGAGACGTGATGGAGCATCACGTCGTGACCCCCTTCTCTGTTGAAGGACACGAGACGTGATGGAGCATCACGCCTCGTGACCTCTCCTCTTCCCTGCGTGTCACGAGACAAGATCTCGTGACCTCCCCCTCTCCTCTCAGGCGTCACGAGGCGTGACGGATGGTCACGACTCGTGACTGCCCCTGTTTTGCTTGGCGCTCGCGTGAAGCCAGTGTCACGAGACACCATTGCCAAGGTGACTCGTGACTGGCCTTCCTCCTGCTGCCCTGTTTTCCAAAAAGTAAAGTTTTAAGCTTCTGGTTTTTAGGGGTTTTAAAAATTTGATTTGTATTTTAATAATTGTTTAATTATGAGATTTGTGGTCATAATTAGTATTAATGTACATGATTTACATGTTTATAATTTACATAAGTATGGATTATTTTTAATGTGAGTTTTAGGTCCTTTTAACTTCTGTATTTAATATTTATACTTGCATGTTTCAAAATGTGATCAGTATACATGTATACATGGATGATAGTTTAGTATTAATTTCAATTCTCATATTGATATTGGTGCTTGAATTGATGGTTTGTGTTTGTAAGCCTGAATAAGTCATAGTAGTGGATAAGTAAGCGCTTACTTAGGTCAGAGTGTGTGTGCAGCTGCTATATGATAAAACGTTATACGTGGGTCCGTTTGGATCCTTGTTTCGATCCTGTATGGGTCTATATGGATATAATGCGAGACTTCGGTCTCTATATGAAAAGTACATGTTTGAGACTCATGTCTCTATATGCTTGGGATACTGTGTTCTATCAGTATCCATTTGACCGTATCCACTTCTAGAGAGTATTTTAGACTAATCAGGCTACATGTTAATATGTGTTGAATATGTTGAGATGTTTATTGACAGGTTTACAAGTATATGATGCACATGAATTCTAGCATAACTTTATGATATGCACCTAGTATCTGTGTACTTAGAATGGTGAGAATTACGTTGATCCTAAATATGAACTGAGTAGTTAATTGCTTGTAATGTATATTCATGCATGCCAAGTAAAGAACATGGAATATTTTTATATGTAACTTTGATGCCTTTGATTTTGAATCATAATTCTATTGCACGTTTTTGTTGTAGTGAGATTATATTATTGTTGTAAATATTGTATATGTATATTGTTAGTTTGTTTTGTTCCTCCCCACTAAGCGTTATCGCTTAGCACGGGCTCTTTTCCCGTGCAGGTGGCGAGTTCGGTTTGGAGTCAGATATCTGCAGGTCGGCCACTATAAGTCTTTTTGGATGAAGTTACTTTTGAGTCTTCCGCTGTTATTTTGTACATGGCTTGTTAATAGCAAAGTGAATCTTTGTAAAGGAATAATTATTTTTGTATATGCATTTGCTTCCGAGCCTCTTTTTGTAAAACGATATTGTTATATATATACATATGTTAAAGGTTTTAATATTGTATAATTAAAAGTTTCTTTACATCTCATCTTTTATTTTATTTACAAGTATGTACTTTGGATTAGTTTATATGTTTGACCGCGTGGCATTCCGGTATCCTTCCAACGGGGATAACGGGGTGTTACAGTATTAATCTGATTAATACGTAATTAATTTTGGTGGCATTCTGTATTTAATAATGATTGTTTAATATGATTAAACCATGCTGATGTGATTAGCAAATTCAGTTTTAAAAGATACAAAATGGGGTTTTAGGGCAGCCGTGCTATCAAATCGTAACGCCTTATATATCATTGGATTTAATCTCCATTAATTTTAATACATCAATTTAATAATATATTTGTATATTATAAGATAATATGATTTATTTTATGTATTGTATGTATGATGTCTTTGCATGGTGCATAGCATAGCCAATTGAACCTCATGTGGATGAGATTTATTTTATTTTATTTTATTTTATTAATTTTACAGGGTTGTAATTTTAAATACGACCTGTGTGTCGTTAATTTTGTTGTAATCTTTATTTTACTTAATAGTTATAGTAGAATTTCTTTGTATCATTATTGTAATGAAGACGAAGATCCTACATGGAGACAACAATGGAGATCAATCCAAGTCCATGGTAATGGAGGTGAAAGATGGAAGCTGTTGATCAAGTCAAATCCATAAAATACACCTAGGATTGACCCTTGATCTTCATATTGGCTTATGAGGATCAAACTAGATTTTGGCCATGTTATGACACGTTTTATATATTATGCATATTTTATCAGTATGTGATGCGATGAATGATTATATATTTGTGTGTATGAGATGCCATATATAGAATGATGTATGATATATATAAATAATTAGACATCATGAGTTAAAATCAAAATCGCTCACCATAATTTTAAGTCATATGCCACTCATGAATAAAACACCTGTCAAGACTAAGATCACTAAAATGTAGTTTTTGCCAAAACGAAGTACATTAGGTTATCCTAGTAAGGAAGGATGGGTAATGGTGATACCCATATATTTAAAATGGTTAGACTTAATTAGGCTATAAAAACCGTTTTGGGCCTAGGGGCATTGGGTAGGATTAAAATATGCCAGGACATATGATGTCAAAATTCCATAAATGATCTAAGAGTTACATAAGATGTAATTAGTAAAGGAGCTACCTACCTAAATAACTTAACTATAAGCATCATGCCAAAACTGACTTAGGTGAAATATGGATCTTAGCCCACTAAATTATTACAATTGTTGTGATTAATAATCAAGGGTTATTTTAGTGGGAGTTTATGAGAAGACCTAAAATGAAATTGGTACTAATATTATTTATCTGGCATGTTTGTAGATTAATGGCATCAAATAACACTTCTACTATGTCACTACGATCTGTCCTTGAGAAGGACAAACTTAAAGAAACTGGCATAAACTTTCTTGACTGATTTAGGAACATAAGAATTGTTCTCAAGCAAAAAAGGAAGCTATATGTGCTGGATGAGCCTATTCTTGATGACCCACCTGCTGATGCCACAAGGGCAGTCAAAGAAAAACACAAGAAACATATTGATGATTATATGGATGTTGGTTATCTTATGTTAGCTACCATGGCTCTAGAACTTCAGAAGCATCTGGAGAATATGGAGGCTTATGTGTTGAGTACTCATCTCAAGCAAACATTCCAACAGCAGGCAAGGCAAGAAAGGTATGAGACTACCAAAGCATTATATTCTTGCAAGATGACTGAAGGTGCTTCAGTTAGCTCTCATGTTCTGAAAATGAAGGGCTATATTGATCACCTTGAGAGGCTTGGATTTCCCTTTAGTTTAGAACTGGCAACGAATTTGATCCTTAATTCATTGCCTGATAGTTATGACCAGTTTGTCATGAACTACAATATGAATAATATGGAGAAATCTATAGCTGAGTTGCATGCGATGCTCAAAATAGCTGAACAAAGCATCAAGAAGAAGCCTGGCCATATACTAATGGTTAACAAATGGAAAGGGATGAAAAATAAGGGTAAGGATAAGGCTAAGGCTAAGGCAAGAGTTTCTAGTAAGCCTAAGCCCAAGCCCAAGACTAAAGGTCCAAAGGTAGCAGTTTGCTTCCATTGCAATGAACCTGGTCATTGGAAGAGGAACTACAAGCTCTACTTGGAAGAATTGAAGAAGAAGAAGAAGAAGAAGAAGAAGAAGAAGAAGAAGAGTGGTGAGACTACATCTTCAGGTATTTATGTTATAAAAATTAATTTATCTACTTCTATCTCCTGGGTATTAGATACTGGATGTGGATCTCACATTTGTACAAATGTGCAGGGACTCAAAAGGAGTAGGCAACTGAAAAGTGGTGAAATGGACCTACGAGTAGGAAATGGAGTAGAAGTTGTTGCTTTAGCAGTAGGCATTTATGAATTAACTTTGCCTAATAGGCTTTTGTTAGTTTTGAACAATTGCTATTATGTTCCTAGTTTGAGTAGGAATATTATTTCAGTTTCAAGTTTGGATGATGAAGGTTTTTCTTTTCTTATTAAGAATAAGAAATGTTCTATTTATTATGATGACATGCTTTATGGTATTGCTGATTCATAATATGGGCTTTATGTCCTAAATCTAGAAATATTCAATAATCATGATATATATAACATAACTACAAAGAAATCCAAACCAAATGATTTAAATACAACATATTTATGGCATTGTCGCCTTGATCATATAAATGAGAAACGCATATCTAAACTCCATGGACTTTTACAATCATTTGAAAATTGCGAATCTTATTTATTAGGCAAGATGACAAAGGATCCTTTCACTGGACATAGTGAAAGGGCCACTAATTTATTAGGCCTAATACATACTGATGTATGTGGCCCATTAAGCATAACTGCCAGGAGAGGATTTCAGTACTTCATTACATTTACTGATGATTTCAGTAGATATGGCTATGTCTATTTGATGAAACATAAACATGAATCATTTGAAATGTTTAGAACCTTTAAATATGAAGTACAAAATCAACTTGGGAAAACTATTAAGGCACTTCGATCTGATAGAGGTGGTGAATATTTGAGCCAAGAGTTTAACGATCATCTAAGAGATTATGGAATTGTTTCACAATTAACTCCACCAGGAACACCACAATGAAATGGTGTATTTGAAAGGAGGAATCAAACTTTATTAGATATGGTTCGATCTATGATGAGTCAAATAGATCTTCCTTTATCCTTTTGGGGTTATGTATTAGAAACAACCGCATTCACTTCGAACCGAGTTCTATCTAAAGTGGTTGAAAAGACACCATATGAGATATGGACTGGGAGAACTCCTAGTTTGTTTTTCCTAAAGATTTGGGGCTGTGAGGCTTATGTCAAACGATCTGATAAATGTCTTTTTGTGGGATATCCTAAGAAAACTAAAGGATATTACTTTTATAACCCTTCGGAGAACAAACTGTTTGTTGCTCGAAATGGTGTCTTTCTAGAAAAGGAATTTACTTCTAAAAGAACCAATGGGAGTAAAGTACAACTTGAAGAAATTCAAGAACCACAAGATAACATAGAACCATCGATGAAAACTCCGCAAGTTTCACAAACAGTTGTGGAACCTGTACCTGTTACACAAGTACCACGTAAATCTGATAGAATACGACACGAACCCAAGAGATTTGGATTTCTCGTGAAGGATAGTCAAGAAGTAATGCTCATGGATCAAGATGAGCCTACTACCTATCAAGATACTGTGTCAGGTCCAGAATCTGAGAGATGGCTAGAAGCCATGAAATCTGAGATGCAATCCATGTATGATAATCAAGTTTGGAACTTGATTGATCCACCTGAAGGAATTAAAACCATTGGGTGCAAATGGGTTTTCAAAAAGAAAACTGACATGGATGGCAAAGTAAATACATTTAAAGCAAGACTTATTGCAAAAAGCTTAAGCAAACTCATGGTATTGACTATGATGAAACCTTTTTACCAGTCACGATGCTTAAATCAATAAGGATTCTTATTGCCATTGCTGCGTATTATGACTACGAGATATGACAAATGGATGTTAAAACAGCGTTTCTTAACGGAAATTTACTTGAAGATGTTTACATGACACAACTTGAGGGTTTTGTCCATCCCAAGACTTCTAAAAAGCTATAAAGATCCATTTATGGATTGCAGCAAGTTTCTCGGAGCTGGAATCTTCATTTTGATGAAACAGTCAAACAATTTGGATTCATAAAAAATGAAGATGAACCTTGTATATACAAGAAGATTAGTGGAAGTGTTGTGATGTTTCTTGTATTATATGTAGATGACATATTACTCATTGGAAATGACATCCCTTTCATGCAAAAGACAAAAGAATGGTTAGGGAAATCTTTTTCAATGAAAGATATAGGTGAAGCTACTTATATCCTTAGAATTAAGATTTATAGGGATATATCTAAAAGGATAATTGGTCTGAGTCAAAGCACTTATATAGATAAGGTGCTAAATAGATTCAGCATGCAAAATTCCAAAAGAGGATTTTTGCCAATGTCTCATGGCATTTCTCTTAGCAAGACTCAATGTCCCATGACATGTGATGAGCGTGATCGCATGAGTATGATTCCTTATGCTTCGACTATAGGATCAATCATGTATACCATGTTATGTACTCGACCAGATGTTTCATGTGCCTTGAGTATGATGAGCAGATACCAGTCAGATCCTGGTAAAAGTCACTAGACAACTGTTAAGAACATCCTTAAGTACTTGAGAAGAACTAAGGATGCATTCTTAGTGTATGGAGGATTGGAAGATGAGCTAGTAGTAAATGGTTACACTGATGCAAGCTTCCAATCAGACAAAGATGACTTTAGATCGCAGTCAGGATATGTGTTTGTGTTAAATGGAGGTGGTATAAGCTGGAAAAGTTCTAAACAAACCACTGTCGCTGATTCTACAACAGAAGCTAAGTATATAGCAGCATCAGATGCAGCTAAAGAAGCAGTATGGATCAATAAATTAATTGCTGAACTGGGAGTAGTACCTAGTATCAAAAACCCTGTGGATCTTTTCTATGACAATAATGGTGCTATTGCACAGGCGAAAGAGCCTAGATCCCATCAGAGATCCACACATACACTCAGGCGTTTTCATCTTATTCGAGAAATAATTGAGAGAGGAGATGTCAAGTTATGCAGAGTACCAACAAATAACAACATTGCTGATACACTTACCCAGGCTCTCCCACACGCCAAACATGATGGACATACTAGGTCAATGGGTATTAGATATATGTATGATTGCGCCTAGTGCAAGTGGGAGATTGTTAGTGGTTATGTCCTAGGCCAACTATTTGGACCTTAATATAATGATTATATTTTATTTATATAATGGTTTTCCCACATTAATATTAATGGCATATTACATTATAGTAATATTTATGAATGATATTTAATATTATTCTTATTATTCCCTAGTCATTTATCACTAAAGGGCATAAAAATAAATTAAGACTAGTATGAGTTTGATTGATAATCATGAGATGATTATATATATATGTATGTGTGTGTGTGTGTGTGTGTGATATAAATCAAACTTGTAGGTACTTGTTAGAGAACAAGGTACTGGATAGACCCGCTATAAGATCACTACATGGGTTAGTGTCATAAGTGATCTTATAATTGATATGTTATTGAATCTTTCGACCTAAGGTTATCACAGTTTCCTACACAAGAAATATTATGTTTTGACATAATCAAATATTATCTTTAATCGGTTATGATTGGACATAATGAGAATTATATAGAGGAAAGTGAATAATCAAGATGGAATTTGTCCTTCTCTTATGAGAGAGATATTTATTGGGTCCCTCGATAAGTAAAACTACAAAATGCATTGCCATGCTCAAATGAATTGATAGTGTGATCAATGTCATTTGAATTTATCAATCTATTTAGTGAACGGAAAATTATAGTTTTAAACAATATAAGTTTGACATGGACCATGACTTATGTTCAAACAAATATCGTGTGATAAAAAAAATAATAACATATTCTGTTATTAGGTTAAAATCGGACTAATGATATTTATATTATTTGGATAGTCATAATGTCTTGCTAAAAACCAATTATAACTTGTGGGCCTATTATGAAATTGGGCCTACTGCCAACTTAATATAAACCTATTTGGTCACACACTGAGAACATAATGAACAGGCTGGATTTTAATTAGGGTATTTCGAATTTAAATATAATGAATATTTTATTCGAATTATATATATATATATATATATATATATATATATACATATACATATATATATATATGTATATATATACATATATATATGTGTATATATATACATATATATATATACATATGTATATGTGTATATATATACATATATATATATATATATGTATATATGTATATATATACATATGTATATGTATATATATACATATGTATATATATATACATATATGTATTTCGAATTTAAATATAATGAATATTTTATTCGAATTATATATATATGTATATATATATACATATATATATATATATATATGTGTATATATGTATATATATATATGTACATATATACATATATATGTACATATATATACATACATATATGTACATATATATACATATATATATGTACATATATGTATGTATATATATGTACATATATACATATGTATATCTATATATATACATATCTATATGTATACACACACATATATGTGTGTGTATATATATACACACACATATATGTGTGTATATATATATCTTATTTTTGAATAAGAGATAATATCCCTAATTTGTTTCTCTTTAGGGATTTTAATAAGCTATATATAAGAGAAAGATATATACATGTCTAACCCTAAGAGAAAATAGAGAGTGGTTGCCTTTTTGAGAAAGACAAAAAACCCTAGTCACCTTTTTCTTTGTGAAAGAAATCGTAAAAAAAAAAAAAATCAGTTGCATAAAAAAGGAGCTAGCACGCTGCGATTATCTGTTCACTGATTCGTGCGTGTGGATACCATAGAGTGTGTTCGTTATTTGGAGCAGCGCCTACAATCTGATTAAAGAGTTTATTTTGACTTTTCTACGGTAAAAAAGGTTGGTAAGTCTTTCAATTTCTTTTGAATCAATTGGATCGCTTGGATCCTATTCTGGATTCATTTTATATTTTGTTGCACTTAATTTTGAATTATTGCAATGAAACCCAACAATTCCATACTCCCACTAGAGTCGGGAATGCTCTCACTCAAATCAGGATCTCGAACATCCGGATCATGTGTAAGAGGAAGGTCTTAACTTTCTTCCTCTAACTCCATCCCACTCGGATGGAATGATCCTGATAGTTCATTTTCTTGAGTTTCATAGAAAGTGAAATCTTAATTCACTTCACCCAACTTTGGAAATTCATTTTCCAAGAATATGACGTCTCATGATTTACATTATGTCACTGTACCATTCTCTTGCTCATTCATAAAAATGTATCCTTTTGATACTTCAGAATATATCACAAAGATACTCTTTTTACCTCTTAGTCCCAATTTACCAAATTTACTTGAGGTATCATGGACGTAAACAGCACAACTCTAAGGTCGCAAATGGTTTAGGTCAAACTGTCGACTAATTCACAACTCGTAAGGTGTGGACGTGACAGATTTGGAGGGCACCCGGTTTAAAACATATGTGACAGTCAATAAAGCATCTTCCTAATAGGAGATAGGCAAATTTGCCTCTACAATCATAGATCTAACCATATCAAGTAGAATCCTATTTCTCCTTTTCGCAACTCCGTTTTATTATGGAGTTTTGGGAATGGACAACTGATGTTCAATCCCTTTTTCATCACACGAAGCCTTAAATTCATCTGAAAGATATTACCTGACCTCGGTCAGTTCTTAAAGCATTGATCTTTTTGTCTAATTGATTTTCAACTAAGTTCATAAAAGTTTTGAAGCAACTCAATGCTTTTGACTTGTGAGAGATCAAATGGACATGACCATACCTAGTATAGTCAACTACAAATATGATGAATTAGTAGGCCCCATGCCTTGCCCTCACATTCATTGGACCACATACGTCAGAATGAACTAATTGCAATGGAAATTCAGCTCTAGTTCATTTTTCGAACGGTTTTCTCACTAGTTTTTCTTTTAGGCAATGCTCACACTTAGGCAATTCAACCTCATTTAAATCACCTAGTAAACCAGTTTTGGCTAACCGACTCATTCGATCTTACCCAATATGGTTTAATCAGTATGCCATAATTTCACACAATTCTCATTACTATGTGAAGTAGAAGAAATTAAAGAAAAACTATTTTTATTCATAAAGTTAGGATCAATATTCATAATAATAAAATTGTTCGAAATAAAACTAGAAACATAATAAACATCACCCAAACATAAGTGCATACTGTCATCTTTAAAATGCAAATTAAAACCACGTTTCAATAACACAATAACACAAACTAAATTCCTACAAATATCTGGAACATAGAGCACATCATGTAGGAGCAGGGTTTGGCCTTTACGTAAGACTAATCTACACGTGCCAATCCTTCAAACTGGCACTCTAGTGTCATTTCCTACATATATATATTTTGCTCCATATGGTATTTGCCGAAATTCAACAAAGGCATCTTGATCATTTGTTATGTGGACCATTGCTCCTGAATCAACTACCCACAGAGGATGAAATTCAATTAAAAATATAGAACTAGATACACAAATTTCACTCACTCTTGAGTAGGGATGTTCAGGGGGCGGTGATTCCCCTTCCCCACCGGGGATCCGACCCGAATGGGGCAGAGAATCCCTTATTTTTTCCCCTCGTGGGGGCGAGGATGGGGGGGAAAAAATCCCTGGGGCAAATTCAGGGACAAGGAAGGGGAATAGGCTCCCCACCCCGAATAATTTTGCATTATATTTTTTTTAATATATATAAATATATATTCATTTTCCCTTCTGTAAATCGTAACAATTTTCTTGCCCTAAACTGTTACCTAACCCAGTCCCACAGCTAGTCGCCGTTCCTCTCCCTCACTTCGCCAGTTCTCCTTGCCTCCTGCTTCTCCTCCACACCAGCATATCTGCCACCTACTGCTCGCCTGCTCCTCCTCTATCCCTCACTCCACATCGCAAGCATCTCCTCCTCCTACCCAAGAAGAATCTCCTCTTTTCTCCCTCACTCCACGCCGCATGCAAGCATCTCTTCCTCTTACCCGAGAAGAATCTCCTCCTCTCTCCCTCACTCCATGCCGCACGCAAGCATCTCCTCCTCCTACACCACAAGCATCTCCTCCTCCTAACTGGAATCTAAATTCAAGATCTTGTAGGTTTGGTGAGCACTAAACCAGAATTTTAAATTAAATTTCTTGTTTATTTTAGAATTCTAAATTCAATGTCTTGGTTATGATAATAGGTTCATTAGTAGTTTAAATTCTGATAATTTTGTCTTCTTGAATTAAATCCTTATTATGTTAAGAAATAAATGAATGGAAAAAATAAATAAATTATAGATAATATATATATTGAATCTTCCGTTGCTTATGTTTGATAGTTTATTGAATTTTCAAATTTTATTATTTGATGAAAACAGCTAACTCAAATTTTATTATTTCATGAAAACTGCTAACTAATAAAGTAGGAAATCTGTAATTCAAATTCACACACTCAATTTTCATATTGTGCACACTGACCCATCCATTGCTCCAATCCCTCTCTTTTTTGCCATTATTTCTATATCCCATTATTTAACTTATTTTCGCCATTATTTCTTTACACGTAAGTTTATCCACTGCTCCAATCTATAATTCTATTTTCTGATTTTTCATTTTCAATTGTCGGCCTAGTATTTTAAAAGTGGAAGTGAGAAAGAGACCTACTGCTACTGGGGTGGTTCACTGTCTCTGTCGGTGGTTTTGACAAGCTTTAAAACAGGTAATAGATTTTATTTCTTTTCATTATTTAGAACTTGAGATAAAGTTTTATTTACTTTAATAATTTGTACTTGTTGTATTGCATTGTTTTGTTGATAGTTATGTGTTTGAGAAGCTCTTGTAAAATTTTGGTATGTGTTTTGCAATTATATTATTTTTCTATTTTGAGAAGATCATGTAAAATTTGATTTGTGCTTTGCAAGTGTTGTTCATTTTTTATTTTGAGAAGCATATTCTAATGGATAAAATAAGAAAGTTACATTTGATTAAAAGGATTTCCAGGTTTTAATGATATAATGGATTGTGATATAATGGATGAGGGTGGTGAACAATCTATTGAACAACCAATTAATCTACAACAGAGTAGTGAACAATATAGGGCACAAGTTGAATCATGGGTTCCTGTTGAATCAAGTCAAAATATTCCTAATGAAAGTGAAGAAACAAATGTGCATTCTAAAAGCCATTTGAAATCAGTTGTGTGGAATCACTTTAAGATGCAAAAGATTGATGATAAATGGAAGGCTAGATACAAGATTAAGTTTTTAGAGTGTTATTATCCTTTTTTTATGGAGAGGAAATGGCAAAAATAGAGATTGAGAACATTAAAAAAATTTGTTATAATTTGGTTGATCAATATTCATCAAATTTAAAGTCAAGTGAAGGTGGTGGTGTAGCTGAATCATCAACAAGTAACTCTGCTCAATCATCAATGAGTCATGGTATGGGGTCGACTTATATGTGCATTTGAATTATTTGTTGCTTCTTCCAAGTCCGAAAGTGATAGTGTGCGCATTGAATTAGATCTTTATTTGGAAGAGAAATTGCATACACTTAAATATGATTTTGATGTACTGAGTTGGTGGAAATTGGCCCTTAAGTATTTGAAATTGCAATCAATTGCAAGAGATGTTTTGGCAATTTCGGTTTCCACTGTGGCTTCTGAATTAGCTTTCAGTACAAGTGGAAGGTTTTTAAGTCCTCATCGTAGTAGACTACGTGCTAACACGATTGAAGCATTAATGTGCACACAAAATTGGATATTGGCTTCAAATAAAGGTATGTGAAAATTGTTTATATAATTTTATTTGCTTTGGTTTTCTGATTATAGTTTATAATAATAACTTATAAAAAATAATTTATACTTTTAGGTTCTTCTTCAGTTGCTCATTCACAGTGTTATACAATGATTGAGGATATGGATGTCGATGACGAGGTCAATTATAAATGCATTTATTTTGAATATTATAATAATATCTATGCGTCATCAACTAAAAGTGTAACTGACAACATGAACTTTTTGAGACATTGAGATTGATTTATTATATTTTATGATATTAGGTGGAATAGTGGCATGTTATACATGAAATTGTTTGTGGCAAGGTGGTGCTGGCAATTTCAATTTACTTCTAATATATTTTTGAATATATAGCTAATTTGGTATGTTTTATTTATTTGACATTTTAGGTTAATGTTCGTCTGGATGGAAGTTGTCCAAGTGAAGTTGTTAGTTGTTAACGAACGGACAATATTTTATATTTTAGAATTGTATGGGATGTTTATGAATTTTTGTATTTGAATTGTATGGATTTTTGTATTTGAATTGTATGTGATTTTTTTATTGAATTGCATGCAATTATTCTTAATTCGGGTCGGGAAATTCCCCATCGGGGATGGGGATCCCCGCCCCCCATGTTGTTCCCTATCGGGGACGGGGATCCCCACCGGGGCGGGGGCGGAGGGGAGTTCTCCCCGTGTTTCCTGTGAGGGCAGGGATTCCCCGTGAACATTCCTACTCTTGAGTCAGAATAGTGTACCTGATTGGGCACAGTGTAGTATCTTGCATAGTGTTCTTTCTGTTGGCAATTAAAAAATTTCACTTTTGAAATGTTTATCTTTTTCTTACCTTTGGACCTCTTAGAATTTTGTTCCTTCTTTTGCTTTTTATTTTTCTTGGCAGGTTCCTTATCCCAACTTTTAAAGCTTTTTTTTTGTTCTGGTTTGAACTCATTCCACTAGAACGGGACTGTGCTATATACACTTCAGCATTGACCTTAATCGATGCCAGTCTGTCCTCTTCTAGCTCCAAGTGACGAGCGACATCCCCAAATGTCTTGACACTATCCATATAAGTCAATTGCATCTTCATATGCTCCCAACTCTTGGGTAAGGAACGAATAACAGTTTGGACCTGTTACTCGTCGGTCAACTTATGACCATATTCACTAAGCTCACTCATTATGTTCTCTATCTCTCTGAGATGTTTCCAAAATAAATGATTAGGTTTTTTATGATACGTATCATATTTGATCATTAAAGATTAGAGTTTAGTCAGAGTCATTCCTTCGAACTTCTCCCGCAAAGCGATCCACAGATCCATTGCGTTTTGATACTTACGAAATTGCTTAGTTATATCATCCTCCATAGCACTCAACGGGATGACATGAGCAGTGAAATTCTTTTTCTTCCATGCCAAATAGACATCTCGATCTCGCTTATGCTGGGCCATATTGCTATCCTCAGGTTTAGCCATAACTGAATTTAAGGTTTCAAGAGCCTCTTACTCCTCAAGCACATACTGGATCTTCATACTCCAGATTTCATAATTGTCGCCATTCAATTTTAAGTCTTTGTTTAATTCAGCGATAATTGATTTGGAAGCAGAAGCCATTTGTATTCTCTAATTCAAATGGAACAAAAATGCACGTTATTATAGGAGATTAGGCAATACATGTAATTTACTATACACCTGAAATAATAACCTAATAAAGTCTTCTATTAGGCTCAAATTCGAAAAGGTTACTAGAAGTACCACTTACCTTCTAAGTTCTAATATCCAATTTTACAGGTTAAGATTTCATGCATAGTAAATCTGAATTATTGGATTATTAAGTTCTTAAACTTATGAGGGGAATTTTATTTGTTTTATCTTATTAAGTCTCTACTTAATAAACATTCAATCATTTTACCTATAAAATATTTCAAGGCAATTAACGTTTTTAAATAAACACATTTATTAACAAAAATTAAATGCCAAAAAATAAACGCATTCATTCAACCAATAAATAAATCCAATAATCCTAAAATAAGACACTAGATGTCAAATAATAATAGGAAATATAAATCCTATTTAATAAAAAATAAACGCTAATTATAATTGACACTCATGTCAACTATTTTAGAAAACTAGATCTTCTCAAGGTCTTCTTAAACACCAGGACTGATTTTTTGACCATCTTCATTAATTCATCAGGCAACTCATAAGTTTGCTGATGAAGCCATGGATGATACACACTACGTCCACTTCTCAATTTCATTACAGATGGACTGTTACTCCTTAACACTCCTCTTTTGGCAACTCTAGCCAAAAATTGGAAGATAGATTTTCTATAAACTCTATCTCCTACTATGTACCAAGTAGTTTCCAATAGCTCCCTCAGTACTTGATGATATTTAAAAGAATTAATCAATGCTTTGATTAGGACTCTATCATCCGTTCCTAGGCTTAAACCTCCTATCTAAATGCACTCCTGCATTTCTTCCTGTATAGTCAATAGATGACGCACTATAGCATCAATATCATCAGCTCAGAGCATTCTCATATTGCTTACAAAATGCACTTTTGCATTTCTTAAATCAATCCTATGCGGGGTTCTAGGAATCATTGATATCCATATCAATATTTCTGAAATGCATTACAGAAATTTAAGTAGTTAATACACACATGTATAAACACACATAATTGAAACACATTTCAATCAATAAATAAGGACAAAAAAAAATTCAAAAAATTTCAAAACAGAAAACACATTTTCCATAATTATTAAAATATTTATTTTAACAAAAAAAATAAAAATATATTTATGGTCATAAAAAAATTGAAAAAATGACCAATAAATCAGAAATATTTTGAAAAACACATTTGAGAAAAAACAGAGCTGATTTGGAGGTCAAAAATCGCCGCACGCATTGACAGAGGGAAGGAAGATGCGCCCACACGCCACCACGCCCAACACGAGCACCCTCCCACTTGACAAGCCACGTGTCACAACCACAATGTGCCATGTGTCAACCTACTACTGGTCCAACTGATGCCCACGTGGCACAATTGGTGCACACCATCCCCACGTGGTAAGACCTCATTGGGCCACGTGTTACTGGTGACACGTCATCACTGACATGTGGCAGACCTCAGTCGTCCATGTGTCACTACCTCATTGAGCCACCTGGTGACCACATGGCGTACAAGTGACACGTCATAGCCATGTGGCATGACCACTGTCATCCATGTAGCGATCAACTATTGGGCCACATGTCAATAATGACTCATCATTATGTTTGCGCGTATGTGAACCATTGTCCACAGGCACGTGCCCAACGTCTGGCGGCAGGTGTAAGCCACGCGCCTCCTTCTCGGTTGAGTCTGGTGTCCGAATTTTTGTCGGTGGGAGGTTTTTGGGGTCTATGAATATAATGGTAATGTCAAAAATATAAAAATTCCAACGTTTAGTTTAATGTTTTGAACATCCAAGTTCATTCCCTTGCATCTTAGTGTACACATACACAATATTGAGTCAAAATACATACATGTATATATTTTTCACACAAAAAAAAAATTATTGCATTTCATACTTCCTAGATTTACCAATTTTACGCATAAAATTTTAGATTACTTTTTAAGTCACATGCCAGGACGCAAAAACGATGGCTCTGATACCAATGAAGGGGAAATAATAAATATATGAGGTAACATTAATAATGGTACCTACCTCTTGTAGCGCAAAAACACATTGCGGAAGCGTCACAAATTTTGGTCACTAGTCTGGCTTTTACTCACGTACAGGATAAGAGCAGCTAGTTCACAATTTAAAAGCCCCTGAAAGATTAAGAGCAAAAAACTTGTGAGTGGGAATGAGCAGTCTTGCGGCGTATATGTTTTCTCGTTACCAAATTCTAAGATCTCTCATCTATTTAGAGACCTATCTCTAGTATGTCTCAGACTTTTCATGAAATAAGATTTGGTAATTTTAATCAAATTAAATTTTTTAATTCTATCTGAATTGAAACTTGATTCATAATAGAGTCATGGGCACATCCCAACTCTATTGCACATAAAATAAAGTACAAATAAAAATATTTTAAATTTTTCTCAACAAAATTAATTGCACTTCTATTATTTAAAAAAAATATAATATTAATCCAAACTACAAGTTTTTAAGAAATTCAAGATCAAATACATTGAAAAAAATGTCAATAACATTAGTAAATTCAATGTTATATGTAAAAGTTAAAAACAAAATATTAGCTTAACAAGCTCAATATTCAGGAAAAAAGAAATCCAATCAAAATAGCTTAATATTCAATGCATTTTTAAATTGCGCATTAAAGTTATTTGTAATAATTAAATATAAAAAATAGCTTAATATTCAATCCATTTTTAAATTGTGCATTAAAGTTATTTGTAATAATTAAATATAAGTGTAAATTACAAATATTTTGTATAATCAAAAAGATTAATCACATATAAAATAAAGTAAAAACAAAAATATTTAAAATTTCTCTCTACAAAACTAATGGCACTTTTATTATTTTAAAGAGAATTACAACATCTTAATCTAAACTACATTTTTTTAAGAAATTAAAAGACAAATAGATGGAAAAAAAATGTCACATACAAACTTCACAAAAAATAAGTCTACATTTCTATGAGTACCTGAAAATTTTCTATTTGAGTATAAATATGTAAAATTACAACAATACGTAAATGAATGTAAAATTTTAATTTATATTAATTTAACTATTTTTAACACATAAATTTATCATTCTAATATTTTAAATTACTGAATAATGCATCTTCAAATGAAAATATAAGTAATAACTTACATTTTTTTTTCTTCACATTACTAAATTAATGAACAAAATAAACCTGCAAATTACCCAATAATATAGTTAAATATTTTATTAAAATATTATTTTTATGACTTCTATATAAATAATTTGGTACATATTATAGAAAAAAATAATTATAAAAAATAATTAATTATACTTACCTTTAATTTGTGTAATGAGCTAATAAATCATTTTAAAATTCAATATACATTATGGAAGTTATAAAAAAATAATAATAAATTGATGTGTTAATGTATATAAAGAAATTAGGGGTGAGCAAAAAAACCGATGGACTTGGTTAACCGAAAAAAAATTCGAAACCGAAGCGATGCACTGGTTAATCGATTGTAATGGACTGATTAATGGTTAGTGTTTTGCAAAAACCGATATTAATGGACTGGTTAATGGTTTTTAACTCATGTGATCGATTAACCGAACCGAAACCGAATAGTTAATTTATTAATTATTTAATATGTTCATATTTATTATTTTTTATTATTTCTTGATTTATCAAATTTTCAATAATGAAAATCAGAATATATTCGAAAAGTTATTAAACAATTTATCCTAATTAAAGGTGATAATGTACTTTTTTTTCATTATACTAATTATTTTAAAGTTTTTAAATTTTTTTAATTGGCTATTAGTAAGTATAACAATTTATCTAATTAAAAGTGATTATGGACCGATTAATTTATTTACTTATTAAATATTAATTTTTAAAAATAAATTTGCTTATATCTACCAAATATTTTATTTTAACAACAATAATGTTATATTATAGTGAAAAATTTTTAATTTTTAAGTGTGTTGAACATTTTAATTTTATTTATGAATACATTTTATAATTATAGTGGTTAACCGAAAAATATTGGGTAACCGGTCCGAAAATTCGAAACCGATGGACTGGTTAACCGATAGTAACGGACTGGTTAATGGTTAGTATTTTTAAAAAACCGATATTAATGGACTAGTTTTTTTGGAGGCTCATGGACCGGTTAACCGGTCCATGCTCACCCCTAAAAGAAATGGTTTAAAAGAAATAGAAGATGTAAGAAATTTAGGAGATGGGAGATTGTTGAATGGAGAGGAGAATAAATGAGAGATGAAATTGGTAGTGTTTATATAGAGGATGAATATAATATTAAAAAAACTAGTTCAGTAAAAATTTTGGGAAGGGGGAATTACTGTATGAGCATGACACACTTAAAGAAGACAGTCTACCGCATTTGAAACCGTGGCAAATTATAGCAGTGTTAATGTCTCAAACTGCATCAGTCTGCTGCAATTTCAAATACAGTAAATTGTCCCTCCATAGCACTATATACGTAGCAATTCCGTAGCATTAATCTACAGTTTTGACTGAAATACTCCAATTTTTCAAACATTTGTCCATTCACACCATTTTTCAAAATATTTTTACAAAATATAGTAAACTGTCCCTCCATAGCACTATATATGTAGCAATTCCATAACATTGACCTGCAATTTTTACTGAAATACTCCAATTTTTCAAATATTTTTCCATTCACACCATTTTTCAAAATATTTTTAATAAATACATTATTAACAAAATTATCCCAAAAAAAATACCATTTCTTGATAACATCAAAATTTTTTTGTTCATTCCAATTTAAAATCTAGCAATGAGATTATGGCAAATCTTTTCTTGTTAAATTCAAGTTGATGGTTCATTGTTTATCGACTTCCAAACAAATTTTGATTAACCACAATTTTAAATGCTAAAATAAAATTTGTTGATATACTATAGTATACCCATATGTTTTGAAAAAATTAAAATTTAAAGAAAAGTTTCATTCGACTAGATCAAAAATAAACATAAGAGCTTAACACGAAGAATTTAAAATTTTTTGAATTGGGTTTCAGATCTCGAACAACTCAAAATTATATTATATATTTTTTTATAAATATCAAATTAATGAATTGTAAATTATATTACATTCTAAACTTCAAGTTCATTGAAAAATAATTTCAAATTTACATCCAAATTTACATCCAATTAAGGGTGAGCAAACGGTCGGTTTGGTTTAATAACCAAACCGAACTGATAAAATTGAAAATCAAAAATTTATGATTTGAGAAAATTGAACCGAATTTATATGATAACCGAACCGAAATTAAAATAAAATCTGATTTGAGAAAATCAAACCGAATTTATATGATAACCGAACCAAAATATTCGGTTTGGTTAACCATATAACCGAAATTTTAAAATTATAATTAAAAAAATTGTGTTTAAAAATTTTACAAAATTATAAATCATAAAACTAAAATAAAAATATTCAAATTGAAAAAAATACAAGTCTAAAATAAAGATATAATTCCAAAATACATAGTACAACTCATAAAAATAAAAATACCATTTCAATTTTTAAATAAATAAAATAATAATTTTATGGGTAAATCGGTCAGTTCGATTTTTTTAGGTTTTTGCCTTTCAAAATCGAACCGAACTTGCTAGAATTTTAAAACCGAAATCAAAAAATCGAAAAACCGAACCAAATTAAAAAATTGGTTGATTTGGTTCGGTTTTTCGATTTTAACCAAAGTTTGCTCACCCCTACATCCAATGCATCAAAAAGTAATTAATGAAAAATGTAATTTCTTTAATTCAAAAAAAAAAGCATAAATTAATATAATAATTTTTTAAAACTATTTATTTCAAATAATCACGAAAATATGATAATTTTTTAAAAACATTTTTTTAAGGATAATGTCTATGCTAGCCCTAATGAGCTCAATGGTCTGCCTGCTACTGCCTTCAATGCCAGTTTACTATTTGTAGCTCTTGAGACACTTGAGTGGTTGTCAGTTGTTTAGTTCACAATAGTTCCAAGCATTTGCCTTTTGGTTTTGAGCAATTGCCTTTTGAGTTCTCTGTCTATCTCTTCTCCAAAGAAGGAAAAGAAAATACAAAAATGAAAAAAAAAAAGACAAGAAGAAAGAAAAAAAAAAGAGAATTGGAGATTTGAATGATAAATGTTTAATCTTTCGTGCTACCTCATATTGCCAATAAGCCTCTAAGAAAGGTTTATAGCTCAACACTTCCCTTTTTACTAGCTTAAGTATCCAAAGCTGATGGACCTTCACATGAGTGACATATGACAACTCGTCCTTTAAATGGTTATAGGCACTCATTCGGGTAAAAGAGAAGGTTTCAAACTAGTCAACCAAAAAACTTTTTGATTAAAGTCTTTATTTGAGGAAGGAAATTTACAGAGCTTATGACCATACCTAAAGGTGAAATTTATGAATGGACTAGTGCTTTTTAAGGACAAATAAAAAAAAAAGATAAAATGATCTATTCAGGATGAAATATTAAACAAAATGCACAAGGCTTAGAAACAAGAAAGAATGGGCCACCCATTTGGGTTGAGCTGCCTAAAGGAGAAGTTATAGGATCTCATAACATCTTTAAAAAATGTACAATAGGGAAACCTTAGCCCATAATAAAATATTACCCAAATGTACTTAATAAATGACTCATGGATGGTGGACATGTCATTAGAGAGACTGCCTTTTGGATTCAATGCTTTTTCTTATAGACCTTAAGGTCATATATGGTTACTTTAGAAGGGCCTTTGGCTTGTGTAAGCCTTTTATAAGCCTTCATCACTTTTGTGATGGGGTTACGTCCGGGAGGTGACCTATAGAATTGAAAGGACCAGGTGGCATATCCCTAGCTCAAATTTCATAGTTTTCATTGTCACTGGACCCCAAAAAAGAATCCTCGAAAATAATTTTTTACAGTCTCAAGGAAAGAAATCCTATTAAAAAAAAGTCACGAAAGATGAAAAGTAACTTACTTAACAAGAAATATCACTCAAAATAATGATAGAAGACCGAAGGAAGGAAGAAGAGGAATGCCCGAATAAAGAAGCAAATAAAGAAAAATTATATCTAAACCTAAAACTTAATCTCTACATATTTTTGGCATTTTTTTTTATTGTTAAGAGTTAATCTCTACATATTTTTGGTATTTTTTTTTCATTGTTAAGAGTTTTTCCCAAAACAACTCTATATTTTACTCTTAAGAACCTTAGAAAGCTAGAAGGAAAACTAAAGAAAATTTCCCAAGAGCCTCATTTCAAATGGAGAAAAATTCATTTTAAAACAGATTTTATAGGTTCACACGGTAGTGCCACTTGTATCACACAGTTGTGTTGTTTTTTGGACAACTTGGCACTGCTCTTTTGGCTTGGAAAAAAATGTCTATTGGTAGATGGCCACACGGTCGTGCCATCTTTTGGACACCTTGGCCTTCAATTCTAAAAATGTTTGATTTTTAAGGTGCAGGTCAACTACCCACACAATCGTGCCACTTTGTTGCATACAGCCATGACATTTTTATTTTCATATGGCTATGTTAGATATTTGAAACATGGCGATTCTGGCTTGTTACATATGGCCATATTAGGTACAAAATTTCAAGCTGATTTTTTTCTTGCCTTAACCACCTAAAATATAAGAAAAACATTAAAATAAGTACAAACACTGCAAAAGCAAGAAAATAAACACAAATCAACAAAAATTAATCTAAAACTAACACAAAACATAGATAAATAAGCCAAGATTGCCCCTAAACTGTATGAAAAATTAAGTAATATCAAACTTTAATAGTCATAAAGAATTTTTATGAGTTTTTTTAAAAAAAATTTCCCGCCTTTATTTTAATCTTTAATTTTGCCCTGAATTTGATTTTCACTAAAATAGTGTTTCTCTTCCTCCCATTTGAGATGTATTATACATTATGTTCACTTGTTTGGGATGCGTATTCTTTGATTCAATGAAAGTAAGTTGGTTTGTCAAAATTAACACTAATTTTGATTTTCTTTTCTTTTTAAATAGAGTTATGTTGGCTTTGCCCTCGCTAACCCTCTTAATAAAATTTCTTTACCTTTAAGGTTTGATTTTTCACAGGTTTTTCTGGTTCACTTCACTTTGATGATTCATGACTTGTCCTGCTTAATGTTTTTATATTTTGTCATACATGCAGCATTCTGCTAAGAAAAGGATCGAACATAGAATTATAGGTATTGATTTTCAAACACTGGTGGGTTTGTTAATTGTATTTAGGACAATAGATTGCATATTGTTGGATGGCCTGTTTTGCTTCTTATTAAATGGTGAGTATTTTTATTTTTGTTTGCCTTTGTTTCTTGGCTCTAGTTGTTGGCTCAAAAGGTTAATACTCAATTTTGGATTTTGATGGATAAAAAAATTTTTTAAAATCAACTAATTTTAGGCTTTTAAAAGTTTATATTTGCTGGTCCAATTCATTAAAAAAGATGGCAGATCTCTATCCGAATCAGAACAAATCAAACATATTTTATATTATAGTCAAAATTAGACCTAGTGTTCTAATGAAGATTTGAAGATCAAGATGTTTTAGGAAACAAATGCAAAATTATTTTTTGAAAATTCACACACACATATAATTCATTCATTGTATTAAAAAGGATTTTCTAAAGATTCACACACACATACATATTTAAAATGAATTTTTCTTAAACTAAGTTTTCTATATAAACATATTTTTGAAAATAAAATAATTTCTTACCTGATTTTATAGTTGTTAAAAATCATAAAGCAAACAAAAAAGGGGAATTTTTTTAATAATGTTTTTTTTAAAAAAAAATTACAAAAGTGGAGTTTGTCAGAAACTATTTGGAGATTTGGGATTTTTTCCAAAAACGTAAAGACTAGTTGCGTTTTTAGAAGTGGGACCCGAGAGAATAGTGCCTCGGGCAGTGTGAAAATGCAACAACTTGTTGCATTGTCAGGTTTGAAGACACAATGTCAGGTTGTGTCTTTAGGTCTGAAAATGTAACCTGATGTTGCGTCTTCAGCGTTGTCAGACCGCACTTCAACCCTGCATTCATGCACCCATTGAAAAAAAAAATTCCTAGACGCGTATATAAACTTAGTATGCATTTGTTGGTGGTTCTTCGAGAAAAAAATTTCAATCGCAAATTTGGTATTCTTTGCAATATTGTTGTTCGAAATCGCTAATATTTGTAATTATTTATTTATAAATTAATATATGTAATTATTATTTGTGCTATAATACCTTTGATTTATTTGTGTTTGTTTTGTTTTGTTTATTTAAAAACAGAATTAAGTTGCAAATCAGGAAATTAGTAAGAACGGGTTAAAACTAGCTATTGAAGTAAGGTATTGGATCAACTTTAGTCATTTTATTTATCGTCATACATTATTTTATTATTATAGTTTAAATGAGAAATTATTTTTTAAAGTATAAGTTTTTTTGATAGTGTTATTAAATTTAATTTGTATATTAAATTTTAAAAATAATGTTGGTTAAATTTATTTTGATAATGTAAATATGAAAAAATGTACGAATTGAAATTTAAAATAACATATAGTTTCCTATTTATATATGGTAGATGGTGCACATATACTTAGCTCCAAAAGCCACTATGAGTGATAGGGGTGTTCAAAAAAATCGATGGATTTGATTAACCAACAAACCGAGCCAAAATCGATCTGAAAAATAGGTTAACCGAACCGATTTTTATGGTTAATGGTTAATAATTTTTATAAATTTTGATTTCGATTTTTTGTTCTAAAAAATTGTCGGTTTCGGTTAACCGACCGGTTTTATATAATTGTATATATTTCAGTTTCGATTTTCGATTTCAGTTAACCGACCGATTTTATACAATTTTTTCACATGTATTTTCGGTTTTCGGTTAACCGATAGGTTTTATATATTTTTTTTATATATATAAAGTTAAAAAAATTAAAATAAATGCCTATATTAAATTATATATATATATATATATATATATATAATATAATATAATATAATATAATATGTGTGAAATTTTTTTGTTTAACTAGTTAGATCATTATATTTTCAGTTTGTAATTTTAATTTTCAAATATTTTGAACAATTTTAGTTTATAATTGTAGTTTGAACATTATATTTAATTACTATATTGAATTATATTTGTTTTCTAATTTTAATTTTTAAGTAACTTGAATATTTTAATTTTTTTATGAATGTATTTTATAATTATAGTGGTTAACCAAAAAATATTGGTTAACCGATTCAAAAATTCGAAATTGATAGACTGGTTAACTGATAGTAATGAACTGATTAATAGTTAGTCTTTTCAAAAAACGGAATTTAATGAACTGATTTTTTTTGGGGCTCATGGAATGGTTAACCGGTCCATGAACACTCCTAATGAGTGATATTGCAAGAAAAATCGTGTACCAAAAATGGGACAATTTGTACAACTGTAAAATCGGGAATGGTATAACAATGTCCGACCATATTATTATAATAAAGAAAAAGTTACAAGATATTATAATGAGGGGATATCAGATGATAGAAGTAAAAATGGTGGACGCTCTTTACATGACATTGCCAATTATTTATTTGAATTCTATAATAGAAATTTCGAATAGGGAGCATGTAAAAAATTATGAGGAATTGGTTATAATATTTTTAAAAGATGTAATTAAAGTTAGTGAAGAAAATTTATTAAAAATTAGAGATAATATGCCAGTAGATCAAAAAACTTATTGTAGATGGTACAATTATAATAAGTGGCCTAAACATTATGTTCATTAGGGGTTAGCAAAAAATATATTATGCAAAAATATTATGTAATAGTATTATGTAATTTATCCACGTGTGATAGTAAAGTCCAACAATAATTCATAAATTAAGCATATTTTTTAATAATAATATTAGTGTCTTCTGACTTGCAATAGTCAAATATTATTTTTTGGATGAAACATAAAATTGTGGAGAAATGGTCAAGTGGAAATTATGAAAAAATTATTTTGACTTATAGGTAGTTGGAAGATGTCAACATACACTGAATTTTATTTGCACACTGGAGGGGAAATAAGCTATGGAGCGACTGGTTTTCAATATGACATATCTGGTCCGAGTACTATTACAAGGAGATTGAAACTTAAAAATAAGCCAACTCTTTCTGAATTGGTTTATAAAATCCATGTTAAATTGGGCTTAGGAATCAATGACGTTGTTTCTAGAATTATATACAAGAGACCAATGAACAACCTAGAATTATTATGTTGGATGTCAGCGTATTTAGTAGAAGACGATGACATAGATGCAATATTTGATAATTTAAGGAGAAATGATGGGGTTAACGTGGTGGAATTAGTCATTGTAGTTGCAAAGGGTGATGCAGGAGCTAGTCTATATACGCATCCTTACGATTATCAAGTTACAAATGAAGCAGCGTAAATGGAGAATAACGAGGCAACTCAACAATTCTGCGTAAATGACGTAGGTTCTAGTCAGCCAAAGCAGTCCGTAAGTCAACCAGACATTGAAATATGCTCCCAATTTGGTGGAGATGCAATAAAAAATATGGAGCAAAGTAGACAACGACGATCATATATCCAAAAAATTGATAGCCGTCCAAGTCAAGTAAGACAATCTGTCAGTCGACGAGATGGTAACTTGATTGGAATGGAGGCATCTGTCAGTTCAAGGCATGGTTATGTACTGACATCAATAAGCCAGATTCCTGCTGCCTGTACGAGTCGACCAAGGCGGTCATTGAGTTGAAGGGTTAGTAATTTCCTAAGTAGATCTATTTTTGGTACAAGATCTAGAAGTCATTCAAGAGATAGGAATTTTTTTGAGGGAACAGGTGCAGATCAAAGTCAAAGTATTGAACACAACAGTCAAATACAATCTGTTTCCCATGTCCTAGATGTATTTCCCATATCCCTGATGTCAAACATAGAAGTTCTGTTTCGCGGATCCAAAATGTCAATGAATGTCATTCTGTTTCCCATATTATAGATGCAACTCGCATGTAGCCTTGGAGTTTCGTCTGTAGACAAGATGGTGATTTACTTAGAGATCACATATCTGGCAACACTGCAAATTTGGATGCAAATGAGGGAGCATTTCATTATGCCATGGGTGTAGATCATGGAAATGAACCATCTATTAATTTGGGTGGCGAGGAAGATGATGAAGAAGTTGAACTTACCCATGATTATGTATCACCTAATGATGATCTGGAGGCTGAAAATGCAAGCATGATCGTAAGAAGTGATAGCTCTGAATCCGGTAATGGTGACGAGTCTGATCATACTCAATACGCCAATCCATTAGTATCAGTCCATCCAAGCGATGATACAGGCCAGGTGAATTATATCTTTCCATCTGAGCATTATACAGATATTGACTTCGATGCATCTCAGGTTAACATATCGAAAGGAGTTCAATATCATACTTGGGATGGTTGCTCTGAGTTATCAACTGGGTTGGTTTCTAATAGCAAGGATGAAGTCAAATCTTGTGTAAAAAATTACTCAATACTGAGAAATATTGACTTCAGAGTTATTGAATCGAAACCAAACTACTGAGATGTGAGGTGCACACAGTCTAAAGGTGGGTGCAGGTGGAGGTTAAGAGTAATAAGGAAAGGTGTTAGTCCGTTGTGGATAATTACAAGGTTTAAATGACCACATTCATGCCTAGCTGGCAATCTTTCAATGGATCACAGGCAATTGAGATCAGAAATTATTCGCAATTGTATAGTGGGTAAGGTAAGTAAAAAACCCAACCTTTCCATTGATGTTATTATTGCTGCTATTAAGCAGCAATTTAAGTTTGATGTATCGTACAGTAAGGCATGGTATGAAAAATGAAAGCCATAGAGTCTACATTTGGCAATTAAGTCGAGTTGTTCGAGAGATTACCATGTTTTTTAATTGGTTTGCAAGAATACAATGTCGGAACTGTCTATGAGTTTGTGCTACACGATACCCAAACCCAAATGTTAAGCAGTTTTAACGGGTTTTTCGGAGTTTCAAACCTACCATTGATGGGTTGGCTCACTGTAAGCCGATTTTGTTGATCGACGGTACTTTTTTGACTAGAAAATTTCAACAGACACTTCTTATTTGTTAAGTGTTAAATCTGCAAGCGCACTATAGTACTTAAGATATCGTTCCCACGAGCAATGTATGTTGAATATTACTCACTATTACTACTTGATTTTAATTTTGTTTACAACTTTTAAATTCAAATTGTGAAATATAAACTACTTAACGAAATACTAAATCTAAAACACTAATTTAACCTAGTTAAAGGTATTCAAAGAAGACAATTTAAATGATGAAGAAATAATGATTATGAAACTTGATTCCATCTTTTTAATATAATTATACTCTTATAAGCAAGCCAAATTGGAATAGTATTCTAAGCTACTCTCTCGACATGAACTAGAGTGCCTAAAACATGCAATTACAATGCTAATTCTTAATTATCATTAATGAACTAGTTAATTCCAATCATATATTCTAAGATTAGTTACCAATTTATAGCAATTATCTTAACATACTGATCTCTCAAGCAATGCTTTTATAATGAATTTCTATTAGTTATAAGACAAAGTACATCTCTCGACTACACTTTAACTTATAATGATAATTCAATAATACTAATAGAGAAATTCTGCATTAAAAAACTATTAACATTAATGAAAGTAGAAATATTAATAATATCATTCAAGTTTCCTAAATATCATTCATTTAATTACAGAGAAGAAAGAAATAAATAAAGAGAAAGTAGAAAGAAATCTCTCAACTCTTTTCCCAAACTCTTAAAAGAAATCTTCTTCTCCTTGTGTCTTCTTCTTTAAAAGTTATACCAAAAACTGTTATTAACTTTTTACAACATGAGAAATTAAATTGTTTTTCTCTAAAAAAAATTTCAATAACAAAACTCTCTGCTATTTCCTTCTTAAATATGTCCCCAAACTTGATGTCTCTTCAAGTGCCTTTATAAGAGTACACAACTCTTGGTGAAAATATGTGAAGCTTGAAGTAACTATTCAAAATAAACTGCACAACGGCTAGTTCTGTCACGCTCGCGAAGCCTGTCGAACTCGCGACAGAACACGGGTTTCTTTTCTGCTGCGTTGACTTCCTTCTTTCACTTTGCACCGTTGCGCTCGCGATAGAATGCGGCACTCCTTTTGCTCAACTTCTTTCTTCTTTCTCCCTTCTTCTTAGGCGCCTTCGGTTGCGCTCGTGACTATCATCGCGCTCGCGACAGAGACTAAATATCTTGCTTTATTTTGCTCATTTTTCCACATTTTCTCCATTTTCTCCTACACTCACAAAACATAAAACAAAATATAAAACATACGTAATTCTAACACAATTAACCACAACTAAAAATGATTTTAATCACAAAACATTAACTAAATATGAGCTATTTAGGCTCATATCAAGTCCCCACACTTAAACATTTGCTTGTCCTCGAGCAAACTTTTAAATTCAAAGACACAAAACCACAATAAGGTAAACAACCATAACACACAAACCAACATGGAGCTCTTTATACTTAAGAATCACACTTAAATGGCAAATGAAAGAAACCTCCTCTTGCAATTACTAGCCTTTGTCAACAAATCCCCAAACAATATCATGGATCCACTAAGTTTAATATTCATGTACAACCAATCAGATAAACATGAGAACGCAAAGTACAAGAGTGTATATTTCTCAAAAACCACATTTCTTACAACATGTAATCTAGCATAGCAAATATCACATAGTGCAGAGTTACACACTCCTATGTTTGACCTCACACCACTCAAGTGTTTAGTAGCTAGAGTTTCACTCATATTTCCTCATACACCACTACATACCATAAGTTTGTGTCAAGTGAAAATCTCCCCCACTAGTCTAGAATGATGCACAAAATCAAAGGGTCTTATTAAAGGTTGTAACTTGGCTTAGGTAAAGGTGGGAATAACTTTTGGTTATGTAACTCAAATTGTGAAAAGAAAAGAACTTACCACATCAAATGAGACTTCTAATTATAAAGCTTAGCATGATACATATGATATCTAAGTCTTGGTTATTTATTTTGTTGTTTTTTTTTCTTTATCTGTTCTTTCAAGAAACTCTAGTTCCCTTTTGTTCATGCCCACAACTTTCTTTCTTCTATATAGTTTTTCTCTTCTTCTTTTTTTCTTTCTTCTTTTTTTTTTTTACTTTTTATATGCTTTTCTTTTCTAGGACATATATTTCGCATGGGATTAAAACTAGTATCATGCATATACACAAAACAAAGTTTTGCCTCAATTAACATAACAAAAACCAATATTCCTACAAATAAGGTGCCAAAAGAAAATTTAAAAATTCAAACAGGAATTAAGGCTAAAAATGTGCTTAGTAAACAAGAAAATGGCTAATGGCTCAAAGTTGGTTACCTAAAGTCAAAAGGGTGATTATTTTAAAGTAAGTTAAAAATGGCTAATTCTAATGCCCTTATCATTTTTCATGCACATCCCATACTAAATGTGGTCTCAAAAATTACTCAACACAAGTTCTAGAGTAAAATAGCTTTAGAGGAAATCTCTCATCAAAAAATAAATTCATAATTAAGGCTCAAAACTCACCAAGGTAAAAGTTATGGCAACTCTACACCATGCCACACTTAACCAAACTAAAGAATATGCATAAAGAAACATAGCTTAAGAGAAATGCCCACCAAAATACTTTGCCTAATTATGCCCATCTATAGAAGCACACTCGTATTAACACAAAAGGACCCTTAATATTACCTAGAAATTTCATCAACTAGACAACAATTTCCAAAATGAAGTTTGCCCCATATATGCCACTAAGTATGAATCATAAGACAAAACCTCCATAACACACACACAAACACAACTAACACAATACTAGCACCACATAAACTCCTAATACTAACAATTATGCATAATCAACAACCACATAAAATGCAACATATCCCGTATAGTCCCCACACTTAAAGGACACAATGTCCTCATTGTATAAGGAAGTGGAACAACCTAACATAAACTAGAAAAACAAGATAAATAAAACACAAGACAAAGAAAATAAAAATAAAAAGTAAAATGGAGAAAAGAATACTGCCCTCAAAAAGTTCCACTAGGGGAACTTAATGGAGATGGAGTGAACTCCACATTTTGTTTGCGGAAGCAAGAAAGCAATTTGCAACTGAGGCTCTTATGGCTCTTGTGCTTCGTATGCATTGTGGCTTCCATGCTTTCCACTTTTTCAGACAAGCGGAGGTTGGCAGCATCCACAGCATCTAAACGTGTCAAAACTTGCTGCCATCCTACTGAACTCCCTTCTGCAGCAACCTCACTCTCCGAATTCGACTCATCCTTATCAGACGCAGCTGGCACTTCTGCCTCAGCTGGGGGAATTTGTTGCTTACCCTTGCCCACAGTTGTCTTAGCTATACGTTCTTCATAGCATAGAAAGCGTGGTGGCTAACTTGCTCTGTTAATCAACTGAGAATTTCTAAAAAATGCAACATCAAACATAGTTACACGGTCCCCATCTTCTGGCTCAAAACCCACTAATTGTCCTAAACACCCCAAAATTATACCAGTGATCATATGCCCCATACCCACATTTTTAGTCTTAGAAACAGAGGCATTATACAGACCATCAAAAATAAAAGAAATTGAGCAGGGTATTTTTCTAGCTCTAAGTAAGGACAATACAAATAAGTATTTGGCTTGCACTTTGTTGTTTTCAACTCTTCTAAATAAAGTATTACAAAAATATTTATGGAAAAGCAAAAGAGCATTATTCTTGATCAACCTATTGGAAGAATTTTTAGGATGAAAATTTTCTAACCCAGTAAATTTTTTCCAATGATCTGAAGCCACAAACATTTGAGGCACAAAAATCTACCCATCTAAAGGGGAATTAAACCAAGCATGCATATCCTCAAAACCAAAAACAAATTCAATCCCTTTATGCCTAAACCTAAATTGAGTTTTCCTTTCTTCAACATAGGCCAAGGTGATTAAAAATTCTAAAGCCCATTCCTTCCTAACAGGTAAGTGCATATGTGTAAATTGTTCCCATTTCATGTATTTCAAATAACTCCCAAAATCTTGACTAACATCCAAATATTAACAAATCAAATTTCAGATGATACATGCCTATAATCTCCTTTTTAGCAAAAAATTAAAATTTCTTACCTTCATTATCATTTAATAAAGGAAAAAGGCAGTTATACAACCTGGATAGAGTAGGAGAATCAGGCACATGAAGCTGGTTCCTTACCCTTACGTCTGTCTACCATCCTCTTGGTTCTCACCATCTTGATTCCAATTGAGGATTTGAAAAATAGAGTTTTGAAAGTTTTGTAATCAAAAAAAATTTCAGTAGAACCAAGAAAACCAAAAACAAGTCACAGCAAAACTAAGAAAAATCAAGCAAAACCTAAAGAACAAATAAGAAATCACAAGCGATAAAAAGAAAAACAAGAGAGAAAACAAGAGAAAGCTAAGGAAACAGAGTGAAAATGAGAAATTAGGGCTCAAAAAGTATTTATAGGGGAAATTAAATTGAGTTCCAATGGTCAAAATTCCCTTAAAAATTTGAAATCCCGTGTTCAGTTGCACTCGCAACACCCGTCGCCTGCGCGACAAAAATAACATTCAGTTTTTATCGTGCTCATGATAAAAACAATTTCCCTAAATCCGTCGATCTGTTGCGCTCGCGATGACTAACGCAATCGCGATAGATGCTTACTAAATTAAATTACTTGATCTGTCGCGCTCGCGACAGTAAGGAAAAACACAATAAAAATTTTGCTTTGAAAAAGAGACTCAATATTTGAACTATACTAACAGACTTACCTACTAATCTAACCTGTAGAACAAAAAATAAACTGTGTTAGTAACATTAAAATCCAAAATACTAAAATGAAATCTAATTAACAACACACAAAAATAACTTAAAAATCCAATAAATACAAAATAAAAAGATTGTGTAAATAACCTTCAATCCAAAATGTAGAGAGATACATGATACTTCCCTACCTTGAAAATTTCCATCTAAATAGACCTTACAACATTGACCATTAGCTTTAAACACTTACCCTTTAGCATTTTTAAGTTTTAAATAGCCACGGTCAAATACTTGATTCACCTCAAAAGGTCCACTCCACCTAAACCTTAACTTTTCAAGAAACAACTTTAATCTAGAGTTGAATAAAAGAACTTTGTCTCCCACCTTAAGGCTCTTATACCTTATGTGAGCATCATGACACGACCTCAGCAAGTGCATTGAATCGACAAGTAATACAATAGGATAAAATTAGGATCCCGAGTTATCGTACCCAATGGATTGTGTGTGCAAGTTATGACAATTAATTGTATACTAAAGAATTCCTAATCGTTTCGCGTGATGAGTTATCTATTTTCAAATTAAAGAAATTAAACTATGAAATTACTCAAATCAAGGAACTACAAATGAAGCAATACTAATAAAATCTTGATAAAATCAACTAAAAGCCTTGCCAAGGAATAACCATTCTCCCCAATAATACCATGCAAATGCTCAAACTCAACAGTCACATATGCAAATCAGTGAACAACCTAGCCTATACCCTAGCCTACCATTCCGGATTCAGCTTCTCTAAAACATGCACCTACCATTCCGGATTCAGTACATAGATTAGCATCAAAACAGGTCTTAAGTCCTAAGCTCAGATGATCCTACCATTCTGGATTCAGACATCAAAACTCAATTATCTCCTCCCATTCTGAACCTATTAAAACAAATATCCACAGGTTTAACTACCATTCCGGATTCATCAAACTAACGAAAATCGATAGAAATAGAACATAGCATGTGTAAGTTAATGAATCGAATACAACCAAAGATTATCACATTAGATCAACCTCAAACTTGCATTAAAATTAATAACAAATAGATAAACTTAGAGAAGATAAAACTGAAGCATATGCATAAATCAATCCAAACAAAGCATTTACATGGTTTTTGGGGATTCAAGGCATCCCTCAACAAGAAAAAGAACTACTCACTCATGACAGGAATAAAAACTGAAATAGATAAAGAGAAATTGATATTACCCATTTAAGATCTGTAAATGAAATTCTTACAATAGCGAATGGATGTTCTTAAATCTAAATCAGCTATTCCAACTTTGAAGATAAAAGATAACTTTATATTCTAGAGTCACAAGAGTATTGAAACCAATAACAACTAAATGTTTTTCTGCTAAGAACAAACCCTCACTCTCGATTACAGAGAAAACGAATACAAAGAAAAACTGTTTAAACCAAAAAGGAAGTCCCCTTTCAATTTCGTAGCTTCTAAATATATAACATTTGAGGTTACACGGCGGTATGCAAATTCCATACCACTGTGTAAACAACTGCTGCACAAAATGTCGTTCTTTTTACACGGCGGTAAGATAATTCCTTACCGCCATGTAATCAGCTACTGGATTACACCTGATTTCGGCTTGACCGTACATGGGGGTATGCTGCTTCCTGCCCACCGTGTAAAACACCTTCGTAAATTTTGAAATCCCGATCTACATGGCGGTAAGACATTTCCTTACTGCCGTGTAACATTCCACTACTGCTTTCTGCTTTCTTTACCTTACACGGCGGTATGGCAATTCATTACCGCCGTGTAAAACACTTAAAAACTAGCAAAACACAACAAAAACTAAATTTAGTCTATTAAACAAAATCTAATAATATTTTAACAAAAATAACCTAAAATAAGGACTATAAAACTCAAAAGTAAACTAAAAATTCACATAAACAAAGCAAAGATTGAAACTTATCACATCATGCAATTTCTTAGATCTTTCCTTATAGATTCTTGCATTTTCATAGAAAATAAGGCACAATTCATAAAGCTCATTTAATTGTAAACATCGTTTCTCACCAGCCTCTTTAAGTTCATAATTCAAGGTCCTAATGGCCCAATAAGCTCTATGTTCTAATTCGATGGGCAAATGACATGCTTTACCATACACTAACCTATATGGGGACATCCCAATAGGTGTTTTAAATGCAGTATGATATGCCCAAAGTTATTAACTAATTTGTGTGCCCAATCTTTCCTAGAACTAGAGACTGCTTTTTCAAGTATCCATTTAAGCTCTCTATTGGAAACCTCTACTTGACCACTTGTTTGTGGATGGTAAGGAGTAGCTACCCTATGATGCATACCATATTTATGCAATAATGAAGCAAAAGATCGGTTGATGAAATGCGTACCTCCTTCACTTATTATGGCCCAAGGCACTCTAAGTCTTGAAAATAGCTTCTTTAAGAACTTCACTATCACATTTGAATCATTGGTTGGTGTTGTTTTGGCTTCTATCCATTTGGATACATAATCCACCCCAACTAATACATAACTTTGCCCAAAATAAGTAGGGAAATGACCCATAAAGTCTATCCCCCACATATCAAATATTTCTACCTCTAAAATGCTATTCAAAGTCATCTCATCTCTTTTCCCTATATTGCCAACCCTTTGACACCTATCACATTTGGCTACAAAACTCCTAGCATCATAAAATAAAGTAGGCCAATAAAAACCACATTCAAGCACACGAGATGCAGTTTTTGTACTGCCATTATAACCTGAATATAAAAATAAATGACAATGTTGCAAGATGTTCACATACTCTTCCTCACTCACACACCTACGAATCACACCATCTCCACCTATCTTAAACAAATAAGGCTCCTCCCAAAGGTAATTCTTAACATCACTAAAGAACTTTTTTCTTTGTTGCCATGTTAAACCATGAGGCATAATTCTTGTAGCATGATCGTTAGGAAAATCTGCATACCATGGCACATGCAATTGCTCAATGGACATTAAAGACTCATCAGGAAAAGTTTCATTAGTTTCATTAATTTCATTGCTATCCCCTAAAGGCCCTTCATCATTTTCTAATTTTGACAAATGATCAACCACTAAATTTTCAGAACCTTTCTTATTTCTAATCTCAATGTCAAATTCTTGTAACAAAAGAACCCAACGTATAAAGCAAGGCTTAGCATCCTTTTTAGCAAACAAATACCTAAGGGATGCATGATCCATATAGATTATAACTTTAGATCCCAATAAATAAGATCTAAACTTATCGCATGCAAAGACAACAACCAATGTTTCTTTTTTCAGTTGTGGTGTAATTTAATTGAGGTACTGATAATGTATGGCTAGCATAGTAAATGACATGCAAATGCTTATCTTGGCACTGACCTAGCACACATCCTACTGCTAAGTCACTTGCATCACACATTATTTCAAAAGGTAAATTCCAATTTGGTGAAGTGATTATAGGTGCACTCACATGAGCTTTCTTTAATTGGTCAAAAGCATTCATACATATATCAGAAAAATCAAAAGGCACGTCTTTAACTAAAAAGTTAGTTAAAGGCTTAGTAATCATTGAAAAAATCTTTATGAACCTCCTATAGAATCCAGCATGACCTAAAAAGGATCTTACACCCTTAAGTGTAGTAGGTGGAGGCAACTTCTTTATCAACTCAATTTTAGCCCTATCAACCTCTATACCTCTACTTGAGATCTTGTGGCCTAGAACTATCTCTTCTTCAAATTAAGTACCAAGTTGGTCTCCTCACATCTAGCTAGGACTTTATCTAGGTTATTCAAGCAGAACTCAAAAGAATCGCCATAAACTGAAAAATTGTCAATGAATACTTCCATTATCTCTTCTATTAGATCCAAAAAAACGGAAGTCATGCACCTTTAGAAAGTAGCTGGTGCATTACAAAACCCAAAAGGCATTCTTTTATAGGTAAAAGTCCCATAGGGACAAGTAAATATAATCTTCTCTTGATCACTAAGGTATATGAAAATTTGAAAATACCCTGAAAATCTATCTAAGAAGCAATAATGAGAATGGCCAGCTATCCTTTCTAACATTTGATCTATAAAGGGCAAAGAAAAATGATATTTCCTAGTAGTTGCATTCAACTTCCTATAATCTATGCAAACCCTCCAACCGGTAGTGGTTCTAGTAGGAATCAGATCCCCATTCTCATTTCTAACTACAGTCATTCCCCCTTTCTTTGGTACACAATGTATAGAACTCACCCATGCACTATCCAAAATCAGATAGATAAGCCCATCATCTAACAACTTAATGACTTCCTTTTTAACTACCTCCTTCATATTGGGGTTAAGTCTCCTTTGTCTATTAGCTTTTGGTTGACACTCATCTTCCATATTAATCCTATGCATCACTACATTGGGACTAATTCCCTTTAAGTTAGAAATTTGCCAACCTATACTTTTGATCCTCTTTTTAACCACTTCTAACAATAAAGACTCTTGCTTACTAGTGAGCTTATTAGAAACAATGATAGGTAAAGTGCTATTGGGACCAAGAAATGCATACCTCAAATGGCTTGGTAGTTCTTTTAACTCAACATTAGGAGGACTTACAATGGATGGTGGTAAATGTGCCTCATTTCGATAAAAAAGTTATGGTTTTGAGCTCTCTTGCTCCTCCTCCTCATAAACTTTCTCATCAATATTTACCTCCTCTTTACCTACATCATCCAAAACTTCCAGCACACAAGCATCAATAACATTAATTTTCATGCACACATTTTCATTCATTGGGTATTTGAGTGTTTTGTCCATGTGATACTCTATGCTATCCTCCCCTACTCTTAAAACCAAAGTCCCCTTATAAACATCAACTAATGCCCTACTAGTTCACATGAATGGTCTTCCTAAAATCAATGGGCATTTAACGTCATAAACAAAATCCAAAATCACAAAATCAGCGGGCAAAATGAATTTATCTATTTTAACTAGCACGTCATTTGCTATGCCATATGGTTTTTTAATTGATTGGTCAGCCAATTGCAAGATCATTGAAGTAGACTTAACATCTTCTAATCCTAACTTTTTAAAGATCGACAATGGTATAACGTTAATACTAGCCCCTAAATTACACAAACACTTAGGAAATTCAATATCCCTCAAAGTACAAGGAATAGTAAAACTCCTATTATCTTTAAGCTTTGTAGGCACATCATTAGTGATTACTAAACTACATGCTTCAGTCAATTCAATAGTAGATAAATCTTTCCCATTCTTTTTCTTAGAAATTAAATCCTTTAGAAACTTAGCATGGTGAGGAATTTGAGTTATAGCCTCAATAAAATTTAAATTAATATGCAAATGCTTCAATTTATCAAGAAAAATTCGAAATTGCTTATCATTGTTTTGCTGCTTGAGGCATTGCGAAAATATGTGAAGCTTGAAGCAACTATTCAAAATAAACTGCACAATGGCTAGTTCTATCGCGCTCACGACAGAACACAAGTTTCTCTTCTGCTGACTTTTTTGCTTCATTGACTTCCTTCTTTCACTTTGCACCGTCGCACTCGCGACAAAATGCGGCACTCCTTTTGCTCAACTTTTTTTCTTCTTTCTCCCTTGTTCTTAGGAGCCTTAGGTCGTGCTCACGACAGAGACTAAATTTCTTGCTTTATTTTGCTCCTTTTTCTACATTTTCTCCTACACTCACAAAAGATAAAACAAAGCACAAAACATACCTAATTCTAACACAATTAACCACAACTAAACATGATTTTAATCACAAAACATTAACTAAATATGAGCTATTTAGGCTCATATCACCAGCTCTGTCGATGGTAATGACATGTTGTTCCCAGTAGCATTTGCAGTTGTGGAGTCAAAGAACAAATTAAGTTGGGCTTGGTTCATGTCGATGATTAGGAAGTATGTAACTGTACGTGTCAACATTGTAGTTATATCAGACTGACATGCTAGTATAATGGCATTATTCCGGCATGAAAGGAGTGGATGGAAGGAACTTCTAAACTTTCACAGGTTTTGTTTGCACCATTTTGTAAGTAACTATAACATGCACCATAGAAATTCAACAATAAAAGATCTGCTTTACAAGGCTAGTATGAAAACAAATTTCGAAAATAATTTTTTGAAATTTATTTATATGATAATAAAATGTATGAATATTAGTGTAGGTGCACAATTTGAAAAGCATAAGTTCCAGGAGAAAATGGATGAAATCAAAGAACTTGACTAAGATTCTTACAACTGGGTGATGCAGATATCATTAGACAAATGGACATTATCCGAGGATGGTGGGTATAGGTATGGTCACACCACGACAAATATTGCTGAAAGTGTTAACAGTGCCCTTAAAGGTGTCTGCATGATGCCCATCACTACGATTATTGAGCATACTTTTGGGAGGTTGGTCAAATATTACGAGCAAAGAAGGGGTTTTTACACGACTAAAATAGCACAAGGATTGCTCTTCACCCCTAAACGCATTGAAGTCATGACTGAGCAGGCTAACACAACTCAAGCACACATTGTTATTACCTACGAAAGTCAGTTCAAATTGTTCAGTGTTATAGATCGCAGAGCATCGGTGGCGAACACTACACCAGACACTTATTTATTGAGTCTCGAAAAGCATGAATGCGGGTGCAGTAAGTTCCAAGGAACAAAAATGCCTTGTTCACATGCCATCGTAGCATGCATGAGCCAGAATCTAGATATGATTCGATTTGTCGATAACTGTTACAGCATAATAGAGGCACTAAAATGCTATGATGGCCAATTCCCACCTATGGCACATAAGGCATATTGGCCTCAATATTACTGTCCTAAAATTAAACCAGATATAGAATTGTTGAGGAAGAAAGGTCACCCGAGAACAAGTCGTATTCGCAATGAAATGGATACGCGTGAACGGGGTCATGTAACGCATTGCAGTAGGTGTGGAAATACAGGCCACAATAAAAAGACATGCAAAAGTGGTGCTGGACCATCCACTCAATATTATAGAGGTTAAAATTCTCATCATTGCAAATATTTTATATCAAATATATTTAATAATATATATATATATACATATTGTGTTTTAATAACTCTGAGTAAAAAAATGCATGGCATATATATATATATATATATATATATATATATATATATATATATATATATATATATATATATATATTGTGTTTTAATAACTCTGAGCAAAAAAATGCATAGCATTTCGTTAAATTTATATATACAAAAAATAAACTACAAATAAAATTACAACATACATGGCCATATATTTAAATAAAAAACCAAAACAACATAATCATAATCTCCTACTACAAGATGTCGAGCTACTTACAGGGTTTTGGTCATCTATCTCATATGGGTTTGGTAATCCATCTCCACTATATAGTGGTTGATCAGCTAAACCTTGTGTACCGACAACATTAGGACAACTAAAAAGTTCATTGAACCACTCATCTTGTTGTATGGTCTGGCTCGATTGTCCATATATATTGTATGTCGGTGCACCACCTTCTTCTAAGCTAACATTCAAATAACGTTTAAACCAGAAGGCCGAGCTTTAATGTCATAACATCTAGAAGGACCAGCTGCAGGATCATAAAAACATTGTGGATCGCCTTGAGGCATACTAAATGAACTGGAAGTATCTTCAAAAATATATGGCCATTGTAAAGTTTAAGGAACTGGGTGCAGTCCAGGATGAATAGGAATAGATACAACTGTCGTCCGTCTTTTTGCCATCCTTCTCCTGCTACATCTAGAAAGACGAAAATCTTCATACGGTATGGAGAGCGGTGGTATCACAACAGGATTAGGTACGGGATGACGAGGATAATCAATTAATGTCCTATCAAATGCACTTACAGCACATAAAATGCCTTCAGATGTCAAACGAATACTAAGTCCTTCATTGGATGATGAGGCAATGTTACTGTGGAATATTCGTTCAGCACCATCGACCTACATGCATACGGTTCAAATTTATTGCATATATTGTGACCTCGAATGTAATGGTGCATTTAGAAATGGACCTGTAACAACACGGTTATGCCGATTGATCCACTCAAAAATAAATTTTGAAAATTTTATTTCCCAATTTTGATCAGTGGGGCCCCTTAGATCGATAGAATGAACCGTATCGTTATTTTGTGGGGCAGATGGAATTGGTTGGTCCATCCCAAATTATCTCAAATATCTATCGGGTTGGTGCCACTTGATAATATGAAAACATATTAGTGGCATAACAGATTGCCAACTCGCATGTCCACTTGTAAAAAAATGTGGCAATAAGTGCATCACATTTTTGTACAGCTCCCATTCCATTTAAAAAAAAATTAATATTAATTTTTGGTAATTATCGACATTTAAAAATTCACCATGACTTCAAATATAAATATTAATCTGATTGAGTTGTTGCACGTCTAAATCTTCACGGTATTTTGTAATATCTTTACTATTGTTATTCCTCAAATCTACTGGGGATCACCACCTGATACACAACAATTAATGAAATTGTCAGCATATTTTTTTAACAAATAAAACTAAAATTATCCCAACATGAAATATAATAAATGAAATTTACCTATAACCAAAAGGCCTGGTCTGATCTATGGCAGCCGAAATTGAGGAAATCTTTCCCACGCCCATATTTGAATTAACTGGTGATACCCACCAAGTCCATTTGTACTGGGTCGAGTAGCACGACATATCTCTCTATAAAGCCATGCCAGGCATGTTGATCCCCATCTATACTCACCGGTTTCACCTAAATTCTCCAACAGCGGGAGCCACATCATATGTATATAATTATTTGTCTGTCCCGAACATAGTAGTCCACCGATACAACGCAATATGAAAGCACGGGCAAAGCATTGTATCTGGCAGTTTGTCGCATCAGTTGGCAAGTGACTAAAATTTTGACTCAGCCACATCATTTTTACTTTCAGTCCTCTGATGACGTCCTGTGGTGGAACTTGTCCCAAAAGTTCAGCACAAAGATCCACCCAGTCATGCTGAAAATGTCCGGTCACATCACGTCCTTCAATAGGCAGTCCGGTGAGTATCTGTATATCTTCTAATGTTATAGTTAGTTCACCAACAGGAAAGTGAAAGGTATGTGTCTCAGGTCTCTACCTCTCAACCAGAGCAGTTATCAGGTCAATATTAATGTGCATGACACTGATTTGCAACACTCCGTAAAATCCGGACAATCTCAAGTACGGTATGATTTGCTTATCGATGTTTCTATAATGACTCTCAACACTTGCTCTTCATGCAAGCAAAATATTGTGTTGGACCTACAAATAAATAAATTATTAGACAAATATATATAATATATTTTATTTAAAATTATATAATATTTTATTTAATATTATATAATATTTTATTTTATAGTGTGCGAATATATTTACAGTTCCGCTCCACACCGTATCAGCTCGATGCTTGCCATGCAAAGTCAGGAGCTCATCAACGTGCGGTTCCGGATTAATAAATTCTTGACTTTTAAAATGCTCCATTTTTTTAACCTCTAATTTTTTTTTTAAATATTATTACAAATAATTCTCCTACTTTCACCTGATTAAAAATAAAATAATTAATTTTATTTTTTCAAAATCAAAAATATCTTAATAATATGCTGAAATTTTACACTATTGTTTCTATATGTCAACATATAATATAACAAAACTGTTTCAAAAAATTTAATTAATACTAATATCAAATTTTCCGTATTATATAAATTTATTATCCTAACATTTTACATTATCAAATATTTTATATAAATAAATAAAATTAAAAGCAATAACTTGCCTTTTTTCACGTTTCCAAATTAACAAACAAAAAATACCTGCAAATTACATAATATTACAATTAAATACTTATAAATTTTATATAAAAATAAACATAATAAAATTTACTAACCTTTATTTTCTGTAATAAACTTAATATTAATTTTTAAACCTAATATTACATGCTCAACTTAAAAAAAAAAATACAGCCAACCTATTGAGCAAATGAGAAAGCAATAGTAGATAGATGCAACTGTAGGAAAAATTGAAATCAAAATGAGGGTGAGGGAGAAGAGAGATTTATATAATATAAAAATATTATAAAAAAAATGGTATGGTCAAAATCATTCACGTGACACTGACAGTGTGCAGTGTCACGTGAAGGGGACAGGGTTCCTGTCTGCTCTGAAAACGCATGTTTTCAGAGGAAATAAAAATCCTGTCCCCCAAGTGTGCACAGATCTAAAAATGCAAAAATTTTTTGTGTTTTCGAAAATAATGCCAATTCCCTAAATAGTTTCTGACAAACCCCATTTTTCTATTTTTTCAAAAAAACATTATTAAAAAAAACTCCCCAACAAATATCACATTTCTATTCTTAAAGAAATGCTCTTAATATTGGTTTCACACTTAGCAACTATTTTTTATTTGAACTATATATAAAAAGGCTTTGTGTTTAAGTTTTGGAATCAATATTTTCAGAATCAGAGCGGTCCGACCAGTCGGACCGTGAAAGACTGAAATATGATTGGATCCAACATGAAAAAAGAAAATGGAAAAAAAAACCATATTAAACCTGATTGGACTGGATTAAACCGGAAAACGTCGAACCGGTTGGGAACCCCTTTTTTTGCTAATACTGTGCGTTCTAGATACTTTTTGACGAAATTAGACAAAACCCTAAAAATACCCCCAATTACCAAAATCGATCCCTCCACCCTCCTGTTCTGCTCAACAGTTCTTCTTTCCCTACCACCATATGTTTTTCTCTCACTTAGCCACCATCAACGGTTTTTCTTTGGCTGGCCACCGATAAAGATTTCGACGTCGACAAGCTTCATTGATATCGGTATGTATAGGTTTTATTTTTTTTCCCTTTGTTTTTTGGTTTTCTATCTCTATATTGTTTCTATAGATTAATGAACCATCTAGACACATTGACTTATTCTTTGACCCATTTCTGTTCGATATTGTCAGACTTCTTCTTAGGGTCACAATCCCATTTTTTTTTAGTAATTAAAATGTTTCATTGCAAATTTATAATAAAAAATCTAATTATTTTTATCAATATTTTATGAAGAAAATAATTTAAAAATTATTATATATAAGAAAACCAATAATAATAATAATATCAGAACATAAATAACAAGCTATATGTACAGCAGGTCTAGTTTTGTACAAATTAATAAGTAGTAATGGATATTAATGAAACTATTATATGATAGAACAGGGCAACTAACTGGCTTTTATGGTAGTTCATGCTTGATGGAGCTGTTATGCTAAAGAAAGAAGCATGTTAAATTTTAATGCTTTATGCTTTCTATCTACATTGCCTTGATTCTTGCTTTCTCTATGCGTTGCTTCAAATTCATTGCAATGGAAAAATTCTTCCATTTTATCAGTTTTTCATTGCTGCAAGAACTTCAAGATAAAGCTATTGCCTATGGCTTTCACTTTCTCTGTTTTATTGCTTGATTTAATTTCGGTTTAAGATGCTTAGTATGTTCTATTTGAATTGTTGTAAATTTGTAATGTAATTAGCAAAGTACTTGACAATGCTTAATTTGGGTGTAAGATGTTTCTAATGTATTTTTATTTTTTTATATGCTATTGTCTATACTGTATTTTATAATTTTTTTTATAAATAATTGTATTTAAGTGTTTAGATCCTTTTATTTTGAAAAAAAGGGTTAAGTGTTTAGAAGTTTTTCACTGAGGAGAAAAATTTGGATAGATGTATTGTAATTGGCTTTTGATTCTTTCCTGCTAAATAGAGTCACACTAGATGAGGGAAACTTTATAAAAAAGAATTGAGTAAAATTATCTTGAGTAAAATACTTAAAATGGCTTTAACTTGGTCATGAAGCTCTACTTCATATTTGCATCTATTCTTTATTATTTCAGATTTTGAAAAAGTTGTAATATTCTATTCACCTTCTCTAGAGTATATATTTGGGACATACACTAATGTGCACTTGAAAGCTGTGGACTTTGTGAAAATAATGCATTTGATCATATCTTTGATGAATGACATTTTTAATAGTAGAGTGCATCCACCAATTGTATAATGCTTTGATCTTGCATCAAAGTCTTCATTTGATGGGTTATATATCTGCAGGTCCTTGTCATGGATAACTATGGTGATTCTTGAGTGTTCTTATTTTTAAGAAGTTATTGGAACACACATGATGTGATCTCAAAGTTTCTTATTCTTCTTTTATTAGTTTTCATCTCATCATTCATCAGTGTGCTTTCTCTCACTTCCTGATCTAATTCTCATGTTCATATTTCATTGGGCTATGCAAATAAAACTTTCATTGATGATCTCTACCAAACAAGGAGACTTGATGGTTTGAAATACACATGTTTGGGAGAAACATTTATGCCAATAGTAGTTGCTTATTGCTAATGAAATTGGGAAAACTAAGTCTAAGCAGATTATGTAGATATTTTAATTTTCTATTTTAGATGGTATTTTATTAATTTTCTTATTCTTCTTTTAATTTGTATTTGTATTTGTATTATTATGTGTTTAGTTTTTAGAACATGAGAAATAATAAGTTCAAAGAGTTCAAATAATTAGTTTAGCTTTCTGTTACCTATGGTAATGTAAATTATTAATTTTTGCATTTTTAGTATGCTTTAGAATTTTGGATCTGTTTATCTTTCTAAAGGAAATAATGGTAATTTTTTTTGTTGGTAAAATATGCCAACAGAAAATTCCATTGCTATAATATTTTTTAGCATTTTTAAAGATTGAGTTGAGTGACAATAAATCTGTTGTAACAGAACTTGAAAAAGTACAGAAAATTCCTTAAAAATATTAGCGACGGAAATTTCCGTCTACAAAAGCTAAAATGATGAAATGTCTATTATTAGTAAGACTGTTCAGTTTGGTTGAACCTACCAATCCGTGTCAAACTGATCAAACCAGAAAAATATGGTTTAATGGATTTTAGGTCGGCTTGGGTTATATTTTCAATTTTAATGTAACAGAGAATCGGGTTATAAGGAAATATGTCGGGTTATTTACTAAACCGACCATCTTCTTCGTTATCACCTCGTTTTTGTTGTCTCGTCGCATCTGAGCACACAACAGTCTCTCTAATCTACCCTCACCTTCTCCATCGCCACCACCATTGGTCTCCCTCACCTCTCACCATCGCCATCCTCACCATCTCCATTGTCACCCCCGCTGGTCTCTCTAACCTCCATCCATTTTGTTGTTTCTCATGTCAGTCTTCGTTCTCGTCTTACTATTTCCTCCCATCTTCACTGCTAGATCTGAACTCACCACCGTACCACTCGATTGCAGGAAGCTCTCTCTTCACGCTTGGATTTTTGACTTGTAACTGTTCTCTAATTTTTGACTAAGTACTTCTGTGATTTTTTCTGTTTTATACATTTTGCTTCTTATTCTCTCTTCACTCTTCTCCTTAGTCATTTCTTGATTTGGACAGTCATCGGACTCACTGCCGGCGTCGATCGGTTGTAGTTCTCTCTCCTCTCTTCGATTGTGAGACTACTTTCTAATTTTGCATTTTCAGGTTGTTAATTTCTACTATTTCATCTTTTAGATGGGTTGCATTTTCATTTCTTTTTTGTTTCTTTAGATTTGCTGGTAAATATTACATTCTATTTCTTTTGTAAATTTTACATTTGCTGGAGGTGGCCTATAATTATTTATATAAAGATTGGTTTTTATTTTGTATAAATTCCTCTTTTTTTGTAATTGAGATGTCTCCGTACATCTGTAAGATGAATGAGGCCTTCTCGTTCTTGTCAGCTGTACTAAGCTAATCTTTTGCTCTCTTTTTACATTTTTCTCTAAAATCAAGATGGCTTCAGTTGCTTTAGAAAAGCTTACACGCTTTCTTTTTACTGACATTATATGTCTTTTTCTTGTTCTTGACAAACAATGGGATCCTCCTGAATGGTTGAAGATCCTTCTTCATTGTTTGATGTATTTTTTGGTATATTCTCCTGTAATATTATTTTGTCTATCAATTATATTCATAGACAATTTCAAACCCAAGTTTGATGCACCCAGTTTCCAAATTAATTCAGCCACAGTCCACCCTTCTTCCAGTAATATAACAACAAATTGAACATTAGTTTGACCATGAAAAACCCTGAAGATAAATCCTTCTACTATGGAGATACATGCAAGGTTCTGTGTTGTTGAAGGATGTGAATGTTTGTAAGAAAATGGTGGGGAGTTTCTTGGTTGATCAGGATGAGAAAGAGAAGTTGGTACATGCTAATCTTATATCGTCTTCGGTGCATTTGAATTGAAGTGTAGTAGAAGGTGTAGCAAGTGAGAGAAATAGAGATGGCATTGTGATGTTTTCTTTTGTGCTGAAGGGCTGAGGTAGATTGAATCCTAAGAGTAGATTTGAGAAGAGGAGACATATGGTGGTCTCATGTTAGGATTTGAAGTTTGTTTTTGCTTCTAATTCTTCTTCTTTTTCTTTGATGGCTGCACCACTTCATGCTTTACTTCTTTTAGTATTACAAATTCTATTTGTAAATAATAATTTACAACCTGGAATTTATGGTGCACACATGATTATATAAAAAATTATATTTATTATAGATTAATCATGTTTGATACTTCAATATTATAGATTTATCATGGATAAAAGTAATCCAACCTAATAAATGGAGGTTGAAAATGAAAATTATGGGAGTAAAAATATTTTTTGTCTTCCTCGCCCTATCCTTGGAAAAAAAAAGTAATAGGTTGTTTTAGAAAAACTTTTGTTATATGAAATCATTTTAGGTTGATAGAGCGTGGAGATAAAAGTAGGGCATTTGAAATTAGTCATGTGCTTGGTTTAATTTGTTTATCGGCTTATTGCTTTATTTATGAGGCTGGATGTTTGAATTTTATCTTTATAGTTCTTTTAATTTTCAAGTACAATGCGATTGTTTTTTGGTTAGGGATAAATTTGAGTATTTATTAGTTTTAGATTTAGTGTATATGGTTTTAGATTCAGAAAATTGAGATTATTTGTATACAGTTTCTTTAATATAATTTGCAATTTTTATTTAATTTGTAAATATATTAAAAAAAAGAAAATTTGCAGTTTTTTTAAAAATAAAATACAATTTATAATTTAATATAATTATTGTCTTGTTTATTATTTTATTTTATAACAAATTTAAAGAGTTAGAGCTTCGAAAAAAAAAAAAGATAAATATAGTATTTAATCTATTTTAAATCTTATTTAGACCATTTTAAATCGTTTTAAAACCGTGCCAAATCGTTGTAAGTTATAATAGGTTGGATTGGGTTGATTTTTAACAAATAAACCATATATCTTAATACAAGTTGGGTTGGGTTGGATTGGGTTGGGTTGGGTTGGGTTCATTTCATTTTTGACCTAACCCAACCTATGAACAGCTCTAGTGCTAGTTCAGTTTGTTAATAGCTATCATTTCCTCCCTTCTCGATTGAAGATATGCTAATGCTTTAAGAGGATCGAGTTTTACAGGCTTGGTGATTACTGGTTTGGAAAATTTACTGTTCATGCTGCTGATATAGAAAAAAAGGTTGAAATCATTTGTTATTCTGTTTATTAATTTGGGTTCTGGACTCCATCTATTTTAGATTTATGTTCTTGTAATGGTCTTTTTATATTTTTTTATTACTCTGTAGGAGAGTTGTGAGGAGAATGAACATGAACTATAGAAATTTACTCAAATTGAAATAACGACAGAGTAATACGCTTTTAATGAAGGTTGCTCTGATGATAGTAATGGAACTATTTTGAGGAATGGTTCTCTCTTATTGTTCTAGAGCAGAGTTTCCGTCACTAAAAACACGTCAGAGTATTTTTGAGTGGTTTTTCTTAGGTGATCAGTTGATTAAGACATTACCATTTCTTGGATTTATTAATTCCTATATTGTTCAGTGCTGAATTAACAAATTTTACATTTATCATGATTTTGTTTATAATCCATCAAATGCAGCAGTTCTAAACATTTTTTCCAATGAATTTTAGGAACTAGCCTAGCTGGAAGGTATCTATGGTCAAATGGAATTACTCTAGTGTGCGAAGAAATTGTTAAGTTATGCAGAAAGGTGACCAGAAAGGTCTTTGCTAGATTTGTTCAATTTAGATGTTAAATTTGCTAGGTCCTGTATCTTTTGATTTTACTAGATTTGTTTGATTTAGACTTGCTGTCACTTGAAAATTTATTTATATTTTTTCAAAGATTTGTAGCTCTCATACATGTAGGGTTTTGTGTCGTGTTTGGAATTTGAGTTGCCCGATTGTTTTTGGATGTAATGCATTACTTTGATGTGGATTAACTTCCAATAGCTCTCAAATTCTAAATTTTCTTTTTGTTCTTGTTTTTCTTTTCTTACTTATTTCAGTAATTTGAAGGTCTTGTCAAAAATATCCAAGTCCGTAGAAAGAAACATGGCAATGGCTGGTCGTCTTAGATTGGGTCTCCCTCTCCTCAATCGGGTTCTGAAATCCAATTCCCACTTTTCTTCCGGATCGGCCATTCAACGTTCTATTCTTGTCCCTGCTTTCACGTCTGAGGTGATTATATAAAACACAATAACGCTTTAAACCTATAATTGGAGAATGAGAGTATTTTCATTTGTTTTTACTTGTCATGGGTTTGTTCTCTACACATATAATTGGTGTTTTTGATGAAGGGATTTTTTTCTTTTTCCTGGTGAACATAAGCTTGCAAAAACCCTAATTTAGATGCTTCTTATATAGAAACCAACCGGAAAGGTTATTTCTTTTCCTGTTTTTTTTTGGAACTCGTTGGCAACTTCTGTTTGTTTGGGTCTTAGAAAATGAGACAAAGGTGTTTTTTTTTTCTCTCTTCATCTGTATATGAAATAGTAATTTGGGATTAGCAGGGTAATGAATTTTTGTTGCTTCATCTCGTTAAACAATGACTATTATTTCCTTCTCGTGTCATTGAAATCGTTGGGATCATTATTGATTTTCCAAAAAAAAAGTTATTTCTGCCTTTTTGTTCCCTGTTTGTGTTCTTCATGGACAGAGAAGGCACTGATGATAGCTATAATAGAGGATTCTTATTCTATGTATCTAAACGTTCGCCATTTTGTTCTTGACAGTCTCTGAAAAATTTCACCACTGCTGCAGGAAAAGGGGAGACCAAAGTTAAGGTAAGTGAACCTATCCTTCTGGGGTGTGTATTAAATATATGATTGCATGTCCTGTTCCTGCAATCAGGAATTGCTAAATAGAAAATTGAAATTAGATTAAATTAGTTTCACAATGCTAGGTTGAAAGCTAAGTGTGTGTGTGTGTGTGTACACACACACACACACACACACACATACTTAGCTACGAGAAGACATCTACATCTACATATACATATACATATACATATGTATATGTATATGTAGATGTAGATGTCTTCTCGTAGCTAAGTATGTATATATATATATATATATGCAAGTACATATACATATACATATATGTATATATGCAAGGAAAAGATGTGTTCTCGTACCATACTTCTTATAGTATTTTTATGTAAACTTTCTTGGTGCTTAATGAAAAATAGTCCCTTTGTTAAAAGGAGAGGAAAAAGCAAAAGGAACTTGTGGTTTTCTTTCCATTTGTATGGTAATATTCAAGCTGTAACTTCATTGTAATTGTTTGAAATTCGACCTGAAATTGCATGTTTACAAGCCATTTGGATCACTGTGAATGACATTTTCTTTGTTTTTTACAACTCATTGGGGCCTTGTAGTAGTGAATGATGTTCTGGCGTGTGAATTTGGATTGTTTTGTAGACCTTGTTCAAAGTCTGAATGTAGAACTGGAAACATATAGCATAAGACAAATTACACCATTGTTTTAGAAATTAAAGCACTTAAAACTGGAAAGTGCATATGTTTGTTCATTTTGGATTTAACCCTGCTTTGATGGTTCTCTCCAATGTTTAGGTACCACTTGCTTTATTTGGTGGAACTGGAACCTATGCTTCATCTTTGTACCTTGCAGCCAAAAAGGCTAATTTACTGGACAAGGTTGAGGCTGAAATTCTAGACTTTGTGGAGGCTGTAAATAGAAGCCCCACATTTTCTCAGTTCACAAAGGACTTGTCCGTACCTTCTGCTACAAGAATTAAGGCTGTTAGTGAAATTTGTGCCCAAGCTAAATTTTCAGATATTACAAAGAACTTCTTAGGTATGATACAATTCTTTGTAATATGAATGCAAGTAGATTCTATGAGTGTTAAGTAATGGTCAGAAAGAAATCAAAGTTGCATTGATTTGTCTTCAATTACGTAGGACTATAGTCAGTGTTTATTTGGAGAGCATCTTTGTCTTTGGTATAAGAGTTAAAAAAAAAATTCCCGATTTTGCTTTAGATGGAAAAGTTTCAGAGTCATTAGAAGTTAGTTTCCTTGGATAAAAGGAAATTTAGTTACCTGGGATGTTATGATGGAGGGCTGAGGATTAACCCTAATGTGAAACTGCATACTGGGAACTCTATTTACTTCAATGTGAAAACTATTACATTTTGGTGAAACTTATTTGTATCCCGTCATCTGACCTATTCATTATGATAAATTTCTTTTCTTCTAATTGCTGTCTCAACTCTGTTGGATTGATGGTTTTCTAGATAAATTCAAATTTTTAAGCATCTGGTTGTTCTTTTGAACATAGAAGCATGTTTATTTTTGTTGATAGTTCATCTGAGAGAAAATCCAATCAGTAAGAACAACAAAAAAAAAAAAAAGAAAAAAAAAATAAACTACTCACTTTCTGAAACCTAGGTCCTAATATAAGTTTTTGCCAGGTCTATTTATCTCTCTGGTGGACCTGTTACAGTAACTTATATATACAATTCGTGTACTTGTAGTTGACACAAACACTGAAATTATATTTTAATACTGCACTGCAATGATTACTAATAGCAGAACTAGCAACTTCTCCACTGGGTTTTAATTGCTTTATCAAGTCCCGTCATAAGGATTTTCCTGCATTTCCATGTGCTTATAAGAATGTATCTAAGTAATATTGTTCAGCTTGCCCCAGTTTAGATCCATGGCTTAGGTAGTTTATCATATTTGGTGGATTACATAGATAGTGACGTTGGCAACCTCTTTCTGCACCCTGCAATACACTCGTACTGCAGTAGTTTTTGCTTGTTGCTTGTACATATTTGTCTTCAATTATGTTTTGCTCTGAACGTTTCTTTGTTGCATTTGTACCAGCTGTGCTAGCTGAAAATGGAAGGTTAAGATATGTAGATTCCATTGCAAAGAGATTTGTGGAGTTGACCATGGCGGATAGGGGAGAACTGAAAGCTATAGTCACAACAGTCATTGTAAGTTTGGCATTCGGTTCACCGTAGAGCTTGATTCATTAGTGTCTACTACCTGTTTGCTTGTAGCTGTTTTTGTCTAAACTTTTATTTTTTTTATTGAGTGTCATTAAGTTATGACTTGATGTTAGGCTATAAATAATTTAATTTCTATGTATGCTAGTCGCAATAGTGGGAGTGAAAATAGCCCTTTCAAAAATCTCAGCAGAGGTGTAGGAATGCAGCTCATTATTTTCTGAGTTTTTGCGTGCCTGGTAATCCATTATATTTAAAATTTAGAATGACAGCTATTGCTTGATTCATTTACATTTCATTGCACTTTATTTTGTTTTGTTGAGTCACATTTAATTCTTTGAATCTGGTGCATATCTTTTGAATATACCTGTACTGGAACAAGCTTGAGGGGAAGAGTGCTATGAAACATGCATGTAAACTATCAAAATGCTTTTTGGAAGTTGCAACAATCTGTAGGAAAGTGCTAAACATCATCTGATGCACTAGCACGTAGTATAGGTTGTAGACAGATGCCATTAGAAGTGGCTGGGATGAATTCCTAGCTTGCTAGGATTTCCATCTTGTGAAATATGTTAAACTCATAATTTCTAGTGCTCCCTGTCTCACCAATTTGTCACTGTTAATGAAAATTTTTTTCCCACCAAATTGTCACTTTGTAAAAGCTCAAGACAAAATTTCTTGCATATATTTCAACTTTGACCTTATTATTGTTATCAGCACTTCTCTATTTTCACAGTAATGTCATTAACGTTTCCCTTTTTCACTCTTCACTTTCAAATTTTTTTTCAAAAAAATTGTGCATAATAGTGGTCTTATTAAATGAAATAATACAACATTATTATAATAGTATAAAATTAATAGTCACATTGGCAAAGAAAATGTTTTAATTTTATAAGCACTGCATTATTATGATAGTCCAAAATAAGAGGGGGTATTCTAGTCTCTTAAATGTAAATTTTAATAAAATTAAGCAAAAACATTGATTTTCTTAATATTGGTGAAATGTGTAAGAACTGACAATTTGGTGGGACAGAGGGAGTAATTGTTATTTTGTTTCTCCAAATTTGATTAAATTTATGTATTGGCATTATAACTTCCTAGATACGACAATTATAACTTCCTAGATACGACAATTATTTAAAGACTCATTATCTCTTTGATACTTATAGATGAGTTGTATCTTAGCAATATATAGCAGTTAAAACTTGCCATAGCTAGTAATCTACTATATACGGAGTTAATGGTTGTAATCCTGTGCCAGCCCCTGCCTCCACAAGAGGAGAAAGAATTGAAGGAAACACTACAGGATATAATTGGACAAGGGAAGACAGTGAAGCTTGAACAAAAGGTATGCATTATCAAAAATTTTTGAATTTTTGATAATAAAGTTATCAAGGAATGGAAGTAGGCAGATAATTATTTGCTAATTGAAAGCAGATTGATCCTAGTATTCTTGGAGGCCTTGTGGTAGAGTTTGGGCAGAAGGTGTTTGACATGTCGATTAAGACTAGGGCGAAGCAAATGGAGAGGTTCCTTCGCGAGCCTATTAACCTGGGCGCTCTCTAAAAGGTGTTTTACCTCTCCAGAAATGATGCCTTTGAGTTTGCTGTTTTATTGACTTGCTTTCATCCGATGGTAATTGCAAATAAAAATTTGTTCAGGGCAACCACTAATAGACCTCTACATTCTTGTTTGATGTTTCTCTGTCACTATAAGCCCTGGAGATAGATCACAGTTTGTGAAATTGGAATTAATAGAGTTATATGGGTTCTTTTGCCCATTTTTGTGATGACATAGTTCACTTCTCCTTTTGCATCATATTGCTCTTTTTGAACTGTCTTTCGGCCAAAATCCTTGTATTTTCTTAAATATATGCATTTATAAATGTAATAATTTTTAGACAATTGAATTTATAAGTTGGCCCCAATGTATTATGGTGTTAACAATGTGAAATTTTAAGGTATTTTTTTTAACAATTAATTCCCAATGTTCAATAACAATTCGGTTCTTAGAATTTCCTTGCGAAGATAATGAAAAATGCAGATGAAACAGTTGCGTGGCCCGGTCCTAGTAGAAAAAGTTTAGTGAAAGTTGGAATTTATTATTTTTACAATTTAAACAAAAATAATTTGTTCAAGATCATTTATGTTATGTGCAATTAGTTTACTACTCCCTCTGAACTTTCGTTTAAGATGTTATTTAGTTTTTTGTTTAATATTTTATCTTAGAATTCAATTTAAAATTTATTGAAAAAAATTCTAAATATGTTGTTTATGATTCCATTATAACAATTTTTTGATTGTATAAATTTTAGACTAATAAATTTATTTTAATTTTATATATTGAAATAATTAAAAATAAAATAAATGGCAAAATTTATATATATCAAAATAATCAGAAATATTATAAAAAAATTAGAAATAAAATAAATAGTAAGATTTGGGAAATCGTTGACAACCATGACAATCAAAGATGAGTAGACGGGGCTAATATATTTTTGTTAATAAATTAAATACTTATTTGATCAAATAATTAATTATCATTGTCAATAATTACTCCATAATTTCGCCTACTTAATTCTCTAAAAAAGTTATTTATAGGGAGCTATTTGTTGGCACGTAAGGGAGTTAAGCCGATTCATTTGATAAACTGAGTTTAGGATTTACGTCTTCGAGTGAACATAACCAACCCAGCTAAACAACCTCTCTTCGTATTTGGTCGTGTGTTAAGCTTATAAGCTCACGTGTAAATCTTATTCAATAGCATTTTAAATCATAAATTATTCTTGAAAATGTTTTCTTTTTCAAATTCTATTTTTAATTTTTACAATTTATTTATGGCAGAAAAAGATATTACAAAAAATAATAGATAAATAACCTTTAGAAATAATTATTATTTGTTCTAAAATCTTGATGTAATAAGAGTTATTAAGCTAATAAGAGTTATCAAGCTAACTAGTTAATAAGAGTTATCAAGCAGTCAAGCTGCATTAGAATTAATATAAAAGACTGTTACATGATGAACAACAAAATCAGCTGCACCATTTGCAGCTCTAGGAAGTAGGAACAAACATAAACTTGTTAATATGACGAGGAAGACAAGACTAGGAATGAGTATAAACTGGTTAAACGGTCAATTAGTAATTTTTTTAATCAGTTTATTAACATCGATTTTTAAAATTATTGACCATTAATCAGTACATTGATTTTAATTTTTGCAGTTTAATTAACTAATATTTTTTTTGTTAACCACTTAAACTTTTAACATATAATTATAATTTTAAAAAGAAAAATTAGATAAATTTCAATTCTATTTCAAATATTCAAAGTAAAAAATTACAAAACAAACATATATTAGCCAAAATTCATATTACACTTTCATCATTCTCCACTTCTCATGGTTAATTATTTTAACAAATTAATAGTTAATATTATAAAATTTATTTGATATTTGTTAATAATTAGCATGCTTAATCTTAAATAAAAAAAATCCTAGATAAAATTAAATATTAAAATATAGACTTTAAAATATAAAAAAATATAATTAAATGGTATCAAGTAAGATATAGACACGTATATATAAAATAAGAAACAAAATATATAAATGCATCTGTTACTCTATATAAGTATTACTATATATGATTAAGGAGAATAATACAATTTAAATATACTAATTTAAAGTATTATATAAATTTTAGAGATAAATAAAAAGGGAAATTTTTAGGGATAAAAATAAAAATATACTTTAATGTAGTACTCTATTTAAGTTTTAGAGAGAAATAAAAATAGAAAAATTATTAAGGTATAAAAATAAAAATGTAATAGGCTTAATATGCAATTTGCCCCTTCAAGTTGTTTTTGCTTGCCATGCTGCCTCTCCAATTTACAAGTTTACCAGTTGGACACCTGAAGTTGATTATAATTATAATACTTATTGCTGACTGTATAGCATACATGACATGAAAATCAGTGACATGGCATGAACAAGTGCATTACACGCGTTGAAGGAGAGTGAGACCTGATTTCCCACAGCTCCTCCATTGCCTTCTTATCTCTATTCTCATCATTTTTCTGAAATATAAGCTTCTCTATAAAATCATGGAGCTACATTTAAAAAAAAAAAATTAACCCAAAATCTCCCACTACATATAATTTCCATCTAGATATGAAAGTTCTGTAAATTGATAAAACATCAAGAAACCAAAATTACAAGATTTGAAGCATAGAGGCTAATTAACCAAAGAAGCATTGAGGCTTTTCACAGTAGGCTAATTAACCAGAGAAGAATCTTTTCCATGATTGCTATGGAAGGAATCCTCCTGCCAAACACCAAACATAATTCCATTTAAAAAAATAAACAAAAAATTAATCTAAAGAAGAAGAAGAAGAAGAAGCCTTAAATGTAGCACATTTATAGCAAAAAAAATAGTCATTTTCTCTTAGAACAAGCCCTGACCCTCCACATTCTTCACAGTGAATTCAATCCTAGCCACAACGAATTCAATCCCAGGCATTACTCTAGCTGCACATAAATCATTTCAAAAAATTTGAATGCAGAAACAGAAAAATAAAAGAAAGGGAAGAAAAGGCAAGAGGAAAAACGAGGTAGAAAAAAAAAGAAGGGGAAGGGGAGATCGGAGATCAGAGAAAGAGAGAGAGCGGTTTTCGTCGAGTCCAGAATTCGGCTACCAATACCGATCTCCTCCGTCTTACCTTTTCGATTTCTCTCTCCTCAAAATTGAAGCTCCTCCTTCATATTCTAGCCATCTCCGGCATCAAGTTGCAACACGAGCAGCACCGGTGAGCACCAAAAGGCAAGGCGATCGATATCGATGCTGCTGCCACTAGCTCCAGCTCCCATCGCTGCACTCGATGTGGGTTTGATAGAAGTGAGAGAGAAGGGAGAGAAAGGGGAAGAGAGAGAAGTGGGTGAAAGCAAATTTTAGTTGACTTCTTTAATCCATGTGTCGGTTTATCATTAGTAAAAAATGACGAGGAAGCCATGTCACGCGATTGCACTGGATACGCTTGCCCCGGTTGCAAATTGTGTTTACGATTCTATTTATAATCAGTTTTAGGTGTATAAATGATAAACATATAACTTAGAGGGGTGTGATGGCAAGGAAAAACAACTTGAAGGGGCAAATTGCATATTAAGCCAATATAATATAAATATTAACTAGTTAACTGGTTCTCAAAAATTAAAACTGAATATGTTGAAAATAAAAATCGAGACTAAGTTCATCGGACCGGTTTCAGATTGATTTTACGATTAATCAACTTTTCAATTTTTTTTTACTTACCTCTAAACGAGACTAACGCCTGACAGCTGGGGTAGAAGAGGTTGTAGGAGCTTTGTTGCTACAAGTATTTTAGAATTCATTCCACATGTTTGCATGCTCAGCTAATCTACCAAGATCTTTAGCTTTTCCTTTATATCTTAGCTCATTTCTAGCTTTCTAAATATCCTAACACACAAAGCTAATTCTAGAATTAATAATCAATTAAAATGGAATCAACCTCTTGATAATGAGTTTGTTTAAGTTCTCATTAATTAATTAAAATCAAATAAAAACATTTGCCAAGGCAATTGAATGAAAAAAAGTAAAAAGTTCTTAAATCATTCATTGATTGATATAATTAACATAGAAACATAGTTGGTTGCTTAATGAATATGATAGTTAAAGCATGTATATACTAGAGTGACCTAAAGCAAGAGGAAATATTACATTATTCTTATATATTTAGGTTCTTAAGAGTATTATACCTTATGCTATTTTGTCGTTAAAGAGTGTTGTTTAATTAGACACTAATTTTAATTAATAAATTGGTTTGAACAATTTATTATTGCTTTAATAATGAACCCATAAGATTGCATATGCTAATGAGTATTTTAATTTTTGTTAAATGATTAATTATTTTATTATTTAATAAATAAATTGAAAAATTTAAGCCTTAATATATGTGTACTTACTCGAACTTGACTAATTTATATATTTTTAAAAAAAATCTAAATGATAGAGTTGGGATACACCCATGACTCTATAATGGATTGAGTTTCAATCAAGATTAAATTGAGTTACTTAATCTGATAAAGTTTACCAAATCCTATCTCAGGAAGGATTTTGAGTTAGACTAGGGATAAGTCTCTAGCCTTTAGGATCTCTATAAATAGAGGTGAGATTCTCATTATTTGGTAACGAGAAAACGTATATGCCGCAAGACTGCTCGTTACCACTCACGATTTATTGTGTTAATCTTACAGGGGCTCTTAGATTGTGATCTATCTGCTCTTATCCCGAGTGGGTAATAGCCAGACCGGTGACCAAATAAAAGGAGATCCTTGTATCGCTTCCGCAACGAGATTTACGCGCTACAACAAGTAGGTATCGATTAATTTCTTCTTTTATTTTTCTATCATTGGTATCAGAGCTTTCATTTTTTGCGTCCTGGCATGCGGCTTAAAATTGATTTAAAATTTTGAGTAAAATTTGTAGATCTAGCAAACATGAAACGTAACAAAATTTTATTTTTTGTGTGAAAAATATATATGCGTGTATATTTTAGCTCAATTTCGTGTATGTGTACACCGAAACCCGAGGGATAAAATTGAATATTCGAAACGCTAGTCTAGAAATTGGAATTTTTATTTTTGACCTTACCATTGTGTTCATAGACCCCGAAAACCCCAGGCCGGCCGAAATCCGGAGTCTTTATTCAGCCGGAAAGGTGGCGCATGGCTTGCACACGCCACCACACGTTGGGCGCGTGCGCTTGGGCGGTGGCCCACACGCGTGCGAACACGTGTCAATAATGTGACGCGTTATTGACAAGTGGCCCAATCGTCGCGAGCCACGTGGCAGACCGCGGTCATGCCACGTGGATCCGACGTGTCCCCTGTGTGCCACATGGGCCCCAGGTGGACCAATCAGGGGTAGACACGTGGCAAGGCCGAGGCCTGGCATGTGTCATGACGGTAAAAAAGTGACACGTGTACCAATTAGAGTCCGCCACGTGTCCCCCTCTCTCTCGTCGGCGTGTGTGGGCGCGTGCGGCGGGCTCCTGCCTTCAAATCAGCTCCGTTTTTTTGTGAAAAATATTTTTCATAATATTTCTGATTTATTGGTCAATTTTTCAAAATTTTTTGATGACCATAAAATATTTTTGTTTATTTTTGAAATAACTATTATAAAATAATTATGGAAAATGTGTTTTCTATTTTTAGAAATATTTTGAAATTTTTTATGTATTTTCTGTCCTTATTTGTTGATTGAAATGTGTTTCAATCATATGTATTTATACATGAGTGTATTAACCATTTAAATTTCTGTAATGTGTTTCAGAAATGATGATAAGGACACCTATGATTCCTAAAACCCCGCATGGGATTGCTTTAAAAAATGCAAGAGTGCATTTTGTAAACAACATGAGGATGCTGAAGAACATTCGAGCTGATGATATTGATGCTATAGTGCGTCATATATTGACTATGTATGAACAAATGCAGGAGTGCATTTGGATAGGAGGTTTAAGCTTAGGAAGGGATAACAGAGCTAAAATCAAAGCGTTGGTTAACTCTTTTGAATATCATCCAGTTCTGAGGGAGCTTTTGGAAACTACTTGGTACATAGGAGATAGAGTTTATAAGAAATCTATCATCCATTTTTTGGTTAGAGTTGCCAAAAGAGGAGTGTTGAGAAGCAACATTCCATCTGTGATGAAATTAAGAAGTGGATGTAAAGTGCATCGTCCATGGCTTCATCAGTGAACTTATGAGTTCCCTTATGAGTTAATGAAGTTGATTAAAAAATCAGTCCCTGTGTCAGTAAAGATCTTGAGAAGATCTAGTTTTCTAGACTAATTGACATGAGTCTCAATTATAGTTAGCATTTATTTTTATAGGATTTATGTTTCCTATTATTATTATTTGACATGTGTGTCTTATTTGAAGATTATTGGATTTATTTATTGGTTGAATGAATGAGTTTATTTCTTATGGCATTTAATTATTTTTTAATAAATGTGTTTATTTTAAAATGTTAATTGCCTTGAAATATTTTATGAGTAAAATGTTTGCATGTTTATTAAGTAAAGATTTAATAAAATAAAACCAGTAAAATTTCCCTCATAAGTTTAAATAATCCAATAATTTATATTTATTATGCATGAAATTTTAACCTATAAAGTTGGACATTAGAACTTAGAAGGTAATTGGTACTTTTAGTAACCTTTTCGAATTTGAGTCTAATAGAAAACTTTATTAGGTTATTATTTCAGGTGTATAGTAAATTGCATGTATTGCCCAATCTCCTATAAAAACGTGCAATTTTGTTCCATTTGAATCAGAGGATACAAATGGCATCTGCTTCCAAATCAATTATCGCTGAATTAAATAAAGATTTGAAATTGAATGGCGACAATTATAAAATCTGGAGTATGAAGATCCAGTATGTGCTTGAGGAGTAAGAGGCTCTTGAAACCTTAAGTTTAATTATGGCTGAACCTGAGGATGGCAATACGGCCCAGTATAGGCGGGACCGAGATGTCTATTTGGCATGGAAGAAAAAGAATTCCACTGCTCGTATCATTCTGCTGAGTGCAATAGAGGATGATATAACTAAGCAATTCCGTAAATATCAAAACGCAATGGATCTGTGGATCGCTTTGCGAGAGAAGTTTGGGGGAGTGACTCTAACTAAACTCCGATCTTTGACGATCAAATTTGATACTTATCAGAAGAGAGCTAATCATTCTATGCGGAAACATCTCAGAGAGATGGAAAACATGATGAGTGAGCTTAGTGAATATGGTCATAAGTTGACCGACGAGCAGCAGGTCCAAGCTGTCATCTGTTCCTTAATTACACAAGAGTTGGGAGTATATGAAAATGCAACTGACTCATATGGACAGTGTAAAGACATTTAAGGATGTCTCACGTCACCTGGAGCTTGAAGAGGACAGATTGCCATCGATTAAGGTCAATACCGAAGTGCATGTGGCATAGTCCCGTTCTGGTGGGATGAGTTCAAACCAGAACAAAAGGAAAGCTTCAAAGGTCGGGATAAGCAACCTACCAAGAAAAATAAAAGGCTGAAGAAGGAACAGAATTCTAAGAGGTCCAAAGGCAAGAAAAAGATAAATATTTCAAAAGTGAAATGTTTTAACTGCCAACAGAAAGGACACTATGCAAGAGACTGCACTGTGCCCAATCAGGTACACTTTTCTAACTCAAGAGTGAGTGTGTATCTAGTTCTGTATTACTAACTGAATTTCATCTTTTGTGGGTGGTTGATTAAGGAGAAACGGACCATGTAGCAAAGTATCGAGATGCTTTTGTAGAATTCCGGCGAATGCCAAATGGAGAAAAATATATATATGTGGGAAACGACGCAAGAGTGCCGGTTCGAGGGATTGGCGCGTGTAAATTAGTCTTACGCAAAGGTCGAACCTTGCTCCTACATGATGTGCTTTATGCTCCAGATATTCGTAGGAATTTAGTTTCTATTCTTGTATTATTAAAACTTGGTTTTGATTTACACTTTAAAGATGACAGTGTGCGCTTATGTTTGGATGATGCTTATTATGGTTCTGGTTTTATTTCGAACAATTTCATTGTTTTGGATATCGATCTTAACTTTATGAATAAAAACAATTTTTCTTTCATCTTTTCTACTTCACATAATAATGAGAATCATGTGAAATTATGGCATGCTAGATTAAACCATATTGGGCAAAATCGAATGAGTCAGTTAGCCAAAGCTGGTTTACTAGGTGATTTGAAGGAGGTCGAATTACCTACCTATGAGCATTGTCTTAAAGGAAAACTAGTGAGAAAACCGTTCGGAAAAGGAACTAGAGCTGAATTTCCATTGCAATTAATACATTCTGACGTTTATGGTCCAACGAATGTGAGGGTAAAGCATGGGGCCTACTACTTCATCACATTTATAGATGACTATACAAGGTATGGTTGTAGACACCGGATCCTGAGTCAGTTTAGATCAGAGTTACCCAATGATGATAAATTGCCTATTCATGGGCGAAAAGGTTGAAAGTGATGATTTTCTTATCAAATTTGTATTTTAGAATAAAAAATAATAAAAATATTTTAAAAATTAATTTTGAAAAATGGAGTGTAAAAACTTTAGTGCTTTTTAATTAGATTTAAAAATAATAAAATAATAATATTTTTCGGCCGTGCGCTGAGGCAGCCCGCAGGCGCGCGGGCGCAGTGTGCAGCGCCTGCGCGCGGGGCGCCCGCACGCGAGCGACGTGTGGAGCGTCGCTCGGACTGGGCGCGCGCGCGCGCTCGATCAACGCCCGTTGCGTGCACAGTCGGGCGTCGGTCGCCCCTGATCCGCCGAAAATGCCCTTTTTCATTTTTTTCCTTTTTTTTTTTTCCGTTTTTTCTTCAATTTTTTTGACTTTGTTCACCCTTATTTCAGGATTTTGAACGTTTTCTTCCTTTTTCACACCCTAATTAAGGGAATTTCATTAAAAATCCTATTTTCTTCCCTAATTAATTATTTTTTCCATTTTTACTCATTTAAATAAAAAATTTGGGAAAAAAAATTAGGGGAGAGTTCACTTTACATCAAAAATTTCATTTGTTTCTTTTCTTCTCTAAGAATTTTCTTTACAATTTTCTTAACTTTTTTCTCTCCAAATAAAATTTTTAGGTTAAAAAATCCAATTTTTAACCACTAATTTTTCTTGAGACAAATAAAATAATTGTTTGTTCTTGAGATTTGGATTTTTTATCAATAATAATTTTTGAGATAAAGAAATCAATTTTTTGTTCTTGAAAATTAAATTTCTTTTCTTCTTTTTAACAATTTTTATCAATAATAATTTTTGAGATTTCTTTGTTCTTGAGAATTAATTTATTTTCTTCTATATTTTTAATCAATTTTCTTTTGGAATAAAATTCCAATTTTTGTTATTCTTATTTCTATTTTGTGAATCGAATCAAGGAAATCAATCATATTTTTTATCCATCAAATCCAAAATCTGAGGGTAAACATTCTAGGCTCAATCTTTTAATTTTATTTATTTTTATTTTTTTTGTTCATATTTGATTAGTAACAATGTAGATTTTTATATTTATTGTGTTTTTTTTATTTATTTTATGTGATTTTGTATATAAATTTAACATTTTTAATATTATTTTTACTTTATTTTATTTAATTGTTTATTCTTCATTTCTATTATTATTATTATTATTATTATTATTATTATTATTATTATTATTATTATTATTATTATTATTATTATTATTATTTGTGTTAATTTATTAGCATGTTAATCATCTATTTATTTTAATATATCATTTAATTAATTTGTCATCAACAATGCAAATTTTATTTATTCTAATTAGGGGTGAGCAAAAAAACTGATGGACTCGGTTAACCGAAAAAAAATCCAAAACCGAACCGATGGACTGGTTAACCGATTGTAATGGACTGGTTAATAGTTAGTATTTTGAAAAAACCGATATTAATGGACTGGTTAATGATTTTTGACTCATGTGATCGGTTAACCGAACCGAAATCGAATTTTTAGTTAATTTATTAATTGTTTAATATGTCCTTATTTATTATTTTTTATTATTTCTTAATTTATTAAATTTTCAATAATAAAAATCAGAATATATTCGAAAAGTTATATAACAATTTATCCTAATTAAAGGTGATCATGTACTTTTTTTTTCAGTATACTAATTATTTTAAAGTTTTTAAGTTTTTTTAATTGGCTATTAGTAAGTATAACAATTTATCTAATTAAAAGTGATTATGGACCGGTTAATTTATTTACTTATTAAATATTAATTTTTAAAAACAAATTTGCTTATATCCACAAAATATTTTTATTTTAACAACAATAATGTTATATTATAGTGAAAAATTTTTAATTTTTAAGTACCTTGAACATTTTAATTTTATTTATGAATACATTTATAATTATAGTGGTTAACCGAAAAATATTGGGTAACCGGTCCGAAAATCCAAAATCGATAGACTGGCTAACCGATAACGGACTGGTTAATGGTTAGTGATAAAGCTGGAAATGTCTTTATCTCAAGAGGAGAGGTAGGACCGATCGGATGAGAAATACCCTGCAAGAAAGAGTGCTTAGTCGGACCAGGCGTGAGCACTCCGAAGCTTAAGTTAGTAGCTTAGAGAAAGAAAGTGCTTTTAGAGATAGAATGCTAGAGATTCAATACCTGGTGCCATCGTTGGCTGGGCTATTTATAAGAGACAATTGAGGTGCACTTGAGTGCCTGAGACGTGATAACTGGCAGTTAGAGTAGATGTGCGGTGAAGTGACGGGGAGCAGTTGATGGGCATGGGCGCTGCCTTGTGTCAGATGGCTGATGGGACTGGCAGTCACATCAGCCGATCGGGTGCGTGCGCTGCCTTGGAGCTCGCGCTGCTACCTCTCTGCTATTGGGCCTTGGGCCTTGCCAACAGACTGGGTCGACTGGATGGGCCTTGGTGCAAATGATATTTGCTGAGTTATCACTTGTAGGACCAACCTCCTTCCCGCCTTTGACGATGCCGCTTTGAGGCAATCTGAGGATACCCCTATCACCATTAGAGACATGCGTGCTATCCTCAGTGACTTTACTAAGAACATCGTCCAGACGTTCAAAAAGGGTAAAATGCCAGAGACTTCTGAAAAAGTTCATGAGGACTACCTCATGGACGAAGACTTCAGAAGAAGGAGAAACAGGGGAATCATCATCAATGAGCCGCGATCCCAGGAAAATTGAAGGGGTGCAGTCAGAACCCCGGACAGATATGATAAAGGGAAGTAAATGATCTCCACAAGCAGAAACTCCCCCTATGCCAGTAGGTCAGCCACCCCCTCCATAGGGGATGATTTATCCTATATGTGCACCCCAAACCACAGCCATTCGAGAAAATACAAGAGCGAGTCTACCGCCACAACCGTGAGCAAAGAAGACCAGTGGCTCAAGCAGAAGCTCAAACGACTTGGCTTTCTCACCTCCAAAAAAGGCGGTTTTGAAGGAAACACATGTGGGAACACTGCCTCCCCGTTCTGCAGGGAGATCACTGACTGCGAGCTTCCTCTCAGGTGGAGAGATGTGCTCATGGACAAGTACACTAGTAAGACTAATCTTGCCACTCACCTAACGAAGTATCTAACAAAGGTGCAGGTATACACCTATGATGAGAGGGTAGCCTGCAGGGTTTTCCACACTACCTTGGGAGGCGATGCTTTAACGTGGTTCCATGATCTGACCCAGGGATCAATCACCTCATTCGCATAACTAAAGGAGTTGTTCACCACGAGGTTTATCGTGCAAACGCGCGCGCCTAAAACGATGAACGACCTGTGTAACCTTTGCCAAAGAATCGATAAAAGTCTACGAGACTACATCGATAGGTTTCAGGCCACAATGTCTGAAGTGAGAAGTGTCAGTGTGGAAATGGCGACCAATGCCTTAGCCGGCGGCATCATCGACCGTTCGTTGTTCGAATCTCTAACAACCAGACCCCCGTCTAGCTTCGCCGAACTCATGGAGAGGGCTAGGCAGCACATCCAACTGGATGATGCCCTCAGGTCCAATAGGGGAAGAAGGACTAATGTGATGGATCGGCTGCAGCACCCGGATGGTCGCTTATTCAGCAGGGCTTTTGCCTCCGACCGGACAGCAAGAAGCCCAGATGGAGGAGCCGGGTCCAGAAACTTGGGCAAGAGGAAGGAGTCAGGGTGAAATCGATATAGGCGCTTAGACGATTGGCCCGAGAGAACCTTCACCACCCTCAATACCACTCCATCCACAGTGCTGATGTGGATAAAAGAGAAACATCGCCAAGTCAACTAGCCAAGGAACCTGTCAGAAAGGAGCAGGGTTGTGAGGGACCCTAGCAAGTACTGCGAGTTCCACATAGACGTTGGTCACTTGACCGACGAGTGCACCTTGCTGAAAAAGGAAATCGAAAGGCTAATACGCCATGGGTCCCTCAAAAAATTTATAGGCCCGGCCAGAGGGGACGTGACGCGATCTCAGCAAGTGTACTGAATCGGCAAGTAATACAGTGGTGTAAAATTAAGACCCCGAATTATCGTACCCAAGGGATTGTGTGTGTAAGTGAAGAAAATTAAATGTATGATAAAGAATTCCCAAAAGTTTGAATTGATTTAGTAATCTATTGATTAAAAACAAAAGAATTAAACAGCTAAAAACAAGCAATAGAAATAATCAAATTAAATTACTGCAATAAATGGTAGAAATAAATTGATGGCAAAAGTTAACAGGAAAAGAATTCAGAATAGAAAAACGTTGCTCAGGTTCACTTATCCATGATAACTTCAATTTAGTATTTAGATTTGGTAGTATTTTTATATGATTTATGGTGTTTAGTAGTGTTTATTGTCGTGATATGCTTACTTTAGATTAATTATGTCAATGTTAATGAAATTAGAGTTTTTATGCAATTTTTGTTAGTTTTTGATTAAGTTTAAATTTGTGTGCAGCTTTCTTTAGGTACCTCACGGTGGTGATGACTTTGGTCACCACCGTGACATACAGAGGAGTTAAAAGCAGAATGCAGGAGTACCCTAGGTCACGGTGGTAACTAAAGTCCTCACCACCGTGACATGTGTATCCATTGGGCAGAAAGCAGACTTGTTATGGGTCACGGTGGTAACCAATGTCATCACCACCATGACCTAGTTCGCACCAAGACAGAACCAAGTGAGAAGTTACCTCACGGTGGCAAGGTAATGTGGTTGCCACCGTGACATAGAAAATTCCTGGACAGAAGCAAAATTTGAGCATGTCACGGTGGCAACCTATCTTGGTTACCACCGTGACCCCTATTCTACACACAAGCCAGATTCACTTCCTCAACACCTCACGGTGGCAACCAATCTGGTTACCACCGTGACCCCTCAGGATATAAAAAGAAAAGTCTGTAGTGTAGCAGGGGCGGCTAGTTTTTGAATCTAATTTCAGATTAGGGTTTTGGAGATAGAACTTTTGGGGTAGTTTTTCGATTGTTCTTAATTAAGATTTCCGATTTTTCCTTGAGATTGGATTTGCAATTCAAGAGTTTTACATTAAAAATACCTAGTTTAATTTCAAGAATAGTTTTTACATTCAGAGAATTTCCAGATTTTCTCCATTGAAGATTTGAAGAAGGAGATTGAAGAACTAAGGGTTCAACCGGGATTTACATCTCAATGAATTTCTGGGTTTATTCTTTCCTCTTTCCTTTTGATTTTGTAATGGATCGTGAGTAGTCTTTTAGTTATTTGGGGGATCTCTGAATCCCCTACCCATGATGTGAATTCTGAGCATCTTTTGAATTTAAATATATGATTGTATGGTTTATTTCACTGGTATTTATTATAGATTCATGGAATTTATTTTGTCAAGTTAATTTCCAGTTTTGATGAATGATTTATTTCATTATCTTTGTGGTTATTGAGTTGTATGGATTGAATACCATGGTTATCTATATTTTCTTGCTGTGTCTTTTGGACGACTCCGATTGCGAATCTAGAAGTGCAGAATTTTATAATTTAAGACTAGAATGGTGAGTGAGATAATTAAGTTATGGGTTATTTGACTCCGTATTGGGAAAATAAACCAAACTTAGGATTTTAGACTCATGCATAGGCTGATTATGTGGCTGACTCCGGTTTGGGATGTCATATAATTTGAGTGGCTGACTCCGTTTGGGAAGCCTGGGTTAAGAGGGTTATCCCGATTTCTTTCATAAATAATTCTTGGATTAATTTTATTCATATCTGGGTATGGGGTAGATGAGTGAACCTGAGCAACGTTTGTCTATTTTTGAATTCTTATCTTGTTAATTTTTCCATCATTTGGTTTATTGCAATTATTGCCGTCAATTTAATTTGATTATTTCTGTTTGTTTATTTTGGTTATTTAAATTCTTTGTTTTTAATCAGTAGTTAACTCAATCAATTCAAACAATTGGGAATTCTTTAGCATACATTTGATTTTCATTACTTGCGCGCACAGTCCCTTGGGTATGATAACTCGGAGTCTTGAAAATACTTCATTATATTACTTGCCGATTCAGTACACTTGCTGAGGTCTCGTCAAGTTTTTGGCGCCGTTGCCGGGGACTGGCGTTGTTTTAAGTTTTGATTATTATTTGTGTGTGTTTTTCAGTTTTTTTTTATTTTATTTTTATTTTTGTTTATTCTTTTCAGGTAGTTGTTGTGGTTCATGAGTAGATTGAGACAGGAATAAATAGCACCCTATGATCCTGAAATCGAGAGGACTTTCATCAACGAAGGAGAGCTAACAGAGAAAATAACATGGACAACAATCCTCCTCCTATTGGTGAAGTTCCTCCTTAGAACGAACAAGTGCCGAGGGCACAAGATGAAAATCTGGGGAATTATAGAGAAGAGGTCCCGAGGCAGAGGACAATAAGGGATTATGCAGTACCAAGATGGAATGAGGATAATCGGACGATTGTGCTGCCAAGGGGAGTGCAGTTTGAGCTTAAACCAGCCACCATCAATATGGTACAGAGGAATCAGTTTACGGGTTCAGAAGTGGAAGATCCCGCACAGCACTTAAACATATTCTTAGAGGTCAGTGATACGGTACAGATTCCTGGAGTATCATCTAACTCGGTAAGATTAAAGTTGTTCCCTTTCACATTGATTGGAAAAGCACGTGAATGGTTGCAAATGCTACCTAGACAGTCGGTTAGATCGTGGGACCAGTTACAGGAGAGATTTTTAATGAGATTCTTCCCTCCGATAAAGACTGCGAACATCCGTAACAGTATCTTGGGTTTTAGTCAAATGAGTGAGGAGCCATTTCGTGAAGCCTGGGAAAGGTTTAGAAGGCTGTTGAGAAGCTGTCCACACCATGAGATAGCCACCTGATGACAACATTTTATTCTGGGGTTACACCACAGACAAGATCTTTATTGGATGCTTCATCAGGAGGGTCGTTCATGAATAGACTACCAGAGGAAGCTTTTCATCTGCTAGATGAAATGGCGGCGAATGATGCTCAATGGTCTAATCCTAGGTCAGTTCCGAAAAGACAAGGGATACACACTGTGGATGAGGTGTCGATGCTGAAGGCACAGATTGAGTCCATGAGGAAGGAGATGAGTAGTCTGAAAGTGCAGAATGTAGCTTCTGTGGCTCAAGAGAGTGGATGGTATGAAAGTGGGCAATTTGGTCAAGAGAGTGGGGCAACGGGAGATATAAATGCCATAGGAGATTATAGAAGAAATGACCCCTACAGCAACACATATAATCCGGGCTGGAGAAATCATCCAAACTTCTCTTGGAAGGATGGAAATCCAAATGCTTCATCCTCTCAACCACAAGTTAGACCTCCCTTCAACCAAAACACTCATCAGAACCAAGGGCAGCTGCATCAACAACCATATCCACCCCATCACAACCAAGGGCAACAATACCACCCACCGGGATACCAACCGAGGCCACCTGTGCAAGAAAAGAAGGCAAATCTGGAAGACATGTTGGCTACTTTCATAAACAGCCAACAACAGTTTGTAAATAGCCAGAAGCAGTTCATGGCTAATCAAGAGTCAAGGTGGAAATCTCAAGAGCAGTGGAACCGGAACCAAGATGCTTCCATGAGGAATTTAGAGACTCAAGTGGGACAGCTGGCAAATTCCATGTCTCAAAGACAACCGGGAACATTTCCTTCGAATGTGGACCGAAATCCGAAAGAGGAAGCTAAAGCAATCACACTGAGAAGTGGTAAGGAAGTGGTACCGAGAGAAGGCCAAGGTAAAAATTCTTCATCGTTAGAAAAGGAGGAGCCGACACGGACGATAAGTAACTCTAACTCTAAGGTAGAAGTTAATGAAAATGCTCCTAAAAGTGATAAGGGTAAAAGTTTAGTGAATTCGAGGGTAGAGGATCTTGATATAAATAGACTGCCATTTCCTGCAGTTGCTAAACAGGAAAAGAAAAATGAGTAAAAGGCTAGGTTTCTAGTAATGTTTAAGAAACTGCACATTAATTTACCATTTGCTGAAGCTTTAGCTCATATGCCTAACTATGCTAAATTTATGAAAGAATTATGTTCTAATAAAAAGAAATTAGAAGGGCATAGAACTATACAGCTTACAGAAAATTACAGTGCTATAATTATGAACAAGATCCCTGAGAAATTGGAAGATCCAGGTAGCTTTACTTTACCCTGTGCTATTAGTGAAGATTTTTATGGTAATGCTTTATGTGATTTGGGTGCCAGCATAAATTTGATGCCTTATTCTATTTGTAGGAAGCTTAATCTTGGGGACCTCAGGGAGACGGGAATGAGACTCCAACTTGCAGATAGGTCAGTGAGGCGGCCCAAAGGAGTGATAGAAGATCTATTAGTGAAGGTGGGGAAATTCATCTTCCCAGTGGACTTTGTGGTGATGGAGATGGAAGAGGATAGGAAGGTGCCACTGATAGTGGGTAGGCCATTTTTAAACACAGCAAAGGCGTTGATCGATGTTCATGGTCAAACGGTCACCCTACGGTTCAATAATGAGGAGTTGGTAGTGGATATGAACAAGGCTCAAAAGTATCCATCTGGGGATATGGAGGAGTCTGTATATTTTGTAGATGTAATAAACGAGTGTGTGGAAGAAGTGCAGGAAAAAGTGGTTGGAGCTGATCTAGAGAATTTGTGTTTGTTACATTCAGTGGACGGTGACGAAGTGGAAGAAGAGATGAGGGGAGAAGCAATAGAAATTGTGGAGACAGAAGATGGAAAGGATGAATCACAGAATGAAGAGTTTAACCCTAAAATGGGGGATTTAAATTTTGAACTTAAACCTCTCCCCTCTCATTTGAAATATGTGTTTTTAGAGAAAGATCAAAAACCAGTAATCATATCTTCTTTGTTGTCAGGTGATGAAGAACAGTTGCTGCTAGAAGTGCTGAAGAAGCACAAGGGAGCCATTGGATGGGAAACCTCAGATTTGAAGGGGATTGACCCAAGTTACTACACACACATGATCCCAATGGAGGAGGAATGCAAGCCGGTAGCTCAGGCTCAGAGAAGACTCAACCCGACCATGCAAGAGGTAGTAAAGAAGGAGGTACTCAAACTCCTTGATGCAAGTATAATCTACCCTATTTCTGATAGTAAATGTGTTAGCCCAGTGCAGTGTGTGCCTAAAAAAGGGGGGATGATAGTGGTAAAGAATGAACTGAATGAACTGATTCCAACTCGTACAGTTACGGGTTGGAGAGTCTGTATTGATTATAGAAGATTGAATACTGCCACTAGAAAAGACCATTTCCCTTTGCCGTTTATTGATCAGATGCTAGAGAGGTTAGCAGGTAATAGGTTCTACTATTTTTTAGATGGGTATTCGGGATATTTGCAGATTCCTATAGCCCCTGAGGATCAAGAGAAAACGACCTTTACCTGCCCATATGGCACATTTGCATATAGAAGAATGCCCTTTGGGTTATGTAATGCACCGGCTACGTTTCAGCGGTGTATGATGGCTATTTTCCATGATTTTATAGAGAAATTTATGGAGGTATTCATGGATGACTTCACTATATATGGGGCTAATTTTATGAGCTGTTTAAAGCATCTTGATTTAGTGCTAGGGAGGTGTGAAAAGACTAACCTAGTTTTAAATTAGGAAAAATGCCATTTTATGGTGAGAGAGGGCATTGTGTTAGGGCATAAAATTTCAGAGAGAGGTATAGAAGTGGATAAGGCAAAAGTTGAAGTAATAGAGAAGTTATCGCCTCTGACGAGTGTTAAGGGTATAAGGAGTTTTTTAGGACATGAAGGGTTTTACCGGCGTTTTATTAAAGATTTTTCAAAAATTGCTAAACCCTTGTCTAATTTACTCATGAAAGATGCTGTTTTTAATTTTGATAGTGAATGCTTGCTAGCTTTTAAAATGTTAAAGCAACGGCTTATTTCAGCTCCGGTGATTATATCTCCGGATTGGACTATGCCGTTTGAACTAATGTGTGATGCTAGTGATTATGCAGTGGGAGCAGTACTGGGACAGCGTCGGGATAAGATATTCTATGCAATTTATTATGCTAGTCACACTTTGACAGGAGCACAGGTTAATTACACCACCACAGAGAAAGAACTTCTTTCAATTGTGTATGCGTTTAAGAAGTTCAGGCCATATTTGCTGGGTGCAAAAGTTGTGGTGTGGTCGGACCATGCAGCCTTGAGGCATTTGTTTGCCAAGAAGGAATCCAAACCGAGGCTGATTCGTTGGGTGCTGCTATTGCAAGAGTTCGATTTAGAAATTAAGGGCAAGAAGGGTGCTGAAAACTTCGTTGCAGACCATTTGTCAAGAATGGAAAATGACCATATTGAAAAGGGGGAAATTTTAGATTTATTTCCTGATGAACACATTTGTGCTTTATTTGCTTGTGACACTTCTGATCATTGGTTTGCTAACATAGCAAATTTTCTTGTAGGAGGTTTTATGCCTAAAGATTTTACTTGGCAGCAAAAGAAGAAACTGAAAGCTGATGCCAAACACTACATTTGGGATGACCCCTATTTGTTTCGCCTGTGTGCTAATCAAGTGCTGAGGAGATGTATCTCGGATGAGGAGAAGGGAGCGATCATCAAGGCATGTCATAGTGGGGAAGCTGGTGGGCACCATGCACCAAATAGAACGGTATCGAAAATTTTATCCTCTGGTTTTTATTGGCCTACTATGTTTAAAGATGTGCAAGTTTTTGTGAAAACCTGTGATAGGTGTCAGAGAGTAGGTAACATTTCTAAGAGAGATGAGATGCCTTTAACCAATTTGCTAGAGGTAGAATTGTTTGATTTGTGGGGGATAGACTTTATGGGACCCTTTTCGGTTTCTTATGGGTATGAGTATATTTTGGTGGTAGTGGACTATTTGAGTAAATGGGTAGAAGCAATAGCCACTAGAACTTGTGATGCCAAAGTTGTTCTGGATTTCTTGAGAAAAAATATATTCACCCGATTTGGAGCCCCTAGAGCAATTATTAGTGATGGTGGTAAACATTTTGTTAACCACCAATTTAAGGCTTTATTGCAAAAATTTGGAGTTAGGCATAAGGTAACCACCCCTTATCATGCTCAAGCTAATGGGCAGGTTGAAGTGTCCAATCGGGAACTTAAGGCCATCCTAGAAAAAACTATAAATTCATCTAGAAAGGATTGGTATTTAAGGTTGGATGAAGCTTTGTGGGCTTACCGAACTGCATTCAAAACATCTATAGGATTATCCCCATTTAGGCTTGTTTTTGGCAAATCTTGTCATCTCCCTGTCGAATTAGAACACAAGGCTTATTGGGCAACCAAGTTTTTAAATTTTGATATCAACAGTGCAGGTGAGAAGAGACTTCTCCAGATGAACGAATTGGAAAAGATCCGCTATTGGTCGTACCAACAAGCAGAGAAATATAAGGCAAATACAAAGAAATGGCACGACAAGAAATTAGTCACGAAAGAATTCATCCCAGGTATGAAAGTACTTTTATATGATAGCAGGTTGCGTTTGTTTCCTAGAAAGTTAAAATCGAGGTGGAAGGGGCCGTATGAGGTTGTGGGAGCTGATCAGTTTGGAGTGATCACATTGAAGCACCGGAATGGTGAAAATGAGTTCAAGGTAAATGGACACCGTGTGAAGCCATATTTTGAATCAAAGTATGATGGGGCTTTAGCGATAGTCAACCTTGTGGATCCTTAACGGTATTTAAAAGTCCAGCTGCGGACTTGTTAAATGCAGAACTTCTTCTCCAATTATGTTATTTTGTGTTTGTTGTTCTTTTCTTTAGGTAGTTAATCTTGTTTATTTTTGTTTAAGTTGTTTGGGTTTGTCGACATAAGAAAATCATGTTGTTAAAGGGAGAATGTTCAAGGTTTTAATAGCTGAAGTTTATGAGTAGTTGATGAATATTTTTTTGATAGTTTGCAGGTGGTCACTGTGGCAATGGATTGTAGTTACCACCGTGACCAGGGTATAATGCATTCTGGAATTGGGGATGTGCACATGTCACGGTGACAAGGTAGTCAGTTACCACCGTGACCACATGAGGGAGCCATTCTGGATTGGCATCCTTGGTATGTCACGGTGGCAATGGTTTTGGGTTACCACCATGACCAACAGGTAAGTCGCCTTCTGTTTTGAGGTGTGCACATGTCACGGTGGTGATTGAATTGGTTACCACCGTGACATAAGGTGAGTTTCAATTATGTTTTGAGTTTGCACATGTCACGGCGGCAATGAAATGTCATCACCACCGTGACGTGTTGACACTTCCATTCTGTTTTGAATTTTTCGTATGTCACGGTGACAAAGAATTTGGTTGTCACCATGACCAAGAGGCGGTTAAATTCTGGATTACAAGCTTTAGGTACCTCACGGTGGCAACCTATTTGGTTACCACCGTGACCCACGCGCACATTTGTTTTAAAATTCCAATTTTTCGTGTTTTGTTTCTCACTCACCCGCACATTGCACTCTCAAAAATTTCAATATTTCACTTCATCTGCTATTTCGAACTTCCAATCTTTCTTTTAGGCTTCGATTTCTGCCAACCTACAACAAGTAAGTAATTTTACGCTTTCTTTTTCTTTCTATTTTTGCATTTATTTTTCTTTCCGTGTTGTTCTTTTCCATGTTCTTGTTTTCTACCATAGCGGTATGTTAGAAGTCTCCCTAATTCTCACCACTTAGGATTTACTTCTGTTTATGCTCTGAATTTATGTTGGGGGTATTCTCAATTCTTATCTTCATTCTCAATTTCAATATCTGATGTTGAATCCATGAACGAGTTTGGGTTGGGATGTTAGGGCAGTTGGCTGTGTTCATGATTTAAGTTGAAATTTTTCTTCAAATTCTTGGTTAAGAATGGAAATTGCTAGGTTTTAATTGTTTGTTCTGTATTGTAATGCCTCGTTTTGAAATTGTGGGTTGTTAGTATGATCTGTGGGCTTCGACTTAGTCAGTTAACTATCTGCATACCAGGTGTTTGACTAAATGTCTGAATGAATGGTTTTCCTATTTTTTCTAATTACTGCCAATTTGAAATGGCAAGATTCTTTCGCAATAATGTTCAAATGAGTTTGTTGTTCTCATTTATCATTTTTGACTTTTGACAGTAGCTCAAATTCTCTTCACCTTTTATTGAATTTTGCTACTAGTGATTCTGGGTTTAATACTGCATTTGCTCATTACTTTTGCTGAATTGTGCTTATGTCATTTGCATTCTTCTTGCATTATTGCATCTGTTATGTTATTCATTTGGAATTGAGAGATTGTTTAACAAGTTAGCAGGAGCTTGACATTATGCTTTATTTAAAATCCATTGCTGTTGATGCCCATCGCATGCTATTGAATTTAGTTTTTCCATGTTGTGCAGTGGCTCCTAAGCGCAAAAGCTCTGCTCTAGCCTCTAATTCATCAGGACAAACATCCAGCCAGCCGACTGTTGATATTTCCCATGTACGCTCTGTTTTCAAAATGCTCGTACATTCCAACGAGCTATTTGGATTTTGATTTATTGGAAAAACTGGGAATAAAAAATGACGTACAGCGGCTAATATCGAATATTGGTTGGGAGCGGCTTTTTGCGATTAACGAGAAAGTCTATCCGGGGTTGACAAGGGATTTCGTGTCAACTGTGCAATGTAGGATCAGCCGCGACCCTTCTCAAGATCCGGGAAGAGTAACTTTTTTTCTGGAGGGTACAAAGTTTAAGCGGTCCTTTGTCGACTTTTCTGAAATGTTAGGTTTCCCTGCCCTCGCTCCAGATTATTTTACGGATTATGACAAGGATACCGCATGGGCAATCATTCGAGATTCTGTGATAGCTACGCAATATGTATCGGGCAAGACAAAGGCCCACCATCTCGATACTCATGCCATGCGGATCCTCCATCGATTTTTCTCACTATCTTTCTTGAGTCATGTGGACTCACCAGGGCAGGTTAATTTACCGGAAGCATTATTTCTAGCTTGTATGGTGCGGGGTGTGCAAATTAATGGGCACCCCATCTGTGGCATAAGTTGGAAGAGATGCAATGGCACCCCAAGAAGGTGAAGAAGATTGCTTTGGGTGGGTTGGTCACAGTAATTGCTAAGGGTGTGCATCACCCCTTGAGGAGACCCAAGTCACTTTCATCCACTGCGACTATTGATAAGAAGCTGTTGAAGAACATGAAAGTCGTAGTGGACGACGCGACGACTGGACATGGATACAGATTGACCACCCGCGCCGAGTATCTTCAGGGAGTCCAGCAGGGTCTAGGAGGCTTGCCCTATGAGCACGAGGACGATCCGGAAGCACCTCCAAGACCAGAGCCTGCGCAATTATCATCGCAGCAGTACGACGCTCTGATGGCACGCATGGACACCATCGCTGCGTCAGTGGACACCCTCGCCACATTTGTGGGCACCATCTCAGCATCTCAGGTAGACATTCAGTCCCAGATGGACCAGCTGATCCAGGGATTTTCCGCCTGGTCTGCGCGGTTTGATGCCCATTTCCCACCGCCACCACCACTACCAGATCAGTGATCAGGGAGACTTCTTATCTTTTGTTTTTAATTTTTGTTTTTTTTATGTTTATTTTTTCTTCTTGATATGTAATATTATTACTTGCTGGGGACAGCAAGTTTTTGTGTGGGGGGGTAGGAGAAATTAACTTCATATATATATGTAATTAATAGCCGTTGATGTATGATGCATGTTTATTTCTGTTTTAGTTCTTTGTACTTTATTGTCATTGCCTAAATATCTTTATCTCAGCTTAGCTTAACCTCAGTTATTCTTGTTGTGAATGTTTTGAACTTTAATTGGAGAATGGTCTATCTTAAAAACTAATCTTGGCAAATGAGTAGTTGGAAGTTTTAGAAGCAAATTGAATCTCAATCAGTCATATATCTTGTGATTTCCAATCTGTTATGCACTATAGGCTTGTTTGTAAAAATTTAAAAAATCCAGTGCATAAGAGTTTTTGAGTGAAGGAATTTTAGGATGGTTAGAACCTTCCTCATCACCCTTTGAAACATGATAACAACTTAAACAAGTTTAGGACATGATTAAGGCAATTTATTTCTTTGATAGCCACTTTTAAATAGCTTTAGACCTACCTGTTTATGTTATTTCCATTGCTAGCCCAGTTGAGCCAATTTGGTATGCTAAAAGCGTACTACGCAATTTTCTTGTTACACTCTTAATTTACCATTTAGCCTAAATGCCTTTGCCTACCCTTTTCTAAGAATTAGCAACTTTAGGATTGGGTTGGAATATTATTGAAAGTTGAATAAGGGTATCTATCGTTGAAATAGTGGAAGTGTGAGAAGAATTGTTGAATTTTGTGGATATTATTTAGTATGGTGTTAAACTTTCCCTTATTAAAAAAAATGGGTATAAGAAAATCTAGACTTTGGGTACCCCAGTTGAAAATATATATATATATATATATATATATATATATATATATATATATATATAAGAAAAAAAAAGAGAAAAAAAAAGAAAAAAAAAAGAGAAAAAAATGAAAAATAAAATGAAAGTTTAATGAGTTTTTTTGTTTTTTTTAGTCAATTTTGATGTATTGAATATAAAAAAATTCAAGTGTGGGGTACCTTTGAGTAGAAGAAGACATACTCATATTTTCGGATAATTGGGTTTAAAAGTGAATTAAAAAGGGAAGTTCATCACCTTGTTGTTTTGAGTTCGATGTATTTTATGTATGGGGAAGTTTAGACAACATTGGAAATTTTGGGTGAATTGAAGGTAGGACATGGACAATCTTGTTCAGTTTTGGGTAGTTGAAATTTTAGGTAGAGTGGCTAATTATTTGTTTGAATTCTTTAACTTTTCTTGTTAGTCAATACCTTAACCTAACATTACAACCCTGGAATAAGTCCTTTTGATCCTGTTCTTGATTTGAGTTGTTTAAGTGGAGATGACCCTTGTGGTTCCGGTGCTAAAGGAGAGGCGTATGATTATCCTGAGTTTTAAGTGCGAAATCTGTATGCAAATTCATTTGCATATTTAATTTCTTTGCTCAATTGCTGGAATGTATTGGTTATTTTGTTTTGAAAAGAGAAAATTGGTTTTGAGCCTAGCACACACACATGTGAAATTATTTGATATAAATTGATTTGAGGATTTGTAACTAAGACTCTTCTGCTTGGTGCTATGATTGTTGTTAAGTTTTCGTATTCCGAGTTAGAGTTTGAAATTTCAGGAATGTGGATAATTAATTTACTCGAGGACGAGCAAAGTCTAAGTGTGGGGTATTTTGATAACTTTAATTTAGTATTTAGATTTGGTAGTATTTTCGTATGATTTATGGTGTTTAATAGTGTTTATTGTCGTGATATGCTTACTTTAGATTAATTATGTCAATGTTAATGAAATTAGAGTTTTTATGCAATTTTTGTTAGTTTTTGATTAAGTTTAAATTTGTGTCTAGCTTTCTTTAGGTACCTCACGGTGGTAATGACTTTGGTCACCACCGTGACATACAAAAGAGTTAAAAGCAGAATGCAGGAGTACCCTAGGTCACGGTGGTAACCAAAGTCCTCACCACCGTGACATGTGTATCCATTGGGCAGAATGCAGACCTGTTATGGGTCACGGTGGTAACCAATGTCATCACCACCGTGACCTAGTTCGTACCAAGACAGAACCAAGTGAGAAGTTACCTCATGGTGGCAAGGTATTGTGGTTGCCACCGTGACATAGGAAATTCCTGGACAGAAGCAAAATTTGAGCATGTCACGGTGGCAACCTATCTTGGTTACCACCGTGACCCCTATTCTACACGCAAGCCAGATTCACTTCCTCAACACCTCATGGTGGCAACCAATCTGGTTACCACCGTGACCCCTCGGGATATGAAAAGAAAAGTCTGTACTGCAGCAGGGGCATCTAGTTTTTGAATCTAATTTCAGATTAGAGTTTTAGAGATAGAACTTTTGGGGTAATTTTTCGATTGTTCTTAATTAAGATTTCCGATTTATCCTTGAGATTAGATTTGCAATTCAAGAGTTTTACATTAAAAATACCTAGTTTAATTTCAAGAATAGTTTTTACATTCAGAGAATTTCCAGATTTTCTCCATTGAAGATTTGAAGAAGGAGATTGAAGAACTAAGGGTTCAATCGGGATTTACATCTCAATGAATTTTTGGGTTTATTATTTCCTCTTTCCTTTTGATTTTGTAATGGATCGTGAGTAGTCTTTTAGTTGTTTGGGGGATCTCTGAATCCCCTACCCATGATGTGAATTCTGAACATCTTTTGAATTTAAATATATGATTGAATGGTTTATTTCACTGGTATTTATTATTGATTCATGGAATTTATTTTGTCAAGTTAATTTCCAGTTTTGATGAATGATTTATTTCATTATCTTTGTGGTTATTGAGTTGTATGGATTGAATACCATGGTTATCTATATTCAGTTTTATCATTCTTGCTGTGTCTTTTGGACGACTCCGATTGGGAATCTAAAAGTGCAGAATTTTATGATTTAAGACTAGAATGGTGAGTGAGATAATTAAGTTATGGGTTATTTGACTCCGTATTGGGAAAATAAACCAAACTTAGGATTTTAGACCCGTGCATAGGCTGATTATGTGGCCGACTCCGATTTGGGTTGTCATATAATTTGAGTGGCTGACTCCGTTTGGGAAGCCTGGGTTAAGAGGGTTATCCCAATTTCTTTCATAAATAATTCTTGGATTAATTTTATTCATATCTGGGTATGGGGTAGATGAGTGAACTTGAGCAACGTTTGTCTATTTTTGAATTCTTATCTTGTTAATTTGTCCATCATTTGGTTTATTGCAATTATTGCCGTCAATTTAATTTGATTATTTCTGTTTGTTTATTTTGGTTATTTAAATTCTTTGTTTTTAATCAGTAGTTAACTCAATCAATTCAAACAATTGGGAATTCTTTAGCATACATTTGATTTTCATTACTTGCGCACACAGTCCCTTGGGTACGATAACTCGGAGTCTTGAAAATACTCCATTATATTACTTGCCGATTCAGTACACTTGCTGAGGTCTCATCAATCCACCCCATACCCAAACATGAATCAAAACACATAAAGAAACATATACAAATGAAATCGGGATAACCCTCTTAACCCAAGTGTCCCATTCCGGAGCAAGCTACTCTAATTGCATGACGTCTCATTCTGGAGCAAGCCATACAACTAGCCTAAACATGGGTCTAAAATCCTAAGTTTGGTTTGCTTTCCCATTCCGGAGCTAAACAACCCAAAACCTAATTATTTCACTCCTCACTCTAATCTTAAACCATGAAAACCCGCACATCTAGATTCCCATTTCGGAGCAGTCCAAATGATACGACAAACATGATAGAAAATTTGAAGATAATTGATCATGACATTCAATCATACAACTCAATAACCAATTAAGAGACATGAATTAAATCATTCATCAAAACTAGAAATTAACTTGAAAATATACATCTCATGATTTGATAATAAGAACCAATGAAATAAACCTTTCTTTCATATATTGAATATCAAAACATGTTCAGAATTCACATCAAGCATAGGGGATTCAAAGATCCCCCAAACAACTAAAAGACTACTCACGATCCATTACAAAATCAAAAGAATAAAGGAAAGAATAAACCCATAAATTCATTGAGGTGGAAATCTCGGTTGAATCCTACGTTCTTCGATCTTCTTCTTTGGATCTTCAATGGAGAATTAATTTAAAATTCTGGAAACCTGAAATAAAAACTCTATTGAAATTAAACTATGTGAATCTGATGAAATATTCTTGATTTCTAATTCAAAACTAAAGACAAAAATTTGGAAAACTAAAATTCAGAATAGAAGAAAAGCTCAGAAAAATCGTCAATCCCAAAACTAATAGGAAAACTAAACTAAAAAATTCGGAACCCTAGCCAAATAGAAAAATACGTTTATATAGTGTCAGAGTGGTCACGGTGGCAATGAAATCTGTTGCCACCATGAGGTGTCGAAAACGCTAATTTGCCATTGCGCACAGGAGAGGGGTCACGGTGGCAATAAAATCTGTTGCCACCGTGAGGTCTTCAATTTTAGATTCTGTCCAGGAAAAATTTATGTCACGGTGGCAATGAAATTTGTTGCCATCGTGAGGTACGTACTGCACTGATTCTGCCTTGGTGATTTTCATGTCATGGTGACAACCAAATAGGTTGCCACCGTGAGGTGCTTCATACTTGAATTCTATCCGATGGGTCTCTAGGTCATGGTCACAATGAGTTTTGTTTTGACCGTGACCCCTGTAAGTCAGCTCCTATTTGCAATTCCTCTTTATGTCACGGTCACAACCAAGTACCTAGAACCACACCTGCAAAGACAAATCAAACTCCATCAAAAAGCTATCTATAATGCATCAAAATTCCAATTTGACTAAGATTAGCAAAATTAACCTAAAGGAAACATAACATGACGAAAAACACAACTAAACACCCAAAAATCATACAAAAACACTATCAAAACTAAGTATTATATTGAAGTTATCAGGACGATACCTACAGACAGCCGAAGCCTCACAGGGACAATCCTGACTCAGATGATGATGAGTGCAAGAATCCGAGAAGTGCCGACCCGAGCAGGCCTTATGCCGGGGTAATAAACGTGATAACCGGAGGGTCGTCTTACGGAGAGGATCTCTCCAAAAAAAGAAAGGGGAAAGGCGTCTACCTCTCCCACCAGGCCGAGCAGCCTGCCTCAGTCACCATTTCCAGTGAAGACGCACGAGATGTCATGTTTCTACATGAGGACGCTCTCGTTGTAAGAGCTCGGATCAATAATTTCAAGAGAATTCTGGTGGACAATGGCAGTGCTGTCAACGTCTTAACTCTCCAGGCCTACCGAGCGATGGGACTACCGATCGGGAAGCTGAAGCCGAACGCTACACCACTGACCGGACTTGGTAATGCCACTATCCTGGTGCTAGGATCGGTAGAGCTCTTCGTCGAACTAGGCCAAGAGGCAATCACTCATGCATGCAAGGTAACTTTTATTGTTATTGACATGACGTTTGCCTATAATGCCATCTTTAGCAGGCCACTGCTTTTCCAAACTGGAGCCGTTACCTCCATCCGGTACATGGTGATGAAGATCCCAACCAGAGGGGGTGTTGCCATCTTTAGAGGCGATTAGAAGGCGTCCCGAGAGGCCTACATCACCATGATAAGGCATTAAGGGGAGGCAATGGTTGTAGAGCCTGGCCTGGAGCAGACAAAACAATCGGAAAGGCCTAGGATGCCGAGGAGACAAAGATAAGGGCGCTTGCCAAAGGAAAAAATGTTCAAGTTGGGACCAGCATGGACAAGGAAACAGAAGAAGCCATCATGCAGGTCTGGACAATAAATCAAGCGAATTTGGTCTGGAGGCCGGAAGACATTCCTGGCATAGACCCCAAGGTCATCACCCACAAGTTAAATGTGGACCCAAATCATCCTCCGGTTCGACAAAAGCTTAGGAGGCATGCACCCGACTGGAGGAAGTTCATTTTCGAAGAGGTAGATAGGCTACTTAAGACCAAAACAATCCGAGAGGTAGACTATCCCGAATGGCTGGCCAATGTGGTTCTGGTAAAGAAGAAGTCGGGGAAGAGGCGGATGTGTGTAGACTTTACTGACCTTAATAAAGCATGTCCCAAAGATAGTTACCCCCTACCGAGCATAAATCAGTTGGTGGATGCCACCGCAGGCCATGCCATTTACTCTCTTCTTGACGCATACGCTGGCTACCACCAAATCCTGATGTGGCTCGCGGATCAGGAAAAGACCAGTTTTATTACAGACGACGAAACCTTTTGCTACAGGGTGATGCCGTTCGGTCTAAAAAATGCTGGGGCCACATATCAGCGCCTTATGAATAAAATCTTCAAAGACTAGATTGGGCAGAATGTTGAAGTTTTCGTAGATGACATGATTGTCAAGATCCAAAGTCTTGAAGAACACCCGGCCGATCTGGCAAAAGTTTTTGACACTTTGAATAAGTTCCAGATGAAACTCAACCCTGAGAAGTGCGTCTTCAGAGTACTGTTAGGAAAATTTTTAGGATTCCTAGTCTCCCAAAGAGGGATTGAGGCTAATCCGAAAAAAATAAAGGCTATCCTCGACATACAACCTCCTAGGAGCGTAAAGGACGTCCAGAAGCTGAACGAAAGGATAACAGCCTTGGGACCATTCATCTCCTCCTCAGCCAAGCGGTGTACTCCTTTCTTCAAAAAGCTGAGGAAGAGTGAAACTTTCGCCTGGGGGGAAGACTGCCAACAAGTTTTTGAAGAGCTAAAAGCATTCCTCACCAACCCACCACTGCTTAGCCGACCAATACCAGGTGAAAATCTGTATCTTTATTTGGCCACCTCTAGGAAAGCTGTTGCAGGTGCCCTGGTCTAAGAGGAAGGAACACAACAGCTGCCTGTGTACTACGTCAGTGAAGTACTTAGAGGTGCGGATTTAAAGAAGGGACCGGTCGAGCAGCTCATCATTGCCCTTATGGTGTGTGCAAGAAAGCTGAGACCATACTTTGAGGCACACACAATTATCGTCCGATCGGGTCACCCACTCAGAAGGATTCTACAGACCCTCAATCTGGAGGGAAAAATGGTAGGATGGGCAATTAAGCTGCAGTCCTGGGATGTGAGATACGAACCCAGAAAGGCGATAAAGGCCCAAACTTTGGCAGATTTTGTTGCTAAATTTGCCGGTGAGGAACCACAAAGTCAGCTCAAGCTACAAAATTGGGAAATGATGGTGGACGGCACAGCGAATGACATTCGAGGAGGCGTAGGCATAGTAATAAGAGGCCCCTTGGGTATCACAATAAGGTACGCAATAAAGCTTAATTTTAAAGCTTCTAATAATGTAGCAGAGTATGAGGCGCTCCTTCAAGGGCTGAGACTGCTCCACGCAATTCAACCGGAGTCAGTAGTCGTCAGGAGCGACTCCCAACTGGTAACGAGCCAGGTCTTGGGTACTTTCGAGGCCAGAGAAGCCAGCATGATCCAATACTTAGCCAAGGTCAAGGCTGCCTTCAGAACACTTGAAGAAGCTGGGTCAGAATGGGTTTTCTAAAAGGTGTCAAGAGATCAAACTTCAGAGGCCAATTGGCTAGCAAAAATGTCTGCCTCCGAGCAAAGTGTTATAGAGGAAAACATTGCCATCGTCGACCAAACTTCCTCCTCCCTAGATGAACCAGAGATGATGGAGATTGATCAAGGAGACGAAACCTGGATGAGCCCAATCAAGCAGTACCTTTAAACAGGTCAGCTGCCGGAGGACAAAGACGAAGCTCGAAAGGTATCATGAAAATCCCTTAATTATTCCATCATTAACGGTGATTTGTATAAGAAAGCTTTTAGCCACCCTTGGCTCAAATGCGTGACGGAGGAAGAGGGAGACTACATCCTTAGAGAGCTCCATGAAGGCATATGCGGTGCACATGAGGCGAGCAGAGCCATGGCGAGAAAAGCCCTCCAGACGGGGTACTACTGGCCCAGCATGCTCAAAGATGCTCAAGAAAAAGTGAGGAGATGCCCGCAATGCCAGATACATGGGAGGATCATAAGGCAACACGGAGCAGACCAATAGCCGATCGGGATAACCTGGCCATTTGATCAGTGGGGCCTCGACATTTTGGTACCTTTTCCCCATGGCAAAAAGCAGATGAAGTTCCTCATAGTAGTGGTTGATCACTTCTCCAAATGGATTGAGGCTGAAACTGTAGCCACAATCACAGCCGAGAGGGTCAAGAACTTCACTTAGAAGAACATCATCTGCAGGTATGGCTTACCTAATATTTTTATTGCAGATAATGGCAAGCAGTTCGATAGTTCCACTTTCAAAAATTTTTGCCAAGGCCTAAATATAAACCTGAGGTTCATGTCAGTCGCTCATCCCCAAAGCAATGGAATGACTGAAGTCTCCAATCGGACCATCTTAGAAGGGGTGAAAAAGCGATTGGGCAAGGTAAAGGGCAACTGGACTGAGGAACTGCAGAGTGTCCTGTGGTCATACAGAACTTCGCCAAGGACAGGCACTCATCAAATGCCATTCTCCCTTGTCTATGGCTCCGAAGCAATGATACCGGTAGAGGTCGGCCTCCCATCTTACCGATCAACACTTTATTCCGAGCAGATGAACGCTCAAGAAAGACGCCAAAATCTAGATCTGGGAGAAGAAAAGAGGGAGGATGCCTACACCAAGATCGCTGCCTATAAGCAAAGAGTTGACAGATACCACAATGCTAAGGTGAGATCCAGAGCCTTCAATGTTGGCGATCTCGTGCTCAGAAAGGCGGACTTAGGCTCAGGAAACGCCGGAGTGGGCAAGTTGATGCCAAATTGGGAAGGGCCCTATGAGGTCTCCAAAGTCTTAAGCTTGAGCACATATAGGCTCCGAACTATAGAAGGGCAAGACGTCCCCAAAAGCTCGAATGTCGAAGTACTTAAAAAGTACCATTTATAATGATGTATCCATATTCGCCAGTTGTTCACTTAATAAAGAGGTTTTTTTTTATCATCTTGTTTAATTTATGTATGATATAACTTATACACTAGGTTCGATGTCCATCCCGAGCCAAAAGTGCGAAAGTCGCAACCTACTTCTTTACAGGTACAAAATCCGTTAGGATCGATGCAATTCCCGATCCCAAGATATGGAATAAAGCAAACCTTTCGACAGTTCGACTGCTAGGATCGACGATCGTCCCGTTCTGAAGATACGGAAAACATAAACCTTATGTCGATCCTATTCGATAGGATCGGCTATATTCCGATCTGAAAATACGGAAAGCAGTCTGATCGCGCTGATTTTCTAGATTCGACGCCTTTCCCGAATCCAAAATGCTAACACCAAGGTTAGATTAAGGCACACGTTTCTCCCAAAATAAGTGTTGAGCAACGGTCACGGACCGGAATGCAAATCAAACACTAACTTGACAAACGAAACTACTCGCCTAATTCTAAGTCTAACTCATGAGTAGTCCCAAATGGCCGACTGATCCTGCATCCTAAGCCAAATTGGGAAAATCGGTCGCTGGACTTGGGAAATTATTCCAATTCGATTTATTGATTTATTTTACAATAGCAAGTTATATGCAATCTAGTGAACTACATTTGAACTTCGCAAACTTTATGCAATTTTACAGGTTATTGAAATTTGCGAATGCATAGATATAAAAATTTGCAACTTACGCAAAAAAATGTAATTTATTGGCGGAATTGTATATAGTACAATTTGAACAATTAGTACAATAATCGAAGTATACAAGAAGAAAATCTACAAACATCTACAATTCCTAACCTAAGTTTCTATGTTTACAACCTCTACTTCGCCAGGAGGCTCAGAAGGTGGTCCCTCTTTCGGCTCGGCTAGGGCCTGAGAAGGGTCGGAGGCAGGCTGAGAAGGCTCAGCTACCCCTTCAGAGATAGCCTCGGCCAGTCGAGGCGCTCTAGCTTCAGCTCCAAGTAAGGTGTCTTCTTGAACCTGAGGCGAAAAACTTGCTCGGTAGCTCCCTCTTTGGGAGCATCTCCTTCATTGTCACTAGATGGCGGATCGGGCAAAGCCGTAGGGTCCTCCATCTAGTTGAGGTCAGCGTCGAGGAAGCACCTCCCAGCTTCATAGATCAGCCGAGCTTCGCCCAGTTGATCAAGTAGCTGCTCCTCTCGAGAGGCAAGCTCCTCTTTAAGCTTCTTTCCCCAGGTGGCCTCCTTGTTCAGCAGAGTGGTACGTAGTTGATCACACTTCACAACAGCCTGATCTCTCTCCTCTAGCGCCTTGGCCTTCTCAGTGCTTAAAGCTTTACACTCGTCGCCCAATCTGGTCACCTCTTTCTCAAATTTTCGGCACTGAGCACTATCGGCTTTTAGGCGCGCCACCTCACCCTTCAGACGATTGCACTCAGCAAGCCGCGACTTGAGCTCCTGAGCATGATGACTGGCCCCTCTCCTCTCGACCACCACCTCCTTCTGAAGGCCAAAGATCTCCTTTTGAAGGCCTGCCACCTCTAGGTGAAGGGTGGAGTTTTCTTGATGAGCAAAGTCCCGTTGAGCGGCCACCTCCCCCCTCGCCTTCGCAGCCTCTCTCGATCTGGCCTCCACAAGGCTACCGATGCTGTGCAAGTGCTGGCCTCTCTTGATCAGCTACAAAAAGAAAACAGCAATCTTAAACAAAAGAAGAATTTTCCATGAAAGGCAACGGCAATCAGGCTGGCCAAATCTTACCTCCAAAGCCTGTTGATTGAACATACTCCACTCCCGAGCGAGCGAGCTGAGGTCTCCCATGGCCTTGTAGTCATCCTTTGGAGAATACCTCGACAAAGATAACTGGCAACTGCTTTGTTGCTTGTTGACCAGTCATTGCCAAAGTTCTCCTTCAAGAACTCCTTCAATGGCACAGGTTGCCTCTCTGGACGCCGAATTGGCTCGCTCGGCACAATAGCTTTTCCTTTGGCCGCCACATCAGCAGCTTGCTTCTTTGCGGCCTCCTCAGCTTGCTTTTGCTCCGCCTCGCCCGTTCGAGTTTGTCTCCCCGTGGCCGTCTCCCTCAAAATTTGGAGGTCAGGAAGACGGATATCCCCAGACACTTCTTCCTCCTCCGACTTGTTCCCGAGTATTATTCTCCGGCGGTGAAGGGGCTGATCTCCCACTTTGGGATGAGGTTCCGAGGGAGCTGTAGCAACTAGAGCTTGACGGGCAGTTGTAGCAGCTACTGTTGCGGGAGGGGCAGCAGAGATCGGGATGGCGGCGATTGGGGCAACGGAGGAAGCACCTTACTGTAGTTTTTGTACCTCGAAAGCAGGCAAGAGCTTCCACCTTTTCCTCTCCTCCGTGGCCTTCCGCTCAGCCTCCGTCTTAGCCACTGCCCGACCAAGGATGCGTTGAGACATATTGTTCCCACCGGCCATTTCAGCTGCAACACAAACACAAGAAAGATAAGTCTTCCTCTAAATTTCATATTTCATGCAAATGCCATGCATGGTTGATGTTCTATGTCAATTTGGTCTACTCCAATCCTAATGCTCACATTCTGCATTCTCGGCAGCTTCGGAGCTGGAAGAACTAAATAGTGTGGTCAGGAGAAAACTAGAATGGTAAGGCTCTCCATGCCTGCTCATGGCGTCCATCAATTTCTTGATATCGGCCTCATACATGGGCTGACCAGCAGCTAGGTCCTTCAAGACTTTGGCTCCAGCCGATCGGGTAAGGCACACCCCAAATTCGCCAATCATCCCCACCAGAAAATATCTCTCCTTGTACCCCTTCGTTGAGGTGGGAATGTACATAAGCTTCTTCTTAGGGCGGCTGGTGAAGAAATATTTTGTCCCATTGCTCTGACCCGATATATAGAAGAAATGGGCGAAGAGGTCTAGATTCGGAGCCACCCCCTCTATTTTGCAGAGGATTTTGAAGCAGGCCACTGACCTCCACCTGTTCGGATGCAGCTGATTTGGGGCAATCCCATACCCCTCCAGTATCGCCATCTCGAAGGCACCTAGTGGGAACCTCAGGCCTGCACCTAGGCTCTAAAGGTGGCAGATAAACCATTCATTGTTATCCTTTTCGAAGGGCCCCTCCGTCACCGCCATGGAGTCGAGGCACCGCATCACAGACATGTCATCGGAGAATCCGTATTTAGCAAGGATTTCGGCCACCTCCCCAGGGGTCAAGCGAGAACACAACTCATCTGCTGGCTTATCTTTGTATCCCTCCATAAAGCTCCTGTCTAGTGATTGCCCGCTACTAGAGGCCATCTTTGGAGAAAGAAAGGAGAGGAAAAATGCAAATCCCTAATTTTTAAAGGGAATGAATGCAGATGAAAAATCAAAAAACAAAGGAAGAAATTGAAGAGCGAGGCGAAGAAGGTACTTACTTGATAGTGGGTAACTTGAAAAATTTTCGGAAGAAAGAAAGAAAAAATTTTAGCTGAGCTTCACTAGGAATTGCAAAAAGTAAAGAAAAATCCTTAAAAAATTGGCCTATTTATAGGCCAAAGCTTCTGGAATATGCCAACCATCACGCCACTAGAAGAATGCCACGTGTTAAAGGCGTTATGTCTGTACAAAGAACGAAGCATCACCCTCGGAGCACGCGTAGCATTAAATAAAAATAGCTGTCCAGGCAGAAGCGTCTCTTCAAATGACCGCTTTTTAAAATTCAAAATCCCGCCAATGAATGCCTTCAGATCGGGACAACTTGAAGCGGACTTCATCCCAATGGAACTTCAAAGGCGAATTCATGACTGATCGGACCTGTTGAGGGAGGACAAGTGATAACTCAGCAAATATCATTTCCACCAAGGCCCATCCAGTCGGCCCAGTCTGTTGGCAAGGCCCAAGGCCCAATAGCAGAGAGGTAGCAGGCACGAGCTCCAAGGCAGCGCACGTGCCCGATCGACTGATGTGACCGCCAGTCCCATCAGCCATCTGACACAAGGCAGCGCACATGCCCATCAACTGCTCCCTGTCACTTCACTGCATACCTATTCTGACTGCCAGTTATCACGTCTCAGGCACTCAAGTGCACCTCAACGGTCTCTTATAAATGGCCCAGCTAACGATGGCACCAGGTATTGAATCTCTAGCATTCTATCTCTAAAAGCACTTTCTCTCTCTAAGCTACTAACTTAAGCGTCAGAGTGATCACGTCTGGTCCGACCGGGCACTCTTTCTTGCAGGGTATTTCTCATCCAATCGGTCCTACCTCTCCTCTTGAGATAAAGACATTTCCAGCTTTATCAGTTAGTATTTTGAAAAAATCGATATTAATGGACTAGTTTTTTTTTGGGCTCATGGATCGGTTAACCGGTCCATGCTCACCCCTAATTTTAATCTACCATTTATTGTTTTATGTATTTTCTTGATTTGATTACTAACATTAATTTATTTTGTGTTTTTTTGTTTTAAATTTTAATCTTTATTTTTCCTTGTTTGAGCATCCATGCAAGCGAAGGATGAGATCCAGAGATTGGTAATTTTTATTGTATTTGTCAATTTTCCTTTATTTGTTATTTTAATTTATTTGTCATATAATTATTAATAAAATCATTTATTTTTTGCACGTTTAATTAAAAATCACACAAAAATATTTTTATAAATAAATTGGATTTTTCTAATAAAATGGAACCAATGTCCTAATTTTTTCATCCAAATAAATTGTCACTTCAAAATTATTTTCTTTAATTATGCATGCGAGAACCAATGTCCTCACTCTTAATAAATACCCCATTTTATGCATGATTTACATTTATTTTATATTGGGGGTTGTATTCTGCCCCTAGTTTTGTTGTAGCTTATTTTATTTTCTTTCTACTTTATTTTAATCTTGCTTTTTATCGCTTTTATATATGTGATTTATATGCGTTCTATTAAACTGCATTTAGAATGTATGAGAAAAGGGATAAAATCTTAAAATTCAAAATTCAACTGTAATTTAACCAAGGTATAAATAAATGAGAAGTTCCGAACCATCTCTGGTCTTTGGGCTCAATGAGGCGAGAGGGCCATCTCAATGTTCTATTAGGATGGGGCCTCCAAGACACCTCTTGTATCCCGTAAAAAGGCTCAATTTGCACAGTCCTAGGTGCCACGAGGCGAGAGGGCCATCCTAATGTTCTATTAGGGTGGGGCCTCCAAGCGCGAGGCCAAGAGGGCCATCCTAATATTAGGGTGGGGCCTCCAAGACACCTTCGGCTTGCCTATGATGGACATAGCTGCACTGTCTTAGGCTCACTGAGGCCAGACGAACTTTCCCAATGTTCTATTGGGTGGCGACTCCATGCAACCTCCTTATTGTCTGAAATAGACGCCCTTGCAATTTCACTTGCAAGTTTCCATGAACCTCATCCCGAAAGCCCTAACAATGGGTCTTCGGGGCACTCCGGGGTTCAACGTGCGTCACAGTGGCAACTCCGATGGGGACATAAAAGACTTCGATTCCAAAGTACCTTGGTTAAAAATTATAATTGAGTTTTAATTTAAAAATTTTATCCCTTTTTGAAATTGCATTGCATTTTATTAGAGCCTTAGAACTATGCTAGTTTGGTCCCTATTCTTACCCGGGTGCGTTCTCGAAATATGACCCTACGTTCACTCAATGTAGGGAAGTGTTAGGGATAATCACCATCCTAAACCTTGTACCATCATGGTATATTAAATGGAGACCCGATTGGTCGTTATGCTCGTGATGAGCTAGACCCGTTGGCAGGGACCATGCTTGGGTAGCCCCAAAGTATTATCACTCTTGACCAAAGCTCATATAATGGCAATAGATACTTCCCCTAGCTGACATGTACCTTAATACGATGCTTGCTATATGGGCCATTATATATTGAACATAATCAACCAAATTAAATGGTCTTTTATCAAAGTCTTTCATGCCTCGGTGAGCCCATCTTAATTTACTTGAAATGTTTAAATACATAAAGGCCAAAACTCATATGTATGGACATTAGATAAGAGATGTTATGCTGTCGATTTTCTACCTTGCGCTATACGCATCTATTGGGTTCCCTATTAACCCATGGATCAAGCCCACCTAAGAAAGAGAACGCATTACCTCGCATGTGGGAGTAATAAGGTTAGAAGGATCTACTTGCTTGTATGTGGTTGTAAATATTGCATAACACACGATCGTGCATTGTATATGTCATTCATGCATCATTCTAACAATTTAAAATTTTCAGCCATCATAGATCCATCTAAGTGGACCAGAGGTTCCGATTGTCGGCTAGTGAGGACAAATCTGCTCTTTGAGTTGCCAGAATTAGTGTCTGATTGGGATTCTGAGTCACTCTCATCAATCAGTGAATCCTCTCTAAAATCATCAATGGCAGAAGAGATCGAAACTTTGACCACCCAAGACCTTGCTAGGAGGCTAGAGGACTTTGCACAGAGGATGCTAGATATGATGGGTACCATGGCTGAAAGGATTGCTCATCCTCCTGCTCCACAAGCACCTGTTGCTCCACAGCCACCTGTCGCTCCGCAACCACCAATAGTCCATGTTGGGGGGCAAGCTGAACCACCTGCAGGCGGGGAGGCTCCTTTTGTTGGTAATTCTGCCCGTCAACCTGTCAATAAGCATAGAGCTGTTGTGCCTATTGAGCCAAGAAGGGAAAGGATCCCCAATCCCAATGAGGATTTTATGATGGAGGAGGAAGACGAGGAGCCAATAGTCCATCAAGCTGTAAGGGGTAGAGCACCCAGGGTGGAGGATGAGGCTATGAGAGGGATGAGACAACAGATTAAGGCTATAACCCGTATGTTATCAGCTGGAAAGGGGGTCAACCCTGAAGATAAAAATTTGGGGGATGAAGAGCTGCTGCCCCAAAGGTTCAAGATGCTTGAATTGTCGAAGTTCGATGGTACTTCGGACCCATCTGTGCACATCAAGCAGTATACCCTGGTAATGAAAGGCACAGGGTTGAGCAAGAAGTAGAAGGTGGAATATTTTTGCCTTAGTCTGGTGGGTCTGACAGTAGACTGGTACCACGGGTTGGACAGGAGGTCCAAGGAGGACTGGGACCTTTTGACTGAAGAGTTCGTGAAGCAGTACAACTGTAGTACTAGAATAGAGGTCACTCTAAAGGACCTTGAACTTTTACAGCAAAGGAGTGACGAGTCATTCTATGAATACCTCACCAGGTGGAGCTCAAATCTTTAAGGACAGTCGTGAAAGCCCAGATTCTGGAAGCTGACTGGGCACGGCAACGGTTGCAGCAGTTAAACACATTAGACAAAGACAGATCGTGGGATAACTATCACAATCAGATCTATTAGAAAACACTCTATTCCATCATTCGAGAAGGAAGTCAGAAAGCACCTATTGAAAGAGGAAGATTTAATCTTTAAGCAAATGAGTCCAAATGTTTCAGACGGATGAGGAAAATTCAGACCAATGTAGGAAAGCCCATTTGTTCTTGAGAAAGTTATTGTCCAAGGGAGCATCGTTTTCGACAGACAGTGATGGAAGCAAATATAAAATACCAGTCAGCATCAAAAGATGCAAAAGGTTCCATGGCTAAAGACTAAAAATCAAAAGAAGAGAATAAAAGCCCCGCGGGTTGAAAACCAAAAAAAGGCGGCCTTACTAAAATTGGGCGCCTCGTTAGGATGAAAACCGAAAAAAGGCATCCTGGGCAAAAATTAGAGGCTTGAGAGAAAATGTCCAATCAAGAAAACCCGAGAGGGCTGATTGGAACTGGGAGTTTTGATACTTTCAAGATCCATTCTGAGATTAGATGTAGTTTTACATTTTGAATCTACGTTAGATAATGATCATGTATAGAGAAATCATACTGAAATATACACAATGTTGCAAGAAAGATATGAAACAAAGGCGATTAGACTCATATGTTCATTATCTTCTAGTTTTTTTATAAAAAGAAAAGCGTCATTCATTATTGAATGCATCTAATCTAAATAACTATACTCTGCTTTTGCTGGCCAGACGCTTAAGCTGATGGGTCCTATTATCAACTGCTGGACTGGGCACCTGTATCTTGCATGCACTAGTAGAAGCAATGGGGGCAACCTCCGATTAGTTGTATAATAGCCTTCACAGGTGGTTGGGTCCAGAGGCCATGGTACTTGGAGGTGAAAGTCGATGATAAGATGCCATCTGGAAAAGGATGGGAGGGACCTCACAACATCTTGAATTCCATCTAAACTATTCTCTAATTGTTTTTCGTCAGAAGATGTCTAAACAAATTGTGCTGGTCATTCTTAATGGAGGTTCTGATAGTAGCCTTCACTTCTCTTGTTGCCGCACCGCAAAAAAAAAAAAGGCCGTTAGAGATGAAAACCGTGACTGACTCTCTAAGAAAAAGCTAGGCCCAAAAGCAGGGTGAAAACCTGGAGACAGGCAGTCTGCCCTAAAAAAAATGAAAAAATAAAAGCCGCTGGATTGGGTTGGATCCATTCCAGGCAAAAGTTAGGCACAGGGTTGTGTGAAAATCCCTAAAGGGACGCATTTTCCACAAAGAAAAGTTAGTGTGAAAATCCACAAGGGACGCACTACCTTTAAATTAATGACTTCCGATGCCCGGAGCAATAAGGCGGCATTACTTTGGATGATTTCCCTTCAGCCAGGTAAGGCATAATTCATGCATGAGTCAGATCCTGGGCATACGATCATTGACTGGGGGGCAAAGATGCACACTTGATGTCTCTCTCAGAAAATGTTTTGCGGTCAGAGCCCCTAAAGCCAAGATGTCACTCTTTCAGATCCTTGGAGGCGCGATGCAGCAGCCAAGCTATATCCTCAGCAGACCCTTAACCACCTAGGATAGGGTCAATCTATTTTTGCAAACATTTACATCTCATATCATACACGCATACAAACATTTACATCTCATATCATATACACTTAAATTTTTGTATATATTTCTGTGCGCATGACTTTGCAGGAAGTATCTAAATGAAGATCATCTGTTTTTGTGCTTTTTGTAGTCTTGTCAGCGACTCGGCGCATCGCCATCTACGGATGGCCCCTGCACTTTTAGTAGTCTGTAGCAGACTCGGTGCAATCCTCCTCTTGCGCTTTTTGTAGTCTTGTCAGTGACTCGGCGCATCGTCATCTGCAGATGACACCTCTGCACTTTTAGTAGTCTGTAGCAGACTCGGTGCAGTCCTCCTCTTGCGCTTTTTGTAGTCTTATCAGCGACTCGGCGCATCGTCATCTGCGGATGACACCTTTGCACTCTTAGTAGTCTTGTCAGCGACTCGATGCAGTTCTCCTCTTGCGCTTTTTATAGTCTTGTCAGCGACTCGGCGCATTGTCATCCGCGGATGATAGCTCTGCACTTTTAGTAGTCTTGTCAGCGACTCGGCGCATCGTCATCTGCGGATGACAGCTCTGCACTTTTAGTAGTCTTGTCAGCGACTCGGTGCAATTCTCCTCTTGTGCTTTTTGTAGTCTTGTCAGCGACTCGGCGCATTGTCATCTGCGGATGACACCTCTGCACTTTTAGTAGCCTTGTCAGTGACTCGGTGCAGCTCTCCTCTTGCGCTTTTTGTAGTCTTGTCAGCGACTCGGCGCATCGTCATCTGTGAATGACACCTCTGCACTTTTAGTAGTCTTGTCAGGGACTCCTCTTCGCCCATTTTCGCCGTTTTTTCCGTTTTTTGGCCATTCTTGCCCCAAAAATTCATTTTTCTTCAATTATTTTTAGTAGAATTCAATGGTAAAACTTTTAAAATTCCAAACCTTTGATTTTCTTCAGTTTTTTGGTTTTATTGAAATTAAATCAATTTAATTCTTCAATGAAAAATCTGATTTTGGGGAAAAATAAAAGGGGAATTTTGGAAAGAATTTCGGGGGGATTTTCTTTAGAAAAATTATTTTTCTTCTTCTTTCTTCTCTCAAAAACAAATTCTTTCAACTTTGCTAAAGAATTTTTTCAAGTGAATTCTTGAGACAAAAAATAACAATTTTTGTTCTTGGAAATTTTTCTTCTTCTCATAAAACAATTTTTATTTTGAGAGAAATAAATAAATTATTTGTTCTTGAATAAAAAATTCATTTTTGATATTTTGTTTTTCTAATATATTCTTACAATTAAGACAAGGAATTGGATCATCTACCTTCATTTCATCAAGCTAAAATTTGAGGGTAAACATTCTTGGCTCAATTTCTTAATTTAATTTTTTTTGTTTCCAATTAATTAGTTAACATGTAAATTCTTTTAGTTCTATCATTTTCTTCTTATTTTCTTATTCTTTTGTTTTTATTTAATTAGTTAACATGTGAATTCTCTTAGATCTATGTTTTTGCTTCTTATTTCTTATTTAATTGTTCATATTGAATTGTTCATATCTTATTATTATTATTATTATTATTATTATTATTATTATTATTATTATTATTATTATTATTATTATTATTATTATTATTACCATGTGCTTATGTGATTGTCCATATTATTATTATTATTATTATTATTATTATTATTACCATGTGCTTATGTGATTGTCCATATTATTATTGGTATTATTATTATCATGCCTTAAACATGCCATGTTAATTTTATTTCCTATTGTTCTTGCCTGTTTATATGATTGTTCATTGTTCATATTCCTTGATGTTATTGTGTCTTATTATTATTATTATTATTATTATTATTATTATTATTGATTGTTCATATTCTTTGTTATTATTGTGTTATTATTATTATTGTAGTTACTACCATCATTAGTATTATTATTATTATTATCTTTATTCTTGTTCAATTTTATTATTACTATTATTATTTATATTTTCATGCATGATTTGATGTTATTATTGTTATTTTATGCTTGTTTATGCATGTTGAATTTTATTATTATTATGTTATTTTTTTTATGCATGATAAATTGTTAATTAATTAGATTGCATATTTTTATTATGCCATTTTAATTGGCTTGCCATACATGATGCAATTTTTATTGCCTTAATTTAATTGTTTTCATGTTATATGTTTAATTAATTTTTTACTAACTTCACTTTTATTTGTTTTTCTTTTATTTTCAATACTTGTTTTTATGTGTGAGTATTTTCATACCAAGTGGGAGCCCATGAAGATTTGAAGATCTATTTGGGAGTTGATTTGTTAATTTTCTTTACTTTGCTTTCATTATTTTTTTTTATGTAATATGTAATTTGTAATAAATTTATTTAATTCTATTTTTATGCACATTAATTAAAAAATCACAAAAATATTTCTATTTAATTAATTTGGTTTTTTTTCTAAATAAAAAAGGGACCAATGTCCTAGTTTCTTCATCCAAAATAAATTGTCACTTTAAAATTATTTTCTTTAATTATGCATGAGAGGACCAATGTCCTCATCTTTAATAAATAGCCCGATTTATGTATGAATTGTATTTTATTTACTAATGGGGGTTGTATTTCGCCCCTAGTTTTGTTGTAATTTATGTTCATGTATTTTATTTTAATTTTGTTCTTTATTTACCGCTTTCATTATGTGTTTGACATGCGCATTTAATTAAATTGCATTAAAATTGAATGAGAAATGGGATGAAACGCTAAATTCAAAACTCAATTATAAACTTAATCAAGGTATGAATAAATGGAAAGTCCAGAACCATCTCTGGTCTTTGGGCTCAACGAGGCGAGAGGACCATTTCAATGTTCCATTGGAATGGGACTTCCAAGACACCTTTTGTGTCCCGTAAAAAGGCTTTAATTTGCATAGTCCTAGGCTCCACGAGGCGAGAGGACCATCCTAATGTTTTATTAGGGTAGGGTCTCCAAGACACCTCTGGCTTGCCCAAAATGGACATAGTAGCGCCGTCTTAGGCTCACTGAGGCTAGACGACCTTTCCCAATGTTCTATTGGGTGGCGACTCCAAGAAACCTCCTTGTTGCCCAAAATAGATGCACTTTTAATTTCTTACAAGTTTTATGAACCTCATCCTGATCGCACTAAAGGCGGGCGTTCGGGGCAACCCGGGGTTCGACGTGCGTCACAATCAGTTCAAGTATCAATCCAAGCATCAACCAAAGACCTCTCTGGGGGCAACCAACCAAAACAACATCAATCCGAACATCAGTTCAAGCATCAATCCAAGCATCAACCAAAGACCATTCAAGGGGCAACCAACCAAAATGACATCAATCCAGACATCAATCCAAGCATCAACCAAAGACCTCTCAAGGGGCAACCAACCAAAATGACATCAGTCAAAACATCAATCTAAACAATCAGCCAAAGACCTCTCAGGGGGCAATCAGCCATCCAAAGACCTTTGAGGGGGCAACCATCTAAAGACCTCAGGAGTTGATCAATCGAAGACCTCTAAGGGGGCGATCAATCGAAGACCTCTCAAGGGGCAACCATCCGAAGACCTCTCAAGGGGCGATCAACTGAAGACCTCTCAGGGGGCAACTGTGACGCACGCCGAAACCTAGCAAAAGCCCTCGTTTGAACCCGCTTTTAGGATTTGAGGGATTGGTTCACATCTTTTGATCTTGGGTGCCATGAGACATCTTGGATGCCTCATTCCCAATAGAATATTGGAAAGGATCATCTAGCCTTATGGTACCTTTAGGCACCTTTGAGGTATTTTGGAGTCGCCGCCCAATTTACTAGAAATTGGGAAAGGTCATCTAACCTCTATGGTCTAAACCAGAGATGGTGTTTGGAACTTCACTCTTATATATGCTTTGGTTAATTATAAATGAGTCTTTAATTCCCTAAAATTCTATCTCTTATCTCACACAATCAATGTATTTAATTAAAAGCGCATTTTAAGCATTCAAAGGCAATAAAGGAAAGCGATAAAGAAAGTGGTAAATAAATAAAAGAAAGCAATAAACACGTCAAGCACATAATTACAAGAGAAACAGGGGCGAAATACAATCCCAAATGAAAGCTAAATAATATTGCCCCAAAATTAATTACAAGGGCCCAAAATGTATGAACATGGATTTAAACAAACAAACAAAAACAAACATAAGAAAAGCATACATAAATTGGGGCATTCGTTTGGTTTAGGAATATTGGTTCCTACGCACTTATTTTGAAGAGGGATCGAAGAGTTAATCGATTGCTAGTTTGAAAAACTGGGATGAGTGATCTCATTTTTGGAGAAAAAGAAACTCTTCATTTTATTGTGACGTTTTACATTCCTTGGCTAAAAGGAGGGACATTGGACCCAATTTTATTAGTAAAAATTCCAATTTAATTATAAAATTATTTTTGTGATTTTTTATCTCACGCGTGCATAAATAAAACATTTACTTGCAATCAAACACAACACAAGGAGAGGGAATAGGAAAGGTCTCACCAAATGACACGGTCTCCTATGCGTGGTGACCCATACGTGTGGTCACGGGGATGCTCAATAAAGAAATTCACATTTAAATCCCACACAAAAAAATAATATCAAAAATATTAGTAACAATTCTAAAAATTGATCAAATAAAGATAAAATAAACATATGACATCTTAATCTAATATACAAATGATTTATATTCAATAAGAATAAAAAACAAGTTATGCCAAAAATAAGAATAATGACAAAATCATAACAACAACAAAATTATAGTGACAATAACAATAAATAATCATGGCATAATAACAACAATAAAATAATAATAATAATAATAATAATAATAATAATAATAATAATAATAATAATAATAATAATAATAATAATAATAATGGTACTGATATAAGACAAATAAGCGGAAGATAATGATGAATAAATAATATAATGAGAACCATGATAACGACTGCACAAACAAAGAAATAATAGTAATAACATGATGATGAGAATCACAACAATAAATAGCAATGGTAATAACACATATAATGAAAATAATAAGGGCAAAATGAGAACAATGCTAATGATAACAATAGAAATGAAAATGTGGACAGTGATGGAAGTTGGTAAAAATGCCAATAAAGAAAAGCCAACAAGCAATAAGAAGTTTAGAACTGTGACACTAAAATACGGTAATAACAATGAAAAAATATTAATATTAATGACAGTAGATAATATACAAAAATAAATGAGAATGGGTTCAAAGTGTTTACCCTCAAAATTTATAGATCGAAAAATAGGATGTTTTGATCCGTTCTCCTTGTCGAATTTAAATACAAAAATATTTGAGAAAAAAAAGTTCAAGTTTTAAACAAATAAAACTTAAGAAACTATTTTTTTGGAGGGATAATACCAAACAAAGGAAATTGATTTTCCTTACTTGAAATAAATTTCCGAATGGGAAATATTTTAAAGAAGAAAGAAGAAGAAAAAGAAGAAGCTAGACTTAAGAAAAAACTGAATATATTTTTTTTGGGTTTTTTGGAAAATCTTCGGCTGCTCCAAGCTTGAGAGAAAACTCAAGCTTTTTTTTTTTCGTGAGAAAATTACAGCTCTCCTTGAAAATGAAGACCAAGCCCCCATTTCAATTTTCTGTCTTACCCAAAAATAGGAATGGACAAAAGGTGCATTTATTTTTATTTTATCAAAACTGCACAAAAATGTGAAAGAAACGGAACAAATCAGACTAAAAAAAATCAAAAAACGCAGAGAAGAAAATGACCGCGGCCAAAAATGGCCGCGTGTGGAGGCAGGCGAGGTGATAACTTCAAAATAGTATTTAGTTTTGATAGTATTTTCGTATGATTTATGGGTGTTTAGTGGTGTTTATTGTCATGTCATGCTTACTTTAGATTAATTTTGTAAATTTTAGTGAAATTAGAATTTTTATGCATTTTATTTAGTATTTTGATTGAGTTTGAATTGTGTTTGCAGCATTTTTCTAGGTACCTCACGGTCACAACAACATTAGTTGTGACCGTGACATTCAAAGGATTCAAAATCAGTAGCTGGGCTTACTATGGGTCATAGTGGCAACCAATGTTGTTGTCACCGTGACATGTTTCTTTATTGAGCAGAATGCAGGCAAGAAGCACCTCACGGTGGCAACCTATCTGGTTGTTGTCATCGTGACATAAAACTCACTAAGGCAGAATCATTTGAGAAGGTACCTCACGGTGGCAAAGGAATCCATTGTCACCGTGACATAATGAATTCCTGGACAGAAGCTAAAGTTGAGCATCTCATGGTGGCAACAAATCTGGTTGCCACCGTGACCCTTATCCTGTGCGCGAGGCAGAATCAATTCCTTGACAACCTCACGGTGACAACCATTTGGTTGCCACCGTGACCCCTCGGGATATTTAAAGACAAGTTTTCTGTTTGGCAAAAGGGGCGGATATTTTTAACCTATTTTCATATTAGGGTTTGAGATCTAAGATTTTTAGAAGTTTTTCTATTGTTCTTAATTTAGGTTTTCAACTTTGTCTTTAGAATTGAATTACAAATCAAGACTTTAACATTGGAAACTAGTAGTTTAATTTTAATACACAGTTTTTGCATCCGGATTTCCAGAATTTTTCTCTGTCGAAGGTTTGAAGAAGGAGATCAAAGAATGTGAGATTCAACCGGGATTTCCTCCTTAATGAATTTTTGGGTTTATTCTTTCCTTTTTCCTTTTGATTTTGTAATGGATCGTGAGTAGTCTTTTAGTTGTTTGGGGGATCTTTGAATCCCCTACCCACAATGTGAATTCTGAACATCTTCTGAATTTAATTATATGATTGAATGGTTTATTTCACTGGTTCTTATTGTTAATTTATGGGATTTATGTTCTCAAGTTAATTTCTAGTTTTGATGAATGATTTATTTCATGTATCTTTGTTGGTTATTGAGTTGTATGGATTGGATGCCATGATTATTTATATTCAGTTTTTATCATTCTTGCTGTATCTTTTGGACGACTCCGATTGGGAATCTAGAAGTGCAGAATTTTATGATTTAAGACTAGAGTGGCGAGTGAGATAATTAAGTTCTGGGTTGTTTGACTCCGTATTGGGAAAATAAACCGAACTTAGGATTTTAGACCCGTGCATATGCTAGTTATATGGCTGACTCCGGATTGGGATGTCATGTAATTAGAGTGGCTGGCTCCTGATTAGGAAGCCTGGGTTAAGAGGGTTATCCCGATTTCTTTCATATTTGGTTCTTGGATTAATTTCATTCACATTTGGGTATGGGGTGGATGAGTGAACCCAAGCAACGTATTTCTATTTTGAGTTCTTTGCTTGTTAAATTTTGCCATCAATTTATTTTTACCCAGATTTTTGCTGTCGGTTTAATTCTTTTATTTTTATTTGCCTTTTCGTTGTTTAATTTCTTTATTTTTAATAAATAGATACTCAATCAATTTAAACAATTGGGAATTCTTTAGCATACATTTGATTTTCATTACTGTTCACACAATCCCTTGGGTACGATAATTCGGGATTCTGATTTTACCCCACTATATTACTTGCCGATTCAGTACACTTGCTGAGGTCGTGTTAAGTTTTTGGCGCCGTTGTCGGGGATTGGCGTTGTTTGTGAGTTTTGATTGTTATTTATATGTGTTTTTCTTTTTCTTATTTTATTTATTTTTTATTCTTTTTAGGTAGTTGTGGTGCATGAGCAGATTGAGATAAGGACAAATCGCACCCTACGACCCTAAAATCGAGAGGACTCTACATCAACAAAGGAGAGCTACTTTGGAAAATAATATTGGAAACAATCCTCGTATTGATGAATTTCCTTCTGAGAATGAACAAGTGCCGAGGGTACAAGAAGAGATGCCGGGTAATTTTAGAGAAGAAGTAGGGACTATGCTGTGCCGAGATGGAATGAGGATCATCGGACAATTGTGCTACCTAGGGGAGTGCAGTTTGAGCTTAAACCAGCAATCATCAATATGGTACAGAGGAACTAGTTTTTGGGTTCAGAATTAGAAGATCCTGTGCATCACCTGAATATATTTTTAGAGGTTAGCGATACAGTCCAGATTCCAGGGGTGACATCTGATGCGGTAAGATTAAAATTGTTTCCTTTCACTTTGATCGAAAAAGCGAGGGAATGACTGCAAATGTTACCGAGCCAGTCAATCAGATCATGGGATCAGTTGCAGGAGAAGTTTTTGATGAGATTCTTCCCTCTGACAAAGATTGCAAATATCTGCAACAATATTTTGAGTTTTCACCAAATGAATGAGGAGCCTTTTCATGAGGCTTGGGAAAGGTTTAGGAGGTTATTGAGGAGTTGTCCACATCATGAGATAGCGGTCTACCATTTGATGACAACATTCTATTCTGGGGTTACACCACAGACAAGATCCCTTTTGGATGCATCATCGGGAGGTTCATTTTTAAATAGGCTGCCAGAAGAAGCTTTCCATCTGCTGGATGAGATGGCAGCAAATGATGCTCAATGGGCTGCTCCCAGATCAGTTCCAAAAAGGCAAGGGATACATAATGTGGATGAAGTGTCGATGCTGAAGGCACAAATTGAGTCAATGCGGAAAGAGATGAGTGGATTGAAAGTTCAAAATGTAGCCTCCGTTTCTCAAGAGAGTGGGCTGTTTGAAAGTGGGTAGTATGTACAAGAGGGTGGAACAATGGAAGATGTAAATGTTGTGGGAGATTACCGAAGAAATGACCCCTACAGTAACACGTACAATCCGGGTTGGAGGAATCACCCCAAACTTCTCTTAGAAGGATGGAAATCAGAATGCATTATCTTCTCAACCACAAGTGAGAGCTCCCTTCAACCAAAACATTCATCACAACCACAATCAGTCATACCAACCTCAATCATCCACTCATTACCAAACACCATATCCATCAAACTATAACCAAGGGCAGGGTTCAAATCAATCACAACCTCAATCTTACCACCCACCGGGATATCAATCGAGGCCACCTGTTCAAGAGAAAAAGCCAAACCTTGAAGATATATTAGCTAGTTTTATGAACATTCAAAACCAATTTGTGACTAGACAACAACAATTCATGGCTAACCAAGAAGCAAGGTGGAAATCTCAAGAACAATGGAATCGGAATCGAGACGCTTCAATGAGAAATTTAGAAACTCAATTGGGACAGCTTGCAAATTCTATGGCTCAAAGGCAACCGGGGACCTTTCCTTCGAATGTGGACCAGAATCCTAAGGAAGAAGCTAAAGCTATCACATTGAGAAGCGGCAAGGAGGTAGTGCAAGGAGAGGACCAATGTAAAATTTCTTCACCATCAACAAGTAAGGAGGAGCCAATACGGAAGGTAAGTAACTCTAACTCTGGTGTAGAATTTAATGAAAATGCTCATGTGCGTGACAAGGGTAAGAGTCTAGTGAATCTTAAAGTAGAGGATCTTGATATTAATAGATTGCCTTTTCCTGCTGTGGCGAGAAAAGAAAAGAAGAATGAGCAATTGGCTAGGTTTCTTGAGATGTTTAAGAAATTGCATATTAATTTACCATTCGCTGAAGCCTTAGCTCACATGCCCAATTATGCGAAATTCATGAAAGAATTATGTTCCAATAAAAAAAATTAGAAGGGCACGGAACTGTGCAGCTCACAGAAAATTGCAATGCTATAATAATGAACAAGATCCCTGAAAAATTAGAGGACCCAGGTAGTTTCACGTTACCCTATGAAATTGGTGAGAACTTTTATGGGAGTGCTTTGTGTGATTTAGGTGCTAGCATAAATTTAATGCCGTACTCTATTTGCAGGAAACTCAATCTTGGAGTGCTCAAGGAGACAGGAATGAGACTCCAACTTGCGAATAGGTCGGTAAGGAGACCAAAGGGGATAATCGAGGATTTGCTAGTAAAAGTGGAAAAATTCATTTTTTCAGTGGACTTTGTATTAATGGAAATGGAAGAAGATCGAAGGGTACCACTTATTGTGGGGAGGCCGTTTTTGAATACAACAAAGGCATTGATCGATATACATGGTCAAACGGTCACCCTACGGTTCAATGATGAAGAGCTAGTGGTGGACATGAACAAGGCTCAAAAGTATCCATCGAGTGATATGGAGGAGTCTATTCATTTTGTAGATACGGTGGAGGAGTGTGTAGAGGAAGTTCAGGAAAAGGTTTTGGGGGCTGACCCAGTGAATGTGAGTTTGATATATTCAGTGGAGGGTGAAGAGTTGGAAGAAGAGATAGGGGGAGAAGTGATAGCAGTTGTGGAGAAAGAAGGTGAAGAAGAGGAATCACAGCAAGAAGAGCTTAATCCGAAAAAGGGGGATTCAATTCCTGAACTTAAACCCCTTCCTTCTAATTTAAAATATGTGTTTTTAGAGAATGAGAAAAAACCAATAATTATCTCCTCTTTGTTACAGGTCCTGAGGAGAAAAAGCTGCTTGAGGTGCTGAAAAAGCACAAAGATGCAATCGGATGGGAGACATTGGATTTAAAGGGGATTGACCCAAGCTATTGTACTCATCGAATACCGATGGAGAAAGAATGTAAGCTGGTAGCTCAGCCCCAAAGGAGACTCAATCTGGCGATGCAAGAAGTGGTAAAGAAGGAGGTACTTAAACACCTTGACTCAGGTATAATCTATCCTATTTCTGACAGTAAATGGGTTAGTCCAGTGCAATGTGTGCCTAAGAAGGGGGGGATGACAGTGGTTAAGAATGAGCTAAATGAATTGATTCCAACACGTACAGTTACGAGTTGGAGAGTCTGTATTGATTTTAGAAGATTAAACAATGCCACAAGAAAAGATCATTTCCCTTTGCCATTTATTGACCAGATGTTGGAGAGGCTAGCAGTGAATAGGTTTTATTGTTTTTTAGATAGGTATTCAGGGTATCTACAAATTCCCATAGCCCCTGAAAATCAAGAGAAAACGACCTTTACCTGCCCTTATGGCCTATAGGAGAATGCCTTTTGAATTATGTAATTGTAGACACCGGATCCCAAGGCAGCCCAGACCAGGGTTACTCAATGATGATTAGTTGCCCGTTCGCAGGCAAAAATATTGGAAGTGATGATTTTTTGTTGAAAATTTGCTTTCTAAAGAATTAAAAAAATAATAAAAAATATATGTTTTAAAAATTAAAAATAAAAAATGAGTTTGAAAGTATTAATTTTGGGTCAAAAATTTTAATTTAAAATTTAAAAAAAAAAAATTTCTGGTGCTTTGCGACAGCTGTTGCGAGCTGGGGGCGAGCGCCCCCAGCGCTGCGTGTGCGCATGCTCCTGCGCCCCTTCCGCACGCGTTCCACGCCCCCCAGCACCCAGTCTCGCCCAATTTTGCCGTTTTTCATCAATTTCCGCCCCAAAACGTGTTTTTTCACCCAAATTAAGGTTTTGAGTCCAAATTAAATTCTAAAACATTTTTTTTAGATAATTAATTAATAAAACCTGATTTTATCATTAAAAACACAGGAAATTGGATTAAAAATAAATTTTTTTTCCCTAATTGAAATAGGGCATTTTTTTTCCATCCTATAAATATTTTAGGATGAAAACCTAAAAGGGGAGCCTCCATTATTTTTGACATCAGATTTTTTGAGAGTTTTTCCTTTCTTTTTCTTTGATTTTTCTTCAAAAAATTTCGGACTTCTATTTTTTTCATTAACAAGGATTAATTGAGATTGCAAATTTAAGTTTCAATTCTTAATCATTCTAATTAATTTCTTTGTTTTCTCCATAAACAAAAGGAATTAATTTTCACTTTCAAATCAATTTTCAATCTTCTAAGCATTCAAATTAAGTTTTTTGTTTTCTCCATAAACAAAAGGAATTAATTTTCACTTTCAAATCAATTTTCAATCTTTTAAGCATTCAAATTAATTTCTTTGTTTTCTCCATAAACAAAAGGGATTAATTTCATTGCTAAATCATTTGTTTGAGAAATTTTCCAAGAAAATCATCATTATTCCATCGAATCCAAATCTGAGGGTAAATTTTCTGGGCTCCGAACTAATTATTTTTGTTATCTTATTCTATTTTTTTTTAATTATTTTGTTCATGTAAATATTGTTTTATTGATTTTATTCCTAACATATAATCAATTAATTTCTTTTGTTTTGATTTCTTGTTATTCTTAACATATAATTAATTTATTTTGCCATGATTTCTTATTTTTAATATGTAATTAATTTGTTTTGCTTCGTTTTCTTATTATTCTTAACATGTATTATTTTTAATATGTAATTAATTAATATGTTTTATTTTGATTGATTTTTTTTGCCATGTAAATATTTATGTTCATTGTGATAACATGTAAATAATCAATTAAACATGCTAATCTTGCATTTTTAATTTAACAATCCTAATTTGTCAACTAAATCAAATTGTTAATCAATTGTTGTTATTTTTTTCCCTTTTGTTTGCATGATGGCCACGTGAACAGTGGCCATCCTTTTTCTATTCTCTTCTTAATTTCCATGCATGCATTACTCACGTGGGACCCTCTTTGTTGTTCACACACACAAACCTTTGTTTATTCATTTTTATATGTTTTATCCTTTTATTCATTTGTTTTATTCACTTGATTGGTTTAATTGAATATATTTTAGTTTATTTAACTTGATTTGGTTTATCATTTTATATTATGCATTTCATTTAATTTGGTTTATTTATATATTTCATTTCATTTTATTTATTTGACTTGATTTAATTACTAACCATAATTTTTATTTTCTTTTTTTCGGTTGCAATACCTTGTCTTTTTATTTGAGTGTTACCCGTGGGCGAGTTGGAGGATCGAGGATTAAAAGTCTTTGAAGTTTGGTTTGCATTTTTTTAATTGATGTATTTTTCCTATTTTATTATTTTGTATGCTGCATGTAAAATGTATTTTGGATCCGTTTTTTTTTTTTTTTTTATCAAAATTCATGTTTTTCTACAATAATTAAAATTGGGATTTTTCTAATAAAATGGACCAATGTCCTATTTTTAACCAATAAAATTTCACTTTCAAATGGAGAATTAATTTTTATAAAATGAGATCACTCATCCCGGTTTTCTCAATCAATGCCCAAAATAATTCTCCAAGTTTTTTTAAGATTAATCAAAGGAACCAATGTTCCTAAAATTCAATAAATATCCCGATTTATGTATGATGTATTTTATTATTCTTCTTCTTGTGATGTAGTTATTTATTTATTCATTTTGGGCCCTTGTAATTAATTTTTGGGGCAAGTTTATCCTTTTATTTTATTTATACTTTCTTTATTTTGGGGGATTGTTCTATCCCAGATTTTTCTTGTAATTTATCTATTGCTTTATTTTATGCTTTCTTTATCGTTTTTCGATGTGATTGAAATGTGTTTTAAATTTATTGTATAATCGCGTGAGATGAGAGATGGAATTTCATTTTGTTAAAAACTCATTTATAAACTTAACTTAAGGAATGAATAAAAGTGAAGTTCCGAACACCTTCTCTGGTTTAAGACCCCCGAGGTTAGATGACCTTTCCCAATTTCTTGTAAATTGGATGGCGACTCCAAAATGCCTCAAAGGTGCCTAAAGGTTTCATGGGATTAGATGAACCTCCCAATGTTCTATTGGGTAGGGGATTCCAAAATGTCTAGTGTAACCCAACATCAAAAAGACACGAACCAATCACTCGAATCCTAAAAGCGGGTTCTATGAGGGCCTTGCTGGTCCGACACGCGTCACAGTAGTGACTCCACTGGGGATGATCGAAACTTCGCTTCAAAAGTGAATTAAGTTAAACTTATAATTCAGTTATTAACAAATGAAAATTCCATTTCTCTTCGAAATTGCATTGCATCCATTAGAGCCTTAGAACTATGCTAGTTGGTCCCTTATTTTACCCCGATGCGTTCCTAAAGCACGACCCTACTTTCACTCATTGTAGGGAAGTGCTTGGGATAATCACCAGCCCAAGCCTTATACCATCATGGTATATCAAATGGAGATCCGATTGGTCATTATGCTCATGATGAGCTAGACCCGTTGGCAGGGACCATGCTTGGATAGCCCTAAAGTATCATCACACATGACCAAAGCTCATGTAATGGCAATAGATACTTCCCCTAGGTGACATGTACCTTAATACGATGCTTGCTATGTGGGCCATTTTATCAAAGGCTTTCATGCCCCGGTAAGCCCATTTTGATTTAGTTGAAATGTTTAAATGCATAAAGGCCAAAACTCATACGTATGCGCATTAGTTAAGAGATGTTATGCTGTCGGTTTTTCACCGTGCACCATACACATTCATTAGGTTCCCCGTTAACCCATGAATTAAGCCCACCTAGGAAAGAGACCGCATTACCTCGTGTGTGGGAGTAATAAGGTTGGAAGGATTTACTTGCTTGCATGTGATTGTAAATGTTGCATAACACACGATCATGCATTGTATATGTCATTCATGCATCATTCTAACAATTTAAATTTTTCAGCCATCATAGATTCATCTAAGTGGACTTGAGGTTCCGACGGTCGGCTAGTAAGGACAAATCTAACAATTTAAATTTTTCAGCCATCATAGATTCATCTAAGTGGACTAGAGGTTCCGACGGTCGGCTAGTAAGGACAAATCTGCTCTTTGAGTTGCCGGAACTAGTGTCTGATTGGGATTTTAAGTCATTCTCATCAATCAGTGAATCCTCTCTTGAATCACCAATGGCAGAAGAGACCGGAGCTTTGACCACTCAGGACCTTGCTAGGAGGTTAGAGGATTTTAAATGGAGAATGTTGGAAATGATGGGAGCTATGGCTGAACGGATTGCTCATCCTCCTGTTCCCCAGCCACCTGTCGCTCCACAGCCACCTGTCGCTCCACAACCACAGGCAGTCCCTCCTCGGGGGCAAGCCGAACCGCCTACTGGTGGGGAGGCTCCTCTCATTTGACCTGCTGCCCGTCAACCTATCAATGAGCACAGAGCTGCTGCGCCCATCGAGCCAAGAAGGAAAAGGATTCCTAATCCCAACGATGATTTCCTGATGGAGGAGAAAGATGAGGAGCCGATAGTCCATCAAGCTATGAGGGCCAGAGCACCCAGGGTGGAGGATGAGGCTTTGAGAGGGATGAGGCAGCAGATTGAGGCTATTACCCGCTTGTTGTCAGCTGGGAAGGGGATCAACTCGGAAGATAGAGATTTGGGGGATGAAGAGCTGCTGCCTCAAAAGTTCAAGATGCCTGAGCTGCCGAAGTTCGATGGTACTTTAGACCCATCTGCACACATCACGCAGTATACCCTGGTGATGAAAGGCACAGGGTTGAGTAAGAAGCAGAAGGTGGAATATTTTTGCTTAAGTCTGGTAGGTCCGGCAGTAGACTGGTATCATGGGCTGGATAGGAGGTCCAAGGAGGATTGGGACCTTTTAACTGAAGAATTTTTGAGGCAGTACGACTGCAACACCAGAATGGAGGTCACCCTGAAGGACCTCGAGCTCTTACAGCAAAGGAGCGATGAATCATTCCATGAATACCTCACTAGGTGGAGGAATAGGGTTATGGAGATAAAGAGAAAGCTTGACACCGCTGACCAGATCAGGTTATTTATCAGGAACTCATGCCCTTACTTGAGAGATTTGCTCAGATTTAAGGGGCTCAGGGATTGGGAGTCACTTAAGGATATTGTTGTAGAGGCTGAGGCGGCTTACCTAGCAAAGAAAGCAAGCCAAAATAATTTTGCTCGGAAAGGCTATGGGAACCAGTCAGGGTACAAATCACGTGGTGCTGAGAGCAGTAATAGCAGAAATGGCAAGACAGCAAAAGTTTCAGCTACTGGAGTTAGGCAGGGTCAGAGATACTACTCCAACTTAGGCCGCTCTCTATCCTGGGTACTGGAGAGATTAATGAAAGAGGGCAAGCTGCAACCTTTGGCACCATGATCAGCCATGAATCAAGGACAGCCAGGGCATAGAGAGGACCAATACTGCACCTACCATCAACACACCGGGCACCTGACAGATTACTGTCGAACATTGAGGAACAAGATCCAGGATCTTATTGACACCAATTAGATCACGGATCCTGAGAAGAGAGAGAAGAAGAAGAAGGCAGGCTACAATGCAGTCCCTCCACCATGAATATGATTGGGTCTTCTCAATTCGCTAGTGAGAGTGGAGAAAAAGATAGTTGTTTTAGATGCTTGATTCTTTCCATTCCAAGAACTTTTATGACACAGTTTGCAGTTTGCAATAAAATGAACAATATTTTGCTTATTTGTATAGTGTTTCTAATGATTTCATTTCATATGATCATGATACATTCATTTTTGACATTAATTCAACTAACACGACTGCATCTAATCTCTGGACTTTGGAAAATCCAAAGAAAATCCTGATAGCATCTAATATAACTCCTAAAGAGAGGAAATTTTTGAGAGATAAAAGAAAAAAAAATGAAAGAGCCTTTGCCTGGACATGGAATGACATGCTGATAATTCATAAGAACATTGTGGGGGCAACGCTGCTTCGATGCGCTAACTTGACGACAAGCAAAATTTCAAAAGCCATTCCGTTGCCTCCCTAACATCAAAGCCAAGCAAAACAAAACTCCAATTAGCTCATTAAGACCAAGCCTTAGAATTCCTTTCCTCCCAATCATTTGAAATGTTTACCCCGAAACCAGTCAAGGTTAACCTTTAATTATATGAGACCAATAGGGACCCTTATAACCAAACTTAGGAGGACAACTCATTACCTCGCAAAAAAAAAAAAACAAAACAAAGCAAAAAAAAAAAAAGTTAGTAGTTAAATAAAATAAATTAGAAAAAATGAATTAAAATGAAATACATAAAAAAAAGGAGAGTTGTATCCTAAACCATAGCTTTGTCCTAAACCATTTGAGGCCAACATACGACACCATCTCAACCATCAAAGGTCACATTAGAAATTGAACCACCAAAGCCAAACAAAGGGAAGATGCAAACTTTCACCACCAAGATCCAAGCGAAGAAACTCATTACCTCAGCCAGTTTGCATAAGTCCTAAGAACAAGACTTTGATGTTAAAAAGAATCATCGTCAGAAAAAACGATCTCCCCAACGAAGATGAAAGCAATTTCAATCGACACCGATAGACTGAAGGAAGTTCCATGGCAAAGGCTAAAAAAAAAAAGAAGATAAAAATAAATAATAAATGCCCCGCGGGTCGAAAACCGAAAAAATACGACCTTGCTAAAATCGGGCGTTGTGCAAAAAAAAAAATAAAGAGAAAAAAACAGCATTCCGGGCAAAAATTAAGGGCTGAGAGAAAATATTCAATTATGAAAACCCAAGAGGGCTGATTGATGACAGGAGTTTGATGCTTTCAAGATCCATCCCGAGATTAGATGAGGTTTTGTATTCTTGAGATTAATGCCAAATAATGATCATGTTTAATGAAATCAAATTGAAACACATGCATTTATGCAATGGTATGTTGATGTGATCAGAGCAGTTCACTTTGTGTGATCAAAGTCATCCACTGTCTATCCTCTGCTATTCTCACCACTCAAGCGTTTCAGCCGACTCATCCTGCTATTAAACGTGAAGCCAATCCTACAGCATCCTCATGATAAGAATCAAGCTCATGCAACCATGATCTAAGACGAGTGAAAGATTTTTGCCAACAGCTTCAGTAATCTGCAAAAAAAAAAAAAAAAAAAAAAAGACAAAGCCATTAGAGATGAAAATCATAACTGGCGCTCTAAGCAAAAGTTAGGCAAAAAGATAGGGTGAAAACCTAAAAACAGGCAGTCTGTCCTTAAAAAAAAAAGCCGCTAGATTTGGTTGGGTCCTTTCCGGGCAAAAATAAAGCACGGGGTCATGTGAAAATCCGCAAAGGACGTATTTTTCGCTAAGAAAAGCTAGTGTGAAAATCCACAAGGGATGCACTACCTTTTAAAAAAAATGACTACAGGTATTAGATGAGAACCTCGCAATCCTAAAGACATGAAATTCAAAAGCAATTCCAAAGAGCATCGATCCTACAGCAAGTTGAACCCAGCCCGGCTATCTCCTCCAAACTCCCTTAGATGAAATCTTATTCTGCATTTCTGCATGACACATACATTTCACGTGCATGCTCACTATTTTTCCTGCATATTTGGTTTTCCAGTTTTGCAGAAAGAGAGACTCAATGCGGACACCGATAAAAGCCGACTGACGACATCAATCCATACATCAATCCAAGCATCAACCAAAGACTTCTCAGGGGGCAACCAACCAAAACGACATCAATTCAAGCATCAACCAAAGACCTCTCAGGGGGCAATCGTCCAAAGACCTCTCAGGGGGCAAATCAACCAAAGGGCTCATAGACAGCACCACTTCAGAAGGGTTAGCACGATGATGGAACTACCACTCCACAGAGGGTTAGCACGATCACGGCACTACCACTTCACCAACTCAGAAGGGTTAGCACGATGGCGGCACTACCATTCTACGGAAGGTTAGTACAACCACGACACTACCACTTCAGAAGGGTTAGCACGTTGACGACACTACCACTCCACGGAGGGTTAGCACGATCACGACACTACCGCTTCACCAACTCAGAAGGGTTAGCACGATGGTGGCACTACCATTCTACGGAAGGTTAGCACAACCACGACACTACCACTTCAGAAGGGTTAGCACGTTGACGACACTACCACTCCACGGAGGGTTAGCACGATCACGGCACTACCGCTTCACTAACTCAGAAGGATTAGCACGATGGCGGCACTACCATTCTACGGAAAGGTAGCAAGACCACGGCACTACCACTTCAGAAGGGTTAGCACGATGACGACACTACCACTCCACGGAGGGTTAGCACGATCACGGCACTACCACTTCACCAACTCAGAAGGGTTAGCACGATGGCGGCACTACCATTCTACGAAAGGTTAGAACGACCACGGCACTACCACTTCAGAAGGGTTAGCACAATGACGACACTATCACTTCATGGAGGGTTAGCACGATCACGGTACTACCGCTTCACAACTCAGAAGGATTAGCACGATGGCGGCAATACCATTCTACGGAAGGTTAGCACGACCACAACATTATCACTTCAGAAGGGTTAGCACGATGACGGCACTACTACTCTACGGAGGGTTAGCACGATCACGGCAATACCACTTCAACACGGGATAACACACCGATAACATGGCGACGACCACCACAATAGCATCACCCAGTTCGGAAAGATAGCTGCCTCAGGTATGTGTTTCTTTCCTTCTTTTCCTTTAGTTTAGGCTCATCTAGACACTAGTGTACTAGCTTCCCCTAAATTGAGGGCAACTGTAGACACCGGGTCCCGAGGCAGACCAGACCAGGGTTACCCAATGATGATTAGTTGCCCGTTCGCAGGCAAAAATATTAGAAGTGATGATTTTTTGCTAAAAATTTTCTTTCTAAAGAATAAAAAAATAATAAAAAATATATGTTTTAAAAATAAAAAATAAAAAAAGAGTTTGAAAGTATTAATTTTGGGTCAAAAATTTTAATTTAAAATTTAAAAAAAAAAAATTTCGGGCGCTTTGCGGCAGCCGCGGCGCGCATCACTATGCGCACGCTCGGGCACAGCGCCACCCGCGTTCCGCGCCCCCCAGCGCCCGGTCTCGCCCAATTTCGTCGTTTTTCGTCAATTTCCGCCCCAAAGCGTGTTTTTTCACCCAAATTAAGGTTTTTGAGTCCAAATTAAATTCTAAAACATTTTTTTAGATAATTAATTAATAAAAACTGATTTTATCATTAAAAACATAGGAAATTGGATTAAAAATAAAAATGTTTTCCCTAATTGAATTAGGGCATTTTTTTTCCATCCTATAAATATTTTAGGATGAAAACCTAAAAGGGGAGCCTCCATTATTTTTAACATCAGATTTTTTGAGAGTTTTTCCTTTCTTCTTCTTTGATTTTTTTTCAAAAAATTTCAGACTTCTATTTTTTTCATTAACAAGGATTAATTGAGATTGCAAATTCAAGTTTCAATTCTTAATCATTCTAATTAATTTCTTTGTTTTCTCCATAAACAAAAGGAATTAATTTTCACTTTCAAATCAATTTTCAATCTTTTAAGCATTCAACTTAATTTCTTTGTTTTCTCCATAAATAAAAGGGATTAATTTCAGTGCTAAATCATTTGTTTGAGAAATTTTTCAAGAAGAGCATCATTATTCCATCAAATCCAAATCTGAGGGTAAATTTTCTTGGCTCTGAACTAATTATTTTTGTTATCTTATTCTATTTTTTTTTATTTTTTTCATGTCAATATGGTTTTATTGATTTTATTCCTAACATATGATCAATTAATTTCTTTTGTTTTGATTTCTTGTTATTCTTAACATATAATTAATTTATTTTGCCATGATTTCTTATTTTTAATATGTAATTAATTTGTTTTGCTTCGTTTTCTTATTATTCTTAACATGTATTATTTTTAACATGTAATTAATTAATATGTTTTATTTTGATTGATTTTTTTTTTGCCATGTAAATATTTATGTTCATTGTGATAACATGTAAATAATCAATTAAACATGCCAATCTTGCATTTTTAATTTAATAATCCTAATTTGTCAACTAAATCAAATTGTTAATCAATTGTTGTTATTTTTTTTCCCTTTTGTTTGCATTATGGCCACGTGAACAGTGGCCATCCTTTTTCTATTCACTTCTTAATTTCCATGCATGCATTACTCACGTGGGACCCTTTTTGTTGTTCACACACACACACCTTTGTTTATCCTTTTATTCATTTGTTTTATTCACTTGATTGGTTTAATTGAATATATTTTAGTTTATTTAACTTGATTTTGTTTATCATTTTATATTATGCATTTCATTTAATTTGGTTTATTTATATATTTCATTTTATTTTATTTATTTGACTTGATTTAATTACTAACCATAATTTTTATTTGTTGCAATACCTTGTCTTTTTATTTGAGTGTTACCCGTGGGCAAGTTGGAGGATCGAGGATTAAAAGTCTTCAAAGTTTGGTTTGCATTTTTTTAATTGATGTATTTTCCCTATTTTATTATTTTGTATGTTGCATGTAAAATGTATTTTGGATCCGTTTTTATTATGAAAATTCATGTTTTTCTACAATAATTAAAATTGGGATTTTTCTAATAAAATGGACCAATGTCCTATTTTTAACCAATAAAATTGCACTTTCAAATGGAAAATTAATTTTTATAAAATGGGATCACTCATCCCAGTTTTCTCAATTAATGCCCAAAATAATTCTCCAAGTTTTTTTAAGATTAATCAAAGGAACCAATGTTCCTAAAATTCAATAAATATCCCGATTTATGTATGATGTATTTTATTATTATTCTTCTTGTGATGCAGTTATTTATTTATTCATTTTGGGCCCTTGTAATTAATTTTTGGGGCAAGTTTATCCTTTTATTTTATTTATGCTTTCTTTATTTTGGGGGATTGTTCTATCCCAGATTTTTCTTGTAATTTATTTATTGCTTTATTTTATGCTTTCTTTATCGGTTTCCGATGTGATTGAAATGCGCTTTAAATTTATTGCATGATCGCGTGAGATGAGAGATGGAATTTTATTTTGTTAAAAACTCATTTATAAACTTAACTTAACAAATGAATAAAAGTGAAATTCCGAACACCTTCTCTGGTTTAAGACTCCCGAGGTTGGATGACCTTTCCCAATTTTTTGTAAATTGGGTAGCGACTCCAAAATGCCTTAAAGGTGTCATGGGATTAGATGAACCTCCCAATGTTCTATTGGGTAGGGGATTCCAAAATGTCTTGTGTAACCCAAGATAAAAAATATGCGAACCAATCCCTTGAATCCTAAAAGCGGGTTCTATGAGGGCCTTGCTGGTCCAACACGCATCACAGTAATGCACCAGCTATGTTTCAGCGGTGCATGATGGCTATTTTCCATGACTTCATAGAGAAATTTATGGCGGTATTCATTGACGATTTCACTGTTTATGGGATAGATTTTGAGAGCTGTTTAGTGCATCTCGATTTAGTGCTAGGGAGGTGTGAAAAGACCAATCTATTATTGAATTGGGAAAAATGCCACTTTATTGTGAGAGAAGGCATTATGCTTGGGCACAAAATTTCTGAGAAAGGGATAGAGGTCGATAAGGCCAATATAGAAGTGATAGAAAAATTGCCACCGCCAACTAGTGTCAAAGGCATTAGGAGTTTTTTAGGACATGCAGGATTTTACCGCCGCTTTATCAAAGATTTTTCAAAAATTGCTAGACCCTTGTCCAATTTGCTCATGAAAGATGCTGCTTTTGATTTTGATAGTGAATGCATGCTAGCTTTTAAAACTTTGAAACAAAGGCTCATTTCAGCCCCGGTGATTATATCTCCGGATTGGAATTTGCCTTTTGAATTAATGTGTGATGCTAGTGATTTTGCAGTAGGGGCAGTGCTTGGACAAAGGCGAGAGAAGGTATTTTGTGTAGTTTATTATGCAACTCATACTCTTATAGGGGCACAGGTTAATTACACCATAACTGAGAAGGAGCTTATTGCAATTGTTTATGCTTTTGAGAAGTTCAGACCATATTTGCTGTGTGCAAAAATTGTGGTGTGGTCTGACCATGCAGCGTTAAGGCATCTGTTTGCTAAGAAAGAGTCGAAACCAAGACTGATTCGATGGGTACTCCTCTTACAAGAGTTTGATGTGGAAATCAAAGATAAGAAGGGGGCAAAATATTTTGTGGCGGATCATTTGTCAAGATTGGATAGTGATCACATTGAAAAAGGGGAAATTTTAGATTTATTCCCTGATGAACATATTTGCAAGTGAAATTTATGTTCCTTGGTTTGCTAATGTGGCTAATTTTCTTGCAGGAGGATTTGTGCCCAAGGAATTCACATGGCAGCAGAGAAAGAAGCTAAAGGCTGATACGAAGCATTATATTTGGGATGACCCTTATTTTTTTCGCTTGTGTGCTAATTAAGTGCTAAGGAGGTGTATCTCAGATGAGAAGAAGGGTGAGATCATCACGGCTTGTCACAGTAGAGAAGCTGGTGGACACCATGGGCCAAATAGAACGGTTTCGAAAATTCTATCCTCTGGTTTTTATTGGCCTACTAATTTTTAAAGATGTGCAATTTTTTGTGAAAACCTGTGATAGATGCCAAAGGGTAGGCAATATTTCTAGGAGAGATGAGATGTCCTTAACCAATTTGCTTGGGGTAGAACTGTTCGATTTGTGGGGAATAGACTTTATGGGGCCTTTTCCGGTTTTCTGTGGGCATATTTTAGTGGCAGTTGACTATGTGAGTAAATGGGTAGAAGCCATAGCCACTAGAACATGTGATGCCAAAGTTGTACTAGATTTCTTGAGGAAGAATATTTTCACCCGATATAGAGCCCCTAGAGCGATTATTAATGATGGTGGTAAACATTTTATTAACCACCAATTCAAGGCTTTATTGAAAAAATTTGGAGTTAGGCATAAGGTCACCACCCCTTATCATGCTCAGGCTAATGGCCAAGTTGAAGTGTCCAACCGGGAACTTAAAGCCATCTTAAAGAAGACTGTAAATTCATCTAGAAAGGATTGGTATTTAAGGTTGGATGAAGCTTTGTGGGCTTACAGAACTGCATTCAAAACATCTATAGGATTATCCCCATTTAAGCTTGTTTATGGTAAATCATGTCATCTCCCTGTCGAACTAGAACACAAAGCTCATTGGGCAACCAAGTTTCTAAATTTTGATATCAAGAGTGCAGGTGAGAAGAGACTTCTCCAGATGAATGAACTGGAAGAGATATGCTATTGGTCATATCAGCAAGCAGAGAAGTATAAGGAAAACACAAAAAAATGGCTTGACAAGAAATTAGTCAGGAAAGAATTCATTCCAGGTATGAAAGTTCTTTTATATGATAGCAGGTTGCGTTTATTTCCAGGTAAGCTAAAATCGCGGTGGAAGGGACCTTATGAAGTTGTGGGAGCTGATCAATTTGGAGTGGTAACATTGAAGCACCCGATGGGTGAAAACAAGTTCAAGGTAAATGGACATCATGTGAAGCCTTATTTTGACTCAACATATGATGGGGCTTTAGCGATCGTCAACCTTGCGGATCCTGAACGGTATTTAAAATTCCAGCTGCGGACTTGTTAAATGCATAACTTTTTCTCAAACTTTGTTATTTTGTGTTTATTGATTTTTCCTTTACATAGTTAGTCTTGTTTATTTTTGTCCAATTTGTGTGGTTTGTAGTCATAATGAAATTATGTTTTACTTGGAGAATTTTCAAAGTTTAAGTAGCTTGAAGTTTGGAGTGATTTATGAAGTTTTTGCAAGTTTGCAGGTGGTCACGGTGGCAAGATTTTTGGTTGTCACCGTGACCAGAGGAAAATGTATTATGGATTCTGGATTGTGCACATATCATGGTGGCAAGGTATCTGGTTGTCACTGTGACCAGATGAGAATGGCATTCTGGATTGGTATACCTGGTATGTCACGGCGATAATGATTTTGGTTGTCACCGTGGCCATCTGTAGCCCCTAAGAGAAAAAGTTCAGCTCTCGCCTCGAGTTCTACAAGCCAACCATCTAGCCAACCTTCAGTGGATATTTCCAATGTGCCGACCTGGGTTCAGAGTAATAAGAAGACTGCCTATGCTTTATTTTCCAAATGCTCTTACATTCCAATAAGTTGCTTGGATTTTGACCTATTGGAGAAACCGGGAATCAAGAATGAAGTCCAGCGCCTAATTTCCAATGTTGGGTGGGAGCAACTTTTTGCTATTAATGAGAAGGTTTATCCAGGGTTGACGAGAGATTTTGTGGCAACTGTGACATGTCGGATCAGCCGCGACCCTTCTAGAGATCTTAGAACAGTATCATTTTTTCTGAAGGGTACAGAATATGAGATGACTTTTGTGAGATTCGCAGAACTACTCGGTTTCCCTTCCCTAGTCCCGAATTGCTTTGATGACTATGAAAAAGATAATGCTTGGGCGACAATTAGAGATACGGTGACAGCCACGATGTATGTGTCGGGCAAGACGAAAGTGCACCATCTAAACAGTCATGCCCTGCGGATCATTCATCATTTTTTCTCACTATCTTTTCTGAGTCATGTGGACTCACCTGGGAAGGTGAACTTACCGGAGGCATTGTTTTTAGCTTGTATGGTAAGGGGATTAAGAATTAATGGTGCCCCTCATTTGTGGCATAAACTGGAAGAAATGCAATGGAACCCAAAGAAGTTTAAGAAGATTGCACTAGGTGGTTTGGTAACGGTAATTGCTAAGGGTGTACATCACCCATTGAGGAAACCCAAACCACTATCATCCATTGCAACTATTGATAAGAAGATGCTGAAGAATATGAAGGTCGTAATGGATGACACGACAGCTGCAAATGGCTTTAGATTGACTACTCGGATAGAGTATCTGCAGGGAGTACAGCGAGGTCTAGGAGGCTTGCCCCATGAGCAAGAGGAAGACCCAGAAGCACCAGCACCCCCAGCTCCGGAGCCTGAGCAACTTTCCTCACAGCAGTGCAATGCTCTTATGGAGCGAATGGACACCCTCACTACGTCTATGAGCACCATCACCGCATCTCAAGCCGATCTTCATCACAGATGGATCAGGTGCTATTGGGACTTTGCTTTTTAGCTGCGTGCTTTGATGCGCAATTTCCACCGCCACCACCTCCAGAGAGTTGAACAGGGAGACATACTATCTTTTATTTTTTTTATTTTAATTTTGTTTTGCAATTATTTGACTTGTTGAGGACAGCAAGGTATTAAGTGTGGGGTAGGAGGAGTAACTCCAACATCTTAATATGTAACTAATTATTTTTTTATTTTATTTGCATGTTTTATGTTTTATTTATTTTTATTCGCATATTTTATTTTGTTTACGTTGTTTGAATACTTATTTGTGGTTGTCTGAATTTTCCTATCTTAGTTTAGCTTTTGCCTCTAGTTATTCCTGTTGTGAATGTTTTGAACTTTATTTTGAGAATGAATTATCTTAATAATTGATCCTAGGAAGAGAGTAGTTGAAAGTTTTAGCAGCAAATAAATTTCAATTAGTCATATATTTTGTAATTTTCGATCTTTTGTGCACTTTAGGCTTGTTTGCGAAAAACTTAAAAAAAATCCAGTGTGTGAAAGTTTTTGAATGAAGGAATTTTAGGACAGTTAGAACCTTCCTCATCACCCTTCGAAACGTTATAACAACTTAAGCAAGTTTAGGACATGATTTAGGCAAATTTTTCTTTTGTAACCACTTTAAATGACTTTTTTTTACCCACCTATTTGCGTAATTTTCGTTGCTAGGCCCGTTGAGCTGATTTGGTATGCTAAAAGCGTACTATGCATTTTTCTTTGTTACACTCTTATTTTACCATTTAACCTAAATGCTTTTGCCTATCCTTTCTAAGAATTGGCCACTATAGGAGTGGGGTGGGATATCATTGAAAGTTGAATAAGGGTATTTACTGTTAAACTAGTGTGGGTGTGAGAAGAATTATAAAACTTTGGGGTGTTGTCTAGTATATTATTTAAATTTCCCTTAACGGAATCAAATTTGTTATAAGAAAATATAGGTTTTGGGTATCTCATAAAAAATAATGGTGGAAAGAGAAGAAAAAAAAAGAATTTGATGAAAAGGTTGATCATTGTTTTAATTTTTGAGTTAGTCAGATGTAGAAAAATTCAAGTGTGGGGTACCCTCAATTAGAAGAAGATGTCTTCACATTCATAGATGATTAGGTTTGAGGAAACAAATTTCATTAGGGAATTTCGTCTCCTCGTTTTCTGATGGTTTAATGTTTTTCATTTGGGGAAGTTTAGAAGAGGTTTGGCAACTGGGGGGAGGTTAAAAATAAGTCATGGAAAGATTGTATTTAATTTGGGTAGTGGTGTTTGTAGGTAGAGTGGCTGACTCTTTGTTTGAATTTCTTAACTATTCTTGTTAGCCAATACCCGAACCTAACATTTCAGCCTTGGAATAAGTCCTAATGATCCTGCTTTTAGCTTGAGTTGTTTAGTGGAGATGACCCTTGTTGTTTCGGTGCTAAAGGAGAGGCTTATGATTACCCTGAGTTGCAAGTGCATAACCAATGTGCAATTTATTTGCTTATTCATTTCCTTTGCTCAATTGATGAAATGAGCTGGTTATTTTGTTTTGAAAAGAGACAAATTGTTTTTAGCCTAGCACACACACACGTGAAATTTCTTGATATAAGCTGATTTGAGAATTTGTGGTTAAGACTATTCTACTTAATGCTATAATTGTTGTTAAGTTTTCTTATTTCGAGTCGGAGTTTGAAATTTTAGGAATGTGGATAATTCATTTACCCAAGGATGAGCAAAGTCTAAGTGTGGGGTATTTTGATAACTTCAAAATAGTATTTAGTTTTGATAGTATTTTCATATGATTTATGGGTGTTTAGTGGTGTTTATTGTCATGCAATGCTTACTTTAGATTAATTTTGTCAATTTTAGTGAAATTAGAATTTTTATGCATTTTAGTTAGTATTTTGATTGAGTTTGAATTGTGTTTGTAGCATTTTTCTAGGTACCTCACGGTCACAACAATATTGGTTGTGACCGTGACATTCAAAGGATTCAAAATCAGTAGCTGGGCTTACTATGGGTCACGGTGGCAACCAATGTTGTTGTCACCGTGACATGTTTCTTCATTGAGTAGAATGCAAGCAAGAAGCACCTCATGGTGGCAACCTATCTGGTTGTCACCGTGACATAAAACTCACTAAGGCAGAATCATTTGAGAAGGTACCTCACGGTGGCAAAGGAATCCATTGTCACCGTGACATGTTTCTTCATTTAGTAGAATGCAAGCAAGAAGCACCTCATGGTGGCAACCTATCTGGTTGTCACCGTGACATAAAACTCACTAAGGCAAAATCATTTGAGAAGGTACCTCACGGTGGCAAAGGAATCCATTGTCACCGTGACATAAGGAATTCCTGGACAGAAGCTAAAGTTGAACATCTCACGGTGGCAACAAATCTGGTTGCCACCGTGACCATTATCCTGTGCGCGAGGCAGAATCAATTCCTTGACAACCTCACGGTGACAACCATTTGGTTGCCACCGTGACCCCTCGGGATATTTAAAGACAAGTTTTCTGTTTGGCAAAGGGGTGGATATTTTTAACCTATTTTCATATTAGGGTTTGAGATCTAAGATTTTTAGAAGTTTTTCTATTGTTCTTAATTTAGGATTTCAACTTTGTCTTTAGAATTGAATTACAAATCAAGACTTTTACATTGGAAACTAGTAGTTTAATTTCAATACACAGTTTTTACATCCGGATTTCCAGAATTGTTCTCCGTCGAAGGTTTGAAGAAGGAGATTGAAGAACGTGGGATTCAACCGGGATTTCCTCCTTAATGAATTTTTTGGTTTATTCTTTCCTTTTTCCTTTAGATTTTGTAATGGATCGTGAGTAGTCTTTTAGTTGTTTGGGGGATCTTTGAATCCCCTACCCGTGATGTGAATTCTGAACATCTTCTGAATTTATTTATATGATTGAATGGTTTATTTCACTGGTTCTTATTGTTAATTTATGGGATTTATGTTCTCAAGTTAACTGCCAGTTTTGATGAATGATTTATTTCATGTATCTTTGTTGGTTATTGAGTTGTATGGATTGGATGCCATGATTATTTATATTCAATTTTTATCATTCTTGCTGTATCTTTTGGACGACTCCGATTGGGAATCTAGAAGTGCAGAATTTTATGATTTAAGACTAGAGTGGCGAGTGAGATAATTAAGTTCTGGGTTGTTTGACTCCGTACTGGGAAAATAAACAAAACTTAGGATTTTAGACCTGTGCATATGCTAGTTATATGGCTGACTCCGGATTGGGATGTCATGTAATTAGAGTGGCTGGCTCCGGATTAGGAAGCCTGGGTTAAGAGGGTTATCCCGATTTCTTTCATGTTTGGTTCTTGGATTAATTTCATTCACATTTGGGTATGGGGTGGATGAGTGAACTCGAGCAACGTATTTCTATTTTGAGTTCTTTGCCTGTTAAATTTTGCCATAAATTTATTTTTACCCAGATTTTTACTGTCGGTTTAATTCTTTTATTTTAATTTACCTTTTCGTTGTTTAATTTCTTTATTTTTAATCAATAGATACTCAATCAATTCAAACAATTGGAAATTCTTTAGCATACATTTGATTTTCATTACTTGTTCACACAATCCCTTGGGTATGATAATTCGGGGTCCTGATTTTACCCCACTATATTACTTAGCGATTCAGTACACTTGCTGAGGTCGCGTTACGAGGCGCGCCCCAAGAGGGCACGCGCCTCGCGGCAAGCGAGACGCACCTCGCGCAGGCAAGACGCGCCCCAGGGGCGAGCACCTTGCGCAGGCGAGACGTGCCCCAGGGCGTGTGCCTCACGCAGGCGAGACGCGCCCCTCGGCAGCGCGCGTACGCCCGCAGGTACGGCCCACAGAAAAAATGAAAAATGAAAAATAAGAAATAAAAAATAATAAAAAATAAAAATAAAATAAATTGAAAAATAAAGAGTGAAAAGAGATAATTTTTTTTAGAGGAATAAAGGAGATTTTCGATAAGGATGACATCATTTTCGACACCTTTTCTTGTGGTAAGTATTATTTTCATCATCGGGTAATCCTGATCTTGGACCACCTCGGGACCCGGTGTCTACAGTTGCGTCCAATTTTGGGGAACCTAGAACTTGAGTCTCTAGGTGAGCCAAAATTCAAAAAAGAAGGAAAGAGACACGTACCTGAGGCTGTCACGTTTCCAGACTGGACGATATTATTGGCATGTTATCCTTTCTGAGGTGGTACCCCCTGGGAGGTCTTTGGCTGATCGGTGCCCCCTGAGAGGTCTTCGGTTGGCTGGTGCCCCCTGAGAGGGCTTCGGTTGGCTGGTGCCCCCTGAGAAGTCTTTGATAGGCTGCCCCCTGAGAGGTCTTTGACTGGCTGCCCCCCTGAGAGGTCTTTGGCTGGCTGCCCCCTGAGAGGTCTTTGACTGGCTGCCCCCCTGAGAGGTCTTTGGCTGGCTGCCCCCTGAGAGGTCTTTGACTGGCTGCCCCCTGCTCCCTGAGAGATCTTCGGATGGCTTCCCCCCGAGAGGTCTTCGATTAGATGCCCCCTAAGAGGTCTTTGATTAGCTGCCCCCTGGAGGCCTTCGGATAGCTGGCCCCTGAGAGGTCTTCGGTTGATCGGCCCCTGAGAGGTCTTTGGTTCGCTATCCCCTGTGAGGTCTTCGGTTGATTGCCCCCTGAGAGGTCTTCGGTTAGTTGGCTGCTCCCTGAGAAGTCTTCGGTTGATCAGCCCCTGAGAGGTCTTCAGCTCACCGCCCCCTGAGAGGTCTTCGGTTCTGTCTTTATGTAAGACTTAGAAAGCCAAATATGCAGGAAAAATAGTGAGCATGCACGTGAGATGCATATGTATGCGAAAATGCAAGATAAGAATTCATCTGAGTGGATTTGGAGGGGACAGCTGGTTTGGTCGCAATTTGCGGTAGGATCGACGCCCTCTGGAATTACTTTTGAATTTTATGCCTCTGGGGGACTATGAGGTTCTCCTCCGATACTTGTAGTCATTTTTTTTGAAGGTAGTACGTCCCTTGTCGATTTTCACACTAACTTTTCTTAGCGGGAAATGCGTCCTTTTCGGATTTTCACATAACCCTGTACCTTATTTTTTGCCTGGAATGGACCCGACCCAATCTAGCAGCTTTTATTCACTTTATTTTTTGTAGGACAGATTGCCTGTTCCCAAGTTTTCACCCTGCCCTTTGGCCTAATTTTTGCTTAGAGCACCAATTACGGTTTTCATCTCTAATGGCCTTCTTTTTTTTTGTGGTGTGGCTAAGGTTGTCGCGAAAGATCTTTCAGGTGTGATCGGCATGTACTTATGTCTTAGATCATGATTGCTTGATCTTGGTTCTTATCATGAAGATGCTACAGGATTGGCCTTACAGTTGATAGCTAGATGAGTTGACTGAAGCGCTCGAGTGGCAGAGCATCGATAGTACCAATGTGCTGATTTTATGCTGGAACCAGACAACTTTAAGTATGCAAGATGAACTGCTCTGGTTACATCAATTTATCATTGCATAAAATGCATATATTTCAATTTAATTTCATAACACATGCTCATTATTTGGCATTAACTGAAAAAATATGAGATCTCATCTAATCTCGAGATAGATCTTGAGAGCATCAAACTCCTGTTATCAATCAGCCCTCGCGGGTTTTCTTGATTGAATATTTTCTCACTTTTTTATTTTTTTATTCTTTATTTAGCCTCTGCCATGGACCCTCCTTCAGTTTGTTGGTGTTGATTGAATTTGCTTCCATCTTCGTTAGCTGGGAAAGCTGCTCCTTCGGAGAGTGGTTCTTTTTTGTATCAAAGTCCTATTCTTGTCCTTTATGCAGACTGGTTGAGGTGATGGGTTCCTTATTTGGGGCTTGGATGTGAAATCTCACACTTGGCTTTTGTCGACTTCGGTGGTGCAGTTTCTGAAGTGGCTTTCAATGGTTGGGATTGGCTGAGGGTCACAAGTTAGGCCTTAGTGGTTGGGATTGGGTTACAGGTTAGGCTCAGGTGGTTCAGGGCAAAGATTGTGGTTTTTTTAATTATTTTTTATTTATTTTTTTTGTGCGTATGTTTTTCTCTCTTTTTTTTGTTTCTCTTTTTTTGTTTATTTTATTTTATTTTATTTTTTTAATGGTAAAAAGTTGTCCTTTTAAGTTTGGCTATAAGGGTTCCGGATGGTTAAAGGTCAATCTTAATTGGTTTTGAGGTACACATTTCAAATGGTTGGGAGGAAAGGGGTCACGCTGTTTGGTTCTGATGAGTTATATTTTCCTCGTGAAGGTCTTGTGTTTTATTCGTCTAACTCATGATGTAGCTCTTGAAGTTTGATTTTATTTGGCAGCACCATATGCGTCCCAGATGTTGTGGATGCAAAGGAATGGTTTTCAAAATTCTGCTTGTCGTCATGTTGGTACGTGGAAGTAGCATGGTCTCAAGAATGTCCTTGTCAATTTTCAGCATGTCATTCTGGTCCGAGCAAAGGCTCTTTTTTTTATTGTCTCTCAAAATTATCCTCTCTTCAAGAGTTATATCAGATGCTATCAAGATTTTGTTTGGATTCCCCAAAGTTCCGAGATCAGATGGAGTTGTATTAATTGGGTTAATGTCAAAAATAAATGGATGCATCGTGAACATAGGAAATGAAATCAATAGAAACACCATACGAATAAGCAAAAATTGTCCATCATATTAAAATAACTAAACTGTCATAAGGAGTTCTTGAATTAAAAATAAATAAAGCATATAAAAAAACATAGTCTTCATGTAGCTCTTGCAAGATATGCCACTCAGGTGGACCAGACCCGGTCACACATCTGGTGGAGGGATTGCATTATAGCTTGCCCTCTTCTTCTTCTCTCTCTTCTCAGGATTCGTGATCTGTTTGGAGTCAATGAGATCCTGGATCTTGCCCCTTAAAATTTGACAATGGTCTGTTAGATGCCCAGTGTGTTGATGGTAGGCGCAGTATTGATCACTCTTATGCCCTGGCTGTCGCTAACTTAAAGCTGGTCTAGGTGGCAAAGGCTGCAAATTTTCCTCCTTCATTAGTCTCTCCAACACCCAGGATAGAGGTCGACCCAAATTGGAAAAGTACCGCTAGCCATATTCCGTTCCAGTGGTTGAAACCTCGGCTGTCTTACCATTTCTACCATTACTGCTTCTAGCCCCGCCTGACTTGTACCCCAACTGGTTTCCAAAGTTCATCCCAGGAAAGTTATTTTGGCTCGCTTTCTTCGCTAGGTAAGCCGCCTCAGCCTCTACAGCAATGTCTTTGAGCGACTCCCAATCTCTGAGTCCCTTAAAGCTGAGCAGGTCCTTCAGGTAAGGGCAAGAGTACCTGATAAATAGCCTGATCTGGTCAGCGGTGTCAGGTTTTTGCTTCATCTCTATAACCCTGTTTCTCCATCTAGTGAGGTATTCATGGAACGACTCATCATTCTTCTGTTGCAGAAGCTCGAGGTCCTTCAGGGTGACCTCCATTCTAGTACTACAGTCGTACTGCTTCATGAATTCATTAGTCAGAAGTTCCCAGTCCTCCTTGGATGTCCTATCCAGCCCATGATACCAGTCCACTGCAGGACCCGTTAGACTAAGGCAGAAATAATCCACTTTTTGCCTCTTAGTCAGCCCAGTGCCCTTCATCACCAGGGTGTATTTCTTGATGTGTGCAAACGGGTCCGACGTTTCGTCAAACTTCGGCAGCTCGGGCATCCTAAACCTTTGGGGCAGCAGCTCCTTATGCCCTAAATCTCTGTCCTCGGGGTTGATTCCCTTACCATCTGTCAACATGCAGGTGATAGCCTCAATCTGTTACCTCATTCCCCTTATGGCCTCATCTTCTACCCTAGGTGCTCTACCCCTCACGGCTTGATGGGCTGCTATCTCCTCAACCTCCTCTTCCATTATGAAATCCTCATCAGGGTTTGGGATCCTTGCTCTTCTTGGCTCAACTGGCACAGCGGCAGCTTTAGGCTCATTTATAGGTTGATGGGCAGTGACTCCAAGGAGGGGAGCCTCCCTACCAGCAGGCATTTCGGCTTGCCCCAGAGGAGGGGCTGCCGGTGGTTGTGGAGTGACAGGTGCTTGTGGAGTAGGGGGTTGAGCAATCCTTTCGGCCATAGCGCCCATCATGTCCAACATCCGCCTTTCAAAGTCCTCCAATCTCCTAGCAAGGTCTTGAGTAGTCAAACCTCCAATTGCTTCTGCCATGGAAGATGATTCACTAGCTGTAGAGAGTGACTCAGAATCCCAAACAAGCACTAGTTCCAATAACCCAAAGGGCGAGTCTATCCTCACTAGCCGACCGTCAGAACCCCTAGTCCACTTGGATGAATCTATGGTGGCTGAAGGATCAAGATTGTTAGAATGATGCATGGATGACATAGACAATGCATGATCGTGCCATGCAAATGGTCTTTGATGAGTGCGAGATCAATGGATTACCATAATACGATGGGATGCATGGAAGAAATTACACGCAGGATGATATGTACACGTGAAAAAATAATATGCGGATGAAAAGATATATACACGCATAGCATGAGAGATAATAGATTATTATTTATATACAGACATATTTATTTTATTGATATGCATGAATGACATGCGATGCACGAGCATGTTGTGCAGTATCCACAACCACATGCAAGCAGATAGATCCTTCCAACCTTATCACTCCCACACACGAGGTCGTGCGGTCTCTTTCCTAGGTGGGCTTAGTCCATGGGTCAACAGGGAACCCAATGGATGCACATAGTGCACGGTGAAAAATCGGCAGCATAGCACTCTTAATCTAAAGCACATGCGTATGGATTTTGGCCATTATGTATTTGTACACTTCAATTAAATTAAGGTGAACCTATCGGGGCATAAAAACCTTTGATAAAAGACCACTTAATTTGCTTGATTTTGTTTAATACATAACGGCCCACATCACAAGCATCGTATTATGGAACATATCACCTAGTGGAAGTTTCTATTTGCCATTACATGGGCTTTGGTCAAAGGTGATGATACTTTAGGTCATGGTCCCTGCCAATGGGTCTAACTCATCACGAACATAGCGACCGATCGGGTCTCCATTTGATATACATTTAATAGTACGAGGCTTGGGCTGGTGATTATCCTTAACACTTCCCTACAATGAGTGAAAGTAGGGTCGTGCTTTGGGAACGTACCGGGGTAAGATAAGGGACTAACTAATATAGTTCTAAGGCTCTAATGTATGCAATGCAAATTTTGAAAAGTGATAGAATTTTAAGTTTTAAAAACTCAATTATACATTTTAACCAAAATACTTTCAGAGCAAAGTCACAAATAGTCCCCAGTGGAGTCGCCACTGTGACGCACGCCAGAACCTAGCAAAGGCCCTCGTTTGAACCTTTTTTTAGGATTCAAGGGATTAGTTCACGTCTTTTGATCTTGGGTGCCATGAGACAGCTTGGATGTCTCCTTCCCAATAGAATATTGGAATGGATCATCTAGCCTCATGGCACCTTTAGGCACCTTTGAGGTATTTTGGAGTCGCCACCCAATTTACGAGAAATTGGGAAAGGTCATCTAACCTCTATGGTCTAAACCAGAGATGGTGTTCGGAACTTCACTGTTATTTATGTTTTGGTTAATTATAAATGAGTCTTTAATTTCCTAAAATTCTTTCTCTTATCTCACACGATCAATGCATTTAATTAAAAGCGCATTTCAAGCATTCAAAGGCAATAAAGGAAAGCGATAAAGAAAGAGGTAAATAAATAAAAGAAAGCAATAAACACATCGAGCACACAATTACAAGAAAAATAAGGGTGGAATACAATCCCAAATGAAAGCTAAATAATGTTGCCCCAAAATTAATTATAAAGGCCCAAAATGTATAAACATGGATTTAAATAAACAAATAAAAACAAACATAAGAAAAGCATACATAAATCGGGGCATTTGTTTGGTTTAGCAACATTGGTTCCTACGCGCTTATTTTGAAGAGGGATCGAAGAGTTAATTGATAGCTAGTTTGAAAAACTAGGATGAGTGATTCCATTTTTGGAGAAAAAGAAACTCTTCGTTTTATTGTGACGTTTTACATTCCTTGGCTAAAAGGAGGGACATTGGTCCTAATTTTATTAGTAAAAATTTCAATTTAATTATAAAAATATTTTTATGATTTTTTATCTCACACGTGCATAAATAAAACATTTACTTGCAAACAAACACAACACAAGGAGAGGGAATAGATAGGAAAGGTCTCACCAAACAACGCGATCTCCTACACGTGGTGACCCATCCGTGTGGTCACGGGGATGCTCACATAAAGATATTCACATTTAAATCCCACACAAAAAAATAATATCAAAAATATTAGTAACAATTCTAAAAATTGATCAAATAAAGATAAAATAAACATATGACATGTTAATCTAATATACAAATGATTTACATGCAATAAAAATAAAAAACAAGTTATGCCAAAAATAAGAATAATGACAAAATCATGACAACAACAAAATTATAGTGACAATAACAATAAATAATCATGGCATAATAGCAACAATAAAATAATAATAATAATAATAATAATAATAATAATAATAATAATAATAATAATAATAATCATAATGATGATGATGATGATAATAATAATGGTACTGATATAAGACAAATAAGCAGAAGATAATGATGAATAAATAATATAATGAGAACCATGATAACGACTGCACAAACAAAGAAATAATAGTAATAACATGATGATGAGAATCATAACAATAAATAGCAATGGTAATAACACATATAATGAAAATAATAAGGGCAAAATGAGAACAATGCTAATAATAACAATAGAAATGAAAACGTGGACAGTGATGGAAGTTGGTAAAAATGCCAATAAAGAAAAGCCAACAACCAATAAGAAGTTTAGAACAGTGACACTAAAATACGGTAATAATAACGAAAAAATATTAATATTAATGACAGTAGATAATATACAAAAATAAATGAGAACGGATCCAAAGTGTTTACCCTCAGAATTTATAGATCGGAAAATATAATATCTTGATCCGTTTTCCTTGTCGAATTTAAATACAAAAATATTTGAGAAAAAAAGTTCAAGTTTTAAATAAATAAAACTCAAGAAACTATTTTTTTTTTAGGGATAATACCAAACAAAGGAAATTGATTTTCCTTGCTTGAAATAAATCTCTGAATGGGAAATATTTTAAAGAAGAAAGAAGAAGAAAAATAAGAAGCTAGACTTAAGAAAAAACTGAATATATTTTTTTGGGTTTTTTGGAAAATCTTCGGCTGCTCCAAGCTTGAGAGAAAACTCAAGGTTTTTTTTTTCGTGAGAAAATTGCAGCTCTCCTTGAAAATGAAGACCAAGCCCCCATTTCAATTTTCTGTCTTACCCAAAAATGGGATTGGACAAAAGGTACTTTTATTTTTAGTTTATCAAAATTGCAAAAAAATGTAAAAGACATAGAAAAAATCAGATTGAAAAAAATCAGAAAATGCAGAGAAGAAAACGACCGCAGCTAAAAATGGCCGCATGTGGAGGCAGGCGAGGCGCACCCCAAGAGGGCGCGCGCCTCGCGGCAGGCGAGACATGCCCCAGGGAGCGCGCGGCCCGCGAAAAAAATAAAAAATAAAAAAAAAATAAAATAAAAAATAAATAGTGAAAAGAAATATTTTTTTTTAGAGGAACAAATGAGATTTTCGACAAGAATGACATCATTTTCGACACCTTTACTTGTGACAAGTATTATTTTTATCATCGGGTAATCCTGATCTTGGACCGCCTCGGGACCCGGTGTCTACAGCAACCATCCAAAGACCTCTTAGGAGAAGATCAATCGAAGACCTCTCAGGGGGAAACCATCCGAAGACTTCTCAGGGGGCGATCAACTGAAGACCTCTCAGGAGGCAACCATTCGAAAACCTCTCAGGGGGCGATCAATCGAAGACCTCTCAGGGGGCAACCATCCGAAGACCTCTCAGGGGGTGATCAACCGAAGACCTCTCAGGGGGCTACCAATCGAAGACCTCTCAGGGGGCAGCCCATCAACCAAAGGGCTCACAGATGGCACCACTTCAAATCTCAGAAGGGTTTGCACGATGACGGCACTACCACTCCACGGTTAGCACGATCACGGCACTATCGCTACACAACTCAAAAGGGTTAGCACGATGGCGGCACTACCATTCTACGGAAAGTTAGCATGACCACGACACTACCACTTCAGAAGGGTTAGCACGATGACGACACTACCACTCTACGGAGGGTTAGCACGATCACGACACTACTGCTTCAACACAGGAGAACATGCCGACAACATGATGACGACCACCACAACAGCATCACCCAGTTCGGAAAGATAGCTGCCTCAGGTATGTGTCTCTTTCCTTCTTTTCTTTGAATTTAGGCTCACCTAGACACTAGTGTACTAGCTTCCCCTAAACTGGGGGCAATTGTAGACACCGGGTTCTGAGTCAGCCTAGTTCAAAGTTATCCAATGATGATAAATTGCCTATTACGGGCGAAAAGGTTGAAAGTAATGATTTTCTTGTCAAATTTGCATTTTAGAATAAAAAATAATAAAAAATTTTTAAAAATTAATTTTGAAAAATGGAGTGTAAAAATTTTAGTGTTTTCTAGTTAAATTTAAAAATAAAATAAAAAATAATATTTTTTGGCCGCGTGCTGCGGCAGCCCGCAGGTAAGCAGAGCCTGCGCGCGGGGCGCACTACGGGGCGCTAACGCGCGGTGCCCACACGCTCAACCGATGCCCGTCGCGCGCACCGACAGGAGTCGGTCGCCCTTGATCCGCCGAAAACGCCCTTTTTCCATTTTTTCCTTTTTTTCTTCAATATTTTGACTTTTTTCACCCTTATTTCGGGATTTTGAATGTTTTCTTCCTTTTTTACATCCTAATTAAGGAAATTTCATTAAAAATCTTATTTTCTTCCCTAATTAATTATTTTTTCCATTTTTACTCATTTAAATAGAAAATTTGGGAAAACAATTAGGGGAGAGTTCATTTTTCATCAAAAATTTCATTTTCTTCTTCTTTTCTTATTTAAGAATTCTCTCTACAATTTTCTTAACTTTTTTCTCTCCAAATAAAATTTTTGCGTTAAAAAATCCAATTTTTAACCAAGAATTTTTCTTGAGATAAATAAAATCATTGTTTGTTCTTGAGATTTGGATTTTTTATCAATAATAATTTTTGAGACAAAGAAATAAATTTTTTTGTTCTTGAAAATTAAATTTCTTTTCTTCTTTTTAACAATTTTTTTCAATAATAATTTTTGAGACAAAGAAATCATTTCTTTGTTCTTGAGAATTAATTTCTTTTCTTCTATTTTTTTTAATCAATTTTCTTTTGGATTAAAATTCCAATTTTTGTTATTCTTATTTCTATTTTGTGAATCGAATCAAGGAAGTCAATCATATTTGTTATCCATCAAATCCAAAATCTAAGAGTAAACATTATAGGCTCAATCTTTTATTTTTATTTTTCTTTTATTTATTTTGTTCATATTTGATTAGTAACAATGTAGATTTTTATATTTATTGTTATTTTTTTTATTTATTTTATGTGATTTTGTATATAGATTTAACATTTTTAATATTATTTTTACTTTACTTTATTTAATTGTTTATTATTATTATTATTATTATTATTATTATTATTATTATTATTATTATTATTATTATTTGTGTTAATTTATTAACATGTTAATAATCTATTTATTTTAATATGTCATTTAATTAATTTGTCATCAACAATGCATATTTTATTTATTCTAATCTACCATTTATTGTTTTATGTATTTTCTTGATTTGATTACTAACATTAATTTATTTTGTGTTTTTTTGCTTTAATCCTTATTTTTCCTTATTTGAGCATCCATGCAAACGAAGGATGAGATCCGGAGATTAATTGTTTTTATTGTATTTGTCAATTTTCCTTTATTTGTTATTTTAATTTATTTGCCATGTAATTATTAATAAAATCATTTATTTTATGCATGTTTAATTAAAAATCACACAAAAATATTTTTATAAATATATTGGATTTTTCTAATAAAATGGGACCAATATCCTAATTTTTTCATCTAAATAAATTGTCACTTTGAAATTATTTTTTTTAATTATGCACGCGAGGACCAATGCCCTCACTCTTAATAAATACCCCGTTTTATACATGATTTACATTTATTTTATATTGGGGGTTGTATTCCACCCCTAGTTTTGTTGTAGCTTATTTTATTTCCTTTCTACTTTATTTTAATCTTGCTTTTTATCGCTTTTATATATGTGATTGATATGCGCTCTATTAAATTGCATTTAAAATGTATGAAAAAAAGGGATGAAATCTTAAAATTCAAAACTCAACTGTAATTTAACAAAGGTATGAATAAATGAGAAGTTCAGAACCATCTCTGGTCTTTGGGCTCAACGAGACGAGAGGGCCATCTCAATATTCTATTGGGATAGGGCCTCCAAGACACCTCTTGTGTCCCGTAAAAAGGCTCAATTTGCACAGTGCTAAGCGCCACGAGACGAGAGGGCCATCCTAATGTTCTATTAGGGTGGGGCCTCCAAGACGCCTCTGGTTTGCCCAAGCGCGAGGCCGAGAGGGCCATCCTAATGTTAGGGTGAGGCCTCCAAGACACCTCCGGCTTGCCTATAATGGACATAGCTGCGCTGTTTTAGGCTCACCGAGGCCAAACGAACTTTCCCAATATTCTATTAGGTGGCGACTCCATGAAACCTCCTTGTTGCCCGAAATAGATTCCCTTACAATTTCACTTGTAAGTTTCCATGAACCTCATCCCGAAAGCCCTAACAGCGGGTCTTTGGGGCACCCCGGGATTCGGCGCGCATCACAATGGTCATGTCTACTTGATTTCTCATAAGTCAGAAGCATTGAGTTGCTTCAAAACTTTTATAAACTTAGTTGAGAATCAATTAGATAAAAAGATCAAAACTTTAAGAACTGACCGAATTCGGGAATATCTTTCAAATGAATTTAAAGCTTTATGTGATGAAAAAGGGATTGAATATTAGTTGTCCATTCCCAGAACTCCACAACAAAATGGTATTGCGGAAAGGAGAAATACGACTCTCCTTGATATGGTTAGATCTATGATGGCAGAGGTAAATTTGCCTATCTCCTATTGGGCAGATGCTTTATTGACTGCCATATATGTTCTAAACCGTATGCCCTCAAAATCTATTACATCTACACCTTATAAGTTATGGACTGGTCGGCAGCCTGACCTAAGCCATCTACGACCTTAGGGTTGTGCTGCTTATGTCCATGATACCTCTAGCAAGTTTGGTAAATTGGGACCAAGAGGTAAAAAGAGTATTTTTGTGAGATATTCTGAAGACCAAGAGGTAAAAAGAGTATCTTTGTGAGATATTCTGAAGTATTAAAAGGATACGTATTCATGGGTGAGCTAGAGAATGGTTCTGTGACTGAATTTAAATCACGAGACGTCATATTCTTGGAAAATGAGTTTCCAAAGTTGGGCGAAGTGAATCAAGATTTCACCTTCTATGAAACTTAAGAAGATGAACCATCAAAATCACTCCATCCGAGTGGGAGGGAATTAAAGGAAGAAGGTTAAGATCTTCCTTCTCTACATGATCCAGATATTCGAGACCCTAATTTGAGTGGGAACATTCCTGGCCCCAGTGGGAGTATGAAGTATGGCCCCAGTGGGAGTATTCCGAATTACGATGAATATATGAGACATGTTTATCAACATTCGAAATTGCGTAAATCTAAAAGGATAAGTGTTCCTCGCCGACGATTTGAGATCGAAGGCTTGTACGCAGCCCTTTTGATTACCCCACAAGATGAGGAAGAGCCTAAAAATATCAAAGAGGCCTTTTCAAGCCCAGCTAAAGAAAAATGGATCAATGCAATGGAAGAAGAAATGGCTTCTATGATATCAAACCGTGTTTGGGAACTGGTTGATCTACCCAAAGGATGCAAACCAATTGGGAATAAATGGATTCTCAAGGTAAAGCGAAAAGCTAATGGCAGTATCGAAAGATATAAAGCTTGGCTAGTTGCTAAGGGGTTTACACAGTAGGAAGGGATTGACTATGAGGAGACTTTCTCCCCTGTTATGAGATTTACATCTATAAGGTTAATTCTTACCATAGTGGCGAGTTTAGGCCTAAAGCTACATCAAATGGATGTAAAGACTTCTTTTCTCAATGGAGAACTGAATGAAGAAATCTACATGGAACAACCTGTAGGTTTCATCAAAAAAGGCAGCAAATATAAGGTTTGCCGATTGAAAAGATCAATCTATGGCCTTAAATAGTCTTCGCAACAATGGTATTTGAGATTTCATGATATAATCATGTCGAATGTGTTCAAAATGATTGATGAAGACCATTGCATATATAATAAAAGCTCTGAAAATAATTTTATCATTTTAACATTGTATGTAGACGACATACTAGTAGCTGAAAATGACAAAGAGTATGTAAATCAAATTAAAGATTGGTTATTGTCCAACTTTGAAATGAAGGATATGGGTAATGCAGACTACATTCTTGGAATTAAGATTTCAAGAGATCATTTGAGAAGGTTGTTGTCCCTTTCACAAGAGACGTATATCAATAAAGTCCTTGAACGATTCAATATGCAGCACTACAAACCCATAGATTGCTCCATTGCCAAGAATCAGTTTCTTAGCAAAGACATGTGTCCTAAGATGCCAGACGAAGTGGAACGTATTAGCAATTTTCCTTATGCTAGTGCCATGGGTAGTCATATGTATGTATTATGGTGTACGAGACCTGATATTTGCTATGCAGTGGGCATGGCAAGTAGATATCAATCTAACCCGGGCAAAGCACATTGGAAAGCAGTTAAGAGGATACTTAGATACCTCAAAGGTACAGCTGATTATTTTCTCTATTATCAAGGCAAGGATCTGCAATTGAGAGGATATACTGATGCTGATTGGGCTGGAGATGTGGATGAGAGGAAATCCACTTCAGGTTTCATATTCTTGCTTAGCAAGGGTGCTATCTCATAGAGTAGCAAGAAATAAACCTGTGTAGCCTTATCAATAATGGAAGCTGAATTTGTAGCTTCTGCAGCTGCGGTACAAGAGGCAGTTTGGCTAAAACGGTTAATAGACCATTTAAGAGTAACTACCTCAGAGGAACGAGTGACAGTCTATAGTGACAGTCAATCGTCGATAGCTTACACAAAAGATCCAAAATTTCATAGTAGGACTTAGCATATCGACATTAAGTATCATTATATAAGAGATGTAGTTGCACGAGGAGATGTGAACTTACAATACATATCTACGCATGATATGATTGCAGACCCGTTGACTAAACCTGTAACTAAAGATGTGTTTGAGAGACACATTACATTTCAGGGCTTGCATAGAATTTGATGTGTACTAACTTTATTTTTGTAATCCCTTAACATTAATATTTATGAATAATAATAAAGTTCATTGTTGGCAATACATGAGTGTAAATGTTTAATGTGTGAATACTTACTGTTATTTGTTTGAGTTAGAGCATGTCGGACAGAGAAGTAGCCCACTTACAAGGGTGTTTACCTTAGTTTTGTCAATGAGTTGGCAAAGACCAAGATGAGGCAAGTTTTGAACAAATGAGTATGCTCGAGAGCCTGTTCAAAATAAAAGTGCCGTCTTGCAGAAATTACAGGATATGTCTTGTTAAGGCGTGAGATAAAGTCATACATGAGGTTGTATGCTTTGGATTGAGATCCAAATAAGGATCATATAGTATCCGGTGGTTAGTTATATGTAACTACCATGTTCTGTCTTAAAAGCCAGAAGTAGTTCTTAAGTAAGTGAACTAAAGTTGGGTGCTTCAGTGTATCGTAACCTTATGCTTCTATATGGTGTTTTTTTTACACACATTATTTAAAATATGAGACATGCACTCCTTTAAGGGAAGGAAAGAACACCATAACACATGTTTTATACTATGTGTGCTTAAGTGACCAAAGGGATGGGAATTTAATAATATTGATCTCAACTTTCCCTATTGTGAGACCCTATTTATATTTCGACCCTTAGAACCCTTAACTTATCCCTGAAGTATGGTTCAATATGGCTAGTTTGGTTAGTTTCCAAGAGGCCTGGAGAAAAATTTAGGCCTGGCGGATCCACTTAGAAAAGCGTGTTGAATCATGATAAATGGCATATAGTAAGACGGAAGATAACCTTTTGATCACATTCATAAGAATTCATGGTTCACCGATATGTCTATTATAGTTTCTATAAGTAGAAACATAATAGTGAACACGAATGATGTTTTATGAGATCATGAGTTAAAACAGTGATTGTGAGAAGGTCGTCTAGGGTTAAGCATACGTGAAATAAAAGGATTGCCTTTTTCGAGAAGCTATATATCCCTAACAGGTGTATAGCTATAGTGCTCTCGAGGTATGCTGGTCACACAATCTATTAGCCTGTATAACTGAAGATTATAAATGGAATGTGTTCTGTCATGTGCGAGTGGGAGATGATAGAGTTGGGATATGCCCATGACTCTATAATGGATTGAGTTCTAATCCAGATTAAATTGAGTTATTTAATCTGATAAAGTTTACCAAATTCTCTCTCAGGAAGGATTCTGAGTTAGACTAGGGATAAGTCTCTAGCCTTTAGGATCTCTATAAATAGAGGTGAGATCCTCATTATTTTGTAACGAGAAAACGTATACGCCGTAAGGCTGCTCGTTCCCACTCACGATTTATTGTGTTAATCTTACAGGGGCTCTTAGATTGTGATCTAGTTGCTCTTATCCCGAGTGGGTAATAGCCAAATCGGAGATCAAATAAAAGGATATCCTTGTATCGCTTCCGCAACGAGATTTCCGCGCTACAACAAGTAAGTGTCTATTAATTTCTTCTTTTATTTTTCTATCACTAAACTTTAACAATAACCTATTAGGTATATCTATCAATTTTATAAATGCAAATTCACATTATTTTTAAAAAATTAGAATGCATGATACTCAATTGTGCTGATAAGCAACTATAAGTGTTCCTGATTTAATATGTTCACTGTTGACCTAATATGATAAAAAGTTTACTTTGACCAAGGTAATGGATACCGTTATATTCTGTTGGCCCCATTTGGGTCATTATTTTGGCCCCGTTTAGATCATTATTTCAGCCCCGTTTTGATCTTTTGTCACATAAATATAATTAATTAAAATGAATTGTACCTACGGGTACCCCTGTTCAGTACCTTCGAGTACCTACTGTTCTGTACTTTGGTTATCCATTACCATAGGGATAAGCAAGAAATTTAATGACTGGTTCATGCAAATTAAATGTTATGAAAATATGCTCTTGAAGGATAAGTTAGATTATTTCGCTTATATTGTAAATGTACTTGTGAAAAATATGTTGACGTGCTTTACTTGCTTTGTATATTATTAAAGCTTAAGATATTGATTTAATATTATCTGAAGGTTCTAGTAATGTACTGTACTATCTGAGGATATGATAATATGTTCAAATGCATTATAGTTACTTGCATGTCATTAATTTTTGCATGCTTTAATGACTATCATAAGTTGTTATCTATACCCTATATGTTTTCCCACTAAGCTTTATGCTTATCATGGGTTTTAATCTATGTAGGTACAAATTTGGGGTTGTCTTCAAGGATCGTCCACAAAAAGGCTAGGCCAACATAAGGATAGGATAATGTCTTTATTATAGAATCATATGTGTTTGTGTTATATGAGGATAATTATGTTTGTAAATAATGGTTAATGTAATGTTGTACATATGCAATAATGAAAAGAAAAGAAAATTTATTACTTTGATTTCTCTAAGTTTCGTATATTATATTGCAGCACTCTATTATCCTCCTAGGAGTAGATGGGGTGTTACATTTTTTGGTATCAGAGCATAGGTTGAGCTGGATCTGGCCAACTGGAGTTTAAAAATGAGTTCGTATAGTACTTGTGTTGGCCAACACAGACATCCTTGTTCTTTGTATAGATAATAAAGCTAAAAGTTTCTTAAAAGTTATAGATGTGCAGTTAAAGAATGTTAATTTGATAGATTATAACTTATCCAGTACAATTTTTTGAATATTTGGGTAACTTAAAGTGTTAGCACAGGATGTGTCAGTAACAGAATCTTCATGGATGTTATACGAATTTTGAATAAATGTATATTTTTTAAGAAAAATATCAAACATAAACATAGACGGTTTTGAATTAAATAAGAGGAAAGTGAATATATGTGATCGATTCATATAATTTCTATGCATAATAGTGTATATGATTGGAAGAATATAGGTCTAAATTTTATGATTATGACATATGCATGACAAGTATAATATAGTGATCATTCGAAGAAGGTGTAACATAATGATGTATTGTGTCTGGAAAATACTGCTCATGTCCAATATGGCGTAATGGTTAATATAAGGCCTACTTTAGTCTGTATAATGGATAGATAATCATACTTATCGATATTTGTAATTGTTTTGTGGCATTATTTGGTATCTTCTATTTGAAACTTCAGTGTCTTTTATTCAAATAGATGATTTGGAAACTTATTGTCTCTTTTGTAATGCCTCACAAGGTACCTTCTATATATGTAATATAATGATATTTTGATTTCTGCTATTTGCACCATGTTCTGTTATAAATGATTCCGGCTCTGTATAAAGTCTGTCATTAATTTGTTTTACTTTGGTCTATTAATTATGTTTACCGATTAGATACTTAATTATAATGCTTGATACAGACTTTGATTTGTTCAGACTCACTATGTGTTTTTGATGAGTATGAATAAGATGTATACATGGATGTGAGCAAAATTTGTTATATGGTTCTATGTTCTGTTACAAATATTGATATGGCAATGTTAATTGATTTTGGGCGCTAAAAATTTGTTTGACAGAATAATGCTAGCAGTCTGATTGAGTCATGAAATATCAATGATTAGTCCTTAAGAAGGATTATGAGAGTTGGTGCATTTTGTACATATGAATTTGACCTGTTTTGTGAAATATAGAATTGGTATTTAACATGATCAAATTATTTTGTTATAGGTTCAAATCTGATTCTGAGAATGAATTGTATTACGAACTATTAAAGAATTAGTTAAATATTAAGCAAGTTATATCACATGCTCCAGAAAAGATAGTCAAAAATAATAAGGTATACTAATAGTCCGAACGATAATAAATTGTTCTGAAGGGATATAGTATGTATAAGTTCAGATTGAGATGTAAATTGATACATGAATATAAGGTGTTTGAAAATATAAGTTATATGATTTCATAGAATTAAGACATGGAAATGGTTGTTAAAGAAATACATTATTTTGGACCTATGACATTGGCGAATTTCGAGGACGAAATTCTTTAAGGGGGAGAGAATTGCAATGACCCAAAATACCCCCTAGTTGTATTTGGACATGTTTCGAAAGAATTAAGGTGCTAAATGTGCATGTTTGGTAGAGAATGTGTTAAAAAGGACGTAATTGGTATTAATGCAAAAACTTTGGTAAGTGCAATAATTAGGAATTTGTTAATTATGACTTGTTTGTATTAAATGGATAATCTTATGGGTCAATGTTTAAGATCAAGTTAATTGTAAGACCAATGTGAGAAAAAGAACGAAAGAGAGGATTGATATGCAAATTTCAAAGCTAGCCAATGGAAATTTAACACTTTGCAATTAGGATATGTGAAGGGAATTGAGTTTAAAAGGAAAAGCTAAGGTCAGTTTGAGGAGAGGACTCCCGAAAATTCCAACTCTTCCTCTTCTTCCTTCTGTTCTTGCTCTCTCTTTCATCTTCTACGGGGTTGCTCATGGAGATTTGAAAGGGAAAAGTGAGTTTATGTGTGACTGGTTTGCTAATTGGTAAGGTTTTCTTCTTCCTCATTTGCTTCCTCTCTTTTCATATAATTTTGGGAATCTTCCTCTTCTTTTCCTATAATTTGAATGATTTGTGGTTGGTGTGTTTTACGTGCATTTAATTGATAAAATGTTAATTTGATGTGTATATGGATATCTTATGTGAAATTGAGTCGACTTGTGTTGATGATTGTTGTGGAATTGATTGAATTTGGAAGGTTGAATTTTAAGGGGAAACTCTGCCCAAATCCCGTTTGACCTTTAGGGATTATTTTGGACATAGGTTGAGTTATACAACTCTAATTTGCATGATTTTAGTTGGGTTAGAAATATAAGACATATATCTACAGTTTTGATAGAAATACCTGTGAGCTAATTCTGGCTAAATGTGACTCAAGGATTCTGCCGCCCAAATAGGAGCAGTCCGGATTGTTTAGGCCATATATAGAGTCATAGTGATGATCTAAATGACCTGAAAGTAGTGCCATTAGAAATTTAACATCTTGGGGAACATTTATTAAGAGACCACTTTGGCTGAAAATGCTATTTTCTATCTCATTTTTAAAGGAAAAGGAGAGTGTCAGAATCTGCCCTAATGTAGGTCCTATCCCGAGTCATGGCGATTGGGCTCCGTCATGAGTCGTGACAATTGTCATGACTCGTGACAGTAAGCCTTTGTCATGAGTCGTAACATGGAGCATGACTCGTGACAACCCCCTTTTATTTCCTTTGTTTTCTTTTGATTTGGCTGTCCCAAATATACAATTCTCAAGTTAAGTTTTGGCCATTATAACTTTAATAAATTATAATATAATAAATTGAAATCCTTCAAACATGGGAATGAAATGGATTCATAATTAATTGTGTTAGAATATATTATAAAATTAGTTATAATATATATATATCTGTAGTGCCAATTGCAACTTTTATGCCATTTGTAATTCTAATGTGCTTAAATATATTTCTATGCATGATTAAGATAAAATGGAAACTTATTAGATATATATATATATATATATATATATATATATATATATAATAGATATTGTGATCTAATATGAAATGAACGTGAAGTGAATGTTGTGATTTAATAAAATAGTATAATTTTGACATTATGCATTATTATTGTATGAGTTTACATGGCCCGTTATCTGATCTATTAGCCAATCCATATATGATCTATTAGCTGATCCATATCTGATCTGTTACCTGATCTGTATCTGATCTGTATCTGAACTGTTACCTGATCTATAGCTGATTTATATCTGATATGTTATCTGATTATATGTATTATGTCTTTACACAGTATATTAGAATATGTAGAACTACGTGGTTCTAATTCCCAAATCTTGGGATAAGTAGGAACCTTGGAATATTATTTCAAGTCCAAACCAAATCACAGAAAGTTAAAATGTGCATATTGACACGATATGAAAATGACAATAATTGTACTGTTCCGTATAACTATATATACTCTTTTGAACTGGAAATTATATTCTTGATTTAATATGTTTACTGTTGACCTAATATGATTAAAAGTTTGCTTTGACTAATGGATACCGTTCTGTTGGCCCTATTTAGGTCATTATTTTGGCCCCATTTTGGTCTTCTGTCGACCTCGTTTGGGTCACATTCTGTCACATAAATATAATTAATTAAAATGAATTGTACCTACGGGTACCCCTGTTCAATACCTTTGAGTACCTACTGTTCTATACTTTGGTTATCCATTACCATAGGGATAAGCAAGAAATTTAATGACTGGTTCATGCAAGTTAAATGTTATGAAAATATGCTCTTGAAGGATAAGTTAAACTGTTCCGCTTATATTGTAAATGTACTCATGAAAAACTTGTTCATGTGCTTTACTTGCTTTGTATATTATTAAAGCTTAAGATATTGATTTAATATTATCTGAAGGTTCTAGTAATGTACTGTACTATCTGAAGGATATGATAATATGTTCAGATGCATTATAGTTACTTGCATATATCATTTGTGTTTGCGTGCTTTAATGACTGTCATGAGTTATTATCTATACCCTATATGTTTTCCCACTAAGCTCTATGCTTATCATGGGTTTTAATCTATGTAGGTACAAATTTGGGGTTGTCTTGAAGGATCGTCTGCAAAAAGGCTAGGCCAACACAAGGATAGGATAATGTCTTTATTATAGAATCATATGTGTTTGTGTTATATGAGGATAATTATGTATGTAAATAACGATTAATGTAATGTTGTACATATGCAGTAATGAAAAGAAAAGAAATTTTATTACTTTAATTTCTATAAATTTCTTATATTGTAATGTAGCACTCTATTATCCTCCCAGGGGTAGATGAGGTGTTACATTAAGTTACTGATTTACAAATAAGATAAAGAACCCTAAGTCGTTCCTTCACCCATTTGCCACTACCTACCATTGGAATCCACCCCTTCTCTCTGTCCTTCTTTCTCAATAAACTTGTTGAAAGATCGATAAATTAGAAGATCTCTCCATCCTTCTTCTTTGACAGAACTGTTGAATAGGTATCTCTCTTTTGTTTTTCTTTTTTTTTTTTTTTATTCTTTTGAAATTCTGGGTTCTTCTCTTTTTATTCTTTTGAATAAACTCTTTTTTATGCTATTAGAGTAATTTATATTTTCTGTAGAGCAATGGGTTGTTAATTCCATAAGAATTTAATTTAGTTAATTTGTGGGTTATTCCGCTAAATGTATATATCTCTCTCATTGACATGCTTATTTTCTTTGTATTGTTGTTGATGGTTTTTTTCTTATTGTTAGAGATTGAAATTTTGATGGTTGTATATTTTTACTTGAATGCCTATGATAATATTGGATACCCAATTTTTGCAGCTTTTTTAATTTTTTTTTTTACCTAAGTCCAAAATGGGTTAATTTCGAATTAAATGGGTTGTTCGGGTCGGGCTTCGAATTTTTTTGGTTTTTTGATTTAGGCCCTAAATTTTAGTTAGGGTCAGCTTGGATTAGGGATATGGTAGAATGTTTGATCTCGGGTTGTTCGGGTCGGGTTTGATGTGAACCCGCCCGATGCTCACCCTAAACGCATCATATCAAAACTTTTCTTTTTTAATTTCCTCTCTGCAGTTTCCTTCTTCCTCTTCGTGTTTCTTCCTCCATTTCTTTGTTAGGTGACCAGCTAATCACACTTCACTAAGTCGAAGAGTAATTTCTTTAAAAGAACCAATTCTTGATTTTAAAGTTAATCTATAAGAGTTTGATGAGAGCATGTTGCTATGTTTCACAACCGATTCGCTTGGGCTTGCACTCACATAAGTTCTTCTTCAAATTACATTTAGGGATAGAAATTTTCTTTGGTGCTCATTAATTTGAGAGAGATTGATTTGTTTATGAATTTGTACTAGTTAAGACTATAACACCCCTTCCTCGTACGCAGTAAATCACACCAAGAAATGGTCGATTAACCCCGACAAGAGAAAGGTACAATCAAGCTATTAACATATATCAGTTATTAAACATATCATAAGATGAATTTTAAAATTTCTTTTTCATTTTGCATCACCATTTACATACATAACAAGGTACTTAATTATCTTTACATGCCAAAAGTTATCTTACACACATGTTTTTCATACTACATATTTAAGTTACATTATTACATTAAAATACAAAACCTACACAAAATGATTTCTTCTATCATGTTGGTCTTTAAAGTAACGGGATGTCCTCGGAGTCACATCTATCATCGATACTTGCATGGACAGAACACCTGTGCTAAGCACAATAGTTTAGTGGGGAACAAATATGAAATGAACGACCACTGTGCATACAAAAACATTTGAGGCATACATATAGCAATGCTGAACATAAATGCCATAATCATATACATAATTACTTAATTTAAAGTAAACATTTATCATAATATGCATTTAAAGTTCACACACATAGATATATTCATTTAAAGCCATATTTTTGGTTGCTCTTTTAGCACATGTCATTTCAAATTATTGCCTGCAATTCCAAAGGAAGTGGATAACGGGAGTACATAACAGAACAAAGGGTACCCAAGGGTACATCACATTTAACATATTACATATCAATTACAGATGGTGACCCAAACGGGATCTCATATAATGACCCAAATGAGGCCTAAATTATGACCCAAACGGTACCGACAAAACATAACAGAGGGCTGCAGTATCAAAGGTCCCTATAAGCATGCCTATCTATCCACGTCCCGGTCATAGCAGGCTAATTATTAATTTGGCATAATTTTATTCTCATTGAAGTACAAGTAATATTTACTGAGCATATAATCCTTATTTCAAAGCAAATATTAACAATTGATATGTTGTTACATATATAACATTAATACCATGCTTATTTATAACATAAATTTATGCATATAGAATTCATTTCATTATTACACATTTTATAATTTAATAATTTATATATAGAATTACTATTTCCAAGTCATTATATAAGTGTTTAGTAAGTTCCAGAAGACCCATGTCAAAAATCAATTCAAAATGGAATGGAAAATATAAGTTCATTAAAGTGGGACAATAGGTTACACGGCGGGCAGGAATTCCTGCCATCCATGTAAACCAAAAGGCATGAATGCAATTACATGGTGGGAAAGTCATTTTACCTGGCGGGCAGGAATTCCTGCCATCCATGTAAGCCAATGGACCTAAAAAGATTCCATCCAAAATGCATTTATACAGTGGGCAGGAAATTTTACATGGGAGGCATGAATGGGAATGAATATATTGCTGTGACTGGCCTTGAGGTGGATGAAGAAGGGATGTCCGTGAGGGCGATAGATTGTTGGTCCTCCAGTGAGACTGGCGAAGAAGACGAAGATGAAGAGACGAAAGAAAAGTTTGTGGATCTACATGAGTCAGATGGCGAAGGGAAAGAAGTAAGGGCTGTGATAAGAAGTGGTAGAGTGGTTCCAGAAGTAGAGAAGTCGCAGGAACTAATGCAAGTATCAGCAAAAAGGGAGCCGAAAGAGAATTAAATAGTAAAGCAGTTGAAAAAGACCACAGCTCAGATATCCACATGGGACCTTTTAAGACAGTCCCCTTCACACAGACAAAGGTTGGTTGAGGCTTTGAGTGAGTCTACCGTGGCCACCACAATTTCTCCATCCGAATTGCTGGATCTTGTCAAAGGGGGATTAGGAGAGAGATTGGTGTATTCTGATGCTGACCTACCAGTTTAGGGCCGCAATCACAACCGACCGCTGTACATCAGGGCATAAATTAATGGTAAGCACACTGCTTGTGTCATGGTTGATGATGGCTCATCCATAAATGTCTGCCCTTTGGTGGCACTTCAGGCTTTTAGGCTAGATGAAAGCAAATTTGGTAAGTCTGATTTGACCATCACAGCCTATGATAATTCTAGAAGATAAGCCTCAAGAACATTTAGAGCTCTGGTTAAGACTGGACCTATTGAGACAGAAGCAGAATTTATGATTTTGCTTATCCCAGCCAATTTCTCAGCTTTACTTAGAAGGCCGTGGTTCCATAAGTTAGGAGGACTGCCATCAACCCTACATCAAATGATAAAGATACCACATGAAGGGGAGGTGGTGACTATTAGGGCGGCAAGAGAAAACCAAGTGTCTGCCTTGGGGATTTCTAACTAGCCATTTAGTGGCTTTCACGTGTCTGTGATAGGAAAAGAGCAAGGTTCAGCGGATAGCCCTCGGGTGGTAAATATGATGAAGAAGATGCACTTCCTTCCAGGAGCTGGTTTGGGTAAAAACTCACAAGGGCTGCAGTCTGCTATCACTACTCAAGGCCAGAAAGATCGAAAGGGTTTGGGATATAAAGGTGAACGTGGCGAGAAGAAGAAGTCAGAAAAGATCCCCCATATTTTAGAAAGTTTTGTTCCCGTGTCCTCAGTATGTGCTTACACTGGAGAAGAAAAGTCTCAGTGGGTGAATGGAAAGATTGTTCCGGGGTTTGAAATCTTAAATGATGTCTTCGACTGGGATGTTGGGGTAATCAAATCTACAGAGGACTTCTGGGATGAGGAGATTATGACACAGTGCAGTATTTAGGATAGAGATGGGCCCGAGGAGATTGTCACTGAGAAGCTGTTAGCCACCAGGTTGAAGGGGAAAGAGAAGATAGCAAAGCCAGATTTAAAGATTGAAGATCTAAGGATTTCACCAGAGGTAGTTGAAAAGCTTTCGCCAAGCCAAGAGGCCAAAGCACAGTCTGCTGCAGTATCAGCATCGACAGAAGATGAAGACAATAGTCATCTAGATAATCTTTTTATGCCAAAACTGTTTAATGATGACAATGTTAATGTTTCTGATTATATTAATGAGATGAACAACTTTGCTTATTTGTGTGATGTTTCTGATGATTTCATTTCTCATGATCATAAACATGATGCATTCATTTTTGATATTAATTCAACTAGCACAACTACATTTAATCTCGAAACTTTGGAAAACCCAAAGGAAATTTTGATAGCATCAGACATAACTCCTGAGGAGAGAATAAAATTTGAGAGAATTTTAAGAAAATATGAAAAAGTCTTTGCCTGGACTTATGAGGACATGCTGGGAATCGATCGAGAGGTCGCCGAACATGCTATTCCAATTTACCCAGAGTCTAAACTTGTCAAGCAGAAACTCAGAAGACTTAGGCCAGAATGGGCACAAAAGGTGAAAGAAGAGATTCATAAGCAGATTGAGGCTAAGTTTCTACTGGAAGTTAAATACCCGACCTGGTTAGCTAATGTAGTTCCTGTAGCTAAGAAGGATGGAAAGGTACGCGTAGGTGTGGATTATCAGGACTTGAACAAAGCCTGTCCGAAGGATGATTTCCCTTTGCCCCACATTGATGTACTGGTAGATAGTGTAGCTACCTGTATGATGTACAGCTTTGTAGATGGTTATGCTGGGTACAATCAAATCCTTAACAAGATTGTGGATCAAATCAAGACAGCTTTCATCACAGAATGGGGGACATTTGCCTACCGGGTTATGCCTTTCGGATTAAAGAATGCGGGTGCAACCTATCAGAGAATGGCAACAAGAATCCTAGATAACTTGATTCACAAGGAGGTAGAGGTATATGTAGATGACCTAATGATTAAGTCAGCCACTAGAGAAGGCCACTTTGAAGCTCTGGAAAAGTTCTTTCAAAGGATCAGTAAGTACAATCTGCGCCTTAACCCTAAGAAGTGCATTTTTTGAGTTACCTCAGGTAAGCTATTTGGCCATGTGGTAAGTCAAAGAGGAATAGAAGTAGATCCTAATAAGGTCAGGGCCATTAGAGAGATGTTAATGCCCCCAAAAAAAGAAAGAGGTTAGGAGTTTCCTGGGAAAACTTCAGTACATCAGTCAGTTTATTGCCAAGCTAGCCTCAGTATGTGAGCCCATCTTCAAGCTTCTCAAGAAGAACTAACCGGTAGTATGGAATGATGATTGTCAATTAGCCTTTGATACTATTAAGAACTATCTTCTAAATCCACCTGTCTTAAGACCACCATGTCGTGCCAAGCCACTAATCCTATATTTGGCGATAGAAGACGGTTCAGTGGGTGCCATGATGGCCCAGGAGGATGAATTTGGAGTGGAGTTTATTGTTTATTACTTTAGCAAGAAATTCCTGTCATATGAAGCCAAATATGTTGAAGTGGAAAAAATTTGCTTAGCCATAATTTGGGCTTCTAAAAAGTTACAAAACTACTTTTACTCTTTCAGCCTGCAAGCGGTTGCTAAGCATAACCCACTTAGGTACATTCAACAGGCACTTTCTCTGCTAGGAAAGATGGGAAGATGGTTATTATTGTTGCAGGAGTTCGATATTGAATACATTACCAGGAAAACCATTAAGGGAAGAGCTGTAGCTGAATTCTTGGCTGAACACCCTATTGAGGGAGACCAGTTCGAATACAATTTTCCAGATGAAGATGTCGCGGCCATAACGGTACAAGGGTGGTAGATGTCTTTTGATGGGGCAGTTAACAGAAGGGGGGCAGGAGCAGGGTTATTCTTATAACCCCGGATGGCGAAAAGCTACCATTAGCCAAGAAGTTGAGATACAAGGCGACCAATAATGAAGCGGAATATGAAGCTTGCATCTTTGGATTGGAAGCATTGCTTGCTCTGGGGGCAAAGACCGCAGAAGTCTTTGGAGATTCATCCTTAGTAATTCATCAGATCAGAGGGGAATGGTCAATCAAGGAAGAGAGGTAGTTGCCTTATGTGAAGCACTTGAAAATGTTGAGCAGCCAGTTTGAGACCTGCACTTTTCACTTTATCCCCAGGGATGAAAATCAGTTGGCTGATGCTCTTGCGATATTAGTGTCTATGTGGGATAATCCAATGGGGGTTGCTATGAGACATGTGCTGATCTCTAGTGCGAAGAAGCCTTGTTTTGAAACTGAGCAGATAATAGATGTTGAGGTCACTGATGGAAAGCCTTGGTATTATGATATTCAGAACTACTTAGAACGGTCAGTTTTTCTAGAAGAAGCCACTGAGAAAGACCAAAGAATGATTAGAAAGTTATCCTCTCAGTTTATCAGTGTAGATGGAACTTTGTACAAGAGGCAAGTAGATGGTATCCAATTAAGATATTTGGTGGAGAAAGAAGCCAAAAGGGTGATAGAAGAGATTCATGCCGGTGTTTGTGGAACTCACATGAATGGTCTGGCCTTAGCAAAGAAGATCATGCGCCAAGGATTTTATTGGCTCATAATGGATACGGATTGTTCAAGGTATGTGAAGCAATGCCAATATGCCAGCAACATGCGAATTTGAGGCATATGCTAGTTTCAGAGCTACATAATTTGACATCTCCATGGCCATTTGCAGCTTGGGGGTAGATATCAAAGGCGAGATATGTCCTACAGCTTCCAACGGGCACAGGTTCATCATAGTCGCCATTGATTACTTCACTAAATGGATTGAAGCTGAGTCTTTCAGAAAGGTTGATGCTAGGGACATGGCTAAGTACATCGAGCGAAATTTGATATGCATATATGGCCTCTCGCACCACATTGTGTCTGATAATGGGGTACAATTTTTAGCAGAAACTAAACAAATGCTCCAGAAATATGGAGTTCAGCATCACAAGTCTTCTCCTTACCGACCTCAATCTAATGGCACGGTTGAAGTGGCGAACAAGAGCATTAAAAGAATATTAGCTAAGATGGTTCAGAGCTATAAAGACTGGGCAAAAAAGCTACCTTTCGTACTTTGGGGTTACAGAACCACAGTCAGAACCTCTACGGGAGTGACGCCTTTCTCTCTGATATATGGAACTGAAGCAGTTTTGCCAGTTGAAATTGAGCTAAAATCTTTAAGGGTAGTCATGGAAGCTGAGATTCCGGAGACAAAATGGGCACAGCAGCGACTATTGTAATTGAATCTATTGGATGAAGACAGGTTGCAGGCATATTATCACAATCAGGTCTATCAGAAAAGGCTAGCTCGATCCTTTGGTAAGAAGGTACAAAAGCACCCATTGAAGGAAGGGGATTTGGTCTTTAAGATGATGAGGCAAGGAGCACCAGATATACGTGGAAAATTCAGGCCAACCTGAGAAGGTCCATTTATGCTGAAGAAGTTACTGACTAAGGGAGCAGCAATTTTAGCAGACAGTGATGGGAATAAGTTCAAAGAACCGGTCAATATCAACAGATTAAAAAGGTTCCATGGCTAAAGGCTAAAATAAAAAGAAGAGAATAAATGCCCTGCGGGTCGAAAAACGAAAAAATACGGCCTTGCTAAAATTGGGCGCCCTGTCAGGGTGAAAACCGAAAAAAGGCATCCTGGGCAAAAATTGAGGGCCGAGAGAAAATATTCAATCGAGAAAACCCGAGAGGGCTGATTGATAACAGGAGTTTGATGCTTACAAGATCTATTCCGAGATTAGGTGTAGTTTTGTGCTTTTGAATTCTTGTCAAAAGAAGATCATGTATGATGAAATCATATAGAATTGTACACAATTTAGCAATGAATAAAAGAATTCTGTTCACATTTCATTTGTTTCTTAATTCTATCCTCAAAGAAATATATCTTTGATCTATCTAATGACTATTGTTTGTGAATCCTCTCTTATAAAAAAAAGGCTATTAGAGATGAAAATCGTAATTGGCGCTCTAAGCAAAAGTTAAGCCAGAGGGTAGGGTGAAAACCTGGAAACAAGCAGTTTGTCCTATAAAAAAAATAATAAAATAAAATAAAAGCCGCTGGATTGAGTTGGGTCCATTCCAAGCAAAAGTTAGGCAAAGGGACGCATTTTTCACAGAGAAAAGCTAGTGTGAAAATTCACAACGGACGCACTACCTTTAAAATAATGACTTTCGATGCCCGGAGCGATAAGGCGGCATTACTTCGGAGGTAGGGACATGAGTAAGAACCCCGGGTATATGATCATCGACGGAGGGAAGATGCACGCCTAACGAACCTTTCAGAATAGGTTTTGGGTCAGAGCCCTTGAAACCAAGATGACACTCTTGTGGATCCTTGGGGGCATGATGGAGCAGCCAAACTGTATCCCTAATGGACCCTTAACCATCTAGGGCATAGTCCATTCATTTTTACAAGCATCTGCATACCATGTCAAGCACATGATTTCTTGTATATACTCCTGTACGTATAATTTTGTAGGAAATATCTAAATGAGAACCATCAGTTCAGAAGAGCACAACCTCGCACTTTGTAAGCCTAGAACGGGCTCGGTGCAGCTTAGAAGAGCACAACCTCGCACTTTGTAAGCCTAGAATGGGCTCGGTGCAGCTCAGAATAACAAAACCTCGCACTTTGTAAGCCTAGAACGGGCTCGGTGCAGCTCAGAAGAATACAACCTTGCACTTTGTAAGCCTAGAACGGGCTCGGTGCAGCTCAGAAGAGCACAACCTTGCACTTTGTAAGCCTAGAACGGGCTCGGTGCAGTTCAGAAGAACAACCTCGCACTTTGTAAGCCTAGAACGGGTTCGGTGCAGCTCAAAAGAACACAACCTCGCACTTTGTAAGCCTAGAACGGGTTCGGTGCAGCTCAGAAGAGCACAACCTCGCACTTTGTAAGCCTAGAACGGGCTCGGTGCAGCTCATAAAACACAACCTCGCACTTTGTAAGCCTAGAACGGGCTCGGTGCAGTTCAAAAGAACAACCTCGCACTTTGTAAGCCTAAAACGAGGCTCGGTGCAGCTCAGAAGAGCACAACCTCACACTTTGTAAGCCTAGAATGGGCTCGGTGTAGCTCAGAAGAACACAACCTCGCACTTTGTAAGCCTAGAATGGGCTCGATGCAGCTCAGAAGAGCACAACCTCGCACTTTGTAAGCCTAGAACGGGCTCGGTGCAGTTCAGAAGAATAACCTCGCACTTTGTAAGCCTAGAACGGGCTCGGTGCAGCTCAGAAGAGCAACCCTCGCGTTTTATAAGTTTGGAGCAGACTCGGCGCATCATCCAGTCCAAGAAGATAGCTGCCTCAGGTACGCGCTTCTTCCTTCTTTCTTTGAGTTTTGGCTCACTTAGGCACCCAGACACTACGTTCCCCAAAACTGGGGGCAACTGTAGACACCGGATCCTGAGATAGCTCAAACCGAAGTTACCTAGTGACGAAAATGATGCCTGTTCACGGGCAAGAGGACACATAGAAGTGATGGTTTACTCGGAAATGCTTTTCGTTTTTTTAAAAAAAAAGGGAGAAAGAAAGATTTTGGTTTGGAGGCTTGCTGAGGGCCTGTGGGGGTGAGGCCCATCTCACGTTGGTGAGATGTAGCCTCACAACGTGAGGCCCATTTCACAGGTGAGATGAAAGTATCACCTGCCTCACGCGCCCCATGCTCCAGCACGTCGTTTCTCCCGTTTTTTGTGGGAATTTGGTTTGAAAAATATGGTTTATACTTGGATTTGGTGGAAAAAACAAACTAATCCTATCTGAGACATTTAAAGAGAAGTGAAAGCTGAAGAAAAAGGGGGGATTTTTGAAGGGAGCTAAACTAAAAAAGTGAGAAAACACAGAGAAGAGTTTTGGGAGAGCAAGAAAATAATTCTTGTTTCTCAAAAGGCATTCTAAGATTGTCTCTTAAGCCCAGGAAATCAATTCTTGAGTTGAAGGTTCAATCACATTTTGTTTTCTTTTTAACGTAAACTTTCACCAAAAGCTTTTTAGACTCTGTTTTAATCTTTTTTTCAAGAAAAGCAAAGAGGGAAACCATAAATCTTTCATTTGCAGATCAAAGATCAATATCTGAGGGTAAATACTGAATAGCCATCTCTTTTTCTTTTCTTTCTTTTTTCTTCTTCTTTCTTTCTTTCTTATTTCTTTTCTTCGTTTTGCTGTGCTAGTTAATTCTGTTCATTGTACATATTGTATATATATTTCTTGTTTGATCTTATTAACTCGTTTATTGCATGATTGTTGCTGTTATGATTCATTAAGCATGTTCATTGCTTTATTATGCATGTTTTGATCGCATGATATTGAGTTTGTTGGTCTGTTGTCTTTTTCCTCTGTTCATTTCTATTTTTCTTGTTGTTTAAGTCGTGATTTATTTTTGGCTGCCGATCGGATTTTATCTTTGTTTTTGCTTGAATCGTGATTCTCCAGTCGGATTTTATTCTGTCCCGATCGGATAGTGCCTTTATTTTCCTTCTCTCGTTCGGTAGTCGAAGAGGACCCCCGTTTACCGATCGGATTGCATGACTCGTACACGTCTTGCACGAGTCGTGCACTTCCCTTTTCTTCCTTGTTCGTTTCTTCTCTTTTCTGTTCTGTACGTAAATGCATGAATATAATTTGCTCTATGTAATTTCTGTCTATTTAATTTATGTCTTAATTATTAATGCTATGTATTATTTGTCAAAATTTAATGATCTTTGCTGACTTATTTAAGTTGTTTTATCGTTAGTAATGCATGCCATATGGTTTGGATTTGTGGATTTTAGCTTTTTAAAATTAAACACGGCTGTGTTTTTCTTCACTGTTTCGTTCTTCGGGTTTTCTGTTATTCCCTGTGTGCTATCTTTGCTTTATCCCTATTTGATTTATTTTAGTTAATGCAACTATTTTATGTTTATTTCTATTTATTTAATTGTTTATATTTAATTAGTTTAATTGATTATTATTTGATTGATCTATTGATTGTTTTGATTAATTATTTTATTCAACTATTTTATGTGTTCATTAATTATTTAATTAACTTCACTAACATTTTATTCATTTTGTTTTATTTGTCTCTAAAATTATTTATCTTTGCGAGTTACACTCGTGCTCAGGTCGGAGAATCGGAGAATTAGAGGCCTTCAAATTTAGGGTTTGTATTTTAAATTTGGTATTCTCTGTTATTCTATTATTTTTATGTGTTGTATGAAAAATGCATTCTTTTTATTATCCGTATTATAGAAAATCACATTTTTTGTATTAACTAATAACTTGGGACTTTTCTTAATAAATTGGACTAATGTCCTATTTTAGCCAATAAAATCTCACTTTCAAATAGAGAACTAAATTTTCATAAAATGGGATCACTCATCCCGATTTTTTTTTCTCAATCAATACCCAAAAAATAGTTCTCCAATTTTTTAGTTAATAAAACGGAATCAATGTTCCTAGAATTCAATAAATCTCCCGATTTATATATGATGCATTTTTAATTATTTTGTATTTGTTTATTTATTCATTTTTTGGGCTCTTGTAAATAATTTTGGGGCAAATTTTATTTATGCTTTTTTATTTTATTTTGGGGGATTGTTCTGTCCCATTCAATTTCTTATTTGTAATTTATTTATTTACTTATTGCTTTATTATTTATTTACTTATTGATTTATTTATCGCTTTACAATGTGGTTGAGTTGCGCTTTAAATTTATCGCATAATCGCGTGAGATGAGAGATGAAATTTTGATTTCTTAAAAACCCATTTATAATAAGAGTGAAGTTCCGAACACCTTCTCTGGTTTTGACCAATAGAGGTTAGAGACCTTTTTCCAATTTCTTATAAATTGGGTGGCGACTCCAAAATACCTCAAAGGTGCCTAAAGGCGTTGTGAGTCTAGATGATCCTTTCCAATGTTTTATTGGGAATGAGGCATCCAAAATGACTCATGATGCCGAAAATCAAAAAGACGCGAATCAATCCCTTGAGTTCTAAAAGCGGATTCAATGACGGCCTTTGCTAAGTTCGGCGCGCGTCATAATAACCCACTCTACTAACCACACAATTCTATGTTGCTTTCATTGTTCGAGACATTGTATTTCAATTTTCTCAATTGATTGGCTCTTATATATCATTTCTTATTTCTACCTAGTTATAATCTTCATGCTTTAAGTTGACCAATGTAGTTGTAGTTAATTCTAACTAAGAAATCACTTTGTTAAATAACAGTTTTACAATAATGAGTAACGTTGATAGATTTTAGAAGTATAGAAGAAAATCACCCGATGGTTATATTAATCCTGAATTTATTGAAGGAGTTTAATATTTTATAGAATATGCACGTTCTCAACCTGCATACATGGACGGCCCAAAAATTAGATTTCCATGTAAAAAGTGCAAACACATTAGTTAACTTCATGTTGATGAAGTGCATCTCCATATACTAAGAAAAGGATTTGTTCCAAATTATTTTGAGTGGACACAGCATAGGGAGCATATGACTTGTAGCACCTCGAGGGGTAATGTGGTTAATATATCAATAAATGTAGGTGAAGTTCAAGGAGGGGGTGAATTTATGACATATGATGTGGGTGCAATTGATAATCCGTATGCCCAAATGATTTATGATGCAACTGGTTGTGAGTTTAGGGAAAATATACCCCATATCGAAGAATCCAACCCAAATGTGAAAAAGTTCTATGACTTACTAAAATCAGTTGATAAAGAATTACGGCCAGGTTGTGATAACATGACACAGTTATCATTGATTGCTCGAATATTGAACATAAAATCTGAAGGTCATATTTCTGATCGAAGTTTTGATAAAATTCTTGCTTGGTACAATGAATCATTGCCTCTTGACCATAAAATAGTTGATAATTTTTACAATATGAAGAAGCTTATTCGAGGTCTTAATTTTCCTGTTGAGAAAATTAACTATTGTAGGTTGGGATGTATGTTGTTTATGGGAGATGATGTGGATTTATAAGATTGTAAATTTTGTAGTCGACTTAAGTTCAAACCGAAATTGTACTAGGAAGCAGAAATTGGTACCTTGGAAGTGAATGTATTATTTCCCGCTAACCCCGAGACTGCAGAGACTATATGCATCTAATGTTACTACATCTCATATGATTTGGCATGACGAACATGAACACACGGAAGGAATAATGAGCCATCCATCACATGCACTCGTATGGAAACATTTCAATAACATCCACCCTGATTTTGCTGTTAAAAGTTGAAATGTTAGGTTGTGTTTGAGCACTAAAGGGTTCCAACCTTTTGGTCAATCTGGCCAACAATATTCATGATAGGCAATCATAATTACTCCTTATAATTTGCCCCCATTAATGTGTATAAATGAGGCATATATGTTCTTGATGGTGATTGTTCTAAGGCCTAGGAATATAAAGCATAAAATTGATGTATATTTACAGCCATTGATATCTAAATTACAACAGCTTTAAGATCTCAGTGTGAAAACATATGATGTATCCCTCAAATAGAATTTTATGATGAAAGCAGCTTTGATGTGGATCGTTAGTGACTTTCTTGCCTATGCTATGTTGTCTGGTTGGACCACGGCTGGGTAATTAGCTTGTCCTTACTGTGGCAATAATTCGGATGCTTTTTATCTTCATAATGGGTGCAAAACATCTTGGTTTGACAACCATAGGAAGTTCTTTCCACCGGATCACCCATTCAGAAGTAATAAGCGGAAGTTCATTAAGAATAGAGTGGTACACGCACTTACTCCTGTGATTAGAGGTAGTGATGAAATCTTGCAGGAGATTGATGAATGGGGTTTGCTTAAAGTTACAAAACTTAATGTTGAAGAAGTTAATAGCAGAATTAGCAAAAAATTTGGTTGGAGAAAAAAAAAAGCATCTTTTTTGGGATTTTCCATATTGGAAATCCAATTTGTTATGGCAAAATCTAGATATGATGCATATAGAAAAAACATTCTTGACATTGTGTTCAACACAACTATGAACATAGAAGGGAGGACAAAGGACAATGCAAAATCATAAGCAGATTTAAAGTTGTTCTGCAGCAAGAATGAGTTAGAAAAAGACACTCGAACGGGAAAATATCCAAAAGCATGCTAAACTTTGAACAAAAAACAAAAGTAAGTCTTATGTGAATGGTTAAAAGGACTAAAGTTCCTAAATGGTTATGTTTCGAACTTAGCAAGGTGTGTTGACATAAGGAAATACAAATTATCTTGAATGAAAAGCCATAATTGCCACGTGTTTATACAAAGGCTAATCCCAATTGCATTTTGAGATTTATTGCCGACTAGAGTGTGGGAAGCTATAACCGAGTTAACTTTTTTTTAAAAAACTTTAACATCATTTGAGATAAAGTTGACTGACATGGCAAGATTGGAATTAGAAATTCCAGTAATCATGTGCAAATTAGAGTTGATTGTCCCTCCAAACTTCTTTGACTGCATGGAGCAACTATCCATGCATTTAACATATGAGGCGAAACTTGCTAGTCCTGTTCAATATCGATAGATGTATCCCTTTGAGAGGTAATTAGCTATAATATATGTATAAACTTGTAATGTGTTATGGGCAATGTATATCAAAATTTTCATGTAGTTTTTTGTTTCACTTGAAGAAAAATGTAAAAAATAAAGCTAGATTTAAAGGTTCAATATATAATGCGTATTTGGTTGAGGAAGTGAGTACATTTTGTTTGCATTATTTTGAGTCACATGTACACACAAGATAGAAGAAATTACCTTATAATATCATTGTGTTACTCAGGTTTTAGGCAAAATTTGCAATCCATAATCATTTTACATGGTGGTCAGGATCTCTTGATTGTCGTGTAGCCCTTTTTGATTGCTTATAATAATAGGGCAGATTTTAACCCTTAAATTTTCCTGCCATTTTGAGTTCCTAATCGAGATTTTCAAGCCAAATAGTCTTCTTGACATATGATCCTTGGTATCTGATATTTCTAATGACACTAAATCCACACTATTTGGATCACTAAAACTCTAGATATGGCTTTGACAATCTGAAATGCTCTTATTGAGGAGACAAAACCTCTATCTCAAGTTTAGGCTTAATTTTGAGCATCTTAGAGCCAGTTTTGTCTCTCAGTTTCTTCTAGAAATATTTAGGTATAGATCTAATATTTCATCTGCAATTATAATCATCTAATTTGGGGTACCAAAACTTAACTTATAGGCAAAATATACACACAAGGTTTGCTAAACCTTTAACATAGTTTCCCCTTATAACTATACATGCCATTAAACACCACTCTAACCAACATATCAGCCACAAAAATACTCAATACAACCTCTAATTCCCATATTCACTTAAAAGCAATACAACTAATCATCAAATGCACACAAAGCAAACAAAGTTCCTAAACCTTTATTCTTTTTCCTTTCCTCCACTTTTGCTACTTTGCTTGCTCTTTCTCTATTTTCTTATCTCCAGCTGTTGCTTCTTCTACAAATCATCATGACTTCAATAATTATTCAACAAACTATAATTTTCCATTTCTCAAGAATCACGGATAGAAGAAAAGAGGAAAACTTAACAATTTCTCTTACCTTTTTTAGCTTACAATAGCACTAGAATTCATTTTTCTATTTGAATGACATTTAGAGCAAAATTTTAGTGAGGGTTTAAGCGAGGAGGAATGGCTATAATTGAAGAAAAAAATGAAAGGGTGGTTTCTAACCCTTAGCCAACCGGCTTTTATGGCTTTTATAAGCCATTAAGAGCTTCATCCACAATTCTTCTTTTTTCTAGACCGAGCTTGATGTCAATTTGTGATTGGTTGATTTCACTTTTCCTCTTTTAATCCTTTATCTCTTCTTAAATCATACATTTATCTTATAGTTAACTTTAATTCATACATTATCATACATAATTTACCATTTCATGCAATTTAGTCCATAGGTATTAAATTACCAATTTACTTTCAGCTTTTTAATTAATACCTACTATATCCCCAATGCTTATATTCAACTAACTAAACACATTCAGACAATCTCATACCCTAAGTGTATTTGTAAATAACTAGGATACACGTTGGTGCTTTACAAGGACTATTCAATTTTTTGGTTGAACTGACCAACCCGGCCGAGTTAAATCGATCAAACCAGAAAAATATGGTTTAGATGGATTTTAGATCGGGTTGGGTTATATTTTCAATTTTAACGTAATAAAGAATTGGGTTATAAGGAAATACGTTAGGTTATTTACTAAATCGACCATCTTCTTTGTTCTCACCTTGTTATTGACGTCTCTTTGCACCTGAGCACACAACAATCTTTCTAAGCTACCATCACCATCTCTATTGCCACCACCGCTGGTCTCCATCACTTCTCACTATCACAACCCTCACCATCTCCATTGTCACCACTGCCAGTCTACCTCACCTCCATCCATTTTGCTGTTTCACATTTTAGTCTCCATTCTCGCCTTACTATTCCCTCCCATCTTCATTGCTAGATCTAAACTCACCACCGCGCCACTCAATTGCAAGAAGCTCTTTTTTCACACTAAGATTTCTAACTTGTGAGTAACTGTTCTCTAATTTTTTACTAAGTACATCTCTGATTTTTCCTATTTTATACATTCTATTTCTCATTCTCGCCTCACTCTTTTCCTCAGTCATTTCTTGATTTGGATGTTAGGAGTATGCCTTGGAGCCCATGTAGAATAGGGAATTATATCATGTATATGAACTCATTTTCAATTTATGAGAAGGTTATATCCATTTATTAATGCTATATTACGAAAACCTCTAGCTTGATATTACATTTTAAATTAATAAATGTAGTTATTGGTATTAAAAACACAGTGAGTTCACGATGTGAGATGCCTATTGCATGTAAATTTGTTAATACCTAAACATCCCTAGTCACAGTATGAATAAGATAGGACATTGTTAATGCGGATAGACTAGCACATGTTATGCTTCTTGAATGATTCAAGCAACTGTTCTCATAACTATGATCATAGAGATAATCAAAGCTGACATGTGGATGCTTGTTAGAAGAATAAGTACATTGGAGACCTTCCATGAGAATCCTCATATGGGTATTAAATCTATGCTAGTGACGAATCTCTATATAGCAGTGGTCAAGTATCCTTAGACGTAAGATTACCAAAGTATCTTAAGTAGTGAGTGATATATTTTGACTCCATAACCACTTACCTCTATCGAGGGGTGAACATAGTTAGGAGCTTAGGTATATCATAACCTACTAGAAGATAGTTGAGTGATCAATAAAGGACTCACTATCCCATATTTATTATCGGAGTCATCTCACAAGTTCAATAATATCCTTGTTCAGAGAATCTCTGGCCAGAGTAGAATGCCAAGGTGTATGAGAACCACAAAGGGCATTTTGGAAATAATGGTTAAATTATTAGAACAACTTTATTTAGATTTATATGAGTTGACACCTTTCATACTCAAAACCTAAATGAGATAAAGCATGGTGAAAGGAGTAATTACATAATAATTGTTCTATGAAATGGTTCAATTAAAATCACTTGACTTTTTTATCACATGAGTAATCATGATGCTTTACTAGAAACCTCTCATGATTTGTACATGAACATAAATATAAAGATTAATTAAAAAATTAATATAATGGTTTAAAGAGTTTAAATCTCTGTACTGCTAAGTGGACCAAAAATTCCAATGGGTCATACACCTATAGGAAAAGGGTAAAATAGTAAAAATACAGATGTAATAATTTTTTACATTATTATGGATAGAGGAAATAGTGATGGAAATAATTAATTAAAAGAGTTTAATTAATTATGCATGCACAAAAAAAAGTCCGCAGAGAAGTTTGCGGAGCTTTCTACGCATGGTCTAAAATAATGGACCAAGCTGGTCCATTTTGATTCAAAATAAAATATTATTGGACTATAAATATTATGGAATTGAAATAATAATATCAGATCAATTGGAGAATTAATTAAAGGTCTAGAAGAAAAATGCTCTGCACAGAAGCACTCTGGAGTGCCTTCAACGCAGAAACAAGAATATAAGACCTTAATGTCCTATTTCTTGGGCTAAGTTAAATTAAATATGATTCATAAGTGCTATAGACCTTACATATTTAATTTGGTTGGATTTGGAATCTGTTGGGTAATTAAATCTACATTCACACAGGAAAGCCTAGTTTGTGGGCTTCTGTGCATGGGCTTTATGGATGAGGCACATACTGGACTTAATTAAACAAATTTAATTAAGTAATTAAGAGTTAGTTATTAGTTAATACTCCATCCCTTTTAAAGTTCTAATCCTAGTAGAGTTCTACTTTTAACTTAGAGTATAAAAGCAATAGTAGGATAGGAATAGAACTGTAGAATAATAGAAGAATCAAACTTCTTCCATTATCCTCTCCTTGGCCAAAATTTACTACTAGTCTCAGTGAATATTTTGCTTCTTCTGTACTTCCTCCTTGGTTCATTTTCTCTTTTCTAGTATGACAATTACTAGAGGATTTGAAAGTTGGACACTGTAGTTTGCAACAACCCGGTGCGAAAGAAAATCAACTGATCAACAAAACTCCACTGGTGATTTTCCTAGCATTTAAATAAACAATATAATTTCATGGAAAAATCTTATTTAGGTTTATTAAAAATTTTAAATTTCGATATGTATGAGATGCATGTAACCAACTAAAAATCCAACATGGTATTAAATCTAGTTTTAGCCATGAAATTATATCTTATAATATTATTTCATCTATCAATTATATTCATAGACAATTTTGTAACAAAACACAAAAGATTTTCTATATTTTTTTCTCAAGAATTATAGGGATATATATACATGTATATTTCTAATATCTATGGAAACTAAAACAATTAGGAATATATAGCTAATAAACTAAATACATTTCCCATTCTGTAATTTCCCATTCTAACATTCCTATTCTGTAACCATCCCCCTCAAACTAAAGCATAGATATTAATCATGCCCAGTTTGTTACACAAATATTCCACTCGAGGTTCATTGAGTGTTTTTGTAAACAGATCACCTAATTGTTCTCATGTCTTCACATATCCAGTTGAAATAATATTATCTTGGATCTTTTCACGAATAAAGTGACTATCAACTTCAATATACTTAGTCCATTTATGATACCTTAGATTAGAAGCAATATGGAGAACAACTTGATTATCACACCATAGTTTTGCTAGTGATGATGAATTCAAACCAATTTCAACTATCAAATAATGAATCCACAAAATCTCACAAGTAGATTGTGACATAGCTCTATTTGCATATTTTACATTGGATCTGGATACCACAGTTCGCTTCTTGCTTGTCCAAGACACTATGTAACAAAAATACAATAACCAGTAGTTAACCTCCTATCACTTTTGGAACTTGCCCAATCAGCATCAGCAAAAGCAAAACACTCAATGCTAGAATGCCCATGATCACTGTATATTATACCTACTCCAGGTGCACCTTTTGAATAACATAAGATCTGCTCTAAAACTTTCCAATGCTTGACTGTAGGAGCAGTCATAAACTGACTAACCATGCTTACTACAAAAATAATATCTGGATGAGTCATTGTGAGATAGTTCAGCTTTCTAATTAACCTCTTGTATCTCTTTGAATCATAAAAAAGATTGCCATCATTTTTTGTGAACCAGAGGAGTACTGCATGGCTTTGCTCCTAATATTTTCTAGTTTTTGCAAGTAGGTCAAGAACATAGTTTCTCTGGGATAAAAGAATTCCTTTCTTTCTTCTTGAAACTTTCAGTCCTAAGAAATATTTCAGCTGGTCTAAGTCTTTAGTATAAAATCTATTATGCATGAAAGACTTAAGAGAAGAGATACATGTAGAATCACTTCCTGTAGTCACAATTTTATCAACATAAACAACAAGAAGAATAATGCCTGCTCGTGATTGTCTATAGAAATCTGAATGATCACATTGATTCTTCTTTAGCCCAAACTCTTGAACCACCTCACTAAATTTGCCAAACCAAGCACGAGAACTCTGCTTTAGTCCATACAAAGATTTCATCAAATGGAAAACCTTCCTATACTCCCCTTGAGCAATAAAACAGGGTGGTTGCTCCATATAAACTTCTTCCTAAAGATCTCCATGGAGAAAAGAATTCTTGATATCTAGCTGATGCAATGGTCAATGCCGAGAATCAATAAAAAATATGAAAAGATGAACAAAAGCCAATTTAGCAATAGGACAGAAAAATCTATGCCATAAATCTGTGTAGTCAGGCCTTAAGTCTAACCACTGAACCATTTGGCTTAACTTTAACTGCAAAAACCCACTTGCATCCTACAACCTACTTTCCTTTAGGTAAATCCACTAAATTCCAAGTATGGTTATCATCTAGAGATTTTATCTCCTCAATCATTGCATCACGCCAAACAAGATGAAATAAGGCCTCTTTAATTGTCTTGGGTATTGAAATAGAATGTAAAGAGGCAACTAAGGAGATAGAAGATAGAGATAAGTGATCATATGAAATGAAATTTGCAATAGAGTAAGTAGATGTACACTGATGTTTTCCTTTACAAAGGCTAATAGGGAGATCAAAGGTCACTTGGTTGGGGATCAGATAATGAAGGAGCTAGTACAGGACATGTATTATTGGCTGCTTGTCTCCTGGAATAGACTTGAACAATTGGAGGTTTTGTTGGACCTTGAGACTGAATGGTAGGAGGAACACCATCATCTGATTGGTCATTAGGAGAAGTATTAGAAGAAAAGCCATTGTCCGCCGATTATTCAATAGAAGAGCTTAACGATGTGCATTTATAGATTAGCCCCTCATCTTCCTCCCCCTGACTTGTAGAATTAGGCATTGAGGAGAAGAATGGCATTTTCTTTAAAAAGACCACATCAGTTGAGACCAAATACTTATTGAGATATGGAGAATAGCATCGATAACACTTCTGAAGGCGTGAATATCCCAGAAAGACACACTTTAAGCCTTTAGGGTTTAGTTTTGTAATTTGTGGCCTTACATCACGAACATAACATGTGTTGCCAAATATCTGTGGCTCCAATGGAAATAATGAATGGTTAGGAAAAAAAATAGTATATGAATATACCATTAAGGATTGATCAAGGCATACGGTTAATTAAAAGATAAGCAGTGGACACAGCATTAGCCTAGAATTGCTTGGAAACCTTTATATGAAGTAAAAAAGCTTGAGCTATCTCAAGTAAGTATCTATTCTTTCTTTCAGCCACACTATTCTGAGAGACTATATCAAAACACGAGGTTTGGTAAGCATGCCATTCTGAGGGGTTAATTACGTCTATGATCATCGAATTTTGGTACTTATAACCAAATGGTCATAATAAAATAATTTGTAACATAAAAGTCATCAAACTTTTATTTTTTTCAATTAAGGTAAAAATGACAGAAAAATTAATTTTTCGTCACCGGAGGGTCACGCAAATATGCTACTTCGTCAGTAATTTTCTAAAGCGTGTCCAGTCAGCATATGATATAGCTCGTTTACATGGAGCAATTGACACGTCAACAAGTACACGTGTTATGTCAACCTGTACAAAAAGACAAAAAAAAGTTTTACTGACGTGTACTTACTAACGTGTCAATTCCTCCATGTAGGAGGGTCATATTGGCATATTTGTGTAACCTTTCGGTGACGAAAAATTAATTTTTCGGTCATTTTTACCTTAATTGAAAAAAATAAAAGTTTGATAACTTTTATGTTACAAATTATTTTATTATCACCATTTGGTTATAAGCACCAAAATTCGATGACTACAGACGTAATTAACCCCATTCTGAGTCATATTAGTTTGAAAGGATTTTGAGAGATATTCTTTCACATTGTCACTTAGTAATATGCGTACGAAAGCATTAAATTGATTTTTAATCTCAGCAGAAAAAACACAAAGGTGAGAATATTTCAGAATGATTTTTCATAAAGAATACCTAAGTCATACAAGAATAATCATCCACAAAAGTAACAAAATACTTGAATCTTGGTTTAGATACAATAGGAGATGGCCGCCAAACATTTGAATGAACCAACTCATATGTAGAATTAGCTCATTTTTTAAGTCATTGTTCAGACGAGCTGCGATGATGTTTTGCAAAATGACATGATTCACAATCAAAATGAGAAATATTACCAAATTGAGGACATAATTTCTTTAATGATGGTAGAGAGGGATGTCTCATTCTACAGTGTGCTTCAAAAGGGGAGAGGACAATAGGACAGGCAACAGGTCTTGATGCTTGTTGATTTAGAATATAAAGGCCAGCTGCCTGATATCCGTTATCAATAATCTAATTTGTCATAAGATCTTGAAAAACACAATGGTCAAGGAAGAACGTGATACTACAATTAAAGTCCCATGTAAGTTTACTTACAAAGATCAAATTGAATGATAACTTTGGCAAGCTTAGTACAGATGACAGAGATATGGATGAAGTTGGATTAACAGTACGCAAACCATCAACATAAGTAGCCGACCCATCAGCCATAATGACTAGAGAAGCTGACGTATGTGTTCGAAAATTAGAAAATACCTTCTTATTACCCATCATATGATCCATCGCATTAGAATCAATGACCCACTTAGTTGAAGAAGACAAAAGACATGTACTCGGTTCTCCTAACTCAGTAATTGTAGTGATAGAGGGGACTTTTAGTGAATTTTGATACTTGATGGATTTAGCATATTCATTTACAAAAATCCAATAAATTCTCCAGCCATTTCAGATACTCTAGATTCATCCATTTCAAAGTAATAAGACTTTTGCCAAAAATAGCCCCAACAATCCAAAACAAATAAATAATATTCAAAGTGAACCAAAAAGTTCATTAGCCCAACAGCTAAGACAGAAGCCATAGTAGAATGCGAATCAAAGTTAAGCCACAGCAGAATGCCAAATAGAAAAATATTCTAGCAACACTTCAAGAACAATAAGCCATAATGAAATGCTAAACAGAGTTAAAAAAAACCCAAAGTAGAAATAATTGAAAAACAAAAAACTAGAACCAACTGAAGCAATGCTACTGGCCAACCGTCCAGCAGCTTCAAAACCCTAGAATATGACAAAAAAAAAACCAATTGACGTCAGAGCTGAAATCGAAAGACCATCAAACAAGGCCACGCTTCCGCGTGCTAGCACGTGGGGAAACAATGGAAGAATGCGAAGGCGCGTGTGGCTTACTCGCAGACTGTCTAGTCGCCGAATTTAATGGAAAGGTCAAAAATATCTTTGAGTAGCCTCCAACATCGGCGGTGAGACAAACAAATCATCAGAGTCGATAAGAGTAGACACCTCAACCGAAAAAGAACTATAACCAAAAAACCCAAAAATCAGAAATCCCAAAAAGAACCTATTGGCTCTGATACCATGTAACAAAACATAAAAGTTTTTTTGCATATTTTCTCGAGAATTATAGGGATATATATGCAGGTATATTTCTAACATTTATGGAAACTAAATCAATTAGGAATGTACAGCTAATAAAATAAATACATTTCCTATTCTGTAATTTCCTATTCTAACATTCTATTCTGTAACAAATTTCAAACCTCTGAGTTCGATATGTAAGGTTTTGTGTTGTTGAAGGATGTGAATGGTTGTAAGACTATGGCGGGGAGTTTCTTGGTTGATCGAGAAGAGAAAGAGAAATTGGTAAATGCTAATCTGGTATCGTCTTTGGTGCATTTGAATGGAAGTGTAGCAGAAGGTGTAGCAAGTGAGAGAAATAGAAAAGGCATTGTGATGTTTTCTTTTGAGCTGCAAGGCCGAGGTAGATTGAATCCTGAAAGTAGATTTGAGAAGAGGAGACATAGGGTGGATTTGAAGATTGTTTTTGCTTCTAATTCTTCTTCTTCTTCTTCTTTGATGGTTGCACCACTTCTTTGCAACCTTCAACTCTTTAAATAGTTATATTTATTTTTTTATAGTTCTTGACGTAGATGAAAACTTTGGTATATTTTGAATAGTTAGAATTAAAAATAATTTTTAGGTCCTTAAATGGTAGCTTTGCTTTATTTATTTATTTATTTTATTTCTTTTCACTTTAGTCTTTTTTTTAGTTCTTATTTATTAACTTAAATGTTTTTTTTTTAATTCTTATTTATTAACTTAAGCTTTGAATTAAGGATGGATTTTACAAAACGTAATGTTTAAGCATTGAATTTAATGTAATTTATTAAAGCCAAACACGAAGAGATAGCAAAGGCCAATATGATACAAGTAGCATATAATATGAGGCTAGAAAGTATATAGAGGTTGGATCACCCATGTTCAAATGATCAATGTGATTGTATCCTTTCTTCAATTAGAAATTTCATGATCATTACTATAGATTTGATAACCCATGATTTGTTACATGGCAGAAGTGTTGGTTTATTTTGATACATTGATAATTCTTAAAGGGGGATGATTTCAAAGACTGAAATAATGGATTTTTCCTGAACATTTATGCAATATAAAAACTCTATATGTTCGGACTTATTATTTTTGGATTTTCTGTTATATTTGTTTGTATTGTCACTTTGAGTTTTTAAAAGCTTAGAAGCTATGTTTCCTATACGACTTCTTCTTTCTATGCTTATTTCTACATGTTCTGATTTTGGTATATTGGTAGAGAATTTTTAGCTCTGAATTTTGCTGTTTTGTCTTTAAACTGTCCTTTCATGCTGAAATGTCTTATAAGATTGTGCAGTAGCAAATGTTAGTAGAATCTGATTGTTTTATACTTGAAAGGTTATTTATGATTGTGATTATGACTCTTTGCACCTTTGAAGTATAAACCTATGGGTGTTCAAAACTGGGGTAATCCATTCAATCCATCAAATCCAATCTTAATAAACCAATATAATTTAAATTTAATTGGGTTATGATAACCCATAAACCATTTGTCAAAGTTGGAGTGTTATTTTGATGGGTTATGGATTATAAATTTATAATGTAACTCATCCAAACTAGAATTCTCAACTACTAATGTCAATGATCAACTCATAAACACAATTAACATGATAATTTTTTTCTAATAAGCAATTAACATGACAACTTAATTTTTGGTTTTTAAAAAATTTACTTATCCTTTTTTTGTAACATCATGACTTCTAAATTTTTAGTAGTTACTACTGATTTTTTATTTTAATTTTATTTATCATTTTGTGTTAATTAGCTGTATTGTGTTGAGTTATCAATGTAAGAGCTCATATTTTTCTTCCTAGTTTAAGTTCTTTGTATATAAATACTCTCCGGTACTGCTTAATGAACTTGATTTTACATTTCCCATTTTTGGATAAACTTAATAAACTTGAATTATTGAAGGTTATTTATTTATTTATTTTATAGTTGGATTTGTCCCCTAAACTATCAATTGACAACCAAAGCATTCTAAAATCAATCTTTCTTTTATCTAATATTTGTGTCACTTCATTTTCGTTATTTTTGTGAAAATGGTACCTGCTAGCTATAAGTTTTACAATTTAAAAATTTAAGGACAAAACTGGACTAACCCAATCCTTAAGCTTCAAAGTCAAACTGCCCGTTAGCAAGTGGAAATGGAACATCTGCCTGTGCTGGTGGATTTGGTGCAGTAATTGTTCATTTCTTAGGCCAATCTGTTGGTGCTATTTCTAACATTTCTCGGAGCTCCACATGTCCTTCCCTTGTGTATATTTGAGTTTGATTCCCATAAAGCTAACTATGGAATTTTATTTTTTTCTAAGAATTTTATATATATTTTTCTTTTTCATTTTTTATTATAATTAAACCAATTAATTTCACAGTTTAAAAATTTATATGTATTTTTAATTTTTAAAATATTATTAATTTTTTTTATTTTTTTGAATATTTTTAAAAATGAAACATGCATGCGTTATCTAAAAAATGTTTACAAAAATGAAATTAATGTTTTATACTTAAAAAATATAAATATACATAATTTATAATTTATATATTTATAACCCATTCATAAACGAACCAACCCACCATAAGAAGTTTAACTTACACTACAAAAAAAAATAGTGATTTAGCGACTAAATTGTTTAGTCGCTATTTTTGCGACTATATTAAATTTTAGTCATGAACACTTAGTTTTGCAATTGGAAAAGCAAATTAGCGACTAAATCAAAATTTAGTCATTATATTTTGCCGCGAAAATCCCGCACCATTTTTAGCAATTAAATTAGCGTCAAAAATTTCGTGACGGTTGGAAATTTCGTGTCACACCCCAAATCGGGTCTAGTCGGATTTGGCAAATTAAGTCGAATAAGTGATGGATATTTCGGTAATTTGTGCAGGTGGAATTTGGATGATAAGGACCTAATTGAAAAGATAATTAAAGTTTGTAAGGAAATAATTATGCAAGTGAGTAAAGTGCAAATTTGTCAAAGGATTAAAAAGTAATAAAGCAAGATATTTTGGTTAGAGCCAATAGGAGGCTGCCATATGTCTTGGCAGGTGGGCAATTAGTGGAAAAAAGAAGAAAAAGAAAAAGAATGAGAGGGAGGAGCATATCACGTTCTGCTCTCTCCTCTCCTCTTCCTTGCTCTTCTTTCTTTTCCTTTCCCATTTCTTGTTCCCCCTTCCTTGACTGTGTGTGAATTGGTGTCTTGGTAGAGCTTGAAGATTTCTTGAAGAGGTAAGTTGGGTTAGGGTTTCCTGCATGTTCTTCTTCTTCCTCTTCTCCTGGTTTTGCTATTTTGAGTTAGGGTTTTTGGAAGAGTAATTTGTGAGTTTTGGTTTGTGCAAGCTTTGGATTGCAAGAGGAAGCTTAAGGGCAAGGAGAGGATGGAGGATTGAAGTTTGAAGTGTGGGTTTGAAGCTAAGGATTTCAGGTTTGGGACTTGTTTTAGAAATCTTGTTTGAGAATTTAAATTACTGTAATTTTAGGGTTTATGTTCTTGAGGAACTTGAATGTGTTTATGCATGATTTTGGTTGTTTTGATTATTGAATTAAGTTGGTTTTACGTCATTTTTGATGTATGGAAGATCTATTGGAAGGTAAGATGAGATTGGTAGTGTTTTGAATCAAATTGAAATTGATTTTGTCGAGTTCTTAGAATTCTGGGCATGCTGGGAACGGAAAATCGCGATTCTGGTGAAATTTCCGTTTCCAGTACGTGTGTGTCATGACTGCCCTGAGTGAGGCAAGTCACGAGTCGTGACTCCCAGTCACGACACGTGACTCTGTCTCCCAGTCACGACGCGTGACTTTTCGGCGGGCTGGAAGCAGTTGCGGGGCGTGACTCACCAGTCACGACGCGTGACTGCCCTTTGAGAGGCAAGTCACGAGCCGTGACTTAGAGTCACTACTCGTGACTCCCTTGTGAGGTATGTCACGAGGCGTGACATAGAGTCACGACTCGTGACCCTCCTTTGAGGCCAGTCACGAGTCGTGACATGGCTCGTGACCGACCCCCTTCAGCCCCATTTTTTCGAATTAGCCCAGTTTCAACCAAAATGAATTTCGTACCTCTTCTGAATGGACTTATACTGCTGTATGATACATGTCATACTTCTATATGCTCTTATATGGCTTTTCCTTTACTGTGCGCTATATTACCTGGCTTATATGAATGATTATCTTAGTTTATTTGCGATTAATAATATGTTATCCATGATAAGTTATATATGGTATTTTGGAATAAGTTGTGGATTATAGGGATCCAGTTAAACGATTGTTGGATTTAAACTGTATTGTAACACCCCCATCGCCGTCCCCGTTGGAAGGACGCCGACGGACGCGCTACACGACGCTCACATATACAGATATACACATGCACTATGCGGAAGCATACATTCATACATAACATACATACGAAAATACGGGTTAATTAAAAACTTACCCTGTCACACCCCAAAAAGGGCCTAGTCGGAATTTTGCGCGCTAAGTCGGGGTATTAAGGGTATTTCCGTAATTTGTGTAAGAGGAAAATTTGGATATTAAGGATTTTGTGCAAGGAAATTAATTAAGTATGTTAAGAGGAGAAATATTACGGTGTGTAGGGGTGTATGGATGTAGGGTATGTTATTTGGGAATAATCTAGTGTGTGCTTGTAATGTATGGGAGTAGGATGTAAGTGAATTTTTAAGAAAAGTTATAGTGTGAGTTGAGTATGGTACCTTGGAGATATTATTGTAAGAGAGTGTTAATGTGTGGATGGTGTATGGTGCAAGGAGGAATAAGTCAAAAGTGGGTTTTGTTGGTCCAATAGGAGGATGCCATGTGGACTTGGTAGGTGTGTGTGCATTAAATGAAAAGAAAGAGGAAAAAGGGAAATAGAAGAGAGAGAAAGAAAAGGGCAGATTTTGCCTTGCCTTTCCCGTTCTCCTCTCTTCTTTGGTTCTTCTTTCTCATTTCTTTTCTATTTTCTGCTCTCTCTCTTTCTTTGCATGTGGGTTTTCCTCAAGTTTTAAGCTAGGGTTTGTGTTGTGAAGGATTTGAAGAGGTAAGTTGGAGTTTTGGGATTTCTTGTGTTTGGATTTTGTTTCCTCTTCTTCTTTGGTTTTGTTTAAGTTAAGGATTGTGGAAGTAATTGTGGGTTTTGATTTTGTGCAAGTTTTGAGTATCAAGAGTAAGATTAAAGGATAAGAGATAGTGGGCTCTTGAAGGTTGAAGATTACATCGGCAATTTGAGGTTTGGGAGCTTTGATTTCTTCATTTGTGTTTGAGTTGTCATTTGCCTAATTCTCCTTGGATCATGAGTTGGTATTGTTGTTTGTTTTCTAGAATTTTGAGTGCTTTGATATGAGTTTATGCATGATTTTATTTGAGTAAATGTGTTGGTAATCCATGTTATTGAATGAGATGAATTTATATGTGAGTTGGCAGTGAAATGCATGAGTTTGAGAAATCTTTTGAATTTGATGTTTGATGGTGATTTTGGGCAATTCTGTTCCGTTTTTGTTTGACCTCTGTGCCTCGTTTTTGTCATATCTGTAGTTATAGAGCTCTGAATCGTGTGATTCTTGATCCATTAGAACCATGATTCCCATTACTTTAAATGTCTCATAAATAGCCTTGGACCAATTCTCGCTCTAAGACATCGAAAAATTGATTTCAAATGTAGTGTCCCTGTTGTGTCGGGTTGTTTGAACAGTTTGGGTTGTGGAGATCATATCTGGAGTTATAGGTGTCCTTTTAACCTGATATTTGTTGCATGTGAACGATAACATCTTAGGGAACATTTGTTAAGAAGGAAGTTTTAGCTAAAAATGAGGTTTAGATGTTGGTTTAGGCAATGCAAATCTGGGGCGTTAAACAGTCTTTTGCGGGTTCTGAATCGAGCGTCTGTCGCGATCGCGACAAGGGTCGCGACCTCGCGACAGAAAAACCTATTTTAGCCTTTATTTCTTCATTTTCGAGCCCTCGATTGATTCGGATCAATCCCGTACCTTCCCCTCAGCTTTTTATGCATGTTTAGGGTAATTAAATGGCTGTATAAGTAGTTGTATTTGGGAGAAACTTAGGAGTATGATTAAGATTGGTGTTTTAGCTAGTAAATAATGATAGATATAACTTTGTGAAGGATGAGGATTAATATGTGTTAATCTTATGAGTAACCTAAGCATGACGTATCACATGTTTGAATGCATTTAACATGGGTGCGATTGAGACGAATGGCGAATATTGTTGTTGTTATAGATTGTGTATATGAATATTGTTAGTGGTATGTTTTATCGAAATTCTTAATACGGATGTTGTGTTTATGTTGTCAATGATGTGTGGCTTGCTGGAGATGAGGTAAGAGACCTTCGGTTATGTTTCGTGTGTTTGTAGGTGAGTATGAGGAAGGAAAGATTCTGTAGAATTCTGTAAATTTTAGGAATCATGACTCTGTCGCGATCGCGACACTGTCGCGAGCGCGACAGAGACCGGTGATCCTATTGCTGTGCCATCGCGAGCACGTGACGCTATCGCGAGCCCGCGATAGCAATAGCTTGTGTGTTCTCTGTCGCGAGCGCGACAACTGTCGCGATCGCGACAGAGCACATTGTGGCCTGTGCTATCGCGAGCATGCGACTTGTCGCGACCCCGCGATAGCAATGCTTACTCTCTGTCGCGATCGCGACAACGTCGCGAGCGCGACAGAGCCGGGCTCTTCTCTCCTTCCCGCGATCGCGAAGTCCGTCGCGCGCACGCAGCGAAGAGACTATGGTCTCTGTCGCGAGCGCGACAGGCATCGCGAGCGCGACAGATGTGTTGTGCTGAATGAGTTTTCTGTGGTGATTCCAATGTTTGAATTCCGAACTTGTGGTACCTTTAGGTTTATACTTTGACTATTTTATGAAGTATGTTAATATAATTGGATGTATTATGCATATCTATACTTATGATCTCTCTCTAAGATTGTTATGTTATGCTTAAAGTGTAAATTGTATGATGCATGTTTGACTTTATGAACTTATTCATATGTCTCACCTATTGCTGATTATGCATAATGATATAAATTATGTGATTTGAAATATGATTCGTATTATGTAAGACCTGCGAAAGTCAGTCTAGTGGATAGTTAGGCATGCCTAAAAGAGTCTTCCGCTGCAGCTTCCGTTATCGTTTGGACCCCGATCAGGTCCCCGTTTGGTTCCTCGCGAACCACTTTATTGTGTTTGGATCTTGTTTAAGGTCCTTCCGAAAAATGTTTGTGAATGAAAATAGAAATGGTTTTCGATTTGTACCCGTAAGGTACTTTCCGTAATCGGCTTGTACCCGTAAAGTACTTTCTGTATACTCGTTATCCACTATTTTGAGTCAGCAGGTATCCTGTTTGTTTTGCCTAATATGAACAAGATAATGTGATATTCGATTAAGCATGATTCTGGACACGTGAATCAGTTATGTATCCGCATGTGATTATGAATCTCTGAATGGGTTAAGTGTGACCTAAACATGTGAATTGGACATAATTATCTACACATATGGGTATATGCATAACATATTGTGAATGTATGGTATGCTAACGATTGTGAATATAGATACGGGAATTCAGATGTGTGTAACTGTGACCATGATCTTTTGAATGCCATGAGTTCGATTAGTTATGTCTATTTTGAATGCTATGATTAGTAAGTATTTGCACAAACGTGATTTTGTACTTTTGGCGGTTATAGTGATTTATATGAATCAAGATCCGTAGCTAATGTGCTCTTGACCTTGGAATATATATATATATATATATATATATATATATATATATATTGTGTTATGTTACGTGCCTCCTCTCTCTAGTTTTCCTATTGTAGTGATTTCAGCGTGTGGGCATGTATTTACATTTCGAGGCATAGTAGAAGTATGTTTAGTTAACTAGCGTTCTCGGCATGATAATTGGGTGTGTATTTGCCTGATAATTGTATTACATGTGAATGGGTTTTCCGTTAAATGCATGAGTCCTTGGCATGATAGTCGTATGTGTATATGAACTTCCGAATGCCTTGCTTTTCTATGCAGGTTTATTTATCCATCTATTGTGATTATTTGTATATGCCATTTGTGTATGTAATTTGTTCTGGCGACCATTGTGAATGGTCGTCCATATTGCTTGTGTGTTCTCCCCACTAAGCGTTTATCGCTTAGCACGGGCTCTTTTCCCGTGCAGGTGGCAGGTTTGGTTCGGTTCGAGTCGTGCATCTGCAAGGTCGGCCACATAGGAGTTAGAAGCGTTTTGTTATTCTGTTCAACTTTTGTATTTTGATTTCTGTAATTTTGTAGCCTTTTTCTTATGTATTTGGTTAGGTAAAGGATATTATTGTAATTAAGTTTTCAGTTATTCCTCAGTCTTATCTTTCGCCTTATGCTTCCGCTGAGTGATTATATGTACGTATGTGAGTTAATGTTTGTTCAGCTTTTGTTTCTTTAAAGTTTTAATTTACCCTGTATTTTGGTATGTATGTTTATGTATGAATGTATGTATATTCTGTATCTGCATGGTGGCACCTTTACTCTTACGGCATCTCACTCCTTATCGGATGGGATCGCCTAAGTATGGGTAAGGGGTGTTACAAGTTGTGGTATCAGAGCGCCGGTTTGGCGGTTCTGGGTGTGCTGTTTGTTATATGTCATGTCTTTGAATGTGAGTGGGTTGGTGTCGTGGCCTAATGCAGATGTGTTGAGTCTTGTGTCATGTTTAGATGGAGTCTGATCCTAGTGAGAATGTGGGTGAGATAACGGAATGTGTGAACCCAGTTAGTGCTGACCAGAGTGTTTCTGAGTATCCTTTGGTTGAAGGTTCTGGTCCTGCTTCCGATGATAGGACGTTAGTGTAAGAGCCTTTGGATTTTGTAAGGATTTGGTAGTACTCGGTATACCTGTCAGCTATCTCCAGAAAAAGTTTTTGAATGAAAGCATATTAACTCATGGGGATGGGACAAAGCGCATCATTATAGCATCAATTACATCACTCTGCATACATGAGTCATTTCACTTTCATTACATCATCATCCCTTTGACCATACATGAGAAGCATTGCATATGTGTTTTAATTGAGGGAAAGCTGACAGGATGTACATGGAGTATTTGGTATTAAGGTTAAGAGTGGTGATGGTAACCATAGCAGCTGTTAAGGAGAGTGTTCTGTGTTTGATTTAAGTGGAGTAGAAAGAGTATTTCGGAATTTTGTGCGAGTGAAGGTGATATGATCTTGTATGGACATCTTTGAAGTATCGGCGAATGACGGGTGGTTTTTGCGTGAAGTGTTTGTGCTTTGGTTTCTAATGTACAGTTGAGTAAGGATTATTTGGCTGAACGTGTTTGATTCGGATGTAAGAAAGTGATTTAAGAGTATAGCAATGAGGATAAGTATAAGCAAGCGGGTAGTTGGAAGTGAAGTGTTTGAGTTTGATGGCAACTTGGATCGTTGGGTTGTGAATCTTTCCGATGTTTGTGAATTTCGAGGACGAAATTCTTTTAGGAGGGAAGAGTTGTCACACCCCAAAAAGGGCCTAGTCGGAATTTTGCGCGCTAAGTCGGGGTATTAAGGGTATTTCCGTAATTTGTGTAAGAGGAAAATTTGGATATTAAGGATTTTGTGCAAGGAAATTAATTAAGTATGTTAAGAGGAGAAATATTACGGTGTGTAGGGGTGTATGGATGTAGGGTATGTTATTTGGGAATAATCTAGTGTGTGCTTGTAATGTATGGGAGTAGGATGTAAGTGAATTTTTAAGAAAAGTTATAGTGTGAGTTGAGTATGGTACCTTGGAGATATTATTGTAAGAGAGTGTTAATGTGTGGATGGTGTATGGTGCAAGGAGGAATAAGTCAAAAGTGGGTTTTGTTGGTCCAATAGGAGGATGCCATGTGGACTTGGTAGGTGTGTGTGCATTAAATGAAAAGAAAGAGGAAAAAGGGAAATAGAAGAGAGAGAAAGAAAAGGGCAGATTTTGCCTTGCCTTTCCCGTTCTCCTCTCTTCTTTGGTTCTTCTTTCTCATTTCTTTTCTATTTTCTGCTCTCTCTCTTTCTTTGCATGTGGGTTTTCCTCAAGTTTTAAGCTAGGGTTTGTGTTGTGAAGGATTTGAAGAGGTAAGTTGGAGTTTTGGGATTTCTTGTGTTTGGATTTTGTTTCCTCT